>OZ021700.1:11128732-12497732 GCA_963978495.1 Athalia circularis | reverse complement strand
TGCATCGATCTTGCTGAACTTAATTCAACCTTGATCCAAGTTGGATGCCTTCCCTAAAGTCCTAAGCTAAGTTGGGTGCGAGCGTCAATTTGTTTGAAAACGAAATTCTGACCAAATTTGGATTAGAATCCATAACTTCAGCCTAATTCGGGTCAGAATAAGTCTTCCGGGAGCTAATTGCAAGTAAGGTGCGAATCGGTCATCTTCACCTTTGATATAGTTCAGAATTCTAGTTTGAATAATTCCCAACTCATTTAGATTGGTCATTGATGCGGTTGTAAGTTAGACCGAGAAGTGAGAAGAACAACCAAACACTATCATTCTTCGACTAAATCTGAACCGTGTGACGAACACGGAAGGTAATAGGAGTCGAAATAGCGTAATTTTACAAAATCGGTACCAATAGCCAACCAAATGTTTTTTTTAGCGCTTGAAAAATCCTGAAACCAAATCGCTTAAGCTCTTTTGTCAGGACTGTTGAATGGTCTAAACGAGGGGAGTGAAGTTAACGTTTCCGTGATTGAGGAGGGCTGGCTGCTTCTAACTTGAGATTCGTAGGTTAGATAACCAGCTGACGTTGTTCTATAAAGTAGAAAACTTAGAGTAGCTATCCTCCTGATTATGTTTTTATTGCGCAACGGGACTACTGGTTTTCTTCAGTCCGGAAATTACTTCTATCTCGGAAGTTTTCCCGTCTCTTTCTCTTTCTTCCTCCCTCCTTTGATCCGCTAAAAGTGAACCTATTTTATGTACATATACCTTGCAAGCCCCAAGCTATAGTTCCGTCCGCGCCTTTCCTGCACTTAGCTTCGAAATAAGAGGAAAAGATAATCGGATTCAAAATGATGACACATCATATAATGTATTGGACGTTTTGTTCAAAACTTCAGCGACTTTAATTCTGCACGAGTTGCCCAGTTACATATTTTGAAAAATAGATAATCGACTTTGACTAACGACTGATTTTGTTGACAGCATGTAACCAGTCGATTCAAATTTCGTACACGGCTTGATAAATAATTACCAGGCTTTGTGAGTCATGAGACGTTTTGTTAATGGGGGTTTGGGGTATCACCGCATTACTTACGATAACGCGTTGCTCGTTTGTTTCATAATTTCCATACTTCGTAAGGGTTTTCCGTGATTTAATGAGAAAGAGACCGTTCCCTAGTGAAACTCCAGCGAAGTAAGTAGTACATACCCAACTCGAGTTGAGTAGAGAGAAGCTGAGAGAAAGACCATCCTATGAGAAAGAAGATTGCTTTTGTTTTCTGTCTTTTCACGAAAGGGTTGGTAATCATTTCAAACGTCATCGCAACTCCCTTATTCCATTGTTCAAACTGAACGACTGTTCAAACACGAACGATTACATAAACCAAGCTGACTAACGCTGCCACATTAATCCATTTTCATATACTTGCTTACAAAAGGCCTAAATTTCGTAGTAGGTTAAAAACAAGAGCGGATGCTGCAGATGGGAACTAATCTTAGAATTCGTAATCCTGCGGGTTCTTTTTTCTTGTTTGTTCTGCTTTGAAAAAGCTACCAACTCACAGTTCGTCGTGTTCAGGCAATCTGACAGTACCTATGAGCGGAAGTTCAGGAATTATCCTTCTGTGGTCGGAAACTGGAATCAGGTGGAGAGCTACGGATCGTCAACCCCCGGAAGAACCTCTCTTGAACAATTCGTCCGAAATCCTACTGTAGCTCCGAACCAAATAGAAAGACCAAGCAGAGAGCTGGAGAACACCGCGCTTTTCCAAAACCTGTGGTTACGATTTGGAGCATCATTGGATATTGACGTGTCTTGCCAATGTTACGTATTGTCACGTTTTTCGTTTTCTAAATTATTGTTATTATCATTTTTGTCATCTTGAAGCGTTCCATTTGTATAGGTATTCTTCTCTAGTATCACTGGTTATCATGGTTGAGAGTCACGAGTTAGTTGATTGGTTGGTTATTGTCAGTCCAGTTGGTACTCTTGGTCAGCAGGGTCGATCTGGACTACCAAACATTTGTTCATGTAACCAGACTAACTGACTGACTGACTGGCCTCCTTCTAGTTTTACTAGAAAAACCGAAGGAAAAGAATAGGTTGGGTAGGTATTCCTATGCGGGTCGCGCTCCCCGAATGATTACCGTCCATTTAACACCGGGGTACCAATGATTGCTCGGGGTTTTAGCTTTTTTTCTTTTTCCAAGGGATAAATACCTCCTCCTTATTCTTTATTCAACAGTTACCTTGCAACTTCTGGAATGCTAAGAAAAATTTATAACTCAACAGATTTAATCCACACGCAACCTAATCAACACGTTAATAAATTGCTTTTTGTCAAAAAATATTCGAGATTACTAAAGTAACCTCTCGATCCTTTTCAATTGCGAAGCTTTCGAAATTTCTAAGCCGGAGGATTTTAGAAATGAGCAGATTACAAAACCGCGATGGCTGAGAAGAATATCGGAGCTATAAAGAAATAAAAAACAAGTGAGTGTGAAGAATTCTATGGAAGGGAAAGGAGAAAAGATAAGGAGAAGATTATATGATGAGAAAGCTGGCGGACAGAGGTGGCGATAGGTGGATACCCTGAGGGTAACATAGCCGGAAGTCACATCGATCTTTGTATACGTCATCGATAGCTTACTTCCGGCTACATCAGCAAAGCTCTTTGCTTCCACGCTTCGTTGGTTCGGAAGTTTTCTATTTTCGACGGCACTTAAGGCGTCTTTCAGAACTAGCAAGCCCTGCATATTTTCACCGTCACCGCGAGTCACAACATCATTTTATTGGCTCTCCGATACACTTTGGACATTGTTTTAGAGGATATCATTAAATAAATAGATAAATAAATAAAGTATATCTACATACGTTAATTCCATCTTACGGCGCCACATGGAACTACCTAAACCTGTCGGTAATCTCTTTAGTGAAAGTTTTGTTTCATCCCTTAAAGGTTCAGATACGATCACGATACCACAAAACTTTCATACCATGGGATCAATTTTTGTCAAACGATGTGAGAGAAAACAATTTTCAAAGGAGATCAACATCCCAATTTCATACCTCCTGCGTTCTTGCTCGACTACCACCTTCTAAAGAGTTTTTTTTCGAAGATATTCAAGATGTTTGATTCAAATATTCAGATATAACGCCACACCATTTGCGTAATGAATATGTATCAACAAAAGTTGAATGATAAATTCGCAATTTCGATAAACTAAATGTTAGATTTTTCTGCTTTTTTTATGAATCTAATCACGAGTTTACATTTTACAGGATCTAAATAACCGCTAAAATCTTAACCGCTGTTTTTCCCAAAATTCATCTTAATGATAGCACTAAATCTGAGTTGTTCAAGTGTACTGACTGCAGTGTGAAAAAGTTACTGACAGCCAAGAAATTTGTAGGATAAAAAAAACCTTAAGAAAAAAAGCTCGTTTACGGTGAGCCCACGGAGCGTGCAATAGATAAGCGGTTGTTGATAAGCTAAGAAAGATGACCTGCTTAAAAATCTTTTGATTCGAGAATCAGACGTGAGATGAAGCAGAACGATAGAGATAAGAAATTGATGGTGGGCTACAGCACCTGGGTGACTTCTTGTATTGCATGTTATAAAATCTATGCCTCCTCGTTTAATTTTCTTTTAAGACGACGGTGTGACATCCTCCGGACATGATAGACCGGTGATTTTGACTTTGAAAAAATCATCGAAGTTTCGTAAAGTTTTCAATGATCGTAAGGTTCGTTGAGGTCAGATAATAAAGGACTGAATAATAGACGAACTTTTGATTTCATAAAAAAAAAAGAAAAATAAAGCAACACCGCCTCCAGGTTTATTTGTTTCAAGGTCATGCCGGCGGGAGGGCATACTATCGTATCGTGCAGGTGTTACGATATCAGCCGCGACTGTACCATCCTGAGTTAAAACCACCCCCGCTACTTCTTCCCTATAGTTCTCCACCTCCCCTATTTCCCCTCTAGCATCCTCCGGCGGCCATATTGATCGAGTCTCCCTCTACGTCAACCTCCTCCCTGCGGCTGCCTCTTCGCAACGTTGCCACGATTTTCAGTGTGCAGTCGACCACTCTCCATTTTTTAAGTGCACTCACATGTGAAACTTTTCCTATTGTAATGTACTTTTTACGCTGTAAAACTTTTGGTGTCCTAGACTGTTAAGCAGGAAGTGCAAGGCCGACACATATTTATTTAGTCTAATTTTTCCCTTTGAATTTATTTCCAAAATTACGCCTTCGTATAATCATGATGTTTCTAGTCACATTTCATTGATACGGTTCGAATTTAAATACCCCGGGTATTTTCATTTCGAAGGTAATTTATTTGGCAACATCGCCCGCTCGAATCTTTCCCGTCTCTGAAGTAGGTGAACATCAGCGTTTGAAATTCCCGCCAGGGTCTCCGCTCGAATTCGACGTTGCCGTGTCTCTGAAGGTGACTATAGTATAGGTATGTATAAATACTCGAATAGGTATACATATAACCCTGGCGATACGAACGACGACGACCATCGCCAGATCCTTTCCCCTCTTTTCTTATACTTTCCGCAGCACCTCCACCACTGCCGCACACCCCCTATAACCATTGGGTAGGAGGGGTGCCAACAACCCTCAAGATTTCGTTACCTTTTGCGATTTTCGCTTTCCCAATTGCGTTCCGCTTCAAAATCAATCTGGTTACGTCGAATTCCCTTTTCAAAAAAAAAAAAGAAAGTGTTTTACTTTACTACATCCGCATGCATTTCCACACGATTTGAGCTTCAGCAATGGCGTTTCGTTCTCACATTTTTTAGTCTATCCAATTTGTCCCATACCTATACCATCTTCAGAAACTTCCTGCACTATTAGAATTGCGCAGGGTTTACTTAATTGCATTATATAGATAACAACAAGAACCTCCAGAAAGGATGAAAGCAATATCCGGTCGAAATATTTGTTTTGTATTTGGATATAATTTTCAAGTAGCAAGGAATAGCAAAAAATTGATGTTTTCTAATTAACGTCAAAGTCATTATGCGGATTATTTTAACCCGAGTATTCCACCATCTTCTTTTCGTGTTCTAAGGAGGACGCTGATTGGTTTTTTCCCCTACTATTATACCTACGCGGAGATGAGGAGTTGATCGATGTCGTCCTTATAGAAGTGATTACGATTCCGAAGGTCCTTTGATTTCATCTTGAAACGGTCTGTAGAATATAAGGACGCTGGTACAAATCGACGATCATTACCTCAAGGTAGTTCGATTAGTTTCCGATTTGTCCAACGAAATGGTAGAAAATTTATCCACACCAGGCTCTTTAAGAGTTATAGTAAAATACTCAGAAGCCAAATTATGAACCTTACAATTAGTTTTTTTGTTGCTACTTTTAACTTTTGGGTGGCCTCTAACAACTGGTTCACTATGATGTAATCGCGAAAACGATAATTCTCTCTCTAAGGGTTGGTGGCGGGTACGGTGTAGACGATGCGCTCACGGCAATCAGCCTTTTGTTTCTCAACCCCTCCGCGTAAAAGCACGCGCGTGGGCAACTTTGAAGTGCAGACTCCAACCTATTCATCTATACGTACCTATACCTGTTATAATAGAGCTATCCTTTTACTCTCATTCGTTTGTTCATTTCTTCGTTTGCTGGAAACTTAACGCCTTTGTACTTCGAGTCACTGTAAATTCAACGATTGGCTTGGCTGATTAAATTGTTTACCCAAACACGGACTTTGCCATGGCGAGTGGTCTTGTTGATTTTTTTATTTGGGTTTATTTTTTTTGCTTTTCAACACTTACTGAATCGCTTTGGCTACCGAACGATTTATTTTCTCACTCGGGAGAGAATAATTCCACCAATGTCGGTTACTCTGCTACCGCGTGACCAATTTGATTATTTTGCGAAGCCATAAGTCTCGTTTACCCCACATTATCCAGATATTACTCCGCACTTGCATTATTGAGGACTTCAAACACGCATATAGTCTATTTAATGACGTGTTCCATTAGTTCTCTGGAAAAAAGATAAACGACAAAAGAAGAAAGTGCAAACGACAAGCCGTTGTTATGGGCCATTAGCTGAAATTGACGTAATTCCATCTTTCTCCTTCTATTTGTTGGCATTGGAAAACGTCATATTCTCGAGAGCGATGAATACACTAGGTAGATTATCGTTGAGTACACTTTCCAACTTTTTTTCTTCGTCTTTGTCATCAGAGTTCAGAACGATAATGATCCGTCTTATTCTTAGACAGCGTTGAAATATTTAAGCAAAAAATGACAAAAGTTTATCGATTATCACAGCTAGGTATATCGATTGGGTTATACATAAGTAGCAAGTATAGTTAGCAAATGGATCATCGAATTCAAACTCTGAATGAAAAGCCAGGTCGCATTTGATGGATATCAAGTTACAAGTATTTACACTTACCTATGACTCATGAATACTACTCGAAAGAAAAGTTCAAGAAATTTTGATAGAGATATGTCCAGATCGATTCAATGATAAATTTAATTCGATTTGAATTCAAGATTTTGAAAACCAATCTGGGATGCTTTCACTAAATGTAACGCAATATAATATCTTTTTTATTGCACGTCACTATTATTTGTTTCAAAATTTCTCGCAGTGATCTCGATCGATTTGCATACGATTGAAGTATCCGTTAGGTTACAGGTTCAGAATTGTTGAAGTTTGAGTTGGGTTGAAAGTCGAGTTGAAAGTTGAGTTGAAGGAAGAAGGAAGCCCAGCACCTGAATTTCCATGTGCATCACACGGACGGTATATACGATAGTATGATGAGGAATTCAAATGCGAAATGTTATGCAAAGTGGCATCATTGCGCCTGAATTGATCTCCATATATCCCGCTCCTTTGAAAGGCGAAGAAAATTTTCAGTTGAACAGAGAAGAAAAGAAAAAAAACGAAAAAAGGACAGCAAAACAAAAAAAAAAAAACAGGCATAGCTATCTATCCATGCCTCGATGACAGGCCAAGGTCATTTTTAAGTTATCTACAAAACGAAATTACGGTTTAAATTTTTTTTCTAGGGAATGTACCATGTATACATTTACCATCAATGCGGCTTATTCCCTTCTGGCAACGTCGTCCTCTAAATTTCCAAGCTGTCAACCTGTCCGTCGGTTCTCCTTTTTCATTTTCATTTTCATCTTTTTTTTTCTTCTTTTTTGTTCGCAATCTTTTCTCATATATAAGGTTTACGCGTGTCATCGAAGCACTCAAGCTCTTTTGGACACCTCAGAAAATTGCGAAATGCTACTCTTACGACACCCTCGTGATTGGATCAAGTTCGAGATGTGGTTTGGTAGAAGACGTATATTGAGCAGGAAGAAATACCCAACATATCACACAGGCAATGGATAGATAACTAACTGTTAATCTCTGGAGGACAAAAACGCGGATGATGAATGCAGATTTCAAGGGATAATTGAACCGCCATAGATCGTTCATTGTTAAAAGACTAGATTGTTCAATCCTTTCAACACTAGAACCCGTTTGCATTTTGACTGAACTCTCTACTATCTCTCAATCTACTTTGTTTAGGCTTTATGGTAGATACTATATCTGAAACAGTGTTGAAGAAGCTTGTAAATATAATTCATCTCCCTTATTCTTCGCTTCTCTTTCATATCCATGCGAAAATCGAAGGGTTTCGATGTAGGTAGGATATTTTTTTTATTTGCTTCTTAAATGTTAAATTCTATAGTCGTTTGATAATATTCAAAATGATATATATAAAAAATGTCCATTTAACGATCTGGAAAGCGAAACTGTCCTCGGTCCCCTCCCCCATAAGATTTTTCTGATTTTCATATGAGTTTCACCCCCTGTAATTCCTATCGAATTGAATTATTGATCGCAAACTAAAAGGCGGAGGAGCGAAGCTTGCATAATTGCAAAGTTGTAGGTGTAATATACGTCAATAAGCCCCTACCCAGTCTCGAGGACTTTTGCAGTGGTAGGCCACTTGTCTGCTGCATGAGTAAGGGGTAAACTTCGCAGGAACATTGAATAGATTTCAATGAACATTCATGCCAAGATTTACCTTCTTCATTTAAAAGCCCTTCAAGTTATCGAACGCGAAACAATTTCCAGTTATGATTTCTTTTCGAACCCCCATAAATGCGAACTGTTATCGTTCACAGTCATAGGATATCATAAACCATGTCGATTGGGACCACGTCCAGATTATAAAAAAAATTTGATTGTTTTTTCTGTTTTTCAGACGCCATGTCTATTTAACGTTTATTTTTGAACCTTCGCATACACAGAGATGTTGCTGCCTTCCATGGTTGAGGTTTTCACTTCGCTCGGCATGCGCGTGTTCGGCGCAAAGGAGGTGTAGGTGTGTATCGTAGATGTAGGTTATGTGACCTTAAGATCGACCTGAATTCTAATCAACCTTCGAACTATGCAGTTGTGCGTTATTTAGTTTTGCAATGGCTCTCTGTTAAACAACGTCCCGCCCGACTAGCGACGCACGTCTACACTGCGACCGCTCACCGATAATTTACTCAGATTTCAGTGAAAATTGTGGGGCTTTTCCAGAAATGACCGGTTTCATTTATGTTATCACTATCCTCCTCTATCATCTTATAGCTTCCCTCTGATTTCTCTCATGCGGTTGTTTTCCCGGCGGCACTCGCACGATGGCTTCTAGAGCCCAAAGAGATCGCACATTCCTCTACCGTACGTTCAACTGTCTCGCAATGAATTTCATCAATTTGTTTTATACCCTGTGAAGTTTCTCTGACCTCAAAGGATCGGAGCCTGAGTGATGATTAATTTGAAATAAAATTTACTTTTTTAAATAAATGTAACGGGTGTTAAGCCCAAAGTAGCAAAGAAGGGTTAAGCAGATAGAGAGCAGGTGTGTATTGATTTTTGCCAGTAGCAGTACCACTGCTGCGGCTCGAATGGCATTCGTTTCGCGTTTAGAGTTTCACATCTCGCGTCGCCCGCTTCTCTCTTCTTGCCTTTGACTTCAATCTTCTTTCGTTTCTCAACTTCCGCACTCTTCCAACGTGCTTTCGTGCACGCCTTGCCTCTCCTTTCCCCCAGTTAGCTCATATAGCTGAAAGAGTTGAGCTTCGGCATAGTAGCATATGGCGCATGTACCTTGAACTAAAATTCACCGCTAGTAGGTTTTAAGAAATAAATATCCTGGAGCAGCCTCTACAATCTCCAAGAAAAAGTGCACCCGGTAAATCCCAGGCTTCTTGGATTACGAAATCTTCCAGGATGAAAAATAGAGAAAAAACGACATGCATAACATTACGTTGGTACATCTAGATACAAGATCTGAAAGGAAAAAGTCTGCAGCTCAGAAGGTAAAAAGTATAATAGCTATTCGAAGGCTATCTTCAATAAGAAAAGTAGCCCAGTAGCGATTTCTGATTGTATTTTTGTCTTGTCATCCATTTTCTCCACTATCGTGAACAATCACAGGCGAGGGTGGTGTACGTTACATTATCCTATTTCCCCATCCTCATGGTGAAATCCCAGCTCGCCGTTTGCGCATGTAGACAGTTTATGTGTGTATGGCATGTGTGTATATAATTCCCCGTACAATACTTGTAGAGATAATAGAAGCAACCAGCGAACGGCTTTGGTGAGCGGTGAGTGTGAACGCACCGATTAACCCCATATCACTCCCGTATCACCGAACGCTCCGTTCAACTCCTGTCTAAATGTCCGTCAGAAAGCAGGATGGGCGAAAGCACCTCTATTTCCTCATTCTTCTCTCTCCGCTATCATTTTAGCAGCTTGTGATTATTTATATCCAGCTTCTCACGTGTATAACAATGACACCTTGACCTACAAGAGTGATTTAGTGTAATCGTACTATCCAATGATAGATTTCAATTGATTCCGAACAGCAGAAATCTCTCGGTCATATTTTGAATTCTTTTTCTCATTTTGCTGCCCCTGGGGTACAGAGCGGCAGCTCATTTCACTGATAAAAAGTGTACAGTTCATTGTCCCTGTACATATGGCCATATTAATTATCTGTATCACGGTAACAGGTGGAGCGTCGAAACTTGGTATTCTGGCAGGGATCCAGATATTTTTCATTCCATCTTCCGTGTTGCGCATTTAGCTGCCAAAAATATTGAACTGGAAGAGTGAATGGGAATGTGAATTACGTATGGTATGACCAGACCAAGATTGTGCCAAGAACTATTTCTTTCATGATGCAATTTACGGCTTTCGGTGATAATCTTCTATCAACGGCAATTAAAGAGTAGATCAAGTTCGAGCAAAGTCTAATACAAAATTACTCGTCATTCAACTTCAATGAATAATTCATTTCATTGGGAGATCTTGATCTGTCTTGGCGCAATTATTTGGTGCTCCGGACGTTCGTTTCTGAATCTCATGGTAAGTTATACGAATTGAATGAAAAATATTTTACACACACACCGTCTCTACGGTTAATGATTCAGAGGTCACAGTTTTGAAAGTTTTAACAAACCGTGAAAAATATACACAAATTGACGAGTAAATTTATTTGTACACTATTCAGTCGATGGGGTTAAAAAAAAAGCGGAGAAAAAAGTTTGTAGTCTTCGCGCACTGCAATGTTGACAGGTTGATTTCTGGACTGCTGCTATTCTATAGAACCCGCTGCTTCTCTGAGCAAGCGGAATATCCCCATTATCCACGCTCGATCCACCTTGACCACAAAATCACTCCACTCTGCATCCGAGTACGTTTCACGCCTAGTTTGACTCGAGTCTGCCGCCAGCGATCCTCTTCCGAATTCTTCACCCCAGAGATTCAAGTTTCTGTAGAAAATATCGATCTTCCCCATGGATTGGATGAATTCAAAATGTCCTTCTGGATCGCAAACTCTTGACCAAAGAGGATAATCATCGATACGGATGATTATCAAGTGATGATGCGTTACCCGTAAATTTGAAAATCAAAACAAAAATAATAATATTAATATTAATAATAAAAAATTCTCAATGGATCAATACATCACACGGAAAAGCTTCGGGACGTCTGCATTGATTTTGTCGGTGTGTTCCATTCCATTTCTGTCAAACCACGATTCAGGAAGTGGACCGCTCGTTTACACCGGCAACGGAAGCGGTGGTGGCCGGTATACCGAACCGTGTCAATTGTTCGCAGAGGTCCTCTCGCAGCTACCATAATACGATATAACAATATCTACTCGCAGCAAAATTTCAATTCCATAAAATGAAAGCCTCAGATCATCGAATCTGTGCCGGTGTTGCGACAGCTGAATAATGATGTCATCTTTGTTTTTCGAACAAAACAGAACGGAATGGATACGTCCATCGTTGGATTATTAAAACAGCAACTAACCACATGGCCGGTTGTCAGGTTTGATCGAGTCTTACGATGGTATAGTTATGTAAATAAATGGAAATGATTACTCGACATGATTAGATTTCACGTGAAACTTCTCTCCCGTTGTTTCTACTTTGTTTGTTTCCGTGTATGAGTTCCTGAAGCGGCTGCAAATCATAGAAAGATATCTATTCATTGTTGACATTGAGATCCTTGGAATAACAAAAAAAACAAGTGTCAAGCCATCCCACTGCAGTTTGTCAGACAGATAGCTCCAACTACAACTGCACTTCGTGGTTTCGTCCGAACAGAAATTGCTTCTAAGAGAAACAATTTCAATGGACTTATTGGTAGTGCAAATACAGCAAAGGTATGAAAGGACTAACGAAAACATTCTTCGTTGTTATATGGTAACGGTGAACTTAATTCTTTTTCTTGCATTCTCTACATGCGTTGGGATAGATCTATGATCGATAGTTTTTAAATTGATTTAGTTAAGGCCATGAGAATTTTTCACTTCAATTACGAACGAGCTCACGATAAAAACACCGCGGCGAGATGCCCACTTGTAACAAGACGAATGCGTTTCTGTTGTCGGCTTTTGAGATTATTAGACAACCGCTTTGTTTTTTGTTTTTTGTTGTTGACTACTACACTTTGAATGAAAGTACGACATTTACAACATTTCTATGAGAATGCGCACGTTCAGTGGCGAAAAAAAGGAAAACTTTACAAGGATGCGGAAAGGCTTTGGTTGCTAGAAAGTGGGCAAAGTGAACAGAAGATAGACGGACAGATATTGAAAGGAGGCATTGGTGAAGTGATTTCGTGTAGCATTCACGGTTCCAGACCAATCCAAGGGGCACTTCTAAAGGTGTAGGGATTCTGGTGAAACATAAAACTCGAGATTAGCAGGACGACATCTTTTTCCGAAACGCCAAGTTACGTCGCCCTTTTCAACCTTCAAAGAACATCAGAACGAATCACGTCTGTTATTCTTTCCTAGAATTTTCGCAGACCAATGTCCATCGAAAAGTACTATACATGGCGCTACAGTTTTTTTTTCCTCGTTCTTCTCGTCGCGCAAAACTAGCACTTCATGATGTCCGAGGTAATTGACCATTTTGGTTATCCACTGGAAATTCAAAGTAAAAGACCAGCTGGGCACATTTTTTAATTACGTTTTTATTTATCTTTTATATAGACCGTGTCTATTTTTGCTCGAAAGTCGAAATAAGGTGACCGTTAGTAAGTTAGCTGGATATAGACTTCCGTCAAAACTTAGTTTGTTAGTTGGTCACGTTCTGGTTAAAGAAACCTCCCGGTGTCTTGGATGTAAGTTAAACTTTACTCTTCTGAACTTCACCTACATTGTTCTCTGTATCGAGTCCCTAGGGGTAGTTTAGTACGGATTTCAGTTCCTGAATGATTTGGTAATCCGAGAAGTGTAACGTGAAGTTGTATCAACAACACCCCATATATGACTTTCAAGAGAACCCTCTTGACCGCGATTTAGAATCTAATCAATTTGTTTCACGGCTTAGAAGGTTTCTCTGTGACCCAATCACCCCGTTCTCTCGATTCCGGGAAATTTCGGCACCCGGGTGACGCAATTAATTAATCGGATAAAAGATCGAATATTCAGTCGATCGAAAGGTCTCCATTACAAAATTGAATCAAGGTAGCAATGTTAACTGGTTGTGAGAAGAACGTAAAACTTCTAGGCCAGATGGTACATTTAGATTTGTAGAAAAAACTATGTGAGACATAAGAAAAAAGAAGTCATGAATTGGAACATCGAATCTCGTTTCCAATTACGGAAACCTAAATACTCAGCTCAGACTGCTGATGTGAGGTAACAGCGAGGACATTGACCTCGTTTATATGTATATTGTCGCCTTGTTTGGATGATAATTTCTTCTTATTTCGTATCCACCGGGTACCGGTAATAAAACTCCGGTTTTTATTCAAAAATTGGATCTTTGGGAATGAGATATACGGGTAGGTAGGTAGGTAGGTAGATAGGTAGGTAAGTCGGTAATCTCTTTTGGGAGATGAGAAGGAGGAGAAAGAGGGGTATCTGATACTGTTGGAAAGAAGAAGCGAGTCGCGTTTAAAACACAACGCCATTACCGGTAATCAGATGGAGTTTATCCAGGGGGAATAGCTGCTGGATCTTAGGAGAGTTTCGGGTAAACGGCATCTGAAGAGGGGGATCAAGGGAGTCGATGGAAAATTAGAAAAATGAGGTTGGAGCTGAGGCAAAGCAAAGGATATCGAAACTCTCTTAAAGATGAAAGCACCCCTCTGTCAACCTCATCGATACATTTTCTGTTAAGTAAAAAAGATTCTAATTTGAAATTGGTACGAAATTCCGCGCAAATAAAATATTCTCGGCTTATATGTAGTTATAAGTGTGGGGATGGCAACAAAATTACCCTCAGTACATGGCTTTCTCGGTGAAGCAACATAAAGTTCAGCATACCGCCTACAGTTCATATTCTCATTGCACGTAGCTTCATTCTACGTACAAGATGAATGTTTCATTTTTTAAGTCAAAAATGCTTTTATGCCAAAAAAATGTGAATTCAAAATTTTTTGAACTACGAATTTTGCTGGGCAATTGATCATAAAATTGTGAATTAACTTTGAAATCATCATCTGTATTACTGGCAAAGTTATACTCGTTAGAATATAGATATACATACCTATACAATACATTTACTCTTCAAAGCTATATATACGGGCAAAAAAAGCTCAAGAAGAATGTCATAAAACGGTTGTTAGATCTAAAGATCCGGAAATCCCTGCAGCAGCTAACGTGAGATAGAAATGAAAGTCACCATTCCGCGGAGTGAACGAGAACGAAAACTAGAGAGAGAGAGAAAGAGAGAGATTCAGAGAGGGTGAATGCGATAAAGACGGGGAAGTTAACTCAACCCTGCAGCAGCTCTCTCAGCAGACCTTTTGGGCGATGTTCTATTGTTTTTGGGTAAGACCAGAGAACCGGAAAAGAGACGAAGAGGCGCTGAGAGGGGGGAACGAAGAAGGAAAAGGAGGAGAGGATAAAAGAGACGAGCAATGGAGTGAGAGAGACAGACAGAGGGAGGAAACTTCGCAAACATAGTTTCTTACCCATCATCCTCTCCTATTTCAAGATGAAAATAGGTCCTGACTTCTATCTTTGCGCAGCCGCAAAAAGCTCAATTTCTCCACTCCTACAGAGCAAGACTTGATATGATTCGTTGACCCGTTATAGAATGAACTTTATGAATCCTGTGAATATTCATCCCTTTCCTCATCATCCCGGAACAACCCTTACCCTCCCTCTCTTCTGACCCATATGTATATACCTAACATTAGAGCTTGAAATTGTGGAGGAGAAAAATGAGAGAATACAACGGAAGAATATAAAAAAAGAAAGCTAAAAAACGGAATTCATTTACTTCCTGGTTATTTTTTCTTCTATCATTATATTGACTTGGGGCAAACATTATAAATATATATTATCAGACACGAGACGAAAAAAATTTTGTAAAAATATACGCTCAACGTGTAAGTGTTTTTTAGTGATTTTCCGTCATCCATTGGGCAAAAATAAAAAAGACGATACAGCAGTTCCATATCTGTTCAATATATTTTTTGGTTCCACTATTAATACGAGAGTAATAAAAAATATTGACCATTGTTAAAGTCAAACATTTTCACGGTCAAAACGGATGTAATGAGAAAATCATAAAAATAAAATCATTACGAATAGAAAAAATCCAAACAGTCCTTGCGATGGCGTACAGACCATTTCCGGCAGCAAGAAACGAGTAATTATACCGTCGATATGATAATATAGCTTCCATATTGTATTTTATAGTGTGAGTCTGCAGGTGCTCGATGTTTTGTTCGAGTTTGTGGTAACGTTATGTGTACCAGAATGGGGTACCTATTTGACAACGACTAAAATCGTTACTAAATACATGTATACTACCTGTGTTCACTAGACAAGCTTAATTAAGATTAGGAGGACTAGCTTTCGAACTAAATTATATACGCCGTATACGTCGATTGATCGAAATTTCACGGCCCGCAGTGTGACTCTGACATTTTTGTCTTTCACTTATACATATAATTTTCTGATCGGTGGAATTTCGAGGTGTTTTTGATCGTTAATTTTTCATCTTGGTTCTCGATTTCAATCACGTAAGTTTACCGATTTTTACTCCATTTTTTCAAACTGAAAACAGACTAATTGATTTTTTCATCGTTCCGAAAAAAAATAATAATAATGAGACAGGACAATAGGAGGTGGGTTTTCTACACTTTTGTTTTAAGAGATTTTGATGTTCTGATGAAATCATGGAATGCACCATAATATATACCACGTATACGTCAATACTACCTATTCGCCAAAAGTACGATTTACCGAGCTTCGTCGACACCGACGCTGACGACGCCTGACATCGCGACGCCTGACATCGCCCAGCCGAGCGTCGCCCCAGCGCGCGAAAGTCGCTTGCAAATTCCTCCACTTCTTTCATCGACGTTCGCCTCGCATGCACTTCACTTCTAGTACGTCAAAACATGTTTACTTTTGCCCTTTCGCTCCACGCTGCATTGTCTCGTAGAAGCTATGGAATTTTACTGCAGCAATGCTGTAGTCAGTCACCAATTTTTTATATACGCACTTCGATTTTGTTTTTTCTTTTTTTTTTCTCAAAATTAGAAAAAAAAATCGTGATGAATTATGCAAAAATTATTAACCTCAAAGGGTTATTTAACACCCTTAAAATCTAGTCTTGAATTCCTATAAAATTTTTTGAAAATCTCCCAGAATCCTTTGAAATTAACTATGGGGCTCTCATAAAATCCCTGCATACCCCAAATCCATTGGAATCTTATGATTTTAATTTTTTTTCCGCAAAATGTCATGAATACCCTGCATAACACTTGGAGATTACATAAATTGAAAATTATAATCACATAGCCAAAAAGTTGCGCAACTGAATAAGAAGGAAAAATAACATAAAAAAAAATCGATAACTATTGAGTCGAGTATGAATGGCACCAGCATGATTTTTTCAGAAGAAGCCAGTCAATACATGAACAAAAACGATATCAAAATAAAAACGATAAAAAATGACCCTGATACGCTTCGTCGGCATGACGGGTTTCGCAAAGGACAAGAGGAAGCCGTCCGATGGAACAGACCGAGAAGGAACAAAAAATAAAATTAAAAAAACAAAAACAAAAAAACACAACGCAACATAAAAAGAAAAACGGTAAACAAAAAGTTAAAAGAAGGCGAGCGACATACATAAAAGAAAAGGAATGAAAAAATAGAACAAAATAAAAGTGAACGAAAATCAAAGAGAAAGAACAACTGAAAGCGAAAGGGCGAGAAAAGGATCAAAGTAAAAAAGAAAAAAAGTAGATGATCTAACGGTGTAAGCAGACAATGTGAAGCTTCATGCAGTGATCAAAGTAAAGTAGATAAAATATTGGCGTTTAATGGAGGGAAATATAAACTCTCCGAAAGTTTCAGCAGCCATGCAGGATAATATAATAAGGCAGGTATACATGGATATCTACTAAAACGGGGCGTGAAACGAGTAAATAATATCATTTAAACTACCGTATCGTGTCGAAATTGAAAAATGCTGCCTCATTTTAGAACGAAAAATTTATCATTCGACACAATTATGCTGTATGTGGAATACTCGCCGCTCCACAACTGATCAGTGTAAATTACGCGAAATCCGACGTTGACATTAACGGGCCTTCGGCCCGAAAAAATCAAAGAGACGCTGTAGTTACTCGAATTTCTCGAAAACGGCAATAGCAAACAAACCATATACGAGAATCCTCAGTGAATAAATATGAATTTGATAGAAAAATCAATTACATGATAGATATATCAATATATCTGTGATGATATTAGTATGAATTTCATCTGTCAGCGCTATTTTCCCCCACGCTCTCTCTTCGGTCGTAATCTTGCACAGCAGCTGCAGATGACGTTCGCTATGAAGGACGCAAATTTTTCATAGCAGCTAATTGTTTGTGAATTATAATTAATTCTGAGAAACTAGTGCAGCTCCGTGAAAAATATTACATTTTTCATACATTTTTCACAATTCTCGTCTGCACCAAAGGGACCTATTGAGTTAGTTTTTTTTAGTTTCTGGTTTTTTTCTTCAAATGTAATGCTCGTCGACTTCTCCGCGAGAAGCCAAAGAGAGTTTCTCGCGATACCGCCTCTTGAATTAGTCGATTAATTGGATTTAATTTATCCGATTAGAGAAGAAGCTGCTTTAGAATATACGTCGATATAACCACAATACCTTTTTGGTTTTATAAATATTTTGTACTCGAATGTTTTTTTCAACGTTCAATGTATTATTGCTTCCATAGAAATGAAATGATTTTTTTTATTTTGTCATCTATGTTAAGAACAATGAAATTTGAAATAGGGAAACTCACCCTTGGTGCTTTCCTCTTGTTGGAATTCTCTGCACATGGAAAGCCCGTGCACTGTGAATAGACAAAGGAGAAAGAATATTATTATATAAAAATATAATATGAAAACATCAGCACGCTAACGGAATTGTACGAAAATTTTTTATTCATCTATTTTTCTTCCGTTAAACTTTATAAAATATTGGATACGACAAAATGCAGTGCTTGTACCGGATGAGGATACAACGTGATAAATGCCGTAAAAAGGATTTGGAATTTTCAACACTTTGACATTAAATTCTCAGATTATCGTTATTTTGTCTAGATTGCGGCTGCTCTAAAGGCAAATATCGTATGATGAATAGAAACAATTACGAACGAAAAATAAATTTTTTCAAAGTTAGAGAAGGTTAAGCGATTAAAGAAAGAAACAAAGAAGAAAGTGAAATAATCGCAGCCAACAGCTATTATTCGCCATCAGCCTATACGTCTATTTATCAAAAAAGTTAATAAAAATTCTGTTCTCGTTACATTCGTTGAATACCTAACGATTTATTGATGAATATTATGAAGCAGTGTGTTAAAATTATACATATATGTATAGAAAGCTTTGGTACATATCTATATTATATTATACTGCGAGTAACTTTCGTCCGAATTGTTACATACTTGAATAAATTTCTGTGCACTTAGTCGCCGAGATTATCGCGTGAACAGTAATCGATAAGCTGTCCGTACATACATTTAAAAGAGAGGTGTGCAGGGTGAAAAGTAAAATTCATGCCACCCGACGTTTTATTCTGATTCTTTTTTTTTTGTCGATGTATGAAAAATCGACTCGTGGTACGTTGAACGAAACAGTTATTTTTCCACTGTAAAAATAGGTATCATGTATTTATAATATAAAATGTGATTCAGAAAATCAGAATAAAAAAAGAGAGGGAAAAACTGAGGTCATCGACATCGTCCTCAATTTGATTTTAACTATCCACTATTTCATTCACTTAATATATTTTATCAGTTTTATTTTTTTATTGTTCTTTGTAATTTCGTTTCCTGTCCATGTTTTTTGTTTTATCCTGTTTCAGGTAACACATGGTATGGGTACTGGAGTACAATATACATACATACATACCTATATACACGCGAGGCGCCTAAGCTTTCACCCTCATTTTACGACGTTACTTACTTTAATTAACAATCATGGCCCCATTTCAAATCTTCTCGGCTAAAAGAGCGCTTCCCATTTTCCACTCATTTCGGGTTACTTTAGGTAAGTATGCCCATACCTATTCCGTCTATTTTGTTTCTTTCCTTACTTTGATATTTTCTATTATGACTGCACATCCGTTATAGTTACGACCTTTTTTTTATGAGGTTATCGGGATTTGACCGTCCAAATCGATATTTTCGGATCTTCAGAACTTTTTTGTTTTCAGCCGATGGAAATGCCAACGAAAATTATGCATTCATATAATGTAATCTTTTAACGATAATCGTCAATTGTCCCTTGAAAAACAGATAGAAAAAAATTAATAAAAACATTCCAAATCCACGATTCTTCATCAAAACTGGAGATGAATTTGCTTAACCCCCCTTGCTCGATTTTTTCTGTTGTAATCAGAAATATTCATGTAATTCATATTTTCTAGTCGCATAAATAAATTGTTTACTTTTTCTAACTGTAATTGAGCATATTGATCGGTTACGATAAGCGAGGTATTTAGTTTGGCAGTTAATCAATCTCGGAAGGGTGTGTTACGGTAAAACGAACGGCGATCTATACTGCCATCCAAAATACCTATATATCTCCTATTCGCCCTTGGGTGAGGGTCATTAGACGTCATTGGTTGATCGGGTTCGAGGATTACTCGATCTCCCCAAATTTTCGATGGATCGACGAACGAATCTGATTGAGAATATCTACCCGAATCTCTATTTGTGCCTAATGCCCCATACAGGGTGAGCCATTTTCATGCAGAAGCTCGAAGAGTTTCGTTTGTGGGAAAAATCGAAAAACCGATCACAGGGTGGAATAAGAAAAAAAAATAAAGTGCACAAAATGCCGTTGTGAAAATTCTTTCCTCCCACATACTGTTCTAGATTTCCTAATGTAACTCGTTTTGCAGATTGTCTCAGTAATTATATAAAGTGAACGATCGGCGTGTTTTTCTCTGAAAATCAGACACCCTGTATGCAGGCATAAAGTATATGCAGCTGATCCAGGATAAAACGTGGATTTTCGGTGTACGAGTAGAAACGTTTCGCCCAGTACCCTTTCTTCAACAAATCTAAGGGACAGCTATCGTCCGTCTCATCCTGCGCGTTCTCGAAAAGAAGTGATTACCATGAGTTGGCTCGAGGTATATATGGCGTGATCGGTTGCGAGATACAGATAGACGTATATATATATATATATATATGCACACATTACTTACAATCACAAACGAGAAGCTGAAACCGAAACCCAATCGAAAGAATATCCACAGCGCCCTTCTCGAAAGGGCTCCTTGATGGGGACTCCGCAGGGAAAGAAGAGAAGAAAGATGAACAAGAAAAAAAAATACAGGAAAGAAAAAGAGAAAGAAAAAAGATTAGGAAGGGGGTGAAAGTAGCGAGAACCCCCTCTTGCTATACTCCCTAAGATAACAAGCGCCGTTACCACACGTATACTTTATGATGCTTCTGCCAACGAATCTCTCTCTCCCTCTCTCTCTCTCTCTCCTTTTCTCTCTTTTATTTTTTATTCGCTCCAGCTTCGCCCCCAAGGATAACGACACCAATATTGATCTAAGCTCGCGTGACTTTCACGTGCACTTTCTTTTAGAACTTTTACTCCGCCTGCCCCTCTCCCCATTTTCTTCCTGACATGCCATCGAGTAAGTCGTTGCTTAAGTCGCGCGTTTTCGACTATCAGGCTGCAAGATGTTTAGATAATAAAAATGAAAAAAACGTGGCGGAATGGACCCACCGAAAAAATGTTCTTTCACTCACGATCGTCATAAGATACGAAAACATTCCGTCCTCGTTATGTGTAATAATATGGAAAATCTAAACTGGCTGAAAAAAATTAAAAAAGTAATTGAAAATTTTCATTTTTTTTTTCTTTCGACAAATTTGTTGATGCGATAAAAATAATCGTCGTTAATTCCGTACTGCGATTCCCGTACCATAATGTTGTTTTTTTTTTTGGCAGGTTCGCCATTGGTCAAATATATAGCTGACAATATAAAATAGGTAAGTGATAGAAAATCGATAGTAACGAAAAAGCGTCTGTACACAATAGATAGACACCTGGAGAGTTAGGAGCTTCGCTGTATCCTATCAACCGCCACAATGATCTGCGGGAAAAAAAATGAAAGGAAAACAGAAAAAAATGCAAGGCGAAATAAAGATGAAAAAAATATCGTTCTCGATACCTGTATATACCTACTACTTTTACTACAACGCGTATCTGGAAAATACTTTGATATAACCCCGTATAAAAGGGAGGAAGAAATAACCCCCAATGAGAAGAGAAAAGGAGATTTTATAAGCCACAATTTTTTTTACTTCTGTTTCTTGAAAAATCTGTAGATCTGTCTGAACCACTCATGACCGCGAAAGTGAAAATCTTCATCCATAAATATAGACGTCTAATTGTGAGTGTTGTGATTTATTGAATTACATTGAGAAATTTGATGAATCCCTAAACAATCATATGGCAAATACGAAATTAGGATACGAAATATGGAGAGATAAAAGACTGGTGGAAATCGAAATGTGATCAACGGATTTATTTTATATCATTCCAAATACAGCTATGATGAAAAAACGAAAGTGATTACTTTTCTATTCATTGGATGAAGCGATCTTAATTTCGGGTCGACGTACGTACGACGTGTAGTGATACCTTTCTTAAAAAATTTAGATGAACTTCTTTTCCTGGCCAGTCCCTTGGTCCCTGCCACCTTCAAATTCACCTTCGATTCCATCGATCGATATTTCCTTCCTACCCCAAAATAATTTAATTTACAT
This sequence comes from Athalia circularis, assembly GCA_963978495.1. Lineage (NCBI taxonomy): Eukaryota > Metazoa > Arthropoda > Insecta > Hymenoptera > Athaliidae > Athalia > Athalia circularis. The sequence continues at coordinate 12,475,928 of OZ021700.1, read as the reverse complement.
TTGCATCCACTCGACTTGTGGTAGTGGTGCTGGAAGAGAATACTTGCTGTGGATCAGACTTGAAAGAAACGAGGGGGGGGGGGGGGGGAGGAATTAAACGAGCGACAAAAAATCGTTCACCCCCTCATACAAAATATTTTACATTTTTCCCATTATGAGTAAGAGATAGAATTCATCGAAATATTCAAAATTTGGAGTTCTTCCGTCATTTTTTTCTCTCTTTTTAGGGGTCTAACGGAACCACCGCGTATGGAAATCCGACCGGAAATTGTTTCCGAAAAAATATTTATTTATAAAATACAAGGAATGTTATAAATATCATACCGAACCGTCCTTGTATATGAAAATATCTTTTTTTTTAGATATGCATACGTACGTACCTACCTATACCTTCTCCCTTCCCTTTCCCTTCTCATCACCCTCGAAATTCTTAAAAGTTCTTCTACTAGGGTCATAAATATTCCAAAACGTGTAGCACGACCGACGATCCTCAGACACTTTAACTTCTTTACTGAACGCTTTAACACCTCCTTATACTCATACACACAGGACTTGTCATCAAGAATATGAAAATGTAAACGCTGAAGACAAAGAAAAATAAATAGTTTGGTTTAAAATTTTTTTAAAGCAACGAGGATTCGAGAAAAAGGACTGATTATAGTGCAAGGGCGCGGCTCAGGTTATTATAAGGGCTATAAGAAATTCTGGATTTCGAAGAATTAACTGCCATCAGACATTATCATTCAATTATACATCGAAATTCTTAAAATTGTTATTCTAGCAGGCAGGTATACAATAATACAGCCTTCGTAGTGTTTGAATATTTCAACCACGCCCATCTCCAACACGCAAATACTATAGCAACTACATTACTACATCCAACAACACGAATCCAGTTTCGCCTTAAAACAGAAACAAATTATGCATGCATGCTGCTATGACGTCACATGTTCGCATTTGTATACTAAGTTTTTATTCCAAGAATCATGGAATTCAGCAATTCAGGAATTTAATTTTCCCTTCCCGTTCTCAATAGTCAATATCTTTCATTCACTGGCATGGAATTGAACGTGTGGGTTCGTGCGATCAGCACATCGGTTCCAATCTGCCTTTTCTACCAAGTAGGTACGGATTTGAGGATGTTAGGTTGACAAATTTTCCCAACTAAGAGAAAAATGTTCGGTTCGAAAGCAAGAAGGTCATCCAAAAAAGAAAAATCTATTTTTTCAGATTCAGTTTTCGAATTTTCTAAAATCTCCACGAATCTCTTAGGAATACCCTAGTGAACGTGATGCAGAGATGATCACGTGAATCGATGTCAAAATTCTAAATTGTACTAGTTCTCAGTTTTGCCTCATTCTGCATCAGACTCCCAGATCTTTCTGAATGAAAAATAAAATCTAGAACAGAGACACATGATAAATAGAGTTGTTATAAAAACGTGTGTCACGTGTATGTATATATGTTATCGGGCAAAGTTGTGAACGAGAAAAAGCGTCGGGCGTTTAATTGTTTCAGAAAAAGAACTGTACTGCTAAACTGGGACAATAAGGAAATGAAAGCCTGTCGTTGACAATGAGTTTCACTACCATACAGATGGATAGATAAATATAGATAAATAGATACTCGGACTTGACCCGCCCGCGACCTCATTGATGTCAGATTGCGAATAATCATTAATCGAGGTACGGCCAACACTTCTATAACCTTCACGTGCAGCAGGAACCCAACGATCCAGACCTTTCGAATGCCGCAAATAGCGTGTGAGATCGGTGGTATGAGTTGCTTTGAAAGATCGCAAAAAAATGACGAAGGCGGTTGATTTTTGTTTATGTATATCGATGGTATAATTGGAACCGCTTTATCGTATGGTCTTCAAAGTTATTGGAGAGGTATTATATAAATCTACACTCGATTTCTAGAACTGTAACAAAAGTGATTGCTTTTTTTTCTAGAAATTTTCCCATCTCGAAGAACCAGGCACGTGAAATATTTTGCAATTTACTCCAGCCAATTCTACTTGCAATTCTTGGAACCTTGCAATTCTTAGAACTTTGCATTTCTTGGAATTCCATTTAAAAGCAGAAAAGCAAATGAAATTATTTAAATAATTCAGTTGTTCCTATACCGTGTGAACTATCACGCAATTCGTATGGAGTCTGTTCAAGTCAAATTGACGATGTCGAAAAGCATCGTAAACCATACCGACTTCGACGTCAACGCCAACGTCAGCAGCATGAGGTCACGGAAGGCGTTCGATAAACTCAATTCTATCCTGAACGAAAACATAGCTGCACGTAGTATAATACGCGATTCTTCGATTCATGCATGACGCTTTATTTTTTTATTACTTCATGAGAACGGTTTCCTATTTCGTAAAAATACGCGATCTATTTATTTATTTATATTTCTTTTTTCCTTCTTTTTTTCTATTCAGCATTCTCGTAAGGGTAATCCCAGTCCCAGGGTGTTTAATCAATAACAATATCGATTCATTCTACCTGATTTTTCAAATTAATCACCCTGTAAATACATTGCAAAATATGTACCCCGAGAATTATAAAAATGTTAAAATTACATGTAACGAGTATGCCGTATTTTTTAAGTGTTCCGTCAATAAATTTTTTGTTAGCCTTCCTCCTTCTTGCATGTACAAGTACATACGTACACGTACACAGGTGTATTTACAATCGCGTATAGACGTGAGCCGAAATAAAATATTGTGTCGTGTCAAAGCCGTCGTAAAATGAAATAAAGTCTCCGTAGTCGTAGTCGAGCCCAGGAAGATAGATTCTCGGATAAGGTTTTCGAACTATAAACCGAGGAGGTATAATGCACGCTCACAGCTCCGGCTTTCCGAGTCGCGATGAAAACGCGCAATAATTCATCCTGGGTACCAGATACATATTTTCAGTACAAAACACAAAAATAGAATTAATGAATAAATAATTGACGACGAAAAAACCGGGGCGAAAATTCACCGTCAAAAATGAATCTCTTTTTTTCCCGCACATTACTACGGTTTCAAGTAATCTGTACACTCGAATTTGTCCACCTAGGTGCGCGGAGTACTTTCAATACCTCATTTTGATGCATATTGCTTTATTGGAACTTCATACGTATATCCGACGTGGTATTGCAACTGCACCAAAGTTGGGTACGTAGACGTCGATAGCGGTACGCTTACAAAGTAGAGTGTGGGGTCAAAGTGCAGTGTATGCAGTTACTCTTTGGAACAACAACGCACCGGCACGGTGATATGTTACAAAGTGCGGTGCATCGAGGTATGAGCGGGTTAAACGCATCAGTTTCCGATATGCTCTAACAACTCGACGATTCGACAATATCCGCTCAAGTATTCCGATTGGTCGAGACAAGTGAGACGGACAGAAGGATTGAAACAACAGAAATTGTTCCGGTGCAAAGGGGTGTTGTCCTTAAAAAGTTTTTTTTTTTTTTTTTCTACACACCGGCAACGAACGTTGGGATAATCAGTCCCCGAATTGACTTTTGATGGTAGAGATGTACGATGGAAGTTAGATATGAAACCCTGGCATGAAATTTTTAATGGGTTTCTAACATTCGTTAGTCAGGTTTTAAAGTGGTAGTATTAGGCTTGTAGTTCCTGAAGGGTGAAAAACCCATGGGAAACGAAGACCAGGATACAATGTAGGACGTAACAGACCGGCATTTACACCGGAAATGGAAACTCCGTCGAACCTTAAACCTCTACCTTGCGGCTGCACCTTCTTCGTGTTGTTCACCCTAACATTATAACATGAACTAATAACCTCCGACGATAATTCCAGGATAACTATTCCTGCGTCAAAAAAACACCCCGTCAAGTGCGAAGAAATTCGGGATCATGCTGATTTTACTTCAACAAAACGTCGGTACGAAACGTACGTTATTTTATTCTTTTCCGAATTCCGAGGAAAACCACAGTTAACACTGTAGTTGGCTGCAAATATTATGTATGTACCTCCTTAGAAATCAATGGCATTCGATGAATAACATATGTATGTGGAGTTCTGACCGTAGACTTGTAACCCGAAATTTATTCTCAAGATACATTTGTTTGAGAGTTAGGTAAACGGACAAAATCAAGAAGTGTGGATATAATGCAGGGTTATTACCAGGTCAAATACCCCACGACATCAATATTAATTAGCATCTCCAGTTTCTGAGTTATACTGTACAGTAGCTAATAAAGGTATAACACGAAAGTACGTTAAACAAATAGGTTGTTCGAGGGGTTGAAAAAAATTAAAATTTCAACGGCATTAATCATACAGCCTGTAAATTGATACAAAAGTTGGCTACTCTACTGACAATTCTCACGTAAATAGATCATACGATCGAAGTAATATGCCACGAATTAGTTTCAAAAACTAGATTTTTTGGACGTCATGGGTACGCAGCTATGACGTTGACCGAATTAATTTCGCCCTGAATTTTCTGCACAATGTAATTTCTGCCATATTGTAAAAGTTCTCATACAATATTTAGAGGAAACAAAAGGAAGAAAAAAATCAAATAAAATAATCGGAAAAATTGTCGAATAATTTCGAGTTATAAAATGCACAATTCCGTACGTACGTTTCAATATCATTTTCTACAAGTTTTTTAATTAAAGTACGAATGAATTTGTCGAGCACACGCTCCGGCAACTTTTTCTAAAAATTTAGGTAAAAATCTCCCTGCCCCTACGCTATAAAAAGAGTGAAAAAAATAAATGAAAATGTGTGTGACCACACCTGCGCATAGTACAGGCATTTTCTAATCAACAAAATGATTTCAATTCGATTTTATGGATATGAGATCGGATATGATAATATGCAGGTAGTATAAAGCTATATAGCTATTATAAGTGATAATGGGTGGATGATATACGCGTAGCTTCATCTATTGCTGAAATAACGATACGAAGGTCACGGTGGGGCATGTAGATATAGTGTACGTAGGAAATAATTAGGCGCTCAGAAGAGAGGACTGACGGTGTGCACACCCTTCCCGCAGAATTTCATGGTACCAGATTCCATTAAGGGGTGTTTTTGTTTTCTGCCCACTTTTTACCTTTATAGTTTTTTTTTGCTCCATAAGTTAACGTTCCGAATAACGGAATAACCTCATTAACCAAATCTTAATTATTAATTGTACAATATGTTGATTATCGAGAATATGACTATACTATAGGCAACGAGAATACGTGATCTTAGTTAAAATTATCACCTTTTCATTTTGATAGATTTTTAGTGATTGTATAAATGTTCATTATTCAATCCTATCTACATAGTTCTTAAAAGACCGTTTAGCTAATTGAGTTGAAATTTTGAGAGAATCATTCAAATATTGTCTGACGATACAAAAGTGACTTCCAAATTCCTATTTTTTTATATCACATGGATCAAAATCACCGCCATTAAAATGATCACAACTCATCATCTATAAATCATCTCGTAATCCGTCCGAGATCTTTTTATATTCTCAACAGCTTTCATGCAATATTTTAGCGAACATGAAAAAAAAGTATCATTTGCGGTCGTTTCAGCTCGCTAAAGATGGTTAAAAAAAAGCTTGAAGCATAAGGTGTGGACCGATTAAACCGGACAGAAAAGAGTAGGTGGAAATGTTCTCGTTGACCCTTTTTCGGTATAGATGCTGAAGGAAAATGTTGAAACACAACTCTTTTCGTTGGGCAAAGATCTCTAATTCTTTTTTCTACCTTGAGTACTCCAGGCATTTGCAGCAGTGAAACCCATTTTCTCAAAGCTTTAGAACAAATACGACCGAAAAGAAGATTGGTCTGGATGAATTTACCTCAAAAGATAAAAAGAAACAAAAAAAAACGCAAGATTCTTTCTTTTTTTTTTTTTTTGTTTAAACAACTCTTGTAAAACAATTCCTAACACGTCGCGTGTTTTCGAACAATTTTTTTGTTCTTTCAGCGTCCCTTTTCCTTTTTTTTCTACAATGATATTTTTTTTTCTTTTTCAACAATGAGATTTTTTTCTATATCAAGTTATCATCGTGTTACGTATTTGAATATTTATTCGTGAATAATCTACCTAATTCCCGACATGAGATTATTAAATTTTCAATCCAGCGATGACATCCAGACGCATAAAAACGCCAAAAAAGTATTCAACGTTCACTAGAACGTATAATACCGTCTATACGTCTACGGTAGAATTCTCACGCAATTGACGCAGCACGAATTTCATGTACCTGTACGCGTATAATGTTATGCACGCCAATAATATAAAATGCCAATAATTTTCAATCATCACAGCCTAATCGATCTTATTACTTTTTATTTTTGTTCGTCCACTAATTTTTTTTTGTTGCAACTGCGAGGTGTTACTTTTCTTTTCTCTTTCGGGATTTTTCTCGAACCCTTAAAAATCAGCGACACCTGTTATCGGTTATAAAATTTCCGACGAAATTGTAATTCTATTTCAGTATAGGTTTGCGAAGTATTTGTTATGTTACATAACCCGCGTATTCAAATTCTTACATAATTTTTTTTTATCTGAGCTTAGATTTCAGAAACATCCAAACTGTAAAACAATTTGGGTATTCAGAAATAGCTCCTTTCAACTCAATTCTTTTCAGGTCATAATTCATGCGCAAAGCAATTGTTTAAACGTAAATGTCACAATTTCAAGCTTTAGAGTCTAAATTCAAAATGATTTCTGTACATGAAGTAGAAGAATTCGAAAGAAATTCTGAGGAAATTTAACAAACAACGCATTTTTAATGGGGGGCAGAAAGACTGTTTTGCTTTGGTGATGTTCTTTTTTCCTGTTTTTTGTACTTGACATTTTAAAAATAATTGTTCATTGTAACTATTAATGAAAACGTGCGTTAAAATGATCAACATTTTTCTCAATTCTTTAGAAATGAAACAAACATAATGATAACCGACTGTTAAACGTGACGTGAAAAATAATCTACAGACCTGATACGTCGTGACGTCATTATGGTGAGATTTGCTTCCATCGATCGAAATCTCGATCACTTGGCAAATTTTTCTTTGTTCAATTGTAGAATTGCGGCAAAATTCGGAATAACATTTTAAAATGGAACAACTAGTATAATATTCTACAGCGATCCACATTCATCTCCTTTTTTCTTTTTTATTTAACTAAATAAGAGGTAAAGAAAATTATTTTTGCTTCTGAATTTCGTTTGCCACTGTTGTAGCTACGCTAGCCACCCCCGTTCGTCCCTAAGGAATTCCGCTTGTTCTGTTATATTCCCTGGTTAGTTCTTCCCCCCCCCCCCCCCTTCTCTTTTTCTTTTCCTATTTCTCGCTTACTTTTATCGATATGATTCCGTCCTCCCTTATAAAAAAATAGAATAAATTCAGACTGCATTATAACAGTCTATATTTTATATCACCTTATACATATAATAGGCAATATGTTCGGAAATGCCGTGTTAAAGCTTTTAATAAAAATCTTACTCCTATTATTGTGCTGATGAATTGATGTCAACCCGACCTCTTCGAGGGCGCAGAACGCGCAAAAAATTGCTTTTTTACAAATAACATATAAAAAATTATACGCGGAGGGACATATTTCACCAAAAACTTTTCGCAAACCTTTTTGAAGAGGTATTTATAGTTCGCGTTCCTTTGTTACTTCGTGATTAATCGACGAATTGATATAATCTCGACCTGTTGCAGCGTTGAATTCGGAAGTTCGTAATTTTTGTGGTGAGGTGTGATGAAACGAAAACCGCGAGAGAGAAAGCGAGAAAAAAGAGGGAGAAAAGAGAGAATTCTCTCTCGACTCTCGAGAGAAATTAGCTTAAACTTTTTTACCCCGTCACCCTAAATTGGTTCGAACAACCGACCCCTTAATCACCCCCGAAGGATTTAGCTTTGTGGTGGCGGTGGTGGCGGCAGCGCCGTTTTGCTGGTGACACTCAAACGCAACGAAGCTATAAATGGGAGTCTCTCGTGACTCAAGTCATACCTTAGAAAACAAACATATAACGGTATGAGCACTGCAGAGGAATCGTGAGCACGGCGTTCGAACGATAAACAATACTCTATTGACCACTCGTAACCAATGCGAGGTGTAACGTATGAAAAAAGTTTTAATTTTAACAGGTATCCGTATTGTTCGAAGTGTGTGGGTTGCAATGGTAGGTAAAGAAAATTGAAGATCGGGAAAGAGTAGAATATCCGGTGAAAAACAACGAAAAGGTATGTGAGTTAACTATTTTAAAATTTACATCATAATACCATACGTTATACGTATGAAAGAAAAAGAAAAGGCGAAGAAAAGCTTCAGCTTTGAAGAATGGTAGAGAGCACGTGACCCACTTTTCTACAAAGAAAAATTCAAATGAAAACAAACCAAGCTTCTACTATGTAACATTACAACTTTGAGAGAAATTTCAACAACATGGTAAACGCTATTGATACTGGAGTTGAAAAAAAAATGTATAATAATATTAACAAACAAATTATTACGAAATATCATAGTTTTAATTTCATTCCAAACCATCTTTTTTCTGATTATATACGATATCTACTTATTAAAAACTTGGTATTCTGGGTATTGCATCCAAAAAAAGGAAAACAAAAAAAAGGGAGTAGAAAAACCTGATGGCTTATCTTAGCGAAGGAGAAGAAATTGTTTGTCGTGAAACTGGATCGTGTCTCTAAAGAAAATTGCCTTAGCTAGTATAACATCCAGTATAGCACATCAGGGGAGCAAGCAATATTGTTTTTTACTTTTATGACACACTCTTTTATCTTGAGATTTTATCTTTTTTAGCTGTACTATGTGAAGTTTATCATTTGACCTTCAACAAGGTCAGAATCTCTGCGGAAATTCCGTTTGAACAGAAGAGAGTTAGAGAGAATTGGTTGCTTGAAATAGCTTGCGAGTGATTGGTAATAAAAAGGTAATCAGAAGATGATAACTCACCTTGGCATCTCGACTTTTCATTTCCTGCCTTCTCGATGAAATTGTATCCCCATCAGCGTAGACAAGGTTTCTAATAACGCCATTGAACCTCGGTTCAAAAATAACACTTGGTAGTGCTAACAAAGTTAACTTGCTGTTATACCAACTGGGCATACCACCGATATATACATCTGAGTTTCCTATCAATTTACCAAATTGAAATTCTTTTCCACGTGATGTTGAAGTTGCACTAATACCATCAACAATCAATGTAGTATTCTCGTTATTACGATTAACCTGTACTTTGTGCCAATGACCATCGCCAAGGTCTCTACCAACAGTAACAATTTGCGCACCACCTCCAAGATTGTATCTCAACCTCAAAGCACTTTCTACCAATTTAATTTCAAAGAAATCGTAAGTACCACCATCATCTGTGTATAGAAGTAGTCCACTTCCTTGATCGGTTTTGAACTCGAATTCCAAAGTGCCATTTAATCCGGCGTTCCATTTACGGAATTGAGCGTAACTAGTAGACGTACCTTCCAGTACAAAGGACAAAGCTTCGCCAAATATACTGGCGCATATCATACCGATCGCTAATAAAAATCGTGTCATTGCCGAATTCATTTCACGTTTGAAATTCATCATCGGTATCGATATCAAGTCTACCAAGTTTATACCGAAGGTGCTTTCGGCTTTAACTAGGTCAACTTTTGCAGTATTCCTGGACTGTATACCCCTCGTATCTGAACAGCATATATTGTTCCGTGTACGTTCACACTGACAATGAGTTTTTGGACAGTCAAGGGAGGGATCAGGCCTGTAGATATATTACGTAAACCTGAGGGCTTCTTACAGATATGTAAACGCCGATAGAGCTGGCATCATCTACAACGACCTAGAATGTATTATTGGTCGACCGAAATAACAACACCACATTACTATCGGTGGACGTTTTCTTCCACTTTTGTTTTTACACCAAACCACAATTTACGAGTTTGCGATGATAATGAATCGCATATCGCCTTGGTCGAGTCTTGTTGGTCTGTGATTCCGAAACTTTTTGTTTTCAAGTCATTCACTATTTTTCTGACTTCCAATTCGTTCGATCTTATCGACTTTCAATTCACGTAGAAGAAGAATAACCAATCACACCATGCCAGAGTTTTGATTCAAAGCAAATATTATAACCGCACACTGCGATCGATTATCTTTTTTATGATCGTCGATCGGCACTAAAGATATTAAGTCCCATCAATGACATCCAGATATCGAGTTGAAAAACACTCCAGAACACTCTATGCGACGAATATTTATTGTGGAAATGAATTTCATTATTCAAACAAATACCCTGACGATCGTCGAAGATCAGGTGAGTCATGTACGAATTCATTAAAACGAAGAACGATAATGAATTTAAAAGGACAACGAAAAAAAAACACACACACACGCGCGCACAAAACACAGTAGATTCTCAAAAAGATGACTTTTAGGAGTGTTCTAACCAGCTACGCCGACGGTAACTCTGTATCAGTCTTCGAGGCTGTTTTTTGCCTGATTAGACGACCCTTATTCGGAGATGCGCCGGAAAGAGTTCCTCAGGATGTGCAGACTCTGGATTACGCAGTTGATTTTTTTTGTTTCTTTCTCGTACGATCAAGAACTGCAGTAGTATGAGTTACGTTACGCGAGGTTATCTTTCCGCCCGGTTGTTTCCCAATCGATCCGAAGCATGCCCTCCCTCATGGACATGATCGCAATAATTTTATAAACCACCTTCGACGAACGACGATCGACGATGTTATCAATGACTAATATATTAGTCCGTTTTAATACAGCTTATAATTTGTAAAATATTTTTCGATCGGGCGGACAACGTCGTGGACTTAATGTTTAGGGTCGAACTTATGTGATATGTATGCGGCAGCATCCCTGTATTAAGACCCTTACAAAAGGTATCTTTGCCGTCAACGGAAACCGCTGGGTACTGGCCTGGACTGCTGCCGCGTCGGGACGTCCAGACTACCGACGTTATACCCCTAGAACCCGCAAAATACGCAAGCGCTGGAATTGGTCTATATAACGTACTTGCGAAGGGTGGTGTTGGCGCCAGCGCTGAACCACCTAAAGTACACTCCCGAGATTATATTGTGGACGTTACATTCTCGCCGCAAAGAAATATTCAGAGAAATATAAACGACGAGAGAAAGATTTTGCAAAACTATTCCAAAAATGGAATGTCACTGTTTAGGAGGTACTACATTTCATGAAAAACAAAATCAACAAACTGGTCGATGGAAAACATTGCACAGATGCGGTGGGTCAAAACGATCAATTGGAAGAAAAAAAATCATCCCCTAAAAACAATGATTTCTGCGGTACTTTTCGTCGTTTGACAAACCACTTTATTATAGGTGGTGTGTACCAAAAAGTACATATGTATGAACAAACTCTTTATTTCTCATCGATACACTTGATCTCTACATGTCACTTCCCATTGCAGTATTTTGCATTGTCATAAAACTTCAGTCGTCGATTGAGTCCGTCATTTCAAATCCATCATTTTGGATCTCGAATATTCGATTTCGAATTTATAGCCAGTGACCCCTGCAAAGACCTGAAAACACGAAGTTTTATGTTAATTGGATAATTCTTTTCCAAGTTGATCCACCATTTTGGATCCGCTATACGAAATTTGGGAGTAAAGAAATGTTCGAAGATGGCTCATTGACTGGATACGGTTTTATTGGATGATTTAATATCGGAGTTAGTGAAAAAATCGAATGAGTCCATCTCCAATTTTCAAACATCACATTTCACGGTTTTTGAACGAATGCTGCAGCCCCTCAATTGAGCGTCTCTTGATATCGATATTTTCCCCCGAAGTTTCGACTCCCTCCACAAATTAGTTGCACAAAAACAAAACCAGACGATAAAACCTGAATGAGAAAACCGATTCATTGATTTTCGATACCAAAGATAATTTTCTGACACCTTCAGTAACCTACAGAGTCGATCTGGTTGATGTAAGGTCACTTTTCTCAGCGAACAGAATAACGTTTTCGGGCGAGACCGGAGGTAAAAAAACACCAACAAAAATTCGTCACCCTGAATATGCGTAGCTATATTAAATTTACAATTTTCACTTCTTTCCACGAAGTAATGTAGCTTGCGCTGCATCGCCTGCAGGGATATGTCACTAAAAGTAAAATTGTTGCGTTCGCGGGGATTCGCAGGGTAAATTTACGGCCTGCTGCAGGAAAATGTACAACGTCTGCCAGCATAACATTGCTGCAGTGCACACCGTGAAATGTACCATTCTTTATCAACGCGACGCGCCATGTTTTTTCAGATAATTTTAACCATTTTTTTATTTTTATTTTTATTTTTATTGTTACTTTTATTCGAGCTTTTATTTTTATTTTTATTTCGTTGAATCATGTGTTTCGTGCAGAAAATGTTTGGATACCGAAATAATTATCACGCGGAAGAATATAAAATAGTTTTTTACATCATTTGGTTAAATTGTCCATGTTCTACAGTTGCACTATGATGTGCAAACTAAACCGATGTAGCTGCAGGTGGCACAAAATAACGAGGTAAATTTTACGTGACAAGTCCGACGTCAGCAGATAATGTCAGTGGCATGCAGGAGTCGCGGCTACACTCATATACACCTTAAACTGTATAATGATCTTTGCACAGAAATAGCACGATTGTTAAGGTCTTAAAATGTTACATTTCAACAAGAATTATGCGGTGACGAAATGACGCAAATCAATATTTCAAAATGTCATTAAACCAGAAATTTTGCATTGAGGCAACATGTAAACGAAAACGATTAGTCCGGTTCTCCGCGCCAAAAATCTGGCGCATCAAAGTGGCCAATTTTGGGCGAGACCTCATTTCATTTGTTATTTCTAATTCTAACAATAAGTAGTTTTTACGGCATGCTTTTTATGTTCTGAACATTCCATTGCAAGCTGTCATGCGTTCGGAGTAACAAATCTTCTTGCAGGTGTAATTCCTTCGGAACATTTACGATTTGCAAGCGTTACCTATACCTATATTAATATCATAAGTGCAACTCGGCAACATTGCAGCTCCAGAGTCACGGAGTATTTTATGCACCGCCTGATCCCTGAGGATGATACACCACGAATTACGAACTCTGACTTTCAATTACCCACAACCTCAACGATTTTCCGATCACTTCAACAAATGAAACTAACTTCTCTCGTTAAGTCCAAGGCTCGATACTTTTACATTTTCAAAACCAACCATGATCGTTTATTTTTTTTGTTTTCGAATGAAAAAAAAAATCGTGGTTTGCTAACAATTAGAGATGAATAAAGACCGTTTTGAATCAAATGTTCAATTACCGTTTAGACGTACCGTTTGAGAATAATGATAATAAAAAAAAACTGTTATCCTCAAAATCCTGTTCGCGTTGTTCCCGATGCAAACGCTACGTTATAACGAAAGAACCACGATGCGGTGGAGCGAAAAGTAAGGAATAAGGTATGGTTGGTACGAGAGAGATATTCCCGGGCGAGGAAGTTCTCCTTCTGCATTGCAGGTGACCCAAATCCAGATACAACCAACCCCTAGGTATACCTAGGATGCTAAAACTCCGACGTTGAACAACAAGGCAAGTGTCTCCTCTCTCAACACAACTGCAATGCTTCTCACCACAGATATATATATGTATTTCACATCTCACTTGACACTCTCGCTAATTATTGCCGTAACAAGAAATTTTCTCATTGCAACATAATAAGAGTGATTTTGTTAAAAAATAATTTTCAAAGTTTTCTTAGAATTCCATAGTTCATAGTTTGTATCTCTGTATGATCTTGCCTCCGTAAAATTTTGTAAAGACGAAAAAGAATAAAGTCGTCCTTAGATCTCTCGCTCAATTCTGCTGAAACGACCAAATATCGTATATGTGTATAATATCATACGATATCTAATACATGTGAAATACGAATTGTAAAGTATGAATGACAAAGTAGTACGGAATGAGATGAACACTGCGCCACAAAGAGAATCTTTGAGAAGATACGCGTGGGTCGCAGTTCCCTAAGCAGTAAAAGAACATAATCCGAGATAAGATTTTATTCAGAATGAATAAAATTCAAAAAATAAAACCAAAATAGTGTATCATTATATTGTTATACATAATTTTAAAAATGTTTGCCGTCATTAGATTGTTGAGCAAATTTTAAGACTTGTTCGGCTGCATCGAAGTATGAAAAGACTAGTTGAAAAATAGAGGAAATGAAATTTAAAGAAAAAAAAGGAAAAATTGGATGTTTGATGCAAAAAAGTCGATGAAAATAAAATTTGTTGCTAATTTCTCGTAGCCCGAATGATGTATAATAACAGATAATATATCTGATTATAATATCAATTGTAACTACGGTTCATGGAGTCTGCGCTCAAGTTTAGTGAAAATTAGTTTCGAAAAATGGAAAAAAGTTGAGGCGCTAATTATCGTTTGAAATACCGTCTGCCAGGTGGTGACTGAGGATTTTTTTTTTACGCGCGAGTTGGCGGGAATAAAGTTTGATGCATTATTCGTTATTGAACTATCGATCAAAAGAAGATAAGAAAAAAAATACTCGGTCCTTCTGCGATAATGAAGCGAATAATGAGTGAAATTCATATTGATTTCACGGTTGATTGTTTTCTTCTTTTTGTTACCAAATTTGAGTCCATAGAATTTGGATTCCGAATAAATTGATTGCGAATTAAAATTTTTCATGCTTTTTTCTGTACTGATCACGAAAAGAAGTCTGAACCATACCGCTATTTTTTGAAATTATGAATACGCGAAATTATGAAAATACGTGACAACAATTCACACTTTAAGATATAGGTACGCATAATGCATAACCCTCTTTTGTTTCACGATATACACCGCGCAATTTATTTGAATTCTCAACGACCGCGTAGATAAGTTTTCCAGGTTTCACAATTGCTGGCTCCGTTTATAGCACAAGAAATCTCAGTCAAGTGTCTGGAACGATGAATCATGAATTTTGAGAAAACACCGAATTCCGAATTCGAAATTTATCATCCCAAAAATGTACCGATGGAAATTAGGGGTAGAAATGACCCGCAACGCAACGCTCTGTCGGAGACGTGGCGTGGTCTTTCCTCGTATAGCTAAAATATTTGGGTACCCAGATCTTCGAATTATTAGATGGTCGTTCGCTCGGGTTTCTCGCTCCGCGCTTTTCCTTTGCTCAGATCCCAGCAATAAATCCGTTATATCATCCAATCCGCCACTTTCGACCCTCTGCCTACGACCGAGGACGCCCCGATTTTCGTATACATACTTATCCCATGCAGCCGTAAGACGTCCCTTATAGTCCCGAGCCGTCGTTTCCTCAACTTCCTATAACCAGAGGTTCGGAAAATCACAAATCGACTAGGTCGACAAAAGAAAAACTAGGCGTTTTGATGAAAAAAAACAGATCAATAAATAAATAATCAAAGTTATCTTTCCAAAGCTCATGAGCACACTCGAACACGAAATAAAAACTTCAACATCACCACCGAATACCTCTAATTCTTAAACAAAACGGTCAACTTTTTTTTGGATATTCACATTTTCTTGTACGATTTCATTTTTTCGACCCCTTTTTGCTGCGTAATTAAAAACAGGACTCGCAGATCCTCCTGTATTATTATTATTTCATTATGTTGGCAGGCCGAGATCGTATCTGCGTTGGAGAAAAGAGAAATAGACGATGACGAATTTTCATTATCATCTGACGGATAATTTGCGATGGAATACACGAATATGATGAGAATATATGCATACTGTATACATCCTATTATACCTCTGAATAATTGCGGGTAAACCGTAAACTGTAAGGAAAGTTGTAAATGTACAACTTTCTGTACGGTATTCCGACAGACTGCAGACGAGTGTAGCGAAATATATCTAACGGAAAGGAAAAACAAAAGTCACTCAACTTTCGGCAGAATAAAATTATGAATGCAAACTGAGATGAAGTGCGCGTGAGAAGGCGGGTGTATACATATAAGGCATGTAGCAAGAGTTATACTTGGTTATGTATATTGTAACTCGTTATTCAAGGGAAAACTTTGAGAAAACGATATTATTAGAAGAAGCGAAAATTTGTCGTTACCCGTTCAAGTGCATAAGTTTATACACCGTAAATGCGTGATGAAAATTTTTCATTACCCCACGCGAAGGGTGCAAACATTGTGTGGATTTCGATCCATTTTTTGCGATTGTTGACGCGGCGCGGCGGATCATTTGACTAGGAGAAAATCAAAATCACAAGTCCATATCTACGGAGCCAATTCGGTAATTTCTTAACTCGCCGTTTTAAGAGGGCGGATTCAACCCTCACAATAGCTGATGGACGATCACGATCAGGAAAAAGTTCAAGTCGAGTTTGATGGACATTCTAATTCTGCAGTTACTTTGTTCATCCGAACCCGGAATATTCGTATAAAGTTTATTCTGCACAGAAATTTAAGGAAAATGAAATACGATGTTTTAAATCTTATTTTACAGCAAAAACATCCCCAATTGATGTGAATTTGATATAAGTGACAGCGACAAAGAGGATGAATTTGTTTCCGTGTCGAAAGTGTTCTTTTTATCGATTAATCCATGAATTTTTATTGGAAGACTTTTTAAGAATCGGAACGCATCACGCCCATCGTTCACTATTTTTACAGGTATATGAATTTTGCATCGATTGCATATGTTTTCGAAAATTTCAAGTGAAAAAATCGCGTTTTATTTCCCTTCAGAGTGCCTCTGATCAACGATGAGAGCCGACGTTACGGACAAACGGCTGATATCACGTCGTGAGACTGACGGCTGGGGTTGCTGCGTACGTGACACTTGCTTTAGGACCACGACAGCTTGTCAACGATTCGCTTGTGTTATTCGTCGTTGCATTCCAGGCGCGCTAAAATTTCGGAACAAGAATATAAAAGAAAAAAAAAACTCAAACGTTTCACATATAAATCCTCAACCCTTAGGGAAAAGAAATTAATGTGGCCTCTTTTGTGGGTTATGAAATTTTTCGTTTTGTTTCAAATATAAGGCCATAATGGCGTATTTTTAACTCCGTTTCAGTGCACAGAAAGACAAATTTTTGTGGTACAAAAAAATTGAAACAAGTTGACAAATAGGAAAATATAACTTATAGACACCTATACTTTCGAACCTAACGATAGTCATTGTAACGAGTCTTTAAATTTTTGTGTACTTTCAGAGAAATATGTAATATGTTGAAATTTTTAGTCACGTATGAGAAGAAATTGAAACAACAAAATCCATTTATTAAATAAAAAAGAAACACACCACGCAATACGTTCGTGTAGTCTAAAGTGTGGAATTTATAATTACATTATTTCTATCGTCGCATTAGAAGTTAGAGTATAAAGTATATCATATATATGAAGTGTGTCGAGTTTCCCGAAAACCCTTGAACTACCCCCCATAGCCAGCTTCACAAGTGACAATTGTTGCGAACTACAAATGAACGTGAACTAAATCGGAATTTGCAATTAACTATAGTTTCACCACAGTGAAAACGTATCACCACGATCGACCGCGTATCGTATTCGCTGCATGAAATTCTACAAACATTTCGAAAAAGTAGAATACGTGATAAATTTGACTTTTCTGAAGGTGTAAGTTACAATTTTTCGACAGTACAAAAAAGACCAACTTTTTGACTAGCAGAGCTTGAATTCAGTTTTCGATCTCCACAGGGCGCTACAATAGGTATACATATTCTTCGTTTTCGTTTTCCTTCTTTTCTTTTTTGTTTTTCGATTACTCAACCGTGTAACGCACCGCCATATTAGATCGTGAAGTATGAGATATTCGTGATGGTAGAAATAGCATAAAAGGTTGATATATCGCTGTCTGTTTCCTTGCCATCACATTTCTCTCCTCGCACAACTGTAAAGCTCAGAGATCTTTTCTGCACGATGGAAAATCAACCCTGACAAAAATATGGCATTTTATCGAAATTTTCTCACGGGTTTTTCGCGTGCGGCTCACTGACATTACGTATATATCATCATTGTCGAGCCAATTCAAAAAATACGTTTTTTATTTAAAAAATATCGAAGGTATAGCCCATGTTGTGCAGTGAGCAACACAATTTCCTCGTCATTGTTCCAGCAAAAAAGACCAAAGTACTTTTTCATGAGAAATCGGAAGAGCTAACGATGATCTCCGTTGTGCAGAGATCGAAATTAGCGTCAAGTACTTTTCAAAACTCACCTAAACTCACGGGGTTGATATCCTGACGGATGGGATACCTGCATGTATGCAGTAGGTATGAAAATGATAGACAGCAAAATGACTAATCTACCATAGGGTATAATATACGGCAACCCTTTTGCCGTTGTATAAGCAAAGCATAAACGAGTGAATATTTAAAATGGCACATACCTCACATCCCTGATATATTAAAGATAAAATTTAGCATAATATAGTTACTGGTGGTGGTGGGTGGCGGTAGACTCCGACTCTGCACTTCTACAATGTGATTTATTGTCTCGAAAGATAGTTCAGCCAGGCGTTTCTAGTGTGGAAGCATCGAATATCCGATTCCTATATCCGCCTGACCCGCCAAGACCCCATTTCAAATCACATATTCGATGGATCTATACCTACTGGGCGGTCATAAACTATGACTTCTTCATCTCAATGTAAAATATCTAAAAAATGATTCAACCGATTTTCATACACAGAGACCATTATTGTTATTATTATACCTCGAAAATACTAATTCCGCAGATACGAAAACCCGAGTACAGGACGACAAAATTTCTATAAATACCATAAATACAGTCAGTATTCGGAAAAATTCTGCAATCGAAAATCACTCAGCATTACATTATCAAATAGTATTTCATGGTTACCCTGCACGTTGCTGCAGTAACAATACAACTCTATTTGAATATAGACCCGGTGCTGTGGAATCGACTGACTATAGGTACCTATACATATATGTGTTTTAGTGGTTAATTAATTAACACGCCATACGAATGGGAAGATCTGATTTAATTATCGACAAAAATTTTTTTTGGTTGTACATAGATCAAGGTTATTTAGAGCTGACCATTATACCATCGCGCAAAACATGAGCTAACTCAAATGAACGGGTTAATTCTCGTCTATTTGGATTATGAAGTATCTAACTATAATTATTCGGTTTCGTTGAGAATCAAATGATCGATATGATGCTCTGTGACTATCCGTTACTGGATCCAAAGTTGGGCGCGAAACATTGAAAGTCATGTTGGGCTGTTTTTTTAATACACGTGGTCGCTCGTTCATTAAAACACATGTTCTGGTATTCATGTAAATTCATCGGTCTTATTACAGCCATGTTTCGACGGATTTCCCCTTTTACGCCGATATCAAACAAGAAAATATGTAAGAAAAAAAAAGAAAAAAGACCAAACAATAAGATGAAGTCAGCAGATGTCGACTACTTATTGTTATTATCATATTATTTGCTTACTGGGGCCGAATTCGGAGTATATAACCCCAAAGCAATCGCTCTGGGGGGTGTGTTGAAATTTTTTCATCCTTATTTGTTTCGTTCGTTCTTCCTTTTCTCGTTTATTTTATTTTTCTTTACTATTTACTCTATCTCACATTGAAGGGGAAGTGACTCCACCATCGCTAAGATTGGTACTTTAATAACTTATGAGCCGTGAGACGATTCAGTCAGTTACAACAGCGTACTGTTAACCTGACAATTTAATGACTTCCCTATGCATGCCAGTACGTATTCTAGGTTGGGTCAGGTTATAGGTACGTCACTGAATTTATTTAAGAAAATTTTCTCGTCTTTCCGTTTTTTATCTTCGCGCCAGTACCGTGCCCTTATTCCTCACTATACAATAGCATGGAACAGGTGAAGAGCAAGAAAAAAATAATAATAATAAAAAGAAACTGAACAAAAAACGAACGAATATTTATTGCAACTCATCGATCAAGCTCCGTTCCCTATTTTACCTTTAACTTAATATTTTTTACAGCTCCATGTGTCACAATTATCATAACTCATTCCACTATGAATTCAAATGGAACACGCGATTGTCTCGTGATATTTGATCAGCTTTTGCCAAAAAATGTGAGAAACCCCATTTGAGAATGCCAAGCCCAGCATCAGATCATCAAAAATCGAATGCATGTGAAAATAGTGCGCAATTAATTGTTTTTTTTTTTTCATAATGATCGAATGCATAAAAAGGATGAGTCCAGAAGCGCAGATTAGTGAAGACAGATGAACGGGGCTGCATGCGCGTAATAAGTGACGGTCAGACAATATTGCAAGCCTAAAAGGTAACGACATCTGGCGAACGGTGCCAAAACGTTTCATGCTTCTTGCAAAATCTTGTTTTCTTATTTTCAATGTACCGATAATGTAAAGCCCATCCGGAATAAAATCGATTAACAAAGACAAAAGGAAAGAATGTCCTTCGATTGTGTACGGAAATTGTTAAATTGTATAATACGATGAAGTTGTCAGAACTCGGTCTTGTGTGACACCGTGATCGATGGGTCTACTGTTTGAATAAGAGAAAGAAAAAAAAATTGAGCAACACTTACTGCAGACTTGGACAGGCAATTTTATTGTTGTCTCGAAAGAGGTAATTCAAGACATCCTGTGCATTAATACAGGTGTGGTATCCCTTGAATTACGGCGATTAACGAACTAAAAGTGGTCAGCAGTATCAACCTGATCGACTTGAGGTTTTGTCATCAATTTTTTGTCCCTCTTAAGTCATCTGAAACGAAAAAATATTTTTAGATTTCCACAAACCCAGACATAGTCAATTACCCTTTTCATTGTAAGACAGACGTACTAATTTAACAATCTCGTAATTCTGTCTGAGAAAGTCGATGTTTTTTTCGAAAGATTCGAACAAGAAAAAGAATCAAACAATAATTGATGAATTCCTTAGACATTTCCGTCGGCGGGAAACAATCGGGAACTACGTGTATAGTAGGATTTCTAATCTACCGGCAGCTGATTACACCCTGACCTCGACGCCCCGCATTAATTGCTTATATCGCGTTTTCCCTTGTTTCTTCTACGTCTTTCCGAACCAAAGCTCCCAAGAGGACAAGGGTCCAGAGATCAAATTATACATGGTTCTTCTACTCAGCAGTAGTCGCAGATGCTATGCATTTGAGAATTTGTACTTTGATTTTTTTAATAAGCTTAGGGGCATTTGAAAGCCATTACAAATCTGTAATTTCCTGGTTTAATTTTTCGGAACAAACCATCTAATTTGCTAGAGGTCCTGTTTAGGTGTACACATTAAAATGGGACACCCCATGCATGTAAGTGCAATCCTTGATTTGTCCATTTTTATAAATACCACATTTACGATGTCGCACGTCACCACGTATCAATTTATGGTATATTCGCATTACATGAGCTGAGCTCCTCGCGTTGCACATTTAAAGCTCTGGAAACATATTTGGTATAGTATTCCAGGAATATACAAAAATTATAGTCACTTTACGACACACAAAGAAAAAAAAGGCAAGAAATTACTGAATTCATTTGAACCACAATACATTTCAGTTCCGAATTATGCATCATGATATCATTCCGCGTATTCCCGCATATCATCACCATATATAGAAAAATCGCTTCGCTTTAGAATTGCTCTAATATCGTTGGTGAAATATCTAGATGCACGTGGAAAAATTGAGGTTGAACTCGAGTGTCGGACAGGTAAGTATACGTACTCATATACCATGTACATATATTCACCTATATGCGTACATACATAGAAAGATACGTATTTTGTGTCGAGGTCTTTCGTTGCATCGGGAGTGACTCACTGTGAGCAGAATCACACAAACGAGTTGGCGTTGAATATCATACTGAAAGTTTTTGATTTTTTGAACTAATATATATTCCTCGCAGAATATCATAGCATAATTGTGTTGTACGTTCTGACCAATGAAATTATTTTCTGGAAAAAAAAGAAGTTCGCGAGGGCAGTTTTTGAGTTGTTCGAATAAAACAAAAGTTTGAAGTAAAAAAACGATCCATACGGATGTTGGTGACTTCCATTGTTGAATTTTTTGGGATTCTCGTCACAAGTCCGAGGTTGAATTCCGATAGTCAAGAATGTTTTATCCAAAATGGTTCTTCAAATTCAAAAAATCATCAGGTCATCAGAGGAAAACGAATAAAAAATGTAACATTTTTTTCTAAATTCCGAAATGAATCGAAGCGAGGAGTTTAAGGGCTGGCCGAATATACGGTCAGCCGAATGAGCCGGTTGATTTTTTTTCTTCTGCTCTTGTGTTCTACAAGTTTTGATCCCGCATGCGTATCCTACGTACGTAATGTATACATATGTACATATATGTAGATCGCGATATGGTTTGCGGTTACACGCGAAGTGAGCCGCAGGTTGATAACCCTCGTGGCTTTGGTCCTCCTGAAGCGTACCTCTCGCTCTTCTTTGGACAGTATAAGGAGAGCTAGAAAGAGAAAAAGAGTGAAAGCTGACGTAGTTAGTCGCAAGAATGATAGGAGAGGGACGTTATGAGATTGTCAGTACAATATCGGATCTCTCTCGACGAGGACGCGTCTGTTTTGGCCATTAAACGCAAAGTCCTACTTTCATATACTTGTGATTTTAAGAGCTGATCGGAAAACCCATTGCTAAGATAGGTAAGCAACGCCATGCAATCAAATCTACGATAGCTTTTTGTGATTTATTCACAATATACGTTACATTACTCACAGATACTCGTAGCAATGGTAGATTTTGGAAATTTGAAAACGGGAAATAAAAAAAAAAAAAATTTGGTTTGTATAGCTTATTTGATGTTTCGAGATTGCTTTAAAAATACAGAATTCACAAAAATCATACTTAAAGAATTTTCCCCGCAGAAAAAGTATCGAACGAAAAAAAAATCTACGAGTCCAAAAAATTTATTACGGTTAATTATAGGATGCAGGTACCTAATCAAGATAAAGTGAATCCTCATGGCCGAAGGTATCAGAAACAAGCTCTCTGACAATTCTTGTGTTGATACATTGCAAGTGTTTCCTTAAAACGATTGCAACAAAAAAAAAAGCAACAGAACTTCGAAGCAGGATAGGCCCACAATCTTTGACTAATTATAACAATGAGAAAAAATCAAATTAATTAGGCGTCTCAAAATTTGTTATAGGCATAGATACGTATGCACATGTGTATTTATTTAATATCATGATTCGGCGATCAAACTGCGACCGTGTAAAATATATACATATATGTACATACACCTATGAGTACATAAATTGTCCGAATAACATAAAAGGTAATGTTGACTCGATGGCTAATTATAGCAAACATGATGATCACTGTTCACTGCCTTATAGCTCAGCAGCTGCAGAGCTGTGAATGAACTTCTTACGTAACGGTTCTATATATTGTTATACACATAATATACGTATAATATATTATGTACATATAAACTCATCAGATATTGTGCCTCAGGCAATGGTGAATAAACACCATAGGAGTACCTCTTTTCATATTCTTATACATTATGTACATGAACGTTTTTCTATAGAAAGATAAAGCCTGTCGAAAAATGTCTCCAAACTTTTCCAAACTTTCAATATTTTTTACTCGTATGGTTTTTATTATTTTTAATTTTTTTTCTTTTTTTATGGGCACTATGGGAAATTTTGAAGAAAAGTTATATAATATCTGAGCATGTACGATAATAAGCCGATTAGGTATACTTAGTTTCAAAGTATTCTTTCCTACCGTCCACGACGGTGGTATGATGGAAGAACTCGGGAACTCTAATTTATCTCAATTTACAAATTTCCAAAATTCTTAAGTTCGCTAAATGAGGATCTCCAACCTCGCGCAAGTTGCATGGAGAAAAAAAAAAATTTAACTAACCGTATATTATAACTAGGTGTGTATCATCTCCGTTATAAATAAATTTCTTCGTAGCGGCGCACGCGTTTCATAAAAACACACCCTTGAAAAGGCGCGGTCCCTGCAGGTATGGTACATAACCATTTCTGAACATACTTCTAGATACCCATTATGGAGTATGTATACATACAACATGTATGTACGTACTTAGATACGTTATTAGTAAAATTAAACCGAAAACAGGGTGAGGTTTTCATCCTGTTGAGTCTGAAATCTGCACACACCCCTCGGCGATATGACATCATCACACTCCGTCAGGTTTTAATCCTTTCATGAATATACGTATGTATACATAAATTCTACTTTCTCCGATTTCGTTATTCGCTTATTTTAACGATTCGTCAAATTATACGGCATACGTATGATACCTAAGTACGTACTGCTTGTCTTTAAACAAAAAATTAGAAGCTGAAAACACCTTGAAAAAGATATGTTTCAAACAAAAAAGTTGATGAATAAGTGTAATAAAAACGACTCAGTAAAAAGAAGAGGATATGCAGACAAATATAGAAGGAAAAAAAAAACAACAAACATCTTCGCGTAGGAGATAGATTTGTAATTCATATACGATATTTGTATAGGCATGAGCAGCTGGTATAACGGTGGATGATCACATTCTGCAACTAATAATTATAATAAAATTGATAATATTGATAATAATATCGGTAATAATAACAATCGAATAATTAATCATAATGTGATATTACATATAACATCACGTAAGCATATAACCGCGAATCGCCACCGCGATTTTGCACCTCCAGACAATCCGACGCCGTCTATAAATATACGACTGTAAGTTTCAGCTATAAATTTATGCAAAGTAGTTATACCTGTATCTTGATGGGCACCGATAAATCATTATATGTATATTGTCGTTCTTTATATCGTCGGTATATCTGCCCACCATCTATTGAAATGGTCGTACATGGAAATCCGTTCCGAGTTGTTCTAAAATTTGTAAAAACCCAATTTGCGAATTTATTTTTCATCGCACATTCGATTTTCTTTCCATACGTTTTCTCTTTATTTTTAGAAATTGAACGTACCTGGATTGTTCGGCTGTGATAAAGAAATTAAGAAGAAAATTTTTTCAGATACAATGGCTGTTTCTCAGACAGCTTCCTCGCGGCTGGAAATGATGCAGGTAAGAAAAGTCATGGTAATTATTAAAGTAGTCGTTACAAGTTGTAATGTAATTTAACCCTAATATATTTAACCATGAATAAAAATTTCTGACACCGATGCGAGAAACTAAAGATTACTTGATAATATTTGCACTAAAACTTTCAGATCATGTATAGAGATTCCGTTGATATTCAATGGGTAATTACGGAATAATTTATTTGCTCTTCCTGCCGAATCCTGATGCTAAGAGCTTATACATATAGATATTCTGTTTATTATGCCGTGATACATTATGATGCTAAAAACTATAAGCCGATATTCAGGCTTACTCATACCTATGCGACACGTCACATCAAAAGCATCGCGAATGAATCCCGAGGGCAAACCCACGCGGCAAATATCAGCTCTAACTTACACGGCTCTTTGCCTTGACTAACTTCGTCTGCTGCACCGTATAAACGACCTAGAACACAACCCACTTATTCATTTTTTTTCTACACTTTTTTTCTTCTATTAGTATTGTTTTTCTGCTAAATATAATTTTCATTGAATTTTATATAGCAGCGATGAAAAGTAAGAGATCAATTTTGGCGATAATCTTCGAAGTTCAAATGGCAATGCTATAAGATCTGAGGTATAGGTAATCAGTCGTGGGTTTGTTCAATTGTTTTTTGAATTGTAATTAAAAAGGGCGAGTGACTCGAATGAATCAGAAGCAAAAGATGACACAAAATTACAGTTGATCATGGCCGTAATAATTGAGAAGGATTACAGAAACGCTTGACTTCTCAACCACGAAGTTTAGCAGTTCTTGACTACATACAGCTGGCACTGTGTATATATGTATTTATTTATATTTACGTGACGTCATTTCCGGGTCAAAAAACAATTGTATATTTGTTTCGGCGTTTGCTGAGGAAAATTTGAATGTGTAAGACATATATGCAAAATTATCCTGAATTTTTCAGCAAGTTTTGAACAAGTTTCAGAAATCGATAATTTGAAGACAGTATAACGGAATGGATGACAAAATTTCAACTTCATTTTCTTGCCATTATAAATCATTGTTACATTATTGATTATTCAAACTTGCTAAAATAATCTTCTGAATTTCACCTGCCCAATAATGGAGTTTTTTTCAAATAGTAATCGATCAGTGCTTGTTAAAATAAAACCGCCTGCAAGTTTGAAAAGTTTTTCTATTACTACGCAAAGAAGTTTAACTTGAAAAAAAATAAAAAAAAAAAAATAAACAATTAGATAAAAAAATAAAAATACAGTAATTAATTTTTAACTCTATTTTTATTCCGGGTCACACGATATCCTGGGCTGGTTGTGCCGGGCGATCGCTTTTCTCCATGCGCAGACGCCATGCTCGATCCAAACGCGACACCCTGTTCACGGGGTGGAAACAATCGCGGTAGCAACGCAGTGTGGTAGCAACCTCTGACCTTAATTTACAATACACAATCAATTTCCACCCCGAATTTGAATTGTACAACAATACTGTTGATGAATTATTCTGACGAATTGTACGTCGAGTATTCGAATTTTTTTTCTCAACATCACCGTTGAAGACTGAGTGAAAATTCTTAAGTGCGGGCTAGCGAACCAAATTTGTCACTGGTTAACCAGAGTTCCGAAAAAGTTTTTTTTCATCCTCCGGGTCACCACCTGAGCACGACAGAAAACCATTTAATTGCGTGCAGAATTTAATTAGTATTTCAATTATTTATCGATTCATTTATTTTCAATACGTTTGATCATTTCACAAAATGTGATACAATGTCGATCGGACCGCAAATTTTTGGTGCTCCAGGAGTTTCAATGGACATGGAAAATTCTTGGGCAGCGCAAGGCCTGGCATCGGCAATTACAAATCTGAATAGCATGGTAAAAAGAATTTGAGAACAAAATGGAGGGGGTAAACCTTCGTTTGGTCAAAATTGAAGAAGATTTTCATTCCTGTATCGTTAATATGCACAGAAAAAGTCGCAACTCAAGCCGTTCGCCGATGTTAAGAAGTCTCATGCTTATTCTATGTAAAAATATCTCGATTCCTCGATTTGAATTATTCGAGTTTTTATTTTGTAAGTGACTGATTCCGAAACGGCATTTTTTTTTCATTCCTAAATTTTGGCTTTCACGTGTGCAAATGCCGCTGACAATATAATTACAGATTTTCGGTTCCAATAGTTGTTGTCATGGGACAGTGTTAATCTACTGGAGAGCTTTGATTTCGATTGGAAGGGAAATCAATCAATGCTACCGAACGCGAACATTGACGTGATCAGCATATACTTCGTCATATGGTTTGCATCTGATTGTGAGAAACTTGGAACGACCATCGCCTCGTCCTCCTCCTTCTACTTCTCCTCCTCCTCTTTCTTTCTACTCCTTCCATCGGTCAGGATGACTCTGACACACATGACCATTTATAGAAAATGAGAAACGATCACTTTTGGACAGCAGAATAGAAATACGTAGTCTGGATTATATTACATTGAATGACCTTATTCTTCGACCTGATGCATCGAAAAAAAGGCAATTATGGTTAAGGCAAATATCGACAAGTTATCTGGAACATATTAAAATACCAATAATATAACTTGATTGAAAATTACTGTAATACACATAACGATATCACTTCTTAGTCGAAATGAAAGTTACATTTTTTGTTTTCTCTTTGAAATTTCGTAACTGCGCGGGCTTTTTTGGTATGTGTGAAAAAAAGTCTGAGAAAATTGTCATATGGTAGATTGAATACGGGCTAGAGGTATGATCAAATTGATATTTGTATTCCGTTTACTTCGAAACCCTGAAACTTTCGTAGGATACTTTTTTTTCTTTAAAATTTACTTTTAAAAATTTTCAAATGTGTTCTTTAAACTTATACATCCCGAATGTATACTTTTGCATTGTTGCAAAAGAACATGAGCAATTTATGGCGTACTATGTAAAAAATGGTAAATTTTAGTAATTTGACATTTCGTAATCGTGAATCTCTCACATGATCCTCCGTTAATCATTGATCATATATTTGCATATTCAATCTGTCCGATGAACTGAAACAAAGAGAAAAACTGTACATTTCACGGCGACAGCTGACCAAAGGACCTTGAGAAGTCTGACGATTGTATATACACATATCGATCTCATTCATAAGTTACTTATTTTAGATGAGTTTGGTCGATATTCTGTTTCACAGAATTATTTAGAAGCCTCAGGAAAATTTTGGCAAAAGGTTGACAATTTATTGAGGCATAAATAGTTAGAGGTGGGCTTGAATTTTTTTTTTGGTCTGCATGTGTACGTAGGTGCTAGTAACAGGACATTCTCAAAACGTTTGAGAAAGGTTATTTAACCTGATCAAAAAATGAATAAATAAATTAATAAACACGCTTGGAAGTGAGATTGAGATAATATTTACGAAACGACGATTGAAAATAACAGCGTGCACAAATTGTTATTCTGATATGAGGCCGAAATTTGATTTTTTTTTCATACAATATAGTTGCCAAAGCATACGAATTTAACTGCGGTATCAATTAATTATTGTAGGCGGTAATTAACTTCAACCTCTATCTTGTCTTGTGTCTGACCCGCTTACAATTTATAGACCCTTTAGCAGAATGTGGACTACTTCATTTACTTCGATAGTATGACCCATTGTATACGTATAGGTACTGGCTTATAAATAGCTCGCGAGGAGAGGACAGTGTCGGAAAATATTGTAACGTGAGTGAAATTGCACCGGTTCTCCATAATCGAATAATAATATTGTGCATAAACAAATTATATTACTGATTGAAAAATATTTGTGTCCGCTACCTAACTCTTGATGTAATCTTATTGAAATAATTTTTGCTGATTAACTCGGACGGGTGGTCTTAACACCAATTAAAAAATTTTTATGACAGGCTCGCTTCCAGCAGAAACAGATGCAGGAAAAGGAGCAAAAATTGTTGCAACTTTACGACCAACAACAGCAAAGAGCCTACCAAGTCGTCCAAAGAGGCAGCGCTGGATCAAATGGATCTTCGTCTGTTTCTCAACAACATTCCGTCACAAGAACAACGACAACAACCCACACGAGCAGTACGACTCAAGGAGGAAAGGTGCGATTTGAATTGATTTATTTTACATTTTTCAAAATTCGAAACAAACCAATTTTGAGTTGCATTTTGATAACGTGTTCAGGTACGGCAAATGTTCGACGAACGACGTCAGACGACCGTCAAGGGTATCGACAGAAGTTACCCACTTGAACCATTGGACAACAAACCGAACAAAAAACAATCGGATATTTCAAATAATGGCCATGTACCTTCAAAAAATCATCAGAATGGAACAGTAACGCGGCAAACTGTTACGGTCAGACGAACGGCGAGAGCTGATGTTAACAGCAACGTCAATGGTGGGAAACCGACCATCTCTTATCACGAAGACGTCAGTCGGGAGGGTTTTGAGAACGACGATAATTTCGGTAACGAAAATCGAAATGGAAAATACATCGGCGGAAATAATCACGGCCAAAATCAGACCGGAGTGAGTATGTATATCAAATACATCAATGGAAGACTGTAATTTTAATTTTCATGTCGATGGAAAGATGAGACGGCATATTTATGGATGATTCGGTTTTAATTTTTCCATTCTCAAGGTTCGGATCGAGGAGATACTCGATGAAGATACGATAGAGAGAAATCGCATGTTAGCGAAGATTCATTTGATGGAGTATGACAAAAATCTCAGACATCGAGTTAACAATGATCTTAACAGTGAGCAATTTCCGGATGAGTTGATGATTGACGTACCCGATAAACTTTTGCCGAAAAAACCTGCGGCGAGCACCAGAAAACTGTCACAAGCAGAGGCTAGACTGGAGAGATTCAAAAATGCCAATGCAAAGAGAAACAATACGGTCATTACCACGACGACTAATCGATCCAAACGGTCAGAGCCAATGTTCCCAGCTTCTAAGCCCGCCAATTCAAGGTCAGTGTTTAAGACAATCCGCTAATGTAAGGTATTTGAAATGTGGTGCTGTTTTTCTTTTCTGGGGAAACTGTTGTGACGCCTTTCATCTAAAAGTCCAATTACTGATATTAACGATTTTCCTCAGCCTTTGAAATTACACACTAAATCCTTACATTATTTGATCGGAATTTTTTAGTCCTTGGAATTAACAGAATTTTTTGGACGTTTCAAAACATCATCACGCACAAGTAGGCATGGGAATTCCGATTTCTATGACTTATGAAGCGACCACTAATTTGCTTCTTTAGGGTATTTACCGGATTTTTTAATGCTTGTAGGAAAATATTTTTTCATGCCAAACGAATTCCGTTTTTGAGTTCTTCAGATTTCTTCCGAACGCTAGATACTCTATGATATTTTGCTCACCTAGGCGATAATATATCAGCTAAAAGCATAATTGTTGTCATAACTTATACTCACTATTGATCAGCCATCTGATCTAACCGAGGCATGGAGTTTAAACTAATAAGAAAAAATAACACAAACAAATCAATTAAAACGCGAACACCGTCGATACCGTTAATGATCATAGAGCTCCCACACCGTCAAAGTCGAAGACGACGGAAGTATCAAAAACGGTACGATCGGAACCGGAAATTCTCGTTAGAACCGTTCGAGCGAAAACCCCGGAACGAATGGCTCTGAAGCCTTCCTCAAAGTATAAAATC
Source organism: Athalia circularis (assembly GCA_963978495.1). Lineage (NCBI taxonomy): Eukaryota > Metazoa > Arthropoda > Insecta > Hymenoptera > Athaliidae > Athalia > Athalia circularis. The sequence continues at coordinate 12,445,165 of OZ021700.1, read as the reverse complement.
TGCACGGAATATTCAACAGTAGAACCCGGCTTACCTGTGACACCCCCTAGTTCAGCTTTGCCAAGTGATGAAAAAGTTCAGTCTGCTGTGAAAGAAACAGCAAAATCACAAACAGTCACCAAATTCATAGTCAGAAATTTTCCCAGGGTGCAGAAAAGTCCCAGCCCAGAAACTACTGGTAGAAGGTCTGCAAACTCTATCGCAAAAACAAAAGACAGAAAAAGCCCTTCACCGTCGCCGTCGAAGAGCCCGGATGCCGGGTCTCGGGTAAGATATTCAAATCTACTGTGTTTAGAATTCAAGAAAATTCAAACTTGAACCTGAAAATTAATGAGAAAAGCACAAGAATTTTTAAAAATCTATTTCCATTTATAGCAATCTACCGGTGCTAAAAGTCCGGTTTCCAGACCAACTAGAAGATCGTTGCATTCAGTTGGCGTGGAAAAAAGTCAGGAAAGAGTTAGCGTGGAAAGCGACTTGACATCGCAATCAGATTACGTAATAAGATCAGCAGGACCTTCACCGAGGATTCCCGAAAAAAATGCCAAACCCTCTGCGACGGTTGAGATCGACGCTGTTCCGAAAACTCATAAAGAATCCACAAGAAAATTCTCAGCTGAGGTGAGTTTAAATTTTGTCATACATTTTTCATTAGTTTCGTTTTTCGGTTAAGTCTTCTGTATCAAAAAAAATCCCGAGTAATTCAACCACGCTTGAAATTAACATCATCCTACACAACCAACGTGAGGTCAGCCCGCAAACTTTGAGGCGCTCGCGTTACACACAGGTATATGGTGATTTTTACCTTATGCCTTTCTCCGACACTTTTTTTTTTATTTTCTCGCCTCTTTTACGAAGACCTTGCGATTGGATGATATCATCAGAGTCTTGTTTTTACTGAGCAGCGGCGCTCCACACCAAATTTATTGGTGAAAAAATTGCGAGAAAATTTTTTTTCAGTATATATAATTATTTGGATTCGTCGAAACTTTGCATAGCTCAATCGTGGAGTTTGAAGTGAACAACAGCCCAAAAAAAGCAGAAAATCATCGTGCTTCAGATATCAATATGGCGGAACAGAATCACGTCTATCTTTTGATGTAAAATTTGGTACGATTTTCAGTATCTTACCAAAACCAGATGTTCCATCTCCCACACCTGTCCATTCGACGCTAGAGTGATGCTGAAATTTCAAATTTTCAAGTTATAACGACTCGATATAAGATTGAGGAATATTTTACCAAAAAGAAAAGAAAAAACTACTACACAATCCGAGAAAGTCTCGTCATAGACAGATTTTCCTAAAGTCCGAATCCCCACCTTCGAAGGAATATTTTGTAGGTATGTTATAATAATTTTTAGCGGTCATCACCAACACAAAATCAAAGGCAAACGTCTCCGACTGCAGCTATTAATCTCTCCACTCGACCTTCGTCGGCCCTTTCGACGGCCTCTAGCACCACAAGTTCAGCACGAGGGACTCCCTCTGCTGATAATCAGGCCCAGCGAATGGCTACCAAGGTGAAAAATCCCAGCAGGTCAACCGGGGCAACCTCTCCATCGGCCAAGAAAGGCCCAACATTGGCCAGAAACGGACCTAACACCGTGAGCAGGTAGGTCAAAGCCACACGGTTAACTAAGAACTTTAAATACCAATCTTGAATTCTGACATACAAGTAAACTGTTTATTAAAATCAATAGCAACCTTTCAAAATCCTTTAAAATATTGGAAAATCTTTAAGAATCTCATGATTTAAAAATCACCTAACCTAACCTAACCTAACCTAACCTAACCTAACCTTTCAAAATCCTTTAAAATATTGGAAAATCTTTAAGAATCTCATGATTTAAAAATCACATGGAATTTTGGGAAAATTCTCTATTTGACTTAATAGAGCTACATGCAAAAGTATATGCAATTCCATAAAATATGTATTCAAGAATCTTTTTGGAATTCTCAAAAGTCCCATCAATTTTTTGGTCAGCTTTCGAGACCCGTTCATGCCCTTACAGTATCAGTTTTTGTAGTTGGAATTTGGACCCTCGGAGGTATTGCAGTACATGCATTAATTGTTTTTCACAACACTCACCTAATTCTTGATCCAATAACTATTTTTTAGCGATACTTTAGTGCCGTGCAAAATATGCGGACGTCGTTTTGCTGAGGACAGGATATCATTGCATGAAAAAATCTGCTCGAAAACCGGTCAAAAGAAACGCAAACAGTTTGACACGGTTTTGCACCGCGTCCAAGGTACTGAATTAGAAGCCTTTGCCAAAAAAGGTACAACCCCTGCGGGACGTCGAGGAGAGGTCAGTATGATCTTTGAAAGCACTTCATGAGTCTCATCCTATGCCCTTCCTATGCCCATAATAAATCCTTTTTGAGCCCCTGAAATCGTAAAAAAAAAAACAGAAGTTCCAATAATCAAATCTTATTACGACTAATGACTTTCTTGGAATGGCAAAGGTAGACTTCTTTGATACAATAAACGGGGGCTTCTTTTGCTCAAATTTTTAGCGCCGCGTAAAGGAAAAGAAGCCTGAAGTCAAGCCCAAGTCGAATTGGCGCCGAAAGCACGAGGATTTCATCAACGCCATTCGATCCGCAAAGCAGGTGCAGGCTCATCTGGCGGCTGGAGGAAAACTTAGCGACTTGCCACCGCCTCCGATGAGTGACACCAGCGATTACATCCAGTGCCCTCACTGCGGAAGGAAATTCAATCAGGGCGCGGCAGAACGACATATTCCAAAATGCCAAAATATGATGCACAATAAACCCAACCCACGTGCACCACCGAAGCCGAAACGCTAGGATGTTTAAATTTCGGAAGATTTTTTGGTTCACGCATTCCTTTAATGAAAATATATACAATACAAGCTTTTTGCGACCCTAATTTTATTTGACTTTATGTTATTTGTTTTTCTTATTCTATTTTCATGGTACTTTATGGGAGATTTACACACGTAATAAACGGGTTCCAGAATTTAAGAAAAAAACAAGTAACTTTGGCAGTAAATTCTAGCTACTTTTTTCCGCTTGTTTAATTTTTTTAACAGCACGAAGGTAAACTTCCGAACTCAACGACTTATTCTGTGTAAACTGACTAGTATCTTTGAGGGTCTAAGCTTACATTATCGATGATCCTAATACAACATCGATGCCTACAACATAAATTTGTGATTACTGTAATTCTAAAAACGTATACAAGATTGATGACCTTGGACAAAGATGTCTTTGAAAACCGTTGATATTTTTTGACGATGATCAGTGATTATTATTCCTTTTTTTCTTTTTAATTTTTTTTCATTTATTTTTACTCAGTTTACTTTTTCTCGCTCAAGAAAAAAGCATATTCGGTTCTGTTTGCTATTTCACTTACACCTACATCTAGTTCATTTTATCAAGCCGCGAGCTGATTGAAATTGGAGTCACATGAATGTATGTAATTAATAAAAAATTAATATTTATTACATCGCATCAGTAAAAATGTCATTTACCTATGCGTCCATTGTGTAACTCTTATAATGCACAAGTAATCAATTATCACTCACCTGCAGGTTTTATCAACTGAAAATGGATTAGAAGAAAAAAATAATTGATATCAAAAATGAATAGTAATCACGTTTTATTGGTAACAATTTTTTAGGGGTGGTTTAATGGATCTGTAGATTGTGGGTGGAATCATGTCAATATGGCGTCACTAACATGTAAGCAGCTGAGAGTTTGAAATAACCTGACAACCTTGATTGACATGAAATCTGCTCCTTCACTTCCGGTGGATCAATAATTTACAATACCGTAGTTTCGAATATTACTTCACTCGTCACCTCTACAGATTTTTCTTTCCTCGGGATATCATCAGATAGCATTATTGGTAGGGCTATGGAATTTTGACTAGTCCCTTCGAATGGAGATTCAACTAAGTCTCCCTTTTTGACGATGTGGTGCCTAGTCACTTGATTTAATTTTGCGAACATCGCAGGTACTGTGTCTTGGATTTCTCTGGAGTTCGGGTCTGCTTTGAAAAACCATTCAGAGCCAAAGTAAGGCTTCGCCTGGGATTGATAGCTAACAGACAAAAGTGTAAATAGCATAATAAACTTGGCCATCTTTAGTCGCGTTGCTGTTAATTTGAATGAACTAGCTTCCTAATAAAAGAAGACGTCGTTTTTATATCAAAGTGTGATTATTGGAGTGTGAACAAAAAAAATATTAATGGTACACAGTCATGTCGACGACAAATCTCCTCACAACGTGATATAACAGAGCGTTATTGGATAATGAGCAAACAGAAATCGGTTGCGGAATTCTTTTAAAACTGAGAATATTTGATGGATGTAAATATTATCGAGTATTTCGCCCGCTTGTTGCGTCACAGTTAAATAATCTACCGTCAATACTATGCACATGTACCTTCAAACTCAAATCGCGTTTAATTATACTTATCATTCGAGTGTGATTAATTGTAATTTATACAAAAAATCTTCTGATATGAAACTACAGCCAAATTGTCGCTGTGCAAAACCTTCCATAATTTGATATACAAACAAATCATCACAAGAGTCCAATGAAGCCAAGAACTCGAACTGTTTTTTTATTTATCACACCACCTCGATTTCAGGTCATTTCCATCCCTGTGAAACGGGCTCACAATCGCGTTTTTCAAGCGATGTGAGCAAAAAGTACTTTGTACTCCCTGAGGAAATAAAAAAATGACGTAATCGTCAGAATATGAGTTGTCTTCGTATTTAATACGTGAATATCATGTTTTGCGACAGGCAATGAGATTTATATGAGACGAAACTTTATATCGGTACACGGTCTCGAAAAACGAGATTGCGGAATCAACCGACATGCACTAAGACTGTCGCAAGATTCATGTCCCCCAAACTTATAAAATTCTATCCTCTAAACTCTAAACTTCTAAACAAAATCCATCTTTTGCTCACTTCTTCAGGATCCTCTGCTTAAAAACCTCTTGAAAACGCGTATCTTTTATAAATTATTTCCCATCCGTCTGCATTGCAACTGTCAGTAATAGTCAACGTCATACCAACGAACTCTCCACTCCAAAATTTGTATCCTCGACAATTTCCTCATTGGCCCATCTCTAACTCCAAATTCCCATCACAACCTTTTCTCATCTAATTTGATTCCATTCCAAAATCAAAATAAGACCTCTAAGGCATCAAAACGCAGTATATCCTTGAAACAAAATATATCATAAACATCTGAAAAACTTTTCACCGAGTAATTGTCGATATGATCCTCAAAATGTGACACATGGAATTCCTCTTCCCATGTTATAAAACTAGTGTCAGTGAGACTGAAAACGTAGTGCCTATCCATTATTTCTACAGCTAGAGAATTTTTCAGTACTCGCTGTAGAACCGTGAGTAATTCTCCCATAATGGTCCACGATATTGATGTTATATTGTTCAAAAATACATGAAAATCACTCTTTATTCATGTTGTCTGAACAAATTTCTCGATGCAACATCAAGACGAATGAGAGGAGGATTAGAAATATCATACGTTGATCTGAAATTGAAAGGCAATGAATTAATTTATTGTAAGAAGGGTAAACCTTATCTCAGACCACGGAATAGTGATGAAAAAAAACAATGTATGTTCGTGATAGATATTTATTGGTCAACGATGATAGAAACATACATAGTAGGAATTCAGAGAAAACTCGAAAGAAAATTTCCAAGAATCAAAACAATCGGATTTGCACCCAGTGACGAAACGAATGTTGCTATCGTACTTCGGCAGAAAGTTGAATCATTGGAGAAAATCTATATCGGGAAAGATGACGTTTGTTGGATCCGGAATAGGCACAAGGCTATTTGTGTTGTGTGCATAAAAAAAGTCGAATATTTCGAAATTTGAGTGACACATTGGAAAGCTTTTAACGAGAAGCCAATAAAAATTGACGAAACAATATTTCTGGACATTCAAAATGCTATCGCTCGGTAATGCTAGTTAACATCATCTAATTCTGTACCAGGGATGAGGACTCAACTTCGACTGATGAACCGACATCAATCGAAAAGTTAGTCAACAAATCAGCGTATGCGTTTAGTTGAGCTGATACCTTTTCAACAGCGCAAATATAAATGAAGACACCAGTCTTCTTAGCAGCCACTAGAGCACTTGCAACTTTTTTCCGTAGTTCCACTATTTGGGCTACGATATCAGCTTTCCTAGTGGCGATATTTTCTGAACTCTCGGTGCCTTCGGCCGACTTAGCCTGAAAATATGCCGCAATGGACTCGCCAAGAGCAGTGATTCTTTCAGAGAATTTGTTTAGAGTTGTGAAAGGGTCTTGAGTAAATGACGCGGTATCTTGGGATGTAAATTCCTTGCTGTCGTGAACATCAGACGAAGATTCTACGAGTGAATCGGAAAGGGAAGTCGTGGACGACATGCTGCTGGAAGAGGACGAAGATGACTTGCTACTGGAGGACATCGAAGATGACTTGCTGCTGGAGGACGTCGAGGATGACTTGCTGCTGGACGAAGTCGAAGATGACTTGCCGCTGAAAGATGTTCTGGATGTTCCAGAAAATTCAGAAGAGGCAGACGACTCGTGCCTGCGCTCACGAGCCGCTTGTTGCAGAGATGATTGTTCTTCCCCTACGAGAGACTGGAACGATTCTTGGGTGTCCTCGCGAGCCTCTTGACGGAAGTCTGTCTGGTCAACGGTTTCGTGAGACTTTGAGGAGTTTTCGTTGACTTCGATGATCTCTTGGCGTGACTCTTCCCGTTCTACAGTTTTGTACGAGTGTGATGACTCTTCGTTTTCTTCGAGAATCTCTTGGTTTGAGTTTATCTGTTCTACAGTTTCGTAAGTGTTGGACGATTGTTCGTTTTCTTCAAGGATCTCTTGGTTTGAGTCTATCTGTTCTACAGTTTCGTAGGAATCGGAGGTGTGTGAATTTTCCTCGAGAATCTCGGTGCGCGACTCTTCCTGTTCTTCGGTTTTGTGCGAGTGTGATGACTCTTCGTTTTCTTCAAGAATCTCTTGGTTTGAGTCTATCTGTTCTACAGTTTCGTAAGACGTTGAAGAGTTTTCGTTCACTTCGATGATCTCTTGGCGCGACTCTTCCTGCTTTTCAGTTTCGAACGACTGAGATGACTCAGTGTTTTCTTCGAGAATCTCTGTGCGCGACTCTTCCTGTTCTTCGGTTTTGTGCGAGTGTGATGACTCTTCGTTTTCTTCAAGAATCTCTTGGTTTGAGTCTATCTGTTCTACAGTTTCGTAAGTGTTGGACGATTGTTCGTTTTCTTCAAGAATTTCTTGGTTTGAGTCTATCTGTTCCACAATTTCGTAAGAGTTGGTAGATTCTTGAATCTCTTCGTGTGTCTCATGATTCGAGGAGCTTTCTTCTATTACTTCAATAGTTGCGGTCGATTCGTCGTCTTCTTGGCTGTCCACGTATTCGGAAGAAATCTCTTCGAAGGATTCGGAAGATTCGGCAGATTCGGAAGATTCGGCAGATACGGAAGATTCGGCAGATTCCGAAGATTCAGAAGATTCAGACGAGCCAAGCGATTCAGAAGATGCAGATTCTGAAGATGAATCGTTGATTTCGTTTTCTTCGAAAATAGCTTCGTTTGAGTCTACCTGTTCAACAGTTTCGTACGAATCGGAGGTTTGTTCATTTTCCTCGAGAATCTCTGTGCGCGACTCTTCCTGTTCTTGGGTTTCGTAGGAAATGGAAGACTGCTCATTCTCTTCAAGAATTTCTTGGCGCGAGTCCGTCTGTTCGACTGTTTCGTGAGACGTTGAAGAGTTTTCGTTCACTTCGATAATCTCTTGGCGCGACTCTTCCTGTTTTTCAATTTCAAACGACTGAGATGACTCGGTGTTCTCTTCAAGAATCTCTGTGCGCGACTCTTCCTGTTCTTCGGTTTCGTAGGAAATGGAAGACTGCTCATTCTCTTCAAGAATTTCTTGCCGCGAGTCCGTCTGTTCGACTGTTTCGTGAGACGTTGAAGAGTTTTCGTTCACTTCGATAATCTCTTGGCGCGACTCTTCCTGTTTTTCAGTTTCGAACGACTGAGATGACTCAGTGTTCTCTTCGAGAATCTCTGTGCGCGACTCTTCCTGTTCTTCGGTTTTGTGCGAGTGTGATGACTCTTCGTTTCCTTCAAGAATCTCTTGGTTTGAGTCTATCTGTTCTACAGTTTCGTGAGACGTTGAAGAGTTTTCGTTCACTTCGATAATCTCTTGACGCGACTCTTCCTGGTTTTCAGTTTCGAACGACTGAGATGACTCGGTGTTTTCTTCGAGAATCTCTGTGCGCGACTCTTCCTGTTCTTCGGTTCTGTGCGAGTGTGATGACTCTTCGTTTTCTTCAAGAATCTCTTGGTTTGAGTCTATCTGTTCTACAGTTTCGTGAGTGTTGGACGATTGTTCGTTTTCTTCAAGAATTTCTTGGTTTGAGTCTATCTGTTCCACAGTTTCGTAAGAGTTGGTAGATTCTTGAATCTCTTCGTGTGTCTCATGATTCGAGGAGCTTTCTTCTACAACTTCGATAGTTGCGGTCGATTCGTCGTCTTCTTGGCTGTCCACGTATTCAGAAGAAATCTCTTCGAAGGATTCGGAAGATTCGGCAGATTCGAAAGATTCGGCAGATACGGAAGATTCGGCAGATTCCGAAGATTCAGAAGATTCAGACGAGCCAAGCGATTCAGAAGATGCAGATTCTGAAGATGAATCGTTGATTTCGTTTTCCTCGAAAATAGCTTCGTTTGAGTCTACCTGTTCAACAGTTTCGTACGAATCGGAGGTTTGTTCATTTTCCTCGAGAATCTCTGTGCGCGACTCTTCCTGTTCTTCGGTTTCGTAGGAAATGGAAGACTGCTCATTCTCTTCAAGAATTTCTTGGCGCGAGTCCGTCTGTTCGACTGTTTCGTGAGACGTTGAAGAGTTTTCGTTCACTTCGATAATCTCTTGGCGCGACTCTTCCTGTTTCTCAGTTTCGAACGACTGAGATGACTCAGTGTTCTCTTCGAGAATCTCTGTGCGCGACTCTTCCTGTTCTTCGGTTTTGTGCGAGTGTGATGACTCTTCGTTTCCTTCAAGAATCTCTTGGTTTGAGTCTATCTGTTCTACAGTTTCGTGAGACGTTGAAGAGTTTTCGTTCACTTCGATGATCTCTTGGCGCGACTCTTCCTGTTTTTCAGTTTCGAACGACTGAGATGACTCAGTGTTTTCTTCGAGAATCTCTGTGCGCGACTCTTCCTGTTTTTCGGTTTTGTGCGAGTGTGATGACTCTTCGTTTTCTTCAAGAATCTCTTGGTTTGAGTCTATCTGTTCTACAGTTTCGTGAGACGTTGAAGAGTTTTCGTTCACTTCGATAATCTCTTGACGCGACTCTTCCTGGTTTTCAGTTTCGAACGACTGAGATGACTCGGTGTTTTCTTCGAGAATCTCTGTGCGCGACTCTTCCTGTTCTTCGGTTCTGTGCGAGTGTGATGACTCTTCGTTTTCTTCAAGAATCTCTTGGTTTGAGTCTATCTGTTCTACAGTTTCGTGAGTGTTGGACGATTGTTCGTTTTCTTCAAGAATTTCTTGGTTTGAGTCTATCTGTTCCACAGTTTCGTAAGAGTTGGTAGATTCTTGAATCTCTTCGTGTGTTTCATGATTCGAGGAGCTTTCTTCTACAACTTCGATAGTTGCGGTCGATTCGTCGTCTTCTTGGCTGTCCACGTATTCAGAAGAAATCTCTTCGAAGGATTCGGAAGATTCGGCAGATTCGAAAGATTCGGCAGATACGGAAGATTCGGCAGATTCCAAAGATTCAGAAGATTCAGACGAGCCAAGCGATTCAGAAGATGCAGATTCTGAAGATGAATCGTTGATTTCGTTTTCCTCGAAAATAGCTTCGTTTGAGTCTACCTGTTCAACAGTTTCGTACGAATCGGAGGTTTGTTCATTTTCCTCGAGAATCTCTGTGCGCGACTCTTCCTGTTCTTCGGTTCCGTAGGAAATGGAAGACTGCTCATTCTCTTCAAGAATTTCTTGGCGCGAGTCCGTCTGTTCGACTGTTTCGTGAGACGTTGAAGAGTTTTCGTTCACTTCGATAATCTCTTGGCGCGACTTTTCCTGTTTTTCAGTTTCGAACGACTGAGATGACTCAGTGTTCTCTTCGAGAATCTCTGTGCGCGACTCTTCCTGTTCTTCGGTTTTGTGCGAGTGTGATGACTCTTCGTTTCCTTCAAGAATCTCTTGGTTTGAGTCTATCTGTTCTACAGTTTCGTGAGACGTTGAAGAGTTTTCGTTCACTTCGATGATCTCTTGGCGCGACTCTTCCTGTTTTTCAGTTTCGAACGACTGAGATGACTCAGTGTTTTCTTCGAGAATCTCTGTGCGCGACGCTTCCTGTTCTTCGGTTTTGTGCGAGTGTAATGACTCTTCGTTTTCTTCGAGAATCTCTTGGCTTGAGTCTATCTGTTCTACAGTTTCCTGAGTGTTGGACGATTGTTCGTTTTCTTCAAGAATTTCTTGGTTTGAGTCTATCTGTTCCACAGTTTCGTAGGAGTTGGTAGATTCTTGAATCTCTTCGTGTGTCTCATGATTCGAGGAGCTTTCTTCTACAACTTCGATAGTTGCGGTCGATTCGTCGTCTTCTTGGCTGTCCACGTATTCAGAAGAAATCTCTTCGAAGGATTCGGAAGATTTGGCAGATTCGAAAGATTCGGCAGATACGGAAGATTCAACAGATTCCGAAGATTCAGAAGATTCAGACGAGCCAAGCGATTCAGAAGATGCAGATTCTGAAGATGAATCGTTGATTTCGTTTTCCTCGAAAATAGCTTCGTTTGAGTCTACCTGTTCAACAGTTTCGTACGAATCGGAGGTTTGTTCATTTTCCTCGAGAATCTCTGTGCGCGACTCTTCCTGTTCTTCGGATTCGTAGGAAATGGAAGACTGCTCATTCTCTTCAAGAATTTCTTGGCGCGAGTCCGTCTGTTCGACTGTTTCGTGAGACGTTGAAGAGTTTTCGTTCACTTCGATAATCTCTTGGCGCGACTCTTCCTGTTTTTCAGTTTCGAACGACTGAGATGACTCAGTGTTCTCTTCGAGAATCTCTGTGCGCGACTCTTCCTGTTCTTCGGTTTTGTGCGAGTGTGATGACTCTTCGTTTCCTTCAAGAATCTCTTGGTTTGAGTCTATCTGTTCTACAGTTTCGTGAGACGTTGAAGAGTTTTCGTTCACTTCGATGATCTCTTGGCGCGACTCTTCCTGTTTTTCAGTTTCGAACGACTGAGATGACTCAGTGTTCTCTTCGAGAATCTCTGTGCGCGACTCTTCCTGTTCTTCGGTTTTGTGCGAGTGTGATGACTCTTCGTTTCCTTCAAGAATCTCTTGGTTCGAGTCTATCTGTTCTACAGTTTCGTGAGACGTTGAAGAGTTTTCGTTCACTTCGATGATCTCTTGGCGCCACTCTTCCTGTTTTTCAGTTTCGAACGACTGAGATGACTCAGTGTTTTCTTCGAGAATCTCTGTGCGCGACGCTTCCTGTTCTTCGGTTTTGTGCGAGTGTGATGACTCTTCGTTTTCTTCAAGAATCTCTTGGCTTGAGTCTATCTGTTCTACAGTTTCGTGAGTGTTGGACGATTGATCGTTTTCTTCAAGAATTTCTTGGTTTGAGTCTATCTGTTCCACAGTTTCGTAAGAGTTGGTAGATTCTTGAATCTCTTCGTGTGTCTCATGATTCGAGGAGCTTTCTTCTACTACTTCAATAGTTGCGGTCGATTCGTCGTCTTCTTGGCTGTCCACGTATTCGGAAGAAATCTCTTCGAAGGATTCGGAAGATTCGGCAGATTCGGAAGATTCGGCAGATACGGAAGATTCGGCAGATTCCGAAGATTCAGAAGATTCAGACGAGGCAAGCGATTTAGAAGATGCAGATTCTGAAGATGAATCGTTGATTTCGTTTTCCTCGAAAATAGCTTCGTTTGAGTCTACCTGTTCAACAGTTTCGTACGAATCGGAGGTTTGTTCATTTTCCTCGAGAATCTCTGTGCGCGACTCTTCCTGTTCTTCGGTTTCGTAGGAAATGGAAGACTGCTCATTCTCTTCAAGAATTTCTTGGCGCGAGTCCGTCTGTTCGACTGTTTCGTGAGACGTTGAAGAGTTTTCGTTCACTTCGATGAACTCTTGGCGCGACTCTTCCTGTTTTTCAGTTTCAAACGACTGAGATGACTCAGTGTTTTCTTCGAGAATCTCTGTGCGCGACTGTTCCTGTTCTTCGGTTTTGTGCGCGTGTGATGACTCTTCGTTTTCTTCAAGAATCTCTTGGTTTGAGTCTATCTGTTCTACAGTTTCGTGAGTGTTGGACGATTGTTCGTTTTCTTCAAGAATTTCTTGGTTTGAGTCTATCTGTTCCACAGTTTCGTAAGAGTTGGTAGATTCTTGAATCTCTTCGTGTGTCTCATGATTCGAGGAGCTTTCTTCTACTACTTCAATAGTTGCGGTCGATTCGTCGTCTTCTTGGCTGTCCACGTATTCGGAAGAAATCTCTTCGAAGGATTCGGAAGATTCGGCAGATTCGGAAGATTCGGCAGATACGGAAGATTCGGCAGATTCCGAAGATTCAGAAGATTCAGACGAGGCAAGCGATTCAGAAGATGCAGATTCTGAAGATGAATCGTTGATTTCGTTTTCCTCGAAAATAGCTTCATTTGAGTCTACCTGTTCAACAGTTTCGTACGAATCGGAGGTTTGTTCATTTACCTCGAGAATCTCTGTGCGCGACTCTTCCTGTTCTTCGGTTTCGTAGGAAATGGAAGACTGCTCATTCTCTTCAAGAATTTCTTGGCGCGAGTCCGTCTGTTCGACTGTTTCGTGAGACGTTGAGGAGTTTTCGTTCACTTCGATAATCTCTTGGCGCGACTCTTCCTGTTTTTCAGTTTCGAACGACTGAGATGACTCAGTGTTCTCTTCGAGAATCTCTGTGCGCGACTCTTCCTGTTCTTCGGTTTTGTGCGCGTGTGATGACTCTTCGTTTTCTTCAAGAATCTCTTGGTTTGAGTCTATCTGTTCTACAGTTTCGTGAGTGTTGGACGATTGTTCGTTTTCTTCAAGAATTTCTTGGTTTGAGTCTATCTGTTCCACAGTTTCGTAAGAGTTGGTAGATTCTTGAATCTCTTCGTGTGTCTCATGATTCGAGGAGCTTTCTTCTACTACTTCAATAGTTGCGGTCGATTCGTCGTCTTCTTGGCTGTCCACGTATTCGGAAGAAATCTCTTCGAAGGATTCGGAAGATTCGGCAGATTCGGAAGATTCGGCAGATACGGAAGATTCGGCAGATTCCGAAGATTCAGAAGATTCAGACGAGGCAAGCGATTCAGAAGATGCAGATTCTGAAGATGAATCGTTGATTTCGTTTTCCTCGAAAATAGCTTCATTTGAGTCTACCTGTTCAACAGTTTCGTACGAATCGGAGGTTTGTTCATTTTCCTCGAGAATCTCTGTGCGCGACTCTTCCTGTTCTTCGGTTTCGTAGGAAATGGAAGACTGCTCATTCTCTTCAAGAATTTCTTGGCGCGAGTCCGTCTGTTCGACTGTTTCGTGAGACGTTGAAGAGTTTTCGTTCACTTCGATAATCTCTTGGCGCGACTCTTCCTGTTTTTCAGTTTCGAACGACTGAGATGACTCAGTGTTTTCTTCGAGAACCTCTGTGCGCGACTGTTCCTGTTCTTCGGTTTTGTAGGAAGTGGAAGACTGCTCATTCTCTTCAAGAATTTCTTGGCGCGAGTTCGTCTGTTCGACTGTTTCGTGAGACGTTGAAGAGTTTTCGTTCACTTCGATAATCTCTTGGCGCGACTCTTCCTGTTTTCCGGTTTCGAACGACTGAGATGACTCGGTGTTTTCTTCGAGAATCTCTGTGCGCGACTCTTTCTGTTCTTCGGTTTCGTAGGAAATGGAAGACTGCTCATCCTCTTCAAGAATTTCTTGGCGCGAGTCCGTCTGTTCGACTGTTTCGTGAGACGTTGAAGAGTTTTCGTTCACTTCGATGAACTCTTGGCGCGACTCTTCCTGTTTTTCAGTTTCGAACGACTGAGATGACTCAGTGTTTTCTTCGAGAATCTCTGTGCGCGACTGTTCCTGTTCTTCGGTTTTGTGCGCGTGTGATGACTCTTCGCTTTCTTCAAGAATCTCTTGGTTTGAGTCTATCTGTTCTACAGTTTCGTGAGTGTTGGACGATTGTTCGTTTTCTTCAAGAATTTCTTGGTTTGAGTCTATCTGTTCCACAGTTTCGTAAGAGTTGGTAGATTCTTGAATCTCTTCGTGTGTCTCATGATTCGAGGAGCTTTCTTCTACTACTTCAATAGTTGCGGTCGATTCGTCGTCTTCTTGGCTGTCCACGTATTCGGAAGAAATCTCTTCGAAGGATTCGGAAGATTCGGCAGATTCGGAAGATTCGGCAGATACGGAAGATTCGGCAGATTCCGAAGATTCAGAAGATTCAGACGAGGCAAGCGATTCAGAAGATGCAGATTCTGAAGATGAATCGTTGATTCCGTTTTCTTCCAAAATAGCTTCGTTTGAGTCTACCTGTTCAACAGTTTCGTACGAATCGGAGGTTTGTTCATTTTCCTCGAGAATCTCTGTGCGCGACTCTTCCTGTTCTTCGGTTTCGTAGGAAATGGAAGACTGCTCATTCTCTTCAAGAATTTCTTGGCGCGAGTCCGTCTGTTCGACTGTTTCGTGAGACGTTGAAGAGTTTTCGTTCACTTCGATAATCTCTTGGCGCGACTCTTCCTGTTTTTCAGTTTCGAACGATTGAGATGACTCAGTGTTTTCTTCGAGAATCTCTGTGCGCGACTGTTCCTGTTCTTCGGTTTTGTAGGAAGTGGAAGTTTGCTCATTCTCTTCAAGAATTTCTTGGCGCGAGTTCGTCTGTTCGACTGTTTCGTGAGACGTTGAAGAGTTTTCGTTCACTTCGATAATCTCTTGGCGCGACTCTTCCTGTTTTTCAGTTTCGAACGACTGAGATGACTCGGTGTTTTCTTCGAGAATCTCTGTGCGCGACTCTTTCTGTTCTTCGGTTTCGTAGGAAATGGAAGACTGCTCATTCTCTTCAAGAATTTCTTGGCGCGAGTCCGTCTGTTCGACTGTTTCGTGAGACGTTGAAGAGTTTTCGTTCACTTCGATAATCTCTTGGCGCGACTCTTCCTGTTTTTCAGTTTCGAACGACTGAGATGACTCAGTGTTTTCTTCGAGAATCTCTGTGCGTGACTGTTTCTGTTCTTTGGTTTTGTAGGAAGTGGAAGACTGCTCATTCTCTTCAAGAATTTCTTGGCGCGAGTTCGTCTGTTCGACTGTTTCGTGAGACGTTGAAGAGTTTTCGTTCACTTCGATAATCTCTTGGCGCGACTCTTCCTGTTTTTCAGTTTCGAACGACTGAGATGACTCGGTGTTTTCTTCGAGAATCTCTGTGCGCGACTCTTCCTGTTCTTCGGTTTCGTAGGAAATGGAAGACTGCTCATTCTCTTCAAGAATTTCTTGACGTGAGTCTGTCTGTTCGACTGTTTCGTGAGACGTTGAAGAGTTTTCGTTCACTTCGATAATCTCTTGGCGCGACTCTTCCTGTTTTTCAGTTTTAAACGACTGAGATGACTCAGTGTTTCCTTCGAAAATCTCTGATCGCGAATCTTTCTGTTCTTCGGTTTTGTAGGAAGCGGAGGACTGCTCATTCTTCCCAATGATCTCTTGACGCGAGCGTGTCTGTTCAACGGTTTCGTGGGACTTGGAGAAGGACGAAGATGACTTGCTACTTGAGGACGTCGAGGATGACTTGCTGCTGGACGATTTCGAAGATGACTTGCCGCTAGAGGATGTTCTGGATGTTCCGGAAAATTCCGAAGACGCAGACGACTCGTGCTTGCGTTCACGAGCCGCTTGTTGCAGGGATGATTGTTCTTTTTCCACGAGAGACTGGAACGATTCTTGGGTGCCCTCGCGAGCCTCGTGACGCGAGTCCGTTTGTTTAACGGTCTCGTGAGACTTGAAGGAGTTTTCGTTTACTTCGACAGATCTGGATTTGTCTGAGTTGGTACTCGAACTTTCCGAGCTTCTTTCTGATGTGGACTTCGATGAGTCTGATGATGAAATAACTTCACCGAACGATTCTACAGTCGAGATTACAGTTTTATCGGATTTGTTAACAGTGTCTTCGAAATCATTCGGTGACCTGGTAACTCGTTCAGTTGTTTCCTCACCAATATTTTCTGTTGAAGAGAATTCATTCGTTACCTGATGTGTCAAATTAGTTGAGGTTTTTCCACTCGATTTAGCTGAACCTTCAGTCTGCTCAACTGATGATGCTTCTGTCGATGATCTCACTTCTGCGACATCCGATGATTCGGTCGTTTTCTTTTTCCTCATATCTTCATACCATATAATGCATTTCTTACTCAGATCGTCGTCAGATGACTGAGTAGATGTTTTAACCTGCTTAAGATTCGCTGTTTTAACGGATCTTCTGCTGTTTGTGAAATCAATCGATAATTGAGATGCTTCAACCTCTTTAGATTCTTTCGCTTGAACGGATTCATCACTGTTAGCAGATTGGGGTGTTAATTCAAATCCTTCTGTGGCCACTGAAGAAGATACTGCAGATGCATCGGGTTCGTCACTAACCGATGATGTAACGGACAAATCATCGTAGATAGGTTCCAATATTCCATCGGACGCTCCATGCTTCTCACTATATAACAATTTTTTTTCTTCTTTTGTTATGTGTTCCGATTTTTGTTGATGTGCTTCATTATTCACAGGTGGTTGTTCCGAGTTGTCAAAAAATTTTGCAACATTGTCGTGCCACGCGTTTTTGATGCTTTCTAAAGGATGAAACCCCCCAAAAACGCCCAGATGTGGTTTAGCCTGAGACTGATGACAAACAGTCAAGAGTGCCAACAGAATAATCAACTTCGTCGACATGTTTATTCTCTGTTGTCAACTTTTAACCTGAATCTTCTGATAGAAATTGTCTGCTTTTATACCAAGCCGCAATCGCTGAAGTGTAAAAAAACAGTCGCTTCTTCATTGATGTGGAATAGATCCTCTTCAAAATTCGACATTATAATATCAATCGTTCATTGCATAACGTGCAAACAAAAATCGCTTTTGATATTGCGTACGTATCCACAAATGTGAGATATTTGATCAACGTAAATATCATCCAGGGCTTCACGCTTTTGTAAGCATCGCCGCAAAATCTTCCATGGTCAAAATATAATACTGTCATTTTTTGACATTCTGATTTCTGTCCGGGGGTTTGTCATACAGCACAATCACGAATTGAGCTCGTTTATGCATTCTCCCAGGGTTTGATCTTTCGACGACTATTTTGATTGTGCATAACACAATGATCATACACAACTTGTACATTCAATATCATCAATGGACGGAAAGTGAGAAAGATATTTCTTGTTCCCGAGGTTTTCAAGTATGATGGTTGGCTAATATTTACGCATGCAGCTACCCTCTACCTTCCCGTGTCTCGTGCCGAGTTTTTTTTTTCATTACAATCACATAGGTATTCTAATTACCGAAGTGCACGCAATACGTTTGAATGTGAATCAATTCTGGTTTGGCAAACGGTGAATATTTACGCAACAGCTATAAATCGTACATGATCGATGTATAAACACAATATCACTTTTGTCACTACGTCATTTGTTAACTCAACCTAAGCCGCATAGACCTAATACTCCTTAATTACGGTAAGCTGCCTATAAAAGTGTCAATATTTGCGTGCAAATCGGCGATTGGAATATCAAAGCCAAATTGTGAAAACACATTTTGTCTTCCTCAAACTGTCGCTACTTCGGACTCTGCGTGTCTGGTGTCAAAGATCCTATGCACTATTGCAGGCTCTATTCGCATTCACAAGAACCGTCGTAAGAACCAAGACAGCTACTATTGTGTCATATTTTGTTAATTGCTTTCAAATAAATAGAAATACGTTGATTTGTCAGAAACAGCGCGTCGAAGCGTCGTAGGTTTAGAGCCGTGAAGAACCATGTTACAGAACGTCATCAAATTTTCCCCAAGAGATGAACCAAACAGTGTCCTATCTCTATGAATGTGGGTCAATCGTCTCAAAAATTATGGTCTGAGGAAAGTTGGCTCCTCAGAATGAGTTTAAAATATCTTACAGCATAAACTTTATTGCGAAATTTCTATTCGTTGGTGAGATGTAATACATGCGCGCTTTGAGATATATAAGTTGGTCCCGGGGTGCTTGGTCCGGGATCCATGGCAGCGATTTGCTGCTGTGAATCTCGAAAGTAAGTGGCGTTTCCAGGGTGGACCACAACAACACTGTGCGCAAACGAAAAACAAATGACAAATAATGTATGATATCGTATTTTTTTTTGTTTTTTTTCTGAACAATTTCAAGCTCTATTCAAAAAGTCTTATACAAGCGAAATCTCTCAAGATTAGTTTTCCATTACGTGTAAAAAGTAAAGAATTAAAACAAATACTAGTACTTTTTCGACGATCTTTTTACTGTTCAAATTTATTATTTAAAAACGTGTGGAAAATTCATGTTATAAATTGTTTTTGTAGAATATTCAGGTGATTAACTATAGTTAGGCGGTATTTCTTCTAATTGGGGCGCACATTCGAAGCCCTAAATTTGTTCAATCAAATCGGTTTATATGGAATATGAAAGAACTGTTTTGGCGATGTGGAATGATGTTTTATTAAAAATTCGATGGATTCGAACGGACAATTAATTTGAGCATGTTAAGATTTACCATGTTTGATCAACTTAAATATTAGCGCACTCCTTGCTCGCATATTACGTCACGGAAAAATCCGATGTCGACTTTTGAACTGTCGAAAAATGGTATCCTGAAAACTTGTGTGATGTTCAGGAAATTTGGGAGGTTGATACCTTATGAAAAGTTTTCATAAAATTTTGTTTTGTCGGCAGATTATTTCCGAATTTCATACATTTCCCGCAATAAATTCTTTGAATTGATACAAGTACAAAATTTATAGAATAAGCAAGTAAACAGAAAGCTATTTCCTATCAATCGGACCTTACCAACGTTCCCATCACGTACTGCATCGATCGTAGTCAATAGTTTCTATCTAATTACACAAGTACAGATAATTGATTTTACCCTGTGAAAAATGCTCGTCAAACAGCCGTAAATCTCTCGTAATCGGTAATGCGTTCTTACAACATTCATATCTCCACTATACACGTCTGTATTCGTCAAGCCTAACTCAAACTCCTGCGCGATGAATTATATTCTCTGAATAAAACAATTTTGACAGCGCAATATGAATATCGTTAACAAAACCAGGCTGTCCAAACACAGTTGTTCTTCCCTAATTGTAGCTGCTATTATAGAAATTATCCACAAAATATTTCACACTTCTTTCATTTTTCCCCATTTTGTTTCACAAACCACCATGCGAATCATATGAATTCATCACTAGGCAGAGTTTGTGATTTAGAAAAAAAACAGTTTCAACTAAAAACGCTGCGATCAAACTTTTGTTCATGATTGCTCGGCTTTGGTCGCAGAATCAATCTAATCTATTTATAAAATATTCAAATAGTTTTGGCTATAATTAGCGAGTAGCCAACGTAAAAACAAGCAGTAGCAGACGGGACCGTGTTTTCTGTATTTCTACCGCATGAACGATTTTTTGCATGAATTGTAAGTACAGCTGCTACAGCTGTATATTTGAGTATATGTATACAATTTGTTGGTTGTCGAAAAGTTTTTGGTATAGTTGCGTAATATTGGCGACAAAGCAGAAAAATTATTGGTTGACTTTACGGTAATTGTATGTCGCAGTGCGAGTATTAGATTTATCTAACACAAAAAGAAATTTTGATTATAATTAATTGCGATAGTTGTATCTACATATATTACCTATATTACCTACCTATATTTGTAATTCCTTCGCACGTATGTACATTTTTACGTTCACTTTGCGCATTGCGAGGACATAATGTTCTAATCGGCATGCGACCATTAACATTTCATACAATTATTAATATGGTATGGGAATGTCTTAGGAATGGGGGAAATATATGTTATGTGTACTTGGTGAACACAGTAGTATGGTAAATTAAGAAGTGAACATAATTTGGTACTTGTTTCTCTTAATTATGTGGGAATTCAGACAGAAGAGCGTAATCCTAAAAAGAATACGAATACCACCATAAAAGCGTACCCTACAAAAGTGAAAACTGTTGACATCAACTTACTGCATTGGATTGCAAGATTATCTCATCGGACCAAGGTGATAAAATCGAAATTATTCGAAGATGAAAATTTAATAGTTTTATTTTGTAAAACTCAAACTTCGAGCGTAGATGAAATTGTTACAAAATTTTGCGAATATATCAGAAGATTTTGCGCTAACCATGGAAATTCTTAGCTCGAAGCATCGTGCGTAGTGATATGAAAAGCAAAGATGAGATCCACCTTCGGAAAAATCGTGTCTAGAATATCTTTATATATTCTTTACTGTTTCAGAATGCCCACGAATAAAACCGACGCTGATAATATTAGTAGTTAGTTGGACGGTAAAAAAAAAACTATGAAAAACTGTGAAAAAAAATTTAATGGATACGTGGCCGTCACGTGCGTTCGCAATGAAACTACTGATAAAAATTTTACATTTCGTGACGAAATAATTATCCGTTTTATGTTTCATATTTTTTATATTATTACTTCCTCACTCATAAAATCACTTCCTGAAGATGTGGTTTAAGATCAAATTGCAACAAACGCGGTAGTGATAATCTTTTTGAATTCAAACTACAGCTGTATATAATAGTTATTTGCCGTATTGATTCAATAAACTTGTATTGTACACTATGTTCCAAGAATCTAAAAACGTGACGCTTATGGATATCTGTGAGTAATAAATCCATTATTCGCCCCTTTTGTGGGCGATAAATTTTTCCGCTACTGTAAGATATATTTTAGAAGAAAATAATTTCACGCTAACATAAACCCTGTGTTTTTATTGCCTTCTTTTTATTACATCTTGATGCGTTCACAATGCGGTATAAAAGCACCCGAGCTTCCTCCAGAGAATTAAGTTCCAGGTTGACTACAAAGTTTCATCATGTTACGGTTCATTGTGCTATTTTCACTCTTAGCTGTCAGTCAGCAATCTCCTCTACTGGGGAATCTTCTTAATGTTGATTTAGACGCCTTGATCGACCTCGATCTAAGTCCTGTATTGGATCTTCTTGCGAAAATCGACTTGGACGTGGACCTATTATCAGACGTGAAAAACCCCTCTGACCTTCTCAATCAGTTAACGAAAATCGATTCTCTCGCAGATGAAGCCCTCGGGAATGCTCTAAAAAACCTTCAAACGGTCCAGTTGAAGGGTGACAAACACGCACTAACTGGTGCCTTGAATAATTTCTTAGATTTGGGGGGAAACGTTGCAGAACTTAAGAAACAGCTTGGAATACTTGGTAAAGCCAACTAAGGAACCAACCAGCCAACTCATCAGTCAACGCCCAAGGCTATCGGTAAATTGACGTTTTCACCGGAATCAAGTCGGCATTATATGTCAGCTCCATTACAGGCATTGTGAAGAGCTTTGAATTTTTTCAACGGAATATATCTGCCTTCATCGAACACGTGGCCATCATACATACCATGCCGCTTATTACAACCAATTGGAGAAGACTTATTATTCATTTGGATACGACGGGAAAATCTGAAAACAATGCCCGCATTCTGGACAACCTCTTATGTGCAGATTCTAAAAACTTATGTTACTTGTGTTTGTGAAATACATTTACTTAACTGGGAATAATCATAATATGTATGTTGATAATTGAGCTTATAACTTAATCTAAAATCTCGTCACCTCCTCATAATTTGTTCCTGGTGCACTCAATGTTGAAAGGCATTGGGTCATCGTGATATTCCGATCCTCTCAGTTCTAGATTACAAACTCCAGTTCAGAGTCTTGATATGGACGATAAGTTGCAATCTTCATTCATGGTAAGAGAAACTTTTTGGAATTGCAAACGAAAAGTGATGAACCAAAATCCGCGGGATGGATCGTTTGCCAAAATTTTTCGCTAATGTATACGAAAACACGTACCGTGGATTGAGGAATGGATCGAAAAATAGTCGCTAAATTACATTTTTGATACTGTTAATCATCTCTAATTTGCCAAAATACGCCATAATAATAATTTTAATGACTGAATCAAACGATCAACCGTTTCTGCGATTAAAAATGGGTCAAAACGAATTTCTACCAGACGAATTTCGCAAAAACAAAAATATGGAAAATGATTTTGGCAATGATCTTGTATCACACTGTTGTGAATCGTGGTTGAAGGAAGAATCCTTATTTTATTTTATTTTATTGATACCATATTTAATGATTGTCATAATGCAATGTGGTATTCGGTAATTGCATTTCTTTTTCTTTGTACGATTGAAAAATTCGGAGACCAAGATGATCATTTTCTTTGCGATCAACAATTTTCCAGAATATTTGAAAAAAATGAATTAGCTCGCAATAATACCATGTATTTAGGGTAGTGCAAAAGTTAAGTTATTTGCATCTGAGGTCCTGATCGGTCGCAATGAATTTTTTCCTCAGGTTAATCAATTCATCCAGAGGGCATAACTTAGCACACCCTGGTATTTGTAGTTCAGTAAACTTCGGAGGAATTCCAAGATAGTAAATCACCTAGAAAAAAAATCAGTTAGAATCGCAATGGATGAGAAAATGTCGAATTGCAATTTTCAAAATTGATCAATTTTCCACGTTAAAATCAACCTTGACGAAATATTGATTCCCCTTTTCCAAGAGTTCAATGATCATGCAGCTGGAAAATTGAGGTGTGTGGCGTTCCCAGAGGCCAAGAACACCTAGGATATCAACGATGTTTGCATCGTGGCCACTGTAAAGATAGAGTTTTCTGCCTCTCTCTTGAGTCCCGTTTCGATACTTCAAAAAGTCGTCGATAGTCTTGCGCAGCAACGCTCCTAGAAGACAAAATTCGATCATTTTCGATAGGCGCGGTTCTATTCTGGATTCAATAAGCAATGTTGCATGTAATATATATGCGGTGTTTAACATGGAACATAAGAAAAAAAAAAGATTTCATCAACTCACCTCCGTGCAATCTCGTTAGCTCATCATCGCCGTTCCGTACTTGGAAAAAATTACTTGTAGCATCCATCAGCCGATGACTTAAAAAATCCTTGTCAATCCATTTTGGAAACTTCAATCCCTGAGCGTATCGCATGGCAAGATTATTAACGATTGCAGATAACTGAGTAATATCTGTAATAACCTTGCCACTGACTTTTGCAATATATTCCACCAGATCGTTGAGCTCAATTAAGAGCTTATTATATTCGGTGGTGTTCGAAAAACGACTGTATGCAGCGATAGCTCTGAAAATAGGAGGAGCCAAAAGATGGAAAATTAGGCCTTTACTATATACCTAGAATGGTATGTGAGGTATTGCACTCCAGACAAAATGCCCACTGTATGAAAAACAGATAATATCTGCCCAATATTGGATCACTGTCCATGTAAAAAAAAAAGGATTAAGTTTCATAGAAAGGCTATACTTCCGATTAGGTCCCCAATTCGATTCGCTTCAAAATTTACAGAGACATTCTTTAGACCATTAGAGAAAAGGTTCCATGTGTCTTTTTTGGCGCAAATTAAAGAAAGTCGGGGAAAAAACAAATTGTTTAAATAATTTTTGGAAGTTAAAATTGGTTTATAATCAATTATCAATTTAATTCATTGTTTATTTGTTTTTTGATTAACTAAAAATTATATCTTATCATTGTTCTTTTGTTGACAAATTGTAAATGAAGCATCGAATTGCGAATGAATTGTTATGAACAAAAAATTGACCTAAAAAAAATTGACTTAAAAAAATTTTTTTACCGCCAAAAAAAAAACCTATAGACATTACTCGGGGACCTATAAACAAGATTTCTACCAAGTTTGAAACAAATCGGAGGGGGGACCTAATCGGAAGTACAGCCCATAGAGATCTATATCGGTAGATTCAAAATTGTTTAAAATCTCAAATGCGATAAATTGTGCAGACAAATATCACACAACGGAAATAGCATGCGTTCAAAGTCGACTGGGGTTGGCTGGAATCTGTTGTGCCGTTAATAATCGGATATCGAAGGAATGCCGTCGCGGTCGTGATGTTGATGACGCGATCGGTGTCAATGTTTTTTCACTCTACAAATGAATATTCGTCGGGTGAAAATCAACTGTAGCATTCCCTTAACTAACTTCGGACACAGATGGGGCTGCAGAAACGGGTCATTATCACTGCTACGGTATTGAAAGGCAAATGGCTGCCAGTCTACCCCGTCTTTCCATTGCTGAATTGGTGCCGGAGGAAAAATACCATTCAAAACCAATTGGAGCGACATTTTTGTCCGGTCCATATCCGAGCTGTGAGCTTCAAGCAGCTCCGGGTAATAGATAGAGCCCAAGAATTCGCCGTATTTTGATCTTAACGTCCGTCCAAGGTTGAATTCTCGCAGTTTTCCACTCTGTGAAACAATTTTGGTTAATCAACTGAAGTGGTCAGTTTGAATTTTGGAGTTCTCAATTGTTCAGAATCGAACATTTATCAGACCACCTGGACCAATTGGGAAGAAATCATATTTCTCATTCGAATCTCCTGAATCAGCATCGTCCGCTAATTCCTCAGGAGTGCGATCGCCATGCCTGAAGAGCTGCGCCATGCAATTGAGAAAAAAAAAACTGATAACTCACGCGTCAATCATTCGGTATTATCAAATAACTGATCAATAATCATTGGACTTCTGACTAGCGATAAAAGTACAAATTGAAGATTTCCTGTTCATGCATGATATTGTTGTAAACGACACGACACGCAGTTTACACTTTCTCAGATCCCTTTATTTCACCCTTTACAATCGTCTTTAGTCTCTCTCTTCATACAATTGCAGTTATCCCTTGTATAACCCTTTAAACTCTCTAAGGTCTTGAACAAGACTGTGCATAATTTGCACGGTCGTCGTCCAGCTCGTCAGTTGTCCGTCAGTATTTTGTCAAAGTCTGCACCAAACATAGCCGATGCGAAACCGTTCACCGTGCGTCATGTCAGTTTCGTAACAATATGATAAAGACGTCCTGAAAATGTTCCATAAATTATGAAAAATACTTGGTCCTCATATACTTACGATTACGAGTAATTTCAATTGTGCCGTATCTTCAACTCCATTACCAGATATGACTACCTTGTTCGTCACTATCAAGAAAGAAATGAACACCGAAATGTTTTTCATGATCGTTTTTATTCTCGAATCAGATTTTCGATAATTATAACCGTTGATCAAATGTACAATGGTTTACTCTACTATTGGACTATTTGAACTCAGCATGAAAATTCAGTTAATAGGTTTCCTTTTGACGTATCAATTAATGATATTTTCGAATTTCATTGTGAAAAGGAAATACCATATCAGTATATTGAATTCAGCTGGTTCGAATAACTGAAATATAATTATTGAACGAATTGACAGATCTGCTCAAATAGCTGTGTTCGACCAAACGTCTATTTCATTGAATACGACTCACGCACGAAAATTATCACGTATGCCATTCGTCGTACGATAAGTGATACTGTCAGAATAGACACTGGCCATAATATAATTTCTGAGCGACAAGGTCGTGCTGACAAAAGTTTGCGGAAATATTTTAATGTCGATAGTCTTCACGCAACTACAAATTGCATTTTTATCACTATATTATTTCCCGCAACATAATCGAAAAATTCACGATATCGAGTGGCCCAAGTAGCAATAACGTATCATTGTATATGGTTCTCATTTATTTTCTATTGGACTTATTTTATATTTCAATTGCTCGTATACTGGAATAGACATTTTTCAACCTGTGTTTTGTTCCGCATGATTAATTATTATCACAACGTTTCGATATTTCGATCACAATTAATTGAATCGAATAATACCACGAGCTTAAACCTGATTAGTATTGGAGAAAAAAGTAATCGCATAGCGTAAGGAAGTCAAATGTGACAAATAAAACCACAATAATTCTGAAAGAGCTAAATGGTAATTGACAAATTTATTATAATAACAATTGATAGTGTGACGAAAGAATTGCAGGAATTATATACACTACTATACATAGTGCAATATTGGAAACATGAATATTCTGCACGTGCCCTGAACATTCATAGTCAATCTACCAGCCACCACGACTGGATGGATTAGCTCAGTTAAGCACTATACCATATCAAGATGCTATACACATTTTAGATCTGCATCCGTTGCAGTGACGTTCTTCGTCAGGTAGAGAAACTCATCCAAAGGGCATAGCTTAGCACAACCAGGGATCCGCATTTCTTCGAACGTCGGTGGGATTCCAAGATAATAGATCACCTGGAAGAATGCATAAAAATACTATAGCGAAGAGCCAACGACGAATTTCAAGAAACCATACAAGCATTCTCGCACGGAGGGAAATAAATAGTAAAAATTATCATATATTTATGGTAATTTTTTTCAATTGAAATCAATAGGAATGAATACTATTTACATGATTAAATATAAACAATCCGAATTAAAGTATCTACCAACCGTATAATAATATTTACAATCGTTGATGGGTCATTCCATGTCAAATCGACAAATAGTTGGACGCGACCCCCACCGATTCGATTGATTTTTGGTGGAGAGTTTTGTCTCATCATAAAACGAAGTTCTGCCAAAGGAAAAAATTTTTCCTACGAGATATTCAATATCAAAAATTTCACTGTTTTTCCGATTTTATGAGTTTAGTTATTTAATATTTCAGAAACTATTGAATATTAAAAAAAAAACTCTGGTACATTTTCAGAGGACACTTAGAGGTATGGAAAAAAAAATTTTTGGAAACAAAATTTTGAAAATGATAAAAATTAAAAAATTTTGAATTTTTCAAAATCGTGAAAAGTACCCATCGCGGGAAAATTTTGGCCTGAAAATTTTTTATATTATACCTCTAACATATCTAAAGAAATTCTGAAATTTTTAGAGGGGTGTTCTTTTTCGTTTCATAGATATAAATTTTTGAATTTTGGCAAAATAATTTTTTTCATTTTTATAACTTTTTTTTGTTAAATTTAACAAAATTTAACAAAATTTATTACTTATCGTAAATGATATCATTTATTTCTCTCCGTGTGGAAAAAGCGTAAAATCAAATGTCATGATTTTGAAGAAGTCCTGAGCGGGCTTCCTGCAGAACACACTAATCATTGGCCGTTATTCAGAACTGAGATCATCGAGACCGTCAAAAGTTTTGCTACATTCAGACCCACCTTGACGAAATATTCATCATCATATTCCAAGAGTTCGATAATGACAGCGCTAGAAAATTTTGGCATCTGAGATTTCCAGATTCCAAGAGTAATCAGGAGAGTAGCAACGTTTAAATCGTGGGCACTGTAGAGGTAAAGTTTACGGCCACTTTCCAAACTTCCGTTCCGACGTTGAAGAAAATCGTCAGCAATTTTACGCAGCAACACCCCTTATGAAAAAAATTCAATTTTACTGTGGCTTATGAAATGTCCAGTGCGGTTGTAAACAAAATAAGGTGTGACCCAGACATTGGTATCATTGGTATGGAATACCAGTTTCAACCCACCTCCGTTCAGTTTTTTCAGTTCATCATTGTAGCTCATCATATCGATGCCGGATGTGGTAGCATCCAACAGTTCACCGTCCGGGAAAATTTTGTTGGTCCACTGTGGAAGCTCCAAACCCAAAGCGCTTTCGATAGCGAGCGTAGAGTAGACTATCATAAAGTCAAAAAAGTTTGTAAACACCTTGCCAGTGTGCTTTTCGAGGAATTTTCCCAGATTCTGAAATTCGGAGAAACGTGTGCGAACCACCGAACTATTCCAAACTCGCTTAAATTCGACGCTGTATCTAAAGACCAACAAAAATATCAAACAGAATACGAGAATACGATAGTGCGGGATATCTGTAGTTCCTTCACAATCTGCACTATCGGATAACCCACTTGGGACACATTTCGGGACGCAGTAGCCAGTCTTCTTCTAAACGGAAGTAAGTGGTAGGGATTGGCTGCCAGTCTACCCCGTCCTTCCATTGTTGACTCGGTGCCGGAGGAAAAATACCATTTAAAACTAGTTGGAGCGACATTTTTGTCCGATCGGTATCCGTGCTGCGACCTTCGAGCACCTCAGGGTAGTAGATGGAACCCAGGAATTCGTCATATCTCGATCTTATCGCTCCTCCAAGGTCAAACTCCCTCTTTTTTCCATTCTAACACGAATCGGTGATCAGTTAATCTGACCGGTTGACAAAGAAATGTGTAATTTTTTCAGTTTGAGCTCACTCACATTTGTCAAACCCCCTGAACCGACCGGGAAAAAATCATAATCCAGATATGGATCGTTGGGATAAGATTCGCCTGCTTGATGATCGGGAGTGCGATCACCATGCCTAAAAAGCTGAAATACAAGTAAAAAAGAAGCGATCACAGCATAGTATGATTAAACCACTGGTCCCAACACCGGTTCAAATGGCGCTCATCTACGCTGATCTTTTTTCTGATCAGCGATAAGATGTGCAGTAAGGTCTCTGTTAGAATCTTGTGAGAATAATCAAAAAGTGTGGCTCACAACGGCTTTCACTTACAACAGTGACTAGTTTTACTCGTGCCACATCTTCAGTCGTGAATCCAAATACTCTATCGCTCATTATTATCCAGAAAAGGCAGTAGACTACAGAACCTTTCATGATCCCCAACTGTCTAACAGACACACTATAAGATACTCTGATTGACATTAGCTGTAAACAAATATTCGATCGTTTACTCTTAGTACTATTGTATTATATAAGCTCAGCATGAAAATTTAGTCACAGTTGACAAGTTTCATTTCAATTTATCAATTGATAATATTCTTCAATTTCCAAGTGAAAGAAGAAAAATTCTACACCGGTATACTCAATTCAGTAGGTTTCAATAACTGACACTAAGATATGATTATTGACCGATTTCGCAGGTCTGCTCAAATAGCCCTGTACAATAAAACTTCTATTTCATTGAACACGACTCACGCACGGAAATGATCACGTATGCCACTAGTCGAACGATGAGTGAAACCCTGAAAATTAATACTGGTTGAATATATCTGTAGTAATATGTTGTCCAAGTGACAAGGGCACGCATTTAGATAAGTTTGCGGAAATGTTTTAATAGTTATGGCTTCACACGATTACGAATCGCTCTATTAGCACCATTGTTTTCAATAACAAGATTGAAGAATCCAATACAATATGAAGCGGCCTTACTAGCGGAATAGTTTCATTATACATGTAATTTTCACCGAGTTCTGTTCTTTATTGTATTTACAATTTTCTCGATTTAACCATTACTGGACGGGAATAACCTTTTCAAAATCGTGTTTCGATTTTGAGAGAGTCGAATGGTAATTGACTATTTTAATATAAAAGCAATCAAGATTGTGACAAAGGAACTGAAGGACGAATACAGTACAATGTTGAGAACATATATATTCTTCACGTGCCCCGGAGATTTTATAGAAAATTTGCCTACCACCACAAGTGGATGGTTCAGTTCATTCTAAGCACAATACCACATCAAAATGCTATGCACATTCCAAATCATCATCGGTTGCAGTGACGTTCTTCATCAGGTACAGGAACTCATCCATCGGGCATAGCTTTTCACACCCCGGAATGCGCACTTCTATGAACTTTGCTGGAATTCCAAGATAGCGGACAACCTGGAAAAATGAATCAAAGTACAGTAGCGAAGAGCCTGAAACAAAGTTGGAGGCGGGTTCCGAGCAAGCAAACTTTAATGGCGCATGGCGTCTGAGCGGGTGTCATGATGTGCAGAAAGTTCCGAACGAACTTTGTGCAAAACACATGAATGATTGGCCAGTATTCAGAACTTGGATCATCCAAGCCATCGAAAAACTTTCGAAATTGATAATTTTGCTGCATTCAGACTCACCTTAACAAAATATTTGCCATTATATTCTAATAGTTCCACGATGACTGCGCTAGAGTATCGTGGCATATGGGGTTTCCAAATTCCAAGAGTACCCAGGAGAGCAGCGACGTTCATATCATGGGCACTGTAAATGTATAGTTTTCTGCCTTCCTCTAGAGTCCCGTTTCTATAACTATTGAAATCACCGCTAATTTTGCGCAGCAACATTCCTAGAAGAGGGAAATTTCATGTTCCTTGATTAGCACGGTTCAGTTCTGAATTAAATATCCAATGCGTCTCGTATACACATATGACGTAGCGTTGAACAAAAAAAATACGTAAAATTATAAATAATAATGGTTTGTCTCACCCCCAGACAATCTCTTCAGTTCATCATTGCGACTCTGTATATCAAAATAGAACGAAGCAGCATCCAATAATCGGCCATTTGGGAAAATATCTCTGCTCCATTCTGGAAGCTTTCTTCCCGAAGCAGATTCTTGAGAAAGATAAATGTACAGTAGAGCCATATCCAGAATAGTGTTATACACCCTGCCAGTGGCTTTCTCAAGACAGTTAGACAAATCTTCCAGCTCATATAGGCGTTCACGATATTCCGTACTATTCACGTAAGAATTTTTTGCAGCGATTGATCTGAAGAAACAAAAAACTGGAAGATGAAAAATTGATGACGCAATCGGTATGGACGTTTTACACTTTGCAAATAAATCTTTGCAGAGTAAACATCAACTGTAACAATCCATGACTAACTTAGGACACAAATCAGGACGCAAAAGCCAGTCTTCCTCCGCGCGAAAGTATTCTGTAGGGATTGGCTGCCAGTCCACCCCTTTCTTCCATTCCTGAATTGGTGCTGGAGGAAATAGACCATTCAAAATTAATTGGAGAGACATTTTGGTTCGATCATAATCCGTGCTGCGAGCTTTGAGTATCGCGGGGTAATAGATGTCGCCGAGAAATTCATCGTATCTCGATCTTAGTGCTCGTCCGAGATTATATTCCCGCAGTTTTCCCTCCTGAAACAGAATGGGATTATCATTTCAAGTGGCTAGTTGAGAATCGTAAGTGTTGTATTTTTCAAAAATTGAACCAGCCTACATTTAACAGAGCTCCTGGACCCGCCGGAAACCAATTATTTTTCGGATTCAAACTTGTCCGGAAATATTCGCCTATGCTTGGATCAGGAGTGCGATCGCCGTGCCTGCATAACTGAGCCACAAAACAGAAAATGAATAACAAATGTATCAAATCATCTGAATTATACTATCAGATAAGCTGATTCTAAACATTGTATTTCTGTCCAGTGTCGAATGTGCAAGTTACAGATTTATTTACCAATGTGTAATGTGCTGATGACATGTTTAATACGTGGTGTGTATTGTCCAAAAATACTCATTGTAAGTCATCGTATACTTACGACTGCGAGTAATTTCACTCGTGCCTCATCTTCAAGTGTTGCGTTTCCGAATATGACTACTTCGTTAATCACTATCCACAAACAAATTACTACCAAAAAGTTTCCCATGATTGCTAGCTAGTTCGCTATCCACGTTTATCCACCTAATGCTCCGCTTCTTATAAACGATGGTAAAATGCACTATGATTCACTGTACTATTATATCGTATGAAGTCACCATTAGAATTCGTTCTCAATTTATATACTCTTGTCACGTATAAAACAATACGGTAATCTACACTGAATGTATTAGCTTAAAAAATACACAGGAGTAAACCTACATCAGTATTCTTCATTCACCTAGTTTAAATAGATAATAATGGACATGGTTATTTACTCAACAGGTCTGCCCAAATATTTGCGTATACAAAAACGCCTTGCGTTCAATCGAACACTAATTATATTCCCGAATAGTATCAGGTATCTCGCCGGCTCTAGGACAAGAGCCACCTTAGAAATGAAAATTGGTCATGAAAAATGAACCGAGTAGCAAGGTCGTACTGAAAAAGTTCGCGAATATATTCCACGGTCAACAGTTATTTCATGCAGCAGCAAATCTTATTCCTACTCCTGCCAAGTACCGAATTCGAAGAATGTACGATCTCGAGTGACTCCAACCTCAACAGTTTCATCATGTTATAACTTGCGTTCATTTTTTGTGTGACTATTATTTTTTTATGTTGTAAACCTAAGCTCTGGAAATGCGCGTGCGATTGCGAAAATAGATTTGCTGAGCAACGCAGCACCTGGATGCGTGTCGTCGTTCGAGATATGCACTGTATTAGCATAATAGCAATTTTGCCGTTCACTTTTAACGAGAACGAGCAGGTATAAGAAAATCTATAAAACGTATCAGGAACACTGTTAATCTTGAGCAGAACCTATACACAGCACTATACACAGTGCCGAGCCCTGAACGCTCAAGGTCTTGAATAGGCGCAAGTGCTTACGTATTAAACTTATTTATTCATCTGATCTTGATAAATACCATGTCACATTACCGCTCGTGACTACGAGTGGGAGTTCTTCCACCACCTACGGGACGAGTTCGAATATCTCTATTCTGAGGAATCAACAATACGATATTTACTTCTTTTGCTATTTCCATTTCGAGTGTACGAAAATTTGCTGAGTCGTGTTACGTTACCTATGATTAGTTATTACTACAAAATATTGATAATCCAATCACATTTATTGGAACCAAATGATACCACAGGCTTAAACATAACTAGTATTAGGAAAAAAGGGAATCGTCTACAGTGAGAGAGTCCAATGTAAAAACCAAATGTATACTATAATTTTGAAAGAATTAAATGGTGATTGACAAATTTAATTTGATTTTAGACATTTAAGATCGTCATCCGTTGCAGTGACGTTCTTCATTAGATAGAGAAACTCATCCAAAGGGCATAGCATCCGCATTTCTTCGAACGTCGGTGGGATTGCAAGATAATAGATCACCTGGAAGACGAATTTTTAGACAATATGCAAGCATTTTTGGAAAAGGCGTAAAACCAAATCTCATGATTTTGAAAAGGTCCTGAGCGGACTTCCTGCAGAACATACGAATCATTGGCCGTTATTCAGAACTGAGATCATCGAAACCGTCGAAAGTTTTGCTACATTCAGACGCACCTTGACGAAATATTTATCATTATGTTTCAAAATTTCAATGGTGACAGTGCTAGAGAATTCTGGCATATGAGGTTTCCAGTTTCCAAGAGTGATGAGGAGAGCAGCAACGTTGCGATCATGGGTACTGTAGAGGTAGATATTGCGGCCGTCTTCCATAGTTTCGTTCCGATGTTAAAGAAAATCATTGTTAATTTTATGCACCAGCACCTTCTGGAAGAAAAACTTCTTGTATTCTTCTTGAGGAATTTTCCCAAATCCTGGAACTCGGAAAACCGCGTGCAAACCGCTGGAAAATTCCGAACACGCATGAACTCGACACCGAATAATCTAAAGAACAACAAAAATATCAAACAGAATACGAGAATACGCAGGTGTGGAATTTCTGTAGTTCCTTCACAATCTGCCGTATCGGATAACCCACTTGGGACGCAGTAGCCAGTCTTCCTCTAAAGGGAAGTAGGTGGTGGGGATTAGCTGCCAATCTACCCCGTCCTTCCATTGTTGACTCGGTCCCAAAGGAAAAATACCGTTTAAAACTAATTGGAGCGACATTTTTGTCCGATCGTGATCCGTGCTGTGACCTTCGAGCACCTCGGGGTGACAGATAGAACCCAGGAATTCGTCATATCTCGATCTTATCGCTCTCCTGAGGTCAAACTTCCGGTTTTTTTCAATTTTAACACAAATCGGTGATCAGATGATGTGAACGGTTGACAAAGAAATGTGTAATTTTGCAATTTAAGCTCATCTCACATTTGTCAAATCCTCTGGACCGACCGGGAAGTAACCGTAGGCCAAATATGGATCGTTGAGATGAGATTCGCCAGCTTGCTGATCGGGAGTGCGATCACCATGCCTGAAAAGCTGAAATAGAATTAAAAAAGACGCGAGCACAGCATAGTATGATTAAACCACTGGTCCCAACACCGGTTCAATAATAACGCTCATCTCCGCTGACCTTTTTTTTTGATCCGCGATAAGATACCAATAGTATGCAAATAGTAGGGCCTGAGTTAGAATCTTGTGAAAATCATCAAGAAGTTTAGCTCTTTACAGCTTGTACTCACTATAGTGACTAATTTTACTTGCGCCACATCTTCAGTGGTAAGTCCTAATGCTTCATTATTCGCGATCAGAGTCGAATAGTCGAAATGCGAGATAGGGCAAGTTGATTTTCTTCTGTATCAAAGTCCGAGTACACAGAAGCAATTTATTTAAATTGGCGTTTTGAAACATGTACGATATCTCGTTAATCCCTATGAATTTATATTCGTACATATGGTGGTCGTTATGCAGGACGTAGGAGCGTATCTTTTTCTATGTAGAAATATTCAATATGGATTTTCTACCAGTCCACACTGGCACCCCTTCCTTCCATTGCTGAATTGAAGCAGGCGGGAATAGACCGATCAAAATAGATTGAAGTGATATTTTTGATTGCCAAGAAACTAAAATTATGTTGACTTAATCACAGAAGCAAAAACTTGTAGAAATGATTGTAAATGATAGTGATATGAAAATCTTTGTCTACGCACTCAATCGCTTTATTTCTTGTAAATTTCACACGTCTTATATTTTATTGTATCGTGTTTATTCCATTCGCGTGATCACTGCATCGTACTATTATTATATTAATTGATATTATTCGTTAGAATAATCAAATACAAACATGTTCAATATATATATAACATACATGGTGGTTGCAACGTATTCGCTAACTTCAGGGGGTAATGGGCCATGTCCATATCAATAATTAATCAGGCGCAATATTAATTGTCAATAATTTTCTCGATTCAAGTAAATATAGTGATACAAACCTAATTATTTTTATCGTCGTTATTATTACTATTATTCCAACTATTAAATAAAGGATAATATTTAAATTAATATGAACGTACAATTACACTGATTCAATTCCCGTTATGTTCCAATCCAATTAACAATTATTTATTATACACATACTGCTTATTAGATGCGTGGGAAGATATTTCATCTAATTCAATAAAATATTTACAAAATTATTTACGTGATCTTATACTTAAATTCATTTAATTATAATTTACCTGTGAAGTGGCTAGAAAATAAAAAAAAAATTACTATCACAGAAAAATCAAAATAGAATAATAATAGCTCACATTTCAATGTATGTTCGCTTTTGATAAAATGCTAAAATATGAATTGTCCTTTTTTCCTATCCCTTGCATATATCATTCTCATAATTGTTTGTTATTCTTATTCAAAATCTATCACTATATCATATATTTTGATAATTCTTATGCCTTTATACAGTCATCGTTCCCATCGTAGAATTTTAGGATCATTCAAGAATAATTTGGATTTCGTGGCTAGTCGCTACATATCTACGCATAATTTTTCTTTTTTTCATAGTTGTTATTTGTTTCATTGATTTTCTAATGAAATCTTGAATCCACATACAGATTATACATGTACACAATATGTATGGGTGTATGGTATATCTATAGTATTTATATATGAGTACTCTAATTTACCATTCACATAATAATTTATAACTTATTAAATTTATTATTTATCATCGATACAGTATACACTGATGACAGATATCAGCTAATTAGCATCATGCAGAGTAACAGGTATAATAATTCTAATTACAACAAGACTAAGGCTGTTATGTACCAAATGGATATTATTAATTGTGTTTCGAACATAATACATATTATTTATACCATTACACTCGCCCTTCAGCCGATAATTTTTTTTTTTCTTTTATATCTCGTTGAAATGGGCTTTGCGCTGTCATGGTATGGTCTCCGAATCATCTACAGGAACCTATTCCAATATTGCCACTGAGGGCTAGCGTTCCGTCGATTTATATAATTAACGGATTTGGACAGTTTCCAAGGATAAAGATCTGTAGAAGTAGTCGAATTTTATGCGAACCACCGGTCAGTGGTGTACGTATAGTCGCCATTGCAGAATCGCGCCTCAAATTTTAAACGCATGATTTCCTTTTATCGCAATGCGTGTTCTTTTCTTCATGCTTTTGATTTTTTTTTTCATCTAAAAATACAAAACAGGTAAACTCTCGCACCTTCAACTATGAAATGCAAAACTTTCGAGTAGTTAGGAAAACTTTTTAAAATAGTTTTCGAAATTCGCAGACGACTATTATATCAAATTACAATTTTATGCGCGCTATAAGAAATGCTTTAATTCCCGTGGTTATCAAATTGTATTACAAAGTTTCGCACATACTTTGCTTGGATTCAATAATGATTGACTTGTTGTTTGCTAATATTGAAAAATTTATAGTTATTTCTTATCGTTAATCATTTTCCATGATTATATAATTCCTCGTATATTTGTAAAAAAAATTTGGATGAGCAGGAAAAAAATTGCGTTAACTTATTGGTGTTACTTTTCATTACATTTCGATTTAATTTTGAAATTTTTGCATCGCCTATGCATTTACATAGCCCTCATAACTTCAACATCCTTCTGAATGTATGCATAGGTATATGTATATATACATTTTATGCTAATGTGCAATCTCGTTGGAAATTTTTCTCCATCAAATTCCAAACGATCATGTATAGCTATTATGAAGAGACCGTGTACTCTAAAACATGTTTGTTCCAAATTTCATGCTTTTGCAGGTTTTTATCTCACTTACGTTTTTATGTGGATTTATATATTCTTTTCTTTATCACTATCGCCAGCGACAGTTGGAATCAGTAATGAGCTGTAAACCAGGTATAATATTACTTTACATGGTAATTTTCTTCGCGCAGTGCATCATAATTTAATTTTTCAATCAATTTCATCAGCGTTCGTGGTCTCACGTTTCATAATAATTGTACTTTTCATATACCAATACTTATAATTATATATCTTCATCTTGAAAGCGATTGCAGTCAATATACATATAAGTATAGGTAAATACGTGGTCCTTATAAAAATGACAATGTTTCGCATCATATATTTTGAATGAAAGTTACCTCAAAATTTAACGATATTTTAAAATTCATTTAGCAGAATTTCAGATCATTATTCCGGGTTCGGTTATTGATGAAACGTAAGCACATTACGATGGGAATAGCATAAACCAAATAAAGTAGCGGAGGGGGGAAAATATCGTAAAAATGGACCCGCACTCAATTGATCAGCCCGCCAAAATAAGATGTCCATAATTATATCTTCATTGAGGTTGGCTACCAACAAAATGAAATCATATTGCGTTCAGGAAGTGAAAGTGTATTGTTTGCTGCTATTTTGTTTTTTGTTGTTGTATTTGTTTTTCATTCATTACAGGCAGGCACCATTGAAAACTAGCACTCTCTCAAAATACTACCCAACAAAGCATCGGCCGATAAAGATCAAGCATCAAAATTGCGAAGTGAGTATAAGAGCAGCTACCATGTCTGCCATTTTATCACTCTCCTAATG
Organism: Athalia circularis; assembly: GCA_963978495.1. Classification (NCBI taxonomy): domain Eukaryota; kingdom Metazoa; phylum Arthropoda; class Insecta; order Hymenoptera; family Athaliidae; genus Athalia; species Athalia circularis. Next base: position 12,407,569 of record OZ021700.1, on the reverse strand, counting down.
TAGCAGATATATCACTTCGGATTCGAACAATTCCGTCAATCGGTATTTCCCATCCACAGGCTAGTACTAAAAACGTTTACATATCTTGCTGAAAAACTAAATCAAATACAGCTACAAAGGCGATACAACGTATTAGAAAATTCCAAACCACAATAGTACTTCATATTCAAATGTGACGCCAATTCAAAACTAGTCGATTAAAAACTTTGGGTCCTTCATACGAATCAATAACATACTTATATCTTCATCTGACTTTTTGCACCTTCATTTCTTCAATATCAATGCGTAATAATATGATTCTCAATTCAACCATAATATTGTCATAATGTTATTTTTCCTATAGTGAGCTATTGTATTGAAATAAGCAAAAACAAAGGGATTAGTGCCGAACAGACCCGACGTCTGATTGCGGTTATTTCAAGTGGTCGGCAGTTCGCGAGAAACGGTTGGCTGGTCCACGAGTGCAAGGAAAGATTATAAACAAATATGTTATAAGGCTCCAGATGAACGTTCAGTTATTTCTAACCCAACCCTCCAAAAAAAGTCCCTGCATTCCACATTATTTGCGAACGTCAATCTTTAATCATTATAATAGTAATAACAATTATTATTATTATTATAGTTGTAGTTGTTATTGTTATTGTTATTGTTATTATTATTACTGTTGTTGTTTTTGTTGTTATTATTATGAGTATTATTATTTGTATCATTATTTTTTTTTGTCATTATGATTACATACGTTTCACACAAATTATAATTGTGATTGATGTTATGATTTTTCTTCAAGCATTTCAGGGTTTGGACATCAAACTATTGGACATATCGTTACCATCCTTTTACCTAGTTATCCTATGGCTCAAATCTAGTATATTAAATGTGAAATAGATATTATTCATAATAGATTGCTGTTGTGATCATTATAGTCTAAGATCCCAGGGCCGCCAGACGATACTTATTTTCTAAGTAACAAAATCTGTATTCTCTGAAGGCATACATCACACTGGCTAGCTTGGACCGGCGGCCAGTCTACAGGTACCAGTTGCTAAAGGTATATAAAAACATTGGCCACTTTTCTTAAAGTCTGAGTGCTGATTTTCATGTAAATTTTACACAATATCATTAAAAATTAATAATCAATATTGACAGACAGTTTTCGTCAGCGGTAACTTTCGCCAAACGAACTTCGCGAAAAAATAACGTAAGTTTGCTTACAGTTTGAGTCTTGATTTTCATATATGAGACTTAGGGAACTATTTCGATACTATTTGTAAGCAGTCAGATAAATCGTAGGGGCCAAACATCCCCCAGACACATTTAAAATATCGCCATGAATATAATGAGTGTGGGATCATTATTCGTACGCTTGAAATTTTTTTTTTTTTTTTTTTTACAATTCATGCATCGCGCTGGTTCCCGGAACCAACAACCATTTGAATGGTCAATCTTCATTTATATTCACATTATACATTCGACACAAAGAAAAATGGGTAATGTATTGTTCATCATGTGATTTTATTTGTAATTTATACCCCGAGAAGGCACCTACGGTGTGAAAAAATTCGTCAAGTACATTAAATGTTCAAGAAAATCTACTACTGAAATATCTTCAATATAAAAAAATGATCAATAATCAGAAAAAAAGGATCCAAAACAATTATTATACCAAGTATTGTAACTTTGCATCACGCATAGACCTACTAAAGAAGCTGGAATAAAACGGATAACAAACCAAATTGCCAATTGGAAGAGACGGCAAATCGGAATATAGGAAAAAATTGTTTTAAAAAATTAAAACAAAAAATAAATAAATACAATTGAGAAAAAAAAAATTTTAATACTTACATTGCCGTTTAAAAATTACATTCTGAATTTTTTTTCGATAAAGTCCGCCAAGTCTCACCACGTCAATTAAAAAAAAAAAAAAAAAAAAAAAAAAAACCTTTTGAACCATGAGAGAGTTCACACTCTTTTCAACGTAGGTTTCTTTGGAATTAATTCAGGCATATTTAATGTAAATTTGAGCGGAAAAAAATTGGGATACCGACTCAAAATCATATTTTTCGACTGTTTTTCGGTTTTTCGACATGAAGCCTTGAACTAGGATTGATTCTCTAAAACCATTCGAATCTACGTGCAATTACAAAACTTTTTCCCTCCTTGAGTTCCAAAATATGATAGACCGTTACGAAGCTATGGCAGTTTCAAAAAAAGCTTGCACAAATTTTGGTCCCGCTTTTTCTCGCAACCTACAGAGATAGAATTCTTCAAATTTGGGAACATTGTTCTATTGACTAAACCTCTTCACTCGCCAAGCAAGAAAAAAGCTCGGAAAAAAGTCTAAAGGGTAGTGGACAACAAATTTCCAGATTCGTATGGATCTCCCCATATACTAACGTTGTAACCGAAATAACAGCTGCGCTGATCAAACTCGATACAACTGAATACTGCATACTAGAGTAGACCGAAAGGGAAAGAAATCGACGCGTATAGATATCTCGCTCAAGCTTAAGCATATGAATAATGATCTCACACTCATACTCATGGCGACATTTTAAATGTGCTGGGAGATGTTTGGCCCATATGATTTGTCTGGCTGCTTATAAATAGTATCGAAATAGTTCCCTAAGTCTCATACATAAAAATCAAGACTCAGACTGTCAGTAAACTTACGTTATTTTTTCGCGAACTTTAAAGCGTCTGGCGGAAATTACCGCCAACGGAAATTGTCTGATTTTTAATGATATTGTGTAAAGTATACACAAAAATCAGCACTTAGACCAGATCAGAAAACTGACCAATGTTTTTATGTACCTTTGGCACCTGGTACCTGTAAATTGGCCGTCGCGCCAGCCCAAGCTAGCAGGTATGCATACCTTCAGAGTATGCACTAATCTACTCTGTACGACAGATTTTGTTACTCAGAAAATAAGTAACGTCTGGCGACCCTGAGATCTTGGACTATTACTTTATGTGCGAACTACACGAAAATACCCAACTCATAATACCTATCAATAGTCATTGAAATCTATGGCGGGCAAAGAACATAAAAATATATGATAAACAATGACTGCGTCAATAAAACAAAGAATAACAATAAATATGATAAAAAAAGGATTAGAAACAACATTCTAAGGAAAGGTAATAAATCAGAATACGCTTTCGATATAGATGATGAAAAAAAAATTAACGTTAACTAATATGAACTTAGAAAAAAATTGTCATGTCTTTTTTAAACCTAGTTATTTGTGGCTAGAATTATGTATATCTATAAACGCACAGTTGGATATCTCTACGTGGGTACTAAAAAATTTCAATGTAATCTTACTACTGTACAAATTCACATTGATGCTTATTTATATATATATATAACATATATATATAATATATATATATATACTATATATACTTGTGTTTATTTTGCATCTAATGAAGTGAGTGAATAATTATTACAATTTATTATTTTCATTATTAATATTATTACTGAAGTATTGAAAGAATTAGGGGAGAATTAATAGAGTATTATCGTCCGAAAAATAGGTGGTTAGGTAGCCATGAGTAGATCATGATGCGAGTTTTCTTGAATCACTGACAAAGAATCATCAAATTGTTGTATCCTGTCACACGGGTATAAAAGTGGTCACTAATTTTAATGAAATCTTTCTAAAAAAGTCTGTCCCACTCAAGGTCATGTAGTTTTTTTTATTCGCAATCCTCAAAAAGTAACCGGATCCTTTTTTGAGACACGAATATGGATAGAACATTCCATTTTGTTTTTGCATAAAATTAGAAGAATTATTGGTGGTGAGATTCAAAAACATTGACAATATTTGTCAAAGACGGAAAACTTATAACGTCGAAGTCAGTCGGCGTGAAGTAACTTCTTTTGTGGTTCGCCGTGACCATGCTGTGCGATATAAAAGATATACATATAAGGCAATGTTCATTATTAGATCAGCCAAATGTAATTCAGTCAATTATTGACACTGCTATTAAATTTTGTGAAAAAAAAATAATAAAACGCTCAATTGTTTTTATTTCAAAACACCAGATCTGCCTACCTACCTATCTTCTATCGCCAAAATTTCCCTTACAGTTGACAGAAATCTGCTCTCGATGCTTGATAGCAAGGTTTGTATGTAGCAATTCGAGCGCGAAGACTCAAGCCTTGTCTCTTCACACTCAAATATATTTCTATCGTGCGTGCAACTTGCTGGATTTTTGTCTAGTAAAAGAAGCAATTAATGTCGTTAAATTATGACTACACTCAGGCTCTGGTATTATAAAAATGAGATGAAACTTTTTCTTACGGCGATAAGACTTCAGCCGCAGTATAAAGGCCGTTGCATTTTAATAAAGTTTGCTAAAATATAAAAAAACATGAAGAAAAGAAACAGTGTTATGATACACGAAATTTTCACCCTTGGACATGCGAGTATTAATTTACATGATAACTGAAAATGATATGATTAATTAAAGACGTATGGACGCAACAAAAGTGCAGATGTAACAAAGTACTAAGGATTTTAATTTAAGTCGTCATCAGTTATGATGAAAAAACAAAGACATAAATACAAACCAGTGACATTAATTGGTATTTTTGTTGCGAGAGTTGAATCATACAAAGTTGAAAGTACCTCGCAGCAATAATTCAAATACAGATATTGATGGAACATGCAAGTATCTTGCTATTCTACAACTGTGCAAACGATGCCGTAGTTACTTTTCCTAGTGCAAAAATATTTCAATTTGTTGAATAATTAAATTGTTTCAATTGCAAAATAAGCCATTTCCTCGTCAATTCAAATGAGGTGTTTATTCGTACTATGCCATCTCAAACTACAAGCAAAAAGAAATGCTTTAATGTTGATTCAAACTTTATGTGATGATAACGAAAAATTTATTATCAAATTGCAATGTTGCCAAATTGCTACGTCATAAGGTATAAATTTGGAAACATTGGTGGCCACATATTTGATTAATAATTGAAGATCTTAGTTCTTCCCATGTAGCTTATTGTTAGACATAAAACCAAGCGGAAAAGACAAGTCAGTGTTTTTCAATTTGCACAGTAAGATTCTCGAAAAAGAACAAATGCCTTACCGGCAACTCCGAGTATTCGAAATTGGAGAAGTGCCAATAATTTTGATTAAGTTACGGACGTCTGTGCAAATCTTTTAATGAGGCCAAAGTGTTAGTATTTTCTAAAAATGAAAGCGTGTTTAGACGCTGAAATTTCAGAACGAAAAGTGTAAATAATAGACAGACAATTAGTTTGAAAAATATATAATTTAAAATGTTATTATAAATTACACGTCATACACAACAACTGACAGTTATCTGAACGCTGCCTGTGTATTATTTATTGTTTTCTTGTTTGTTTCACCGTGTGTCTAACCCAACTTCTAATTTGCACAGGATTTTCTTAAACAAAGCAAAAGGAACCGGGTGATTGAACTAAATTTCGGAGACCTGAGATTTTTGAAACATTAATAATCAAATCGAATTCTAATCGCAACTGTGACAACGTTTGCACGGCACACGAAACTGGGTCCTAAAATTTTTAAAGAGTTCTAAATAAATACACTATGCTATTCGTCACGGTCCGGGCGCTACGCTTTTGTATCTAATTAATGGGGTAATGGTGATTGGGATTTGAGGTTTGCAAGTTTCAGGGTAACCGGTGGGGGGTTGAAAAAATTTTATGATAAAACAATTAAAAAACGGGATTATTTGACTTGGTTTAACCACGGATGCTTCAGGCACTCTGCAGCTGTTGCCCGCTTACTGGGATCAAAGTCAAGCATCGGTGTTAGGAACTCGGCAAATTCTCGTGCTTCGCTCGGCAGCCAGTCGTACTTCTCCGTTAGGACTTCGTAGAGACTCCAAGGCTTAAGACCAGTTATATGCCTCAATTCTCCTTTTTTGTTGAAAAATATCCGAGAGTGCTTTCCGGAAAGTGCTATGCGCCGTGGAATCTCACCAAGTAACTCAATTATGTGGGCTAAGTGGTCCTCATCTCTGAAAAGAAAAGAGGCGATCAATTATTTTACATCTTTAGAATCACTTTGTGCTTTTGACTGAAATTTCGTAGGTTTTCTGCATTCCGAAGCTTGAAGTTTGATATTATAAGCATATTCTAAAATTTTGGCAATTCTGCAATGATTCTCCATTACAGACATTCGCAAAGAAAATGAATGACACAGGACTGCATTCGTAATAAAACGAGTTGAATAAACTACTACTTCACAAAAGCAGAGCTTGGTATTTTGGTATCACAATGTATTCTAAGTATAACAAAGAAAAGAGAGCAGAGAATCGCTCTGCGCGCCAGTAGTCCCTGACCTCCTTTGCCAACAAAAAATGTAAAAACCGAGTCTACATTAAACTAGCAGAACAAGTTAACATAATGCACACATTTGCTATAGAGTTGTAGACAATAAATTGAGTGAAAAAGTATCGAAAACTAAAATTCTGGATGAGCCTAATTGGGCTGGTTCGAAATTCGTAGGTTCTAAAATCTCACCTGGAGTAATCATCGCCACTATGAGGTTCGAATAGGTAATCACCAGTGGCTAATTCAAAAGCCATACAAGCGGTAGACCAAATATCTGCCGAAGTGTCGTAGCCAGCTCCTAATAATACTTCGAGAGATCTGTATTGCCGTGTTTGAATATCCTCTGTAAATTTTTTGTGAACCCAACAGGCATTCCCAAGATCTGCAATTTTTACCTCGACTTCACACTCGACTATCGCAGGATCCAAGGGTGCTACCGATGCACGTTTCAACTGCTTAGATTCCGGAGGGTTCAGAATATGCACACTGGTTAATGTGTTACCTGAATTTGAGGAATAAAAACAGAATATAAATTATTTAAACCTAGAATATAATTTCTTGATTACAAATTACCTTCACCCCTCTCTTCCGTCTCCTCAGTATCAGGTGGAAGGGCACCTTCACCGCAACTTTGTTCAATATCACAGAGTGTGATGTCTTCAATTTTTTGGTGTTCTTCCGACGACTGATTTTCCATTTTTTCTCCACCAGCAAGACCATCGACGCCATTTATCCGCAGCGCTGGTTCCGATGTCGGAGGTTCTGAGATATCAGGAGATTCTTTGCTTTCCGTCGTATTATCCTCAATGCTTTCAGTGTTGACGTCTTGATCAGGGCTGTTGGTTTCCACTGCTCCATTTTCTAATGGGTCAACAACCAGCTTGCTCTGCTCTTCAATTTCCTCTATCTGCTCCATCTGCTTCTTTAATAATTCATTCTGTCGCTTTGCCTTCTTCTTCAATTTTTTTTTCTTATTTTTTGACATTTTCATGTTCGTCGTAGGCTCCTGGAATTCTTTTGGAGCGGTAGATATCAACGATACCGGCAACTTGAATCCCAAAGAATAGAGCTCCGTGGCTTCTGATGCCAATTTTCTAATGTATGTCTCATCTACGCAGATCAATACGTTCTCTGGCTTTATGTCTGTGTGAATTATTTTACCTGCAAGTAGAAATAGAAATACGTGACTTGGCCTGACTTGTTTTTACTAACAGATAATAATAGAAACTGGATTACATTTGTTATGAAGGTAATCCAACCCCTCGAGGACCTGTCTAATGATGGACTTGACATTGTTCCTTGGAATGCCTCTGTAGTTAGATTTTATTATGAGTTTGAGGAGATTGTGTCCAAGGACTTCGAAAACCATGCAAACATGGAGCCCATTGATACCGCTAATTTTGAAATCATTCAACAATTGAACAGTTTTATTCCTCTTTGGGTCATTTGAATCCGTGTCACGGACATCTTTTAAAAGCTTTATTTCATCGAGTGCAGTTTCTGTGAAGTGTGATGCAGATTTAACAACCTTAAGTGCGACAAATCGTTTGTCCTGTAACGAAAACAGATAACGAGATTAAAACAGAAACAAAGTAGACGTGAAAGATGAATTTGAATTCGAGGAGTCTATATTTTCAACATTATGTTCAATAAGTCAAGCAATTTGAATTACCTGAAGGTCCCAACAGAGCCAGACGGTGGAAAAATGTCCCCATCCAAGTTTACGTGTAACATGATAGCGGTTGAGAAATAAATCTCCAATTTTGACAGGGTGATAGCCTCCCTTGCAGTAGTCACTGCTATCTTCCTGCTCTTCGTCGTCGCTACTGTAGATTTCGTCATCCTCAATCGTCTCATTACTCGAGCTATGACAAGGCTCCAACCTGTGTTAACGTTTGACCGGTTTTCATGGGCAATTAGAGGGTGCTCAAAATGATAAAAACTTTTGACTTTGAAGGAGTACAGGTGCTGTATTCCAGAACATAAAAAGACGTGCAAACACCTCGAATAGTTTTCATAAACCATTGTTGTAGAATTTTTTGATGGAATCTTTATGATTTCAGAGAAGGTAAGCAACTGATAATGATATCGTGCCAAATTTACAAAGTTAATGTACAACACTTTTCAACTCATCATGTCAATCGAATAAAGTAATAGTGTAAATCCAATGCAGTCCATTCATAATACATTTCATATACGTACTGTTGCTACTTGATAAGGTTTTATCGCTCCTAACATTCTGATATAGTAATCTAGTCTAGATGAAACGTATTGGAGACATCGTCATGGATGGAAATTGTTACACCGGAACAAGGAGATAGATGAAAGTTGAAACCCACTCAATAATTCAAATCAAATTCAATGAATCACCTCTATTCACTGAACAATTTGAAGGACTATAGTTAGGACTAAGTTATAAGGAATAAAACTTTCAGCGCAAGTCATCTAACGAAAACTCGACTAATAACTAAGAGCGATAAGTATGACCACAACCGTTAATGATTGACAAAAAATAACTTTTGTTAATTTTTAAAATGAATTTAGATTCATCCAGTGGTTTTTCATATCATTAAGGTCTCATGTAATTTCAGAAAAAACAAGCCTTTGCCACCAAAAAGCATTTAAGATCAAGTGAAAAGCTTGCAGACTTTTGTCACATAAATGAAATATTGATAACACTGATATATGCGAACTTAAATCTGTGACTAATCTATTCTGCTAGTTGCAGACATGGATAGTTATTTTCGTTATTGATTGCAAAAATCTTTTTGCAAGAGATGTGGAGGTCCTGAAAAAGTAAATGAGCTTAGACGCGTTATTCGTCTATCCAATGCTTCTCCTATCTATTCCAATAGCCTACGGTTTGCTTGCATTTAAAAAGGAATCAATGACTTGTAGAACAGTTTTCTTGATTTTAATTGGTAGTTACTCTTCATATATTTCTCCGGTCTTCCAAAGAATTATGGAATGTCACAAAAGCTTATTTGTATTTCGATTCATCTTTTATCCTCTGGACTAATCCGTCAGATCTTTCTTCCACCAACAATCTGAAAATTGTAATCCAAATTTGCTTTGACGAGGGAAAACTAAACAAATTTCTGTCTACCCGAGGAAACTAATCTCCACTGGATAGTGACGAACAATCACTATAATCAATGACATTACCTAGCTGAGGAAAAAGAAGCAGTGATAAGCTCCACTCCAAATTGATCGATACCTAAGAATGTGACGATTGAAGAAAACAATCATTCCCTTTTCTCAAGCCTTGTCGGATTCGAACTTGAAGGAGATTGGCAGCGTGGATAAAAACAGCTGATGGTTTATGGCTTTATCAAGGGAAAATCTGGCAATTCGTACCTGCTTCCGTTGCCACCCGAGTACGGTCTTGAGCTCGTATTTTCTTGATTTGAAGAGGAAGTCTTTGATCCTCCTTGAGGTCCGTTTGACCCGGGTGTTTCTGTGTCGCCCAACGATCCTTTTCCCTTCCGTTTTCCAGGCTTATGCCGTTTTTTCTTTGCCTGAATAGCGAGAACTCGCCTATTAACGTCGGTTTTGGCACTCATCGGTTAACCCACGATACCGCCGTCGCTATTACGCCACTTTTTTCACCGCCGTCCGCCGAGCGCCACGCTTTCCGAGGGATTTTAAAAGCCGGAGAAAATAAGTACAAAACGTTCTTTCTTTTTTTTACACCACCAGCAAGCCTTCCCACACAGCTTTTCAGTTATTGAATTTACGTTTGGGGGGTTTATTTTTTGATGCAAGACGCGACCGCGTTATGCGTCTGATAAATTATCTATATTTCACCTGGGTTTTAGACATCTAAATTATAGTCGTCGTTCCGAGATGACGATCGGTGATTGTTTGAGTATGGCCGACCGACAGACACTTTCGTTTTGTTCGTTCGTTTTTAGTTTTAGTTTATTCCTTTTTAACCAAGAAGCGCCACTGACTAAAAGTTCGCGAAAATGACACACTACCCAACAATTACCGGTGGAAAATAGGCAAAATTGTTATTTACGATTTTATGATATCAAGTCGGAGAATTTTATTGACGTGCACATTATTTAACGTCCTGTACGAAAATGAGTAAGTCCCAAAATTCCAACACCCACGATAAAAGGCTATGCCAATTTGAGTCTTCTGAAAATGCTACCTACTGACTCAAGTTAACCGATGTTCCAACGTTTACTTCACTCTTTCGATTAATTCCTTCCTCCTTTTCTACGTCTACAGAAGTACGTCTAAGTTTCTGAATCTCTGGCTGCTTCTGCGATTATATTACTGATCTATAACCACACTGCGGATGGCTTACTTGTATGTATATGCCGTGGTTGACGCTTGAATGACGAGCAGCAGCCATTTTGTAGGGGAATCCTACCTTACCGCGCAACATTCAAACAGAGAAAGAAACCAGAGAGGATAGGATACTTTGACTAAACAATCTTCAGTCAACGTAGGATTTGACGTAAAAAAAAAATTCTTTTCAATTCATTACTTTTAATTCCAACGGAGAAAGAAGAAATAGTATTTTTCATTCCACGCATCTAACAAACTAATACAACTCTCTACATACGTAAATTACTTTCACATGAGAAAAGTAGATACATGTCGTAAAGATAACTTCAGAAATCAAAAAGACATGTATACATCCGTTTATGTTTCCACGTTTGATGAAATTAATATTGTATTCCGGATATTATTCTTGATAAGAATGTATAAAAGTGGTACAATCTTCAGTCAATTACCAATCATCAGTCAACGAATGACATGAGAGGGCTAATGCGAAAAGAGTTTAGGCGGCAAAATCAAAATTTTACTCGAAGTTCATTTTGTGAACACAAAGAAGTACAAATTTACAGAAAAACTGTATTTTAAAATGAAGATGAAAAATCCACTCATATGTTATACCGGTTTTGCACTAGCCTCTTCATATGCTGTTCTTATGTAGCTGTTGACAAAATATTAGGAAGCACAAGAAAGTTCCAGTACCAAAAAAGGTAATGCAACCATACATCGAATCCTCAGGATCTGCTTAACCTTAAATCTGCCGGAAACCCAGTATACCGGCTCAACGTGTAATGTGTGATTAGGTTATTGATCTATATGTATGAGTGATAAATGGAGATTTTTTTGTCACTCTCAAAGTACGAACAGAGAACTCAACTGCTATTGTTCATCGGTTATAATTAACCCTCTATTAGCAGAACTCTTGGAGATTGAAAAACTTCCCAGAGAAAAATTAATAAAAAGCATTCTTAACTTGCCTAAAACAAGATTTTTCAAAGAGCGTCTAACACAGTATGCTTTGCACTGAATTAAGGTCTTTGGCATTTTCAATCCATTTCTGTATAAGCTGAGATCCTTACGATGGAAACCTGGAATAATTCCACTGTAAAATAAAATTTCAATACTGAAGTGCAGTCGATCCAAAATGTTTCGATTGGTACCTACATGTGAAATGTGCGATCTCGGCAAGAAAGTTTTACACTTGCAAGAAACACACTGTGTTGTAAAGGCAAAAATTGTTGGTACACTGTTTTGTTTTCAACCGTGCTGAAAATCCGGTACCGTCAAAGCATGATTCTTCGACGTGTACAGAACATAGTACACCATCACCGCTGGGTCTCCAGTTGTTTTCGCTGCATTTTCCGACCCACTTTTCCAGTAGATACAGATCATTGTGAGGCAATCTGTATAAAAAATTATTATTAAGAGTTTAACAATTATTACAATCGTGTCACTAGTTGCTGTGCAGGAGCATTGCGTAAGTGGTTTAAGAACTGAAAATTACTGTAACCTAAAATTTCTTATGAATTAGCGTGACTACTTTAGATCATTATTCTGTCAAAAACTTACCTGTGAAATTTCCTTCCGCTTTACCCTGGCCTCCTTTCTTGACAATATTCGAATTCTCAGAACAATAACAAAGATAGATATGAAAACGAAAGAAACAGACAAAGAGCAAAGAGGATAGGAATAGAAATGCGTTGTTTACACCGATTGTTGTACCGCTGACGTAACAAGGAAAATGGTCACAGTCATCACACGCTAGCGTCAGAGATTCTAATCTCTGCTAGCGTAGTGTAAAGGCATCTCTGTGTAAATCATGGTGTAAAGCGTTGAGAGTAGACTCAAGGTAGAGACCCTACTCTCTAACTCAAGGGTGTGAGCACGCTACACTTGCAACAGCCATGCGCTATCCAGTGTAGTTATATGTGTAGTTATCTATCTCAATGCTTATAGTAAATCGGTGGATTCATATAAAATACAAGGATAATGGAATAAAATGGGTTCCATGTGGCGTCAGCAGGTATTTGCACTCGACGCTAAATACAATTCCCACCGAGCGTTAAATCAACCAAATCTCAGTACGTAGCATAGAAAATATTTCATCGGTTTCAAATATCCTAAATTGTACAGAATATAGTAAAATCATCATGTCCCCCTTGACAATTGCTTGACAGATGCCACATGTCAAAAATTAACATAATCAAGTCGAATGTCGATTGTATCGATTTCACTATCGATATTAGCAACTTGCAATTTTTCATTTTTAAATTTGATTTTTCGTCGAAGACCCATAGACTTGAGGCGAGAAATACGTTATTCTTTTTTCAGAAACTTTATACATACGTCGGCGTTCCCAGCTACTCAGAGAAAAATTTACCAAGGAATCCGATGTCCAAATACAATATTTAAAGATACGCTCACAATTGTTGCAGCGTAGATATGGAAATATTGGAGAAGCTAGTGGTGCTAGTCTTAGCAGCCGAAGTCGATCAGCAAGCATTCGAAGCTGTAGCATTTCGAGATTGTCAGAGATTGACCTCAAAGTTAATTTCAATAGTTCGGGACTTCAATCACCATCTTCAGAAGGTTGTAGTAGGTTACAAGGGATGTCACAGTCGAGAAAATCTATAGCTGAGAACTATGCTTTTGTTGGAGTTCATCATATATTTGACCAGCACTCTGCAGCTATTTCAATGCTGAAGTTTGCAAACAATGACAGATCAAAACTGTGTTGTTCCTCGTTAGATGGTGTTATTTCAATTTGTGAGGTAACTGGTGCTTCGGGAACGCCGCCCAAAGTAGTTGCACTCTTAAAAGGCCATGAAAAAGGAGTTACTGCTATTGACTGGAGTGTCAGCAACGATTTGATAGTATCCTCCTCTCTAGACGCTACAATTCGACTTTGGGGTGTGCAAAGCACATCGCTTCATTCTGGTCCAGGTGATCCAGATTGCTCTAAAACGTACTGTTTACGAACCGTTAAAGATCAACTACACGCCGCGATTTTGTGCTGCGCTTTTCTTCCAGCTAACAATAATTTAGTAGTAGCTGGCAACTCTAATGGACTCCTGCAAGTCTTGAATGTGTCCACAGGAATTTATCCGCGAGGAGGTACTGCAAAAATTGGAGGAAAGGTTGGTTTTCTGAAATTAAATTTCTATTAACCATGGAAGTGTTTTAACAGCTTCACAATAACTTATTTTGCTTTTTTTAAATTTCAGATCTTAGCATTAGCCTGTGAAGAAAGTGGTGGCGGTTCCTTAGTGTGGGCAGGAAATGATAGAAGCACTGTAGTATCTTGTCAATTGGAGGTGGGTTCGGGTCATTTAACCAAGCTTCGGCGAATTGACAGAATTGGAGGAGCAATAACCAGCCTTACCTGGCGTTCCTGGCTTTCTAAAGAATTTCCATGGCCTACGCTGTTATTAAGTAGTGCCTCTAACAGTGTATGCCTATATCGTATCATCGATAATCAAGGAACACTCTTGCTATGGAGGAAATACCCTGTAAGGCATAGGTAAGCGATGAATTTAGTATTATTTTGTATAGCACTACCAATTTAGAGCTTGAATGTATATTTTTCAATTAATAGGCAATATATGGTGCGTTCGACATTTTGTCCACAAATGGGAGCATGTCTAATAGCCACGGGGTCCGAAGAAGGTGCAATCCACCTCATTGACTCTGCAAGAGAGGGAAGTGGGGCTTGTGTAAATCGCCTTCAAGGTCATGCTGCACCCACTCTTGCTCTTTCTTTCAACTATGACGAATCTTTGTTGGCAACTGCTGATCATCAAGGCCTAATAATTGTGTGGCGGAACCACCATCAACATCATCATCAGTGAAAATAGTGATCAGTATTTGATCATTTTTACTTTCGACACTGCTTCCAAAAATCGAATCTGAAGGATGCATTTTTTCATTGCAAATTTTTGATCTGCTGTGTTAAGTGACAACAAAAAAACGACGAATGTTGGTATTTTTATAGATTCACCGATATACAATGAATAACACTCGGAAACTGACAAAATAGACGTTCCGTGCTTTTATATCTGAATAGTTGACTGTGTGAATGCGAGTGCTGAATCACCTGCGCAATTCTCATGAATCGTTTCTGTTCAAGAACAGCAGATGTAAGCGATGAGCCAAAACGCTGCGAGTTGATCAGAGATTTATATGAAGACAAATTAGTAAAATAAAAGTTGTAGATTCTCCGATCCAGCCCAGAAAAATTGGACTGATATGGGTTGCAACTTACGATCAGACGCGAATGATGTAAACTTGATTTCTTCTTCTACTAAAAGGTATTAACAGTTCTTTACATTTGTTCATCAAATGGGTCATCAAAACACAGATTCCCAGACAATACAGAGTACTCATATAATTTGATTTTTGTCATCGTGGAATTAATCGAGTGCTTATTATTCTAATTATGTTCGAAAGACGTGTAAGAATGCCCGGAATATATTTAGAAAAAGCCTGAAAAATGTCTTCTCAATGGAATGTCTATTTTTAGTTTGGCGCAAAGGTAAAATCCGTTATAGGTATTACTGCCATTAACAACCGCGCGCCTAATTTTTCTCGTAGTACCTAAACAGCACTTTATTCTTGCGCAAACAGGATTTCGAGATATTGTTCATTTAGACACTTTTCGAGAATACTCTGCTACCTCCACATCGAGCTAGCAGTAAAAATTGAAAAATCAATGGAACTTATTGAGTTTCTCCTAATGGTTGCAAATGCAAACGCTGCATGGGATTATCTAAAGGACCTCATATACCTATGGTGTGAAATAACATAGTATGATCCTGCATAGGATTCGCTCACAGAAATCACTACAGAAATCCGAATGGATTCCCACATTACATTCTTGAATTAATGATTGGTTATAAAGTTTCCACGACAAGTTCAGATAGACCATACAGCAGATACCATATTATGTCACTACAGTGCAATCATGTAGATGATCATGATGGTGAATTTTGGCCGTTGATCGTCGCACTTTTGGTAGTGTCATATATCTTATCAATGGTAATCGTTTCTTGACGATAATTAATAAAGTGGAATGAGGTGCAGGTGCAGTAGAAGATCAGTCACGCTAAGATTTTGCCATCAGTTACAGTTTTTATCCCCTGTACAAATACTGGCAAAATATGTTACATAATCTGTATTTGTTTTTATAATAATCATGTGGGAGCATTTCCAAAATATTGACACATGTCGCATTTGAAGAATTTCATACCATCCCGGTTTAGTGATCCTGATGTGGTATAAAAGGTGTTGCATTTTCTGAAAAGTCATTAATCATGAATAAAATCCGAAGCTAAAATATGATGAAGTTTGTTTTATTGCTTGTGCTTTTGGCAATCAGCAACCAGCAGGCCCTGTCGAAGCCGGATCCCATGATATTATGGGCGAGAAAATCTGATGAAAGTCATAAGTAAAATATCGATAATCTTATTACCTTGGAAGACAATGATGGAATTCACCAGCGCTACGTTATCATCCCAGAAAAAAATCATCGAAGTCAGAGGCGTTACGCTAGCCTTATCAATTACCTCGAGACAAAATGATGGAAGTTAGGAGTACCACACTGAACTTTATTACATTGTATATTCTTTTAAAAAATAAATCATCAATAAGTTCAAAAATCAAAGACTTATCATTATTATAATAAAAAAACGAATAAATAAAATACAAACATATATAATCGAATATGTTAAAAAAAATAAAATCACATCCGATGTTTTCGATATAAGATAAGCTATGACACAAATAACGACATTTTCTATGAATGTATTGAGGTATACCCCGGGTAAACCCTTCATTATTCAGTATTATTGAATTGAAAAAATCTCATCTCAACGTTCAAAGAAAATGATAGTGCACCACACTGGTAGCGTATTTTACCAACTTAAAATCTGAAACTAAAATACTGTTTCCAGAATAGCACAGTTTATAAATTAAAACTGAAGTAGCATGTTTTATCTGACAGAATTTGAGATAGCATATAGTTTTGGACTGCGGCAGCACTAGCATTTATAACCGTACGTACGTAAGTGTCTTACATTGAATTTGATCAGATGTTGTATAGTAGTTTTTTTTTTACAGTCAACTGATTCTAATTTCAATTTAAAAGCTGTTGTATTTTTCGGAAAAATGTTCAAATTGTAGGTTCAACTCAATACGAAACATAATGGAATTTTTCTTACTGATAGTATTTTCGGCCGTCTGTGGCCAGCAGACACTTTCAAATCCGTACCATAGTCCGTACCCTGAACCCTGGCTCTGGGGGAGTTCAGATAATAAAAAACAGAATATCAACATATCATTGTGGTACAAAACGAGAAACGATGGCAGCAAAGAATTTTAATTTTTATTAAATTCTGAATACTTAGAACTCTATGGAATTGAGGGTTTAGCTCAATCGGAAGAATCTGAAGCATATCCGGACTCATCAATGCTGAAGTTGAGGGAGAAGAAAACGAAGCCGAAAACACAGAAGATTCCGCCGCAGGCTCGGGCATGAAAGATGACAAAGAAGATGTTAATGTTACCGGGGCTGAAAAATATCATCCAGATGAAATCGAAATCATTGAATTAGTTTCTCTCGAAACTGATTCTAAAAAAGAATTCTCAGATTTGGACACAATTGCCATTTTACCGTCAGCCAATGCCTATGCAACCGTTACCTTTGAAACCAACGATTCGCAGCTGCAAACCTAACAAATGACTTTGCAAATGTTGGTTTTTGAAGAGCATTTTTATTTGATGACGCATTTCAAACGTCAATTATGCCTATATTGTTCAACCAAGAAGATCTGATTTCCAAAAGTTTTCATCGATTTATCAACTTAAAATGTGACAGAAATATTTTCAATTTTAAACACACTTTCTCATATTGCATTAGTGAGTCATATCATTATTTTTCAATTGCGCAATTCATCGGGCATGGATTTTTCCATGATATGTGGCTGTTTATATACATCTAGAGGACAAGAAAACTGTTACATAACTTTATGTCTGTCATCGTCATAATCCTGTGCATGTGGCTATTTTTAAATTTGCACAGCTGTCGAATATGTCTTATAAGATTTCCTCACAGTTGATTGATTCCTAAGTGAGATAAAACCCCTTGTAGTATTTCGGGAGTATTAAAATTTTAGTTAAACCCAAAGAAGAAACATGTCAAAGTTTGTCGTATTGCTTGTACTTTTGTCTATCTGCAGCCAGCAGGCTTTGACGAAGCCAAATCCTGCTCCCTTGTTTTCCAAATTATCGACGACATTCAAATCACTATGGGCCAAGTTAACGGGAAATAATGACAGTGGTTCTTCTTCTTCTTCATCTTCATCATCTTCATCTTCTTCATCTTCTTCTTCATCTTCATCTTCATCAGAAATGGATGAGAGTGCTGAGGGAGCTTCGGATACAAATCAAACACCTAACTACAATGATTCAAACGAAATAGATTACGAAGGCGAAGACGAAGAATACGCTGAAGTTGTGTATGTGACTCCCGAACCCGTAAAAGAATCACGTGAAATTGAACCCAATGAGATTGCTTCTATCGTAAATGATGCTGAAGAGGTATCTACGAGGTCGGACCCACCTGAAGATTCTGCAATCTCGGAAATTGACCCTGATCCTGAAGCGGCTGCGTCGTTCAATGAATCCGGTCATTCAAGTGTAACGGCAAGTCACGCCGCAAACCAGGATGCTACAGAAGAATCTTCGATTGCAGTAGACGACACAAGTCTCGAATGCATATTATATGCATAGCTGTCCGAAATTATTTTCGTAACACAAATTGTAAACTACAATTTCGATTGTAATGTACCAACTGAATAAACACCCTGCCTCGCTGATTAGAATGTCATTCTAACTGATCTATTCCATGACTTGAGATGCAAGTCAGATTTATCGAAGAAATCTATTCTTGTTCGACACTTTGCATTAACAGAATTATTTCGAAGGGTACAGCCTTCGAGATACATTCAAATTAATCAAGCAACATTTAACGATTGATTTGCATTTATTTTCTGACGGCACTCACATCGCCGGTAAAAATAAATCAAAATATGATGGTCACCTTGACATTGACGTATCGATTATTGTTCATTCTAAACTAGCTCAGAAACAAAAGAATATAAACTTTCTATTCTGAATAAAAAAAACTAACAAGTTTGCTAAACATCGCGTTGCCGGATTCCGTATAAATAGGCTGGTGCGATACGCTGCAGGACATATTGTAACATCAGTTGCATAAAAAAGCTAACTATAAAATTAATCTGCAGCTCTAACGGTTCAAAGTAATTCACGATTTCAAAATGTACATCCGCTTAGCTTTTCTCTGCATTGCCGTATGCGGAATGGCGATTGCAAATAACGTCGAATACATTCGCCAGCAAAAGGTCGCAGCCCCTCTTGGAGCAGACCCTAATCCTGATTTGGCCCCAATTCATCACAATTCGGTAATTATACTTTTTCTCATCTGAGGACAGTAAAGAGGCGATGTAAACTGATTCCATTGACAATTTGTGAGCACCCTCCGGGAAACCGTTAAGAAATTGTTTCGGAGTTGATATTTCATGTTTTATAGGCAATTTGAGGTAACACGAGTCTTAGGATTTGGTTCTTAAAAATACTGATACCTGCAGCTAAATTCAAATTGTCATTGCAGTGGCATAATTTCTTCTGAGCCAAATCAGAGACACGTCTTCCCCCTGATTGTAAACACGGAAAATGTTTGCTCCGAGAAAATTCCGTGATGGTAATCTGTAAGGAAAATTAGCTCATACTGTAATTCAATAATGTCTTATGGGAGCAAATAAATAGAATTTGAACTTATAAGACTGATTTCTAAACATCCGTACCGTGTCAGTAACCAAATACTATCCCATGCATTTCCGCAGAAGTATGAAGCATAGGCGGCATACTGTCACTGACGTGAACGAAAATAGTACGCATACGGTACGAATGTGCGTGAATTGGCCCTTATGTTACATGATATTTATAAATCAGGGACACCGTCGTGAGACTGCAGAGAGACTACAATTTTTACCAGAAATGGAACAGGGCAGGCTTCAGACAGATGAGCCACCAAAAACGTTTAAACGGTCCCCCAACGATGATGAACTTTCGACAAGCACTATGGCCGCAGTTGCTCCAGGTTGCTGCGGTTAAAATCGAAAATCAAAAGCTGCGCAGGTTCATGGAAACAGAACGGAAGGTTGGAAATTGGTGTTGACGCATACTGTTGAAAAGAAAAAGTGATATTTATTTTCTCCAGCCATCAGGGTCATAATACACGATCTGCAATTGTATCTTATCCTCCAATGCTTATTCCACTCTGTCACAGCAGCTTTCTTGTTTTAGTTTCACAGTGAAGGTCATTGTGCTAAATCAATTAGATTAATAAATTGAAATTTCCAATAAAAAAAATTGCATGTTTGAATCCAATGATTTTATACTATCCAATGGTTTTTTTTAATCATAAGCTTGTGAATATTTGATCCTTGAATTATCAATTTACATTACAAACGTACACCGTTATAAAAAGAGTTTGTATGAAAAATTTTATCGCAACATACCTACTAAAGCATAATAAAGATTTTATAAACATTCACCTTGGAATGCCGCAATCATAAAACAATGGACGATCAAATAAACTTGTGCGATTTTACTGCGACGCATTCAGTTTATAAGTTTGAACTTTTAGCCGACAGTTTTATCATTAATTCAGTCTTTGCAAATTCACCATGATTTCTACACAGCGATATCTGCTAGTTATATCAATTATACTGTCATGTTTTACTTATTATACGTACGGAACTGCTGACTTTGTCACTAAATCGACGTGGACCCCTGAAAAAACGAAGTTTGCTCCGACGACGATTCCGCGTTTTGAACGAAGTGTAGCAGACGACACCGATGTGACCACGTTGGAAGGCCCCTTGAAAGCACCGGAACCAATACTCGCGTTTATACAGGAAATGCCTGTACGAATATCAGGGCCGTGTTTCGGAAGATCAGTCGAAATAATGAGGGAGACGCCTGAGAAAAAACAGGAATTCACCAGCAGCTTGAAACTAGAAAAACTTTCACCTGATTATATCCTCAGGAGGGGTAAAGAAAGTGCATAGAAACGTTGACTGAAGATAAAATTAGTGCTGATAGGCGGAAGTTTAATTTCAAAGAGTACCGATTTTCAGTTGGAATTAGACAGCGAAAATGAAGTTTTAAATATAGTTACAGAATAATCTATGGAGCAAAGTTGCAATTAATCAGAAAGAGTTTAATATTTTATACTGAAGGAAATACTGGTAGTGAAATAAAGAGAATTGTACCTCGAAATCGATCGATTTGTGGGATATAGGTATACTGCTTTAAAAATCCTCTTTGTTAAACAGTTGAATTAAGCCTATCTTATCTGAACGTATTTGAAGAAATCCGGACTATAGTTATGTACTACGTATAAGCTTGTGCTTAGAATTTGAGTAAGGTGACGCAATTGAGTGCAAACATGAACCGAACGATTTAGTTTGTTGAATACAAAAATAAGTTAGCGTAGCCGTTCTGAATCAATGAAGCGCTTGATTCGAAGTGCGTCAATAACTTATCGGTGCATACATAATTTCTTCGTCTTACACCTGTGTCACCTAATCAGAACACTTGAAGATAATTGAAGTTTGGAAAATTTTTCAAAATTTGGGGTAAATAATGTGGCTCAAACAAATAATTGACACAAAAAAATTTTTAATCGACTGTTACTGGAACCGGATGAAAGTGTTCGTAAAATCTGCAAGGTTCACGCGCTTTTCGATTGCCGAAAATTAGTTAGCGCTAAGTGCAGTGCTACATTATTCTATTGACAAGTCATTAAGAGAGTGTAAATATACCTGCTGAAGTAGCCTTTAATTTACGTATGGTAAAAAAAAAACACTTGCATTTTTTCGCATCAATGATTTCACTGTTGTATAAAAGCTGTTAGTTTTTACCCGATAGGGATTATCAAATAACGAGTAACAGGTAAAGGAGAAAGAAACATGGCTAGGTTCGTCATAGTTCTCGCGCTTTTGGCAGTTGCCGCTGAATCCCGGCCCCAGTTCTACGGACCTCCTCCTGGGGCAAGGCCTCCTTTCGGAGTGGGGGCCCCTCCTGGTAGAAGGCCTCCTTTTGGAGCAGGACCCCCTTCTGGTGGAAGGCCCTTTTTGGGAGGAAGGCCCTTCGGTTTCTCTCGTCCACCTCCATCACAAGGTCCAGGTAGTCCCTTTGCAGCTACCTTTGTGAACAATGTCAGGTTGACAAACCCAAGCCAAGGACAGACACAAGCGCAGCAACAACCCACCGTCATTTCATCTGGAGCAGCTCAAACAACCGGAAACACTGTGAATTCTGATGCTACGACCACAGGACTTACTAGTACCCAAAGTACTGTCTTTACCGGAGATAACGCTAACACTAATCCAGCTGATGACACCAGAACTTCCACGGTAACAGGACTAGGAAATTTCGTTCAGTCGGGAATTAGCGTTGCACAGAGTGGCTTCCAGGCTGGAAATAACGCCGTCCAAAATGGCTTTCAATCCGGGGCTAACGCTGTACGAAGTGGCACCCCAGAGAGCGTCAATGCTGCACAAACTCCAGTTCAACCATAAAATATATGACACAGAAACGATAACAGCCGAACCAGAACTACTCCAGCTCTACTCGGACCTAATGCAGAACTTGGAACAAGATTTGTCAAACCATGATATTCTACGAAATTTTAAAATTTGATCCAATTTATTTTGGGTAAAAGTATAGTTTAGGATCAGCAGGTTAAATAAAAAATTTAGTTGTATTCTACATGTAATTCGCAAGTAAATGATCATCTACTAAAAAATGAAGAAATTAAGTTGCTTTCGAATTCAAAAACCTTCAAAAAAACCGATGCAGTTGACTTGTAGACAAAATCAGACACATGAAGTGACTTTCAGGCTGTTTGATCAGTCTAGTATCCTTATCTTCGTTTTCCGAATTTTATTGTATGGTGCTCCGGGAATCTTTGCCTTCGGGGTACCCGTAAATTTCGTATTTCGGATCCTTTTTATTTGAAAAATCATCTTAATCCGATCAATGTTGAGATATACATTCAAAATTATTTTGTAGAAACAAAAATCTAATACTGCAGGAGCTAACATTTGTGACTCCTTGCTTTCTAAGGCCGCTCAATTTTACTAAAAATGATATCATTTACCATCCATGCTCAGGATCAGCTGCGCAAGAATTAAGAAATTAGAATTTTTGGTTCGAAGCTTCATATTGAGTTTGTGTTCTGGGAATCGCTTCATCTTTACACTAATCAATTTTCCATTTTGGATGATAATTGCAGAGGCCAGATTCTAATTTGAAAACATTTTCTTGAGACGAAAACCTGATACTGTTCAGCTCTCAAAAAGACGTTAGAACCGATCAAATATCGACTGTAATGTTAAAAGGATGTCCAGATATTTCGAAGTCTTGTCATTTTTATGCAATAAGGTAAACCCATAGATATGGGGAGGTATACATACACAGAGTGAGTTTTTATCTCGAGACCAGTAAATATCTCACAGACTAACGATTTTTTGGACAAAAGTTCGGAACAACTGTTCGAGGATCAGAAGAGAATAATTTAATGATGCTATATAGATTTCAAAAATTGTTGGGGTTGTAGGGGAGTTATAGAGGGTAATTTTTTTTTCATATGGGAGAACATGGGAGATTTTGGTTACTCGAAATGAGAAACGAAAAAAAAATGTTACGGTACATACACATATGCTATGAATTAATTATTTATTTGCGATCGATTATACATAGTTACGGGGCACGTTCAAAATTCGTACAGAAATGTATAATTTTCACAATTTTTTAAGACTTTGAAGTGGTTGTTGACAATCTTGGATACATTCTTTACGAGTTTTTTATACTGTAGAGATGGTGGCGCGGGTGCTCATGTCGAATCCACGGGAAGATCCATTTTCCAATATTCTGATGTATGCTTCGAGAAGTTCAATCAGACTCCTGAGGAACAGTTTAGCTATTTCATTATTGGACTCATTGACTTCTTGCACGAATTCTCTGATGTTATCCTTAAGCTCTTGTATTCTTTGCTTCAACAATTCTCTGCCGGTTTCACGGAACTCCTGCGCAGCGCTTGCGATTCTCTCTCTAAGCTCTCTGATTTCTTGCAAAATCTCTTGTATTTTCTGTAGTCTCGCATCCACTTCGTTACTAATGGCGCCGAAAAATTCCCTTACTCGCTCTACGCCCTCTCGGATTTTTGTAAAAACGTAGTCTTCAATTTCAGATATATCTACTGAAAATATTTCCGATAGACGCGAGAGTTGAGGACTCGCCTGGGCTTGGTAGCCAACAGCCATGAGCGCCAATAGAATGATGAACTTCGACATGTTTGATCTTTGTAGTTAACGTGCGACTTGATATTTTCCGAACAGAGTCCAGCGCTTTTATACCGAGTTGTGACCAGTGGGTTGTAAAAAAACACGTGTGCTTTCATTAAAGTGACGTAAACCGCCAAACGTTTATGACATAACAGACATTTGTTATATAACGCACAAGCGAAATTCGCTGCCAATACACCCCAAGTCAACAGAAATCAAAATAAATATTTGATCGTTTTAAACATTATCGATTTATATTCGTTCGTATGTTGCATAATCGTCCAATTTCTTTCTTTGAATACGAAATAGCGCGAATAGCGTGAATTTTTATTCCATTATCCCGAAATTCCGTGGTCAATTTTTCTCTCCTTCGATTACATCCTTGTAATGAAATGCATTCGTTTAACGGATAATCAAGATTTTCCGGCAGCATGGTAATATCTTACGTCTGATGTACATCATTCCCTGCAAATACGCCTTTTCTTGATTTGAATAGGCTAGCTTCTTTTCAGAAATACATAATTCATTGTGTTTTATCTCGAACGCATGACACGATTTTGTTAAGAAAGAGAAATAAGTTTGGTATAATCTGAAGAGTCACATTCGCATTTTCCCAATAACAATCGGACGTCTTGATTATTCAATCAAACCTATAATACATCATGTAATAGGTGTAATGTACTAATGTCGATTGAATACCTCATAGTCCAAGCTGCAGTTTGTCGTACCGAACTTTTATTGCTGCTATATCTATGCTATAGGTATTTAGAGATTGACTCTGCCTGGTGATGCAGTCAGTCTCCTCCGGATCGTAGATTTATCGTAAAATTACATGTCTATGTACGCGAGATAACGCAAAAATGTGATACAGGCTTATCGTTAGTTTGTCGAAATTTAATAGAATATCTTAAAATTTGATCTAATAATTCAGAGTCACACCGAAATGAGCCGATGGAACACTCGTGTAGAAAAAGCTCCGAATTGTTGGTATTAGGTATATACCGCAACAGCAGTTTTTTGAATTATAATCGGTGCTGTAATGTTACAAAATTAATTTTGCTTTCAAGGTTTGATTATATGTTACATGAGATACGTCATGATCATCCAAAATTTTCAGATATTGTAGAAAAAATATTCAACTATTACCGGGTATTGCAGTTTTTTTAACGTGCATTATATTTACACCTGGATTTACGTGCGACAAGAAATAAGAGTGGTGTTCCGCAAACCTTTAAATTCCGTGACATCTACTAATACGCTGCAGATGCATAATTTTGCATATTTCGATAAATCATGCAGCTCGCACGGCTATCATGAAATAGCGGGGTAACGGATAAGTGACAGAAAATAGAAAAAAAATTTTACTGTCAGCTAATTTTCTAGAGTTACACAATTCTATGAGTATGATCAAGATTCGAGACCAAAAGTGAAAATCCATTCTGCCTATTCGGTTCCGAAACAGCCATTTGCAATTAAACTGCAATCATATTATAGCCTGGATAACTCGGATGAGTTTTATTCCAAATTATTGGCTCCAAGTTTCTAAGGTGAAACCCTGTCAGCTGATTGTGAGGGAAAATAAGCTCATAGAATGTAACGACCATTTATTTTCGGTTAATCATAGGGCACGGACGGGCAAGAAGGATACGTTAATTTTAAAAATGAATAAAAAATATATATTTCAATCGAATTTATTCGCACTATTGTACCTTAACTATTTGGATGTTTGACATTTAATATTGAGATGAAAAAGTAACATAAATTAAATTCTTCTTGTATATAATTATGTTTTTAGAAAAATTAACGATTATCGATTATTAACGATTATTGAAATGGATACTCAGGTCCGGCAAAACGAATACCTACAAGAATAG
Organism: Athalia circularis; assembly: GCA_963978495.1. Lineage (NCBI taxonomy): Eukaryota > Metazoa > Arthropoda > Insecta > Hymenoptera > Athaliidae > Athalia > Athalia circularis. Next base: position 12,381,641 of record OZ021700.1, on the reverse strand, counting down.
ATACACTAATAACAACGTTCATCACATGAATATGAACCAAGCCCTGAATATGAAGAACAGGCTTCATGAGTCCACTGGCAAACTCCACATTGTATCCAGTCCTCGATTGGGAGATGAATATATTTTTTGTACATACAGTATACAATGACAGGACGACTTAGGTTGCACTATGTCCTTGTTTGAGCCTTGCTTAGTACGTTCAATTCTCTTTTTGCTTGACGGACAACGAGACTGACCAGAAGAGTCGAACAAACCTCCTTTTTCAGCAGCAGCAGCATCTTGTCTTTATTTTTGTAGTATCCGTCTTGCCTGGTTCCGTTTTGCCCGCCGTGTACTTTTTTAACATAATCTTGAATCAATTAAAAACATTGAGTCAAAAACTCAAACTAAATATGAGATTTGCAAGTCTATTTACACCATACTGTATGGAGAATATCAAAATATAAATAATTCCGAATATAATAAAGTAATCACAGTGTACCTTACGGTCAAAATACTAATTTTTTGTCCAAATTTCAACATTTGTCAACAAAATACTAAATGCCAAAGGCTGACCGGTAAATTTGAGGACTAATAAGGCAGATACATTCAGCTTCACTTTCCAGCCGACCAAATCGTCGTGGATCTTCATGCGTCAGGGTTGTTGGCGTTTCTTACAGTGGTATTTTCTAGATATCTATTAGCCAGGAATTCGAAGATAACTGCAAACGCATTATTTACACGATCTTCGAACCAAGTGGATCCAGTACTGGTTTTGGTTTCATATTCGGTTTCTGGCTGAGGATACGCCTGGGATTGGTAGACAACAGTCAAGAACACTAATAGGATGATGAGCTTCGACATGTTAAGTTTTTGCAGTCGTCAACATGCAACTTGATATGCTTCGAACGATAATGGCCACCGCTTTTATACAGAGCTTTTATACATATCTGTTCGATGTCAGTCATGCTCCCGTAGACGTGGCTCTACAGGTTCGTTTTTCCAATCGTCACGACGTAACAGACATTTGTTGCATAACGTGCAAATAAAAATTGCTGCCAACCGACCGCGAGTAATCGAATTTTTAAATATTGGTTTTATCCAAACATGATGGAATCATTTACCCGTATCTTGCACAACCGTCAAATATTTTTTGAGTTTTTTTTTGTGCCGTAAGAAACGATTTCTCATATCGTGAATTTTTATTTTCTTATTCCACATATATTGTTCAATATGTTTTCTAAATATTTCAATCTCACGTTAAATTTGTTTGCTGCAAGATAAGAAATCTAGCGAGTATAAGATACGGAGTTTAGCTAGCCTATTCGAAAGCTCGGCAAATGAAGATTTGAAAACAGCATTATCCTTAGTTTCGTATGAGTCAGTCAATTTAAATATTATACTCGATCCAAATTGTCCAAATCTTGGCTAATCCTATAATCGTAGATTGCTGACATTCATCAGTCAGCAAACTCGACGGCGAACTTTCATCACGCAATTCATCCTGCAGATCTAATATGCTTTCTTCAAAATCACAATATAAACAAGTATCCAACTAATATTATTGTGAATATTATGAGAAGCAGGAGTGAAGCACGTGAAAAATGTTAGAAATTTGTTTCACGTAAAAATAATTCTCTCAAGTCTGAACGGGACTGCTTTACATATTATCTTTAGTTTCAGAATATATCTACACATATTTTTGGGCTTCTATGTATGATATTCAATGTGACACCAACCTAATGAATTTGATTTTAATTTTACGAGCAAATTATCAAAAATTATTCTATGGGCAGTAAACCAACTCTAGTTGTAAATCTGTGAAAGGGGAAAAAACGGATATATTGAACAGCGCATATGAATGTTTATTAGTCAGCGCATATGAATATTTATTAGTCCTATAGAACCATACATACTAAATTACAATTTGAAATACAATTACTTCCAAGATAACTTTGAATTAATAACGGAAAGAGACAGGCGTCATCTTCCAATAGATTCGTGTTTGGCAAGTTAAAATTTTATAGGAAGAGGTCCGAATCTGGCTCCGTGTAAGATGCATCCATGGCATCGGGATATTATTTACGATATCCTAGCTGCATCAACAGCAATAGAGTAGATCCCTTCCGAATCATTTTCATCCACTGCAGATTCCTCGAACACATCGGAAGCTTCACTTATATCTTCGATAATCCCTGTAGGTTCATCCGGATATTTGTTATAAAATTCGTCGAGAATTTGGAAGATGTCGACAGAATCATCGGTGTTTTCGTTATTCTCGTCTTCATTTGAAAATTCATCTATTGAATCATTTTCGTCAATGTCGTCGAAGTCCATGCTGAGTTCATCACCGGAACCAAAGGGATCAGGAGGAAACTGAACATTGGACGTTCCTGGAGGAAATTCTTCTTCCGGGCTTTCAGATGATGCAGAGGATTCGAACCGTGCGAGAACGTTGGCGCCTATTCTCGAGGGAGATAAAGATCCGAACAAACGTTCTAGGTCACGAAAATCAAATGAGGAACCTTGATTTCTATCACTTCGGCTTGTTCCAAGTAAAAATGGTTTCGGATTTGACAGAACCTGTTGACTGCAAACTCCGAGAAGTACAAGCAACGCAATGAATCTTGTCATGTTTCGTCTTGGGTAGATTCACAATTAATTATTCTTTCGAAAATGTAACATCTTTTTATACCACACAAAAATCACTCAACTGCGATGTAATGAGATTACATATAGATAAATAATATATGAGCTAATTTTGGAATTTATACAAGTACAAAGAGTCATTATGAAAATAAATTAAGGTCACGCGACATATTCTTACGATATTTGAAGAGTCAAAATTGGTACATAAAATATTCGTTGAAAATAACTAATTTGTTGCAAGACTATTTATGTCACATAAACATTGTTCCACTCCAATAAACATTTTCAAGAAACTGCGAAGTTTGATAAATGAGTTGGGAAAACGGCCGGTGATGCAATAACTTTGAGTTAAATAAATGGTCTATCAGGAATGAATGCTACTCATGAATATCAATACCTATAGTTAGCTCATGATTTCCAAGGTAAAAATCTTCATGCCATCGTGAAAAAGTCCCGTCGAACGTTCATTACCGCAGACTGCTTCTCCGGCCATCAATTCCGATCGAGAATTTTTTTTTGGTTGTTTTCGTCCCTAGAGATCCTTCTGAATCGCCCTAAAACACAAAAGAAATGCATCCATGCAGTCTATATTAATACCTGTGTGGCAATTGATTGGTATCCAAGGATTATCCGCAGAGCTTTAAAAAAAGCATCTGCAGTATTTCGGTATGGGTGACGACAGAAATCAATTTTAATAAAATGCGTCGAGAAATAACTTGCACATCTCAAGGAAATAGAAATTACGAAAGAGGATGAAATTATCGCGGATTCTTTTGTTAAGATTCCAGACAAATGGAACGCTATTTAAAAAACTTATACAATCCCCATTCCTTTGTACTTGTGCTCTTAATTTTTGTACATTTTTTAAATACACCTATATTTCGGTATTCACACAGATGTGTATTGTGTACCAACTAATGCCACACTAGATAAAGTTAGTAAGGGATTCCACTCATTCAAGGTGTTTAATATAACAAAAGTTTCTTCATTCGTTTAGCGAGAAGGCGAAGAAGATGATTCTGAATGGATCATCCCTATGTTCGTTATCTTAAATTATATGTATACCATCAAAACTGTATAGAACTGCGTTAATCGCTGTATTCTTTTCATAAATAATTTTATTGAAGACACAGCAAGGTGAATATCTCGGTGACGAATGAAATGAAATCCGAGCAGCAATACTCACGATCAGCGATGATTCAGTAATTAGTGCTCAGGAATCAACCAAATTGACGCAATTGATAGCAATCATGAATCAACAAACAATTTGGTCTGACGAGCGCAGAAACATATTGGGCGATAAATATTCTGAAACAATGAAGCACCCAGTGTGCGAAGTGCGTCATCAACTTATTGGATCGTGGAAAATTTTGTCGTCTTGCTCCTGTGTGATCATTGGATCAGGCCGACTCGTACAGGGAAATGTTCGAGAAAGTTTTTGTAATTTTAGAAACAGTAATAACTTGAATAAATAGTATCCGAATATATCAAAGTTTTTCTAGACTATAGAGTCTATACTCAAGTAGAAAGTCGTCACGTAAAATCAATTTTCACGTGTAAAATTAACAAAAACAACTTTTTCTTCCGATAGTATCGCGTTACCATTCCAATACGGACAGTTATATACATATTCGACATGAATAAACTGTTACTGTAAAACACCTGTATCCGTTCACTTCAGCGATTTTACTTTTGTATAGAAGCTGGCGGCCTTTATCCAGAGATTATTAAACAACGAGTAATAGGCAAAGAGGAAACATGGCTGAGTTTTTTATAATATTCGCACTTTTGACTGTTCCTGCTTACTCACGGCCTCAACCCTTCTGGTTCGAAACAGATTTTTTCACACCCTCAGCAAAGTTCTATGATGATATTGGAGCATATCAAGATAACATTTTCCAATCACTGGTAAACAGCTTTCAAAACGAAGTTTGGAGGATGAGCCAATACCAAGTAGAGAGACAATTATCCAGCCCAATATTTTCTGAAACTGTATTTTTTGGACCTACCGCAAGTACAGCAGCTACTGTCTTTGTGTATACTATTCGTGGAGGAGTTGATGACTCTGAAAGTGTTACCTCTAATGGAGCTGCCACTTTCAATTCAGTAGTCGATGATGCCAGAGGTACGGTAGTATCAGGATCTGGAAATTTCATTCAATCAGGAATCACCATTGCACAAAGTGGCTTTCAAGCCGAATATAACTCAATACAAAATGGTTTCCAAACTAGAGGTGACATTAGACAAAGCAATCTTCGATCTGGAAATGTGGTAATAGCAACTGATATTCAAACCTTCGTTCCAACCACCGGCGATAACAACGAGGCTGCCAAAAATGGCATCAACATAAAAAACGTAGGTAAGTATTAGAAATGAAACCGAATGCCAACCACACTCCTCAGTTTGGAAATGCAATCACCAACTGTTTTTATAGTTATATTCTACTTGAAAATGAAAATGAAAATGAAAAAAAATGATTGATTTTTCAAAATCCAGCATATCAAAAAACGTATTTTTTATCATACATGAATAATATGTATGAATAATCGTCAATAAAACATGCAATGCATAATTATCAGTTTGTCGTTGTTGTTGTTATTGCTATTATTACATGATCATTTGAATGCTTGATCAAAATACAACACTTTATGAGCGATTTGACAATCGTACAAAATCCGTAGCACACAATACTCACAATTTTAGCGAATACGCAACGACTGACGATTATATTATCACATACGGACTTGTTTCGAATGAATTCTAAAATTCAATAAATAATCATTCTTATACTTACGTAATCATTATTATATATAAGTGTATTAATTATCCTAGTGTCTCGTAAAAAGTAAATTGCACTTGCGATTGCGATTGCGATTGCGCTAACAGGTGAAGGAATCATGATTCATTCTTTCGGTAAAAGAAATTTTTTCGGTACAATAAATTTAGACAGATGTCACAGACATCATACATGGTATCAAAAACATTCATAATTATATTTTACCATGTGGCATTCAGGGTTGAAGACTATTACGGAATCTTGGCTGTGGGTGAAAATAGCTGGACGAATACAGATACTAAAATTGCCAATTACCCATATTTACAAACAGTGATTTTTTCATTATATTTCATATGTTTACTTGCGGGGAATGTTTTCAACTTAAGAAGTCGAACACACGAAACGAGCAGAACTCGACAGTAAATTGGCTAATTTTTTCGTGCGAACCTAATTAACCTATCCAAAGCAATAGCAAATTAAATTTAATTCATATTCCTCTTGAAAAACTGAAGAGCAGTTGTACAATAAATAAGTTTAAATTCGATAAAGATGTTCTTAATTTACAATACTTCATACAGCTTACATGTCCTGAACGATACAGTACTACGGTAGAGACAAAGTGTGTGCAAGGAAAATTTTTGTTTCGCAAGAACATCACAGATTGGTTCATGTTTTTTATCTTGTTTCATGTTTTGTGCGAACAAAATGAATGATGAACGATATGCATATTATGACTCGCAGTTTTTTTGGGAAATTAAATCAACAAGATTTTCTCTGATGTTTTGATAAAATCATACTTGAAGTTAGAATTGAAAAATCTAGGCCTCAAATTCTATCTGGCGTTAACTTTTGAGGTATGGTGTCACCACTTGCCATGCAGGGTTCGGTTTCACTTGCAAATAGTTGATCTTCCTCCGTGCCCACCTCAACCATGCGATACCAATTATCAGGCACAGAAAACTTTCTATGTAGTACCCGTCCAACTGTGTATGGCACTCTCCATCATTAGAATTTAAGCATAGCTGAAATAACATCAATAAAATCAATATAAAATTGAATTAAATCAGTGCCAACAACATCCTTGTTTCACTAATTCTTACACCTTACCTCTCGTTCTACAGAAGTGCTGCAATCGTTGCTGGGATCTGTTGTACACTGCCTGAAAGTGAAGGCGTCAACAAGCCACAGAGCTGTTGTGGCTGGCCAATTTCCTCCGAGATTGCATAGTGTGTTTAGCAGCGTCATATATGTCCCTCCCACGGCAGGGTCACTTATTCTTGCAAAAAATGCCATCACTGCTACAAACATGCTGTAGAGTGTAACCTAAAGTTCAGAAATTAGTTACATGTGACATAGTTTCTAACAATAAGATCAGTGAGTCAAAGTTGTTACCTGATGTATCGAGTAAACAATAATGAGGGTTATGTAGTAATACAAAGGGACGTCTCCACTTAGTACTATATATGGTGTAAGCCACACTAGAAATGCTGCCACTACTCCAAAAGCCAGTCTATAAAACAAGTTCAATAACAAAATATGACGCCACAGAATTACGTGATGCATTCAGATTTACCTGTAAGGAATGGCTTTCAAATATATATCTAGTGGTCTCGGTCCTACTGTGTATTTCGATATGGCTAGTGGTAGCACAATTTGCAACGGCACCATTGGAACTGCCATAAGAGCCATTTTTTCTTTGGGAACTCCTGCGTCAACCATTTTGAGACCAGTCACAGCGTCACACGCAGAGAAACCAATCTAGAATAAGAACAATACTATTGATAGAGTCCAATGAATGCCTAGCTGTATTGAATATTTATGGGCTACTGACCTTGGCGGTTAATAGAATAATTGCCAATGTTTGAATACTTGGCAACTTAACAATATCCCATAACAGTTTATAGGCATGTGTAATGTCCATCTCTGGTTCACCCTTTTGTGGTACATGGCTATCCTCATGTTTGAAAATAGCGATTAAGGTGGTTGTACCGATGAATATGCATCCCCAGAAATATAAAAATCCTGGTAATGTGACAAGTCCTTCCTCAGACTGAACGGACCTCAAATATCCGTTACAAAATTCAGCAGATTCTAGAGCTATAAATAACACGTAACCCAGAAAGTAGCCCGCTGTTTGGCCCACACTATTACACGTCGATGCATGGCCTACGTTGCATCTTAAAGAAAACAAGATTTTCAGTACATTGTATTGTAAGTTATTCAATTGACTTGTTAGCTATCTTAATGGTTCGCTACCTTTTAAGCATAGTAAGAGCCCAACCGTCAACGGCAATATCCTGTGTGGCAGCAAGGAAGTTAAGAGAAAAAAAAAGCCCAGTCAATAATTCGATGTTAGGAGCAGTATGCTGATCGCCTAACCAGACATCTATGTTTGCTGACAAGAAAAGCATGAACAGCCCCATCAAATACTGCGTGGGGATCAGCCAAGTTTTTCTTCGGCCAAATCTCTGGGAGAACATCGAATCCACAATTGGGGCCCAGAGGAGTTTGAGTGAAAATGGCCAATTCACAAAGCTAAATTCAGCCTGAGATGTTCAGAATGATAATAAGTTTGTAAAGGATGAAAGGATAGATGTTTACACTTTTAATCATCGTGTTACCTGCTGGCGATATGATGCTCCTCTATTTTGGAGTATCATGGGAATAGCACTAGACAAACCAAGAGGAACACCTTGCAAAAGGTAAAGGAAGAAAAGTATAGCTATATTCTTTTCATCCCCTCGAGTGTCACCATGTTCCTGCACACTAAATGGTTCTCCGCTACCATCTTCGATGCTATTTTTTTTATCAGCTCGGCGCTTCATGTCTTTCTTTAAGCAAACACAGAAATACTATAGTCGAGTTCCAGTGGAATACAAAACTTTGACTAGATATTTCAGGTGTATTTCTAATTAAGGATAAACACAAATCAAATGAAGAGGACTCTAAAGAACTTGTTCAGAAAAATTCATTAGCTCTCTAGTTATCATTCCACAAAGTGAATTTCGAAATTCTCAACAAACTGATGTTACCATAAGCTACTGCGTTGCTACTGATTTAACCTCAACAACAACGTCCTCTTTCTACTATTAGAAAGCACCACGTATGATAGTCGTAATAGTACGCGAGTGAAAATAGGTAATCTATTATCCAAGCGACTCTATAATCTAGTCGAAAATCATTGTCATTCCACCCGACACTTAATAGTTGAGCGATTTTCGCTCAAGTTGACAAGCCCGCCTCCCATTCTCGCCGCCAGACTGGATGCCACCAAGTGCCACGTTGTGTATTTCAAGGTTGCTTGCATTGGATCACAGTGGCTAGCGATCGTAATCAAGATTGGAACACGTCAGTCTGTCCAAACGATTTACCCACAATTTACATTTCTGCACACGGTGGGTAGGTTAAAATTTTCTGTAGCGACCAACGACGGAAGTCAAAAAGTAAGATGGCACCACCGGCACGTTTCATGCGTGAACTGAAAATTTGTACACATTCAAATAATATAAATTTAAAAACTGAAGTAATTCGCCAATGATTTTCTTTTGTTTCTCCTCCATTACAGTGTAGCATTTTACAAATGTATTAGATGTTTCCATTTCTATGAGTACACTAGTTTGAACTTAATAATAATTGATAAATAATTATCATGTCACCATTCATCCGATAGCCACTTCGCTACTTCGACAGAGCACATGGGAAGATTTTACAGTTTCCGTCCTGCGCTCCGATAGCAAGTGCGAGTTTAATTTCTTTTTTCAGATGTTCGTTCACATAACTATTGTTGAGAATATTGCTTTGTACCCTGAAATTAATTCACGATCAATTCTAACAAACAAAGCGATCCGTTTCATCTTCCCGGATTAGTTTATAGTCAAAATGCTAATCATACAAATCCATAAAACGTTGCTCCAAATTGTGATATATACTGTTCTTCCTGTCACCGACGTCGTTGGAACGCGCCAAATCAGCGAAGTATTCACGTTGTATTTCGCATGCCAACTTAGCCACGCATTTTCGGGATGCCAAAAATCTACTGAGCACAAGAATGTCCTCCTTTTTTATCTCACTCCTAGGAATCTATCAGAAACAGAATATCTATGTTAGTATATGATCTGAGCTCAATTCAAATGAGCACCAAACATTATTCCGTAGTGGAAGGTTGACCTAAAATAAAAACAAAAATATGATTTGGCGAAAAGTTGTAATTATCTTTACACTAATTTTCTGATATTTCATTTGAACAGAAGGTCGATGAAATACCTGAGATATGTAGCCCTTAAGTAACATCAAAGGATGTTCATTCCAGAAATCGTCAGCAGCCGATCGTTTTTTTCTTCCATGCGCAACTCCTAGAGGAAGAAGGACCGGATTAGTAGCGAGGGCAGCAGCAGCCCCGATAAGTGCAACTCCAGCAAGCGCCTTTAGAGCCAAAGCCTGTAGAAATAGAAACCAAATATTGATCGAATTGCTGTACAAAAAAATTTCGCCGCTACATTACGAGACATTTTCGACACCGGCCGCTCCATATCACACACCTTCTGAGTCTGGATGTGTGCCTCCGAAGGAAGACCCAAGCCACCTCCGCCGTCACCAACACCATAGTCTCCACCCCCACCAAAATGATCATATGATCCGAAACCACCAGTTCCACTGCCTCCCCCGAAACTTCCTCCTCCAAATCCGCCGGCCCCGAAACCTCCTGAAATTCCACCTCCACCTCCTCCTCCTCCTCCTTCGTAGCCACCTGGACCACCAGCTCCGTAGCTTCCGGCACCTGCACCATAGCCACCGCCGAAACTTCCTGCACCGCCACCATTTTGGCTACTAAATCCTCCGTAGCTATTAGATCCACCGACACTGAAACTTGGTCGACCGTAAAGTCCACCGGTACCGGCACCTGGACCGCTCGGAGGCCCTCCTCCGAAACTGGGACGAGAACCACCATACCTATAATTAGTTGGCTCTATTATTTATAGCAATCTATTGAGGAATTATTCATTTTCTGAAATCTGTAAGTAAATGGAGAATCAGAATCTGGAATCACAACAATGTACAGAAACATTATAAAAATATTTAAGATCCCAGGAAATCGCATGAAAATTTGTGAAATCTTACATGCAATCTAGTGAAATCCTTGACATCTTCGAAATCTCTAGACCCCAACATAAAATTCTTCAAAGTCTGATGAAATCCTGGCAAATCTCATGAAATTTTATCAACTCTTTTCGGATTTTGGTGTATATTTGAATTCTCAGAATTCTGAAACCTCGAGAAATCTTGAAATCCTTCAATAAATCTTGAAATTCCTCAGTGTCATAAAATTCTGAATCTTAATATTCCATAAGAGTGAAATATACACCATCTCATAAAGGTTCATCAGATCTTCAAAGTCCTTGATGATTTTGGAAAACTCAATTTTTGTAATCTGATTTCTCATATCCCATCGATCGGCTCATTAATTTCTGTTTCTTATATAACTACATTTCCGCGTTTACCTGTCCCCATCGCTGGCCCCGCTATAGGATCCACCTCTGATTGGTCCATATCTTGAAGGATAAGATCCTCCTGAACCCCCAGACCCGTACAGATCTCCCTCAGGTCGGCCTGATCCACCTCCAGTCAAACCTACAGGATAACTCGAACCGTATCTTTAAAAAAACAAATTGCCAATAAATTGTACAATAATTAACGGCGGACCTTCATCGTATGAACTACTAATAAAATATGCCAATTGGACTATCGATTCTTAAACTCAACTAGCAATAATCGAAAACAAAAACTAGCCATCGGAGGTCCATATCAATCGGGGTCCAATTCATCTTGGTATCTTGAGCAAAAAAAAGCTCAACTACTACCCAAAATTGTATATTAGACTGGTTCAAAAAAAGTGACTATTTTTTTTTTCGAAACAATTCCATTTATACCTTCGAAGAGGTGTAGAACGATGCCTGTTAAAAGGAGAGCTCTTAATATTAATATTTAGAGGTCGCTCATCGCATTTTATGAAAATTTTATGATTTTAAGTGATAAGTTTTAACATTTTATTAGAAATCAAGAAAAAAAACTTAAATTTACTCTAAATTAAACTTTAACCTTGAATAACTTTTGAAGGAGTGAATTTGTCGAAAAATGATAAGAAACCTTTTTTGTAGAGCAACTAATTTTCTATAAAAATATGTATCGCTCATCCCGGCACTTTGCTTCTAGACCGAAATATAAAATTCCAAAGTTAAAAATTTTTTTTTCCAATGTTATTTCAATGGGAAATAGAAATCTGCGATGAGCGACCTCTAAATATTGATATTAAGAGCTCTCCTTTTAACAGGCATCGTTCTACACCTCTTCGAAGGTATAAATGGAATTGTTTCGAAAAAAAAATAGTCACTTTTTTTGAACCAGTCTATTGTATATATGTGTGTTTCAGTCCTTTACCTATCAGCGCCTGGACGTGTGGATGGTCTGGATGAAAATCGTCCCCCACCAGATGAATCGCCATAGCCATAAATGCTGGGTCTTTGATCTGATTGTGAATAGCCGGAAAGTCCGTACCTGGTTCCACAACAGCTTAAACCTGTGGATTTATGATACCTATATATTCTTCGTACGATTATAAAAACGGTAAATGTTTTTTGTTATTCGCCAGAATCCGACATTACGATACCTACACGCAGTATTTTCAACGTTTCGAACAAAATATTTAGCCAGTCAAACGCCTCAAAAACTATTTCATAAAAGTGCAGTTTACTGAACATCGGAAAAAAAACCACAACAAAAAAAAAATAAACAAACAAATAACTAACCGCCAGTAAAGCCACCAGCATCAAAACTGTTGCGAGTATCGTAGATGATTCCGCGTTTTGAATAAAACTTATCTTTCAAGTCCAAAAGTGGTCCGAGAAAAGTCCTTGGTTTTTTTTCTTTATTTCTGAACGGTGATGATTGTTCCCTTTCCTGCAGAGGTTGATCTTCTTTTGTACCCGTTGTACTAGATTCTCTGATATCATCTTCGAAATGTTCCACCATCGACGTTAAGTTTCTTATCCGAACAGCGTTATTTATATGATGACCAGAATTTTTATCCAACAATAAATCAACGTTGTCCTGTTGCTGTGTCGTTGGCGATGATCTTAACGTCCTTAATTGATCCCCATTTGATTTTGTTAAAACTGAATAAACGCTCTCGACGGCGACTAAGATCCCGAAGAAATACCGGCAATAATGCCCGCATAAAAACATCGCGTCTTTTATTTTATTTATTTATTTTTATTTGATATCCCTCTTCCAGATAGACCAAACAAAAACACTTGAGGATTTCCGTCTCCTCCGATCATACAAAGGATTAAAAAGTGACTCCTCCGGTTGCAGAGAATTTCACTTCTTATATAGCACACGAAATCTCTCGGGCGGGAGAAGATATCTCGGCTGATATTTTTCCATGCCCTTCAGGGGCGAAATGAAAAAAAATGTGTAATAATAATATCAATAGTAAGATCATCACCTATAGTAGTATTCGTCTATAAAATTTCTACTGACATTAAAGTTTTTTAACTATTTTCATACCATTGGCGTATCAAAATGCTCCATCAAAAATTAGACTAATCACCACTTTATTTACGAACCATAAAAATGATAATTTCTGATGAGCTCTCGAAAGCGCCGTGATGGAGGACTATGTGATGCTCATTTACCTGTATTTATTGATGATTGTTTTTTTTTTATGTAAATCGATTTTCTTTGTTTTCCTGTGTTACTGAGGCTGAGATCGAAAATTCTTTATTCATTCTCCCATAATTCATCCGCCCCTGATGTGATCACGGGGTATGACGTTATGATGAGTCTCAAGCTTTAGGTGAAAACAAAAGTGTGACGAAGAAACCAACCATGCGCTCATTGTCACGCATCTTACCTTTATGAACCTCTAATTAGACTTTGTGAAGTCAACTTCTTTCTGCAACCTATATACGCGGTGGCGGCGGCGGCTGCTAAAAAAATTTTTGCAATTCCAACAATAACGTACAATACATTCGCATAGTTATGGGTCTATGTGTATAGGTATACACATAAACTATCGTGTAAATTTAAGGAAACTGTAGCTGTATTTCGACATATACATCTTCATCAAGACAAGTGAGTCGAAATAAATTCTCAAACGCATTACATAATTATCCTGTAGGAAAAGTATCTTTGACCTCCAGCTCTATAAGAGACACACAATTGTATTCGTTCGTCCATTTGCCTAGCCCATTCTTAAATACCTACGCATGTTGACATTTGTTGATTCGTGTGAATTTTTCTTATCATAAGTACAGATTATACGAAACGGTTGAAAGAAAAAAGTGGCATAAGAATAATAATAGATGATAAAAAAACACATGAAAATGATCGAAGGTTACGTCACGGCGCAGTCCATATACGGTTGGCGGACGTTTCCGTTGAAAATTATTACTCAGATTCGCTTTTTAATTCAATTAATAACGCTAATATAGACGTTCGTAGGTATGTATAACGTGGGTGTATCCGGAATTATCATGTATAGAGAAAGAATTAATGGAGCGTTTTTGTTTTAAAAATTTTCCCATCCGAATATACAGTACACATGTTTTCTATACTCATTTACGAATATACTTGTTATTGTTATTTTGTAGAAAAATTCACCCTTAATCCTTTGCTTCTATGATGAAGGGCATACGAAGGTTGAGTTCATCTGTCTTTGGAATTAATGTTAGTATTAACGCCACAGATATCAGCTTTCCAAGCTCAAAGAAGATTATATTGAACAACCGCCTGCACTGCTGCAAGACTTGTTATACCTACCTATATGTATACCTATGTATAGAATTGTCCCTCGGGAAAACTCTCTCATCGGCTTTTATTTCCCACCTTCCTTTATTGCTGCAGTGAATAACCTACTATTTTTTTTATTTTGACTTCTTTTCCTCAGTCTTCTTTTTCTACAAATTTATTCCCCAAACGGCCCCCCCTTCCCCTCCTCTTCCTTGTCGCGGAGCTCGCTTCTCCTGTTTTTTGGTCACCAGCTATAGTCCCTAGGGATCGAAGTTTTAGCCTCTCCAGCTGGGGCCCGCGTGCGACGTTAAAGAATGTGATATTGCAGCTGAGAATGACATGAGGTGTTTAAAAACATCGCGCGGAAAACGACCTCAAAAGCAGCCGGGAATTATCGAAACGTCCCGGTTTATACAATTTGTAAAAACAAAAACGAATGAAAAAAGAATTTCTTTGTGCAGCAAGCCCTATAGGGATAAAGAAGATAATTGGTAGTAATTATATACCTATTCGCGGTGTAACATCATGTGCAAATAGTTTTGAAAGACAATTTGGCTGACACAACCCGTTAAATTACGTCCTGCTTGTTTGATATAATGAATGTGGGTCTGAGATCGTGGTAAAATCTTCATGCTATATAACGTTTATTGCGAAATAATTAATAATAGCGTGTAGAAAATTTTAGAATTAGTCGTCATCCAGCGCGCACTATACGTACAGTATCCATCGACCTTCATCCTCAGAAAAATATTCGAAGTTTAAGCCTCGAACAAATGATATAATCGCATAACCTTAACAAAGTATGAAGGTACGTTTGTATCAATTTTTTTTTTTTTTTTTCAGATGAATTTTTACAACGATGCATTTTCACGCCGAGAATTTTGTTTTCATTTTTTGAATGTATAGTACTGGTACCGTTGAGATTAGATATATCCTATCTATTCTCAACGCAGATAGTATATCGATCCTTCATTTTTTGTCCACATTATTTTAGCGAGGGGATCGCTAATAAATAAATCATTGTGATTATTGGTTAATTGATAAAAGTGATTATTTGTGAATCGATCGCTTCGATCGTGAAATTTCACCGCAAAGTATGCAAGCTGTAGTGTTCGTGTTTCCCGATATCTACTGTTTCTGTGCAGTATCCCGTAGGAACACTGGGAATCGGAAGCTCGGGATTGGCGAGCAGATACGGAGATAGAGATGACAGGATAGAAAGTAATCAATACGCATTCTTGCGCGGTTGCTCCGTGTCTCCCTGGCAACGGACGCCCGGCATCGCGACGCATGCGTCGTGATCTCGTTGCTACCACCTAACCAGCGACAATGAGGGGTAAACGCGTAACACAAATGAGTAGTCAATGCTGGACGCAGAGCAGCCACGACTTTACAGTAGAAACGGTCTGTATCGTTTACGGCCGAGCTTGGCACGGCCATGTTCTGTATATTGTGAAAAAGAATTAGACAGCAAAAAACAAACTTCACAGATCTAAAAAACCATGAAAAGATTTTCAGAAATAAAGGAAATGATTACAGCTTTATACATATAGACAAGCAAAATGCACAATTGAGGACGTTCAATTATTGTGCACTGTTACGTCGCGATCGTATAACATATTCGTTGTTTTTTAATCTTACAATTAAAAATTTGTGCCCTGATATTTATTAGGCTTAAGAGTCACGCTCATCTTGGCGCACAATGAAAATTATTTCCACGTTGTGCGCGAGCTTCTCGAAAATGTCAACACCGTTTATTGGCTACCACAACCCTTTCTCCCCTGTTATAATGTTGAATCAGATTATCCGTGTACATTCACAAAAAATGAAATTTTTTTGTGCTTTGTGCGTCTTATATTCTTTGTTCATCTATTGATTGTGAAATTGCTAATTTATGGTTATAGCACAATTCGCTCGTTTCCTAATTTAAAAAATCCGTAGGCGCGTAATCAGAAGTAATAATTGGAAATGAATTACGGTTTGATACAAAGCCTATATACAGTACAGTACGTTCAGTGAATACCGCACCATGTGTCTTTGTTCTTTTTCCATTTCATTATTGAACCTTCATCTCAGTTGGTTCGAATAAGAGGGTATTCTCTTTGACAAGAGGCATTTCAATTTTCCCTGAGATCGACTTAATTCCGGCTATCAGTTCTGGATAAGTTTTCATCACATAATGTGATTCTTGGAATCTTAGTCCGATTAAGTAGCCGGACGTATAATTGAAACGTTTCCATCAACACCAAGAGAATTATTTTAAATCGAACAATTGCTGATCCCCGCGAGTAGAATGACAACGGGTACATTTTTTTCTAATAATCGAATTACCGTGAAAATTCTGCTGTAACGATAAAGATAAAAAATCAAACATGCGCACAAAAGATATTATTATCTTGGTACTCGGCGAACGGTTGTATGTGTTTTCTGTCACATAGTTCCCTTGTGCTTTTCAGGTATAAAAGTCCAACGATAGAATTGTGTAGAGTAAATGACCGTCGAAAGTTTTTGGGGTGGTTTAAAGAAGCGCGTGCGCGACGTCAGGACGCCCGATGAGCAAGCGTTCGACGTCGACGATGTTGTAGGGTCGACCCGGCCGTGCAGTAGAAAACTGACGGACGGTAGAGCGTCGTGTAGGGTATGTCTTCGTTCCGACGCTCCCACATAAAAATATAACAAATTTAAAATGATAATCCGTGACATAATCTAAAAAAAAGTTTGTACAAACGAAAAAAAACATAGAAAACAGGCGCCCGCTGTTACCTAACGGTGGTTCAAGGTCATAGAGATCGAGAGATGAGCTAAAACCTTGCGATAAGTGAGAAAGATCAGTTAAGTTCGTGTTCATATTATACACGTAAATGTAAACGCGAGCTGCCCTTCAAACTCCGTCGTTTCTGCTATCCCTATGTGTACGGAACAGAGAATATAATTTTTCAACAGCAAAAATCTGTAATAAATAAAATGAAACATCGGTTGAAATATGATTCGGTTGCCGATCCATCGCCTCATTCGAGTCCGTATGCACTTAAACGGTGAATAAATTATACGATTTGTCTAGATTCTACGACGGTTAAAATCTGAGATTCCAATCATGTGTAATCATGATTTTATTTTTTTAATCAAGTTGATTCTGTAGACACTTACGATGCCGAGTAAAAATTGTTCATCAATCCCGCATGTAAACACCATCCGTATAAAGGTGTGAAGGGTACGCATAGTTTGTTTACATGACGACCTGTGGACCTGCACTATTTCAAATACTATCATAAATGATAATAATCATCAATAATTCCTGACTGTCGTTACAATGAAATATCGAAATAAATACAATTAATTATTATGAGAGCAGAAATTTGAATCCAATTTCGATTTGAGTAGATGTTGGATGAGAAGGAAAAGAAGAAAAAATAATAAACAAACAAAACATAGTAATAATAATTAATATTAATTGAACGCGACGATTGTAATTAAAGACAGAAAAAAGATCGACAAATTAAAGAAGAGGAAACGTTATAATTAATTAGGAAAACGGTACGAAGTTTGATAAATTAAATAGAACCCTAAATTAAACTTGATATGCAAAGCTTGCATGCATGCGTGGGTCATTTCACGGCGTGGTTGCAGCAGTTGCAACTACTACACTTACACACATAGCGTAATAAGATCACCACGGAGTTCACCGAGCTGAGGAGGTAAGCCTGTTAACCATGCATCGTACTTATACCTATAGCTTTATACGATGTAATATAACACTATATAAGATATACTATACATTCGCGCGATATTCATTTTTTGTCTTAATAATTTGCATTTCGAATCGGAAAACCCCCAGAGATTCCCGGAAAAATATGTTCTTGCTTACTGCGAGGACAGAGTCGTTAAGAGTCAAAGTCATTTGTTCATCGCGAATACAACTGGTATTCTTGTGGTAATTTTTGTTGTTTCCGCATTGCTGTAAAATTAGATATCGCCCGGAAATTCATTGGTATTTCTGCATGGGAAGAGTGTGCAGAATTAATTTCTGGGGGATTATCCGTTGCCTCTTCAAACGTCTTCCAACAAAAATCTGAAACATGTTTTAGGGAATATAATTAACAATTTTCGCCTCACAATTGGTAAATCAATAAAACTATATGATTCAACTTCTTATGATGTATAACTGCAAACATCCGATGCGTATATTCATGTATATTTGTAACGTTGGTATGTCGGTAGAAAATTTAGGATCATCGAACGCCCTAAAAACACGGTTTCCTTAGGACAGTTGCCAGGACTATTATCTTGCATATACCTATTTTAAATGAGGTCTCCGCTCGGAGCGATTGAACAATGGGTTTTGGTACCCCGCAGATAAATACGAAAAAATTATAATATACTCTCACTATGCACATTTCTTTAGATAAAAAATCGGGTTACTAAAATATACTGCGCAAAAAATGCAGATTATACCTAATATCACAATTAATTTGAACGATACTAGTATTTGTATCTGATTTCCAACCACTCCCAAATACAAATACAGGTATCGTTGCAATGTCGTTCCAATTAACCAACAATTACAGTCTTCTGGTCAACGGGTATGGGATCCATTTTGTATGTGTATAACGGACTGCAGGATAGGCAGAGACTGATGAACTGCAGGAATTCCTATGCCAGGGCGTAATACCATATCCAATGATCGGTGTCTCGTTTAATCTGCAGACTATGTTATAGATTAACTACGTATAATTTGATCAACCGAAGGATTACATTTCGCATCGTCGATCTACAAAGAAGCCCTTTACCATCGACATTATCCATGTATTAATCACTCTGCTCTCAATCACTTTATAATAAAAAAAAAAATCTAGTTCTCTGGCCCTAAATTCCATGATTAGTTTTACTTAAAAAAATACCCTAGCCTCCAATAATATGTGGAGGCAGAGAAATTCGACTTTCTGAACCAAAAACAAATCGATATTTTGACACGTCGACATCGATTGTTATTACGCGGGTTCAAAAATTGATTGCACAAGAATTTTTTTTCTTCCCCAAGTATATTAACCCAAGTCCATGGTCGTTAGGTTGAGGTCCAATAATCGATGTCAAAGTGGAACAACCAATGTATATAAGGTTGTTACATTATAACGTGTACCCCGGATGTTGACTGTCGTCGTTGAAGCAGGCACACAGGAAACAAGGACACGTTTTAGTTTATAACTGAAGTTGTTAACCTGTGGCGCTCTTTCCGCCCCGGTACGCAATTCGGCGCAGTGATTTTTTCTTTCTCTCTTTCAGTTGTCTTTAGCTGGTTTGAATCGTTGCTTTTTGTCAACGTCCTTTATCGCAGTTTGTTTAAATCCCAATGGGGATCGAACTGGTTGTGTGAACGTTCACTTTTGCCTGAAAAGAAAAATTACCGAAAATGCAGTCGAGGATGAGCTGAGATCTGTGAGATCCGTTGAGAACCCTAGTGGAAATCAAGCGAAGAGAACGAACATACGTGGTGTTTCGAAAAATCAAACAATCTAGCTTGGACGAGAACAAAAAAAAATTATACGTATTTCAACGTTGTCCACGCAGCATCTAATGTAAAAATATGAGTTTCAATATGATCGTGTTGATTTTTCTGACCTCTGAGAACATTCTATCCCGCCGCAGTGGCAAAGTGAGTAATGTCGAATTGTGGAGCGACGAAAGCAAAATATATCCCCAATTTCGACGCCGCCACTCCCCTGCAGCTGAAAGTTTAAAAAGACGCAACGGGGGTTCCACTTTACCCCTAGCTCCTTCGCCCTGCCGAACACGAGGGGCCATTAGTAGCCCTAACTCCTGCTGCTGAAGAAACGCCCTGAACTTGCAGCGCTCGATGGGGATTACCAGCTTCACCCTTGCAGCTACAACTAGCTCCTGTGCTACTGCAGCCCTTACCGAATCCTGCAGCCACGCTCCCTAAATAAACACTGCGGTTTTACTCGTTACCGAGTTTACACGAGGTATACGGTGTATATCATGCAGCAGGTACCCACTTTTTCTTCTTTTTATTGTCTCTTCTACGTAAATTTAGCAGAATTTAATCCTCGCCCTTTGTTTACGCCGTACGTTGTAGGCCGGACGAGATGTAAAACAAAGGGAATGATTAAACATCCCCATGCCGTATAAGAACACTACGAAATAACTTTTGGATTGAAGCTGGTATTTTTGGTTCCACCGTACGGAAACGACATTCGAACGTGAATCTGACGATGTACCCGCGTTTAAAAATCCCATCGATTATATTCGGAACCTTTTTTCCGAGCGAGGGTCTCCAGCGGTTAATCCCCCCTTTTAAAAAAATGAGTTTATTGAACCTCGACCGAATTACTAGGCGTAACCCAAGCGGGAAAAATTTATCCGCGAGGCACGTAGTTCCGGGACCTGGAAGCTGGTTGTGGCTTGTTCCAGACCTGAAATTACTAAAAGTTTGCCCTTATTGAGGAGCGTGGGATATTTTTACGGAGCAGGATTTCAGGAGAAAAAGAAGTGGACTCTTCAATACAATCTTATTTTAAGCTGAACGAAAAGAAATTGAGGCTGGCAAATATTTGACAGCAAGAACTTCATATGGGTTTCAAGGGCGGAGAAATTTGTTATGTATTAATTATGTGTTAAGTTTTTTTTTTCTTCTTTTTTTTTTTTTATCAAAAGATTAGTTTCTAGAAGTAAAACTTTGGAAAAAAAGAAGAGATTTTCAAAGCGAATCGAGTCTTATGGGAAGGGGAATTTTTTCTTCATACCCCTACGAATAAGTATTGGTAACCGGATATTATGCGTGGCACCGGGGTTAGCTGTATCGCAGGGATTATCCTCTTTTTTTTCCTGATGCTTTGCGAGGGTGCATAGGGTGCAAGTTGGCGATTCTTCTTCAACGGTTTAGAAGATCAGTTCTGAGATTGCCTTCGGAATAAGCAAACCCTACCGATAAATCCCTGAGCTTAAAGTCCACGCGATTCATATGCCATGGTGCAGCACGCGGAGATGGGAAGTCTAACACTCTCAGTTTCCGGTTGCGAGAAAGAATCTAAAAATTGCTGCAGATAATTTAGCCGCGTATACTTCGTTCTGTTCAGAGAATTTTTCAATTATTTCTTTGCACTCTGGATATTGAAGTGCACCGTTTTTCGACAAGTCGATAGAATTAAGAGCTTAAGCGCGCGCGAGCTCCTCGTGAGGGTGCAAAATTAAGTAGTTTGCTAAAATGAAAGTTCGGTGCAGTTCTGACTTATTAATTCATATAATCACAGCTGGTCCAATTCAGGCGGTACTTTCTTCAAAAGTTAGCCCTCACAATCAGACCAAGAGAACAGAAAAGAGAAAATAAAAAGTCGCAAATATAAGGCTTTCTTGGTTGACATGGCCGATAAAATTTCAAACTTTGTACGATTGTTTAACATAAAATCATTCGACGCCTATAAACTGAATACACATTTTTTTTAGGGGACCAATAATACATATAGTTCTTCTTTCCTTCTTCAAATCTACCATTTCGAGACCAACACTTTAGTTGCATGAAACCAAAGACAAATGACGTCATTAGCGAAGAAAAGTGAAAGAAAAAAAAAAAAAAAATTAGAATGCCGGAATCATCATCACTGACTCACGTGGGTATATACATGAGAAAAATTTTTGCGGGTCACTTACCGAAAACAAAAGTTCGTTCCAGCAAAGCAACCCCAAAGAACTATTTTTCTCGCAGTTTTAAGTATTCAGATTATGTAGGTATTATGTACCCGCCAACAGCTAGACTTTGAGAATATTTTTTTAATTACGATAGCACGATGGATGAAAAATTTAATACGAAAAGGCGCGACCAGAACGGGATCAGAAGCTACCGGGCTGGTAATAATTGAAGCGTGTTTCGTTGCGCCCCGAGAGTTAAGCGTAGTGGTGGAGAAATTGAATAACTCGAATATCCAGCCCTCCCTATAGTTTGTTGCTTAACGCAAAAACCCACGTCTGTAGTACCCTTTACGGTACGACGCAGAACCGCCTCCATGCCCTTCCCTTCTATTTTTGCTTTACAACGCTCTACTTCCTGCTACTAAAATAATGAAGGGATAAAATTTCATCTCCTACATTTACTATGCCATTAACGTACTACTTTACTACTCACTACTACTTACTTACTACTAAAATAACTTTATTTGCAATTTTTAGGCGCGAATTTTTGTCAACAAAGCGCACCATACGGACATATTCCATGGGTAATGGTTGAATTTACCCTCGCCTTAAAACCTTTGAAATTATTTTCGAAAAATAATTTGTCACCAGTTAGAGAAAGTTTTCATATTGAGCTCAATTATCGCTTTGTTATAATTTTAGATTTTGCAGAATAAACGTAGACTGGTGCTTATACAGCTGACAAAAATGAAAAAATTTGTTGACGTATTCGATGGTTATTTTGTTTAGAAATTTTTAGTCTAACAATAGAAATAATAACACAACGCGGAAGGTGTTGCGTAGCTTGAGGCCCTCGTAACATTCGTTTCCGCTTTCCGTATCACTGCGTACGTTACACGCTATGGCTATTCTTCCCAGTAGACGCGTGGCTAAAGTCTGCAATCATATGTGGTCCTCGCCAAGTCATGGATTTACGTACGAATAGTTTTCGCAGCTGTTGCAAAATTCATCGATATATTCGAAACTGGAAATTTCGGCAAATTTTGGAAGCCTGATTTCTTTTAATGATTACAAAATCTATCGACACAAATACTTAACTATTCGAGGACCATCGGCATGCAGATTTTCAAAATATACCTGAGACCAGACTAATTCTTTTCACGAGTAATATGGCGCAAAGATTGAGCTGCGCCTATAAAGCGACACACTTGACGGAGAAAGTCTCTGAAAATAGAAAAATAAAGTTCGAAATAATGTGCTGCGCAGAGAAAAGTCCGCCCTAATTTCTATCCTTTTTTTCTGATTTGTAAAGTACATCTTTTAAATTTTATGCTTTTGTATTACATGTACATACGTAACACGCATTTTTTCGTATTACTCTCGTGGAAGGAATTTCACGATTGAAACCCATATTCACGGAACAGTGAACATTTTATCGCATATTAGTTTCTTCGATATTTGGTCTTTTTTTTTTGCGTTCTCCAATTAAAAATTTGCGGACAAAAGTGTACGTACCATATATTCTACCGCATGACACTCAATTAAATACCATAGATCTAGCATCACGCGTATATGAAAAACATGTAGTCGAGAGAACGAAGAGAAATATTTCAAGGAGTGTGATATACTCCATATTGAAACAGAAGCCACAAATGTGAAGAAAACGTTGTCCTATTTTCCAGCATACCTATACCTGTACGTTCTGTAAGTCCGCAGCGTATTATTTTTTTCTGCTCTTAATTTTTTTTTTTTAGCATTATTTTTCTGCGATGTGCAGACAGGGTACATACATACGTAAGTGTTTTTGGTATACATGTATGGAACAGACAGATATCAGTGTTGCAAAGCTTCAACAAAATCATTAAAAAAATTGTCGATCGAGCTGAATATGATGTACGACTCATTGCAGGAATTGAGTGCGGTACCATTAAATCATCCTGTATGTGATAACGCATTTAGATATCAATCTGCACATTCATCTGCATCAGTTTGTTGGCCAGTGTATCAGCGATCATTGGAAATAGTGGCGCCATTCAATCGCTGTGGCTCATGGCAGCATGCTCACGTTGAAAAGAGAGAAAACATAAAACGATCAAATGTAGCATTATATACATGTACGTAAAGGGGCAGTTCTACAAAATTGAGAAATAATAATGATAGTGAAAAAAGAACGAAAAAAAAATATTGATGAATAGAAAGACTAAGTTAGCGGTCCAAATAACGAAGCTTATGCGATATACACATGTATATATGTATACATGAGACACACGTGCGTGGCTAACAAATTAATAACCCACTACAGGACTCTTTTGTGGAGAATTCTTACTCGGAAGTCATGGAATCTAATTATTTCCAAAATTTCAATAGGCTCAGATTTGAAGAACGGTTCAAAAACTTCTTTCTTTCATTGATCTTCTTGATGAAATTGACACCCCTAGACTATATTTCTGAAACCATACAAATCGGAACTGTTGAATAAAAAAAATCTGATGAATTCATGAATCGAAATCAATTTCAAGTAGATATTTTTGATTAATTTTTTTGCGGTACAGTTTGATGCAGGTTAACATAGAGTCTCGATATTAATATGAATATTGTAAAGATTAAATGGAGCTTGCACTCTAATATAGAGTTTTTGATGATTATATTTTTCAAAAATTCGAAAATAAAATCATTTTCGAAAAATAAAAATAGAAAAGAAAATAATAACAATCGGCTCGTACCTATTTCAAAGATAATTTTGCACTAAGATGTATGGAAGGAAAATGAAAATATTTCCGCCTTGAAAAATGTTAATTACGTGGTGACAAAAGAAGAGCGGTTGTCGTTAGCCCGGGTTGGTTTGTTGTTCCCCTTTCGGATGAGATCAATGGAAAAAGCGAAGAGCTCAAGCTGTAACACAACATTTGCATTTGGATAATGGGCTCCGGTACTTGAGAATGAAAGGGTCTTCGCGCACAGAGGGTGCGGAACGCGGTTGTCTTCGTGTCATGAATGGATGGCACTCGTAATATCTTCGATATTATACGATTTTTTTTCTCCTACTATCGAGACAAAGTTTTTTTTTCATTAGATTTAAAAAAATAACGACATCAGGATGAAATATAGCTGCGTCCCAAATAATCATTTGAGTTTCGAATCATATATCTGATTCTATATTTAACGGTGATTCTAAAACACACGACGTGGAATTTCTTTCGCCAAACAAGCTACCTAATTATGTACCCATTTCCATTTTATGAAAATTATCGTAGCCAGGAAATTCTTTCGCTTCCTTGATTTTTTTTTCGAAACTATACGGAATATGGATCATGGAATATGCAAATTTACGACTAGCATGTAGTGACCGTGTTTTTTTGGTTTTAATGTATTATACTTGGCGCGAGACTCCACCGAATGTATGTATTGATAAATAATTCATGCATTCGCAGGGTTACAGAAAAAAAATCAAGATAGCAAGAAGAAAAAAAGGAGACAAAGCTTTTACAAAACCCCGAGAAACTCATCTTCCACTGATTTGAAAGTGTCTTCTGCATTTGCGGAAGCACCATCGTTTAGTAGACTCTCCTACGAATCAAAAGATTTTTGGTTTTTTCGTCTCTCATAAGATGGCACCTATCTTATAAATTAATATACACCGGAATTTCGGTGTTTCTGTAAAATAATAGCTAAAGATATAAAAAATTGACGATATACACCACAAACCGAATCCGACCGGATAAAAAAAAAAAATACGTGACTATCCATTATTTCAATTTGTTGGTCATTCGCTGTTTTTCAGGTGAATGATGTGGAGTTCCGTGACAGCCGCAGGAACCGAGAATGGTCCGGCGCCACCATCCAGAAGTAAACACAGCGCCACATTGCTCTTGGGGCACGTTTATCTTCTCGGAGGTCGAAATGGAAACCTCCCATTAAAAGATCTATGGCGGTACAGCCTCAGTGAGTATCTTTTGTTTTCAAATTTCAAAAGTCACACCTCAATCCGAGCCTCAATCGAAGCCCGTTACGAGTCAATCTACCGTTTCAAAAATTTGTTTTTCCGTTTTGAATTCCACTTGTACAAAAATGTACCCAAGAAAATTTTTGGAACCCCCGCGACGTGCGTCCAGGTGACTCATGTGGACGATTCAAACGTATCTACAGTATTTGCCTGATCGACACAGCCGTATATGTATTGAAGCAGAGCGAAGAATCGAGTTGGATAAATTTCTGCAATTTATGGGGATCATTGGCCACTCGAAATATAATCGCTCTACATAGCTCGGAACATTTAATACGCTAGATATCGTCCCCCGCAGCTCTTTCATACGAGACAAAGTAGTACGAAGCTATAGTCAATTTCTAATCGAAGCTCATGCAAGTAGAGATGAAGCATATTCAATAAGTTAATCCATAACGTAATCTATGTATATATTAGGTTACATATATTGCATTGCTGGAGGGTTTTATATTACGATGCGCAGGATAATGGTACTTGTATGAAAAGCAGGGGGCAATCGTATACGCGCGGTTTTTGAAGTATCATGATTTCTGTGAAGTCTTTCAGAAAATTTTTACAATCCGTGTAAATTTCATATGGCAATTATTTTCGATCTAATGGATAACGACGAAGTTTGAACATATTTGGATCTCATGGGCATTAGTATAGTCTTTGACATGTTCTTAGAATCATCTGTAATCATATAGGTATATGAAGTTGTGCAAACTCTGTATGAGGTTTCATATGAAAAGCTATATAGAAAAATTGTCGGGTATATTTTCTGTACTGTAGAAAAATATTGTATATATTTTCTTTTCTTTATTTTTCAAACGAAACGGTAAATCCAATTGTTTTGAATTCCTCAGAAGCTCACTTACACCATAGATATTTGGTATATATTCTGTATAATATTCTAGTTTTTATTCCCGTCATCTTTTGTGCGATAAAAAAAATTGAATCGCTTTTCACGCGCACCCTCATAGTTTCCACTCAAACAAGCATATATATTGCGATAAGATAAAGAGAACGTTCTCGTTAATCTTCCTAAAGCGTTGTACGGAATATTTCGGGTGTATAAGGTTTCTAGACCATGTACGTAAAAACGTTTTTCTGAATTTCATGCACCCGCCTACTTTTATAACGGTCGTGGGAATACTTGATTCCAAGTATGGCATTGATTATCGAACGGAAATACAGTTTCATGTGCACCAATATTTTAAATGAATGTAAAATAAGCGATGCAAGAACCGCGAGCAATATCACATCAAAAGAGCGATAAACATATAAAGAGTATTAAATAAGATACGCAGTTCGAAACGTATTTTTCTCGAAGTTCGGAATGTTTCATCGGGTTGCCCTTAATTGTTATGAACGGGTTTATTTTTTTTCTTAAATCACCGAGGTACGATTCTTGTCTTTTCAAATGTCTGAAACTTACAATTTATTTATTTGATTTGTTTGTTTCTTTTTTTTTTGGGATCTGAAAAAATGTATACTATCATAAATGTAACCTCTGAAAATCGAATCGTTCACGCATCGTCGCACGGTTTATCCGCATGATGAAGGTATAAGGTTATAACAAGAACCGAGATATGAGCCGATCACTTTGTAACCCCGTTTTCAACGGTTTACACACCATAAATTCTTTGAATCTCGAGTATTTCTAAATTATATACATAACGGGGGTGCACGGCGCAGACTAATAAACTGATGGTATGGTTCGATGGTTGCGTAAAATGAAGGGGCTGGGGGGGGGGGGGGGGGGGGAGAACTCCTCTACAAAGATCCCGCAATGGCATGTGTACTGATTTTGACCAATTTTCGTAGAATCTTCAAACTTGAGCCCTATAATTATTCGTAACAAGTATATGATCCCAATTGAAAATTTAGAGCCGTATTGTTTATAAGCCGAAAGCAAAAAAGATTTTTGCATCAAAGTACGACAAAGTTCTAGTCAAATTTTTTAACAGAAAAATTGAAACAAGAAAAAAAAATACAATGTTAAAAGTGTAGTGCAGATTAAAATAAAGCATGCAGGTTACAAAAATTTTTGATTTCTCACCCCTGGTAAGTGCTGTATAAGCATAATCGATAAAGTTAATCGAAAAAGTGGTCCGTTTTGAGGTATTTTTCCCTATGTATGTATAAGAATATGTGCACACAGGACATTTGCGGCTAGACGGCCGCAGCGCGTTTTGATACCGCGCGTATACTCCATCCGCGTTGCACCCTGCGGCAATTAATCAGGAAAGAGGTTAGAAGAGGATGAGAGGATGAGGATGACGTCCTGCAAATGTCTAGGTATACGTGCATGGGTGAATATTAAACGAACCCCAGAAGGGTTGCACCCCTAGTCGGTTATCCCTGGGGCCGAATATCACGCGGTAAAACCGCCGCAGGGTGTTTCAAGGATATCATGCAACAGTCGTGCCAGCTAGGCTAGCTTATGTAACTTAACCGCTCGAGGTGCAGAAATAGGTTAGGTTATATGATAGTGATTTTCGATATCAAACCCCAAGATTCCTGGAAATTAACTTCAGATGATCGATGATTATCAACTACTACGGGAGAGGGAGAAATGAAGAGAACGCTTTGATCTATCAAAAAACAAAACATCAGCTTGATAGACTGTTCATTTACGGTCAGCCATTTTTTATTGACGTGTAGTCCGGGTATACCTATGCATGGTTGGATATGGGAAATATAAATTATATTCAGGAAACTAAAAATTTTTCCTTTATATCAAATGAAGAAGAGGCACCGTCGGTGCATAGTTGTAGAGAATAGGAATAATTGGTAATTTTCAATTTCGTGTATGTGCCTCTCGAACGAACTTACGAACTGGAGGTTAACTGCGCAAATGGCGGAAAATTTGACGCTCGTTACGACAGCGATACGAAAACTGAGCGAGGCTCAGGGATGCACGTTCAGGGAAATAATGAACTACATTAATTCAGAATACGGTATCGACGGAGGGGAGAATATGCGACGTCAGGTTAGTGTAAATTTAAAATTTCATCCATCCATATTTCATTATTCTAATAGTTTTATCCGTCCGCCAAAAATATTTTTAATTTGGAATTAAATATTTCGGCTCATTCGGATCGGCATTAACCTGTTACATTAAATGTATAGAGTTCCGGCTCAAACTCCACAGAAAATTTTTATCTTCTCTTCTGATCCGCAGTTGCGAGTCGTGTTGAAACGTTGCCAGCAATATAAAATTTTGAAGTGCGTCAACGGGCGTTTCACTTTCGCAGAAACAAGCGAAAAAACTGGATCGGAAAAAGCTTTGGTTGGGTCTAGCGCCCCTAAAAGAAATAAAAATAATAGAAGTTCAAGGTGCGTTGATAATAAGTGCGTTGAGAAAAATCCTCGATCTGGGCGTCGTAGCGGTGGCTTAATTGAGCGCAACAAATGGAAAGAATTACGTCGTGACTGTCACTACAATGGTGTCACGAGACAATTACAGAGAAGTAACAATTGTAATCGGCATTGCATGAAAACTCGGAGTTGCGTGAAAACTCCTTGCTGTCAATCAAAGGCTCAGTTCTAGTGGAATGATAGACTGAACAAAAAAAATTTCAAAGATTTCCCATAATGTATGTCGCATTGCAATTTGAGATCGATTAGTAGAAATTAGTGGTGTTCGTTTTTGTTCCGTATTACAAATATTTTGTACGAATTTTTTGCGTTTGTTGCGAATGAAACTTCAGACTAATTATTATGATTGTTTTTTTTTCTTCAAATTTTCAGAAATTCAGAACCGGATTATATATTTTTTCGAACATATGTCGCGTATGACTTAGTTATCTTGTATAGTCTTCCAGTCGAAGGCTTAGTAGAGAATAAAAGAAAAAAAAAGTTCCTACAGTAAAGCTGATTTAATTAAACTTCGAATTACGATCAAAGTATGCGGAAAGATTTAATTATGGTAATGTCTATCGAGCAGAACATATGAGAAGACAGTGCAGCAGTGCTGCCATCCCTTCGTGTAAGAAAATAAAATGGCCGCATGTTCTTCTGCACTCTAAATATTGACCATATACAGAGCGAAAAGGAGATCTGAATTCATGCAATTTGAATATATCCCCTTAACTTTAATAAAATGCGTATCCCTTAGGAGAATAGAATAAGAGGGAGATGATGAGGACGGGGGTCCTTGAACCCTGGGGAATCCGTCAATGCACTAAAAGCGAAGAAAGAGGGTGGCTCCTAACACAAAGAACATGGATCTTCAAATTCTAACAATAAGGCCTCGAGTTTGCCGGATTTTTTTTTCCTATCAGTCGACTATACTCGAACCAAAATCGGATTATTAATTATCAGGGCGATAGGAAGGCACTAAATTAGGTTGGGTTAAGTAAATGGCAAAATTCAAAGTTCCACGAAGAAAAAGTGCGACTGATTTATCCTGATATATAATAATAATAATAATCATAATAATAACAACAACAACAACAACAACAATAATAATAATAATGATAATAATGATAATAATAATAATACTTAAGGTACATAAGCGAGTTTTTACGTAAGCCTTATACCTGGAGGTCAAGAGGAACCCTGTCGCGAGTGATGAGTTAGTTATAGCGTATAGGACGTGCTTGAGAACAAAGCCTTGTAAACTTTCATGTTGGAGTTGTATCACGTGCCTATGGAACGAACTATATCTTATATCTGGTGCCCACATAGCGAAGGTATATTGATGTGTATTACATACATAGGTATAAAAGAGATGCCCGAGATTGATTGCAAACACGTGTCGTATCTCCTTGGTCTTCTATACGTCTTGAACCGACGGAACACAATGTCACTATTGTTTTAAAATCATTAACTGACTATGCAATGAATGTGAAGATCGGTGAAATTCAATGTGAAGAAATTATATAATGATACATGAAGTTGGTCATTGCTGAATATATCTTAAGGTATGGGTTCATTACAAAGAAAAGTCGCAGAGAAGGTTTTTACGATATTCATTTTTGACCTACTATTAGAAGCTCGATCAGCAACTAGATCTAAATTTGAGTATTTTCTAGAATCGGTTTACTATATGTACACAGCTATTGCAGGTTTTTTACGAAAAAAAAAATCTAGCGTTCAATATCACCTTTTTTAATCTAAAAACTGAGTTCTTATTTTTTAGCAGTTTTCAAAAAAAGTTGAAAGCATTCAATGCGTCGTGGTCGTTTCTTGTAACATGGCATCTCGACGCGGCCGTATATTAAAGTCAGCTGAGAGCCCCATTTTCTACGTTTCCCTCGTCAGCTTCCGCTACATAACTGCAGCCCCTGCAAGTCTAGCCATCCCCATCAGCCATGCATTCTTTTTTTCTTGGGGAAAAAAGTTGAATGCAGTCGAAACTGCAGAGGAAAGCTCCGCGAAGGAAAGAACTTATGTTATAACAGCGATTCCAACCCTCCTCAATTTTCCCCCTATAACTATACAGGAGTCAACTGCTCTTCACATTAATTTTCGACTGAGCTTTTCTGGTTCAGCTCCGGAAAATTCCGGCTACCAACGTTACGGCAGACATCTTAAGCGCCTCAAAATTCTGATTCAGATTGTACATTCTTGCAAAATCGTATATCTAATCCCTGAGAAATAGGTGATTCAAATGATACATATATGAATTTCACTTCGACTTCAAGAATGTCGTTCGAAACCTCGGGGAATCCTCTGTGATAGAATATTTGGATATACTCCTAAATTCCATAGAATCCGTTAAAATGTTTGAAATTTCGTAAATAATCCATGATTTTCTTGAAATCATAAATATCTTTTGAAATCCGCCGAGTTCTTGAAGAGCTGCCCTTGAAACCACATTAAATTTCCAGAAATCTTTGAAATCCAGATAATCTTGTCGTCTCGAGTCCTTGAAATGCTGTTAAATCGTAAAGTTTGAAATCAGTTAAGCCTCAATCTGTAGTTGAGTGGTTAACTCCTCGGTTCAAACTTCCAAGTATCTCTTCGTTTATAATTACTCACTATATATTTCTATTCCTGATTATTCCAGCTGACAGTAGATGGGAGGAGCTTCATCCCGGAGGCGAAAGACCTTCGGCCCTTCAGGAACACAGTGCTGTCGCTTACAAAGACTGTCTCTACGTGTTCGGCGGAGAACTCGGATTTTCCGCAGGCACGGAAACGCCACTCTGGGTTTACAACGTCAAGGTAGGACCTGACAAGAACATACTGAAGATATAGGTTTCAAAGTTCACGATATTTTCCACAATATTCCTACTATACTGGATGAATTGTCTCTAGAATGCTACACACAATTCGAGTGTTCTGGAAAATCCAAAAGCGATAATAAATTTTAAATCCACCCCAGGTTGAAATACGTTTTACTCTTGTATGTGTGACATCAAACATGATTGCCTTTCATCCAGAACCTGCCCTTCTGTAGTATAGCATGAGAAAATACAGCCCACAGGGCCCGAGTTCATAAAATCGATCCGATAGCCCCTCAAGTACCGTGTTTGTTTTAATTTCCAACGCACATGTCTCAACAAAGCAAAATAATAATAATGATAAATAATTCCCATGCATGCGGTAAAACAAAAATCGTGGCAATTTTGAGTGAAGTTTTACACGCGATACGCGTTATATAAAATATACGGATCAGTTCACTCATTATCATGTTGGTATAGATCCAGTAAGGTCAGGTTGATTCAGGTTATTATACTGGGTAAAGTTGGACTGGACCAAATAGAGATAAGTGAGATTGTGTATAAGGTTTGTAGAAATTGGATAGGATTTTAATTAATTTAGATTGATTTTCGTCAATTTTGGAGACACATGATGTACGATATCCTAACTTTCATTTCCTCAATGTTACTCAATATGATGACGCGAGTCTCAGTCGTTCGCCGTCCCCTTCGTAACTGAAATTCCCCTCCCTGATTGGACAGGGACGTGTAAAACTTGTTACTGATGACGATGCTATTGATTTAGTGGTTTCTTGGAGTGGGCCGACAACCAGTGACATAAATGAGGGATGATCCCTCTCTCAAACCGTACGAGTTCTTGCAGTATGAGAGTCACGCGATTAGCAGGCTAATATCTAATTGTTTTCCTATCAAGGATAGAACCCTGATCTACCGCAAGGGGATCCATTTTGACTTTGGATTACAGCTGAATTAGGGGTAAAAATCATTTCTGAGGTTAAAATTTTTAGACCTACAGCGGAATGATGTTCAAGTTAATTGAGTAGGATTAAAAAAATTTTCGAATTGTGATGAGACATATGCATGTAGGCTATGAAGTACGAGACCCATCCAAATGGGGGAAAAAGTGGGCGGGCTCGTCTTTTGGCGCTGAAAAGACTAATGACCATCCGATTCAGAGAGAGAGCTCTGGGATCGGGAATTGGGACGTTGACAATAGCGATTGATGACTTCCCGCAAATCCGAGTTGGTAGGGCCAGTCCGACTGACAAGATTAACCATAATAACTCATAGCGCAAGATTTGTTTCATTTTGATTTTGGTTCATTTTTGGAAAATCAAAGGAACTGGATTTGGAATTCCTGGATTTCTCAAAAGAGCTGCCTTTTTTCATTAGGCATATATTTTCGATCCCTGATTTTCTTATCACACTACCTGCACTTTTCCAGAGATTTGGTCTGCTACTTTTCTCATTCTTCTCTTCATTTTTATTTTTCTTCGTTTCAGTTCCTGTATTAGCAGTATGATATTTAATTCGGGATAGGATATCAGACGTGGAGGGTTATCAGCAAACCCTGCAGCTGGCATGAATAAGATATGACGCGAAGGTCTATCTGGGCTTTCCTTTGCGTTTTTCACTTTTTTAATTATTATTGAAGATATGCGGAATATTGCGCTAGATTCGTAACATAAAATGCGGAATTGGACACATGTATTTAAAAGTACTGCGCCTTACAGTAATTATATAATTAATCTATGATAAGGAAAGAAACTCTCCAGTATTACTCGATTTTTTTTTCAAATTCTCTCATCAGATATCTATGGTACAGTTATATAGTTCGATTGGCGCGCTTGGTATATTTATTGAATCTCATATCATCGTCTTCGCCGACACGGGGCACCCAAGGAATTCAGAAATATCTAGGATAAGCAAACCCAAAAAACGGGGGCAGGATCGTAAGACAAAAAAAAATTCATAGTTAGCACCATGCATTATTTTCTGTACAAAGAGTTATCCGAAAATGTACCGTAATAGAATAGCAAAAATAATGTTTGAGAAAA
Organism: Athalia circularis; assembly: GCA_963978495.1. NCBI lineage: Eukaryota > Metazoa > Arthropoda > Insecta > Hymenoptera > Athaliidae > Athalia > Athalia circularis. Next base: position 12,347,594 of record OZ021700.1, on the reverse strand, counting down.
CCAAGTGCAATCCAATATTCTTACAATTAGAAAGATAGCTATCTTTCAAATGAGTCATCAGAAAACAATGACTAGACATTCATTACAACAATAGTATTCCCACCCCCGAGACAACTCCCATGCCCACTTCAATATTTTCTTCAAAACTTGCAGCTATACTGTAAGTCATTTCCGAAACTAGAGGAAATTTGATTGTCTGTCATGATAACTATGGCGAAGTGGAAAAGTTCCGATTGATGGAATCAAGAGCGGTATTTAGGACTCTAGACATGATTGCAGACTGATTTCTGACGTTGGAGGAAAAAGAAAACTAAAACAGAATATGTATTTTTTTTAACAACATAGCCATGGTCGAAGTCAGTAAAAATAATCGAACCATATGCAAACCACCTTTCGAATTTATCAACAATATTTTGGTCTAGTCACTTCGTTTCGTTATTTATTTATTCCCAGCTATCTTTTTATTGATCACTGAAAGTAAGAGACGCAGATGATGTTCAAAGTTATGACTCGTATAGTGATCCGCGTCTAAGGACGATGACATTTTAATTTTACTCAAGATTTACAAGTATCGTGCCCCTCTAGCATTATATGAGCTAACTGGCAATCTGCACAGAGGGTGGTTTTGGTAACATCTGGTGCTAACGGACGTTTCGGTCTTTTTTGTGCCATGTATTCGTGAGGGATCCCGTCTACACCCTGGAGCATATGTTGTAGGGTGTATAACAGACCTAGTAGTTGATACAAGAAAGTGTAGAATGCATTAAAGTTCTAGGGAAAACTTGCGTGTGTACTGAATGTTGTTAGACTGCAGAGATGAAAATAATCTACATGTTGCGATTGTACAGAAAAATTGTCACACTCACTACCTATTTCTGTACAACAATAATTCCACGTGTTGAACAGTTCTACAAAGATTATACTAATACGTAGATTTTACACTTATTACATACGTACACGCGTACTTTATTATATGTGTATACAATAGATTCTACCTTTACGTGTAGGTGCCCATAATATCGATCGGTAGAACACTGAGCCCCGTTGTTTTCTAAGCGGGGTGGAAATAGGGGGAAAAGTTGAGCAAGCATGGACATCAGGTTACGAGCAGACAAACAAGCCAAGCAAACGGCAAGGATGAAAGTATATTATATATCTACAGAACGAGGATTATTGAAGAGGATAAAGTTGCCGGGTTAATCGTCCACACGCTCCTGTGCAGCAGCAGCAGAAGCAGCCACTTATCTTATCCAGAAAACTTTATCTCTTTCCGGCCCCTCTTATTTTTTTCTACCTTTTTTCCTTCACATCCTCTTATTGCTCCATTTTTACACCCTTTGGGCCTCTGGCAAGTGGTTTTTAACTCCTGCTACCTGACTTTTGAGTTGCACGAGTTGCCATGGTACGATCATGCAGCCAGTTTTTGAGCTCTCAAAAGAAAAAGAGAAAGTGAAAGTGGAATAAATCGTCGCTTTAGAAGTAACATAGAGAGATAAGTGCGCAGGATACTTTTTAGTTTCTGATGGGTCGAAAAAAAAATAGAAAAAATTGGTGTGTTATATTCTACGACACGATAATTCATATTCTATAAAAACCAGAGTAGAACTCTTTTTTTTGGGACTCTTTTTAGGCACCAGGCATGTCCGTAGGCGAATGAAGCACCTTAAGAATCGCGGCAGATTGAAATTCTCAAGTTATTTGCAGAAAAAAATGTTTGTTCAATTTCAAAAAAGGTGTCGAGTCAATTTTGTTGAAATTATTGGATTAATGCAGTATGTGTGGCTTTTGTAACCAAACTTGCAGACGAACTTCTTGCCCTATTTTGACGAAGTTTCTAATGAAACATCATCGCCTAAGAAGTTCGATCAAGCCAGTTCAACTTCCGGGTTTGAGACAGTGGACGATTAAACTTGAAAATTGTTCGTAATATCTACATTTCTAATAAAGATTGAACAAAATCTGAAACGCTACACTTACTGATGTGCATAAACATTATAGAGAATTTTTCGAGAAGTTTTTGCTTTGTCTTGTATAAAATGGCTGCCCGACACCTCTTGAATTAGTCATGACTCGCGTGCAAAAAAAAAACTTCTGCAATAAGTACTAAGGGGTGCAGTGCAATTTTATTTACGAATATCACTTATTACTTTGCTTTTGAAAGTTCTGTGTGTTTCACCCCTGCGCTGTGCAGTATAGTCAATCCTTTCATGACCGTACAGTTGTATTGGGGTCGTCGGGCGGCGGATCGACGGAGTCGTAGTCTGTCTCGTCGTGTTGCCATGACTACCACGTTCGTTCATTTGTTTTTAATCACTGAACCGCTAGAAAAAAAAAGAGACAGCAAGCGAGTTACGAAAATCACCAAAGTTCCATGTTTCGTGTTTCCCTGACCATTTATGTTTCGCTGTACTGATCCTCGTCACTCTCTTCATCCTGTTTTTCGCATGGCATAACTGGAATTTTATCGACTCTATGTAACATTCTAATCCCAACTACGTCGGAAAACCCAAGAGTACAGGTATCTATCAAGTTTTCAAGTAATTCATTTTTGTTACTGAAGCTCGAGTTCGATATTTGTAAAATTCACTTGGGGTAAACTAGACCATTCCTTGAAGTTCGTAATAATTTATCGGTTTTTCGTGCGAGGTCAAGGAACAACAGAATAATTTCTGGGTACCAGTGACGTCAGCAGAATTGCATCGTTACTGCGAATGATTCAAATGGTCGAGTTCACGTATGCATATAACCTCGCGGACAAAAGGCTTTCAGAATGATCACCCGAGATGTGTACAAAATTGTTGATCCCACAAGGAATTGTTCTTTTTCCGTTGTTTCGAATTGATATAGTGCTATATCGTTATATTGAATGGTATGAACATCGAGATTTCGAATAAAAAGTTTCGAAAGAGTAATTCCGGAGATCGGATGATAGATCAAAAACTTGAAATGTTTTTCGGCTCTGAATTGGTCGGGTCGCTGGTCATCGCCGAATCCACAAAATCGCACAGGTGGCTATCATAAGAATGCTACATCGAGTGCAAAGGATGGATCGGTATCATATTATATATATTGTACGTTCAGTAAATCTTTATTTGTGGTCAATGACACATAGCACGTAGTAGACATAGACATGGAATATAGAAATACATGAAGAAGTTGAGACATTTTGGCGAAACAATCTTGTGATCAGATTTGCACCTGATGTGAAAAACGGTATTGCTGTCCAACTTGCAAGCTGAGTTTTTGCATTCCTACGATCTGTAGAGGTGGATTCAGCTACAAACGTTGCAGAAATGTCATGTGATGTTTTTTCGTTTTATTGTTGAACCCATGCCTTTACATACTTGCTTTGAGATGTTGTAAGAAAAGAGGATCTTAAAACCAGTAGTTCCGGTTTCCATTAAAACAAGCCGAACAACCTTTTGGCAGGCTGTTGCTGTCTTGGCGTTTTCGATATAGGTCGAAATGGATTAACAAGTGAGAAAACATCTTTAATGATTGTATCTGCTTGATTGACTATGCCTCTAATATGATGAGTTTTGGCATTATCGGTGACATCTTCGTCAGTTGCGGCGTCGTTGACTACAGCGGTGGTTTCATCGGTGACGTCGTCGTCAGTCGCCATCTCGTCGACTGCAGCCGGGTTTTCATCGGTGACGTCGCCGTCATTTGCGGCATCGTCGACTGCAGCAGGGGTTTCATCGGTGACGTCGTCAGTTGCGGCGTCGTCGACTGCAGCAGGGGTTTCATCGGTGACGTCGTCAGTTGCGGCGTCGTCGACTGCAGCAGTAGTTTCATCGGTGACGTCGTCGTCAGTTGCGGTTTCGTCGACTGCAGCAGGGGTTTCATCGGTGACGTCGTCGGTTGCGGCGTCGTCGACTGCAGCAGGGGTTTCATCGGTGACGTCGTCAGTTGCGGCGTCGTCGACTGCAGCAGTAGTTTCATCGGTGACGTCGTCGTCGGTTGCGGTTTCGTCGACTGCAGCAGGGGTTTCATCGGTGACGTCGTCAGTTGCGGCGTCGTCGACTGCAGCAGGGGTTTCATCGGTGACGTCGTCAGTTGCGGCGTCGTCGACTGCAGCAGTAGTTTCATCGGTGACGTCGTCGGTTGCGGCGTCGTCGACTGCAGCAGGGGTATCATCGGTAACGTCGTCAGTTCCGGCGTCGTCGACTGCAGCAGGGGTTTCATCGGTGACGTCGTCGGTTGCGGCGTCGTCGACTGCAGCAGGGGTATCATCGGTAACGTCGTCAGTTCCGGCGTCGTCGACTGCAGCAGGGGATTCATCGGTGACGTCGTCGGTTGCGGCGTCGTCGACTGCAGCAGGGGTATCATCGGTAACGTCGTCGGTTGCGGCGTCGTCGACTGCAGCAGGGGTATCATCGGTAACGTCGTCGGTTGCGGCGTCGTCGACTGCAGCAGGGGTATCATCGGTAACGTCGTCAGTTCCGGCGTCGTCGACTGCAGCAGGGGTTTCATCGGTGACGTCGTCGGTTCCGGCGTCGTCGACTGCAGCAGGGGTTTCATCGGTGACGTCGTCGGTTCCGGCGTCGTCGACTGCAGCAGGGGTTTCATCGGTGACGTCGTCAGTTGCGGCGTCGTCGACTGCAGCAGTGGTTCCATCGGTGACGTCGTCGTCAGTTGCGGTTTCGTCGACTGTAGCAGGGGTTTCATCGGTGATGTCGTCAGTTGCAGCGTCGTCGACTGCAGCAGGGGTTTCATCGGTGACGTCGTCAGTTGTGGCGTCGTCGACTGCAGCAGGGGTTTCATCGGTGATGTCGTCATTTGCAGCGTCGTCGACTGCAGCAGGGGTTTCATCGGTGATGTCGTCAGTTGCAGCGTCGTCGACTGCAGCAGGGGTTTCATCGGTGATGTCGTCAGTTGCAGCGTCGTCGACTGTAGCAGGGGTTTCATCGGTGATGTCGTGAGTTGCAGCGTCGTCGACTGCAGCAGGGGTTTCATCGGTGACGTCGTCAGTTGTGGCGTCGTCGACTGCAGCAGGGGTTTCATCGGTGATGTCGTCATTTGCAGCGTCGTCGACTGCAGCAGGGGTTTCATCGGTGATGTCGTCAGTTGCAGCGTCGTCGACTGCAGCAGGGGTTTCATCGGTGATGTCGTCAGTTGCAGCGTCGTCGACTGCAGCAGGGGTTTCATCGGTGACGTCGTCGGTTGCGGCGTCGTCGACTGCAGCAGGGGTTTCATCGGTGATGTCGTCAGTTGCAGCGTCGTCGACTGCAGCAGGGGTTTCATCGGTGATGTCGTCAGTTGCAGCGTCGTCGACTGCAGCAGGGGTTTCATCGGTGACGTCGTCGGTTGCGGCGTCGTCGACTACAGCAGGGGTTTCATCGGTGACGTCGTCGGTTGCGGCGTCGTCGACTGCAGCAGGGGATTCATCGGTGACGTCGTCGGTTGCGGCGTCGTCGACTGCAGCAGGGGTTTCATCGGTGACGTCGTCAGTTGCGGCGTCGTCGACTGCAGCAGTGGTTCCATCGGTGACGTCGTCGTCAGTTGCGGTTTCGTCGACTGTAGCAGGGGTTTCATCGGTGATGTCGTCAGTTGCAGCGTCGTCGACTGCAGCAGGGGTTTCATCGGTGACGTCGTCAGTTGTGGCGTCGTCGACTGCAGCAGGGGTTTCATCGGTGACGTCGTCAGTTACGGCGTCGTCGACTGCAGCAGGGGTTTCATCGGTAACGTCGTCAGTTGCGGCGTCGTCGACTGCAGCAGGGGTTTCATCGGTGACGTCGTCAGTTGCGGCGTCGTCGACTGCAGCAGGGGTTTCATCGGTGACGTCGTCGACTGCAACAGGGGATTCATCGGTGACGTCGTCGTCAGTTGCGGCGTCGTCGACTACAGCAGGGTTTTCATTAATCGTAGCGTCATCAGATGTAGGAGGTCTATGAAATATATTTCCAACGGCTCCTGTTACTACAGAAACAGTGTCTTTTATCGTTGACGCGATGCCTGCAGTCACGCCGTGTGCGATTTGACCGATTTGCCAGAAGGGCTTGGCCTGGGCCTGATGGCCCACAACCAAAAGTATCAATAGCACTGTGAACTTCGACATGTTAAGTTTCTGAAATCGACTTGCTACTTGATGGTCTTGTACGAAATATTTGCCGTTTTTATACGTAGTTCGAATCATTGAACTGTGAAAAAACAGGTGCTTCTTCCCCGATGTGGAATTCATGGTTCTGTTTCGGAAATACTATATCATAACACGCAATTTATCCACGTAATCACAAATTTAGAATATTGATTTAACGTTAATATCAGCATATTTCTCGTCTACGCAAATGATGCATCACAAAAACTTCCGTTACGTTATTGAAACTGTACCAGACTACATATACGACCAATTTTTCCAGGGGCAGATAATTATGTTTCGTCAAAATCAGAAAATGATAAGTCTATGCATAGAAAACTGGTTTTTATATCGCTGTGCTGGAATACAAAGAAAGTATACTCATAATTTCTGTTCTCACTTGCTAACTTTACTCTCACAGGCCTCATGCCGATTTTTCTCAAAATACGATTTGTGAGATAATCATAAGTTTTATTTTACCAGTCAGAAAATATTTGTGCAAATGCGTCAAATTTTGCAGTATTAACGGTATGTAATCACAGTATTATCTCTGCTCTTACATCATCGCCTACCTCTAATCTGAACCACATGTATCACACTTGATATCACACGTCGCAATGTTAACATTCGCGAGCGAATAGTCAATCATGTGATAAAGACAAAAGTTCGGCAGACGGTGGCCAAGTACATCACTTTTTAAAGACATTAATATACATTTTGGCTGAATAAATATTTTTCACATTACTTCGGTTAGATTGTCATATCGACAAACCTCATAATTGTTAGTAGCACACGAAAAGTTTCCATTATTTTCAGATTTTTACAAATAATTTATGGAACGAATTTATTCAAAATCGGGCAACGACTTTAGTAGAACGTCAAAGAGTCATTTTCGAGTCTCGCGTCATATGTTTTTATCTAAATAATTCTAAAGGGTGCTGTGATTCTCCCGCATAAAATAATTTTTTCTCTTTTGAGAAATACACCTTTTTCTTACAATGCTAAAACTTTCAAAACACTGCTAGTTTGTCATACCTTTATACATACATAATTACTTTTTGATATTCGCCTTTCTCCTCTTCTTTGTTTCAATCCCTACCATCATCTCTACCCTCGAGGATTGAAGTTCTTTGATTGCCAATACACATCAAAAGAACCTGTCGACAGATGTATACATACAGTTGTGTACCATGCACGTATCTACAATGTGTAAACTTCTACATAGATGACGTAACATTCATGCTTAGCTTAACAACCTTTGAATTGAGGAAAGCTTTCATGCCCATGTGAGATCTTTGAATAAAAATCATTGGGAAAAGCTTGAATAATCGATGAATCAACCGCTCCGCATCCCTTGACGATTGAATCTCCAGATTCTGAAGTTTTTTATGAGAAAAAAAAGGACGAGGTAAACTAAACGAAAGCAAAAGATTGACGAAATAAAGTTTATGAGTTGATCTGAAAGAGTAGTGTACGAGAAACTGAACTTGCATACATCGATACCTAGAAGGATCAAGAACATAAAAAAAGTCGCTAGATGACAAAATAAAACAATAAGCATGATAAAGAAAGAGAAAAGTCCCATGAATCGAGAAAGCGAAAGGAAAATAATTTTTCTGCAAGAATCCGGAGCGAATTTGGACCTGATAGTGGCTCTAGAAGTTGAGCGTAACTGTCGTTATCGAATATCTCGGTGACACAGAGAAAGAAGCATGGGCAAATAGGGTCACGAAAGTGGAAATGCCGCGCTATAAGTGAATTTCCGAAACTTTTCATGCGGGATGAAGAAATTTATTCATCCAGCCATCTCATGAATCCGCAACTGGCGCGATATAGAAATATGGGAAAAGGGGATCAGGGGTCTAAATATCATGTATGTATGCGTTACATAGTTAGATTTGGTTCGGACCGACGCGACGCTCGGATTCAACGTTCGCTTTATGTCAGCAAAACGTAGGTCTGTCCTCCTTGTTTCATCATTCTTTGACCCAAAACACTTTTTTTCTACTTTTTTTTTTGTTTTATAATTTCTATCCATGCACAGCTAGCCCGCATAATAATTCTGAGGTGAGTGATAGTGAGTGTCTCCATGGCAACAGCATGAAACACCCATATGAATATTTAAACTTCGCTTCACTGGAGCTCAAAGAAATTTATAACTGGAGTTCCAAGTGAACCAACCAACCACATAAATGACATACTACGCTTTAAGAAACTCCTCGGATTTACGTCGTGAGACGAATTTGTGTCATCAACTTTTCAGCACTCTTTTATGATTTTATAATTCTTTATTCGAATATTTATATGAAATGCAAATAACTGATAACTCTGCCGTTCGGCGTCGTTTCAAATTGTCAGATTAGAAATCAATCCTTTCAACTGGTTTTTCACTGCTGATGCAGAAATTAAGTGAAACTAACAATAGAAGAAGACAAATTGCTGCAGAGAAGCAATTCTCTAGGTCTTTTGTTCACGACTTCTCCCCTTCTCTTTACTCCAATCACCTACTTGGCAGACCATTCGCCAGCCTAAATTATGGATTTCTATGGCTATTGTTAGACCCGCTGCACAACCTCTTCTCAAAGAAATCTGAAATTGTACGAAATCCGAGGAAATCTTAGGATGTGTATATGATAGAAAAAAAACAATAGAGGATACCTTATAGCTTGGAAAACTTTTGATACCAAAATGCCGTTGTTATTTCTGAAGTTTTCTGAAGAATGTAGTAAGTGTTGGGAAATTTATACGAGATTGTAGAGGTTTTAGATATTTCGATGAAAAAATTACGAATAAATCAATATACCTAACGAAAAATTCCTGTTACTATTGTACAAGCAAATGATCTGTATATATACGGTATGCAGATTTTTGCTCCTCAACCTTCTACAAGGCTAACTGGATATCGAATTTTAATTTTAAAGTCTCGTATGACGAATAAGTGGATGACTTTTTAATACTCATTTTTGTTGTTGTTTATTTTAGACCAATACCTGGAGGAAAATAAGAGCACAACGAGGTTGCGCAGTGCCAAGAGGCCGTAGAGGACATACCGCTCTCGTCCATAAAGGTCAAATGTTAATTTATGGTGGCTACCAGGATCTCAGAGGCAGTTCCCCTGAACTCTGGGCTTTTCATTTTGGTAACTTGATACTTCCTGACGATGTTATTGATTTCATATCAGATTAATACCGAAAAGGAATTTATGGTCATTTAGCATGTTCATTTACTTTTCAATCTAGAAACGGAGTCTTGGCATCTGCTCTCATCCAGCGAATGTGGACCTGCGGCGAGACACAAACACTCGGCAGTACTACACGAAGATGCCGTTTACATTTATGGAGGAATGACAGATCTGCAGGAAAGAAGCGACTGCTGGAGGTGGGATGTTAATACCGCTTCGTGGTGTTTACTCAAAAGCAAACCTGGACCAGGACCTCTTCATGGTCATGCTGCATGCAGACTTCCTAGCTGTATGTTACTTTTTGGAGGCGAGAGTGGAGGGCTACCTACCAATGAACTTTGGAGGTTTCATTTTGGTTGGTATTCCATTGAATATCTTGATTTGTGAGAATCCCTCATGTTTGTTGGAATCAATAGAAATTCTCAACATTGCAAGTTATCGAAAGTTGTTATGAGTCAATGGAAGTATTTTGCAGCAGTTGGAGGACTTTAGAAATAATTAAAAACTGTATTATTGGACTCCACTGTAAATCCAAAAGTATACTAGGTACTTGAATTTAATTAAGTTCTTCAATTTATTGTTGTTATCACTACTTTAGGCACTGAAACATGGGAAAAACTAAGCGTACCTGGTCTAAAGCCTCAACCGCGTGCTGAAAGTGTGGCTCTCGCAATTTCCGATCTTCTGCTTCGAGGTACTTGTGTCGACCACCCGAAAGCCCGTTTCCGAAATCAGCGTCCCAGGTTATCCTCAAACAGAATATCGCCCTCTGAAGCACCAACGAGGCCGAGTTTCCTCAAGGAAATATCAAAATTCTCGCAAATAAACCTTTCCAAATTAAGCCACCCCACTAAGTGCAGCTACTCAGTACTCAGTGGTCAAGATGACCATGAAGAAAGTCCTCAGGAAGTATGTATGACAAAAAGATATCACGTTTCAACCTCACCCAAAATCATCCGATCCTCTACTAATCCACACTTTGAACCAAAAGAAAAACCCCTAACATGTTTAATTCACAGGTAAACTCCTACTACCCATTTCAACAGGTGGACGTTGAAGTGGCTGAACCAACGACGGGAATGGTGAAGTCTCGTAGTGCAAACGCGTTGGCAAGACGCCGTCAGAAGCTTCCAGAAACTCCAAGGTCAACAGTTGAACAGCGTTCGGCCTCTGGAATGATTAGAGATCCGATTTCAGTGCCAAATTTCCGCGCGTTAACGTTACCAACACCCGTGTTGACGCCCGTTGAAGCTTCTAGACTGGTATTCGTAGATCCAGATGAAGACACCGACGAAGAATACCAAAAAGATCCTCCGACCTCAAGATTAATAGAAGTCGCGGAAGCGGAGAAAAGGTGATTAGAACGAAAAATAATTTTTACCCGATTCTAGGGAACGTATTTTTGATTCGTTCTTTTTTTGTTTATTTCATCTTCCAGGGACTTTGCAACGGTTCACCAGGCTTACCAACCACCAGCGCGTGGGGAGAGCTATAGTTCACATTTATATGAAGCGGTTCAGACACCGAAAACACCAACAGTGCCAACGAAAATTCCGACATCAGCATCTGTGCGATTCGCTGACCTTGAAGAGGGTGAAGAGTCGACGTCAGATTATGCCAGCATCGAGGCTAGGAGTCCTGGAGATCCTTTGGGAGATGATGACTGGCTGAAAAAATCGAAACAAAAAATAATACGCGAGGGACAATTTGGTTTTTGCAACCCAAACTATTTGGGTCTCGAAATGAACATGGATCCGAAGTATGCAAAAATGCTGAATAGTCCTCCGGACAGCGTTCTGGAGGATGGACCTGGAAGATCAGCCTCCCAAACATTTGAAGAACTACTCGAACTTCAGGAAATGAGACCTCGGGCTCCTCCAAAAAGCTTGCCTCTAGGATCACCGTCAAGACGCGCCCTGAGCGCTTCGAGAGCTGAGAGACAAAGAGCCAAAATGGCTGCGACCGAATCGAACACGCCTGGACCCGCGCCATTATACGTTTTCTTAGTTGGCGGTAAGGAAAAAGGCCAAGTTACTGTATTCGCACGGCCAGTTTCGCTATGGAAACTCCAACTTGCGCCACACATATTCTAATAATCATGAAGTAGTCTCGTAATCGTAATAATCTCTGATGATCTTAAGATGGTATTATGCATACCATGACCGTCACGGGAGAACTGCTGAGATCACGTGACCCCAATTGTCGCCACACGCGATGCCACTTTAACTAATTCAGAATGGTCAAAATTTATCAACGATTATTTATCATGTAGATCATTCTAGACTCAAGCTCACTACGCCCCCTTGATAAACGCAGATTATATTTTGAAATAAAAGCTATACATGAGATTGATAATCGTAGAATATTTTTTAGCCAATAATGATTGATCTATCGAAATAAGATCTGCTGTTTGTGTTTATAATTATACTGACACGTGGTTATTATTATATTTATAGAAATCAGTTGTGCGATCAAATTTATGAGGTGTTATTCCTCAATCGATATCGATTTCTATATAAAAACCAACAATAATCATAGTGATAACCACAATAATAATAATAACAATAATATTTATTATATTACCTACAAAGATATAAGAAGATGAAGAGAGAATGAAACAAATAATTAGTGTCATCATCACTATACGCTCAAAACCGGGCAATATACTATACATAGATATATTCAAGAGTGATTTCACAACAAACTAAAAAAAAACATGAATATTATCATAGTGTAATCGTATAGGGCTGAAATGCGCCAAATTAATAATGTGGTAGAAAGTTCTGGGGAGTAAAATAAGTCTTACAATTAGTAAATCTCGAAAAGTAAAAGATATGCAAAAAGTTATAATTGAAATAAAGAGCTTACGAATAACACTCTCAAATATCAAAAAAAGAAAAACAAACAAACAAAAGAAATAGAAGCGAATGCAATTATGAAGTAATACTGCAACAATCAAACCAAATATTGAACCAAAACATAATCGTTCTATACATAACAGTATCAAACAAAAATAGAGTAGTCTCAATTTAGCCATTTTATCACTCATTTTTAATCTATACATATAACCTAACCTACGGTATCCACAAGAAGGTTAATAATAACAAATGCTAGTCAAAATATACTCGGAATTACTCATCAAGATAAAAAGTTGAAAAAAAGTAACTAAATAAATAACAGCTCTGCCGGACCACATATGCGTTCGCTGTATTATAGTAATAATGTAATGATAGTAGTAATAACAATAATATTGATAATAATAATATTAATAATACTAATAATAATAATGATAACAATATCCTTAGACGTACATACAAAATATGTGTAGGTATTTAAATATAACAAAAGCAGGAATAAGTCTGCTCGCTCAGGATATATATGTTGCATGTTAAATAGTTGTAATTCGTATACTTGTATACATGTAAAGGTTTTAGGTATGCCAGATAATCGAATAAATAGTACTGTAATTAATGGTAGTTAATTGTCAATTAGTTATGCTATACAATGATAAATCGATACAGTGATCAATTATGATTTACTCTTATGCCAATAGGTAGGTATTATAAATGTATCGCAAATAATCGTATGCATCAAATTTCTTCAACACAATTCTATACAACCTGTATATCTGAAAACATTGTAAAATTACAAAGTGAACCCAGTGAAAAAAAAAAACCAACAACAACAACCAAAACAACAACAACAACAACAACAACAACAACAACAACAACAACAACAATAACAATAATAATAACAATAACAATAATAATAACAATAATAATAATAAAATAGATTGTAGATCGAGTCGAAGATCAAAGCTCAATCGATCATCAAAAATTTTATGCTCAACGCATTTTTTTCTCTCATTACTTTTCCTCTGATACGCGTCTAATGGCTGAATTAGAACATCCGTCGAATAGATTGTAAGCAGCGTTGATGATTTTGGTCTATACAAAAGTAATAAAAACAACTATGAAAAATTATTACACCGTGTTTAAAATAAGAAAAAAAAGATTATCAATTCATTTGACTTGAATGGTTCTTCTCTTTTATGATTAAATTACGCATCATCAATTTTTATTACTTAACGGTGATGATTGCGATTAATATTCTGTAGGTATAGCTATCGATGTGTAAGTGACATAATAATATTAATAATTACGATCTGAGTATTATTAATTAAGGATTATGACGATAACAATAACAACAACAACAACAGCGATAGCGACAACGCCAATGACAACGACAGCGACAACGGCAAGTACAGAACGAAAACGACAATGACAACAATAACAACAACAACAACAATAATAGTAATTACAAGAATTGTAATAATAACAAAACCACCAACAACAACAATAAAAATAATGATAAACAATTAGTCACTTTTTAAAATTATGTTCATAAATAGTTATAATTAGATAGAGGTGATTAGAGCTGATAGAGCAGATAACGATACGATGCATCGTTATGCATTTATAAACAAAATGTATTTCCACATAATATTGAGGGCTCAGAATCAGAAGGGCGTAACCCACAAAAAAAAATGGGGATACTCCCACGTGAGCGTAATCTATCATCAACTAAGAATAAAATTGAAAAATTTGGATGTTACATTCGGTACGTACAGGAATTTCAATTTCTTAATCCCATTCGACTTATTGACAGACGGACGTCATTTTTACAGTTGGTCACTTTTCTTTCGAAGGGGGAACGGGGGATTACTGGTCTTGCAAAATCGAAAAAGTGTGAGCTGAACGCCCTTACAGTTCTTAGCACTCGATATACTGTACATCATAGATGAAAGAGTTTCTCGCGTGTAGAATTTTTACGCCCAATAATAAAAAGGCCCACACATATAATCCATCCATACACGTAGTAGAAATTGGCGAACGAAGTGTTCGTTAACTAGACGTTGTTTGGAGGCGCTATAATATAGGTACTTCAAAATTTGTATTCTGTAGGCGTGCGATTTTCACCAACGTGTGAATATATTATGTAGAGGACGACTGCAGAAAAGAATATGAAACATGAAAGAAATTCCTATATTTTAAAATATAAAATGTGAACCGAATATACGGGTGAAACTATTTCTTCTTCTTTGTTTTTACTACAGTCTATAGAAAGATGAACTTTTCATTAAAATTTTGTCTATCAAAGATGAATCTTTAATTTTTATCGATGGTCAAAATACACCGATGTTCTGTTTTTTCAATAAATTATTTTCTGTTACTTAGATGAAATTTATGTGTGTAACATATTATGTAATTGTCACAGAAAAATCGGGCAACGTGCAATATTGAACGTATGAAGAGGTGAAAATCAGAAGGTCGTGACCCACACAACAAAAAAAACATCAGAAATACAATACTTTTAAGTTATTGTGGGTTACGCCCGTCTATCCCCGTAGTTTTGATATTTTCAAAAATAATTAGCTGTCCACTCGGGGCATAAAAAAATACAAATTTTTGAATTATGATTCACATAATAGTATTAAATGTACATCACATTATACCTAATCGTGCTACGGTTGATTATAAAAAGCAGACAATAAGAGTCAATTATGAATGGTATAGTCTTTATTTTGTGTTTTTGAAAGTGTATGAAGTTCGGGATGGAGTTTTTTTTTTAAATTTTGTTGTTATTAATAATTTGTTACATAGATAAATCAGCATTGAATTTCAAGTGATTTTCAACGTCCAGTTAGGACTTGGCTAAAGATGTTTGAAAATATACGTTTTCCATTTGTAGATTTACAGCGTTTTTAAACACCTCTATCTCTATCTTTCTTCATTTCACTATAAACATTATACTTAAATCATTTCCTCCAAATACTGTGAATACGAAAATTATTCTATCATAATCGAGAAATTTCTCCCTTCTCACTTTACCCAACCAACAATCGTGAATCGACACTCAGTGATGTACATATGAATACAAACTTAGCTTATGTATAATGTAAATATATTGAGAGAGGAAAGAAAATCAAATGGAACTATAAATGCATAACCTATATAAATTCAATTCAACATTCCGTCTTCGTTAGGTAATTATAACATTCTGGTGCAGATTTTATAAGGAATCATATAATATGTCTGCACTGCCTTAAGTATTATTATTATGATATTGTTGTTATTATTATGTACTGTGAGTCTTATATTAACATACGTAGTTATATACCAGTAGGTGAAAATCTATATATATATTCCATATATCGGATCGTATCATTGATATAATTGCAATTAATGTAATTGAATGAATATTCCAAAATAGTATTATTATTATTAGGAAAAATATAAAATAAAACACATAAATATATGATTCGATAAAAAAATAAATAAAAAATGTGGAAAAAACAACGCTGCAGGAGTAATTGTGTTATCTAACCAATAATCTCGACAACCGAGGATTTTCAACAATAATTTGAAAGTCGAATGTACGCCCGGTTAGGTTGATTGTGAATCGCTTCGCTACCAAGCGCGCCTTTGGACAAATTTTTCGTGTAGCTCGGCCGGTTACGAAAAGTTGTCCAAGCGCGAGCTTGGCCGCGAAGTGATTCACAATCAATCTCATCGGGCGTAATCACGCTTCGCGGCGACTTCAATTTGGTGTGTTCCTGCATGCAAATGGCAACTCGTATACGTACGTACATCCCGGCGAAACAAAACTCCAAAACCAAATTAACCGCTGCCCTTTACAAAAACAGTGTGTACGTACGCATGGTGAGGTTGATTCTGACACAAAGTCCTTTTGTCTTGTATAGAAGAAGGAGTCAGAATCAATCTCACCAGGTATACATACTATCGTCAAGATATGTACTCTTAACGGTGCCACATAGCGTTGACTGAAGATATTTTGTATAGGAATTGGAAATTTTAAGTTTTTTTCCTGTTCTGTTTTAAGTTGTTTCTTTTTTTTTTTTAATGTTTGATAAAGCATCAGAATACTCTTGAGATGCCCCATGAATAATTTGAATCGAATTCAGAATTTTCAGGGTTCTTTTCAGGCTAAAGCATTGCTATTTTCGAGATGGTCTAAAAATTGTTTATAGTCCCTTGAAGATTTAAAAAAAAAACAAACTACAATAAACCTCACGGTTGGACTTCCGACTCACTGATAGAAGTCAGTGATATTTGAAACGCGACAATTTTTGGTGGCTGCAAGAAATTCGGAAGCAAAAAATATATGTATACAAACATAGGTGTAGAGGAGTCATATCCTGGTAAAGTTCTTCTTTTATGGAATTAATTTGGGTTTTTTCAGGGCCGTGACTTCTCATCTACCATTTTTACGGGGCGGATATCAGAGATGATTTCTTCACTGAAAAATAAATTATCGACTGCAGAGCACCTCAGAATTTTTCATACCGGAAAACGGTTCCGAGCAACCCACAGGGACGAGTTCTGGCGTGGTAAAAATCAAACCAATGAGATCACGACTCTCCATGACCTTTTCTTTTTTCAACGTTTTACCATTGAGAATAGTACCCATCCATTCTTGATAGTTTTACCGTTGAGTATGGGTAAAGAGGTGAAGCTACGCCGAGGGGCTTGCCCAGCCTGAGTCGGCAGGGGGACAAGAGTTCGGTAGCCAGCCACCAAAAGGCGCTCCTTAGTGGTTTGGGTACGCGGTTCCCACACTCACGAATAGCCTTGTCAGTGTGCATGAGTTTCACGTGTGTGGAACCGTAGGTGTGATTGGCGAGCGACAGCCGCTCGACTGCTCATCGTCAACTCGGATCCTTACACGCGCGGCTATTAGTCTGTTCGCATGTTCAGAAACGTGAAAATTCTTGCTACTGCAGCGAATTAAAATACGTGCACTGGATAGCTCATTGGATTCGTAATGACATCTGGAAAAATGTGCGAAAGTTCGAAAGCCGCACATAAACAATTGCAGAAGTTGTAAACGATTAAAGATTCCAGAAAACAGGGGTCCAGTTTTTTGCAAATTACTCAAAAACATTATTAACTATTGAGTTTTTTATTTGCAACGGCCGCTTTTAAGGCAGCGTTACGGCTCAGCGCTCGCCGCGCGGAGCCCTATTTTCAACATTGAAAGAAAAGTTTTAATAATAGAGATGAAATTCTGGGAGTCAATGTTTTTCTTTGAAAATTTTCTTCTCGATTTTTTTCTATCAATTTCTCCAACGTCAATAGTTTTTGAGTAATTTGCAAAAAACTGGACCCCTGTTTTTTGGAATCTTTAATTGTTAATAACTTTTGCAATTGTTTGTGTGCGGCTTTCAAACTTTCGGATATTTTTCTAGATCTTTTGAATAGACTAATAGCCGCGCGGTGAGGATCCCACCTACCATAGATATATTGAATATATCTATGCACCTACGTTCCCACATTAGTCGAACTCACGCACACTACCAAGGCTACTCGTGTGTGGTGGGATCCGCGACCAAGCCGCCAAGATACCTAGTAGCGCCTCTCGATGGCTGGCTACCGAACCATTGCCCCTCTGCCGACTCAGGCTGGGCAAACTCCTGGCCCTAGCTTCACCTCTATACCCATCTACACCGAACGATATTATAGACAGAGAGTCTCGCGAATAGCGATGTGGAAGGCGACGCGAGGCATTCGTGAGGCGAGTAGTATGTGGATGCAGAACAGGGCGGCGATGGCGGTGGCGGCGGTGGCGGCGGTGGCGGCGGTGGCGGTAGTAGCTGGCTATTGATTTCAAGGGCTTCCTTGGCCCCCGCCTTCCCGTTAGGAGCCCGTCGTCGGCTTCAGGTCACCCTGAAGGGCTTTCGGTGCCCCCGTCACGCGCCTCGCCCCAACAATTCGCTCTATTTTTCACTAGAAAAAAAACAGCAACAAGAAACAGAAAAAAAGTTCCATGCACACCTCTTTTCCTTCTCTTTTTCTTTGATTTTTTCTAGATATGCGGAAAAAGCCGAACCTTCTCCATCAATTAAATATTGATGCTATATATCGATGTAAAGTAACACCCTAGATATTTAACATTTAGGTACAGATAGGTATTCTTTGTTGCGCCGAATTAAATATACATATACGATTCTCCTTTGAGGATTATTCAAAGAATTTTTGCAAACCCTATATAAGCTGGGCAACGGTTTAGAAAATTATGAGTTTTACCTTCCTTCCGTTCTTACTGAAAAGAGATTTTCAAGCCCACTGTAATATTAATCGTCTCTTTCAATCCCCTTCTTGGTAAAATTCGTCATACATAGGATACCTAGATACTTATCGGTGAAAGATTCATTGTGGATTACGTTCTTCCCGAAGGTTCCAAGAATTCCGCATAAGAGTATTAATTCGTTTGATCAGATGTAGGTCGTCCTGTGGAGAAAAGTTGACGACCTACCTCCTCCCTCTTTTTTCCGCGATACCGAGTAGCGGATACCATGCAGCGTTCTGGTTCCGGCAATCGCTGCAAGATATTATAGACCGTAAGAACCTAGGAAACGGTGTGACGGGGGAAGAAGAGGAGAAGGGTGAATTCCAGTCTTCAGCAGGGAACCCCTAACAACCCCTATGTACGGCACTGCGCGAAGTGGGCCGAGCACCACCGGATCAAGGGACGACCGTGGCTAGCGATACGTCGAGCTGGATGCCCGCGTTGGGGCGTCTCCTTCTGCCGTCACCGGCGTCGATCTGTCGACAAGAGACACACACTCCGTCTGCGGAAAATACATTTTTATATCAGTATTATACCTTTGATATTCGGATAAAGTAGCTACGAAAATGTTACCCTCTGCAGTGATATTCAAGTTAACATTGGACGAAGTGAAATAGTGAGCGGTATTTAAAAACGGACAAGAAACAAAAAATAAATAGATGAATAAATAGATAAATAAATAAGAATATATAAATATAAAGATAAAGTATATAGAAAAACTTAAAATAGAATAAATAAAGTGAAGAAATATTACGTGACAATTATATTTTATACCATGGTGCCCCCGGAACTCGAGGCTTCAGGCCGCAGCCCGTGACCATCAGCCCGTTAAAGATCTGGGTGAGTCGAGTGTCGGAGTTCAATTTAAGATAATATTCCTTTTCCTTTTTGTTCGAGAAAATTTACATTTCTATAGAAAACCCACGAAGTATATGATCTATATTTCTTTTTACATCATCTTCATCTCGATGTTGATCGCCAAGTGAAATACTGAGAAACGTTTTTGTTTAATTGAACCAGCGAAGAATATTTTTCATACCTGAAACAAATTCATTTATTTCTTTTCTCTTCTGGCGGAATCTGGATTAAATCATACATATGTTCTCGTATACCTACGTAGAAACTCGTTTCATTTTATTAGATACGACAATTTTAATGTCTCGCGAATCATCGTCGTTGCCAGGTGAACCGCGCCACCCGGCCGGAGCTCGTCTTCAGTTACCTACTTTTCAACCAGTGAAAGATAGAATTTCTTTCTTGCACGTTATATATTTTCTTGAAAATCTACAACGCCCTATCCACATATACGTATATATATGTATACAAATATCCGATTATAGTCAGTTTGGAAAAGTCGCGCGTTTCATGATAATTCCTCGAGAAGAATAGGCGATACGTCGTGTCACAATACATATCTATATTATATGTGCGTATATAGTATATATATATAGGTACATGTATTATCGAGTGTGAGACGATCGAGGCTCGAGGGCTGCGCTAAGAGACCGCATCAGTTATTGGATTTCTTCCCAAGAGTTCTCGAGAGCGGCTAGAAGTACCAACCGTTATTGATAAATATTTTAGTAGATTAAAACAACGGGCCCTTCTTCCCCCTCGCTCCCCCCTCCATTCCCCGGTACCCGCACCTCCAGTGAATTTATTCCTTGGACTAAAAACGACCGCGAGATCTCAACGATTTCTCGAAAAATGTGATTTAAACATAGAATAATGAGGTATTCAATAAGAAAATAAAAGATACTTCTTACCTGCGGATGTATACATGTTTGTTATTTATAATTAATTTTTAATATCTGCGATACGTAATTACAATTCATACGGAAATGATTTCTGGTTGTTATATAATTTACCAGCCCAAATTTATACAAATAATTCAGAGAAAGCTTTGCAGCGGTTAATATTTATTAAGGGTGCGGCTGAATGAAGAATCTTGTGGTTTTATATATACCTACCCATATAGGAGTATGATGAATGTTTTTGATATCATAAAAAAAAGGATACTATGCTATCAGACGATAAAATAAAACGAATAAATGAATTAAAAAAAAAAAAAAAACCTGTACAAAGGAAGTAATTGTACATTTTATAGGAGTAGATATATATATATAGATATGAGAAAATTTTGCTTCGCACCTTTCGAGTTCGCCAGGTACTATAGGAGAGAACGAGGTTGCGTGCCACCGGCTTATTGATCAAGGCCAAACGTCTCGAGATTTTGCCGCTACTCTGTACGGTGTTATACCTCCGATACATTTAACTACCTATGTGTATAGGTATTGCTATTTTCTACTGTTTTTTTTTTTTTCGTAAAAGAATGTTCATTTTTAATTGGTCAGCTCGGTCTCAGAATAATTTTTCTTCCATCGTGGAAAATAGTCTGAAAATATTTACAAGAAATATCGTTCTCTACACTTATGAGGTCTATGGGAACACTTTCCGAATCGTATAGCTTATTTTTTCTCCGTTTCGATTTGCGAGGAGCAAATTAATGAAAACCTGCATCCCTCGCGTCTTCAACATTCGCGTTGTTTTGTTGTGACAAAAAAGAAATAATCTCAAGGCTATATAGAACCATATTAAGAAGTTGTAATCCTGAAACATGGAGGTTGTACATGGAATTTTTTTTCAAGATATTAGTCCTGTAATATATACATGTATTGAACATGCGCGTATGGGTACATAAGTTAGAATATCTTATAATATGAAAAAGCATACGGTATATGAAGGTAATCACGCAAGCTTTGCTTCAACCTCCCGCACTTATAATCAAATACTTATTCATGTATGTTACACATACATCCTTTTTTGCGCCTACAACAAATAGCCGGGTAATCTAGATTTTTTCTTTTCTTCTCTTTTTGTTTTTGCTTTTCGACGTTATGGTAGCTTGTTACTGCAAGAAAATAAGTTGCATGGAATTTTTGTTCGAGATGTTCACATTTGTACCGATTGAAATAATTTTCAACATTTATTCGATCAAATTGAAAAATAAAAGCGATCACCATGCGATTTGTAAACGGATTCGCGAATTTCAGGGAATCAAAATACTTATTAAAAAAATTTCGAAACCATGTCCGGGTATGAGAAAAAAATGTTACCATTGTCAAATATCATATATATACCTATACGGAGGTCCAAAATTGATCCTCGTGAAGCACCTATTCCTGAATATTTAAATCGCGAAACCTTTCAGTAGGTTTATTAGTTTTTATCAAATTTTTGGTGAATCTCATCGGATGATTCACAATTTTTTTTTTTTTACATAAATATTTCGACAAAGTATATCATCGTTTATTTTCAGAGCGCGGCATGATATATGGCGCGAAGAACTCTGCGGGAATCTATTCTAATTCTGTCAACATAAATGATAACCTATGTATACCTATACAGCAAGATTTCGCGCCTCATATTATTGGACATAAACCAAAACAGCAAGAGGTAGAAATTTTGGAGAAGTGCCCTTAAATTTGAATTATTATGAAACTAATTATGAAAATTAATGATCGATATCAACGCAACCGTTTTTTCTATCATGATCAAAGTAACAAATCAACGTAGCATATAGCATATTATATTATACTTATTAGGATTTATGTCTTTCCACTGACAACGATGTCGCCACTTGGGATATAAAAGGTCCGGCCATTAACAAATAACGAGATATTAATTTGGCTCGCAGGTGAATTTTTTTTCTTTTTTTTCTCTTCTAGTTTTTTTTTCGAGGAACTTCCATTCACATATTTGCATGACAATCGGTCTATTTTTACTCACGAGGTAACGATAACTGGTATTCAATTTATATTGCAAGAAGAAAAAAACTCGCATCAGTTCATACTAATCACTATAATGTCGAAGCAGAGATTATCTTTGTATGGTTGAACTGTGTTGAAAATAGGAATCAGCCTCTGAAACGGCAGTGTTATGTACGACCGGTAAAACATTGATGATAAATTTAACGCTATACCCGCATTATATTCGCTATCATATGCCTATACGTTGTTCAGTTTCATTGCAGATCGTTAAAAGCAGCGCGCGTCCGAATCCCGTAGAGAAATTGATGGTTTATAAATGTATATGCATATATAAGTATCTACCCACATACACGCTTCTGCAGTATAATATTTCATGATGGTTCTTTTTTTTTAAAAGATTGTTTTTTTTTTGTTCTCATTCAGAGCTGCAAATTTATCATAAGTGATTATGTGTTATTATTTCATAATCGATCGTTACGGAGACTTTAACGCTTGTGCCCTGTTTTTAAATCTGTATAAAACGTCATCCTCAGACGATTGGGTGTATAGGTATGTATAAAAATAAAGTGTAAAATCTTCGATTAACGTCTTTTTATATATTTTATTTTTCTAAAAAGACTGTGACAATATTTCACGTTAGATTGAGATCTGTAATTAATTCAATATGGCGGAATTCGTGGTAATTCCGTTTGCCCAAATGCCCTGCACGATTTCGATGAAAAAAAAATCAAAATAAAAAGACAAAAAAAATGAAAATCTGTCGACCTCCATTGTCGGTTATACGTGTGTACACAAGAATGTAATTTACCCGCGTGAATAGGTATAGTGAATGTAGGGGTTGATTGTTTGCTAATTTCCCTATATGTCTGCTTACATATGGGGGAATTTGAATATTACGAATAATATATAATGCCAACTGCACAATAACTCCCCCTCATCTTCCCAAAAGTCAAATTCAAATGCTTGTCGAATTTACGTATATCACAATGAATTTATACCAGTACCTATATACTATTACCGCATATTTGGTGTATAGCGGAGACGTAAAACTGCAGATGTGTAATGTTCGGTGCTAAATTTTATTTTGGGATAAACTAAATACGGAAGTTTCATAAATTACTGCACCGTAAAAAGCAATATTTTGCTCATATAATCGTCGTCTTCAATCGACACTCGTGACGAGCAATCAGAGAATAATGCGGACGTAAAATTCTGTCATATTTCTTGAATGATATTTTCCTAAGTAAAAACTACATGTAGTTTGATTTCTTTTCCAGTGTCAATAAAATTATTCATCGCGCCACCGAAAACGACTATGGATAACACACTTGTGGATATAGGTTGGGTAGGCTACGTGTATATACAATATCATATATATAAATTCATATATATACATATATCTGTGGAAGGGAATCCGTATAACGATGCCGGTTTAATGATGCCGCATTTTAGCTGATAAGGTGTGACCGCGGTAAGGTTTGCGGAAAAACAACCCCCGACGTAAAAGCCACTTCCGATTTTAAAGTCCGAACCCAGAGGCAGAGCGAAAGATAAAACGAATTATCTTTCGTTGTCGGTATACGTTGGGACGCGGCCAAATCGCTTTTGGATACGTAAATGGCTTTTAGTCTGTTTTTTTTTTTTTTTAATTTGTTTATTTTTTATTTCACTCAGTTCTTACACCCCAGCTGTGGTTGGACGTACAGATTGTAAGGAAATTCTTTGTTCGCAAATTAATTTTTTTCGACAGCTACAACGATGACGATTTTTGCAACGCGTAGTCTCAACTGAAAAGGAAGGAAAATAGGTGTCTACTATCTGAATCATACTCTCTACGTTCACTCCACCATCGGTGACAAGAGAAAAACGAGAGCGGGACGGCGCGTCAAACCCGTTGGCGTCGGAAAGAGACGTTTTTTACAACCGGAACGTTTCACCATATAACCGGGCCAATCACCATCGCTAAGCACGATGGCTTTGCCCAAACTTGAGGTGAGGTTAATCAGTTCTTGTATTCTAAAACGCAGAATCTAAGAGTCTTTGCGACATCGCAAACTCCGATTTCATTATTGAGACAAAAAAAGCAAAAGAAAATGTTTCAACACCCGCAGCTCTTATTTACCGCCCGGTTTGTGTTTCAATTATCGAGCTTGGCATTGTTTTCCAAGCTTTGTTTCTTTGTCTTGTCTTATCTTTTTTTTTTTTATCTTTTTACCATACATTTGTTGTATATAATCGCATGAGCTTATTATGAATGATATTAATTGATGCTTTTTATCGCAGCTTTTTTCATGGTTCACGTATAGCTTTTTGTACCTTACACACCTTGTACGTGTGTATAATTTATATTTGCTTACAATTAGCTTCAATTGTACGTAGCGAAATTTTTTTTCTTTTTTTTTTTTCTTCTCCAATAACGTCAGTGTGAATCCGTAGAATTTAAATTCCACTATCGGTAAAAAAAAAAATATTCAGATATATATAATTCTGAAATATTTATACATCGTTGAAATAAAATTTTCAGAAATCTTGGTCTGAGAATATTATCACAGAAATTTTAATACATTGCGTTGCATCGGAGTTAAAATTTTCAGTTACGTATAAGTTTCTCACGATGATGGCCAAAAGTTTTGGATTGTCACAGAAATTATATAGTTTTTTATTCCAAAAAATAGTCGCTGAGCGAATAGGTTCCCTGCAGAATTGAGCACCTCGTTCATCAAACATTTTCATGCACCCCAACTAGATAGATAATATTATCGATTTTTCTAGTCATCTTTTTGGATTATAATAATTCCCCAGCTGATAATTGCAATTATATATTATCTTTCGGCAAATAGGTATTATAATATCAATAGTAGAAATTAAAAAACGTTAATGCACGAAATCATGGGTTTATAGATATATTTTCACTTCGATTTTTCGATCGCTGAGATATGACAATGCAAAACATATGTCATAATAAATGTGCCATGAGAACGATCATAATAGTTTTTAAAATCGTTCAACATTTTATGCTTGAATGAACTTCATGATACCGACATTATTCATTTCACGATATTATTATGTAAGATTCGAGCGTCAATTTCATGATCAATTTTAATACGAAAGAAAATCTTAAAATCACATACGGCTGCATAAATATGTGACGAGTTATACTGTTGATTCTGATTCCACTTTCTACGCGATACTTGCGATGCGGTTATTATATTATACTTACAAATTCATAATATAAATACAAGGCGGAAACAAGTTTCTAATTTTTACTGCAAAAATTCTATACGTCTCACTTTATAGATTGATGTTGAATTTAAAAAACGTAAATAAAAAAAAGTTTGGAATAATCGAACTTTTTATTCCTGTGCAGTCTGAGGTCCTCGAATAATAGGAAGTCACATGAATTTTTTTTCGGTTTCGTTTTTTATCAAATCGAGCATGTCTAGCTCTCGATAACGACTGAAAGAATCAGTATAGCATGCAGTCCGTTTATCTGAGACTATTTCACGCTGTGAGTTTGACACGTTCATTTTCGAGTTCCAGTATAGGTTAAGTGATCAGCATATAACAAGTACCTATATATTGTTGACTGACACATTTGCTAAATTAAACATCACGTGCACTTTAATTGGGCTGTTTGTTGACGCGTTGACAAAATAAAAGCAATCGTTGTGCAAATTGAAACCCGTATTTATACCATACAGTATCATTGTAGTGCATAAAAAGAAACAACAACGTTCCTATGAATAAAATTAATATCCAGTTTGTCTAAATGGTACGATAATTGGAATTAATTTTGATTTATATTGTGCCGCATATTATATTTTGCATAAATTAATTAGCACGATATTGTTTACATACATTTGCTGTTGTTTCATTATTTCTCATACATGGATTTGTTTGTTTTTCCGAAGAACTTATGCAGAATCTAATTTGATGTATAATACGTGCAGTGCATGGATAATTTTTTTATCTCTTCTTCAAGAGTCTCTAGATAAGGTATAGCACGTAGTAAGAGAAAATGGGTATTATATATCAGATATTTCATTTCTATTGGAAAATCTGAAGAAGCATAGAATTTTTTTTCTTCTTATTTCCGGTCGATTAACAACAAATTGCGATAGAGAATTTTTTTCGACTGTATTCTACAAGATGAAATTTTCCTTTTATTCATTCTTTTTCAATTTCAATAAAATTTAACAATTCAATTGTATCGAAGATAATCCAGTGTTGATCTCAGAAAGTCATACAGAGAGCAATTCACGCATCTCAATTTATCAGAGAGAGAAAAAAATTTGTACTTTCAAAATAAAATATTTTTGTTCGAAGTTTATTTTTTTTTACTTTTTGTAACTGCAGTGCAGGAATAAATTTTCATTTTAGTTACACGTATACGGTTATAACCGATGATCGCGAGCTGAATTAGAAGGTAGTTGTTGAATTTGCATGAATTTGAACGACTTCTCAATAGTTATAAATAAACAAAAAAAATATATATATTTATTTATATTCGAGGATATACACATAGTTGAGTATATTCTTATCCCGAATAGCAGAAACGATGGCCGATTCACGCGGCTCCAATCCGATAAGTCAGTTGTGGATAGCGGCGGTGTCTCCTGAACCAGACTCAGAGTGCCTCTACGAAGAGATATCCGGGTTCTCGGGCGGTCACGCGGATGCAGAATTAGATATATCCGAAGAGGTTGCAAGTAGTTACGGAGATCGTCGAATAAACAATAACGAGGAGGAAGGAGGAAGAAGGGCCGTTGTCGAGTACACGTCCAGGGTGGAGGAGCAATATGTGGTGCGAGGGAGCTACGGGGGGTCCGGACAAGGCGCCGCACTCGACGCGGCTGCCACCCTCAAGCTGACGAGGGGGAGAACCGCTCGCTACGTATCCCCCAATTATCAATACGGCGGTCACCATAATATTCAACGGTCAAGCGGCAGGTCAACACGCCAACATTTCGGCCGCGGCTCCTTCAGTAATGAGACGCAGGAAGAAATACAAGAGGACGATGAAGCCACTCTTAGGGAGTTGCTTGTAAGGTACGTCCGTACCTCCAAACAAAGAAAAAAAAAGAACATCATCCTCTATACTTATAATTATATCATCCTCTTTCTGTAACGCTAATTATCCAATCCATCGTGGCTATACTGCAATATCAATACAAGATCGAGACGAGACACGTTCGACTTATGTAATACAATTTCCTGTGCACTTTGATGAGAATCGAATCGTAGATAATATATTAAATAATTAAGCTAAGACAATCATAAAATCCATTGCCTTAGGCTAATGAGTAAATAGATTTGTACCTCTATAGTATCAATTTAGGTCATCTCTGTTCAGTATGCCTAATTTACAGTATAGCATAACTTCGACGCTCACCAAAATGCATAGAGGTCAGATTTCGAACAGAGATTATGCATCCCGATTAAATCAGTTTCCTAGATCACTGACTTCAAAGCGATTATAACATATCATATATAAATATACATATACATACATTTCGATAAAAGATAAAGAAATGCTCCCTCGCTTATCATTAGGCTCTATATTATTATATCCAAGAATGCAATGCAAGGCCTAATGCCTGTCTGTCATGTACTACATATACATACGATTCCACACGCTCTTGCCCTATTCTTGTACATACTAAACACCATTGATCACAAAGAAAAAATAGAAAAAATAGAAGAAAAAAAAGAACAGAATAAGAAAATATTACAAACATTCTATGATTATAGAATTATTTGGCTGCGGCGCTCGCGGGCTTACCACTTATTGCTCATTTCATCGGACCATTATACCCTACTTATACTATATCTATATTAATATGTTTATATACATCAGTCGCAAAATCATGCCAATTTTTTATGAAATTCTTTTGCCTTTTAGTCTCCATACTTAGTAAAAAGTGATGGAATATTCAAATTGCAAACTAGCTTTTGGATGAGGGCGAGACTACTTTAGGCAGGGGTGAGTAAGCTGGCGGTGCGTCGCATAGCGATACCCAAAGATCAAAAGATAAGAGAAAAAGAGAAAAAAATAGAGAGAGAGAAAAATAAAAATGAAAGAGACATATAAATTGAAGTGAAAATGTCAAATTTCTAAATGCGAGTGAATAATCCATCTGATATATCTGACTGAACCACGACTGTGTTTCCAAACTAGGTAAAAGTTTACAGAGTGAAATAGAAGCAGGGCAGGTGTGATCGGCCCCACCCAACTGCACCTACCTTCTACTTTGGTTGGATCACCACTTGACCCCCACAAGCTGTGCATTCATTCAGAATCATTGATTGGATTTGGTGATAACAAAGCAAAGCAAAATATTGAGAGTGAATCAGACCGATATACAGAAATCAAGAGGAGTTAGTGGGGAGGCGTAAAGGCTACTGTAGTTTCGGAACACAGCCATGGTCTCCCTACCTCCCAGGTACATACCTACATCATCACTGCATTAAAATACTATCCTTTCATTCACTCATTCGCTCATTCATTCATTCATTCATTTATTTGTTCATTCATTCGCCGTGCAGTCATTACTATATCCATTCGTTTATAATTCTCTACACATTTTCGCTCACAACTTCTTGACGATTTTATTCAAGTATACAAATATCGCTTTCACACTGTGTACATCAGTGAGAATATATTAGTTGAAAAGAGAAGAAAAAAAAAAAATTTTTTATATCATACATGGATAACATAAAACCACCGAACTATATTCAAATAATTTTTTTCCAAAATCTTATTCGAGACTTTCTTACCCAGTGATTGTTCTAGAGAAAAATCTTTTTTTAGTCTTTTCCCTTTCCGGCGAGACCGATATATTGAGTTCCATAAAATGTTGGTTTTTAAGAGATAAAAAAAAAAACAAAAAAGACCAGAATTATTACCTTACCAGGTACTCGAGTCTACGATCTAAATGTAAATTAATTACAGTCAGCGTTATGGTAGTCTTCAGCAGGCACTGTGTAAAGAAAGATCTTATACTCTGCATTAAAATATTTCCAAGTACGTAAATCACATAATAACGATAGTAATAATGATAATAATAATAATGATGATGATAATTCATTTATAACTCATAGAAATAGACTACTATTCTTCACCCTGTGCACAGTTGCAAGCTATCGTAGCATCCCACCTCACACTCATAATATACACACATTTTAGAGATGCTTTTAGTGGCATTTGTAATTTTTTGTCTATGCTGTTTCTGAGTACATACTATAAAAATATCATCTGTACGTATATCCCTACTATATGACCCTCCTTGCTGCCGTTTTTTCGGTTTTGTCCCCTTTAAAGCCTGGGAATGTTTGACCATAGACATATATATATTGCAAATAATTTTCTGTGACTGAAAATATAATGAGCTTTTAAAAATAAATGCTCGAATGTTTTGTTAAGATATTTTGTTAGGGAGTCGTAGCTGGCCTTGGTCTAGTATGTCAATGTGTGCTCCGTCAGGAAAAAAAAGATCAAAAAATAATAATAAAAAAAAAGAAAAAGAAAATAATTAATAAATAATTACTAATTGGGCAATAGATTTGACAAAATGATATATGCACAGTCTGCAGAAGCAGGTCAGCGTGATGAGTATGAACTTGAGTGCCAAGCTGGACGAGATGCAGCGGGGTGATCGCCAGCTAGAAACAACTGTTGCACTAAGTGAGATTCGTACCCAACTGCAGGAACTCACAAAAAGCGTTGAATCTTGTCAGAGCGAAGTCAGTGAAGTTAAACGTGACATGGTTGCGATCAAGGTAGGTTTATTACTGTAAAATATTCAGACAATTCATTCGTTTTTAATTCCTTGAACTTGTTCATTTCAATTCATTGGAAATTGATTATTTAAACCATTCCTTGCATACCTTTCATAAATTTACACTTGACCGTAGCACGAGCTAGACACGGTTCAGCAGGTCAAAGAAGAGATAGAAGAATTACGAGAGTATGTCGACCGCCTCGAAGAACATTCCCATCGAAGAAAGCTTAGACTTCTTGAACAGGTGACCGACACCTGTATAAAAAGAAATTATATTATTTGTTTACTTATTTATCTATTATTATTATTATAATTAAATGTTATTTTTATTTTTAACCATTAGTTACATACTAGCGCAATTATATATACATATATATATATATATAATATGTATGTATTATCATGTACAGTATATGCACATCACATGTATATATGTATGGATACATAATACATTATTTATTTCTATGTTTTATTTGTTTTACTATTTACCCTCATTAATTACAATTTTTGTTTTCTTTCCCAGGACGTATGCTTTCGATAATTTTGTTATGTGTTTTGAAACTTGAAAACAAATCCCTTTCCTCACTCCTTAACTCTTTACGATAACTTAGCAGTTATTGAAATTTTTAAATTCAATTTCACCCATAAATGAAATTTTTAGGGGCTGACATTGTTCCTGTCGTATGCAATTTTGGCAGCTGTTGTTGGGATGCTTCAATTCGGATACAACACCGGTGTCATCAATGCTCCAGAAGTGGTAGGGAAGCCACCGTGCGGATTGCCATATTTTTAGACACAATTATGAACTTGAAGTGATTCTTCTTCTTTTCATTGGAACAGAATATTGAGAACTTCATGAAGGATGTATACAAAGACAGGTATGGGGAAGATATTGAAGAGAACGCAGTTAAGAGGCTGTACTCGGTGGCAGTTAGCATATTCGCTATCGGCGGTATGCTCGGAGGATTCAGCGGAGGGATGATTGCCAACAGATTTGGCAGGTGAGTTATGAATGAATTCGTTTCGAAGCTCGTTGATAATATCGCACTTATACCATATACCGTCAATAAAGCTGGCTAGGTTTCAGACTTTGAAGTGGGCATGAAAGTCTATTTGACACGGAAAAAGTTCAGGTATTAATTTTGGCGATGGATGTGGCAACAAAATAATATAGTTGAAGGCTGTGGATTCGAACGTATTTTAGTCTAGGATGTCGAGGTAATTTTCAATTTTAAACTGTTGTATTATTTTGCAGAAAGGGGGGCTTACTGCTAAACAACGTGCTGGGCATCGTCGGGGCATGCCTTATGGGTTGCACCAAGATTGCCCATTCTTATGAAATCCTGTTTCTTGGCCGGTTCATCATTGGTGTCAATTGTGGCTTAAACACCTCGTTGGTTCCCATGTACATATCTGAAATAGCACCACTTAATTTGAGAGGCGGCCTGGGCACGGTGAACCAGCTCGCTGTTACGGTGGGTCTCCTGGTCTCCCAGGTTCTGGGCATAGAGCAAATTCTTGGCACAGACAAAGGATGGCCTGTTCTATTAGGTTTGGCCATTTGCCCTGCCATTCTTCAGCTACTATTGTTGCCTTTTTGTCCAGAATCTCCCAGGTAAATCAACATCGTATAATCATCTGATTAATCATTTCTTTGTGCATTGAGGGTAATCAATGTTTTATTCATTTATTAATTTTTTTCCCCATTCACGTGTCCGCAGATACTTGCTCATTACGAAGCAATGGGAGGAAGAAGCGCGAAAGGCGTTGAGAAGGTTGAGAGCTAGTAATCAAGTAGAAGAAGATATCGAAGAAATGAGAGCAGAGGAACGTGCTCAACAGGCAGAATCTTCCATTTCAATGACAGAACTTATATGTAGTCCAACGTTAAGGGCTCCTCTGGTCATCGGTGTTGTTATGCAGCTATCGCAACAGCTGTCTGGTATCAATGCAGTGAGTATCTCGTCTTCAAACGAATATTTACATTGCATTAAAAAAAAACAAAAAACAATGCACATATGTCATTAGAAAACAGTGTAGCAAACATAGATTTCAAACTGGCTATTATCCACGATTGAAATTTTTTTTTTTTCGCAGGTATTCTATTATTCTACAAGCTTATTCACCAGTTCTGGATTGACACAAGAAAGTGCAAAATTTGCAACAATTGGTATCGGAGCGATCATGGTTGGTATGACTCTGGTTTCGATTCCGTTAATGGACAGAACAGGACGACGCACACTTCATTTGTACGGCCTCGGCGGAATGTTCATCTTCTCAATTTTCATCACTATTTCATTCTTGATAAAGGTAAGTGTGGATTGAAAGGGACGAAGTAAGGAAAATTTTATATCACTTGCCTACATTTTTAAAGAACAGGCAACAATTTCAACGATGAACAATTTTTATTTTTTTTTTATAAAATTAGCTCTTGAAATGCAGATGTACAAGGCTATATATATATCTATATAAATTATACTGATGACTCTTCAATTCTAACAAATTAATGTAGGAGAGAAATATATCAGACATAATTATCGTTAACTCACATATCATAAATTGCTGTACATAACAATTTATACCTCTGTACGCTTCGCCACTCTGCCTCACAAGTACGAGAGGTGTTTCTAACACTTTGTTCACAGCTGGAGTGCAGCACTGCACAGACTGTGAGATAAGAAACCAAATAACAAAAAAAAAGCAAAACAAAATATTTAAAAAAAAACTATCACCGCTATTATTAATGTATTCACGTCACATTCATATTAATTTAATCCTGTCATTCATATAACTTGTAAGAAACCACACCTTGCATGTATTTAATATTTTATAATTTGCGCATTATGCAAGTCCATATCGTGAGCAGACAACACGGATTTTTATGCTCCAACAAATATCGATTCTATGATACGATATTGATACACGCATGCTAATTTATTTCTTGGCACACTGTCACGCTTTTTTTTCCCCTACCTCACCCCCATCTCTCTTGACCTCTTTCGTGACAGTCTGGAGGAGAGTTGTATATATCACCTCTTATCTATGTTTTTTTTTTTTTTAGTTTTACTAAAAAGCATCAGCTATTTCACATACCATATATACCTATATACTTCACGTATTAAAATGTCGGTCTGTGTGTTTGATTGCAATAACAAAAAATGTACGATATAATTCGATATTGAAAAATGACAATCTTTTTCATACTTGAGCTTGAATATTGATTC
The DNA here is from genome assembly GCA_963978495.1 of Athalia circularis. NCBI lineage: Eukaryota > Metazoa > Arthropoda > Insecta > Hymenoptera > Athaliidae > Athalia > Athalia circularis. The sequence goes on along the minus strand of OZ021700.1, from coordinate 12,314,409 downwards.
AAATGTTTGTTAATGATATACCCACCATACGACACTTGTGAGCTAATTGCTTCGATTAATGCAAACATTGCCCTTGATAATTCATACATACCCATGTATACCATCACCTTACACACAAGGTTGATCAGCATGCTGCATGTTAATTGTGTAAGAAAATTTTAATTACCGTGTTAGTTGTTATAAATTTTAATTTAAATAAGTAGCTGAGCCTCCTCCAGCTGCTCAGGAAAGGAGAACTATATTCTACCGCCTGATAGGAGTTTTTCGGTTACGTACAGGAAATGATCGACTGGATGTCTTACCTGTCCGTGGTGTCGACGCTTAGTTTCGTGGTATTCTTTGCCGTGGGACCAGGCTCGATTCCATGGATGATCACTGCGGAGCTGTTTTCACAGGGTCCTAGACCAGCTGCTATGTCTATTGCCGTACTCGTCAATTGGCTAGCTAATTTCTTAGTCGGCATAGGGTTTCCAAGCATGCAGGTTTGTCATTCAATTCTGCAGTTTAAAATGAAAGAAAAGAGAATAGACAAAAAAAGACATTTACAGCAACGTTGTAAGATATCAGTCCGAACAGTTCTAGTTTGAAAAATATTTCAGGCGATAGGGGATTCTGACTTTTGCATCCTTTCACCTGTTCTTCCATAGAATAGAATTATCAAACATTCACCTTTTTTGTTTACAATACTAAAATCAAAATCAAAATAAAACCTACTAACCTTTCATCTTCGTTATAGACTACTCTCGACAACTATACGTTCCTGCCATTCAGTGCATTCTTAGCTATCTTCTGGATCTTCACCTACAAAAAGGTCCCTGAGACCAAAAACAAGACTTTTGAAGAAATCCTTGCCTTGTTTAGGCACGGTAATGACAGGTAGGTTGCCACCAAACAATCAAATCTTATTTATAGTAATTATAGTAAATAATAAGTAATTTCCTTTTTTTTGTTAACGGAGACGTGATTCATTTTTTCTGAACCTAACAAATTTCAATTGCCATTTTCAAGTTATTATCTTGATTGAACGAATTTTGCGTTTTTTTTTTTTCAATTGTCTTTTGTATAGTTGTTGAATATTAAAACTGAAGTGTATTGGGCATTTTGATTACTTTTTGTGTTTTATTTCGTAACAGGAGCAGTTTGCGGGATAGCAGATTATATGGGTGAGTCTTGTGAAAAAAGTTTAGTTTTGTAATTGTCGTCGCTTTATATTTATTTTTTAATTTAAATTTACAGACGTTTGACAGCATGAATGAATTCAATAAAGGCATGTTAACAGCCAATGTAAATGAATGAGGAATTACCTTCCATAAGTTATTAACAGTAAAACCCTATATCATATATAGAATTGTATTAATTTAAAAATGCAATTGAGTATACTTCATTTATATTGTCTTCCATGATAATTGGCTGTGAATTCTTTTTTTTTTTTTCTAAAATGCTAATTTTAATTATTAATTTATCATTATTAATGCTTCAGGATAATATTTCAATTATCAATGATCGAATCAAGGATTGAATGCAAAAAATAAAAAAAAAATAAAAAAATCTATTTGAATATTACAAGCGATTGTTTATAAGTTGCGTTATACATATTATTATATACGTTAAGGCATGCTCTCGACTTCTACTTATTTCATGAGAAAGTTTTTTTTGTTTATTCAGCCTAATTGCGGGTGAATAAATGAAAAAAAAGATAATGAAAAAAAGAAATTTATAAAATCCGAAAACAAAAACAAAAAAAACTATATATATTATTGTTGCATGGACAACTATACTGAAGTGCAGTTTTCTCATCAACAATCTTTGTCGCTGTCCCTGGATATACATTTCACAGTTTCTCTTAGTTATTCCGGGCTATTATGTAATTTTTATTTATTTTTTTTTTATTTTATTTTTTGAAATTATTTATGGGATAAAAAATAACTGATAAAGATATTTTTGAAAAAAAATACATTTGCATAAGTTACATGAGAGCCCAAATGACAAAATCCTGGAGCCCCATACACAATGCATCTATTAGCATGCTCCTCATCTTACTATACAATTCATTATCAGTTGAACAAACGAGGGGAGAAAATTGAGAAAAAAAAAGAAATAAATGAATTCAAATAAAATAAATAAGTATTCAACTGTCCATGTTGATAGCTGCAGGCACGAAGGCTATGCGCTGTACTATGCGAGTGCATGTAATTAGTGCTTATAAATAATTGTTGGGCATACATTATATGTTAATGAGGTATTTATACATTTATTATTCGAATTTAATTTTTAAAAAATGCCGGAAATTGTCAGTAGCCAATTGTCAAAGGTGCTCATGATGATTAATGATTCGTTAATTTTGGCATACATATTTTTATAATAGAAGTAATTTAAAAAATTCAAGTTCATTATTGCAACAAAAATAAGATACCTGTTCATCATTGTGAACATCTTTACGTATATGGGCAATTCCACGTCAGACCGGACGGATTTAGCGATTTTTTGACCTCGCATTTTTTAAATCAAACGAAACTTTTTTCGCGTATTATATACGCAAGGACAGCCGATACGTATTTCGGCATTCGTCCGAAATATTTTTTTTTCAAAAGTTACAAAATATTCAATTTTGATGCAAAATGACGCGCGCTAAGCTTAAAAAATTAATATCTCCGGTTCTATTTGCCGTAGAAGAATGATTGACAGCGGATTTTAAAGGTGAAAGAATAAGCTTTCATAACAAAATTTATTCACTCGGAAATCATTCAAATTATAATTGTTATTATTAAATGAAATGTTTAATGATTTTTTACTATGGAAAGAGCCATTTTCAAAATTCTGAAAAAAATATGTCCAGATGCCTTATTCAATTCTGAATAGAGAAAAGTTTTTTCTTTCATGGAGGTTTGATGGAGTCTATTTTTTATAGAATTATTTATTGGTCGCTGTGTCGCGCCGGGCTCGGTCGCACCGCGCGCGACCACTTCAGAACCATTCGCTGTGGGATCCGAATGATTCCGAAGTGATGAAGGCGCTCTCGGGCGCTACGCTATGAGTCGCGCGCGGTGCGATCGGGCCCGGCGCGACACAGCGACTGATAAATAACTCTATAAAAAATAGACTCCACCAAACCTCCATGAAAGAAAAAATTTTTCTCTATTCAGAATTGAATGAGGTATCCGAAAATATTTTTTTTAGAATTTTGAAAATGGCTCTTTCCATAGTAAAAAATCATTAAACATTTCATTTAATAATAACAATTATAATTTGAATGATTTCCGAGTGAATAAATTTTGTTATGAAAGCTTATTCTTTCACCTTTAAAATCCGCTGTCAATCATCTTTTTACGACAAATAGAACCGGAGTAATTAATTCTTGAAGCTTACCATGCGCTCATTTTGCATCAAAATTGAATATGTTTTAACTTTTGAAAAAAAAATATTTCGGACGAATGCCGGAATGTATCGGCTCTTTTTGCGTATATAATACGCGAAAAAAGTTTCGTTCAATTTAAAAAATAGGCGGTCATTTTTTGTCCGATCTGACGTGGAATTGCGCATATATACGTCTATATTTACATATTTTGTTTTATTCTTTTTTTTGGTTTTTAACTATTATTATTATAGCGAATTCAAATCCTCATCCTTATCAAAAAAGAAAAAAAGCAGTCGTCATTGAATTGTTTTTTATTTATGTTCTGCTGATTAAGGTTTTGCCGAAACATTCAAATCATATAATCAAGCTTGTTGTTAAAAAATTGAGCTTTACACATTATGATATCAATAGACAATTCATCCTTTATATACTGCTTACGACATATAGATAGAAATATATTATATTATTTATACATATAGGTAATTCTATAATATACATATATAGTTTTTTCAACATGAATAGGCGCACCACTGAAGAAGAAAATAATATCAAGATCTGGTAGAGAAATTATAATGAAATCCTAAGTACCGAATGATTGATTGAGAAAAAAAAAAAATCTAATTAGATATTTCAACGAGAGAATAGAAAGATCAATTAATTTCTAGGGGGTTGATAAATTACTGCTAAAATCATTTTTGATCTAAAAGTTAAAATATTCAAGTTCTGAAGAGGGGAGGTGGCCATGTAACATTATTATATTGCAGGGAAGAGGAGCTCGCCACTAACTCTAGCAAGGAGACTGTCCTATCTGACGCCACCACTGCCAACCATAACCACGTTATCGATAATAAAGCATAATATTTAATTACAAAAAAAAACAGAACAAAAAACAAAAAAACAAAATTATCCAATCAATTGACACTGTACATTAAACCACCATACACCAAAGTCATCATAATCAGTTCTCATTAACGTTATCCATCATTAAATAATATTGTTACTAAAGTTGTTATATATCTAGAAATTTCTTGTAGGACAGATTTCAGACTGTGTTAATTAAAGACGATTAAAATATATAATCATGCCTGATATACAATATTTCAGGATTTTGTTATATATTATACATATATAATACATATATATACATATAATAATGTTACGAATATTTCGGCATGACCCAGTAAACATTAAAAAAAAAATTAAGAAAAGGAAAAAAACGAGAAAAGTAAAGAAAAATCTTTTCACACTGTAAAATAAACGATCATTTTCTTTGTTTATAAATTATCGTTCGTATTTATTTTCCACATCAATGTAATACATATACAGATATGTAAAATTCATATTTATATATGTATACGATGATGCGCTGATTCCCATGTGCCCATGGGGTTTGTGATATCGATCATCCCAATAAAATACTTGTTGTCCTAAAAAATGATTTTTTGATTTTAATTTTTTTTTTTTTTTACAATCTAAAATGATACGTAATCACGGTAAAACCGAAACTATCGCCTCAATATTAATACAAATTATGTTAGTCTACTACACAGGCCAGTGAAATGTTGTATATAATATATATATATATATATATATATATATATATATATATATTATAATATACCTTTAAATATAGAAACTGTGAAATGCATTATATATAATCTCTGGCTCTGAAAAGCATTAAAAAAAAAAAAGGTATGGGGTCTGAGAGCAGAATGTACAACTCTTTCTTTGTTTCAAAGATTCGTTATTATAAACAACATATGTATATATATTCAATGTAATATAGTGAGAGTGCAGAAAAAAGAAGAAAAATACGATCAAAAATTGATATAAAAAAATGAAGAAAAAGTTGTACGTATCAGCCTGATACGATTTAAGAAGAAAAAAAAAATATATATCAACATAATGTTGTGCGTGACGTATCAAAATTGAAATAATATCGTTAAGTGATGGGATAAAGAAATTTTTGTTTGTTTCTTTTCTCGTTCTTGAGTGACTAGGAAAAACAGTCAAATGAATTACAAATTGACAAAAAAGAATTAAAAATAAAAATAAAAATAAAGATAGAAAGGGTGAGAGTAAAAAGGAGAGAGAAAGAAAGAGTGAGAGGGAGTGAGAGAGAAAGAAAGAACCAAGTAAATTGGCAAGGTTTGAAGAATTGTAAATTTGGAAAAGTGGCGTGATGTTTTGCAGGAGCATGCTAAACTGTGTGAATGCGTTAGAGGAGCACATACCGCCAGCGGAGAGCGCTGCCCTGATGGTGGCCGAGGAGAAGCCACATCCTGACTCATGTAAGGCCTGTCAACCTGAACAAGATCACCCTTCATCACCTATCACCATCACCAAGTCCATCACCGCAAGGCAAACAATTCCTCAGAGCTGGCTGTAGCCGTAAAGCATAAATGAAAAATCCAAGATTTCATAATATCCGCTTGCGGATATACAGCATACGATCGGTCCATCATTCACTCTCTTCTGAGTACCTACTACCCTATGTGTGAATTATAGGGATGATTGCACACATGCAATTAAATACGTGCTGCTGCAGTCTTATCTATTTAATACGTGGGTATGCCAATACATTAAATAAAATACAGTATATACCTACTCAACAATTTTATAAAAAAGTATATAAGAGAAGATTGCCGGAACAATTGTACATATAGTGTACATATTTATATATCTTATATTTATACACACAAATTGTACACACCTAAATATTATATTATCATCATCATTAACATTATCGTTATTATTATTACATCACAATAATTAGAAAAATTTTGCACAATCTTAAATTATAGTTATTTCCCACGAGTTGATTATGAAATACATAATTTATGCATTAGTATATTAATATATACTTACTTACACGCACCAAATTTTTTACATCAATCATTAAATATTTCTGTTTTCAAACACACAATATCTAATATTCTCAGGCAATCGTAGTTTTTTTTTCTTCTTTTTTAAACAGCACTTCACGTTAATAAATATCATTATAATATATCATCACCAGTCATATATTTGATTTAATTGATTAATTCATTCACTTTTTGTATATAGAAAAAGAAAGAAAAGAAAAATCTTAAGATTAGTTGCTCCATTGAAGTTATATTTATACTACCACTATCCAGCACTCTTCTTCTTTTCATATACCGAATATAATATCGATCTTAAGTTATGTGGGTATATCATATGATTAAATGATTTATCATCGTATTAACCATACGATATAAATAAATTTCCCTTTGAATAGCGCAATACTTTATATATACTATATATATGCAATATATAATAGAAATACACGACAGCAGTCCGTATAAATCACCTTAACTTATAATCTGTAAACTATAGCGGAATTGTTTGCTGACTGTCCCACATTTTGCATGTCACTCATTGTCTCTGTATGTCTGTAAAACTTTATTATTTGTAGTGTCACTATGTAGATATAATATATATATATTTTCTAAGTTTATTTATCAATCGATTCACTTTGAACGAAAAGAATTTCATTTCAAACTTGACTACGCCTTATCTCGATGCGGGGTTGTAAAGTTATTTGTTTGTTGGAATGAAAAAATTTTTTAAGCCAAAACAAAAACAAAAAATTTTCGATCCACTATACATATATATATTATAAATATTTATGGTACATACTTTCTGAATACTTTTTCCCATCTGATTTCCGTATGGGATATTTTTTGTTAACGATCAACCGGGTTCTGTTTCTCACAATCCGAGAATCTTTGATTTTTCATTCTCCGAATTTTATTGCAGATGATTATAATAGTAACGGCTCAAAAACGTCCAAGAAATTGTTGCTGATTTGGTTTTAGAAATCAATGAGAAGCTGATACAACGTTATTGGGCTATCTCAAACGACCATTTTTAAAAGTATTGAAAATTCCGTACGAAACAATAACGAGGAAAAATCCACAAAAGATTAATTAGGTAATTGATTTGTGTATCGTGATAAATATGTTCAAGTGCGTGCGAAGAAAATATTGAAAAAAAATAAATGAATAATTAAAATAATTCATCGTCAACTGCTATTTTCGAAATAATCGTAAAATCAAATTTTCATTCTTTTCATCCAACAAAAATTCCAAAATTTTTATAAAAGCTGATCGAGATCCAACGAAATGTCTCATATATTTCACTACCACCCTTCTTTATATAGTAGTTGTTTATAAATTTAATTCATCATACTCGTTAAATATCGTTATTAATTCATATAGATAATCACCACCAATTTTTTTATCTAAAACAGACATACACTTTAAAGCATTTTCTTTATTTTTTTCTCACCTTATTTTTATTTCCATCAATATTCATATTACTTAAATGCATTTGAATTATACACCGTCGACACTGGCCTTTGTAGTAGCTTTAATCATAATGGGGGACAAAAACTTTTAGCGAAAAAAAAAATAAAACTGCAACAATGATAATGATAATTTTTATATATTATATAGCACAAAACCGTTATACGTATACGTATGTTTTGCGGCATAAGAATTATTATATGTATATCACACATACATAATTATGCGGGAATTATGTGTGTTTTTCATTGATTGATTAATTTTTTTTATATGGAAAAAAAAAATTTATTATATTAATCACATGCCGATATAACAAGAACGAACATTATTACTTATTTTCATGAATCGGAAAAAAAAACATTGTTTTTTTTTTTCTTCTTTCTTTTACTATGATATTTAAATTTTTTATATATATGTATATACATATACAGTTATGGTGACAATATTGACATACGTTACACAGATTATATAATATATATACATATGTATATATATATATAGCATGTGTTGTGGTGACACGCATGTATTCAAGCATGTGACATTAATTCTGTTATATGATTATTTCGATTATTGTTACTATTATTATCATTGTTGTTGTTGTTGTTATTATTATTATTATTATTATTATTATTATTATTATTATTATTATTATTATTATTATTATTATTATCGTTATCATTATTGTAGTCAGCAGTGAAGTATATATGTATACCTATATCAGTCTGACTATAATTTATAATGACGTTAGATATAAATTGTATAGTCAAATAAATATGATTAGTATATATAGGTATGTAATTAAACGTTTTTCGTTCCAATTAACTATATATTATTATTCAAAATCTTTTCATGGTTTATAATAGTGTTGTGACCGCAGTTGAGTTATTTATTCTTTCGAAATTCTACACAAATTTTGACCCAATGTCGGTCTCTGACTTTCCTTTGATTGCTGCAGGGTAGTTTTTGTACGTATCGTGAGATTCGATGTACATTGGTGAGTTTTTTTATTCATTTTTTTTGGAAATGAAATTCATTCGTCCGTCGTGTGACGGTTTTTATCAATTGTAATTGTTGTTCTTTGAGAAATGGAATATTAGATTTCTACCGATTTGAGAATATTTATATTAATAAAAAGAAGAGGTAACATTGCTAACAGTGAAAGAGTACTTGTGATCCGAGAATTTTTTTTTTTTATTTTTTTTGTTTCAATACTATAGATACGGATAATTGTCTAATATTTAAATTGTCAGAGCAGATGAACTAATTGATTTAAAGATATCTAAATTTATACCTCAAGCCAGTTCTCGTCCCTTCGAAACAAATAATGTAATCGGAATACCTGAGTTACGATATTGAAAAAAAAATTACGTTAAAGAGATACGAAGAAAACTTTCTTGCAGCTAACGAATAAAATGAAACAGTAGAGCGTATTATTTTCTATGTTTTTATAGGGGTAGTTGATCGATCGATGTTTTTATGTAAATGTAAATGTGAGTAGAATGAAAAAAATGGTATGTGTATCGGTGTAATGAACTGTACGTGTCGTATGGTATTTGAATGTTAATATTGAAGGTATGGTGACAGTTGTGTTTGCAGCTGGCTCAGAGCGATCTTCAATCGCTCCCGCTCAACCGGAGAGACCACCGCCCCCGCTTCCCCCGCCACGATTTCCGAACAGCGGTGTCTGACAATGGGAAACTCCTCTTAACATTGGGAACTTTATGATGATGAACACACCGATGCCACTACCCCTGCTGCTGAGTACCAACAGCCTAACTTTGGAAAATCATCTCTACGAAATAATAACGGAACGCAGCAAGGCATGCGCGATGTTTCTTAGAAATAGTTTACGTCGTGCTGCTAATGCAACGACTCTTAATTGGAATATCAATCCAAATGAGAGTCACGCACATTATACGGACTCTTAAGAGAAATTTAGGTCATCAGTGCCTATTTCAGTGGTGTCCAATTAAATACGGTCTAATTCATATATTTATATACACATACATACACATAGTATACATAAAACAAAAATTGTATGTATATTACATATATGTGTGTGTGTGTGTATATAATCTACATACTTGAAATTCAAATCAAAGGACATTCAAATTAACGATAAAAAAACACACACTTCAAATACCTTAATTAGCTTGTAGCTCCTCGTTATTAAATTATAATAGTATGATAATTATTATAGTGGACATTATAGAGGTCTATATACACATATATGTATATATACATGATATTATGATATATTAATCGAAAATGATTAATATTTGTAATTAAATGATCAATGCTCATTGATACAATCGCAATTATTGTGACCACACTGAATTATATATGTCTAACGGACTAATAGAATGAAAAATTTTGCGAATATTATATATACAAAAAACAAATAAATAAACAAATGAATAAAATATAATGAATAAATAATAAAAAAGTAATAATAATTTAAATTAAAGAAATTTAAAAAATTGTTGATGTGATGGAAGATTGCTTAAACTGGGTACCATACGGATTGCAATATGTTGTTTCTTATATAGATCTGAATCTGAAGAAAAAAAAAATTCAAATAATAAGCTATAGAATTATTGTGAATTTGCAAAAAATGAGAAATCTTCCATTACATTTACACATTGTGTATATACATGTATACTTATATACCATACATCATATTCTGCAAGTGTATTATAATCCTCCATTACTCAGTAGTATATATTATATAGTGAAAATTATTATATATCTGGTAACGTAGTATTGTTCCGAGTTGACATTACTATTACATAAAAATAGGGATTTATCTAAACTTTTTAGGGCCTGAATTAGTTTTCTTTATACATAAATATGATATAATATATGGACAGAATTGTCTATTTGGCAACGCTCTTTATCTTCACTCAAATTAAAGAAATCATGTTATTAAATAAATACCATAAACGGTGAGCAGCAAGCAAAATAATTGTTTCAATTTCAACACATCTCTCGATTGAAATTCCATTACATACATCGAAATGATCCTTTCAAATTATAGCTATCCGATAGCGCGTCAAGATCAATTACTACAAATGGTGGTTAAATAATTTTGTTGTCTTTCTTCGTGTTTTACTATAACTGAAGATTTGAAGCTTGAGTTACAGAAAAAAGCAGTAAAAAAAAAAAGAAATATAAGTTGGGAAAAAAATTATGTACGGTGGTCTGTTTGTACCGACTATATTAATGAAAATGTAAACTAATGGAAATTTAAGGTAATAATATGATATAATATAATAAAAACTAGTATAGATCGGGGAAATAATTGAGAGAAAAAATAATTAAAATAATTGAATAAATAAATAAATGAATAAATAAATGAATAAATAAATGAATAAATAAATAAAGAGATGAAAAAAATTCAGTGCTGCGCACCATATAATGTATGTAATTTAAAAGGAACTTCTAATTATAAGCTGTCCAAAACATACAGAATCAGTGAGAAAGGCAATAAAGCTATTGAACTGAAAATATGCTAAAGTAGGTTTCCTCGCATTGTGGTACTATCAGACTTTACGATGTAATATTAATAACAATTTAAGTTAGATATAGCTACTAGTGAAAGAGTAGCGGAATCTGAGAAAAAGATGCTAACATCCGATGGAAACCAATTAAAGGCTACGCCAACTTATATGAAATAATAGAAGGGTAGGAAAAAATAAACACACACGGTCTCTCACTTTACATCATGGCTGTACAATAATTGCGGACCGAGTAAATGCTAGCATATCCATTTTTAATATACTATAAGCTTATAAAAATCAATATGTACTGGAAAATAGAAGCAACTCGTTTGACTCAAAACTATAAATGCGTCAACTCTGCATTCAAAAATTAATTCTAAGTGATAATCGAATAATAATTATTTCAAAGTTTGGAGTACTTTTCATCTAGTAACTATAAGGTTCTCATATGTTTCAAGGATCATACTATTCAGCTGAAGTAACAGTAGAAAAAAAACCAAAGACAAATTTTTTGAATAAATTACAACGTGCAAATATTGCCCTGTACAAATTTAAATTTCGTAGGAGATCTTGAGAAAAGTGGCGTGCATAGATCGTTTTGAGTCAATAAATCAATAGTAAAGCTCATTAACGCAACTTAGATAGAGCCTTACAAAAGTTTGGATCAGTCCATCGAGCAAATGATCACATGAACAATTTGTAAAATAAGTTCACTGCCATACAAAATAATTATTATGACTTGCGCTCTCACTAAAGCGCCAACGTTCCAAATGTGGATGTGTACAGTTATGTGAAGATACTAATTTATAACATGAGTATAATTACACGATGATACTGAATATTATAACTAATTTTATTATTTCTATTATTATGATTGTTATCATTATTACTTATAAAACTAATTATTACAATATGGTGATATCAAGAACGATATACATATTTAGAATAAAGATAAATTAATTACAGAGCTACTATAAACCAAATGAAATGAATAATTTTCAAGAATCTAATAAGAATATAGGTTGTGCCTAGCTACCCAGAAATTATGTAGGTAATCTGCACCTAAAACATAATTATGTTCGCAAAAACTACCAAATCTTTAAAAAATGTACCACAAATTCAGTCTGCATAAGGCTCTGTAATTGAAGTTCATGCTAGTAGCCAATAATCACAATAACATACAATAGTGTATTATGAAACAACCCTTACCTAATTTGTAGAACCAATAATGTACAGTGCATAATACTCTAATCTTACCGAAACTTGCGCAGTTGTTTAATATCAGTTTATAGATATACATTTCTTCGTACTCTCAGAATAATTTACTCCTTCATGGTATTTCTTGGCGATCTGCGTATTGATATTTTATGCTAGTGAAAAATAATATTGAATACATAAATTTGAACAACAGTTTTATCTGTAATAGGCAAGCTACATACTTTAAATTCACATTGAAGCAAGTTTCTCTTGTTCTTTAATTTAAATTTATTTAATTCTGTGCAAAAATATTGAATAAAAATATTGATAATAGCACGTTTTATCTATGACATGATAGATCGATTGAATATTTTTTCCATTACATGCCGAGTCGTCAAAGCTTATTGCTGGTCATCAGATCAAGCCAAGGTTGGACCTAACAGATGAAGATTCCCAGGTGGGTAATAACGATCCAGGTATCATTGCATCAGTTGTTTCTGTAATATTAGTTTCTTTATTGTTCTAAACTATTATCTCGTAGGGAAATAAATTAAAAGATTTGTTGAATATCGTTTTATTCGTTATTTTATTTATTCATAGAATAAAAATAATTAATATAATTTGGGTTTTATTCATCTCTCTGGACGAAATTCTAGGAAAGTCAATAAATTTGGACAGATTTCATGGTAATAAATCGTATGATTATCTTTGATATTCTCTCATCTCTAGGGCTTGCACTCTTGATGATATGGATCCAAGGTACGAAAATCCCTCCATGTAGGTGGTAGTGCACTATGTAGGTGCAATCCACATCGTTTACAAGGTTCACTAAATAAGTTGATCAGGCTATGGAACCACGTCTGTAAAGAATATTTAATGTCACCAATTGATAACTGTAAGAATGTCATATTGTCTAAGTTGCCCTAGTAGTAGCAAGGTCATCGATTTAGAGACTGACCATGAATGATCGAACGGCAAGTTCTGGTAGCGCAGGTGAGTAAAAGTGAAGCATAGCTGCATGTGCGTTCTCTGTAACTTTTCTGAACACCTTGTGTCTAGATTCCGTCCACAAATCCATCGTTTCTCCATATCCCTTAACTACCACCCATTCAATCATCAGCCCTTTGAATGCTATTACTGCTTTTAAAACGTGACCGAGTGTAACATGCAGAACAGCATTAGATGCAAATGGACGAGATACGGAAACTGTCATGTCGTTGAAGAGTCGGTCTATCGTTGCTATTACTGAATCCACCTGCCTGTCAAAAGCAGTTAAAGGATATTAGAAATGTTGACATAAATTTCGATGGGCTGCTCTAGAAAATAAGCAATGGCAAGTGAGCCGCAAATTTTCATCTACCAATAATAGCAAATTATACTTACTGAGGAGGGACATTGTGACTGCTAGTTTGCGTTCTTCCTCGTTTGGCTCTACTCGAGTTTGTGTAGGATCGTTTCAAAGAATTCTGACTTAGAAGAGTCTGCGCAACGCTACTATACTCATGAACTTTGTCTGTCCATTTGTAACTGTTAACCAGAGTACCATAAAGAGCTTGTCTATCTTGAGTAGTTTCTTGGCTCAAGTAAGTCGTACTTGCAAGATTGAATGGACCAGGCGGCGGGTTCAATGTATTGACAGCCTGCTCCACATCCCTGCATACATATTTTTGTCAGGATATTTTAGAGTGATATTATTCAGGATGTTATATCATTTATTTTTTCAAATGAACTATCAAACCTCAAATTTCCATTGACTGAAGTTAGGAGCTCCTGGAGCTCCAACAAGTATTTTGCCTCTTTATTTTCGTCTCCGTGATCGGCTCTCAGTCCGTTTCCAAGAGAATCAAACACCTGACCGACACTAGATCTCAGAACTTTTATAGCACTTAGAGCGGTTTGTAACTGTTCCATTATTTACGTGGACATCTATCAGATTATTCACTATGAATACAACTTGGGTAGAACCTTAAGTTCGTGGATGCGAATGGGGAAACACATCTGAATAATAAAAATAATATTATAGGTTACGGGCTGTAGGGCCGAAATGTCTGGAATGGTCTGAATTTGTTGGCCGGAATGTCACAGTTTTTTTAACACTCGCCACAAGAGGGGAGCACCAAGCAGAAAAGACGAAAAACCGACTGCCAAAGATCTTTAGCATTTCTCGATGTAACATATCTAGTAGAAGCTTGTTCTCGTCCTTTCTTCCGCTTTCGGGTGCATCACGTTCTCGAGTAGAACAAGTTTGAGGATTTCAAAAATAGGATTCTATTTGCTTCTGGAAATTTTTTCATACATTTATCAAAATTTTATAGATACTTACCAATGCTCCCGAATATGGATAAATACCTATAATTTTGTATTGATGGAAAAATTTGACCCTGTAGTTGTCCAGTTTCACGAAAACCAAAATCCAAAAACATCCTCAACTCCTCTCATATGATATGAATTTTGAAAAATACTTGATACTATGACGAAGATTTTTTGTTCCAATTCTCCGTGTATTCCTCGTGACAACTTTGCCAGGTACATTTAATGTAACCGTATACGGTTTCTTTCGCTCCTTGTAATACCTTTCACAAAATTCTATCTGTACATTCCTCGAATGATTATACAGCTGAAATGAATAAAACTTATGTTTCTACTATCCCGCGTTCCAATGAATAAATCGACGCAAATGAAAAAATCAAATGTAAACCAAAAGATATAACACATATTTGAAGAGAAGATGTCATACCTATAAGACTCGCAAATCTCTGGTTAAAGAAATTAAACGAAAAAATGAATGAAAGATATTCATACATCATCGTTATCGAGGCCGTCGCGTGGCGTGAATAATCCGTATAGGCTGCTTGTATATATATGTGATTAAAATGCTCCATGTGTGTGAGCTGCGTTTATGTAACACTGTTTACTGCACTCAAGAGTCGGAACGAAAGAACTACCGCTAAGATACTAGAGGCCACGAAAGTAGTCCGATTGTGGAATATTATTCCGCATAAAATTCACAAACATTTTTTCAAAGCACCTTAAAATCAGCGATTCAGATTACTGCAGAGAGAGGATGAAAACAAATGAATCCGCGATGATCAAAGTCTCCGGAGAATCCAAATTTGAGACAGATGCAGTGTATACAATTTCATGTACCTACATTGATTGTATACATACTATCGAAAAATACTTTAGCCATAGAGAATAAGTAACGCTAATCAAAGAGACAGTAGTGTGATGAAACTGTAGAAAATAGAAATCAGGCTATGGAACTGTGTTATACGGCCGGTAAAACTCCATGCAGGGATAATTTGCCTATAATATTCGCTAATATATAACGCTGTTTCGGTTCATTACAGATCGTTAAAATTAGCAAAATACTTTCGAATTCTGCGAAGAAATTATTGGTTTATTAAGAGAAAAATAGGGTGCATTGAATCACTGCCGGATAAATTGTAACGACGTTGACTGAAGATTGGTAACGATGTCACTTGCCGTATTGTATAAGTACTTTACTTCTGTACTCGATTGCGGAGACTTCAACGCTCGCGCTGCAGTGTTTTCAGATTTCTAAACGCCCTTCTATTATTCGAACGTATTATAATATAACTACAGTAAAAGCTTTGATGAAGGCACCAACATTATTTTCGAAAAAGACTTTGATAAGGTATTTAAGATTCCTAAAGTTTCACATTCAAAATCTGATCATTATCTTATAACACGTGCAGACTGAATCGTCGCGTTTTTACAATTTTTTTACATGCATGTAGAATTAACTAATTTATCGCTCCCATGAGTGAGCTGAAATTAACGCAGGTATATACATTTAAAATCGTATATATATATATATATTGTTTCCAAAATTTGATTAAGGAAACAATATAACCATATAATCATTATCACGTTATATATCACTGTACATTCATTATGAACGAATAATTGTGATAATTTTTCTTTTTCTCAATTATATCATTCCCAATCGGCAAACAGGTATACAATGATATAAAGTTCCTTCGCCCGTATACGATGTACGCGTACATATAAGGCTAAAATTACGTAATTATAGGCTGATTTAGAACTTGTTTGAAATTAAATCCGACCTTCGCTGTATATCTAACTGACATATACATATACACGAATTTGCAGAAGTGATATATATACCTATATAAATGATTTTATGCAGATTAGGTTTGATCACTAGTTACATCATATTATGTAAGTACTATCAGCCCACGGCAATATTATTCTAAGTACCTGCGATCACTCTCACAATCATCTGTGCACCATGGGCTGAATAAACCTTATATACATTACATTATAGATTATAATGAACGTATACTACAGCATAATAATCGAATATTTCTGAACTTGGCAAAGTCCGCAAGTAGACAAGAAACAACTCTCATTACATTTCCCAGAATTTTGATTGATGACAGTCAATGACTCGTGTGTGTATATAATGTATCAAGTGTATAATATATATACCTATGTATTTGGATACGAAAAAAAAAATTCTAACGATCTCAATTGTTGCGGTATTACGTACACATGAAGTGGTTTATCCGTGTACACGCAAATAGTATAATAATATAAGATTCAATTGTTTGCTAATTTCCCTATGATATCTACTTTCATAATTCCATGAATTTTCAACGACATATACGAACGGGAATTCCAACGTTAAAAACAGTTGTAGGTAATATCAACCGCAGAATGATATTCCTGCACTTTTAATATTCAAATGATCGATGAATTTTGCGCTGCACGATAAATTCCATACATATTACTATATAGCTATTTTTCACATATATAGTATTATAGTGCAACTATATTGTCATGCGATCTGCACTTGGTGGGTGAGTCGCTCAGATTCCAAGTAATATTATACCTATATTCTCATTGTACTCATACATATAATACTTTTCGTCCACTTTCGGACATTCGATATTTTTACAGAATTAAAACTTCATACCGCTGTATTGTATAATTTACTTCTAGCACGAAAACAGATTGTTCTTTCGAATCTAACAATGATTTTTTTCACTCCAAAGATCGACGCTTGCTAGAAAATTCATGAAAATGTGGAAAACAAAAATCCTATAGACTTAAGGGTATTAACGGATTTAAAAGAAAAACCCGATTCGAAGCGGTTGAAAAGATTCCTTTCTATTTCAAAACTTTGTAAAACTTGTTCCTGGAGGGGCAGGATTGTAATATACATAAAGTGACCCGTGTATAGTCTGAGGGTTTTGTACCTGTATTTTACCCTCGTCTATGTACCTGTATACCTACATGTAAATGTCAAAATCTACAGACGTAAAACAATGTTGGTTTAGTTACCTGGGCCTCGCTTATCTACTTCATAATGAGTTTCTGAAAGAAATATTTAGGATACACAAACGCGTTGCATTTCTGCTACATTAGAGAGTCGTTTGCCGTATACTACTGGAAGGTAGTCGGTTGACTACATTGGACTGTAAGGTTAGTATACAGTTGTACATACGTCGCATACAGGGAGCCCCTCTCCTGGAGGTTTTCTCAGTGGCAATTGAATGACGAGACGGCGAGAGACATCGAGGAGGAGTGAGAGGGAATTTGGAATTCTGTGGCAAACCAACCGTAGTTAGTAGTTTATAGTAACACCGATCGTCAGTCTCGTCGTTACACTCCCGTTCTCGGGGTCCAGATCATAATGTAGAAATAATACATTCAATACATCTACCCTTTTCACATTGCGGTACATTATTATAATAATAACATAAAAACTGATAACAGATTTTAATAAAATACTAAACTTATTAAAACTTCGATCAGAGGAAACTAACGATATTCGATAATTGTGCGGTCACAAAGTGGTGATTCTATTAGTCAGTAGAAGAAAAAAAAATTAGAAAAAAAACAACTAAAAACAAAAAAAAATTAATTAAACGAAACCGCTGTACAATACATACTATATTCGACTAAGAATATATATGGATCATTCCATGTCAAGTCGACCACTTTTAAATCCGACCCCTTTTGATGTGGCTGAAACTTTTTTATTTTTTCCTACCCCACGGTAATTACACTGTGTAATTCAAGACGATGATGGGTGCCTTTGGGTACGAAATTTATCGAATTATCATGAATTCAGAAAATGTGAAATATTTAAACACCAAAGAAAAGTGAAATAGTTCTTTCTTTATATTATTACTAAATAAATTGATGTAAATCGTAGTAACAGTGAAATCCTTATCTGGAATCATTAGGTGAGATTATACATGGAGTAAAAAATACCGTAAAATAATTTACTTAGATTCATTTTATTGTGGAAACAAAATTTTCATGATAGAAAAAGTTAAAGATTGAGGAAAACTCAAGAGAACTTTTGTTTTTTTACGAAAGAAAAAGTCGGCTCACTACGTGCGACGCGGGAAAATTATCAGAATGAATCGAAGTTATTTTTAGGAGAAAAATTAAAAGTATCGAATTTCAAAAAATCGATGATTTTTCTTAAAAAAGTGAAAAATTTCATAGATTTCGACATCTAAAGATTTGATTGTATTTTTTTTTGTGAAGTACATTTAAAAACAAAAATTTTGAAAAAAAGTCTCAATTAGTTAATTTTTGAAGTAGTATTTCTATGGCTATGTGAAAAAAAACAGCGCATTTTTCCGAAAAATTGATAACTTTTTTTGGGTTGGGTGAAAAAATTTGACAAAATTTTCAGAAACGTCTTATAGTGGGGTAGACAAAAATAAAAAAGTTTCAGCCAAATCAAAAGGGATCGGGTTGAAAAGTGGTCGATTTGACACAGAATACCCAATATATGTATTTTTTTTCTGTTGTGTAAATCATGTGCTAATTTTCAACAGTTCATTGCACGTGAAAGACACCTTGGGATATACTATAGTATGCATACCTATACCGTGGTTAGTGTTTCAATATATATATATACATACATATATGATTTGTATATATATAATATATAAGTATCTCTAGAGCAAAAATTTACCACGCGTAAGTCGTGCTTTTTTCTTAATTTTATTTTAATTTGTTTCCTTTTTTAAATTCATATACCAATACGTGAAAAATGAATATGGCGAGAAGGGGGGGGGGGGGGGGGGGGCAACCAGCGACATCATACCGCGCGTATATGACATGAAATACATATAGGTATATTATTTATTGCGTTTGTGGTTATTATATTCCATACATTTGTCATGCATATATATATATACGGGGCATTCCACGCCAAATCGGACGGTTGCCAAAATTTTTTTTTTTTGATTTTCTCAATTTTTAGACATTTTTCACTACCCATCAAAAAACCCTTCCTGGCAAATTTTGAGATTTTTTCCATTACCGGTTCCAAAGATATCAAATTTTCGAAAGAATTGCTCTTTTTCGAGTTTTTTGCCGACAACTTCGCTAATAATTGTTCAAATCGAACTTTTTTTTTCAAAATCTTCGTTTTTTCATGTACTTTTTGGAAAAAAATACAAAAAAATTATTCAATGTTTTTTTATATGTGATTTTTGATTTTTAAGCTTTAAATCGTTTTTTTCAAAGTGAGTGCATATTTTGATTCTTTTGAAAAAAAATCTATCGCAAACTACTATCTTTTTAACGATTTTTAAGACCGGTCCGGTCGTGGGCCTTCCATAATTACTATTTTTTTCGATTTTTTTTAATTTAGAAAAAAAAAAATCTACAAATTGTTATGGATACCAATTTTCGTAATTGTATATTCAATTTTTAGTTATTGAGGATTAATTTTTACACCTTATTACTAATAAGGGCTTAAAATCAATAATTTATCATTTATGAACAATAACAACAAATCTTTAATTTTAAGTCCTAATTAGTGATAAGAAAGTGTAAAAACTAATTTTAAATAACTAAAAATGGAATATAAACTTAAGAAAATTGGTATCCACAACGATTTATAGAATGTTTTTTTTTTTTTAATTTAAAAAAATCGAATAAAAATCGAAAAAAAATAGTAATTATGGAAGGCCCATGACCGGACTGGTCTTAAAAATTGTTAAAAAGAGAGTAGTCTGTGATAGAAAAGTTTTAAAAAAATCAAAATATGCACTCACTTTGAAAAAAAATATTTAATGCTTAAAACTCAAAAATCACATGTAAAAAAACTTTGAATTATTTTTTTGTATTTTTTTCTAAAAAGTACATGAAAAATCAAAGATTTTGAGAAAAAAAAAGTTCGATTTGGACAATTATTAGCGAAGTTATAGGCAAAACACCCAAAAAAGAGCGATTTTTTTGAAAATTTTATATCTTTGGAACCGGTAATCGAAAAAATCTCAAAATTTGCCGAGAAGGGTTTTTCGATGGGTATTGAAAAATATCTAAAAATTGAGAAAATAAAAAAAAAAATTTTGGCAACCGTCCGATTTGGCGTGGAATGCCCCATACATACTCATTATAATGACAATAATAAAAATGCAGCAAAAAAAAAAAAAAAAAATTGTCATGAGTAAATATGATGCCGATATTCGTTGCACTCTGAGCAAGTTTTTAATGCGTAGATATATAAAACAAGTGAGTGTAAATGGCTTCCATTTGACCCGGGACGCGAGGGCGATCACGTGGTTTTAAGAAAAATACAAGAATACAATAATATTGAATTTGTATATAGATTTTCACACAACAAATATGAATGTCCAGTAATTATGATGTGTGTGCAGAATATTGTGTGTATGAAAATATTCATTACAATACGGAAAAACTTTTACCGGTCCGGACAGATTGAACGTCTTATCGAAACTGCAATGAGTTGATACGTTTAATATCAAACGTCCGTATACGGCGACGCTGTATACACGATTAGAAGAATATGTGAAAATTTTATTTCCACATACTTAATCCAAATGTGAATTATTTTACAAATCACGTGGTACGTATGTATGTGGAACTATCTACTGTCTGACTGATAGGTTTCGCTTTTTTTTTTTATTTTCTACTTATTGCAGAGGTTTTAAGTTTTATTTTTCATTATTTTATTTTCAAATACGCGATAACGGATACTCGAGTTCGTCTGGCTGATAAGGTCTGTGTAGAAGTATTTGACTAATTACTATATGGGATGACAACAATTCAAATGATAATGAAAAACATTTTTCCATGAGTAGACCACGTCACCTCGATTGAATTGCGACGATATATTATGTGTGTGATATATGTAAGATGAGAATCGCATGTGATTGTTGAAATAATATCCGAAGCAACATCTGACATAATAAAAAATATCTCATACCGACACTCATAATTCTGCAAATGTCCGTTCATTTTGCGTAGCGATAATTATCGCGTGAACAATGAGAAGAAAAAAAAACAAAAAAAACTAGAACTTCAAATTGATTATTCATTCATTCGTATATCCAGTTATCTTTTTATGTCGTTAGAGTATAAAATTGCATATATCCGATTAATATAACCGGTTTATAATGATACAGGATAGTCGATATAAGGTGTGACCACGGTAAGTTTGCGGGAAAATAACCCTTCTGCAAAAATATGCTTAGATCAATTATACAATTTATTCCAAATTTTTGATTAGGACATTGTTGCTTATTGCCATTTGCCTATATAATTTGAGAACAACTTGACGATTTTGAATACCTGAGTATGACTATTCCGATAAGACTTGGTCACCTTGAGGTCTGGTCACTATCTATATTCTATGGCTTGGAAGGCAAATATGGTATGGCTATTTGAGTTCAAATGATCCAGATAATCGGCACGTTGGATTGTGTAAATTTTTTTTGGATTAATTGAGTCGCGACAATGTTCATAATGGCACTACAATAAATTGACTGCAGTATTAGGTAATTGTGTGTATGACTGATTCAAGGATCATAAAACCGCTGGAACTGATTATGATAAAGCATCTATCCCTATTTCTGATGTCATATTTAAACCATTTTATATGATTTTAAGAAGTTATCATTTATCTATAAATGATAAAATGCCACTACATTCAGCGCTCTCCAACTCCCCCGCCAGGAATAATCAATAGATAGATAAATAGATAGGTATAGGTAGGTATTAATGACGTATATATGTATACGTTATTCCAATAACATACAATAAAAAAATCATTTGTCTTAAGATGATATCAGAACCGCTCGACGCAATATAAAGAGAAAATACGTGACTGGGGGGTTCTAAACAATGGGCCGTGTGTATAATAACAACTATTAACCAGATTAAATTCTCTTTTTTATTGACAGTCAATAAGCGATGATGATTTTTGCAACGAATAGTCTCACCTGAAAAGTCCCTAAAGGAGGTGCGAACTATCCGTAATATGAAATTTACCCATCACGTGTAATTCACTATCAGTGTCAAGCAGGAAAAACGAAAGCAGAACGCCGCGTGAAAATCGTCGACGTCGAAAAAAAACGCCTTTAACGAACGGACTGCTATATCACCGCTGAGCAAGATGGCTGTACCTAAACTTGAGGTGAGATCAATTTTTTTGTGTATTTCAAAATACGGATCAAAGTGTTCTCGAGATATCGTATGTTCTGCATTTATTCGGATACAAAAAAACCTTTTGTCTAACAACCACAGCTTGCGACTTATAAGCTTATTAAAATATTTTCTAAGCATCGTTTCTTTGTTTCGTTATTTATTTTCTAAATACTCTTGCAGGCTGTATATATTCATATGAACTTTTATAAACTCTATTATCTGATGCATTATATCGCAGTTATTATTTATAGGTCAATTAGCTTTAGATCTTTTTAGCTTTAATTGCTCAGTGAACGTCTTTTTTTATCGTCACAATGATTACAGGCTGAAAGACCAACAACAAACACTTGGATAGTAAACGATGAAGTGATATGATTGTTTTGAAATGATCCATAGAACTTAAAAACTGTCTAATAAACTAAAATTTGCGAAGTATCTTACGGTAAGACGAGAAAATTGAGATATCTCGATTGATTTTAGTCGTAGCCTAATTCAGTCGACGAATTCATATTTCTGGGGTCAAAGTACTTAAGAATACAGCATAATACTACGAAATTTTTTTTTTATTTTTGGCTCAAGTATCGCAGAAGTATAAAGGGGTATACCTTCGATTTTTCTCGATTTTGAGCCCAAAAATCAACATTTTTTCTCTAAGTATTTTGATGTAGTCTTATGTATTTTGAACTTAGGTATCCGAATCTGCTAACTAAATTGATCTGTCGAAATGATCGAATTATTGCTAATCTTCGTCCTGACATTTAGATCGTGATCTTTCGAACGCATTATTTGTGAAATTTTATTCACTCGTTCGTTAGACCCTCATCAACATTCTGATGCGACAAATCTGCATAAAACAAAAAAAAACTAAAAAAAGATCACGAATTATAAATTTTTCTGTTTCTAAATTCTGGTTATACCTCTACTTTCTTTTCTTTTTTTTTTTTCAATACATGTATTGTACAAAAAAGTTTTTTTCGCATAGAAAAAATATTCGCTATTTCAATACGAACCAAACGAACTCGTGCACTCGCGAGTTGGTTTCCATTTCTGCCATCGCGAAGCGCATAATTCGCTAGACTTTCTCACAAGCAAAAGTATCTCGGTAGAATTCTACATGAGCGCAACCGGCTAATTTAGTTGCTGCACTACCGAACCCATGCTCACATACCCAATGCAATACCCGTGTTGTATTTGCGGCTTTTGTTTAATTGCACGTGCTTAGACGTTCACTCATCAGCACATTAAAGTGTGAAAATAATTTATGGGTTTGAAGTATATAATGAGGTGTGAATATAATATCCTTTTTCTGCTTTTTCGAAATTTGGTCAACTAATATCATCATATCAATAATTATATTTACGATTGAGATACAAAATTCTTTGAAAAAAAAAATGATACAGTTTCGTTCAAATAATTATCCGTCATCATTTGATACGTACCAGTTAGGATCATCTTAGCACATAAAAGTTCGGATATGTTACGTTGCGTAATGATTTCGATAAGTAACATATGTATGTAAGACTGAATTGTTTCAAATATGGTGATAATTTTCTACAGCATATTTCTTATTTCACCGTCTGCAAATACATATCTGATTACAGTGTTGTTGATCTCGCTGAGATCAAGATACCGTGTAACATAATTATTTTTGATATTCCTCATATAATTATGGGCTGGAAATTTTGTTTCGTCATCGATACGGGGAATAATCTGATTGTACCGACTTTTGCAATGAATTAATGCAATTTTTTTTTTGATAATATGAATGATTTCACAACGATTATAAATCAATCGCGACTGTATGTGTTGATCTTATCCGATAATAAAAGGTTTATAATATATACATGAGTCATTTTATTTGTACGTATTATCTAATCATAACAATTTATCATTCATGCGTATCATCATTCAGGATTACATTATGATGTTCAATGAATATAGAAAAATAATATAGCAAACAATTATGGGGAAACGATAATAAATCCATAAGATACATTTTATCTAAACAGCACATGTATATTATCATCTGTACTTTATACGTAACAGAACAATGTTATCTTATTTTATTTTTTTTTGATTTTATCAAACATCGAGATTAAGAATCATTCTTCGATAATTGGCGAAAGTAACTATACGTGCAAGAATTTTAAAAATCGTTGAGTATCGTCAGAAGGAAATAAGATTGAATTATTTTAGCGTCGTATATGTTAATCACATTAATATATCAAATAATTAAAAATCAATAATCGCATCTGTTGTAACCACATTCTCAAGTACGACACTTATAATAGTCATATATCTTCATCCTACTTAACTTTGATTTGATCACTTTATCTTCAGATATTCATCTACTAAGCTTTTAGTCCGCCAAATCGTCACACTGTAATTATATACATATGACCATCAAGAAGACCAGCGGTAAGAATTCTGCTTATCATCCCCGTTTGAGATTATTGAACAATCATGAGTGACATTATTTTATAATCAAAAATCAACTCGAGTATTTTTGAATACCTAATGATGGATAGCAAGATCAATAAATCGCATCTAATTGGTTTATCTGAAAACTATTTTATGTGGAGAGATTAAACACGTTGATCTTCAAGTGTCTGGCTTATTTTGAGTGCATGATGAGCATGTTTAGTACTTCGTTGTCCAAAGAATCTGCTGACTCAAATATCGCGTGCTTATATTGCAGCTCTTTTGTTGATATGTTGACTGGAAAAGCAAACATTGAATAAATCATTATTGTACATCACTTACCATAAATGCAGCAATGAGTCTTATACACAAAGGTATCGCCTGATATATTTTTCGATTGAAGACGAAGAAGAAGATGCGGGTAACTCATTACTGTTAGATAGGTGAGGGTAAAGAGGTGCATGCAAGAGATACGTCGCTCGTCGATTTCTGAAGAAGCAAAAAAAAGAAGGAAAGATGAGAAGTTCAAAGTCATGCACATTTTGAAATGCGAATGAATAATATATACGATTGATATATTTGACTGTACCATGATTGTGTTTTTTAAACTACAGGTAAAAGTTAATAGAAAAAAACAAATAGAAGCAGGGCCCACCCAACTGTACCTACGATCGAATTTTGCTTGACCCTCCAAAAGTTGGGCATTTATTCAGAATCACTGTCTGGATCCCCGCGCTGTTGACAAAGCAAAGCAAAACCGTACGCAGAGCAATTACTGTTCTTTCACTTGCTCCACCATTTATTCAAATTGATGCATTCGTTTCATCGTTCGACATTCATAAACACAAATTTCCGTTCAATTACAAGTTTTTATACACCAAACTTTGTAGGGTACATTATGAATCAAAACTGGTGAAATTAACTAATGCAATAATTAATTTACAAAAGCCATGACTCGTCGGAGCAAAACCAGTAAAATCAAACTTTACCTTGATAGCAATCAAGGTAACTTATGGTATACAATGCGAAATGTTTAAAAATAGTTTCAGTAATTCTTTGAACTATTCAAATTGACTTTTTTAAAAAATGTTAGTTATGTGGATTATCTCTCGCATGCGCTTTCGTGAACTACACTTGACTATGTATGATAAACGAAAAGAATTTGTTATTGGTTTTAATTGTATTTGTGTGTATTAGTTACTTATTATGTACTAACATAGTTAAATAATGAATGAATAATACATTTTGTATTTGTATGATTCGTGTGTACTATTATTTTTCTCCATTTCTTTTTTTTCAGGTAGAATTTTTTTAACAGTAGCAGATTATGATAGGATCTGAATGATTATTTCGTGAATCTCTAACGTAATGCATATTTTCAGGGGTTGACATTCTTCTTGTCATACGCAATTCTGGCCGCTGTTCTTGGTATGTTACAGTTTGGATACAACACCGGTGTTATTAATGCACCACAAACGGTAAGAAAAGCAGATATAGTAGATTCCACATGCAGAGTCGTACTTATCCGACTATTCTCTGATCTCACTATTTTTCGGAATATTTTTCAAACAGAATATCCAGAACTTCATGAGGGAAGTCTACAGAGACAGATACGGGGAAGATATTAAAGAAAGTTTAGTCACGATGCTATACTCGGTCGCCGTCAGCATATTCGCCATTGGCGGTATGCTCGGAGGATTCGGTGCAGGGATGATCGCTAACAAATTTGGCAGGTAACTTCAAAGACGTTTTTCACAGCTGTTTGATATCCATGTAAACGATGTTCGCTGAATATCAGACTTGTCAAAAAAGTATAAAAGTCGGTTTAACACGGGAAAAGTTCAGGTATCAACTTCAGCAATGAATGTTATGACACTGAATCTGAACGTGCTTGGACCGTTTTTTCTATAATTTTGCATTCTAATGCTTCGAATTACTCTTCAGAAAAGGAGGCTTGCTACTGAACAATGTGCTGGGCATCATCGGGGCATGTCTCATGGGTTTCACCAAAATTGCCCACTCTTATGAAATGCTGTTGGTCGGTCGGTTCGTCATTGGTATCAATTGTGGCTTAAACACCTCGTTGGTTCCTATGTACATATCTGAGATCGCACCAATTAATTTAAGAGGTGGCCTGGGGACGGTGAACCAGCTCGGTGTTGCGGTGGGTCTTTTGGTATCTCAGGTACTAGGTGTCGAGGAGATATTAGGCACGGACACAGAGTGGCCTATTTTGTTGGGTTTGGCCATCTTCCCTGCCATTCTACAATTGATATTATTGCCTTTTTGTCCGGAATCTCCCAGGTAAATCATCATGACAATTCAATGGCAAATTATTTTTTCATCTATCGAACACGTGCAGTCAAATGTTTTTGTCATACGATCGCAGATATTTGCTCATCACAAAGCAGTGGGAAGAAAAAGCGCGAAAAGCCTTGATGAGGTTGAGATCTACCAATCATGTAGATGAAGATATAGAAGAAATGAAAGCAGAAGAACGTGCTGAACAATCGGAATCTTCTGTTTCAATGATTGAACTTTTACGTAGTCGAACTCTAAGGTCTCCACTGATTATTGGTATTGTTATGCAGCTGTCGCAACAACTGTCTGGTATCAATGCAGTGAGTATTTCTTTCTTCTCTAAAATAGTCGATCCTATAAAAAAATGCATCTCCATGAAAGTACATCGCAAATCTGGTTTTCAAACTGGTCTTTCACAATCAATGTTAACATGAAACTATTTCTCAGGTGTTGTATTATTCTACAAGCATGTTCACAAGTTCTGGATTATCGCAACAAAGTGCAAAGTTCGCAACGATTGGTATCGGTGGAATCATGGTGGGCATGACTCTCGTTTCGATTCCATTGATGGACAAGACAGGACGACGCACACTACATTTGTATGGGCTGGGTGGAATGTTCATCTGCTCTATTCTCATCACAATTACACTCTTGATAACGGTAAGCGTGGATCAAAAAGATTTATCATCTTTCAAAAGAAATCCGTGTATCATTTACCCACAGTCTCCTTCAGCTGTTCGGAAAACGATAACTATTTTTCAATACCTGATACAAATATTTCGGTTCTACGCAGAGAGTCGTTGCCTGGATGTCCTACCTTTCGGTGGTGTCGACGCTCTGTTTCGTGGTATTCTTTGCCGTGGGACCAGGCTCGATTCCATGGATGATCACTGCGGAGCTGTTTTCACAGGGTCCTAGACCAGCTGCTATGTCTATTGCCGTACTCGTCAATTGGCTAGCTAATTTCTTAGTCGGCATAGGGTTTCCAAGCATGCAGGTTTGTCATTCAATTTTGCAGTTGAAAAATAAAAAAGAAGAATACATATTCGCAGTCACGTTGTCAGATATCAGTTCAGTCAGTTTTAGTTTGAAGATTACTTCAGGCTATGAATGACCATGGTATTATACGTCCACGATTTTTTTTTTTTTTAAGTAAAAGAAAGACGAAGTTTTAATCGTTCGTTATCGGAATACGAAGATCTATGAAGACTAAATTTTCGATATTTGTTGCAGGTCACTCTTGATGACTACACGTTTCTACCATTCACAGCATTCTTACTTATTTTTTGGATCTTCACGTATAAAAAAGTTCCGGAAACTAAAAACAAGACTTTTGAAGAAATCCTTGCCTTGTTTAGGCACGGTAATGACAGGTATGTTGCTACCAAGCAATCAAATCCTATCTCTCATAAATATACGAGTGACCCTTCAGTTGATTTCTAAGAAAATCATCATTGATGTTGACTATTTATAAGTTTGTTTCTATTGCAACGTAAATTACGTTTTTTTTTTCTCACGTAACATGTTTTGACGTGTTAAGAATCTCTCACTTTTTTTTAATCTTCAATCATTACTATTTTCTCTCGGAATAAATCTTGTTCGACGATTTTTGGAACAACACTCAAGTATTATGTTCATTTTTTGAGCTTATATATTATGTTCATATTGTGTATTTGATTGAAGAATAAATATTGATATGATAGGTGCTATTCACATGCTTTTTGCCATCATTGTCTTATCATCCTTCAGGCCAAGTTGTGAAAATTCGAAGTATTGCGCATAGTAATTTCGCTTTATATATTGTTTTGAAGCAGGAGCAGCTTGAGGGATAGCAGACTTTATGGGTGAGTCCCGAAAAATGTTTCATTTTTCATTGCCGTGGTTTTATTTAAATTCAAATACAAAAAGCATGATATATTTCACTAGAAGCGTGCTGACAGCTGATATTAATCGAGAGAAGATGACCTCACAAATTAATTACGGTTGGAAATTGACTTAGAATAATTCGGAGTAGTTTTTGAAATAGTTGCAGTGTCAATCACTAAAGCACGAATGTTCCATGTCCTACTAAAAGACTGAGTACAATTTACGTCAAGTTTATTACAATGAAAATTAAATTCAGCATCACGTATGTTTGTATTCTTGTTGATTTATAGGAAGTTCGATTCCTGCTCCTTTGCAAAGGAACTTCGAGGCTTTGTCGTTCATATTCATGTTGTGCTGCTGATCGTTTTGCTGAAACATTCAATTCATATTGAAATCAAACTTGTTGTTTAAAACAGAATCTTTGGGAGCTCCGCAAATTATTGAAAAAGATTGTAAATTTTCAGCACTTTCGTTGATACAGAATTATTTCTGAAATGATTTTCGAAGTGAACGTCAGGAGTTCAAGTCTCCAAGAAGAGAGGTGACCACCGTGTATCATGATTATTATATTGCAGGGAAGAGGAGCTCGCTACTAATTCTAGCAAGGAGACTGTTTTATCGGACGCCACCACTGCCAACTACAACCACGTTATCGATAATAAAGCGTAATATAATCCAATTGAAAAAAATTATTTTATCTAATCAATCCGCACTGTACATTAAACCACCAAGCACTAAATCATCAATTCTTATTAATGTTACTTATAATTAAATAAAATTGTTACGGAATTTTGTTATATCTGTGATTTTATATATATAATTGTATTTGTCTTTATTCAGTAATCGTTTGCCTCTGCGATCGTTATGTACATTATTTTGCTAGACTTTCTTCGGTCCTCTTGACGTACATATATACCGGGAGACTATAACAGAATTTTGGCCGCGATTTAGGCATGCCTGCCGATCAGACCATCTCGTTATATTACCATTTGGGATGGAAAAAAGCAATAAAAAAAACACCCACCCTTGTACGTTACGTGGGGTTGTAAATTGAAAGTGTATCAAAAAGTGGCTCAAAAATCGCGTTTAATGCATGCCTGCCGTTGCAATGGATGAAAGTTGGTCGAAAATAAATCCATCGCTCAGGTATCGGCAGGCAAATTCGAGTTATAGGTCCATGGTGGCATCCATATTGGAAATGTAAAAAAAAATAGTAAAAAATTATGACTTAGGCACGCCTGCTGATTATGACATCGTTTTTAACTGTTGTAAGTGAACGTGCAAAAAAATTGGCAGGCAATTTGGACGCGAAATTGAATTTTTTTTTTTATTTTCAAATTGCAAAATTTTTTTATGACCTAAATCGATTAAGGCACGCACCAAAATTTTTTGGGTTAAGAATAACACTGTGAAATATCCATCAACTAATCGGCAGGCATTTCCATAGTTAATAACATGCATTGAAAAATTAATAGGAGTTTCAAATAAATAACGAGACGCCACCAAATCACAGGATAAATGAAGAATAAACTTAACAATAACAGACAGCAGGCGACATAATATAGATAAATAAATAAAAAGAATATATATATATATTAATAAAATAATCGGGACGTAACGGGTGTAAAAGACGGTGTATAAAATTGTATATAGGTAATAAAATAAAATCGACAATACTGGTAAAATAAATCGTGTATAAAATAATTTGTGAAGTAAATGAAAATGGGATAACGGTGATAATGCAATAAAATCCTAAAATGAGCTCAATCTCCCTGGCGTGGCAATATTTAATAAAATGGCGATGTATATGTATATATCGAGTTACTTATCTTATAATTAGGTAGGTGTGATTGCCACGTTGGCCCAGGGAGAAGAGGCTCTTTTCTGGTCATACCTATAGTCTAATTTATTTCTATCCTTGGATTATCCCTACCCGTTCCCTATTGTATATCTCTATTTTCTATATTTGTCTAATTTCGTTCCTGACTTCACGTTTATCCCGTTACATATCTAAGACTTTTTTGTAGGATAGATTAAGACTGTATTAATAAGACTATTTTGAGTATACGATCTTGTTTGATATATTTCAGGTTTTCATTATGTATAATATCCATGAATACTTCAGCATAATTCACTCAGTGAACGTTTGAACATTTCTACTCTGATGAATAAGCGATGAGGTTTTTCAAATTCTTGTTTGTATTGATTTTCCACAGCAATATTATACATATAATTATAGAGATGTATTTTTTTATCACCATAAGAATTATTCATTTCATTAAATTTTATCTCATCTCATCTCACTATTATACAAAAGGGAAACGTATGTTTGTATGTTCACAAAAATCTCAAAAACTACCCAACCAATCATTACAAATTCTTAACAGTAGCTTTGATACGTGTTTTGAAGTAGCACAAGCTATAAAAAGATGAAAAATTATTCATAAAAATTTATTGGGATGTGTAAATAAGTGAATAATATTTGGTTCCTGCCATGTAGTTCTCATTCAAGCCACTAGGTGTCCAGCCGCTAAGCTCTCCATGCTAGAGTCCTTAAAATTCTAGGGACTCTACTCCATGCTTTTTTTTACAGCAAGTTTTTTGAGAAACATAGCGCGGTAGGTACGATAATAGTACAAGCGAAGCCGCAAAGCGGGATGCTAGTGAAACACAAGAAGGTTTGAAAGCTCCAACCCTACGTGGTCTAACTTATAGAGACCAGGAACGAGAAAACACTGTTGTAGTTCATGTCCGACGGTCTAGTCTCTGGAGCTTTTTATCAAGAGAACATCAAGTGCTTGTTCACGGGAGCTTTTCCTGTTGTCTTTCTAGATTTGCTGAGAGAGAAGTACCGATCAAGAAAAGAGGAAAACTGAAACAAACGCCCTTTCGAATTTTCGATGGTGAAGGAACACATGCTGCGTACTTGGGAACGCGGTGAAATTTTGTTGAACGATACCGAAATTAAAATCTCAAAAATACTTATCTTTGTATTTTTGGAGTGAAAGAATTGCACGATTATTATAAGTCCAATTGCAGATGGGAAATTCCGAGATAAGAAAATAATAATGTGGAGTGTTGAAGCGAACTATTAAGAATTTGCAATGTAACTATCCACATTTAAAAAATTTTGCGCGTCCGCAGAATCCACAGGAATGAAGAGATGAAAAATAGGGCACTGTTTTTGATAATTATTTCAATATTATGATCTTTTATTATGTGTCAGTTACAATAATAGCTCGATAATATAATCCGTGCTTTGCGTGCGGAAATTCAACTATTGTAAGATACCCGAACTCAATATGGCCTAGTGCCCAATATAGCTTAATTGTGATTTGAATTTTAAGAATGAACCTTCAGTAGACCATATTGGGTTCACTTACCTAATTATTTCTGATTAGCAACGTAAATAGGATTAAACAATCTGCGTGATTATGTTCATCATTTAAGCGGTAGAGTGTAATTCCCTGAGAAGCGCAAAATATGATATTGTAGTATTCCATATCTGCAAAAATTATATTGGTCTTTGTGATCGAATAATGATTTTTAACAACATCAAAGTAATTTCGCAACATTATAGTGTGAATATTCAAAGAATAATTATTATAACTGTATTGATTCCTCTAACTAACCGTTGTGCATAATTCTAGAGATACGTTTGTGAATCCACCGGCGGTAATACAAATTGGACGTTGCGCTCTTCTCATAACAATTATCAAATCTTTCGATAGAGTTTTCTCAAGGTTGTACCATTGACTACAGTAGATTTCTTGACTCAGCAAAGTACTCTGAAAGAAAAAGAAAAATTATCGAAAATGAGAACACTATCGTTGAAAATATTGTCTCGTCGAATGACTCAATTTTATTATTCATTACTGCATCACCTTTTGTAATAAAGCCTCTCCGAACCAACAGAACATGAAGACTTGACCCATTTCGAAGAAAAAAAAGAAGATGAATTGTATTCTGTTTCCATGTTCTGTTGACTGAAATTAAGATATTCGTGAATATCTAATCTCACATACCGGTATCCACAAGTTGAAGCATTTTTGATAAATTGGGGAGAGAAAAATCTGTCATACATGACCTTAACGGTTTCATTCTCTCCTATATTTTATCTTTTTCTCCAGCAAATTGTTTCATCTCACGTACAAAGAACAGATACGATACTTACCATTACCCCTTGGAACATTATCGCACACATCGAAAGCGTGCTAATGACCCATATGCCTAACATCACTTGAGAGAACAGCTCTTCCATCAATTCTCCCATTCTGTAAGAAAAGAAATAGACGGATGAGAAAAAACCTGGGATCATATCTGCTGTGTAAGGTACGTGCGTAATTACCTTATAATTGTTTTATGTTTCCGGATGCATTCGTACAATTTCAATTTCTGTATTTTCAATTTATCAGCATGATTCAACCCTTGCAATTTTCTTGTATCTTCGTCACTGATAACATTGCTGAATTCCATGGCTAATAATTCCAATTGTAGGCAAAGTTGTGATAAGGAAGCTACAAAAAATATATCGACACCACCTATCCAAAAGATTGGTAGAACTCCAGCAGTAGCAGCCATAGCATATGCAATACCGTAAGTTATTGAATTGTTCATGTCCAACCATGGAAACTACAGCCATGAAGTATTTCAGTTTTATATGCATCATCTGTTATATTTCTGTGTTCGATAATTCTAGTGCACGTACGCGAGTGAAATAAAACGATGTTATCAAAGCGTGATTCCGGGAAAAAGAGAGATTTTTTGCAAAAAAAAAAAAAAAAAATGATTTTAAAAGAAGGACATGAAAAGTTTAATGAAAAATGAACACGTTACACTCACCTGTATCATGTAAGGAAGAAAGTACACTAATTCCTCCTCAGAAACGTTTGCTTTTCTTTGTGCAATTAAAGAAGTATAAGGAGCTATCGGATAGGTAACCACAGTAAGTAGAAACGGAGAAATGTAAATTACTGACACAATTTTAACTGTTAAAGACGATTTCAACATAAGACTATGTATGAACGTTCCGTGGTTACACCAACCATCAATCCATAATTCGTGCATAACGTGATTTATTTCGATGATTTTCTCACGATTTAGGAGGACCTTACACGCCTGTTATGAGGAAATTTGAATGAAATGATCATACGTGATTTCAAGAATCTTATGAAAAAATTTGAGAATGAAAAAAAAAATCACCCACCTTCTGCACGATCAAGATCGATGACAACATTCCACTACACACCTCTATTACATCAAATAAATCACCCCAAACGTCACGTATTGAATGAAATAGCGTTCCATTGAGATAAGAAAAATATATACAAATGGCGTAGGCATAAATATCGTAAGACCAGTTAGTTAATTTTGACCAGTGAGGTTGCTTCGGCCAAAGACCGACGCAACGGAGTAAAAATTTTTGCCATTTCATGTATTGTTCATAAGTTTTTTCTGCCTCTAGAATTTGGTCCGGATCGGGTGTGTGACGTCCGTTTGTTGACTTCGGTGATGTCATTTCGATTTTATTTATTTGTTTTCTTTTGTATCTTCTTTGGATATTTCTCTTCTGGTTTCCTTCTATATGCTGCACAAAGCTGCGAAGGATAATACGTCGTTTCGAAGTGGTAATCCTGTCACGCAACAGTGCAATATGCGGGGGTGGATTTTGAATCAGATTACTGAATGGTCCAAACCTTTGTAGCAGTAGCAGCAGCAGCAGCAGCAGCAGCGGCAGCACGCGAATGCAGCAGAGATGCAATTAAGATGCGAAACCGGTGGAGAGCGTAAAGTGTAAAAATCCGACCGCTAACACCGGCGGCGAATTCTATGGCGTGGCTTTGCGCACTTGGTTAAAATGAGAAGAACAAAAAATTACAATCTTATTTTATTTATTTTCTTCTTTATTTTCGTACCGCCAACTTTCTTAAAAACGGTTGGTACTATTTTACTTCGTACTGTCGTAGAGAACCGAGAAGTAAGAGTACTGAAAGAATCGCAGGAAAAGTACAAGAGGACGAAGGAACGAGATTCTGC
This sequence comes from Athalia circularis, assembly GCA_963978495.1. Classification (NCBI taxonomy): domain Eukaryota; kingdom Metazoa; phylum Arthropoda; class Insecta; order Hymenoptera; family Athaliidae; genus Athalia; species Athalia circularis. The sequence goes on along the minus strand of OZ021700.1, from coordinate 12,278,935 downwards.
AGAGTTCCTCAACACAGCGTGAGGCTGAAAGTTGTCCGTATAATGGTTGAGAGGCTCGTGTTGTAGTTTTTTTTGCAAGAGAGGATTTTTTATGCCTTCATCAAATAATAATAATGACTGTGAACTCACTGAGGTATATTGTGGATACGCATAAATTTATGAATGGTATAGGTATATCTAACAATTAGGGAGTTACACATACCCGCATAGGTATCCATATTCAACACAGTAGAGTATAAGTTACGATATACTCGCATTGAACAAGTTTGTAACTTTTCCAACTTGAATGTATGAGCTTCCTATTTATTCCAAATATATGACGCATGTAAACTAGATATCCTGCACATATAAATACAGTACGTTATAAAACTCTAGGTAAGGTTGTACGAACAAATCTCTTTTTATTGTTCACTCTTACGCTCTGCTTTTTTCGCTATTTCACATTTTTTTAAGGTTCCGTAGAAAAAAACGTTTTTGCATTTGTGTGGTCTGGGTGGAATGTTTATCAGCTCTATTTTCATCAAAACTACACTATATGTCATTACGAATTTGGATATGCAATTATCTCTGATATATTACAGGATTTCGTTACGTACAATATTTACTAATATTTCGGCATGATTCATCGAGTGAACGTTTAAACATTTTCACACTGATAAATGAAAGATGTTCTTTTGAATTCTGGGTTCTATTTATTTCCCACATCATTTTTATACATACAACCCGAGTCAGTTACGGCGGTTTGCTGCAATTTACTGTAATAAATGTTGTTTAAAAAAAAAAAATGTTGTAAAATAAATGTTTAATTAACTTGGAATTTCTTTTCCAATCGGAATATTTTCTTTATTCTATAATGTATTAGATTTTCGGGTGGGAAAAGAAAAAAAATATCGCCCTAAAATGAAACACCCTAATATATTTATTTAATATCAAATGGATATATATATTTGTTGTTTTATCATGATATTCTTCCACTTTATAACAGAATTAAAATAGCATTGGTTAACTGGGAATAGCAGCTGACTCGTCGCGGCCCATTGCGAATGTTCATGATTTTTTTGCTCTCTGTAATTCAAACCTACATCTCGTTTACGATACATAGATTTTTGATTATAACGGCGATGAACCTTTAAAATGAAACATATTCCCTAACCGATCGCAAACCTCACATGAACAATAATCAAATACTTTATGTCAGTCGATGTCGTTTGAATACATACAACATCTTTTCTGAACTGTCAGAAACATCAGAAACGGTCCAACTGACAGATTGACGAAAACTTCGGGATCATCAAACTGACAGATAGCCGTGAAAATCGACACGCCATTGTTCATACGACACTTGATGACACCGACGGCCAATCGGTATCGCGGAAAAGCGCTAACAATATTTGTGATAGTTTTATATCGAATGCGTGACATGAGTTTTTTAAGAAAGGGATTATGGAGGATATTTTTTTCATCAAGTCAAACATAAAAAGTCTCAAAAGCTCCAACAGAACGCTGTCTTACCTAAAGAAATCAGGAACAAGCAAACAGTGCCGTCGGTCATGTCCGATGGTGTAAGTCTAGAGGTTGAGTATCTGTGGAACTTTTTATTTACCGCCAACGGCACATCAAGCGTTTGTTTGCGAGAGCTTTTCTTGTTATCTTTCCCAATTTGCTGAAAGAGAGAAGCACCTACCAGGAAGAGAGGCAAACCGAAGCCAACATCAATTCAATTTTCGGCCGGAATACGACTGATACATATACTAACAATAAGTTAGTCATAATCAGTGAATGATACTTACATCCCGCGCAGTTGGGAACGCGGTAAGAAATTCGCAAACGATGCTAAAGCGAGAAGTTCAAAAATACTCATCTTCGTATCCCGTCGTCTCAAATCGCACAAGTCATAATTGCACATAAATCGTTACAAGTAAAAAAATTGCGGATGGCAACTTACGAATTGAAAAATTATTATTGTCGAGTATAGAAGCGCATCATTACCAATTTGCAACGTAACTATCCAGATTCGGAAAATTCTTCTCTCCGATAGATACGGAGAGATTGCACGCCCCTTTGACTGCGCGTCCGCAGAATCCACAGAAATGAAGAGATAAAAAATGGGGCGCTATTTTTTTACAATCAATGCAATATTATGATCTTCTATTATTCTCAGTTACAGTAAACGCTTGGTCATATTTTCTGTGCTATGCGTGAGATAATTGAACTATTTATTTTCGGAAAAGTAAGTAAGATTTAACGATCTGGGTGATTATGTCTATCACTTAACCCTTTTGGTCACGCCATTCAGTTTTTTCGATACGGAAGTACAAGTATACATTTTCCAAGTATTTTTCGACGCTCAATGCGAATCTGATATCAAAAATTTGATCGCTAAAAACAACGCCTACAATGGGGTGAAAACGGGGTGAATTATCAACATTGTTTGAGACACTGGTCTTGAATGAGATTTATATGAATATTTATTTTGAGATAGGATGATTTTAGGTCGAGAATAGATGCGATCCCCAATACTATTTATATGCATCCCTATTTAATATCGAACTGTATCTATGTTCTAATGACTAGCGATGAACTTTATGCAGGAAGGAAAATCACAAAGTTGATTCAACGCGTCCCACGAAAACTCCCCCCCTTCCCGCTGATTTATTAAAACCACCCCTAATCTGAAATGACACACATATTTTTGTCCGGATTATTTAAAACCAACCGCTGAAATAACTGTAATGATAATGATTAGGTTCGATGATCGTACTCTTCTGAAAAAACCGAGCTCCTTGAGATCGTATACATAAATTACATACGATACCTATTGATTGAAAAATAATTTTAACGCCCGGTATAGTTCAAATTATTCGCTTTCGTTTGACTTCCTTATTCGGTATGAAAATTTTACTCATGGTTTCCAGTCCTGTACAAAGTGCTCAAATATTCATAATACCTTACGGTTTGTATATTGAATTTATAAGTTTTTTTTTTCTATTCTAGTTTTTTGTTAAACTTTGACATGATCTTCACGTTATCGGATGAATAATGGAAACACCCTACTTAGCGGTTAGCTCTGACTCAGCAGGATAAGAGTTTTCTATTCTTTAGAACCTGTAGCAACACTTGCATCAATGTTAAATGACGATCGGCTCGAAGCAGCTGCTGCTGCTGCAAAAAAAGAAATAGTAGGATTCATGGGAATAACGCACTTGTAAGAGAGAAGTTGTGAATATATTAAATAACTGTATACATGGGTGATTTCGTTCTAACTGTGATTTTTATGTCTAGCAGTGTTTGCTCTTACTTGTTATAAATAATTAATCAATTTATAAAATTTCTATGTTAATACGGTCTTCCCAAAACTATTCCATCAATTTTTTCACATGAAACAATTAACACTCAAAAGAATACATGGATTATCATACTCGAATGTCAGTACCCCGTCATGTCTTATTCTAGGATTGATTATAAACGTAATGATTTTCTTCGTCTAACTGGGACTTCGGCGATTCGTTGTTACAATTATATGATCTTTGATGATGTCTCAGTCACAGCAGGTAATCGCTGGGTCATATTATCCATGCTATGCGTGAGATGATTGAACTATATCTCATTGGAAAAGTGAGTAGGATTGAACGATCTGCGTAATTATGTCCATCATTTGGTGGCAGAGTGTAATTTCCTGAGAAGCGTGAAATATGATATTGTAGTACTCCATATCTGCAAAGATAATATTGATCCTTGTAATATAATGATGATTCTCGACGATACCAAAGTAGTTCCGCAACATTATAGTGTAAATATTTAAAGAATAATTACTATAACTGTATTGATTCCTCTAACTAACCGTTGTGCATAATTCCAGAGACACGTTTGTGAATCCACCGGCGGTTATACAAATTGGACGTTGCGCTCTTCTCATAACAATCATCAAATCTTTCGATAGAGTTTTCTCAAGGTTGTACCATTGACTACAGTAGATTTCTTGACTCAGCAAAGTACTCTGAAAGAAAAAGAAAAATTATCGAAAATGAGAACACTATCGTTGAGAATATTGTCTCGTCGAATGACTCAATTTTATTATTCATTACTGCATCACCTTTTGTAATAAAGCCTCTCCGAACCAACAGAACATGAAGACTTGACCCATTTCGAAGAAAAAAAAGAAGATGAATTGTATTCTGTTTCCATGTTTTGTTGACTGAAATCAAGATATTGGTGAATATCTAATCTCACATACCGATATCCACAAGTTGAAGCATTTTTGATAAATTGGGGAGAGAAAAATCTGTCATACATGACCTTAACGGTTTCATACTCTCCTATATTTTATCTTTTTCTCCAGCAAATTGTTTCATCTCACGTACAAAGAACAGATACGATACTTACCATTACCCCTTGGAACATTATCGCACACATCGAAAGCGTGCTGATGACCCATATGCCTAACATCACTTGAGAGAACAGCTCTTCCATCAATTCTCCCATTCTGTAAGAAAAGAACTAGATGGATGCGAAAAAACCTGGGATCACATCTGCGCTGTGTAAGGTACGTGCGTAATTACCTTATAATTGTTTTATGTTTCCGGATGCATTCGTACAATTTCAATTTCTGTATTTTCAATTTATCAGCATGATTCAACCCTTGCAATTTTCTTGTATCTTCGTTATTGATAACATTATTGAATTCTATAGCCAATAATTCCAATTGTAGGCAAATTTGCGATACGTAAGCTAGGTAAAATGTATCGATACCACCTATCCAAAAGATTGGTAGAAATCCGGCAGTAGCAGCCATAGCATATGCAATACCGTAAGTTATTGAACTGTTCATGTCCAACCATGGAAACTACAGTAATAAAGTATTTTAGTTTCATACGCATCATCTGTTATTTGATGATTCCAGTGCATGCAACAATTTTCTTTATGAGAGAGAGGGAGGGAGAGACAGAGAGAGAAAGAGGAGAAGTGATTCTTTCTAAAAAACATACCAAAAAAAATAAATTCTCTCTATAAAAGGACGTGAAAATTTTTTAAGAACAATGAATACGCAACAATCACCTGTATCATGTAAGGAAGAACGTACACTAATTCCTCTTCAGAAACATTTGCTCTTCGCTGTGCAATTATAGAAGTATAAGGAGCTACTGGATAAGTGAACACAGTAAGTACAAAGGGAGTAACGTAAATTATCGTCGCGTTTCTAACTGTAAAAGACGATTTTATCATAAGACTACGAACGAACGTTCGATGGTTACACCAACCATCAATCCATAATTCGCGCATACCGTTATTTATTTCACCAATTTTCTCACGATTTAATAAGACCTTACATGCCTGTAACAAGGAAATTTGAATCGGTTAATCATACGTTATCCAGAAAATCTAGTGAACAAATTGAAAAAGAAAATAAACAAGATAACTGACCTTCAGACAGACCAAGGTCGCTGATATTATTACACTATACACCTCTATTGTCTCAAATAAATCACCCCAAACGTCACGCATCGTATGATACAATGTTGAATAAAGATAAACAACATATGTACAAATGGCGTAGGCATAAATATCGTAAGACCAGCAAGTTAATTTCGACCAGTGAGGTTGCTTCGGCCAAAGACCGACGCAACGGAGTAAAAATCTTCGCCATTTCATCTGTTGTTCATAATTTTTTTCTGCCTCTAGAATTTGATCCGGATCGGGAGTGTGACGTCCGTTTGTTGACTGCGGTGATGTCATTTCGATTTTATTTATTTGTTTTTTTTTGTATCTTCTTTGGATATTTCTCTTCTGGTTTCCTTGTATATGCTGCACCAAGCTGCGAAGGATGATACGTCATTTCGAAGTGGTAATCCTGTCACGCAACAGTGCAATATGCGGGGGTGGATTTTGAATCAGATTACTGAATGATCCAAACCTTTGTAGCAGCAGCAGCAGCGGCAGCAGCAGCAGCGGCAGCACGCGAATGCAGCAGAGATGCAATTAAGATGCGAAACCGGTGGAGAGCGTAAAGTGTAAAAATCCGACCGCTAACACCGGCGGCGAATTCTATGGCGTAGCTTTGCGCACTTGGTTAAAATGAGAAGAACAAAAAGTTACAATCTTATTTTATTTGATTTCTTCTTTATTTTCGTACCGCCAACTTTCTTAAAAACGGTTGGTACTATTTTACTTCGTACTGTCGTAGAGAACCGAGAAGTAAGAGTACTGAAAGAATCGCAGGAAAAGTACAAGAGGACGAAGGAACGAGATTCTGCAGAGTTCCTCAACACAGCGTGAGGCTGAAAGTTGCCCGTATAATGGCTGAGAAGCGGATGTCGTAGTTTTTCTTGCAGAAGAGGGGTTTTTATTACTTCAGGAAACAATAATAATGAATGTGAACTCACTGAGGTATACACAATATACATAATTATTTATATAATGTATATCTGTATAGCTCGCAATTAGCGAGTTACACGTACCCGTATAGGTATTTATATTTGACACAGTATAATAGTTATGATAATATAATCGCATCGAACCAGTTTGTAACTTGTCCAACTCGATCGTATGAACTGCTCATTCATTCGAAATATATGACGCTTGTATAGATATCCCGTACATATACACACGGTACGTTGTAAAACTCTAGGGGTGGTTATATGAAAGAGCCTTCTTTAATTTTTCACTTCTCTTCTCTATTTTTTTTTCTTCTTCTTATCTTTCTTTACCTACATGTGCATTTCACTGCCAGTTTTTGGTGAAAATTGGTACATAAAATAAAACGGTATAAGTATACTTCATGGCCAGTTTTTCTGGTGAAAAATTCCGAGGGCAAGAATTCTAATGGTTCCGGGTTGTGGGGGACACAGCTTACTTTTGGCTGGATCTTTCACACCCAACTTGAACAACTGTAATGATAATGATCAGGTTTGATGATTGTTTTTTTCTAAAAAAAAAGAGCTTCTCAAGATGATGTATAAAATACATACGATCATAGATAAATGTATCTATGATATCATTAAAAGATAATTTCAACGACTTGTATAGTTCAGATAATTCGCTTTCATTTTACTTCCTTATTCGGTATGAAAATTTTACTCATGACTTCCAGTCCTGCGGAAAGTGCACAAATATTCATGATGCCTCACGGTTTGTATATTCACAAGTTTTTCTTTTTCCTCTTTATTCTATTTTTTTAGTTAAACTTTGACATGATCGTTCCGTTATCGGATGAATAATTGAACTCCCTACTTAGCGGTCAACTCTGACGTAAGACTTACTTATTTTTCAGAACCCGCAGCAAAACCTGCATCAATTTTAAATGACGATCCGTTCAAAGAAACTGCTGCTGCTGCTGCAAGAAAAATTGAAGGATTCATCAGGATAGCGCACTTGTATAGAGAAGTTATGAGTATACATTGAATAAGCATATATAATGTTTCTACTAGTGGAAAGAAAAATTTCATGCATTCCTGACTAACTTGAGTAGTTCATGCCGCTGATGCAATACATGGTCTCGTTATTTTTTTAATAATTTTTTTGTCAATGCTTTATTCATTCACTTAAATACAAAAATGTTGAGATATCGGTGCGGTGAAAATGAAGTGTACTTCTGAAAGTGGAATCCAGAATTTCTTCATAGAAATTAAAATATTCATCAACACGGAAAAATCGCCATCGTAGCTCATTCGAAATTTCATCTCTGCCACCTACTTGTATATACATAAGGTATAAAAAAATGAAAACAACAATTCCTCCAAATCTTCCTTCTCCACGAAAGCATCCTCAGTAGAACCGGAACCAGAATGAGGATTTTTCCCATCACTATTATGTAAATTACAAGTACGTGTAATAACCAGAATTCTTACGACGACGGACACCAAGTGTGTAGGTATGGATAATACACGTGCACATAGATTCGTATTACTGTAATATACACGAGCTTTAACGATTTTTGTGTTAGAAAAAAAATAAGTTCGCAGACTCTGAACATAACGGGAGCAAAGCTAACGAATTTACACAAAGGTATTTTAGAGAACAATGCCAGAGGGAATTAGCGACGATAAGTGAGTAACGAAATAACCCAGTTAAAATCTGGTAGAAATCTTCCGTTCTTCAACAATAATACCTTAAGAAACTGTATCCGTCGCCGTCTTTCATAGTAATTTTCTAACAGATAGAACAAATGATGGTCGGTGTAGTAAATAAAATCGAGCTTTCCGCAGTGTCTTTGTAAATTTAAGAACTGATGAAGAATAATTGAATAACCGAAATTGCAAGAAACTGTTATTTACAATTAGATCACATTATTTAGTACATAGAATTTCTCGAGGAAGCATAGAATTACTATAAATACGCGAATACCGTTCAAAACTCTCGTCCATTAACGAAAATTCTTTCTTTTTTTTTTGTCTATCTTTTTCGCCAATTAAATTTTATCTTAGCAAATTTTTTATTCCAATAGTACCCGTGCATGGAAATATATATGGGTATAATATGGAATCCCGTCGAAACCGTGGAAAAGAAAATTCACATTAATATATTTTTAGATTAATTTTGCACCACGTTCAGAAATCGCAAGGTCACACATTTCTGGAGGTGAGCTATACAATTTATAATCCATAGGTCATATTTGAGGTGAAATTACGTCAATCTCGAACTAACACGTCGCGTGGCTCGATCGATTCACACGGTGCGGTACTTGGTCGACGAATGTAGATTATCATAGACGATCGGATATAGTGAAATTCCAGTTTAGTACTCGACGGGTTGATACAGTTTTGGGAGTACGCAATTAGAAAATTCAATTATTCCATCGTGGCCAAAAATGAATCGAATATTATCTGCGAGTGGGGCGTTATACATATATCGCGAAAAAAATTAACAGACGGTCGACTTCACTACTATATACTCACGTAAGTACATATATTCGTGTAAATTCAATAGTCTTATCAGATCACATGTAGTTATATGTATACGTATACATGTATTTATAACCGCACCCTCATATTCCATACAACCCGTAACATATCAGCGCGTATTTTGCGATAACAGGTTCCTCTTGTTATTATATATATGTGCATATAGGTGTTATGTAGATAGAAACCAAAAGGACAACGTTTTGTTTGAGAGCGTCAATATATACCTGTACGTTTCCTTTTCCAACGATATAATGTACCGATATATTCGTACATTAAACCTACATACATTCCTACGTATTATATACGCGTATATATCGTTCTACGTCCATCTGTATTTCGAATATATGTATATATTTGTGCAACGGGAAATGGGATAGGAAATGGTAGCTCGATGGTGAGGGAGGAACAGAGTTATCTTGAACGCCTTTCGCGTCCCTCCATTTTTCCACGTTTCTCCAGCAGTTGGGCTAACCAGGATAATTCCAGTAATCGCGTAATCTCCCTTGTCTTTTACCTCCAATCCGATCATCTTTCTTCTTCTCTCACCTTTTCTACATCGAGCACCTGTAATAATGATATTACATACATAAATATTATGAATCAATATATGTCTGACACGCCATACCTACGATTTTTACCATATTACGCATCACCTCATATATATCATCCATTATATGTATGTATTTATAAGAGACCTGAATTAAAATTCATACGAGCGTTCGACATCCTTGAAACAATATTTCATTCAAGTTTTATCACTGCGATCCTATAGTAGTATAATGTCATCGTCGGTACTTGATCACCTGTACCTTCATAATAAATATATTACCGCGCGACGATCTTACGTGGATATACCTTGTAAAAATAATGTACTTTGTCGGGAAATAACTTCACACCCCCCCACCACCCTGGTCGCCATCCCGCTAGGTTGCTTTACCTCGGGTACTTGTAGGAAAAATTTTTCCACGTATTTACATATAGAATGACTTTAAAACCAATATCCTTCAAACGTTATTGCCACGTGAAGAAAAAAAAAATATATTCCAACCACTTTGCTCAATATGCGTGCACTGAATATCGAAATATTTTGCCTTGTAGGTACATGACTTCTACAGCGTGGTGATATTTTTTTTTTTTGCTTCCGAAATTCACATCAAAAATCAATGCATGCATATATGGTTACAAAAAAGAGAACCCTCGCAAAAGTTTCAGCCGAATAACAAGAGGAAATTATTTTTCATTAAAAATTGATAACGAATTTGATTTTTTATTCTCATTCTCGATGAAGTATCAAGAAACTGTTGAATATATCCAGAACGACTTGTTTGAGAAATTTTTTGGTTATTTTTCTCTCGGTCTGGCTCGAATTTCAACGGATCGACATTTTATAAGTAATTTATTTTTTGGTGTAAAGACCAAAAAATCAACTCGGGATTTTAATTTTATGTGATGAAGAGTCGAAATGACGGGACAGAACTCGAGGTGTTGCTACCCTAATATTAGGTTTTTTACCAAATGTAGTCTCAAAAGTGGAGTTTAAAGCGTTGACAGATGCGACAGAAGCTCACAATATTTCATATCGATTCACCTTGAATTAAGTGGAAATTTTTTCTCAGTTTTTTCCATTTTTTCCCCGTCTTTTTTGTTCCTGTTTCTCCGTCACGAGACGGAATCCTATCGATTTGTTCAAGTTTATTGGGAAGGTGCGGGATTACGAGTAAAACTAATTTACTGTTTCATAAAATATTTTATTTGAACTTTACTCAACGCGCGCGTTTCTACAGACTGAACTTCGATCTTTTCCACCTCACTTATCACTGTTAATGGAAATCGTTTAGTTTTAAGACGTCGTCCTGAGTAGTGTCAGGAATAAATCAACCCTTTAGACTACGAATCTTAACCGAATCAATTAAACATGTTGAACAGAAATATCGATCGGTGATGGTTAGCTGACTCGTTGGGCGAAAAAAGTAGTAGGTCGGGACTCGGGATTAATTGATTTGACAAAAAGTAATTAATAAAACTTAATTTTTCGTCAAAATTTATAATCTTCTACATAATTGAACACTTGAAAAATAATTATTTCATCGATGAAACTCACCGATTAAAATTCTTTAAACAATGTTCTGATCTGAGGAAATAGTTTTTATGCTTTGAATAAATAAATTAACATTGAGTTATTAATATTAACTGCCTTAGTAATAACGTTTTTTCTCAACTTCGACCATTTTCATATTTAACATTTCATTAATTTTTTTTTTTCTGTTATAAAATATATTGTTTGTAATAATTATTTTATGATTCTAACATGAATTATGTAAAATTCCTATTTACGCGAGGGCTAACTGAAAAATGAAAATAACCGGCTGGAAATTTGTACACAATTTTTTTTTCTCCTGACAGACAATGTAATTTTCGTATGGGACCGATGAAAAAAAAAATATTCGTTTTATTTGCCGCAGTCTAATAGTTATAGACACAGGCGCGGACGAATGAAAGAGCACTTAACCCAGCTTAATCGTTAACGAGCTTTACTCCTCGCTTATATATGACGTTTGCGGCCAACATGAGAAACTAGTGACAACCTCCAAGTCGACGGAATTTCAACATAAATCGATCAACTTGGGTCACGGATACGTCATAATTTGTTTGTTAGTTGACGACGTGAAATCTCATCAGTGGCGCATAGTTTCTATGGCTTTGACGGATTTTGACGTTAACGAGTCCTCGAACTTTGAATGTACAACGCAATCCCATCGGTACCATGTAGTATGATATAACCGTGCAGTACATAGTATTAAATGCATATATTTTTCAATATTTAATTGCTCTTTTTTTTAGTTCGATTTTTCTTCATCCTACACTCATTACCGAACGAAAAATGTTTCTCGCTCTTTTCAGTTCCTTTTGTCTATATTTTTCTATTTATATAATTATTTTTTTTATAATCTTTTGAGGGTAGACAATTACTACAGCTATCATAATCCCCCTGCTGCTGCTGCTGCTGCTTCTCTTTTTTTGTAAGGGTCTTTAGACATTATTCGATCTTAGTTAGTTTGCCGAGATGCACCGTCTGACAAATTGAGGACTGAAAACGGTGCGGTTCAAAGTGAGTGCAATGATATAATCGGTCTGCAGCTAATTTCTCGCTCCAATTTCAAGTCAGAAATTTCCACGTTCTCATTAGTGCTTCCATCAGTTACACATGTGTAAAATCGGAGAGACTTTGTTAGATGAAATCCCTCAACTTACATTTACGTAAATTTTTCATTGATACATTATATTAGATAATTTTTACGAGCGATTAATTAAATTATCTACTAACTGATGGTTCAGGTATGCGAGAGTGAAGTTCGTTTAGCCTTATCTAGAATGTAATTTAATTATTGGGGCAAAAAAGAATACGAAAAAAAGGGGTTGATCCTAGTTTCGTTAGGTAAAGTATGTTACAATTTAAATCTCGTCGCTCAGTTTCATTTTCATTCCTTGATGAGTCTGAGATTTTAAAGCGCTGTAGGGACAAGCGAATTGTGATAAGAAACTCCGTTCATCCGTACTATGGTGTTGCAGGGGTATAGAAGGGGGATTAAAAAAAAAAAAGAAAACCCTATCTCTTATCTGGTTGAAAGTATCATGAAAAATATATAAAGACTATTAGGTTGAGGAGAGCGTCAGAAATTGGTAGAGTAATATTAGCATATAAAAGAAATATCTAAAGAAAAATCTCATTAACGCCAAGACACGTATTATAAGGCGGGAAGTTTCAAATGAGAAACTCAACTTTTTCTTTCTTTCTATTTTTTTTTTTTTTTATTACATTTGTCTTTTTGTTTTTCATACATTTTTTTGTTTTCCTTTTTCTTATCTTTCTTCGGTAGGAAGTATGAATATTCCATGTGGTGAAGTTCGTTAAAGAGAAAAAAAAACAAAAAAAACAATTAATTATTTCAATATAAAGTATTAGTTGTACAGACAGTGTCGGGTAGTTACATATAATGTGACATTAAACTCTACAAACAAGCCTAATTTGTTGCATAATGCGACTCTCGCTTACCTATACAGGTCCAGCCTGAACTTTATCTTGTTCTCGTATTCTACACTAATTCGCCTAGGAATTAACCTCAACAGCCTGTTCAACTAAATGTATAAATTATATAGGTATGTATATCTGCATTTAGCTGAACTTTGCTGAAATTTTCTGTATCGGTTTGAGTTTTGGCTTAATTTTACGACAAGGAATCATAAATTTATTACGTAAGAATCAACTGAAAAATAAAAATTATTTCTGCACGTTAAAACGAAAGCCTAAATTTTTTTCATTCAAGTAATACAAGTTTTTTTTTTCATTTTTCATTTCGAAATTGCAATGCCCGTTCCTTTCAATCTGTGTATACCTATTAGACCTTCGCGAACGCAGATCGCTACTAGTAGATTTGGCTCTACTTTTGGGTAGACCGTTACAAGTATGATCTGAAACGAATTTCCTCCTTACGGGTTATCATTGATCATTTGGCAAATGAAATACATGGAAGTTGAGCGATATTTTTGCCAAGATCTTCTTCGTAAATCATTGATAAAAACACCGGTATTCGATTTATCATACAGAATAACGTGGACGATCTTCAAAAATTATGGAAACTTTAAAATTTTAATCTCCGAGACCGAATGCGATTGGTTAGAAAATTCCGTTGGCATCGCTTTTCATTTTTTTCAATTTTCAATAGGCGTAACAAATTCACCATTGATATTCGATCAAATTGCAGTTGTTCAATTTGAGTGTGCAAAAATATGGTCATTTCTCGCGCACCATTATAAAATTAATCGCGGTTTCATAACTTTTATTTGTGTCTACTATCAACAGAGCTATTAATGCACTCATAACAATTATTTCCTCTCTACACATACCTGCATCTATCGGTAAATAGGAGAGTTAGAAATTGTACGGAGAATTATTAAATTTACAACCACACAACTACACACTTTGCTTCATGGTATACGCGGTTATAATTTTAGTCAAAATTTTGAACACTGTATTTTAATGGTGTACGAAGAAAATCGTTATAACCAACGAGCCAAAGCCAAGGGTTCCGACCTTCGATGTTGCTGCGGCTGCTGCACTCTGAATGCTTAATTCTATTCGGCCAGGCTGCAATTACAGCTAGGCTTTGATATTAGTTAATAAGTTCCAAGAAGGGTACGCGGTGCACCAAGTTATAATGAACGAGGGGGACTATATTACGTACGTATAATAATAACAACTTTACGATCAAAATATGTTAGCGAATGTTAAGCGCAAATTCAATGAACAATGGAGTCCTCCATTCATTTATCCATTCACTTGTTTATTCATCATTTATTTTCTAATTTTCTAATTAATCAGTAATTCTTTTTGCTTGCTATCTTCAGTAAGTTTATAATTAATTTTTCTTCTTTCTTTTTCTTTCACATAGATACTATTCGCAGGATAATTTACTCGTCGTGTTTTTACACATAATTCATCAGTCTCCCGATAAATTTGGAGTAATCCAGACGTTTTGACTGACGTACGTTTCAGCTTACGTTATACATGCTAATTTGACATTGTTGACATTTATACTATATCAAATACGCAATCGCGCTGATATTCACACGTCGAAGGTTCGAGATTAAAAAGTACTCGAGAATAATGGAAATTATAGCAAGACATACCTACTTCACTTTTGAAAATAATCAGAAATACAAACAATTGAACAAAATAAAAAGAGAATCAGCAAGCGAGGGGGAGAAAAATAGCGACAAAAAGGTGAGAATAAAACATGTTGTAGTGGTTAAAAATGAACGAGTGGAGTGCAATGAATGAAATTTGACTAAAGAGCTACGGATACGTGGGAAGTATTATAAATACATGAACGCCAGTGGTATATGATTCAAATTCAACGAGGGATAACTGTGGCGTTCAACCATCCGGATAAACCACAGATTCCAACATAATTCTCGTTCGGTTTAATTAAACCCACTGACGAAATCTGCAGAAGCTTGCGGGCTACATGAAGGTTCTTTGGTCGTAACAAACCTACAGCTCTATAGAATCCAACTCATGACGCGCATACACTGCCTCTATACCTCGGGTACAATAAAATTTTCATTCCTTCCTATACTCTACTGTGCGAAAAACAAAATTTTATAAACGTATATATTTCAATCAGAGAAGCTTCAAGTTGACAATTACAATTATAAATAATAATTTGAAAAAGTAAAAGAATAAAAATAATCATCTTTTTATATCTCACTAGCAGTGACCATAGAAAGTCTACCGTTGTAAAACTATAACTATAAGTCACGAAGCAAGCCTTTTCTGAATGGACAGCCCTTTCATCTAAACCTCTTGAATGTGAATCAAATAACAAAAATTTGTCGTTAAATTTATCTTATACAATTTTTATGATGATGATAAGTTTTTTCGAACTCTGGAGGAGATTCTAGAGTCAAACGTGACCACCCGAAAAATATTCGTATTTGTAAAACATTCATTTCCGTGAATGATGTTGCGGAAAATCCAGTACGAGGCGAATATTTTGAGGTTGCTGGAACTTCAATGTGGTGCGTAAGGGTTGTTTTTTTTTCAAATTTATCATTGACCAAGAATCAATCTCCATCGGATAATACGGAATTGATTTTTGAATTTTTGATTTACTAAAATATGCGTTTTTTCTCAATATTACATCAGGATTGTATTATATATATATTGACAAATTTTTACTTTTTACTCATTAAATTTTTGTGAAAGAAAAAAAGAATTCAATAAATATATGGGGATGTCGCTACCAGTTCGTGATCCAATAATCTTGCGACGTGGAGAAAATTTTCAGAATTGTTAATACAAATTTTTGAATGAAAAATATGAACGAAGAGATGTGAAGTAACGTGCGTTCGGGTTCGTCAGGAAAAAGTGGCGTTTTCTTTTCTTCGTCTTTTGTCTCGCACCTAAATATTATACGTAGATAATAATGACAAAAGAGAAATGAGAAATAGGATAGTAGTAGAGAGTGAGTCTAAATTAAAGAGTATTTATATACAGAGTGGTCGAAAGCGGCTGTCTTCGTGGTGATTGATGAGACAGAGATTTGCATGGGCTCCTCCCAATCCACGTCTATATATACTTCGGTAGACATCGTGCGTTTAATGCGGTCGATATACCATCGTATATGAATACATATATATATAGGCCAACAATCCGTATCTATACTTCTTTGAATTTGCTTTTGCACACCCGCGAATCATTAATAATCGACGTACATAACTTTTGTTGTATTGCAAACTCCCGCGGGAAAAAGACTCCATGCTCATATATAGGTCACAGGAATTTTTATGCACATATGTGTATATTTATATTTATAATAGATCCATATGTATTATATATTTTGCATAGAGAATCCGCCAGATTTTTACACTGAAATTCTGGATATATTTTCATATCGTGGTGTAGGAAGCACTTTGTTATTTTAATTTAACGATGAAATTTTTTATTAATTTTTAGTTAGATGTATAGATTATAATTTTGTAGGTTATTATTATTGAAAAATATTCTCTAAAGCATTGAAGGTAATTTTCCATTATTTTTTACTTCATCGCAATATTTGGATGAAAAAACTCTTTCGAAATCTGAAATGGCGGGTTGATCGCGGCTAAAAGACGAGACGGCACACGTGCTGCGATGCTGCGATATAATTGTTGGGATTGTCTTGGATTAGGTTAGGTTAAGCGAATTACGTAGTTTGTTATCCGCGTGTTGTATACCTATACAGGGAAAAGTTTTGGGGAGAGCAGATTATACGACAAATCCGATTTTGCGAAGATATCTGAAAGCGGAGTCCAATAACAGAATGAAAGTTTCACGTTTGGCTAGCCTCGAAATCTTTTCGCTCTTCTCATTTTTCTGACACTTTTTTTTCATGTATCTTTTCTTCCTCCCAAACTTTGAAGGTTTGGTTATCACTATAAGGCGTTGGGATTTTGATGGATTTTCGATAATATTTCATGAAGGATAAGAAAGAAATAAAAAAAATTGTGTTGGTACATATACGTATGCACTATATTGTTGATAGAATCGCAATAAATTGATCTTATAAATCGTGTCACAAAACTGAACGACAAACAGCTGCTGTCTTCCTGTATGAATAATCAAAAAGAAAAGTTTGAGCTTACGTCAACAACATGTCAAAAGAACTAGAGAAATCATCTCGTTCAATACGTTTGGTTAAAAGAAGCTACAGTATTATAGATATAGACGATATCTTTCATACTAGCATCGATACAGATAATCGAATACTCTGTTCATTGATCTTTTTATTTGCCCATGAAATTAAAATTCAAGTGACAAATTTTTTACTTGCAATTTCCAATTGCTGATCCCAATCTAAAATTTTCTATAGTCTTTAATTTTCGAGATCTTAAATAATTAAATAATAATTAAAACTTACTGAAAAACTGTAAAATATCAAGGGTCGGAAACCAAAAAGGCGTTAACCTATCCCATCAAGTGTATCAAATTGTAAAATGTATTTTAAAAAATTTAAGTATTTGCAAAACTTTTTCAAAGTGTTGAAACAAACAAATTTATTCTCTAGTTTTATTTTTGCAAATTCGTGAAGCGTAAGAATATGTGAAATAGATTTGCCACGCATTTGTTGAAATCGAGTAGCAGAAAAAATAAAATAAAATTTAAAAAAATAAACCTAAAAAAATAAAAAAGAAAGTAAAATCTCGGTAAAATTGATGCAGGGCAATGTAGACACCATTATTGGGAGTCATGCCAGGCTTGTCATAGAGTAATATATAAAAGATACTCGACTGCTGCTGCAGCATCCCCAATTTAAAAAAGGAACTCCCATAACTAACGGCGTATATAATATAAACTCTGTTACCCTACATATCTGTCACAAGGAGCTACTCGGAGTCTGATATTTAACTTAGAAGGTTGGCAGGGTATTTTTTTTGTCGTTTTTTATTTGTCGTACACGTATATATACTTTTAATAAAAATAGGATAGCGCAGCAAATTTATGTCTCGTATAGATAAAAAAATGTGGCAATATTTCATGGTTAATTTGGATAGCTGCGTGAGGTACAAATAAATATGTATAGAATGAAAATCGAGAATTTATCAGAGGTCATTTTCTAAGCCGGGTTAGTGCAGATGGAAATTCAGTTATTAGCATTGCTTGCTTCAGTTTCTTGGTATTTCCTTTTTTAGATATTTCCTCTATTATATGGTTATGAATACATCGTTTTTGTGGAGCTCTGGTACAGAAAATTTGACGTCATGGGATTCCGTGCAGGAAGCTCGCGGGAAAATCAAACCCTTGACGTTTTAATGAAAATGAAATAGCGGTGTGTTTGAATAAGTAAGTCTACCTTACCTATACTGCGGTGTCATAAAATTTATCGGTATTCCTTCTGACTTCGATTAAGCTTTCCCGAGTGTTATATCAATTTTTGTTTTACAGAAAACAGAATCTAGTCATTAGCAAGCTGATTACATTTTGCTCAATTATATTATTTACATATTACGACCTATTTGCGACTTTAACTAATATCAATATTCATTTTATCTCAATTAATTTAAGAAACCTAGTTACATATAATACGTTCATTAAGTTTCATCAAAATGTTTTTCTCATAAATGGAGTGCTAACGTTTTTCTTCTTCGGTGTGAGTACCTATGTATAAATTTAAAGATAAAATGTACCGCGAAATAAGCGAGAAAAAAGATAAATAAAATATAAAAAAACGAATCTACGGAATCATATCGGTTTTAAAAATGAAAGGCTGGAGAGAGAAGTTCTCTAGAGAATTTGGAGAATCTTCGACTCCTGATGGGATAGCTTTATATGTACCAAGGTAGCTACAACGTGAACATTTCGCTATAACGCTATAAACTTGAGAGGTTTAGGGTTTTAACGCAGCTGCTTACAAACGTGGTACAGCAATTTAGCTTTTGGAGTCTATTTTATATCTATACCTATGTACATCGATATAAGTATTTTATTTTCTTCTTATATGCGGAGGACGGTCGCGGCGACGACGTATACAGCTATGGTTAGGTAGCTATAGAATTCAGTGAGTGACCCCATTTTATTTCCCGGGCAATTGAACCGACGAGTCACAATAGAAATCGGAGTCTGGCGCGTCGCGTTGAGACATTTGGATGGCGAAGAGGATTCTCGACTACTTACAATGAATAATATATATCCCGATTGTATTAGCGATTCAACATTTAACTCTTTACTTTTTAGTGAGTGTGAATCCCCGCAGACCACGATCATCGGGACTTCGGAATACCTCAACTGGAAATCAATATTTTCCTGAATTCTACTTCGAGCATCGACACGCCGCCCAGTTTTCACATGAATCTTCAATCACGAACCATCAGAAATCAACGAACGATTTTTTATCGATCCGTCAATTTTCAAACGTCGAATAAAAACTTTCACGTATCAAATGACGATCACAGCGTTCGCTTGACGAAAAAGTGAATCGCCATTGAGTAAAAGAGTTTTCGAAATTAGTGGTTTATAGCCTCACATAAGAGGCGCCTGCATAATCGGCCATAACCACTGAAATATACCGTACAGGCGCCTGTCACGATACTATAGGTAATCATTAGGTTGCCCGTCGTAATAGCCAGAAAAATACTTTTCTTTCTTAGCAATCTATCCTCCCCCTGTGCAGCAGTAAATTTGATTCCTGATTTGATTTCGGAATCGTGGGACAATTTGACGTGCCCTATAAAAAAACCTCCTATCATTTCTGTTTTGTTTTTTGTTCTTGTGTTTTTTGTTCTTTTTTTTTATTCCGTGTTCTTCCCATACAGGAATACTCTCTCACCTCGCGTTCTGATATCCCCCGAACGAATTCACCGGAGTGAAAAAATAAATAAATGAATAAATGAATAACCTATACTCCGGTACAACCTATATACACCCCTTTCGAATGGCTCAATATTGTGACCACTTTCAGCCGGCAGGAAGCTATACTCGCACCTTCGGTCATATATATATCTCTGTATAGTACCCGGGACGCAATCCTGCAGGATACCCTGAAGCTCTGCTCCCGGTAGCGCGTATACCTACCTACCCCCCGGGGAAAGCAAAAACTCTGACCAATGAAACCGTAACTCTCAACTCTCACTTTTACGCTACACACTAGCACGTTGTATGTGTATACAAACAGGGTGAAGAGGGTGGATAATTTGAGAATGAAATTTAGCTGCGCGACAGATTTTTACGATTATTCTCTCTGTTTACGTCAAACGATTTCGTGGGACCGGGGTAACTATACGCATATATATTTTTGCGATGGAAAAATTTAAGGTAAAAAAAAAATAAGTAAGGATTGTCATATTCAAACAGAAATATTCTCCTTGAATCACGGAATAATTTTTAGCATTTTAGTTTGAAATCAATTTCAATTACGAAATCAATTGCTCAAAATCGTACTGCAGGGGTGATAAATTCAATTCGTAAAATTATTGTTGAATTAAAAACAGTAATTTTCTTTATTTTTTAATCAAGGATAGCAAACGCTGTTCTTTGACAACAAAGATAAATCTATGAAGATATAAATCGCTTCTAGGATAGCGACAATTTTTTTTATAATTCGCTTCCACTTCGACTGTTGATTTGAGCAGTGTGATATTACTCCATATACATTGTATACCTACTATAGCTATATGGTGATCAAAGGTATGTGTAGTCCGCCAGAGATGCATTTAGTCTAATGCGTATCGATAGTTTCTTGTCGAGCGGGTTTTGGATGAAGACAGAATATACCGAGAATTAGTTAAACTGTACGTCGTCTGGTTTTGCTAATTTGGGACTAATGCGGAGCTTTGAAGAGGATTGTGCCGTGCTTCTGCAAAGTATAGTTGATATCGTCATGTAGTTATGTATTATTTAATCAAAAGTGGTCCCTATTCAAGAAGGAAACGATTTTATATGTTTTTAACCACCCGAAATTCGATTCCGAAATAAGTGAAGATAAAAAAGAAAGACCTTTAAAGTTTCGAATTTTCATTCCAAGTTGAATCTAAGAACCCTAAGTACGCGAACAAAAAAAGTGACGCTTTTTGAAAAGAAAACAATCTCTTCATATATATTTGCAAATCGATTTCCGGGCGCAGATACCAAAATCAACATTTATCCAGGTCCTAAATGAGGACCACCCCGTATCGTAGATAGAAGATAAAATGAAAATATGTACAGGAGAAATGATCGAGACAGAAATAAGCCTTGCAGAAGAAATGCGTAGCTATGTATTTACGTACATATAATGTATATGTAGCAAGTATACCTATAGGTACATGTATAAAAGAAAAGAATTTAGAAAATAGAAGTGCTGTGGGAAAAGAAAAGAGGAAAAAAGCGGAGGTTAATGAAAGAAGCCACTTTAAGCTCTCCTCCGCGGATAACCACTCGGGTTCTTCATTTTTATATATACACATATGTTATATACGGGGTGTCCCGTTTTAAATGAACCAATGAAGAAAAACGGTTTGTCGTATGAGGAGAGAATTTTTTTTTCAAATAATTTAGTCCAAAGTTGTAAGAATTCGAGTAGAACTCTTATGTATAAAATGGGCAAATCGGTTCACGAATAGATCACGGCACTTTTCAAGTGATTCGATTTTTTCTGACATAAATGACGGTTATGACCGTTCAAAGTTGCACAATAATCTACGCACAAGCCATAAGTTATCTGCAAGTAGTCAGGCACTTGTGCGCTCGCTCCAAACTTTGAACCGTCATATAATTACTCAATTCCTGGCGAGGTTCCTGGAGCTGAGATTCTTTTTTCTCATTTTGTTCGATTGATCAAAGAACCGGCTTCAATTTCTATCCCGAAAAAAGGGATGAATTCGTTATTTGAAAAAAGGCTATC
The DNA here is from genome assembly GCA_963978495.1 of Athalia circularis. Lineage (NCBI taxonomy): Eukaryota > Metazoa > Arthropoda > Insecta > Hymenoptera > Athaliidae > Athalia > Athalia circularis. The sequence goes on along the minus strand of OZ021700.1, from coordinate 12,257,121 downwards.
ATTCGAATATCAACGACGACCAAAAGTTCAACACTGTACGGTGTATGAAGTCTATCCCTTCATTTATTAATTAGCTGACGTCACGCCACGAGTTCATTTCTCCTCTTCTAATTATTCAACACTCTCAGCTTTCCAGCAATGAGTCAGGAATTTTTTCATCCCCCTCTTTTGATTTTTAATATCGGTTGGCGATCGCATAAAACAAAGAAATAGAAAGGGGGAAAAACCACTTGAAAAAAAAAAAACAAAAAGAAGAACAAAAAAGATGCAATAACCTGCACGCCGCGCTGGTCGCGGTACATCGGTATACACAATATACCTACGTATGTACCATACCTATGTACGTATAAGAAGTCGGGTGACCGGAAACAGAAACACGCGACAATCTAAAGATCGTGAACTTCTCTCCGAAAACTCGATGTAATATGTATCGAATAAAACAATGTAGGTCTAACGGGGAAACGGGTAGCGAGGATGGACAGAAACCCTGCCAAACCACTTACTTCGGAACAATGACGTATAGAGATAAAAATACTGGCCAGACTTATAAAAAGAGACATCATACTCGATTCCCAGGTCATACCACTCTACCCTATACTCTTCAGATAAAAAAAACAAAACTGTAAAACGAGACAAGTTTGAAAATGTATTTTCTAGAATTTTCTCAACGAAAATCTCAGCCAGTATATTTTGGAATACTCATAAAATTTTCAGAACCATCGGTACCTCGATCGGTAAACTAAACGTTACGACGAGAAATCTTATTTTTTCAAGTGTTAGTTCCGGTAGAAAAAAAAAAATAATAATAATAGAAGAAAAATAAAACAGAGTGAAATTTTCTACCGATACATTCTCATTTTGTGGCTGAGCTCCACCTATTCGCTGGTTATCATCGTTCGAATGAATTATTGTTATCAAGTCAAAAATTTTTCAAAAACAACAGTTCAAAAAACAGTTTATTTTATAATTCAAGTACATAGATGCGGGAGTTGTGTATATATTAATTTATTTGAAAAAATAAAAAATTACCACCATCTCAAATCCACGACATTTTTTTCTCTATTTTCCTGTGTGTAAGAAATGGCGATCGGAGTATAATATATTATTACAGGTATATGTGTAGCGAGCGAGTACGGAATTATGTTTAAGAAAAACTATGAAAATATGCGTGTTCAAAAGCTGATGGGAAACATATATCACAGCGTCGCATATTATCCCGAGGTAGATAGCTGCTATAAATTCAGGGTTTCTCTCTAACCCAGTCGTAGCAGCTAGCGACGCTGTACCAGCTCGAGTTGCCACCGCATACCGGAATAATTCTCATTCAACTTTTCCGCGCGTTAACGTTCCCCATTCCATACACATGTATTATTCTCTTAAAAATAAACGAATATTTTCTACAAACCGTCTAGATTGTACTGTTTTCCTCTTCTTCGGTTCAGATTTTCTTCTCGCACACGTATAAGTATTGTATATATACGTAGTCTGAGCAAAATCATATGACCCAGAAAAAAAGCCACGTTTTATACGATCCGAGAATGATAAAAAATTTTTTAAATATTTTACTTTGGAACTCTTGAAAATAGTTCACCTTTCGAACGACAAAGATGATTTGAAAAGCTTATAGGTGTATCATGTAACAGAACTTCTTTTTTTTTGTTCAAGTTTTTGGATCTCTTGCATGATATCTGTAGGGTGCGGTAGTAATAAAAATATTGTGATCATCGAATATAGGTATATGATGATGGTATTTAATTTGCGGCGTTCTTAGTAGGAAGTAACTTGATGGAGTCGTAGAAATATATTTCGTAAAAATGTTTATGGGATATCGTAAAACCGTGCAGATGCAAGTGGTTTAACTCCGTAGGATTATAAAAAGTTGTAGAGAAGATTGAGCTGGATATTATTGTTAGCTGGGTACCGAATAAAGTACATATATCATTCTAAGATCTATATGGTACTAAAGCGAGGTACCCTTTTTATATACACCCTTGAGATTCCAGATATTATATGCCATTCTGCGCACATCACATAATAGAGACATTAAAATAATACATATGTTAAATGAGAGATCTCGTTTGCAGGCAAAAGTAAAAATTTTCTCTTTTCAACCAATCGAGATATCTCAATTTTTCCGCTCTGAAAAGCGATAAAATGGCGACAACTCGATTATTTTGACAGACAGATGAATTTAGTTAGCAGATTCGGTATCCTGACTTATAAATATATTAGAATGTTCTAAAAAATATATGATATCGATTTTTGACCCTGAATTGAAGAGATCAATTCGAAGTCGAAAATCAAATATTTCTTGAATCATTTGAAATTCTTAAATTTTCATCATGTATTTTGACCTCACCGTAAGAAGTGCGCGTGAGCAATGCTATTGCTGCCAAATTTTATATCAAGATATAATATCTAATGCGTAATCATTTATTCAAAACAAATCTGCCGGAGAATAAGAAGAAGAAAAAAAAAACAAGTAAATCATAAAGTAATCAATTATTCATTGGTCGTGTATGTACTGCAGATCTCGGAATTTTTGTAAAAAAACAAATAAAAAATTATCAAGTCCATCATATTACGCGGTAGGATGAAGAACCGAGAATAAACAATGAGAGGACGCGTAATTAATTAATATTTTTCTTTGAAGAGAAAAACAAGAAAGGGGTAATAACTCAAGATAAAACAATTCGTTTCCATGAAGGCGAAAGCAGTGGACGGCGAAACTTGAGTTAATTACCCTCTCATACCCCGAAGCTATATATAAATATATATATGTACTTACATAGTATACATGTGTACCTATGTACGATCTGCGGGGAATTTATATTCGTTATATAATAGAATTTTTTTTTACAGTCTTTCTTTTCTTGTTTTTTTTTTTTATTTTTGAAACTCTAAACTTGAAGTATAATTATATTCATCCCAGCTGAATTATATACTATATATATATATATATATATATATAGATTATAATCTAATTGAAGGAGATCAGCTGCAGCATCACCAGGAATTTAGATAACTTTCAGACGATAGTTAATCAATCGCTCTAGTGAGAAAACAATCGTCGGAATTTCTCCTACCGAAGAATTTCAAACTAATTGTATTATGCGGGGGTAAAAACTGCCTTCAAAATACAATTTCATTCGATACCTCATATATAATTTATTATTACACACATCAATTATCGATTTGATGAAAAAAAAAAATTTCTCTATTTCATCATCAAGATTCTCGCCCCGTGGCTTTTACTGTCTAATGCAATAGTTGTACAGTGAACGTATAATCAAGTCAATAATTCTTATAACGGAAAGGACATAGATTCGGTCTGCTATTTGCATAAAATGAAGTGTAGGACTGGAAAGCGAACCTTATAGTGAGTATAAAGGGTGGCTTTTAGACCATTATACGATCGCAGGGCGTCGGCGTATTCCGCCATGAAAAGGAGCGAAGTTGAGGAAGGGCAAAGGAAATATTATGAATCTCTACTGTCAACAGACAAGTGAATGGTATTTGCATATAAACAGAATAAGGAATGATTTAACGAAAGCGAATGGATTATCGTCATTATCCGCAATTATTCATATTAATATAACGTCGCAAGAACTGATGAACTTTATCTCAGAGGGACCGCTACTTTATCTATACCCTTGTTGCCTTGCAATATTTTGAATCTTAAAAAACTAAAAATAAATATCTCCGAATAAGGTACCATGAATCAAACATTAGAGAAACAAAATTAAATAAATAAAAAAATATATCATAGATACGGATCAGGTAGAAGGTATGATTAATTTTTGATCGTACGTTTTTTTTTCTTTGTTCTCTTCATATTTGAACGGAAAAATGCTTATTGTACAAGTAAGATTCTTTTTATCTTTCGTATTTTTTTCCACCTACGAAGTATAATATCCTGCAGCTACCAGGCAATCGTTATAGTGCACACGTGACTGAATATTCATATTGTATACAATAAGGGTGCGGCTCTTGCATATTTTCACGCCATATAAATCTACAGGTATAATGCGTAGGAATATCCATTAATATGAAACAGATTTAGAATCGCATCGAACCATCGACGAATCACCCGTTTTTGTATTCAAATACCATAATACAATCACAGGGGTTGTTTTTTGGTGACTGCAAGACCCGAGTCAAGACCGCTTTATTTTGGAAAAATGTTCTTTGATTTCCGTACTAGTTTTTATTTTATTCATATACCATGTTTTCTCTTCTCCTTTTATCTGGCCGAGCTTTTTAATGATCTCACGTAAATAGTATAGGTTAGGTTCTGCCGTAGTGAATACACGTGACGGTAAATTTTTCAGGTAAATCGTTGATCACCCGACGATTTCGGAAGGGTGAAGTACCTCACGATCCCCGCATACACACAGATGTGATTCGGTGAAACGACCACTTTCTCTCCGAAGCGTGGGCGTCTTCCGACTACGTACAGCAGCATCGTATCATAGACGTGGAATGCTTGGTATTCTATTAAATTATCATCAGGAATTTAATTATTATTCACAAGTATTTTGCATGAAAGGGTGTATTATTGTTTGCTTGTTAACTTATATATGGTATTCCAAATACTCAAATCTTGCACGTATTACACCATCTTACTTGAAACGCGCGTTCAGTGGAATTTTTTTCTCCTTTTTTTTTCTCTCAAGGAATACGAGCAATACCAGAATATTTTATTTCAACAATTTGGAAGTGAGCAAATACGACTGAAATAATTTTCTCAGCTTCGAAATTAGACGGAACCATTACCATCTTATATCTTACCTACAAGGTGGTGTTCCATGATTATTGAAGTCTTGCAAGCTTACGAAAAAAATATTTTTTATTATAATTGCAGGTTTAGAGGCAGGATCGAGGGCAGGATGATAACTGTGCAGCTATTCTGTGAACTATGTTGTTGGAAGTGCCAATGAGATATAAATCAATGTGGCCTTGAATGTTTTCGGTGGAGCCCATTTCAGATTTTATTATACCGGGTGGATCGTATGATAGTTGCGACTTAAAGACGAACCGAAAGAAAATGAATAAAATAAAAAATAAAGCAGTGTGTTCCTAGCTGAAAATTTCAAAAAAATCGAGACGTGATTGAAAAAAAATATTGCTTGACATCAGCCTCGATGAAAATGTAATATCGTGTCGGAAATGGTGGTGTTCGGCCAATTCTACCCGAACATTTAACCCTATCAGCAGTTATAAGTTTTCCGCCTTTTTAATATGTTACCCGGTAGATGAAAATATTAGGTACGGCAACGATTTTCCTCTTTCCCACTACGGCAAACGATCATTTAGAAAGAGAAAAGAGAATGACGAGACAAAACGACGTAAAAGCTAAGCGTGTTTTTTATTTATTTATTTTTTTTTTTTATGAAGGGCTAGAAGGTCAACTTGTGTGCAGAAGCAAAAGAGAAAGACAGAAATGAAGTACGTGAGTGTGCAGGGATATGGCAGCAGGGATGGAGGGTTAGGGGGTGAATGAAGCAATACCAGTGTTATTGCCGGGTAGTCTATGGGGCGTCTCAGGATTTCCGGAGCATTTTTTATTTTTATTTTTCAATAACGCTCTCTGACCCAGATCCACATTCCGCGATTCTTACTTCTTTTTAGACGGGGTTTCGATATTTGAACCTTAACTCTTTTTCTCCCACCGTGTATATTGGGCCGCAATATTATCCAGTCCCATCCGTCATACCCCCTACTTTTTTACAACAACATAAGTCCGCAAGAGCAGTAGGGGTTTATGTGGGGAAATTGGAAATTAGACTTTGTAATATATTATAAAATTAAATTTCTCCACGAAATCCTTAAACAATTCTCTGCACAGATAGCAGCAGCAGCTCCCAAAGTCGATTCAGAACGTAGACATATATATAAATATATATAGGCTATTTCCTCAGAAGAGTGGAGGAAATTATGTCAGTAATAATAATAACAGGAGTAACAATCATAATAATAGTGATGACATCAACGATAGTGACAAAATTATATCGAGAAGTTGATGAGTGTTGATGAGAAAAGCGGTCAGAGCTCTCCACCCCCTCGCCCTCCGTTACTCCTTTCTTGTTCCTATTTTATAGCTCTGATCCTGAGTGAAAAGGATGATGATTTTACTCTACGAGATGTGTTACTGGCGCATCAAGTGGGCCGAGGAGAAGAAAATGGCGTTTGGTAAAATTAGCGGCCACGAATGGTATACCTTGACGATATGAGTATGTATACATGTACGCTTGGTGAGATTGATTCTGGCTCATTTTCTCATGCTAAGAAAATAGGACTTTGAGTCAGAATCACCTCGTCAGCGTACAAACGTAGATTGTACTTATATACCATGAGGAGTTTGCATAAAAGTATGTGTGCGATTGATTCGCAAGATACCGCGAGCTTCTCTGTACATAACCTCTGAATATAAAGTTACGTACACGTTAACTACTTTTTATAGCGATGCCTTTAATCGGATTTATAAGCTTTCTGTTATGGGATAACAATGAGAGAGTGTCACATTCGGTTTAGGTTTGTATTTATAACGCGGCCATTCATTCATTCAAAATTATCACCCTTTCATTTTCGAGCGTGAAATTTCTCGCGTAGAGGGTAGTGTTTTTAAATTTTGTGTTACCGCTTTGCCAGGTGATCTTCATCTTGCGATCGGTTGAGGAACATGAAAAATTTGCCAGAATAAAAAATTTCTCCCAATTATATACATAGTCCGGCACATAGGAGCTTTATTTTTCAAAAAACTTTTGCCACTTTCGGTTGAATTCTATTAGGTACCGCAGTTTATTCGGCAGTCGAATATCTTCTCCCTTTCTTTGAGTAAAACCACTTAGGAATTGTTCAGGAAATACCTATATACCTATTGGATCTTGTCGGCCATCTTTCATTTGCATACTGATTTCAGCAGCTCTATTTAAACTTCGAGAAACTGAATATTACACGAATTATCAGGAAATTGAAACGTATCATCAATAATTCCATTTATTCATCTCAAATAAGTACCCTCTATATCACACTTCTTGCCATGTAATATAATGTTATAGTAATATAAACGATGGTAAACCATAAATTTTATTTATATTTGAATGTACCGATGTATACATACACATGAATCTATAGATTCGCAAAATAAACGTCACAATCTATACGATGGACGATATACAATTCCATTTCATCGCGTGAGTATCACTTGTGATCCTTCAAAAAATAAAAGAACGTTTATATTATTCATAAAATTCTGCAGAGGTTATATAACAAAAGTGGCGGTAAAATTTACGTCGTCATATAGTATTAACAATAATAATAATAATAATAATAATAATAATAATCACATCAACAGCAACAACAATTATAATAACAATAAAGACCTAACGTATTATCTTATATTGCAAAAGAAAAACAAAAAATTGAAAATTAATTTTCGTTTACCGCGCAGCGAATCGCTCTTACAATAATGTACGATAGAAATTATTTACACAGGTATGTATGTACCCTCAAATTTAATGAAAATTTTGATTGTTATACGCGAAATGACCGTGTAATTATAATACATAGCATCTACAACGAAATTTCGTGTTCATAATCGAGCATCGTTTCAAAGCAGCTTTTATCAAAGGGATATTATGACTCTACAGTTCACGAGAAACTATATGCACGTAATATTACACGCTATTATATTGGTACATTGGGCAAATATGGATATGTATTATATATATGTATATAGGTTATATGTGAAGAGCTAGAGTAATTTTCCAGAATGCGCACACGTCAGGTTTGTTGATGCACATAAGGTTCATTCTATATATTATGTGTGTAACTACATGAATGAAATGGAGCTTTGAAAGAAGAAAAAAAAAAAGTTTTCGTTGCACACAAGTGTAAATATTTACTACAGATAAATTTAGGTATTTACGATTCATTGTATGATTCAAATTTTCGTATACCTATATGTGTGCATATAGTTTTTAATTTTCTAATATTTTTATATCTTTTTTTTCTCTTTTCATTTTCCTGACGACCCCGCATAATTAACGAAGCTTTAGCTTTAATTAATTACCTGTTGCGTTTAATACATCACAGAGAAAACTCTTTTATGTACGTTACGTCTCTTGGGTAAGTAAACTATGTGCATATGATATTATATTATATACATATGTATGTATGTACATGTCATAACAAAAGCAAAATTTCACTTTTTTTTTCTTTGTTCATTTTTTCGATCTCTTTGTTTAGCAACCGTACAAGGAAACTCAAAAGGTTCGCTCAAAGGAGAGTTGAAGCTTTAGCAGAGGCTTTAATATCAGACAGCTAAATTCCCGCCTGCACTTATCCGAAACAATATGCTGGAAAAACCACTTAATTATCCTTCGATCCCCTCGCGGCTTTTAGCACAAAACCTTTTTTCGTACCTGCCAACTTACCTTGTATAATATTTAAGTATTGGAACGGTACAAGAAAATGGTCGAATCTTCAATTTTTTAATTGAAAACAGAAAAAAAAACTCTCCTGAAGGAATGAACCAGAATTATTTTTTCATTACTATACTACTCTTGAAATGACAATTTTTTAGACCTTTAAAATGAAAATATCGGGGTACCAGTTAGTAAATTTATTGCTTGAGACGAAGCATGAAATTAATTGAAAGTTTCCGCGCAAGTTCCGCGGAATGTATGTGATTTTTATTTTTAAAACTCATTACCGAATCTTTTTTCTTTTTTTTTTTTCACTTCAAAAATTTCAAAAACATCAGTTGTGTGACACAATTTTTCGGAATCGTTTCAGTTTTTTAGAAAGAGAAACTCAGTGAACGTAACTTTTTTTTTCTTTTTTTTCCTTCTCTTTCCCAATTATTAATCTTATAGTTATGGAACGGGTGCGAAGTGAGATAGCGCCGGGGTGAAGTTTTATATATTATTTGTCTTCGGGTGAAGTTACTTTCTACGAAGATCATTTAGAAGTGCGGAGAGATGGAGGTGGTCTTCGTATGGGGGTTACTGGGCGTCACTGTAAAACTCGGCGTTGAGATAAAAAGCACCGTGTGTGTTGATGATACGTTCAAGGTAGTGTGGTGGTGGTTGGTGACCCACCTGTTTATCTTTCGTACGTGTTCATCCTACCAACAAAACTGTGGCTGTTGGGAGGGATGGGGTTTGCTGGTGAACCGTAACGTCCGTTGGAACTTCCATTCACGCGCTATTCACTCGAACTACCCCGTTAAGCTCGTTCATTTCCTCTGAGATTACAACCAAAGATTTAACCTAGGAATGGCTAAGCTGTGATAACCGACTAAGTCGCGATAGACCGCCACCCTGACTACGTGATAGCTAATTGCTCTAATCACGTCTAAAAGGAAACCGGTTATATCCATATAGCATACCCATATAATCTGCAGAGTAATAGCTGATTCCCTGCTTGTAACCATAATCAAAAATAATCACTTCAGCATTCGATCGTAAATGAGCATAGGAATCAATTGTAATTTCAGATTTCCATCTGCAGGTCACCAAATGTAGAATATGAACGATATGTTAGTCGACCGATCGTGTCAATCTGAGCTATGCTAGTTTTTTATCGAATCTGAAAAGTGTTAGTTTTCGATCTAGCCTGAAACGTACTTTCTTTCATTTCCAACCTGGAACGGGCTCTTTTTCGAAACGTGCTATTTCTCGTATCGGGCGTCGTAATGAAAATTTTCTTTCTACACTACGAGTAGTGTATATTTATTTGTATTGGACGTATTAAAATTATCCCTTGAGAATTCGATGACTATAAGTTTCTCCCTACGAGAAATGCAAAAGAAATAATATGGGGGACGGATATTATTACCGGGGGATTTCTCGCCCGCGCATCATACGTATATATGTATATATAGAACTCTCGATGCCATATAGTGTTTTTGTTTTATTTTATACATAAATATGCATAGAAAAGGGAGAAGAAAAAATTGAAAAAAAACGACAGAGAGAAAGAGAGAGAGAGAAAGAAATCGAGTTCAGAGCAGTGTTCCGTTGGTGTGCTCCAGACAGAGATATGGTCCCTGCAAATACGTAACACGTATATAGCCCTAGGACCTCTTATTTTCAGGTTTCACGAAGCCAGACTCAGGATCATTCCCTCCTTCCTCCTTCCTCCTTCCTCCTTCTTCCCCAGTGTACACCTACCTGTGTAGGCTACTCAAGCGAATGACTTCCAAGTATAAAAATATATTATGTACACCGCGCACATAAGGTATGAAAGTTTTACTATTCAGAATATTTCCGTCCGTCTATACCTGCGCAACATACCGCCCACGAATTATTCCCATTGGCAGAATATTTGAAATTGAATTCGATTTCCAAATCGTCGATTATCATTATTATTTGACATTCGTTTTCCAAACGTTGGTATGACGTGTTATAATGAAACAGATGTAAATTTAGTTTCAGTAATGTCAAGGCGTCTGTGTACATCTACTGTGTATAATAAAGTGCACCATTAAATTTAAGACATTATACCTGAGCGAATTTACACTCTCAGCAGAAGTGACTCTAAACTGAATGGGAAACTGGTTCGTGAGTAGAATTTTTAAGTTGCACGATATTCCCAGACTACGAAGTCAATGACGACAAATAGACAAAAGAAAAAAAGAAAGAAACGAAGAAAACGTAAATGAAATGAAAATTATAAAAATAATTAAATGGATGAGGTATAAAAAGTTGTTTGTTATTTGTATAATTGAAAAAAAAAACAAGTTTCCTACGGGGTAACAGACATACAGATAAAATGAAATTAAAATTGACCAAACTGCGTTTGAGGTTTTTCGTATCATTTGGTTTGCTCAGTATCGGGTAGTATGCGAGCGCGGAATTTGTATTTTTTATTATATAAATATGTGAATATTGTCGCCATTTACGTGGATTAAATTGATTAAAAAAGTGAATGACAGACACACTGAGTTCATCGAGGAATTTATTCACATGCCGAATTACAGTAAAATTACCCGCTTCTGGAAAATAGGTTTAAAAGTAAAATTTCTCGTTCTATGATTGGCCAGTTTCTGATCTGGAATTAGACAAAGACCGCTCTCCCCCATCGGGGTTAAAAGTGGGACCCTAACCGACCTCAGGTCAGTCAGGCCCGGTCGTAGCTAGCGAGCATCAGCTGCGCAGCCCACGCAGCTAAAACTAAAACCACTTAGAAACCGTTCTATTTTTTTCATTTTTTCCCATGCCTTATATACAAGGTTCAAGTGAAACGGAAACTTGATATCCCTTCGTGGAATTGCTAAACGGTCGTTCTACGCAGGTACGTTTATGCGAATGAAGAAAATGTCAGTTCAGTTTTTCGAATATTGAAAAGGAATAAAAAAAGTAATTAAAATACCGTTGGAAGTTTCGCGAATAAAGTGAATAAAAAAAAATATACAAACTTTACAATAAGTATTTTATTTTTTATTAAAACCGAACAGGTATGTACGCTAAGAATAAGGGTGGAACAAGCGTGTCTTCGGATGCTCAGGCGCGAGAAAAATTAGCATTATACGTTTACGAGTATCTGCTTCACGTCGGTGCACAAAAATCGGCGCAAACATTCCTTTCGGAAATAAGATGGGAGAAGAATATAAGTCTCGGTGAACCACCTGGATTTCTACACTCTTGGTGGTGCGTGTTTTGGGACCTTTACTGCGCAGCACCAGAGCGAAGAGAAACTAACGAGCACAGCAGCGAAGCCAAAGCATTTCACGACTACGGCTTCGTCAACGGAACAGGCTACGGACCAAACGCCACTCCTGGTACTGCTGGGCCCCCAGGCACCGCTCCCCCCATACAGCCGATGGGACCGCCCACGGAAGGGGGACCTGGTCCAGGACCAGGACCGGGACCTGGACCTGCAGGATTTTATACGAACAACGCAACGGCTATGCGTCCCACGCAACAAACTTCACAGCCACCGATGCCCCAAACTGGACCAGGAGGACCCCATCAACAGCAAATGATGCAATCGCAGTACATGGGACCGAGATATCCAACGGGACCCAGAGGACCCCCTGGACCGACACGAATGCCGATGGTAAACGAGTACGGCGGACATCCAGGACATCCGGGACACCCACCGGCCAATATGATGTCAAACGGAACTTCGGACATTCAAGGAAGACACATGGGACAGATGAATCATCGAATGAACGCGCCTAGAGGTCAGGAAATGGGAGGTATGGGCCCAATGGGCCCGATGGGACAACCGGCAGGTAACCGCGGCCCGAATACGGGACTTCAGGGGGGACCACCCGGCCCTGGGGTTTCTTTCATCGGTATGGTGCCCCCGGGTGGTGTTAGGCCTCAGTGGCAGCAAAACACCTCTTCTCCTATGAACAACAACGGCTACCCATCCGCTTCACCTGGCAACTATGCAGGTGCTCCTCCGAGTTCAACAGGACATTCAGGACCTGGCACACCAACGATGCCTAGCCCGCAAGAATCAGGTTCCGAAAATAACCTTTACGGTATGGTCAAATCAGGAACGGTACGAGGAAATTCTGCCCCCAGTGAATACGGTATGGCCGGTGGAAGGACAGCGTCAAACGATGGAAGTTCACAAATTAGAGGTATAGGACAAAATTCGATGAATTCGGTTCTTAACAATGACAGTTTAGCCAACAGTCCAGCTAGCGGACCAGCGACTCCAAGAGACGTTGGTAGTGGTACTATAGCAGATTTTGGACTTCCTGGATTTGGAAATCAAGGTGAAAACGGACAGATGGAATCAGCTGCAATACTTAAGATCAAAGAAAGCATGCAAGAGGAAGCGAAAAGGTTCGAAAAAGACTCTGATCAATCGGATTTCTTCATGCGGTAGCTCGCCATATGATCATCCCGACTTTTCTGCACTGCGACAAATGAAGGAATGAATAGAATTAAAAAAAAAAATAAATAATGAAACAAAAATACTCGCTCCAACTTTCAATCGAATGGTATGAGTCGGGATGATTCCCTCCCAAAGAAACAGAACTTCCAGATCTTTGTTACACGCCAAAAAAAAATAGAACAAGAAAAATTATGTGAAGTTCGATCAATATTTGTAATCGACTGTTGACAGTTTCGGTGAATACGGCACAGTCTATTAGGTGATTAATTTTGGTTTACACGACCGCTCGTTTAACGGTTGAGACGTCTCCAAGACGATTGTTAAATAAGACATTGATTGTGTTGTGAAAATTAATTGCAAGTAATACTTTATCAGCGTTCATTGAATTTGTATAATTTAATATTACTTGTCTGTAAATATTCAAAAATTGTTCATAATAAAACAAAGGAACTTATAATAAAGGATTTAAAAAACAAAATGTATTGACATATATAATATATACACACTGTCCGCACCTCTTTTTGAAGATAAATAAATTGAGTAAATAAACTTCAACCCTTACTTCGCTCGGTAACAAAATTCAAAAGTTGAAACGCGAAAAACGTTATAAGTATTTACATATACTATACTCGTGTACTCAAATGCATATACAAACTTATGTACTATAACATTTTATACTTCATTGTAGGAAGTTTGCGAGGAAGTTAAATAGACCGTAATCAAAAGCGTCCCGTCTATAAACGGCGTTAAACTTACAACGCGCGCGGTTGAATTATTTCGTAGATATTTTGCACCTAACCGTTATAATAGCGCGCGGAGGTTGCAGAAAGGGCCCATAACCATCTCCTTCCCCCTGCCCCCAAAAAAAGTTTCATTAACGTTCCAACTTGATGAAGAGAAAATAATATAATACAAAGAAGAAATAAATAATTTGAAAATATATAGAATCTCGCAAAGAACACCACCGGAAGAAAACTTAAACAAGTGACACATCGGAGATTTTTGTCGTCTATACTATATGATACGATGACACGGTTAACGGTACGAGAATTGAAAAGTGAACGAATTGTTATCTCCTCTTCACGGTCGAATGCCAACACCAATTCGAACCCGACGAAATCAATGTTTCCGATAACTGATACTATACCCCGAAACACGTCGTACGTAATGATTCCTATGCATGTGTACATACTAGATAAATTCAATAATGTTCACGATATCTAGTTTATACTGTTTATAATAGTCTGTATAGAAAGATGTTGAAATACTCTTGGAAGAGGCTCGTTGTATGGATATGATAATTTATAGCTTTAATCTAACCTAACTCAAACCCTCGTGTGCAACAGATATACATATAGAGGATGAATAGCGACAAGAAAAATATGAAAATTTTTCTAGCCCATTTCGAAACGCAAATTAAATCGCGAGAGCGTTAAATATGATTTTTGAAAAAGGTTCTCTTTTTGTACGTTAGAAATTATTCAGAATTTTCAAAAATTAAACAATAGCTTTATTTTTTCCAATTAAATTCTCTCATCTTCAAATGACAAAAAAAGATAAATTATTAACCATCGAATCAAAGTTTACCAGAAAACTGTTATGCGTTTTCCTTTGATCTACGTTCGCTTCAATATTAACTGTGGTCAGTTTTGGGCCACCCAGTACACGTATAGGTAGGTATAGGCACGATATAGGTAAATATACATACATATAGATATGTGCCTGTGTATCATATGCATTTGCCCCGGTTTAGCCCTGATATTCCAAACATTCTACTCTGTACATACGTGTTATATTTATTATGCTTTAAACGATAAATTCCGCATGTTTAATTAATTCTCTTTGCTTTGGTAGATACGTGACCGACGATTATACATACATATATGTACTACCTATATCGTAAATATATACATACCTATACCTCATGTGTATCATCGTCGCTTTTGCGCTTTATAAAACTTGGGACCGTGATTCCTGTCCGTTTAATGTTAAAAAAAAGAAGACAGATCGAATGAGGGTGTCGTTATGTCCGGTACATTGATGTTTCTTCAGGGAGGGGGAAAAAAAATTGCAGACAGTTAGAAAAAGGAAGAAAACAAGCAAAGAACAAAATAAGGAAAAAGAAAACGAAGGAGAAAAAGAGCTGATAGTAGCGTCTAGGCGGTCGTAGACAAGATTACGTCAGATGCGAGGAGCCTGGAAGCTCCTATAAACAGGCGACGCTTGAAGCCGCGAGCTTTTCCGGCATAACACAAGTTATACGGGGTGAACTACGTGAGTAAGAATTTCAGTCGTATCGCTTGAGGGTCGAAGGAATCCTCTTATGCTAATTGAATGTATCCTTGAACCTAATTTAAAACGTTCAAATAATCTCTATAATATACTTGAAAATATTTCGTGCGCGACAATGACAATATTTAGGATCCTGCAGAAAGTGGCCGGAGTAGAGCAATGTGGTGGCTCCATGAAAAGACGAATTATAAATGACACAATCTTTGTGGCCCAGGAAAGTTTGTAGTATCTGCGACATTGAGCGATAAAATTTAAAATCGACCTTCGTGAACTACAGTCATACTTTGCTAACAGGTGACAAATTTGCGACGTGTTGAATCTCGATAAAAGTAATATATAATTATACGTCAGCGAAAGAAAATCAAAAAACGAAGGCTGTAGTCTTTCGTTGACAAGTTAATTCCTGATTTTCAATGCAACCTCCGCGAATACCCTCGTGACGTTCAGTAATGCAGCGCGATGTCGTTTCATAGAGTTTTGCATCCTATATCATTATATGAATGATTTGAATCTGATTTCAACTGGTGGTGAACGACGAGGTCGAAGGCGGTAAAGTTTATTTCGCCCCCACCCCCCGCCCGTCCACGCGTTGCGGTCCAGCTGAGGGCTAAAAATTCGTGCAATTTCTGAGCCAACCCCGCGACTCTGGATCTCACCTCAAGTTGTGCTCGCCCCCGCAAATCTGCAGCGTCTTGTATAATAAAGAGGAAAAAAAAAAAAAAACACCAAATACAACTTCGACCTCTGCGTTCAGGAGAAATCCGTTAACGTATTTTATTCCAACTTCTTAATCTACTGCTTCGCAGACTGCGCTCGAGGGCTCTCAATCTGATGCGCAACTTTCGAAATAATGTTTCACTTTAGTGTACCAATGCTATGTATGCGTGTATGTGTTGAAGTATATGTAAATAGGTATGGGAAAATGTATATCTATACAATAGCTAACCGCAATCGACAAAACTCATATTCAATATTGGAAAAATCCGCAGGAATATTGTTACCGCATAAAAATTGTTGCTGGCATCTTCTACTCCTGCCGCCCGGTCCTCAAGGACCCTATTGAATTAATATTTCTGGTCGAATACTCAGAGAAATTTTTTAGTTTATTTATACTCAAGTAACATCGTTATAATAACGAAGAGAAGAGCATTTGTTGACGATGAGGGAAAAAAATAAGATTTAATCGCTGAATCGACAGAAAGCAATGATATTACAATACATAATTAGTTGAAACTTTTTTAAAATTAATTTTACGATGGAACTTTTTTCAGCAAAATTTTTGCTTGGTTACGGACACTTGTAACGTTCGGGTAAATTTTTTTGCTCTTGAATTCTTTTCTATCGTCATCCTATCGATAGTTGATTTATTTAATGTGTAATGAAAATATGTATGTTCAAATTTTTGTTAAAACAAAAAATTGAGTGCGGTGAAACAGTAAAGTGTGTTAAAAAAAAATGTTTTTTTCACCCGGATTCAATATTGCGATGAATATTGGGAAAATGAATTTGTGTGCCGCGATATCAATTCGGACTTATAATGGAAATACCTTTGTTTTTAATTATTTTTAACATATTTGAATTTCCTGAAAAAGGGCTCAAAAATCACAATTTGAGGGGTATTTTGAAAAACGTAAAAGATCTCACATCGGATAGATCAAAATAGTAAAAAATTGAAATCTATACACCCTTAGAGCACCAGCTGACTCGTTCGATATGATCAGGTGAAAATCGAGATGGAACTCGATATTTCCACATCAACAGCCTTTTGACTTCCTTTTTCTTAAAAACTTTTGAATCAGATTAAATTTGAGACCGCGATATATAAGCTTCTCATGGCTATCGCTCAAAAACTACATAATATGAAACCTGAAACGTTTACGACTTGGAATTCGTCAACGAAACTATAGCCGTTCAATTTTTCATAAGCCTGTATAGTAACCATGAATATAAAAATAGAAAGCATTTCTCAGCATTCCAACATTCGCGTGAGTTCCGTATCGCGTATTATAGATATTGGAATTGCTGAAATTTTTAGGGGACGTTAAACGTGCGGACATGACTTATTAAATTTATTAATTTATCGAACTCACCAAATACAAGAAAAGAAAAAGTTGAAAAATAAGAGAAACCAGCACGGATCTCATTTCATTCCTCGTCTCGTTCATTTCAATGGCTGCAGCTGAAGAGGTATGTGTAGTACAAAAGACAAGTGCACTTCTGGCTTATCCGGATGAAATGACAAAACGAAAATAAACAAGAAAAAAAATTTCACATCACCGTGCTTCATCGATGATTCGGTTAGGAGCGAGGGGGTGGGGCGGAGATCAGTTTTCTAATAAAGATAACTCAAAACCATGATCCGGTTAATCGAATTTCCTGAAATAGAAGTTGGGCAAAAATATTTTCAGAAAAAACCAACCGACCTACCGACCCAACCGGTATGTAGCTCTATGCATTGGTGAATAGCAAAATGTAAACGAAGATTATATATACGTACCTACCATACTACCTATAAAGTTGGAATTTTTAATCAGTTTGTACTTGCTTTTTTTGTATCAATTTTTTTTCTTTTGCCACAACCTCATTTTGTTCAATCAAATCGAGCGGAGCTGCGATCGCGACAAATTTCCCCTGCATTTATACGTACCTGCCTATATCATGTATTTGTACATACATACGTGGTACATACGTATATGCGTATAAATATAGATCGTCGAACAGAGGAGAGCTTTTTCAGACTTTTTTCCGGTCGAAAAAACTCGATGATTTGATCGAAAGATGCGTGCAGTATATACGGCATATCCGATACGGGTACACATGTATATACTAGGCGTATACCTTATATTATATTATGTATATTTTTAGTTTGTGTCAAGTGACGTCTTCACGCGTGCACAGAACATTCAGTTTTAGAATACTTTGTGCATATAGTTTTACGTTTTTTATTTTTTTCTTTCGAATCCTATGTTTTATAGAAACCCCAATAAGAGAGGTAAATTTTCTTCTCCAAAAACTGCAGCGCAATCCAAATTTCCCGAAATACCTACAAATCAGTCTCAAATCCCCCAAGATCTTCCTAAATTTAGGTAATTCGCGAATTCATATGAGGACACGACGAATCATTTTCCAACAATCGCGCCCCTCGTTCAAAACGGTCCACCCGTCCGATTATGCTGTTATATCTGAGATAATATCGTACAAGATACACACGTAATTGGTGTTAGGCTAAACGAAGAAAAAAGAAAAGAAGAAAGAAAAACCAAAAAGAAAAAAGGAGAAGAGCGGAAAAAGTTTTCATTCACGTATATATCTCAGTATACAGCATATACTTATTCGAAATATAGTCATGCGCTTGATACTTATGTATACGTACACGAATAATAGGTATATATATGTATAAATAACATCTCTAGTATGTACATAACGTTGATATGCTGAAAGAGATGACGAGATATGCGCAAGGTGCGCATCAGTCAGACAGGCTTTTCTGGCCGGGTTGTTATATGCAGGTTATGTATTCCTTTGGCAACAAACTAGAGAAAACATCTCCACGTAGGCGTGTAGTGCGCAGCATCTGAGAGGCCGAGGAAAGATAAAGAGAAAAAGAGAAAAAGAAAAACAGAAAGAGAAAGAGTGGGTTAAAACAGTCGAGGGATGGGTTTTCAGGACGAAACGGGAGGGGGAAGAAATGCCGGTACGGTGGGGATATGAACGAGATGAATTCGCGCAGAGCAAAAGGGAGTCTGTGGTACCGAGAGGAAAGAGAGCTTTAGAGAGAGAGAGAGAGAAACTTGGTAAACTAGAGAGAGAGAAGACAGTTACCCGTTAGCTTTCGTCGCCGTCGGGTCAACCGGTGGTGGTGGATGCGATGTCGAAGGATCTCACCATCTGCATCGTGAATTTTATTTATAAAATACAATTCTCTTATATATATTACGGTCTTAATTTTCATCAGCTAAAATTCGAACAGCTTTCAAGCTCGTAGAAATGTTTTTCAACAAATGAATAGAATTATTATCATTTTTCACCGGCCATTCAATTTCGATATCATCCACGATGACATAAATGCATTATGGACAAGATATGACACTTGTCATTGACAGTGGATAGTGAGTGAATTATTACTAATGTTATTATTATTGTTGTTATCATCATCATCATTATCATTATTGTTATCTTCGGCACATGTGAATTTTCGTAAATTTGACAAACGCATCACGTAGGCAATGGGATAAATTGTTGAGTCGTATAAGAAAAAAGGGCGCGAGTGATTCTTCATCTTATATATTATTCCGCAGTGGTGTACATGTGTATGAAAATTATCATTTTTGGTATACATCATCCTCCACACATACATATATTGCAATTTCAAAGTTTTATACAAGAATTTTATTTTCAGATGAGCGTGTAATTTCTTTTATGTATCGAGTCCTGCAGGGGGTAGTGTTAAAAACTTTCAAGTTCATCGCGCTTCTTCGTGTAATTCCCATTTCTATGAGGACAATTTTTTAAATTATTTTCCCCCAAAATACCTTATACATATAATACATGTACTTGATATGGTAAAAAATACACCACAACCTTATAGTACCTATATTCATCGTTCGTTTCGTATGAGCGTAAAAACTTTTCAACTTTTCAACTCGTTCACTTTTACTTTTTTTTCTTTTTCCTTTACTTGCTAATATGTATATTAGGTTTCATTTATTTATTATCATTGTCATTCTTTTTTTCGTATAATTTTTTATTTCGTTATTCTTAAGAGTGAAAGTCGAAGTTTAGAAAAAAAAACTGTTTTTTTTTGTTAGTTTTTTTTGTCGGAATAAAAAAAAATAAAAACAATACTAAAACTTTGATTAATTTTTTTCCTTATCCATTACAGGTTTAGAAATAAATTATTGTCAAACAACTTACTTGAGGAAAACGACGGAGGGGGGTGGGGATTGATGTAAACTTGGTCGCTGTTTTGATTTCTGCGAATGATTATTATTTGCCTATCACTATTTTCATTTCCGTTTCTTTCTCTCTTTTTTTTTATCCAAATCCAAATATTGGATGAAAAGCTAGAAACAGGAATTACAGAGGCGATGATATTATCATACATATTCAATCAAATTATCTACTTTGATTTCCGTTTAACGAGGTACCCCGATTAACTTTCGATTATATGTAACATATACATGTAGATGTGTGTGTATCACTACTGCAGAGGTAATAAATAATTTGAATCTCATATAGGTCAATTTGGAAGTCGATTTTGTTCATGTAAAATGATATGATCGTAAGTTATAAATTTATTACATTTTCCATGTAAATGCAAATTTTATTCATTATTATCAGGTGCATTTGAAATTATCAGTGATATTAATTATAATATTAATAATCGATTAATTATCGAACGTGGTACAGTACGGGGCGCCAAGGGAATGAAAATATTTTAACCCTCATTCAAAATGACCTCGTGCTTTTCATGAAAAGTGGCGAACGATATAACCACAAGAAAATGGAACCTGTCGTCGGCTACAGTGAGTGAATTTAAGGTGCAAGCATGTGCTGGAGAATTGCCACGATTTACATAATGGCTCACCTAGCGAGCATTCTTGCTGATATGGATTATATGGGTAAGCTTCTTAAGTTTTGTACGTATCTTTACTTTATGTATTAACGCGACAAGTAGTATATGTACTTAAGTTCTTTACAACAATTTATTTGTAGATATGTATACCTATGTACAAACATGTGTATATATACATAACCATCTATACCCGTTTTGCCCCTGCTTTTGATTATACCTTATGTGAATTAATCGGATCGTGGTGCAATAAAACTGAAGGATAAAAAAATAGTCATTGTTATTATTATCATTATACTGAACCGAGGTGCAACGAAACTCAGGATTTCAACGCTCGGTATATCTACAATTAGTTGACGTGCTTGGCTGAACAGGCTTGACCCGCACGTAAAGTTGAAAAGCAAATAAACTTGTGTTTTATACATAAATATATGTATATGTATTCATATATATATGTACAGTACATAATTTACTATACCTACGACGTTAGGTATATATAGACGTTCGTTCATATAGGTATACAAGAAGAAAAGTATACGAGGAATGCAGTAATACACTCGGGGATTCAAGGGGTGAAACATATTCTTTTTAACAAGGACGACAATTAAACAGACGCGCAATATAGGGTGCAGTGTATGTACAACGTACATACGTACGTATGTAAAGGCATGTACACGGAGTGCAGTATTCGAACGAAATTATACGCGGAAAAGCAAACAGTGTCGCAAAGGTGAGAGAGAAAATATGCAAACAGCCGCCGACCATCAGGGAAAAAGAAACTCTCGTTAAACATCCCCTGCAGCTGCCTCGGATTAACATCATCGTAAAAATAGTTGCAAGTTTTGAAATTTACCTTTTGCGACCGACATATGTATACCTATACTGCATGTATAGCGTGATACAAAGAAAATTGGACACCCACGAGATTAGTTCGCGCTTTCCTTATACCATCATTATTATTACTGCAATACGATAAAAAAAAAAAAAAAAACACAGAAGACAAAAAAGCGAGGGAGAGAGGGGGAGAGATTATTTGGTTAATTCCGAGGTTAATTCTGAATCATTGAATCGTAATTTGTTCTCGTAAAAAGCGCCGGTTGGTCCATGTGTAGTATATTCGCGTGTGTCGATAAAAACCACAAGAATTATAATACACGTGTTATATTGTATACTCTGGCTTCTCGTATAAATGGAGGATTTGGATTATATCGAGGTGAAATTGAGCGTACTGATTGGGTCGCATCGTGCGGTGAATTATAATCACTGCGCATGATGATTCGTAATATTTAAATTAATTTAAAATTAAATTAATTTAAAATTTTTCTCGATATCCTATGCTGCGATATTATTATTGTTATACCGAGATCATATGATGCGATCATAAAATACTTTGGCAATATTTTGAACTTTTTTCTTCGTCGAATCTCTCGTCTCACCTTAGAACTTTGATGCATGGTCAAAGAAAATGAACAAGATAAAGAAGAAATTCCCCGTAGTTTGTAAGAATGAAAAAAAATGATTAGGGGCGGGGGGGGGGGCAAAGTGGGCCCCCTGAAATTCCGGAGGCCTAAAAAATTGAGGGGCAAAGTGGGCCCCCTAAAATTTTCTATAAATAAGAGGAAAAAATAACTCAGATATACTTTTTGATTCATATTCATTACTTATTTTATTTACTCATTTTTATGATGAGAATTTGGGCTATTGGTAGCTGACACGATACCATCTCGTGGTCAAAGACACTACTACTGTCAGTTACAGACAAATAATCAGACAGACATACAAGCAAACATACAATTGAAGCTAATAAAAGCGTGTTAATAATTATTCATGTTTATTTACATATATCACAAGTATAGCTGTAAACGACTTTACCCTCCACTCCAGCGCATGAATCGTGAGCCCAATTTTGGCATTGGCCGCATTGAATCCATGATTCGACTGAATCAGAGTATAATTTCTTACAGAACATACAAGCTGTATCGTACAAGCTGTTGGGGCCCACTTCCCCCCCCCCCCCTCCCCCCCTCCCCTAACAACTTTTCCGAGGATTTGAAAAAAAAAAAAGAAAGTTTCATAACAAAAATTTAATAAAATCTAAATTTCAAGCGAAAATGCTTGTATGTGGAAAGATTGCCAAGTGAACTTAGATCCGCAAGTTTTCATTTTTGAAAGGTATTGTCCGCCCCCGAAACTGTACATTTACATTATATACATAAATATATAGGGATTTTAATGACAATCGTATATAAGGCACGTGATAGCTGTCTATAGCAGACGAATAGAGATAAGACAAATTGCTATTAAATCTGGCGAGGGTTGGTTGCCATAAAAACAAGCTAGGCAAAAACAATGGTTGAGTCTCTAGAGTGGCGTCTGCATGAATAGACTAATAGTCTTTCTCCATCTCTCTCTCTCTCTAATAAACATAAAATATATATTTATTATATTACATATAAAGGGAAAGACCGATTGACCGTGATGACCCAATTTTTATGGGGCAGAGAACGGATCCTAGAATTTTTCATTTCTATTCCACTATATCGCTAAAAAAAAAGTCATCTTCCAAACATTATTCATACTATACCTAAATGTACCGTATTATACGACCCATGCGGAGGAATATTCGCGAAACAAATTTCATCGCATTTGTCAATCTCTAATCGCTGTATGCCGCAGACTAGCAAAATATATAATACACACAATATCATTATTTTGGACTCATTTATACATATGGGGGTTGATGTGTTTGATCGATCATAAATTCCGCTATTATACCACGTGACGGGAAATACAAAACTGCACATGTAATTAATTAATAATTTTTTATTCTACTCTCATGAAATTTTCGTCCAATATTCATTCTTTAAAATTATCGATCGCACGTCTATGTCGTCTTTCATCTTTTTTTTTTTTTTTTTTTTTTTCAACAAATAAAAGAAAATCAAAAAATGCATCAGGATTCAAAGAGAAAATTGATGAAAAAGTGGAAAAAGAATTACGAATTTTAAGCGAAACTTTTCAATCTCACACGATCGAGCGAACGAAAAAAAGTTTTGTTTCAAAAGTGTGTTACATGTGTATGGGTATAATATATTTGTATGTACGTAAATGGATTACATAATATACAACAACATTTTCGTTGAGCAACAATTTATTTGACCATTTTGAGACACAGCGCTAGCTGAACCTTATATACGAGTTGATATCCTGGATACATATATGTATATAGTATATATTTTAATATAGGGATAATATAGGAGCCATTTGGGCTTTCTTTCGGGGCTATTCTGAAAACCTACCCCCTCGCTACCGTTTCGAAATGGGCAAAGATATCAAGCTTTTCCTTACTCCCTTGCGAAACTACCCGTACGTTCACATATGCACATGTATGTAAAAATGTCTACGTGTTTATATACACGTATATATGTACATGCGTAATATAGTATACATGGTGAATATAGTTGGACAAAATAAGGAAATAGTATAGGTCACATCCCCGATTTTACCTAAATCCTTGGGGGTGAATTTAATAAAATAGTTAACGGCTACCGAAGACACCTTTTACGTATACTAGTTGAAGGCAATATAAAAGCTGCGGAGCTCAGACCAGTTGAACCGGTTGAATTGGATCGAATAGTATTATTAGGTACGTGCCGTACCTCTACCGATGTCAGATCAATTTTTCCTCTTTCAATTCAATTGTAATCTCCATCATGTTATACCGTCCGGCCATCCATATCCTGCAGCTACCGTATTATACCGCGCTAATTAAGTGACCCAATCGAAACCGAATCTTCATTATATCTCGAACGTGCAGATATAAACTACTTCCATGAACGACCCTTATACTTATTACTCTGCAGGGTAATCGTCTGAACGATAGAAATGATCATCTTTTTTTTTTTACACTAGCCGATATTATAATTATAAGCGAAATGATATCTGCAATAAGCGACAGAGATGCTCAGAATTTTTAATCAGCCTTTTGTCGGACAAAATTAAATGAATACAAACTTCAGGTTTTCAATTCACTTGAATAATGTTTGACAATTATTTATTTGAAAGATTCCTTATTTCGACACCCCATGTCATAGCACCATTGTTTTTCTTACCATTATTCTGAAACACAGTGTATATTATGTAGAATTGATGTACGTTATTCATGTATATTATCCTGCTGGAAAGCTGAAAGAAGGACGAAGAATCTCTACTTTTTTTTTTCAATTCTCCTCTTTCCAAACCCTCTGCACTACGCTTCGTTTTCCTTCTTTTTCTTCTTCTTTTTTTTCACTCATAATACAACAGTGCTGAAGGTATTCCAAAGTGCTAAGAATCTCTTGTTATTTTCTGCAATTACTTTACGTAAGCAGAGGGTTATAGAAATTGTCATGGGGTGTTATATATATGTATATATATGTGTACACATATAAATACATATATATATACATGTACATATATACACATAATACATACATATATACACGTAAAAATCTGATTCCTGCGCTTCACGACCTTAGGTACTGTTACATTGGTATATACCATACATACATAGGTATATACCATATTATACTCGTCCTTTTATTATTTGGAGCGGAAAATTTCTTGAAATGACACCCGAATTCCGTTAACCGACCATAACTTCCGCCCAACTTATTCTTTCTTCACTCAACGCGATTTTTTTTTTCTTGCTTTTTTTTTTTTAATAAATACACAAAAATAATGCAAAAATAAAATGATTCAATTACATATTTGACGCATCGACCGATCAATTGTTGTGTAATTTGATGAATGTACTTTTTTCGTTTTTGTCATTCGCAGCTCTTCTTTCGGAAACACTTCGCACTCGTTACCTCCTTGGATGCACGGCTTCGTCGTCGGATGAATCGATTCCAATGACTCTTCGATGTCCTCCTGGTACAACAATCAGCGTAACACTCGCACATTACACTGATAATCCAACGGTCTCCATGGGATTAATAAAAATTCCACAGTGTCCACTTCCCATCATAAGTCCGAACGATGTTTTCAGCCTGAATTGCACCAGTAATATGCAGGTAAAGAATCCCCATTTACACCATCATATTTGTAATGAATTGGAACACACTTGCCGTCGTTTTTTTTTTTTGTTTTTTCATATTGGATAAAACAAGGGAAAAATGGCATTTAGAAAATTGAAGGTGTTTTATAAAAACGCGTGTCGAGGAATGAGAAAAAAAAGGAAAGAAAACGCGGTGTATGATGAGGTGAAATTCTTGGCAAGGTATAAGGAAACATTTAAGTAAAAATCGCAGCAGCGGAATCTGTCTTTGTCGTTTATGCGTAAAAACTGAGCTTAATGATTTCCGAGACTCTGGGGGAATCGACGAGAGAATAAAAACTGGAATGAAAATTGACGGCCTCGAGGTTGTGACAGGCTGCTTATGTTGCTACTGCAGGACGGGGGTGGGTACAGCTTATACACTTCCTCACTCAGGAGTGGAAAATTGGAAAAATGGAGGAACAAAGAGAAAAAATAAAAAAAAAAGGGGAAGAAGATGTAGTATATATAACAATGAAAAATTGGTAACATGAAAAGAAAGGAGGGCTACGGTAATCCTACTGAACGCGTAGCTCCTCTGTTCAGCCCATTTTCGCTTCAAAAAAAGGGAGATCACTAAAATATTTGAGTAGCTATTGCCTGGGGACACACCATATAATGAATACTTATACATATATATTTCTATGTAATACATAGTATCATCAACTGAGAAACCAATTTTTTGTTTTGTTGTAACGAACTACACAATTGCTTATTCATAGCTCTCAAAGACGATTGACGGTATATTATACCCGAAGATAGTATGGTGCTCTTTGAAAAACGATTTTTTTTTTCACTTTCTATCTTGTATTACTTCTTATTCGTCTGTCTTGTTTTTTATAAGCAGAATAGGAATCATAACATTTTCGTGATTGCAAAACTCTGTCAAATCGCGCGCCTGTACTTGTATATTATGATACATATGGAGATATAATAAAGCGTTGCGTTGGGGGAAAGTTGTCGGATATTGTAAAAGAACGCGAAATGGGGTTCAAAAAGTATAAATGTACACTCAAACCCCGAGGATATCACATTTATACCCCATTGCGGAACCTTAGGCGCAGTAGTTGAATAACCTAAAAAAATTTCATGGGGGTTTTCACCCCCAAGTCACAAGAATTTCTTTGTTCTACCCATGAATCGTATGAGGTATCTTAAAAATGAATTTCTTCACCGTTCTTATGAAGTTTACAGAGTTATGTGGTATGCCAAGGGATAATTTTAAAATCAATTTCAATTGTTTTGAATTTTTTCCGAGGTTATAATTGAGAAAAAAAAAAGAGAAGAAGATTGTTGAACTCTTTTTGAACTTATCGAGTTTAAACACTTCGGAATTTGTATCAAGAGAAAATGTATCGAAGGAATCGTGATTTTCATGTACCGTTTATTGTTTTCATGTGACAAAAATTGAGTAAGTAGCTTTGAACTTCGAAAATGATCGACAAAAGAAGTGTAAAAACGCATAACGTCGTTGTTATGGAAACATCAAGAACACGGTTTGAATAAAAAATTCGAGATTTTTTTCCCATGTATGCAATGTACGTACATACATTTCGAACTCGAGGAGATTTTTACCCATACCTCTACATACATAGTTTTCTTAAAGCATGGAGGTACCCAAATAAAATTGTGCATTTACCCATTTTACATTTCGCGATGGCGGGAGGGGGTGAGTTTTGCCGGATAATTAATCCAAGATATATAAAATGAATAAAATGAAATTGCTGAGATAAGAAGAGAAAACTTACACAGCAATGTAATCCTGTCCCGGGTCTGAATGGAAAACGAAAACTCGACGTAGCTGTAAGTAGAAAATTCTATACAACTCCACTACAGCAGCAACACATACAAATATACCTACATATACGTATACATGTAGCTGACAACGGCATCTAGTACGTATATATAAATGGACGGAAAATAAACCACGGATACTTAATCTCATTTAAATTACACGGTCTTGGTCGTAAATGGAAACGGAAGACTTGCTGTGGTAAATGGGAAAGAAAATTTCAGGATAGTTGAACGAAGAAGAGTTGTTTACTAAGAATATATATAAACATATATAGTTATCATTATCCTACTCCTCAAAAATATATACTTCAGCTAATTCATTTAAAAAATTATATCTTTATCAACGTTATCATATTACCTGTAATTCTATCTACACGAGTATTATTCTTATCGTTACATCTTTTTTTATTCGTATATTGATACGACTGCTGCATAGGTGGTCGTTGTGATTAAATTTAAAAAAAAAAGATGATAGAAACGTCACGGGTGCTTTTTGCGGTTCTTATCTTCAATTTTTTTATTTTTTTTCGTTTCTACTTTTTAATTATTTTTATCACCTTAGTTCACCTTCTGCTCTTAGAGGTATACAAATTCATGTACAAGCGTAGAACACGTACGAAATCCCGAACGCCTGCGGCAGTTCAGCTCACATAGCAGCAGCCGAACCACTTTCGTTGGTTGCGGGTTTCTTATTCTGCGTTGACCTGCAAAGAAAGGTGCGAATACTCGACTGCATTTTTGAAATCCTTTTGAACTCATGTGTACGGAGAAGGTGGTGGAACGCAGGCGTTTGTATAAAAGTACTTAAAACGGAAGGCTGCTGCAACAGCAGCAACGGCGTGATTTGACGGTTGCATACACAGTTTGTAACTTTTTTTAGACCGTATTTTGTCATGTAACTTTGGAACTTAATATCCGACGAACCCGTGACGTGATGAATTTACATTTTACTCTCGATTTACACGATTTTCAAATGTACGCGATTCAATAGTTGTGTGGTGCAAACTTAATTGCTACGTGAAAACCGAATTGAAGGAATTGAATAAAAAATAGAAAACCAACAAATTACATTCCATTCTAATTAGAGGACAAAAAGATCAAGCAAACATTTCCAATGGAGAGAACAGAAAATTTTGTGGAAATGCTATCGGTATAACCTAATGTGTTTTCATAGAAAAATCAAAATTTAAATAAATTTTCACAAGGGAATCTAGAGGTTACGAACTTTTCCTGAAGTTTAAACGTCCGCCATTTATTTAACACCGGAAGTAATGTGGGTCTGAAAAGCTCCGAGGCAAACTGCTCGCAACCGCCATATATATAATATATGATCTTCGTCGTACAAATTTTGAAGAAATCCGACGAGCGCGGATCGTTCGCTTCCATCACATTCGAATTAAGAAAACCAAAAAAATAAATGAATGAATAAATAAAATCCTCCGATTCAAGGCTAGAGATCATTACCGTATATGATGCAAGATCAGAAAATCAACTATATATTCATATGGTTAAGAAAAATTGTGTAGAATGTGTGTTGAAAATTTGTATTCAAATTTCGAGATGAAAAGTTATAGGTTTCAGCTCTGATAATGAAAACAGTGTGTTCGTTGTAAGTGTGAATCGTTCCTATTTCTGATTTTTTTTTCATTTTTGCGGACCGACAAGCTGCAGCACAACTGAACTGGCGTGACAGAGTTGGAGGGTTGGCAATTGGCAGCGTTTTTCTATAACGGAATGAGATGCGACGTAACGCACCGCGTTTTTTATGTACGTATACAGGTGTAGGTCTAGTATATAGGGTAGTAAGGGAGTCTCTCCATTGTAATTGAAACGGTGAAAACAACGAGGCATTGTGTTCCATTCGGTGTGTACACTCCACGACCCTTCTATTCAACACCATAAACACTCGTGGCAAAATGTGTACCGAAGCTTTACCTGCATCATAGCGATATGTACGGGTATAGGCGAGGGTATAGGCGTACATACCTACACCAATTTTAATACGAAAAGCTTTGTGGGAGCTTGTTTATGCAGAGCGTTCCACTCATTTATATATGTATCACCTCTCAAATTTTCACCCTTTCAATTTTTTGGCTTTTTACTCTTTTTTTCATTTTTTTTCGACCTTTTGTTTTAGTTTTACAGCTCTCGATTCCCATTGTTGGTACACGCGCTCACCTATCCTGTTGCACTTTTATACGGTTTTATGAGACTCTATTCTACTGCAAACTATACATCCTATGCAACTTCAACGTGTTGGCTTATTATCTCCTGGTGGAAAAACGTTGCCCAATGATGACCTCGAGGACATTTTTTTGGTAGACTCACGAACGAACGCCGATCCGATGTTACGGAGGAAATCTACTTGTAAAAAAAATTATATCATCCAATGTACGACTACGATTTGTCTGCAGATTGTGAAAACTTTTCTAACCCGCATCGCTTCAGGTTTTGAAATGAAAAATGTTTGAACTTTAAAAAAATTCGTGTAGTATTCACATTGCTTCGAAAAATTCAGCGAGATTTGAAATAATTTGAATCGCCGGTACTATTGTTTGAAAATTTTCAGTCAATGTCTTCGGATAATACTGCTTGTAATTTTCGTTATCACGCGTCGAATTCGTGAATATATATTTTTTTTTCGTCTTTTATTTTATAGTGCCAAGAACTTTATTCCTGATGTTTTGAAACCCAGTTATATCCTTATCGTGCGAAAAGGTCATGGAACCTGACCGAACATCGGGTTCAAACCCGTTTGGGACGGGATGATAAGTGGTATAGGAAAAAGTTAAAAAAAAAAAAGAAAGTAAAACTGGGAAAACCCTCGCGAGTCTAGTTGGGGATGTCATCTTGCAACCCTCTCCGTACCGTTTCAAGTGCCGTTCGTTCATTCGTCCGTCATTTTCTCTCCGGCAATCCCGAGTCAAGTGTTGGCCTATAGTGTATAGGTATAGGTATGGGTATAGGTATAAATGTATACGTATATACACATATATCGGTTTCTATCCTAGAAACGTTCTCGCGGCAACAAAATGCAAACACTTCTTGACTCCCGCAGGAGAGTTGAAATTGATCGGTAGATATATAGACGGGTTCAAATCGGTTATAGGCTGCGGTATAGTATGTGGTGTATATATATATCGATGTCTCAGGATTTACGCTTCGACTATAGGGTTCAATTTCGAACGGAGGATTATCTCTTGCTTTTAATTTCCACTGCGTAAACATTCAGAGAAAATGTATATAGGTAGGTGTATGTGGTATATAATGTATAACATAGTATGTATAGCTTGAATTCGATTTCTTCGTCTTCTTCACCACCACCAGGAGGAAGAACCTTTCTTCAATTGGAGAACTGCGAGATTTCCATTAATTTGCAAATTGATTCGTTTCGCGTATTTGGAAATTTTTTTTTTTTCTTGAATTCCTTAAACCACCAATTCACGTTTCTAATTTGTGTTGGAACGAGTTATTGTGTAGGTACACGGTATATGTATATAGTATACGTATGCATACATGGTTTACTTTCAACGATTTTTATTCCTTCTGGGAAAGCACCTTGTACGAGAGTCTTGAGGAAAACGTATAATGTAGATTTTCATACGCGAACCCTTATCTCCCTTGAGAAAGATCCTTTTTACCCACAGCTTCAGAGCTCAGACCACTTTACTTCGGTGTGTCAGAACAGCCGGTTTTTTCAACCGTAGAAAAACTTGACCTCTGGGACTTCCGGATCTCAAATGACGATCCGGGTCAACCAGATCGGAGAGGATTGGATTTTATAGCAATCTCTAAGCCACCTGGACTGTAAGATACGGATGATAGGTTTTCCGAAATATATACATCGAATTAGTGTGACGAGAATCAGCCGCATGTAATATACTCAAAGTTTTTTTTTTTTTGCAATACAATCGTCAATTTTCAAGAATTTGATGTGAGGGAGGGAAAACGAAGGAAAATCTAAGAGATTTCCCGTCGGTACGTCTGGCGCGTGTGCTTTACATTTATTTCTCGTTTTGTTAAAATATAGATAACCGAAGAGTGACTCGAAAAAAAAACCTGTCGTGAATTTCTTGGAATTGAATCTCTGCAGAGTGGAAAGAAGGCGACGAGTTGTTGGCGTAAAAACATCCGGTAACTGGAGAACGCGGCTTTCGAGCACGCGTTCGGGTTCTTTGGAGCGTGTTTGATGTTCCGTTGGCGCGCGAATAATTCGTGAATTTACGTTTACCTCCGGAGTCTTTGTAAAAATCCTACGCAAATATACAATGACCTTTTCCACACGTTTTTTTTTCTCTTTTCTCTCGTGTAATTATTCTCGTCTCTTGAAGATGAGCGTTCGCTGTAGATGTATATCACCCTTTAGATGCGATAAGTCAAAGTTCACGAACAAATTATGCTATCAAAAATTTCGATCTCTTGCCGCTCCGGCGCCCGGTGCCATTGCCTTCCTCCTCACCTATTTTTCAATGTTTTCACCCCGGAACGCCTTTTCTCTGAATTTATGTCTTTAGTCCTCGACTTTATATACCCCCTCAATTTTAACCAAGCCGCAAAATCTGCAATTGCACTATTTTCTCGCTAGAGAAGAAATTTTTTTTTCAAAGATACACAGATATTCTATTAGCATAGGGTCAAGTATTTCCCCATAGAATTTTCGCTGATTCTTTTTCTTCGAAAATTCTAATATGTACGTTTATTTCCGCGCGAGATTGCGGATCGCGATTCTCTTAATCATAATATGGTATGCAGAGTATAATTTCACCGTCATTTCCAGGATTTAGCAAAACCACTATCACGGTGGTAGTGAAGGCGTCGATTTTCTCTCCTCGTTGTTTACCCCTCGATTGAATGTATATATATGTATATGTATGTGTGCAAACCGTCTGCCTCTAACCCTGTGAAAATCATGGAAATATCGAACCCGCGTTCCTCTCTGGAGGTTTTCACCACTGCTTAGATACAGCCATAGATTTTTCCGGCAACATACACATCGCAGCATACCCACGATATATGTAGGTAGGTATCACGATAGGGGGCGTCGGGTGCTACGAAACAAGCGCAGTAAACGGTGATCCTTTTTTTATTATTATTATTTGTCTTTTTCTTTTTTTTTCTCTTTTCTCGTGGGTATCGTACAGGTTCGTATATAGAGCTCTTTACTAGTCGAGCTTTACATGACACGACTTCACATTGCGACGTCGAACACTTTTGAATACGGCGCGATTGGAGAGAGACGTTTGAAAAAAAAATCAAAAGAAATTAATGAATAAATTGAAAATTGGTTTGCAAAGTTGAAAGATTGCAAAATACAAGATTTGAAATTAAACGAGTTTAGTTATACGTTGAAATTTTGTCATGAACCAAAACTTTGTATGCATGTATAGTATATAATATAACGCAGACGACGACAGAAAATGGGTAAACGGTTGTTGATATTTCGAGCAGATTTTTATGGTACGAACAACAGAATAAGCGGACATAAAAAATTGTTTAAATAAAAGATGGTGTCTTCTGCGGGAATTTAATCCTCACTGGGTTCGGTCGTCTCGTTTGCCATTCTTTGCCGCACTCAAAATCCTAATGCTCTTGCCGTTTCATGCTATTCCTCGGATGCGAAATGGCCAAGATTTATTGCTCCCACTTTGGCACTCGGGGTTGTGCAGACCCTGCAATATATTCCTCATTGATGGCAGCACTCAATCGCTATATATACGCGTGGGCATAAGACCCATAAGTGGAGAGGGCGGTGTGTAAGACTAAAAGAGGTGTAGAATAGGAACGGTGAAGAAAAAACAAGAAACCGGATAAAAAAAAGGTAACTAACATAAGCGATGGCACGAAAGTTATATCGGCGTTTCATTTATATACATATAGAGAAAACTGCAGATCTCAGTGGTTCGCGTGACCTACTACTACACCAAGAATACATAAGATTCGTGATCGTGTCCTTGCTCATCCCAGGGGATTTGGATGAGTGATGATGGAGATGATGTTATATATAGGAAGCGATCGCGGAACACCCTATATACCCAAATCTTTACTTCCCGCTAGGTATTTTTCCTGGAATTCTTTGCTTCCTCAAGTTCCTACGAGATTCTATATGAGAAGTTTCTTATATCGGTGTACTGTACTTATATCGAAACTTTGTAGAAAAAAAAAAAAACACATTTGTGCAAGCATGCCAGAATAAATAATAAAAAATGTAAATATTATACCATAAAAAAAAGGAAACGCAATGTTGAAAAATTACTCGCACAATCCAGCTGAAACTTCCTGCTAAAATATCCAACTGTTTAGTCTCTTTCATTCTTACTTCCATTATTTTGGGTTTTTGACCAAAGAAAAAAATTTTTAATTTTTTTAATCAGACCTCATTTATTTTCATTAAAATAATTGACAATTCCATCTGGATTCTTTTTCCCAATCTTCCTCCCATTGTCTGCTATGAGCGCAGAACCGAGAGTGAATTAATATTATGTTAGTATATAGGTGGGTATATATATTCTTTTTTCGAGGTAAAGGACATTGAATTCTTTAGCGAATCTTTTGTTGTTGTAATTTATTTTATACTAGCATTGCATTGTGGCGATACTTTGGTTTAATTTATTGTCTGCAGTTGCGACTATACCTTTTGATTTTCGTCGATTTTGGGGTCAAAAATTGACATCGATTTAAATACATCGAAGTAGTCTGATGTATTTTGAGCGCAGCAATCCAAATCTGCTAACTAGATTGATCTATTTGTCGAAATGATCGAGTTATCGCCAATTTTTCGTTTTTCGGAGCTCTAGAAATTGAAGAATCAGGTTAGATATTGATATAAATTTCCGATAACGAATCCATCCCCATAAGCGATGAGAAATCGAACTGCTAACAATATCTGTTTCCTTCGATAACCACAATCAACGGTAACGAGAGAGGAGCAATAAATGTGAATTGCGCTGAAGACAATTTCGGTAATGAAATTAGAGATCAAGCAAATTTTACATCAATATTCTATAGTGACTTTACGTACAACGCAAAATTTTCTCTTTGCATGCATATATAAACTACATTGCGTGCGTGTGTATAGGTAACGAAATTAAAATAGAAAATTGAAGGGGAAAAAGAAGAGAAATAAAAATTCAACAAAAACTCACGAATTCAAAAAATGAAATAAAAAAAGTTAAAATGAAATGAAAGGGTAATAGCAGTTTTCCATAACGAGTAGCAATTTCTTCGTATAATAATAGGCCTAGTTTACCAGATAGCACCACCACTGAATACATTCGCAGGCTCGCAAGGGCTGCTATTAACCTAGTTGGAAAGTTTGTCTGAACAAAACTTTCCTAATATCATCCTTCATATCTCAAAATGTATGACACGTTCGACCGGTACATCGTTTACAAGCTTTACAGCTTTCATGCAGGACTACCAGTAATGCGTAAAAAGGAGGTTAAAAAAGAAATAAAGAAAATACGAGAGAAAAAATAACCTCCGCTATTACTTGTATCTTGAAACTATAAAATATTCAGAATAAGACAATCACGCATATATTTTTGGATTTCATGAAAATTATCAGAAAACTATCAATATCTTCCTTTTTTACTTGTTATACATTCCCTTTTTTTCTCACTTTCTTTTTTTTTCAACCCGAAAGAGCTTTGCTTAATTTGATATTCTGTTACGACTCTCAGGAAGTATGAAGAGGGAGGCAGAAAAAAAAGATTATTTCAAGACAGCTTAACGCGTTCACAATAGTCTGTTTTATCAAGCATACATACCTATACAGATTCTCTCTCGTTTCATGTAATGCTTGAGGGAAATATATTTACGCGAATAAACTTGCGCGCTCGATTTTGACTCTTCAAGTGAACGCTTTTTGTAGTATGGCACGAGTATTTTTCGCTGTTGTGCCATTTTTTTTTTTCAGTTTTATTATTTTCTTTTGTTTGTATGAAAAGCGTTCAGCTCGGTTTTCCGTTATAACGTTCGCGTTTTGCAAGAACTGAATAAATGTGCATAAATATATATATTGGATTAACTACAATGGCGCAGTTTTTATTGCGATATATGTTTATAATAAATTTTGTATCATTTGACATGATAGTCGTGTGAAGCGCTCTAAAAAAAAATTTATTCTCAGTAAATTTGAATAACTTATATTTTATAGTATCTAATTTTTTTGCGAATGACTTTTTATGCTTGATTTTTTTTTATTCGTATGATCGATTCGATTACTGTGTGTTACGAAAATAGGTTTTATTTTATATATTTTTTTTTTTTTTTAATTAAGAAATACGCACGGTGCAATGAAATAATTCAAGCTCTCGCAGGAAACGGAAATTCCTAAGGAAGAAAACGTGAATAATTATTCGTTCATTTCCCCTAAATGAACGGACTTGGAAAAATTTAATTTTTATGCATAAATAAACGAATTATATTCTAACCGGATTAACCTTTTACGCTGCAGAAAAAAATTTGTAATATAAAATAGAAACGAGATAGATTTATAATTAGGTCTTAGATTTTTTATAGTTCGGCGGAAACCGGAAGCTCTGTAACGATTTTAACCGGGAATTTATAAATACATTTACATATTTTTTCTCTTTTGCATCGCCATCAATTTCGCACCTTCCGCCCGCCCCTGATTTTATTTGAATCGATTTTTTCAATCGAGGTAAACATGTTCGTGGCCAATTGAGTTTCGTAGTTTATCATACTAAATGTACGAAAAATACTCATCCGACAGTAACTGCAGAAACTTAACCTGTAACACAAGGATTGTTACGCTCATTCATTCATTTATTCATCCATCTCTATCGTATCCGCAAGCTGAAGTTAATTCGTTTTTTCTTTATCTTCTTAACTTTCTTTCATTTTCTTGCTGCTCGGAATAGACAAAGTGGAGGGATGTCGCCCATGGTTCTTGGGGAAGGGTGAGTACATATAAAACCCAAGATATCGCTTAAGGGTATACTATACATATTACATACATACCTATGTACTGCAGCGCAGCCAAATGTTTTGTCTTCGTCAGTTTGACGTGCTAACGAAATAACATTATTTTCTTATTTTTGCTTTTTCCTTTTCTTTCTCTTTTCCTTTTTTTCCTGTCGACTTCTACGCGGATAGTACTCTTTGCTACAAACCGTCGTGGAAGCTTGCCAAAAAAAGAGACAATGTCGAGTGTCGACAGCCGAGGGAAACGAACGCGACCCTTGCCTATTACACGCTCGTCTACGTCGACCTAGACTAGTGGAACTTGCCTACAAATGTCGACCCTGTAAGTATAATTTTACACACTTCTAACATTTCTTACCGTACATTATGTCATTTCGAGCATAATTGCTTTGGTGAAACCCAAAGGTATAGAATAAAAATATAAGATTTAAAAAATCAAAAGAAATCGTTCATATTATTGAACGACTGACAACGAGCTTGCGAAGAACCCGTGGTAATAAATTGTTTTTTTTTCCTTATGGGTATCAAGAGTTAAATTGAAATTGATATCGTTTATCTACAAATCGTCTGTGGGGGCGGGCGTCTTCTCTATTTTACCGCGTAAGGCCAGCTAAGGGCCAGCTTATGCAAAGTTAAGTTAGGTCTGGATTTCTCCACCGATCCTAGCAAAGTATACCTATACATATATGTACACAGTAACCGGTTTACTTTGTGTTTCGGTTACTTATACTTAATACAAACCCGAGCGAACGCGGTGTTAGAAATGCTTAGTCAAGTGGAATTTACCGCGTAACGTCTTCGCGTTTTGGGTTTCCAAACTAACTAAGCCTATATAGCCATCTACCTCTCATCCCCCCACACACTCAGACACCTTTTGGAATCGTACTGCGCCAAGGGTAACAACAAATTTTTATTCTCTATTACAGACGAGTTCAGAAGCAAATTATCCTGTGCTGGTGAGAAAGTTCTGCTGTCCTGCAATCCCGGAAGCAGAATAGCCGTTTATAGTGGGGTATATGGGCGGACAGAGTACGAAAATCTTCACTGTCCTCAACCACCCGGTGTACCTGAAGAAAGTAAGGAGAAAAATTAGGAATCGATAAAAATTAGTACAAGTAATTATGATATAAGCTATTCTCTTTTTTCGTTTAATTGTAATTTGTTTATTCTCTTCCATATTTTATAGCTTGCGTCACCGAAGGAGGTACGAGAACGGTAATGAGAGCTTGTCACGGGCGAAGAAGCTGCGCTTTGACTACAACTCCAGAATTATTTATACGCCCTATGAACCCAAATCCTTGCAAATACCCGAACACGAAGCCTTATCTATACGTGGTCTACACCTGCGGTAAGAGAATTTAATATTTTATTAACCCTTTTCGTACAATGGATAAAATTACGTCATCTGATTCGGACGAAAATGGACCTTTCGTGTTTCTTTTTTCATCCATTCAAAGTTCCTAAGAAGAATTTACAAATATAATTTAAACCTCTGTGGAACGAGCATCTGTAATTAATTTTTGTATTTTTGGCCGTACAAAAAATATTTGTGATCAAAAAGGATGACCGCGGTAATTCGGTAAAAACTTTCATATAAATACAGAGGTATCAAAGGGGAAAATGATAATTTCAGAAATTACGTCAATTATGTAAAAATACACGAATGTGTTAAATGTTACGCTGCTGTAGTTTGTCTTGTTTCAACACTCAGTTTTCGGGTTGTGCAGACTATTACTTATACATTATGCAAATGATTATACTGTAACTTCAGTTGAAGCAATTTTACATATTCTACCCTCTAATTCTACAACCCTCCAAAAAAAAGATTCTTCACCACTTTTAACCAATTATGAACTCTTCGTTTCTTTTATCCAATTATACAATATACCAGAATTGTACCTTTTACATTACATATGTACATAGGTACATATGTATTATTGTACGGGTGACGTATTTTCATTTCATTGTATAAGTTTGTTCAAGAAATAATATACATACCATATAACTGCCTACTTTTTAATTTTCCAACGGTGAAAGTTCGTCGCTTTAAAATATTGGACGTAAAAATTTTCATTCTCTTTTATAATACATCGGGAAGAGGTCGAAAGGGTTTTTCGCGTTTAATATAAAGTCGAGTATGGGACGCGCGTATAGGTGTGTAATATCAAGAAATAAAAGGACTGCAAGTAATTTGTATTTAAATGTGGCTCGACGAAAGCGAGGTAAAAGCGAAAACAAAAGCAAAAGCGATATTTGAGAAACATAGGGTACAGAAAAAAAAATATTATAATAATGTGAATAAAATGTGATTGCATTCGCGCGTGAAATTTCAAAAACGAATTATGTATATTACGATAAATTAAAAGACATACGCGGTTATTAGAGGAAAGAAAAGAACGAGAAGTGAACGCGTAGTCGACGCGTAGTAATCGGCAGGAAAAAGAAACGTCAAACTTTGTGATAACTATTTTCATCCCTGGCGCATATAAAAAAGAAACAAAAACCGCACCTAATTGTTTTCCACTAATGTTCAAACTTTCTGTTCTAAATGTAGTTGCGTATGTGTTGCAACATGTGTTATATACATATAGGTATATACATATAGATACACAAAATAAATCAACTTTGTAACTGTCTAAAATTTCGGGTAAAAGTGTAACCATAAACAAGAACTACCCACGATGTTCTTGAACCCAACAAAACCGCAGCAATTAATTACACCTAGTATATGGATACATGTCTAATTAATTCGCAAAGCGCGCACACACAAATATATTCTTACTTTTTCTACTTCATTTAATTTCTTCTTTCGATCAAAACTTGACATGCCTTCGATTCATGAATAATAATTACCCCTATTCATCTTGACATACACGGTTGAGAAACTTTTTTACCCAGAATGATTAGGTTTTCTTTTGAAGTGATAGAAAACGGGCAAACAAAAAAACAAAAAAGTAGTCGATTATAGGAAAAGTTTGATTGCGTTCGCAGCTATCACGTTATATGTGTATTGTATGTA
Organism: Athalia circularis; assembly: GCA_963978495.1. Lineage (NCBI taxonomy): Eukaryota > Metazoa > Arthropoda > Insecta > Hymenoptera > Athaliidae > Athalia > Athalia circularis. Next base: position 12,217,560 of record OZ021700.1, on the reverse strand, counting down.
TGTATGCAAAATTTCGCGATGAAAATATGAATGCGGGATTGATATTGCTGTCGATTTTAACTGCTGCGGAATAAAGTAAGCCCGGCTCGTCAAGAACGGGGGGAAATAAAAGGAGTAGAAAACTTGGTGACTTTTTTTTTCTTTTTGCCTGCATAAATATAACATTCATCAGTTTAAATTGATCAACTTTTATCACGGGGATGTTTACCTCGCCTTTGGGGTAGAGTTAAAAAAAAAATCTACTGTTACTCTGTAAACCCAATTCTACGAGATATGTGTATTTTTATGGGTAGCCGCTGCGGTTCTAGCATAGGTCCTCTGAATCAACGAGGAACGGCCGCGTTCCTGTGGGGTGTCGTAAACTTTTGAAATTGATCTCGTTTGAATATATGGGGAGATATCCGATCGTCATTTGACGTGATTTGAAAATTTTGAATCAGGAGGATCTACCTTTTGCATATGCTTATGTTTTTATTATTAACTCTCCGAATATTATTTCGATGCTGAAAATATTCGAGAATTGATTGTCTGTTATTTTCAGTTAGTATATACGAGTATAATATACGCTTCTGTGAAGTACCTATTTTGCCCTCTGTTCTTTATTTATTTATTATTATATTATTATTATTATTTTTGCTCTTTATTCTTTATTCTGAGGTATTCACGTGTATCGGGTGCCGAAGCTTTGTACAATTCACAATTGACGACCTGAATACCTAATGGCCGATGGAAAATGCGGTAGCTGAAGTTGAACCGCGGTTATAGAGATGGTATATATATAGAAAGAAATAAGAAAAGCTAAAAACCGCGTATACTATATTTGAAAGGTTTTCAACACCATTCCTAATGGAATTTCTATACTTCACCGATAGTTTATTATAGTCTGTAACTGGAATGTAGACTCATCTTGAAACGACACGAAATAGATACTGTAAATTTAAGCATTTATATGAGAAATACAAGAATAATCAGTTAGGGTCATGTGGCAATAAATTTTTTTTAATTAGCCGTTGATCAGAAGCAAAGGGTTGCAGGAATTGACTAATCTCTCAATTTGAAATTTAGTACAGGGTTGCAAATTTCCACAGCAAACAATTACAACCGCTAATCGATGACCACCGCTTCGGACGTACGATTCTCGAAACTATAAATCTTCCGGAAGGCCGTTCAGACGGCTGAGGAGCACACAAGACCTAATCAAACCAACCTCACAACGGAAATGCGATGAGTGTTCGCGCATATAAATCAAGGGCAGATGCGGTTCAGATTGATTGGGTTACGGCTTTCGTGTACCGATACTAATAAGCCCAACTAGGTTTCCTGTAAATCTACTCGTTGATTGAGGAACCTACTACTCAGATTGCTCTCCATTTACCAGTCTTGATCTCTACTAATATCCGATCTCTATAGTTAGCTGACTCAAATTCAAATGCTTACCTAGTCTACTAGCTAATTCTATCCAATTATTGAGATGTCATTTTGTCAATTGGCGTGATTGCGGATATTCTGTGTCGCACAAAAGTCACGCGGCTTTTGTAAATTTAGTTTCTTTGAGCTCTAGCCCTCCCCTTTTCTTGCCCTGGGCGATCAAAGAGATCTTTAAAATTCTGTATTCTATTGTCGAATAACTGTTAGGTATATTTATCCCCTACAGTGCCTAGGAAGGTGCTCGCTGAGGAATACGAAATGCCATTATTACCGGACGAAGACGAACACCTCCAGGAGGCGGATATCCTTGAGGAAGGCTTTGACAAAGCGGACTTCAAAGCAGCTTTCAGTCCAAGCCCCAACCTGGTCGGTTCTCTGGCGGACACGGTGAACTCGACATTGCGGACTCCGCAACTACGACCTCCGCTCACCAAGGGTAAGTGGTAAAATCGGCGTCGTCAAAGACGTGAGTTGCGTGTAAAAGTCCTTTGAAATACGTGCGATGGATTTGGAGTTACCAAAATTAGCCCGCTCTGTTTCATCGCAGTTTTTCTGACAATGAACACTAAAAGAAAATAAAAGCAAAGAAAACTTAAGTCGTCAAGTCCGGCGAGCTGTTCTGAGGTAGACTCTGCTCTTCAAGGCCGCGTGTGTGCGAACATACATATTAGGGTGGGCCAAAAGAACTTTTAATTTTTTTTTCTTTAGTTACCATGACAATATCATCCAAGATGACGAAAAAAAAATCCTGGTAAAGTTTGAGCTCTTAATATTAATATTAAAAGGTTGCTCAACGTGATTTTTGACTTTCCATTTAAACAACACAGGAATTTTTTTTTTTTTTCATTTGGAATTTCATTGCGCTCGAACGAATTATCGGCCAGTGGAATTGAATACACATATTTGTAGGGAATTGAACGATCTACAAAAAAGATCTGATATGATTTTTTGCTTACTCGACTCGTTTAAAAGTTATTCGAGGTTAAAGTTCAACTTCAAATTATATATTTACAAAATATGATATTTTATGTTTTTGAGTTATTATTTTGCGATAGAGTATAACAAATTGTAAAAGTCATTATTACAATTTGAGGTTGAACTTCAACCTCGAATAACTTTTAAACGAGTCGAGTAAGCAAAAAATCATATCAAATCTCTTTTGTAGATCGTTAAATTCCCTACAAGTATGTGTATTTAATTCCACTGGCCGAAAATTCGTTCGAGCGCAATAAAATTCCAAATAAAAAAAAATTTCCTGTGTTATTTGAATGTGAAATCAAAAATCACGATGAGCGACCTCTCACTATTAATATTAAGAGCTCAAACTTTACCATAACTTGTTTTTCGTCATCTTGGATGATATTTTCATGGTAACTGAGAAAAAAAAAATTAAAAGGTTTTTTTGGCCTACCCTAATACATATATACAAGGCGTATAGTGGTTTATTGATTGCCAGATAAATGTCGACGCGTTGTTTTATCGCCGATAATAGGTGAATTTTTGCAGATGGTGCAGGTTTTGGGAGTGACAAAGATGAAGGAATGTTCTATGTATGGGTTGGCGTTTGCTCCGGTGTTCTGCTGACTCTTAGCGCCGTTCTTGCAAGGATTGTTGTACAGCAGTTAAGTTCCGACCGACCTCTGACACCAGATACTGCACCAAGAACCAAATTTCCAACCGATATTGGAGCTGTAGAGGCAGAAGTCGATCTCACTACAACAACCCTTTCGATCACCAAGAAAAAAAGGTAGGTACATCCATATCACAGATGGTTGGCATGTAGCCTTATCATTTCTGAGAACTGAAATTAATTCTTCGACAAATTTTTCACTTATTTTTTTTCTCGTAGCGTGCCCCACGTCGTTGAAGACACAATGACGTTTAGCGCTGAAAATCGTTATCCTCTTAAACCAATATCGACAACCCATGGAGGACTTGTCGAAACTTCCCTTGTAACAACAAATGACCTTGTGGAAGCTTCCCTTCGGAGTGGGCAGACCCTTTACTGCCCTGCGTGACGTCAGGGAGGTGGCCGTCTACCCGATGTTCGTGCTACCGTTTTAACATCGTCATCGCAACTCCAGGGTAGCAACCGTCGTCCGTTAGAAGATGGCCACCGTAAAGAAAAGACGCGAAAAGGTAGTCAAAGATCGAAACCAAGACCTAGATCATCGGACGTTATTGGAGAACCTAAATCTTGTACGAGAATGTACTGTTTCTGAAAGTACACTCTATACTGAAGTGAATTCACCCTTTGAGATCCTATGATATCAATTTAACATCTTGAAGTCTCGACTCTATATAGGTCTAAATTTTCGTGCAGAATGTATCTCTGCAATTTTTTTACTTTTGCACAGCATAAAGAAGATAAAACAAATTGTTGTCAGCGAATGTAAATAGACTTTAATCTGGTATCTCATGGAAAGGTAAAGGAAAGATTGATAAATTAACAACAAAATCAAATTTTCCAATCTTCCAGAAATAAATCATATTTACAATTATTATAATTATACGAATCATGTTACCACGGTATATTCCAAAGAAATGTTTGTAAACGACTTGTAAATAGTAAGTCTTTTGTTGTTTAATTGATAACATGTTCATGCTGTATAATCAATAAAAACCAAAACTATGTTTTGGCAAAAAATTAGCTCTATTTTCAAAACGCGTCTAATAAAATCAAAAACTTTCCACGGTACGTCTTTGCATTAAATAACCACAAGAAAGAAAACCAACACCATAAATCGTTTTGTTTCTTTATTATCTCGAATTAATACACGTCATTTTCCATCGAATATACTTTATTTAATCTGCATGTCGCAACATGGATCTTACGTATATTATCATAAAACAGCCACCACAACTTAAGATAAACGTCTTTGCAAATAGCAAGAAGACACAAAATATGTATGTTAAATGTATGTATTTTTCAATTTTTATTCATTTTTTCGTTTTTTTCCATTTTTTTTGTTGTCACATTTATAAGTTAGATGGTTTTAATTTTTTCATGTGACCGACTCAGTTGTAGAGTGTCAGCTAGACAGCTATAATTACATATTAACCTATAACCTCGTCTATAACTATCGGATAGAATTGTTTCGTTCGATTAATAAATCGTAAATATTTTTCTAAAATTACTCTAAATTCGGTGTCACGATAATCGAGGATACTATGCCTCTACCGGTGCGCAGTGGGCAACAAATATTTTTTTTTTTCATTATGAAGCAGTGTGTGAATAATAATCATAATAGAAAAAAGTACTAAAAATTGAACGAAAATTTGACGGATTCGTTTATTAGATTATAATGTCAATATAAATAACATTTGCCCTTAGGACATCTGAACGTATTTTACTACGATGTCTGTTTCGGTAACTGAATAGCAACTTCTCATTGAATTATTTCAATATTGATTCGTCTGTAGAATATTTCTTCCGCTTTATAATCATTTTTACGAAGGGTTTAACACAGCCAATATTCACAGTCCATATATTCTTTAAAATTTCAATTATGTCATCAATATACCATTTTCTGTATCAAAATATTATTCTGAATTCTAGGCATGAGTCAGTAGCTTTATCAGAACAGCGGAGAGACAAAATTTACTTTCACTTTTCTAATCAATTCGTAATGAACATGAATTTCAATTACCCATTTCATTTTTTTGATGAATTACCGATCACATTAATCGTTTGATTTCATCCATCGTTTCTTCATGTTTAACCATTAATAATTTTTTTTTTTTTGTTTTTACGAATTGAGATTAATTAAAATTCACAATAAAATAATCTGTGAAATTAATAATGGTGATGCCATTGTTGTTCGGTACGAACATTGGTAGCTTAAGATAAAATCTTACTGTACCAACTCACTGATTACTCTCGGCATATCGTATTTGAATTGGCGAAGAAGACGGGCGTTCAATTCCATGTTTGTAAAACCCATTTCTTGCAGTACAGCAGAATATTCATCGAGATCTTTGCTAATCGTTACTCCGTTCTCTATATTGCCGTGAAGTTCTCCCTGAAACATAATATTCGTTCAGTCAAGCGAGATCGATAACAAAAAACTGTTGGTGCGTTGATACAAGAGGTGAGAGTTTACACTAGTAACTAGGGTTTATCGCAGTCAAAGATTTCTGATGTTTCTTACTCTTCCATAATGATTTTTAAATAAAAACGGAGTAGGCACAATAATAAAATTGAAGTGTCAATTTATTGGAAAATAGAAGGGGGTATAAAAGATTTGGATAAATATGAGGTAGCAGGCGTGGAGATGAGTACTGGTAATCACCGGGGTTTAGGAGCAGCCTAAAATTAAATTTTTGAGTTAATGATCGGGCAAGCATATTTATAACTCATAGTCATGAATGTAATTTGGATGAGAGGATGACCAGCCATTGTAACATTCCGTCTTGAATAATTCAATGAGGGTCTTGGTAGTATGGGAAAATCTGAGGACACCGAATTCGGCGAGTATTACCGTTTGCATATTACGAATTCTCTCGATTACTTTGCGTGCTGTTGAGTAGGCACTTGATGCGACCGTCACTGCTCCGGATACCAATGTTTCAGGCAATATGTGGACAGAATCCTCGACCGCGCGACCGAATTCTGGGGATGATTCTCGTGTACCATTTTTAGGGCTCGTTTTTTGTGGCTGCTCAGTGAATGCGCAAGCGGTACCTTCACTCGTAATAGTACGCTGATATTTTCCGTCGCTACTTTTTTCACCTTTCTTACCCTGGCAGCCCCTTGCTCCAAGGTTATTTTCGTGACAGGTATACTTTTTCTCTCCAAGGCCCTTCGAAGCATTATTATCGACAACGATATACTTTGGGGCAGTAGAACTGGTTCTTGTCTGAGCTTGCGTGAAGTTATAAACGCTGCTGCCTGTGCTATGAGAAGTGTGAGAACTGAAGCTGTGGGTAGATTCTTGGGTCGCTCCTTGTGGGTCTGATGTTTGAGATTCAAAAGTGGAGTGAGACTGGCTCATAGTAGGTGTTTCTACTTTGTCTGTGCGAACTTTTTCTTTAGTTTCATAGCTTGGATGGGAACTCTTCATGGTCAAATTTAAATTGCAGTTGTCTTCTCCAAACTGTTCCAAATTCGTCTGTGACTTGGACATGTGCGAAGAGGTGTCTTTAGTAGCGTGACTGGGTAGAGTTTCGTTGACGAAAGCATAAGCACCTCCGGGTCGTTTGTCTAGATACATTTCGCTCAATTCGTTTGTTTCATCCACGATATTTTTATCAAATACCTTACCTTGTGGATCAACCACAAAGGTAGGGCCATTATTCGTATCGGGGTCGTCTTGGTTCAGATTAATCAAATCAGTGGCAGTGCCACTAGTGTGGAAATAATCTTCGACCAAGTGGATAGACGAGGTAGAGGATGCAGGTCCGGACAGAACTTCATAGCTGGGAGAATCTCTGTTATTGTTTCCATCGCTTTCGACTTCCTGCATAGCACCATAGCTTTCTTTAACCGATGCTGTTAGAGTGCCGTTATCTAACTGGTCCAGTAGTAGCTTCAAATTCTGTATTTCAGAACTATTCAGAGGTTTATCCAGATTGAAACATGGAGGAGTTTGAACAATTTCAAAGTTATAATCATGGTCTAAATCAGACGTATTACTAATTCCAGAGATAATACTGATGTTGTCGCTGTCAGAGTCACTTTCGTATGCGTGATCTTTGCAATTAGGTTTCTCAAGCATTTCATGTCCTGTTACGGAGCAATTCATACGGTTCTTACCATCGTTACTGAACATGATATTCGTAACCGCAGCTTTTTTGAGGTCGCTTTGTACAGCAGGACCTGCGGCAATGAAGGAACCAGCTTCAGGAATCTCGCAGGTTTTTTCAAGGCTTTTCGTATTTGCAGCAGAGTTTTGACTGTGATTTTTAGTTTCCAAAATGTTCCGCGTCATCTTTTCAAGTTGTTCTAATCTGTGTTCAAGCTTTTTCTTCAAATTTTTTTTACGTTTTTCGAACTTCTTTACTTTTCGTAGAAGTTGTACATCTGCCTGCTGTGGAGAGCTGAATGCGTCGCTGGATTCTACCGGCTCTTCAGTACGCTTCTTCTTCTTACGATGTTGCTTCTCCTCGAGATTTGACTCACGTAAAGTACGAAGAAGTGATGTGGAGTGGCTGCACGTTGGACATTGTTCCGAACGACCATTATTTAGTGCTATTGTTACATCTGCCATAACTTTCATAGATACCTCTTTGATAATCTCATTCTTGAACTGCAAATAGTCAAGGTAAAAAATAATCAGTTGTAGCGATGATGTATTGAATTGGAATGACGAAGTAGTGGGGGTAAAACACAACTGATTGTTTTTCCTGTTGCAAGCCAGGAATAGGATGTGGTTATTATGCACATAAGCTTACCATTTCCATATAACTCGTGAACCAAAATGGAGGTTTCTTATTGTGTTCCATGACAGCAGTCATTGGGATCACAGGCATCTTGTTTCTTACAGTAGTTGGAGGTAATTGTGGTTCAAAAACGAATATGCCTACGCAGTTTGAAGTTGAAGAGGAATGCTTGGAAGCACTTTTATCAGATAATCCGGTTTCTTCTACTTTGTCAATCAGCAGCAAGACCTTCTTAGATTTTTTAGCTTGAGCCCTGGCAAACTGGATAAATCATATAAATAATGAAATGAGAATTATTTGGATTCCGTATCGAGAACTGGGTTATCATTTAGTCGATGGCGAGTGAATCAAAGGTCAACGTCTTATTAGCTAGCTTTTAATTATTACGAATCCTCTAGTATCGAGTATAGATTGAAAATTATTTCAGAACACTAGAGTAAGGTTTGGTTCAATTACCTTAAGTGCTTCCAAAAATTCGCACTCGGAATCTATTGGTAATTCGTCTCCGTCGCCGTCCACATAGCTAAAAGCTGCGTCCCCTGACAGACCCATAAACTGGCTCTGAAATATCGGTCAATCAACAATCAGATAGTGTCGTCATGGGGAAAGTCTGTGTGCACAGCTGCATGGGTGGATTCATTGAACAACAATTACTCAAGCATGTTACAAAATGTATTATAAAATGAGATACTTGTGGAGAATATGCTTAGTACTTCTGATATTTTTTCAGGACAGCAGAAATATAATGTAAACATTGACAGTTATGGTTCTGGGGTTTGATATTTTCACAAAATGGAGGGTAGGGCTGAAGCTCTCGTGTTATGTAAACATTGCCAAGATTATAATTAGTAAATGGTAGTACAAATGTATTTCAGAGGGATCAAATTAGAGTAATATGCTTCGAATGAAGCAATTGATACGCAGCTGTTGCCGTAGCGAAAAACATAAATCGAGACAGTGGATAACAGAACTATAACAGCTGTAAAGTAGAACGTCAAAATGGAAAAATGTTCTCACCAGGTACGATTTGAAAAACGGGAGGTCCAAGGCTGGGTCGGGGGGGTCCTGAATTTCGATCCTCGTCCCAATCTCTTCGTTTTTGGTGCAGAGCGGTGATTCCCCAGGTTTCTTCCACTTGAGCTCGAATATTAATTCTGGCAGTGGTAAACCAGCTCCGTGCACTGGCCTTGACTCCCGCGGCTCCCTCCACGACGACATACCGATTACGCACAGTCTATTTATACGCCGTTCTATTTTCGCGCTGCAATTTCTTTCAAATTTCCGAGCTAAATCAACAAGAAAATATCACATTTTTTCAGGCATTCTTCGCTAAACCAACGACGCGAAAACGCAACGAAGAAACAATAACCGGACCAGCAGACGATCAATGAAATCTACGCAGTACTCGACGACAACTTCTTAGTTGTTAATTCATCCACCGTAGCGCTACTTTCTTTATTTGTTTATTTGTGATGGTATTTGATAATCATCTCGTAACTGCATCCCAATAGACCTATATCTTTACCGAGATGATCGGCAAGGCGGTTAATGTCGCTGTGTGTTCCGGCAGTTTTCTATACACGTTTTACGTGTTATGTCATTTCACGTATTTCTTATCAAATCACAATGAAAACCAAAAATCCATGGTTGGCACCACAGCAGGTAATCAAATTACTTCGAGCAGCTGAGGATATTTTAACAAAAGAGGTTTAGATTTTCAAACGATTGTTCCTATTTCCCTTTATTTTATTTCAGGAGAATCTTTAGTCATAACCACGATATGGACATTGCTGACCGATGCGTGCTTGCTTAGTGCATTCGTACTACAGCATTCTATAATGGCCAGTGAGGCTGTGAAAAATATTTACCGACGGCTTGAGGTCCAAGAAATAGAACGCAGTGTTTATAATGCTGCAACTGCAGCTGTGATACATTTCCTAATGAGTAATTGGCAAGCTGTTCCATGGGCGACAGCATGGAACATCAACACTTTCCACAGCACCAAACTGTGGCTAATTTGTACCAGTATACACTTTTTTGCATGGCTCACGATATACAGCGGATGTGTTATGATGGACATTTCTGAGCTAGCAGGTCTCAAACAAGTTTATTATAAAATATCTGGCAGGCAGAAGCCATTGACCTTAAAGTGTGAGGAGCTGAAGCGGTTTTACACCCACATGAGGCACCCTAGTTTTACAGGATTTCTTCTTGTACTGTGGATTCATCCATTCATGAGGTAAACTATGCTGTATTTGCAATTAGCGAATAAGAATGATTGTTTGACACTTGCAGGTTGCGTTGTACCTGGAACTCTATTGATCTTTTTAAATCCATGCTGTAGTGCTGACCGGATTTTGTTTGCTGCCTTGCTCACCGCATACATGATCTTGATGTGGACTGTCGATGAAAAGGATTGCGCCTATCATAGATCGGTTCTCCAAATGAAACGCAGAGTAATTTACTAATTGCACTTATTTATATCATTTATGTGTATCTGTTTCAGTTCTCTTGTTTTCGAATCTTATTTAAGCATATATGTGTATCTTTCGGTGTTCCCATGTTGGCTAAAATGAGATAATCAACCTGAGGACACCGATGTGGATTTGAATCTGAATTTCGCAGCTATTTGCAGTACTGATCAATAACTATTATTTCGTTTGATGACTAACTCAAATTACATGTCTCCGGCCAGTGTGTCAAGTATAATAATATTTTTCATTGTAATTTGTAATAAAATATGTATCAATACATAAATCCAAGTGTCTTCAAGTAGAGTTATTGAATGTAACAGAGTTTCACAATAGTTAGATTAATCACTGGTTGAAAAACTGACCTAGTTAGTGATCTGTATCAAAAGCGCTGTTCCTTTGAGAATCCAATAGGACTGTTGGCGAGCTGAACTTAGTAGGATTGCTACCACAAAATTTGTGCTATGTCCGGTAGTAGAAAGAACCCCAGCCCTTACGCTTGTTTTATACAAAGGACAAACGTATCTGGGATCTGCTTCGGGCAATGATGCTGTAGGTTGCACGTGTAAGACTGGTAGAGATGGATTCATTTCACCTAAAGCACATATCCGGGATGTGATATGCAATTGTTTCCGTAATTTGAAAATACTCACCTTTGCTCGCATCAACAAGAACCATGAATTGAAAATCCCATCTACCTGCATCCAGGAACAGCCCATGGATTAAAACTCCATCTTGTGGAACGCTGAGGTTTTCGTATGCACTGGGTACCTTGTGGAACGTGATACGTCATGTTATTTTAAAGCGTTTGGTAAAATTGATCATGAAATTAATATGATCAAATGGAATCCTACTTCTTTATGAGCTTCGCGATGAGCTGTTTCTATGGAATCTTGATCCAGCACAACTTTAGTTGGGGTAAAATCAAGCTTTAGATGATCAATTGGGGTGTTATGCTTTCTAGCATAAGTTTGTAGCATTCCAGTAATGAAGCCTTGTGGGAATGACATACCCGATATCCAGAAAGAAATTGGCATTTCGTAGAGCAACCAGGTCTGTAATTAATTACGTGTTTCATAATTATTCTATCTAAAATTCTAATAATTATGGATTAACACCTACGGAAATGAAGTCAATTCGTAGCTCCAGATCTCTGATCCAACTTCCTAAACTTTTTAATGAAGGGTAAACGTTCACGTTGTGCCACATTTGCGGAACCTACGATAATTAATTAGTACGTTCTGCAATGATAATACGCTCATCTTCTTCATACCTGATTGTGAATGAGTGCTCTGAAAACTTTTTCCAATTCATCAGACATCACGACAAATCCCCTTATCGCCCGTTGAAGATTATCCATAGATGAGTGAATTTTTGATAAAAGTTTATTAAATCTATCAACTTCGTGCAGTAGAACTGTTGTGAGCGAAGGGATTCGACCGGCTGAGTCTTTCTGTGGGTATGAAATTTTTCGCATATCACTTTCAGGAAACACGTGAACAAAAAATTAGGAGTGGAGCGATGGAAAAATTACTTTGAGATGATTGGGATTACATTCGAAAGGATCAATCGATAAAATGATCCGTTCCATGATATTATCAGCTAGTTGAAACGCAATTTCTGAACTCGACATGCCTTCTCCGGTCGTAGCGACTCTCGGTTGCACCTCCATTACGGTGTTAATAACAGTTTTTGTTTCTTTCAGCTAAAATCCAAACAATAAAATTTTGAATTCGAGAAATGAACGGGATTTTCAATCACGAAATGAGGTATACCTGATACGCGATATTAGCGTTCTCGTGCATCCCATAAATTTCTGGTTCTTCAATTATCGGAAAATTCTCCACAAAGTCTCGATATTCTTGTAGTTTTTTTAATACAGGACAGTAATATGTTCCCGACAACGAGTAAGTGTAGTCTGAAAATATAATTCGCTAGATTCAACTGATGTTTATTGAAATCGAAGATCGTTATATTGAACTCACCAGCGTTCAGAGTTTCGGGAGAGAAAAATCCTTCTAGTATAGTTTTCAGGCAACGTAGATCCCAATTATCAGTGATTCTTCCTCCATATGTTATTTCACCTAAGGAAAGTTAATTCCAAAATTAGCAAGATTTGTACCCTAACTTCTAACTTTGAGTTAACAAACTCCTTAAAATATATATCTACCTGTGATATATATCAATGCATCCCAAGGGATAATTCCGCTTGTACAAAACATTTGTAGATTCAATAAACAGCACTCTCGATCGTTGGTATTAAATTCATATAAAATGTTCCACCCAAGAGGACCGAATTTCTTTCTCTCCTGAATAATTGCGTGAAAAAAACAAATCCCGAATACCATTTTCCGCCAGGCTATCCCCAGTACTGCAATTAAAGATCAGATTTACTATTAACACGATCTATACCCTTTGATTTACTTATATCTACCACGATAAATTACCGTGATGTTCAAAAAAGTCTTCGTCTAGCTCGAAGAGAGATCTTTTGATGTTGGCTTTCAACCCTTTTGGTGGTTCGTTGGTCACTTTAACAGAGTTCTGAAGGATAGAAATTGGGAATGAAATGCTGGGCATGGAACTTAAAAACAGTCTAAAATCCTGATGGACTTCCTCAGGCGCCTCCGAAATGTCGATTACTAATTTTTCCATAGTAAGCATCCACGAGGTTGCCAAATGACAGTTCTGCAGAAAGACCCAGTCACCGTCTTTCGTTCCTTGTTTTAAAAGTGATTCGGCGACTGGACCTTGTCCTTGACCAAGAGATATCGATTGTATTCTATCAACAAATCCCATTTCGCCAGCGAATTTTTGAAACGCACCAAAAGGGTCGGATCCCGTACTCAATACGAAAACGAGAGGAGTGGTTTTCGATGTGTCTGGGAAGCTGCGGCACAAAAAACAAATCATATCAGATATTACGCTTATTCAAATAATCTAGTTGATAACGAGTGCTCACAGAAGCTGCAGAGATATCATTGGCGATTCGATAAACTGTTGGCCAAGATTTTTCTGGACGTAAGCTGTTATACCAAAAATAAGTTTTTCTTCTTTCATCGCTTTTAGTAACATCAATTTTTCCATGTCAGTTAAGTTTGCATTCCAGTTATATGTTGCCTTCGTATTATTCGTTGGAATTATGTTTATTTCCTGTGAACCCGAATCTGTATTTTGAGACTTCCACGTGTAATTTGATTTGAAAGTAAGATCTGATGAGATCTAAGAATTACTTTTTGAAGAGCAGAGATAAGGATTGGGCGGGACCCTCATTTTATATTACCTGTTCATTTGTGCCGATTGATATATTTATTTTATTTAAGGCATCTTCAGCAAGTTTTTTGAATTTGTCAAAGTTTTGAGTCAGGTAGATGACCCCGTTCCAAGTTTGTTCAGTCAAAGTCGGGTAATCGGGTTTCATAGGCTAAGGGTTACAAAATAGTAATAAAAAAAGGTTTCGATTCTTTGATTACGTCATATTTTATACCGCTTTGAATTGACCGACTCCATGTAGTAGAAAATTCCATTCGGCAGGGCTTATGATTCCAGAATTTAAATAGATTGCGACATTTAACATGAAGCTGAATACCAACTTGTGCTTTTCGAACAATCCTCTCGAAACATTCGTGTAAATCGCCGTAGTTATTTCGTTGTATAGGATCAGTAGACGTTCTTTCAAATCAGAACTTTTTTGACTCGATTCGATTACAGTATTAAACACCTAAAAGAACATTCGTCCGCGATTATTACCATAGTAAAATAATTCTGTACATCCGACTTACAACTCACCTGATTAAAATATTTTAATGAAAATTGATACATTGGATCAATTTCCGCAAGATTAGCGACAACGAAATACAAAACCGATCCTCGCGTGGAAACTGATCGGTACTTTTCTCTGGCAATTGTAATTTTCTCTTCCGTAGCTTCTGTTTCTATTAAACGAGTTGCTATAATCGCTGAAGTTTCTTTGCTGTCGTTAAGTGTTTCGATAAGTTCTTCGTTGTCCAAAATATTGTCTCCTGAGCTAAAAAGTAGTGATAAAATCTTGTCCTCTATCAACGAGAGTTGTCCCTTATCAGCATTAATTTTTGCTATTAATTCATTACGCATTTTTTCAAGATCTGGTCTCTCCAGCCGTACGACGTCTCTGAAAGATTTTTCAATGCACAGTCAAATTTATCAGCTTTCTAACACTCAAAACACGAAAAAAAAATCCTGCAAGTATTGTGATACTCACGCTAATAACTGATCCTCAAGTCCCGTAGGAGTGACGGTAAAATTGACTATGGTAACTTTTATGCAAATTTCTGGCAAGTAATGAGGATTAGCCATTTTAGTGGTGATGTATAGTTTGAAATTTGAATCGTATTCCACTTCTGAGTCACCGATACGGATCAACAATCGTCCACCCTAATATCAAAGATTTGATATAAAACAAATTAGAAATTAGAATTCTCCAGAATTTATGTACCATTATGAAAACTTGTTTCAAAAGAACAGGTTCGAGGCTTGGATCCAAAGTTTCTCCAATTTCTTGAAGTAGCATAGGAGCTCCGATTCTGATGCAGGCCTCCATGATTCGCATGAAGTTTGAATCTGTCATTTTACAAATCTTCAAATTATTCTCACGCTCCATATTACGGATCCACCGGTTCGCCTGAGAAATGAATTTTGTTTTTTCACCTCAGTTCTTGATTGATTAAATATTTTCCATTTGATTTTGTACCTGCTCCTGTGGGTCTATCATAAGAGGCCATCGACCGGCTTGCGTTACCAAAATTGCGTTTTCCGTACTAACTTGATCTCTAGGTAAGCCAAATCCATTCCAGCAACGAATTTCGTAGGGATCAGCTAAAACGTTGATTAAATTGAAACCGGGAGTGATTGGAACTTCTAACTCGGTGCAACTTTTGATCCAACTATTCAATAACTCTTCTCTGTAATCGCTTGTAAACGCTCCTAAATACGCCAGCGCACCAGCCGCGATTAAAATATCACCAGTTAAGCTTTCGATCTGCCTATCAAAGTCCTGTGATGTTAAGAAAAGCAGAAGAGAATATCAGAGTTTTATCGCATATTACGCAATAATTATTCGCCTCACTTTCATTAATTCCTCCCACCGGACTTGTTCATCGGAAAGAGCTGAAGTCAATCGTCCCGATCTGTTCAGTCGAGCTTCGGCGAGTTGCATGTTATACTCTAGTTGAGCCAAGTTATTAACAGCTCCATCAAACTGGGCCTGGAGTTTTGCGATTTTCTTTTCAACTTCTGCCAATTGCTTTTGCTTTTGCTGCAGAACTCCTTCAATAACCCAAAGCTCATTTTGGGCTTGCACTAGTCTGTTAATAAACTGACGTGTTGTGACGTGAAGAATTTAATTTTAGAAGATAAACGGTGATTCGAAAACTGATTACCTGATTCTTTTGGGTTCAACAATTCTATAGAGTTTAGCGTAGCCATGTATCGCTCTGACCCAAATGCAAATTGATTTACAAACTTTGCTTTGCTTGGCTACAAGCTCTGGCAAAAATTCTGGGTGGCTTACATATTCCTGTAATTTTTTCAGTAACTTATCGCTTATGTCGTCTTTTGGATACTGTAGCAATCTATCTAGAAAGTGAACATCCGCTAGAACTATTTTAGCCGATGCCCAATCGAGTCTGTTGAATGTGAAAAAAAAACAAAATAAAATATATATGATTTTATGAAATCCCAATCATTGCCGATGATTTTAAAATGTTTTCTTACTTTTCTCCCAACAGTAGATCAACCGCCTCCATTACGAATCTGACCAAATGGGGTGGTTTATTGAATACTTTAATCTCATTTATATCATTTTTGTTCAGAGATTCAAGCGCTTGTTTTGCCTCTTCTAGAGCTGGCATTGCTGCATCCAAATCTTTTTTTGCATCCGCTTCCAAAAGAGCCGTTGCCTCTGCTTTTACCTAGACATCTTTAAGTCAATAATTTTCCATAGCACATCAATTTTATACTTGTTGTATACATTATATCATTTGAGAATACTTTTGCAGTCGCTTCATCTGCGGCCACGATAGTTCTCGCTTTGTCAGCTTCCACTTGTTGCCTCTGAACGATAACAAGTAATTTGGACACCTCTTCAGAGCTCACTTTTAGTTTTGGCGCCAAGACTAAAAGTTGGGCTTTCATATCAGCCACTGTTTCATTGGTTTCAAAAAGTTTCTGCAAGACATATTGACATCACTCGGTTGAAAAATTACACTTTACGGAATGTCGATGCAGATTCGAAATTCTTACGCGAAGTCCATTCGAGATCTTATCTTTCGTCATAAGTGTCTTTCTCTTTTTAACTTCCAATGTAGACGCGTATAATTTGAGGAGCTCTAAATAGCTACTGGGTGTCGTGTAATACCTACGTCGTACTTCGTTGAAAAATCGGACAGTCATTTCCTCGACACTCTATAAAAATTGAAAGCTACAATATTGAAAGGGAGGAAAAATATAGCATTTGCTCATTACCTCATGCATTAAAACGCAAATAGAAGACAATGCTGGGATCATCGGGGAGTCGTTTCCGACTATAGAACCGAGTGTGTTTTCAGCAACGGATAGAAGGGCTTCGTCTGGCCATTTTGTGTACCAATCTATGGTGCAGCAATTAACCAACGATGGGAACATCCGACAGCGACGTCTAGGAAATTAAATTATTTAACATAAAAAAAAACTGTAGCTATACTTTAGGTGTTCCTTTTTTACACGTACCTGAAGGCATCTCCGACGGGACTCATGCACAGCATGAGGTGTAAGTGATTTCTCACTCTTCCTATAAAATATCGGTATATGTCGTCCCTAGCTGTTTCTGGAATGCCCGCCATTTTGGCTGCGGGCCTTGTAGCGATTATTGCTTTTTCTAATTCATCCGTTTCGAAGAGATTCGGAACCTCTCCTGAATTCAACGTGTTATTTATGTCTTCCAAAAATTCTTCGACTACAATTTGCGTGTCGGTAAAAAGAAACGTTACATCTGTTGCAGCGGAACCAGGGGTGAAATAAAAACGCCGCAAATCATCGTGCCAAGAGTTTATGTCGTAACCACGACAAACTTCTATCTGCTGGCATCTGCGGGGTGATGATAAATTTAGAAGGATATAGGAATTGCTAGAATAGCTAATTTCTTCGAATTTTGGGTTATCGGAAAGTAAAATATACTAACGGATAACCGTTGACGTGAGAAGCTAATTTTGTTAAGCTCTGTTTCCCCATACCCCCTACACCGACTAACAAACCATTTCCTCTTTCAGAACGCAGTATTCTAGCTAATCTGCATAAATGTTCAACAGCGTCCATGAAGAAAATAATGTTCATTTCTTTTACGGTTGATAAACAATAATCATCTAAATAATCCTGAAAAAGTACCATGCTATTTACCATTCAAGAAAATTATAGTGGAATGACTCAAACATGACCAGCTATTTCTGGACTTTCCAAAAAATTTGGTGTAGTACTATCAGATATAATTTGAAATGTCTTCAAGATCCTTCCACAGTATTTCATTACCTGAAGAACCCCTTTCAGTTTTGTGACGTCATTAATTTCCTGATAAATCCTGTTTTCCTTAGCGGCACCCAGAACCATGAAATCTCCGAAGAGTAAAATTGGTGGGTGTTCTATAACCTCGTCACTTGGTAATGGTACCACATCAGTTCCGAAAGTTCGCTTACACATCTCGGTGAGAAGTCGATAGAAGTAGGATTTATCTTCCACGTTGATTAAACGATCGTGAAAAACTCGCAGACATTCGTGGTAAAAGAGTCTGGCGGTTGAATGGTTCATTAAAAGTGGAGGTACCGGTATGGATCGTATGTTATTTTCATACCTGAGGATTTGTTTGACTTCCCTTACGTCGGAAGGATCAGCTTGGAGCATACCTTGAAAGCATTTCGATAAGTCACGTAGATTGAATACGTAATGACTTTTTTCGGGAGTGGGAAGTAAGTCTATCGCTATTCTGTCGTAAATTTCGACTGTAGCTCCTACGATTTTATCACCTACATCAACGACCGGCGCAACAAAGTCCTTCAAGAACCCACGCATTATAGCTCTGAAATTATTCAGCCTCTCATTAAGAAATAGTTTCCAGGGATTGTATTTTTGCAGATACAAGGTACCTAAATATTGCTTTCAAAGATCCTTCCGTCGGCGCTGGGATAACCAGCATTCCAAAATGTCTCACAAACCTTGGAGTGAGAACATTTCGACCTCCACCGGGCGGGGCACAAGCGCAGGATAATACAACGTCTTCTATTACCTTCCAAAATAATTTATCTCTATCGTAGAGGCCACCGAAGTCCAGAAATTGTCTGTAATACACGGAAATTGCATGATCTTTTCTATGGAGTTAATTTTTATGTATTTTACCGTAGGAGCTCGATCGGTGGTTGGGATCCGTAGGTGTCTAATTTGGGCATATTGACATCGTCGATGAAGACACATACACGTTTTCCAACCGGTGCTCCAATCAAAGCTTTCTTCTTTTTTTCAAGTTTGAACTCAAGGATTTCTTGTGTACGACCACTACTCGTTTGGGCTGAGAAATTTAATATTACAGGAACCCATGCTTCTGTTTTTTGCAAATTGTTGAGCACTAGTTTCGCTATCACAGATTTTCCCACCCCTGTAAAATTGAATTATTTCACATTTTGCGGTATATACGGATATAGCAATCACAGGATATAATTTTGCTAAACAAACCAGTTCCGCCGGTGAACAAAACCGCTTTATTCACCTCTACTAACTTCTGCATAATGTAAGAAAACCGAACAGTGTCTACAGTTGGTACCAAAATTTCGAAAAATGGTTGTTCTGGATTATAATTGAATGTTGGTAGTAATTTTAACCATAAATCCATACGACGACCTTGTACGTTCATGTAAAGACTCCATAGATCTCCACTTGAAGGTAATCTAGAATTATTTAAAAATTTTACTAACGTATCGGTAATA
The DNA here is from genome assembly GCA_963978495.1 of Athalia circularis. Lineage (NCBI taxonomy): Eukaryota > Metazoa > Arthropoda > Insecta > Hymenoptera > Athaliidae > Athalia > Athalia circularis. Next base: position 12,198,296 of record OZ021700.1, on the reverse strand, counting down.
TATTATAATTGCAACGTGTATTATTTAATTACCGCGCATCTGAATTTTCATCAAACAATTCTTTAACGAATGTTTCAAATATTTCTCTAGAACTATCTATCAGGTTTCCTCCAACTGACCAGATGAAAGCGAAAATAAACGCTTGTGTTAAAAAAGTTTTTACTCGTGATTTTTCTACCGATCTATCGATCGCTCCAGGTTCGTTCAGAATGCTTTCCATCAGAGCACATAGCATGTTAGCTTTGCTCATATCAACCTGCAAATTTCTTCATCTTAATCAGTACAGTCTGCACATTCATTGGAATGAAAAAATCTTTAACCTGATTAATCGCATGGTCACAATTTTTTTTGAAAAACGTCAACCCGTTGTCCATATATCTTTCGAATAGATCAATGATCTGCTCTTTTATGTCGTCGTTGACCAATTTCCAAGGGAGTTTAGAGACCCAAGTTTTAACGTATGGAAGCCATTGAAGCTCGGTGGGATCAAGGTACACCATGCCTAGACGTAAATTGAAAACTAAATGTAGAGATTGAAATGGTATCGATTGAGACAAATTATTTCACGATGAGAACTTGAATAATATTTACCGCATCGACTAACTGTTGCGGGGGAGGCTTGAGCCAAGTCCATCACTTCAAAAACCATGTGAACGTATGGGGTGAATTTTATTCTCTCGGAATTGGCAAGACAAAGCATTTTATTATCGTCTAAAACAGTGTTCATATTTTCTATCCACACAGCGTCGACCGGTCCATCACAAACCACCCATTGATGGTCTTCCGTTGAAGCCTGTCGGAGGATTTATAAATTGTAATTCAAGTTTATTCGATTGGATTATAATTTAATTTGTCAATTTATTTTATTAAAGTACTGACGGAACAAGCATTGCGTACGATGATTCCCAGCAAACCATCGTGCCATTCATTGGACAGAGGATTTATTTCCCCGTATAATTCTCCGATCGTTACAGATTTTGGATTCAGGACGTACATGTGCACTGGCTGAAAATATTGCCCTGCAATTCCCTCGCGGTGAAGACGCGTCAACGTGTCGCATAATGTCTGAAAAATATTATCAGGATCTCTGTCGACTGAAATTTTATTTTATCAAAACCTTTGAACGTGGATTACTTTCAAGACAGTCGTCTTTCCTCCCCCCGTCGGTCCTACGAGCATAACTCCGTGCCTGACTATCATAGTTTCGTGCAACTGGATGACTTTTTTTATGGAGCAGTGCTCCGGCTGAAGCTGTGCTTCTCGCATCACCTTTGAAAAAGATGGAGTAGATTTCTAAGAGCGTAAAATTATTTCGGTATTGAAGTTTAATACTTTAACGGACGTTCTCTGGAACACGCCGTAGTCCTCTTCCGGAATTATTACCCCTGGGAAGAGGTCACCGAGTATTCCCTGATATAAAATAAGAATTCATCGAATCGGCTGAGAAATTCGCCATGAAATTAATGCGATCTTAAATTGCACCTGGAATAGCTCTGTATCATCTGCTAAGAATTTTGGGATATTGCTGTCTCGGAGAGCTCTGATTAAAACCACATCTTCTTGTTTGTCTGGATTCTCCCGCTTCAGACTTCCAGCCATTACCAGGACACTTTTAACCGCTCTATATAAGCAGAGTGACCACATTCAATGATATATGATAGAAAATTATTAGTAAATACGGCTCAACCTCATTCCAAAATCGTAGTGATCTTGCTGCGAAAGCTGTTCACTGCATAACGTATACATTAATGTCATTTTCTTGGACAGGGATTTCGATGACTCAAATCCTTCGGAGTAGAGGGTCACCTCAGCGATGAGCTCTGCGTAATTAATCATGAATGAACAATCATCCGAATCTTAATGCTAGAGGTACTGTTTTATTTTACTGTAGTCTGGAACCATCATGGATATTGGACGAAACAGGGACTTGAGATTGTCTGGCAATTCCGTCCGACCCGCATAACCCGGATTCATCGTTATAAAAGCGGCGCAGGACATTACTAGCTTTATTTTTCTGCCCTCGAAAACGAACCTGCAGAAAAACGAGTGTGCGTTTGAGTTTCATTGTGATTTAACTTTAGCATAAACTCACTCTTTGGCTCTGGACACTTTTGCATTTCTTATAGTAATCAATTGCTGCGCAATCACAGAGAGTACTTCGATATCTATACGATTGAACTCATCGAAACAGCACCAAGCACCGGAAGTGGCAAGCCCGGAAAAAAATCTACCCATCATCTGTCGGGGGTGAAAAAATTTGGTCACTTGCTTTGTCTTTTTTTTAGGACAGGTACTCCAGCTTCTTCTCAACTGTATCGGATACTTAGGATTGGGATATCAACCAGGAGAAGAAAATGAAATGTACCCTGTAGTCAAGTCCTTCGGAACAATTAAAAACAACGCATTGTATCGCAAGAGCTTTCGCCAAGTCTTTAGTTGTCTCGGTTTTTCCTGTGCCAGCAGGTCCAGCAGGAGCTCCACCTGGTAAAGTTCAATTATTGAGCTACGGTAATTCGGGGGGGGGGGGGGGGGGGGGGGAGGAGGGGAATCAAGTCACCTAAATCAAGTTGAAGAGCCCCCATAAGGCAAAGATAACATTTATCGGTCAGAGGAGTGATCACCAGCCTTCTTTGCGCGCCGAGATATTCATATCCGTAAAGATATTCAGCGCTGCTCATACGAGCTAAACAATTGTCAATTTCTTCATCCCAGTAATAACGAAGCGCTTTCATCCACTCAAAATTTGTGCTGATTGCAAGCATCATATTACTATCTCATATTAATTCTACTTTTGAATCAATCAGGAAATAATTGATACTCACCTTGAACTCACCTTATTCTCAACAAGAATGGTAATTGTGTCTCTCGCATGAACATCAACGGTTATTAAATTAATTATAACTTCACGTACAAGCCTCGTGAGCTCTCCTCTCACCATTGCGGCTAGTTGATTCAAATCCTGGCAGGAGTTATTAAAATATTGTACGTAATATTTAACTATCAGAATTTGTCAGAAATTCTCACCGAGTAACATTTTTGTTCAAATGATTGCATCGCATTTTGTACGTTAACTTTACCATCTAGTATAAGATGGACGTTTCTAGCCCAAAATATCTGCGAGACAGTCAGAACTATCTGGAATGTAGAGTTCGCCATCGAGAAAAATAAATTTACGTAGGTGTATAAAATCCTGTAGATTAATTAAAATAACCTGCGAGGGGTGTGCGACTAGGAACATTTCTCTTCCTCTGTTATGAAGGTCACTTATTGCTGATTTCATTCTTCTTTTTAGAGATGAGAACATCGATGCCTCAACCTTTCCTAGCCAGTCTTCTACGTTGCCTCTAGCCTTCAACCCTTTACCTAGCTGAACTCTTTCTCCCTCCGGAGATAACATTGCACTGATGTCCGTCGTCAATACAACCGCATCTGGAGCAGCTTCTGTGCTATCATCGGTCTGCGCCGTAGCAAATTCCAAACGATGAATTGCATCGAAACATTTTTGTAAGTGTCTCTGCACAGCGTGGGGATTTCTAGTCTATATGATTTCATAAAGGATCATTTGATGTAATTATTGAGGTTCCTGCGTATTACGTTTTATTTTATCGATCATATTATGTTTCAGATTAGTTAAAATGAAAAATCGATCGACGCTTGATTGACTCATACCTGGGCTAAAATCTCAAGGAGCTCATCATTTGATAAGAAAAAGAATCTTGGGAAAGCGATGCGCTTTGTTTCTAGATATGCTTCAAGACACTTGAGGATTTGATCCAAATTTTTGTTGTTTTCGATGAACTTATCGTACAGTCCAGGCTGGCAACAAGCTTCTAGTGCCAGTGGCATCTGTGGCAAGAATTGTCAAGAAACTTTTGATTCATTAGATAATTGAAAGTAGGCTCTTTCGAATACCTTAGCTGTCTTCCTCATTATTTCTTTCCATGATTTATCGACAACTATAAAAAGTTTCGATTCGACCGGAAGCTGTCTTTGAATATCAGGAGCTGAAAATATTGACTCTAAGTACAGCCATTGCTGCTGGCAGTACTGCCAAGCATCCTGAAATTCAAATTCCATGATTGTCAAGACTGTACTGATAGATAGTTTGAAATGAATTATTCTAAAACTACCAATGTTTTCCAAAAGAGATCAAGCTGTCGGACCCAATCGTCTATTCGGGATTTAATTGGACCGACGTGACGAGAAGCTGCGATAGTTTGTATATTGATATTGCTTTCCTCCAAGACGGCTTGAACGTCCTCAAGAGTCCCCAAGATAAATACGTCTTTAGATTCTTTGTGTGATATGACAGTGAATTCCAATGTCTTCCAAGAATCTTCGACTTTTTTTAATAGTAATTCTAATCCAAATTCTGAACTAGCCGCTGCTGCTATTTCCATTAATTGAGCAGGATAAGAGAATACGTTTAGATTCTCCAAGAGACCAAGAGTGACCGGTTCATCCGCTGTAAATTTATAGTTTAGCAGGCTTTCAATTTTTTGCCAGTGACGGCTTCTTAGATTTGGATTTCTTAGGTATCCGATGATAGGTAGTTTGTCTTTTATAGTCTCCACATCGTTCTTTAATTTTGGAACTATGTCGTTAGCTGGTAAACCTTTCTCCAACATTACAATATTTTTTACGTTACGAGATGTAAACGACGTCATCTCTTCCACATTCAGAGATTCGAATAAAACTGAATACCATTCTTCAACAGCGGAAGCCCAACTGTCAACCGTTTCCCATAACAGCGTACGCAGTCTAACTTCATTTGTTACTTGCTCTAGCATATCGAATCTCGTCACCTCTACCTGCCACATAATTTTAACTAAATTAAAAGGAAATATTCATTCGTCATTTTACTCCGCATACCTTAAATGCCTTCTGGTAATTTCTATACTCGTTTGCTGTATTCGCGCACTCGGTCATCCTCGCGTTCAGGTTTTTCAAGGTAGAAAAACAGTGGGAAATGTTGCTTTCTGAACTCAGAAGCCAACTTTGCTGAGGAAGATTTTTAAATTTCATTGTAGCAGCGCGTTTTTTAATTTACCTAACAATAAGACTAGAAAATTAAACTTACAACAACTTCGTCATTAATGTCTGAAATCTTGTCAATTAATTCATCGATATCTAATTGAAGCTGCGAATTGAAGCTTGCTATAAGATTGTCCCTCGATACGACTCGTTTTTCTACCGCCAAACGTAAACTCGTAAATTGGACATTTATACCCTGAGTTTAAAAAAAGTAATTAAATATCAAATTTCTTACTGTAGATTTTCATAATTAGGTTACCTATAATAAATCTTACCAAATAATTCGCAACTTCTTCCGGTGGTACAGGAATCTGATATTCCTCCATTATATCGTAAATTTCTTTTGCGTATTCTAACTGGTTTTCCATGCTGTCAATTTTATTTTGCACTTTGTCGAGAAATTTGATATACGCAACGAAATCTTCGGTTGATACTGGATCAATTTCAAGATAATTTATGGCGTCGATTGCCGCTGTTAAAACTGTGTCTACTTTCGCCTTTCCAATTCTATAAACACGAAAAGAACATTCATTCTAACCATCAGAGTTCCGTGATAATTGAATGTATCAAAAATAAAATTGCTAAAATAAATCTGTGTACTAACGAGGGCAGTACCGATTCCAGGACTCTCAATTTTTTATTAGGCGCAACAAGAGCGATCTCCTTAAACCTGTCTAGTATGATTAAAAAAATTCCTAAATGTTGATAATCAGCTACGTCATTTATCGTCTCGATTTCGCTCGAGTAACGAATATATAATTTTCGAAATTGTTCGCAGACAGTTTCTTGACGGATTATTTGATCGTCGGAAGCCATGTCTTCTTTGTAAAATGCTTCGATCGATATCAAACGATTCCAATATAATTTTACAGCATCGATATTTTGCTTTAGAACACTATGCAATTCAGTTTTTAATACATCCATGCTCGCATCTTGCTTTAAAACTGTCAAAATTTCTGGAGGATTTCCGCAAAGTTTTTCTTCAATTTTATGATTGATCAGTGGCCTAGAGATTTATTGATTAGATATTTTTTATCCGTGATTTATTTTTGACCCATGGAATTCTCACCTGGTAAAACTGTTGAAATATTGATCAGATAGCAAAGGTTTTATGGCGTCCAAATTTTCCTCCCATAAATTGCAGATTGTTTGAAATACGTAAAATAATATTTCTTCGGAAGGATCCATGGCTAATCTCGTATCTTCCGCGATGGTTAAATTTGTAACAAAAAATGGATACTGAAATAAAAAATCGATGAAATTCGCTGAATACTTTTCAACAGTTTTAACCAGGATTCATAATAACCTGGGGATAAATTCCTGGTGTACGTGGGACGTCTATAGTAACGCCAGTATCTGTTGCTTCCAGTAATTCTTTGGTTGGTAAGAATTCCGTGTGCGTACGCAAAATTTTTAGCAATTCATTGTACGTATTATCCAACAATACGTGCATCATATTCGTCTGCATGTAATCGATGAGGTGTATAAAACTGTAGGTGAACATAATAATCAAATTATGAAAAAATGATGTAATTTTAGGGTTCATTCATTGTCAAGTATCAAAATTTCACCTTACCACGAAAGTCGGTAGCACTTCTTTCTCTTAGACGCCTGTTCTATGAAGCTCATTTTTAAAACTCCGTCCTTTGGCATCTTAAATTTAGCTCCGCTGAACTGACCTTCATCGATCACAGAATATGCGAGTATTATTTTTAGTTAAAACATGAAATCAGAATAAAATGTACCTAATTTTCCGTAGGCAGTTTGCTCTATGGTGATGTTCGAGTCATCCGGTGTGTAACCTTCTTCTAAAAGAGCTCCGAGACAAGCGTTGTTCACGATATTGACAGCTAGTTTCCTAAACTCGTCTAGTTTTTTTCTAATTGATTCCAATTTCGCTAACTTAAAAGAATAACAATCAAAAAATTTATTCAGCAAATATGGCTGCTGAGAAATTTGAGTGGAATCACGTCTACCTGCATTTCGGCGTACATAAAAAGTGGCTGTTTTTCGTTTAATGAAAAATCGTTGAATGACGAATCCAAAAAGACTGCGCACATTGCTTTTACCTCTAGAAGTGCTTTGCTCAATATTGGATTGGAAATGAATAGATTTTTTTCCATGTAATTTCTAGCCTTCACAAATTTTGACCATGTCAGTGTTTTTTTCCATACGTAGAAGGCTTTCCACAAACGGTACGTCACGAAGGACCTTATCTATCGATGGTATTATCAGGATAAAAATCGCTGTAAAAAGATGACAGATTTTTTTAATTTCACCTTCATTAATTCCAAGTAAAATCGATATTCTCTTTCCCAGAGTTCAATGGGCGTGAAGGACATTTCTTCAGGGCTGTACTGAGTCACACCGTCTGTACTGATGGTCATATAAGTTTGCTGAAGTTGGTCGTAAGAAACAATTCTGGAGGATGATAAAAGAAAGGAATTAAAAAAATTATAGAAAGGCTATCGAAATTCGATGGTCAGGATCGTATCTCACTTCATGGCGTAGGGAGTGAAAAATTCAGAACACCTCTCGACGGCGTATACCATGTAAAAAAAACCGATTTTAGGATCATTTCGTAGGTCCTCGATTATCTTTAACTGGTCAACTATTTCAGGGCGTGGAGTCAGTGCCATTTTTGTTTCAAAGATTTCTGAATCTTCAAGAACCTTGCCTGCCGGTCTTACGTCAACTGAAAGGATTTCATTCGTCAGTTTTATCATCTATATAATGACAAAGTCGCTGATTTTCAAATAAATTTCTTGTACTTCGAACGGTTTTAAAGGTCAGAGACGCTCCGTGGCTGGATTTTTTCTCTACTTCAGGCAGAGGGATGTACGGAAGACAAACTCTTCGACGAATTGCATCCTGTTGATCGTTAAATCCGGTCTAAAATGAAGAATCAATTGCGATTGAATTAACTCCTCACAAATCAAATTGGTGAAAAAAAGTTCTACACGACTCTCACTAGTGGTTCGGGTATTTCTTTCTTGTGTACGATTTTTTCCAATAGTTTTTTATGAGGAACGTGAAACGGTATCTCTCCTCTCTCCCTAAAAATGTGAGTGCGTAATATTCATTGAAATACCGCACGTTAATACGTCAATTTTAACCGCACACACTCACCTCTTGTAAATTTTTCGTGGTTTGCAAGTTATTCGACTCATCAAGTTATCGGGTTCTAAGTTTTGTTGGATACAAACCAATCTGTTCTCTGGACTACACGTGCAGTCGGATCCAAAAGAAATTTTGGATGACACCGATGACGACTGCATCACATCTTTACTCGATTTCTTTATATCCTTCATGTCATCCATTATTATAGAGCACGTTAACCTCTCGATTCGTAGAAATAATATCCAATGCTCCTGAAAAAATCCACCATGAATAAATCAAAAATGATGCGTGCGCGGGCGTGTGAAAATTAACAAATCATGTTAATCGGAGAATAAGTTACGTGACGTACTCAAAGACAGGGCAAAAGATCGCGAGAAATCTTCATAGCGAGTGAATTAAAACTCTGGCTTTAGATTGAAAGAATATCATAGAGTAATAGATTGCTGGGATATTGATTTAACAGATGAGTTATGAATTTTTTATTGTAAAAAAAAATATCGTGAATATTGATGACGTCCGCACACTTTTTATTCGTAGAGGTTGATTGGTTGACGTTATATAAGTATACCCGCGATTTTCGATCTCAAATCGTATTGTCACTTGTTCGCACATACTGTGTCACATATGCCGTGGTTAGTAATCAATTTGATATAATGAATTATGAATCAATGATACGATTTTTGATCACAACTTTTCCCGTAAACACAAGCACCTGTATGCCAAATTTGAAAAGTTTACTATATACATCGCGTGTAAGACGAAAGTAAATTCGAACGTTTTTTGATTATTTTGTTCTTCGGCTATGAATAAAATAATTTACGAATTGAAATCAAATCTTTTTGGTGTTGGTTCAAAATGTTGATTCATGGTTTTTCCGAACGGTGTGAATTCTTCGCGAAATCCTATGACACCTTGCGAGGAAAACTCAAAAGCGGGAAACTAATTCAATCCAATTTTTCGAAGGAAGAGAATCGATAAGTCAGGAAGGATAAAGTTATCGCTTACAAGCTCACGCCAGCCGACTTACCTGACATAATATTTTTTCCTGTGGTTAACTGTTTTCGGTATTCTTCTCTTCAGTCAACCTCAAGTCTGTTGGAGTATCTCGAAAATATTTTTAGCCATGAGTTGGTAACACCGAAGTGAGTTCATTACGCGATATTAATGAGCCCCGTCAGTCGGCACCGTTATCCGCCTAGCATTTCATGAGTCGGTAAGTCAAGACTCAAGTTCTGTTGGAGCTGAAAGGATTTTTCACTTCTAGATTTGAATCTTTATCTCCTTCCAGTATCTTCGACGAGATATTAAAGTGAAATAGAGTTTTTTCACTTTAATAACATGAAAGGTTTAATTAAATATTTAAGAGTTAGATTTATTGTACCGGGAAATCGTCGTGACAATTGTATTATGTTTCCACATTGTGCGTTTCAAGAGGCGCTTTGCATAAGGAAACAATTGCTCAGTTGACTGGGTATTTATTGACCTGGCAGTAAGTATTAACCAGTAAAATGCTCTGCATTCAAAGTTCTATGCGCAATGTTCTTATTTGTTATATTTTTGTTTTTTTTTGTTTTTCTTGTTTATTCATATTGAAATTAAATACATCCAACAATACGTCGGTCATGTCTGCTTATTCAAAGGTAACTTAATGGAAGTTGAATCTAAATCAAAGGAGTAGCTGGTTTCCTATGCCGAATCCAATCTCTTCCATGATTTCGAATACCTTAATGAGATGATTTCCTGAAAAATTCATAAGCGATTTTCATCTGCAATAAAATCACCTGTACACCTTTCAGCTTATTTCAAAGAAAAAAAAAACTGTAATTGAAAATAAACAAATAAATCAATCACTCAAATTGATATCATATAAAAAAAAATTCCAAATTCTAGTGTTTTACAAATAACCTGTCAAATAATTTCATCAGTTACAGGTGCACTGACCTCTTGCGGCCACCCCCACTACACCTTTTTCTTATGTTTCGTTTGCTTTAAAACAGGTGTTTTTCAGATCTAACCTATACAGTTTTAACAACTTCCTGCGATGTCTCTATACGAGTTTCATCTATACTTCTGCAAAAAACAAAAAACTTGAAGATGGAACCGATATTGCTTCTTTTGCTCGAAAAAAAATTTGTCTTACGTTCGAAAAATGGGAAAAATAGATTTTCAACATATCCAAGCATTATAGAGAAATCAAATTTCCAGAACTTCCATCTTTATGGTCAGATATTGTAAAAAAATTCATACCGCCGATCAATCTTACCGATCTCCGTAGGACTGGAAATTGCATTTAGCTGTTGTATCTATCTACGTAAATTGACTTTCACGACATTTCATCAACCTCCTCTGTGATCAAATATCAATTAAACGCAGTAATCTCATTTCCGAATTATAAAAATCGGTAGGTTCCATCTTAACAAATTAGTTTCCAAAAACTAGGAAAAAATTTTGCGGCACGCACTAGAGTTCGAATATTTTCTATAAATAATAATTTCAAACTATACAACAGTGCAACCGATCATCGGAGCAGAAATCTTATTTTCAAGGATTATTATATCAGGATCCATATATTGACTTATACAATATTTTCTTTCTCGAATTTGATCAAAGTACATATAATGATTTTGCAGATGGTTTCACTCGTTTAAAAGTGTCTGGCTTTTCTTGATACTTATAATCGTATATAGCAGAATCGGTATCTGCACCAGCTATACGTCTGCTGCAGTCTCAACGACACTGGTAGGGTTCTGGATTCGGTCTTTACTTTTAAGCCTCAGTTCTCTAACTGCCTCAGTGCCGAGCTGGTCCACGATTCAACCGATCGCAGCATCCGAACCACGTGCACACGTATATATAAACCGTCTGGAACTAACGATAAAAAAAAAAAAAAAATTGAAAACGCGAATCATAGAAAAAATTATTTTTATCAATGAAAATCATATCTTCGAGTAACACTAATATCAATAATAATATTAATGAAAATAATTACCAGGTAGATGACTGTGAGAAACAAAAGATTTACATAAAAAGAGGAATATAACTTTTATCATCGAAATAAGATGAGATTGATAATTTTGTTCATATTTTTTCTTTATCCATAGTGAAAAATTAGATTTTTTTTTTTCTTTTTTCTTCTTCCATTATTATTTACGATACATAAATACGTACGTTATACTATATCATGTATACCTATGATGTTAAATATAGTTCTGCGGGATAATTTCTCACGATTTAACATAATCTATAACTTATCTTATTTGTGATAAGTGGATAAAGTTTTAAAAGTGCACAGCATCAGTCGTACATATTATAACATACAGTGGACTTCGGTAAAAACAAGAAGATGGCTCTTGACGTGCTCGTCATCCTCTCCGTGCTTGCAACAGGTCCGTATATAAATCTGGAAAGCGTATATAGTGTGTATGTTGAGAGAAATAAGTCAGACTATCAACGGTTTTATTCGATCGTAAAATTTTATTTTTTTTATTTTCAATATTTTTCCTTCCTTTCTTCCTATACTTTCGTTTGCCGAACGTTACATGAGGCGAGCACGCATTTAGAGGTAAGAGAAAGAGAAGTAAAATTAGGAAAAAACAAAAAAAAAAATTAAAAAAAAAAAGAAATGAAAAAAAGAAAGAAAAACAAAAAAAACTCTAATGGTACTTAGTTCGTGTACCTTAAACATGACGCATCGTGACCTGACGAGCATGTGTGTGTAACAATACATGTACTTTTGTATGTACATAAATGTATGTATAGCACAGGAAGAGGTACGATTCTTTTTTATCTCGAGCATATATACATTATATATACATACATAATGTATACCTATATATAAACTGTGCGATGGTTACAACCATGATTTTATTGCCGTGGCAAACATATAAGATAATTTCAGTTTTTCTTTTTACACTCTTACGCTCTAGCTTTTGATTCTTTTTATTTTCAATTTTTCAATTTTTTTTTATAAATCTACGTCCGCTGTATATCTGGGTCACAAACCGAGATTTATAAATATACACGCACTAATTTGATTACGAAAATTGATAAACAAATGAATTTCTTTCCATGAATTTATGTCGTGGCTTGGAAAATGTCATAAACTGTGTATATGAGGAAAATGAAAATGAACATACTTTCTGCCTGAGAGAAAAAAAATTTGTCCCAATTATCACTAATTAGAACAAACGATATGGATGATTTTTTTTTTTCTTGTATTATTTACTTTTTTTTTTGTTTTCACTTACCAAAGCCTCTTAACACCTGAGAGAAGCTTCCTGATGATGCGCTACGGTGCACTCTTCTATAGGTCTCTTAAATACCGCGCTCGTAACTGAAAAAAAAAAAAAATGTAGATTTTCTCACCCATGTCAGTTAATTATTCGTCTGTGAAGAAATTTGTATACAGCATCTAGCTTGCTCAGAGATTGTTGAGAGATCAAAATCAATATTTTCTTTTCTTTTCTTTTCGTTTTTGATTTTACCTTTTTCTTCTAGTTTTTCTTTCTTTATTTTTTGATAAATGAAAGTTTACGGGTGTTGATAGCGCGGGTAGAAGAAGTCAGTAAATATCCGGTGCATTCTTTGGAAAGAAAAAAACTTGGCCTGAATCTTCAGCCTCTTAATGAATAGAAGTATATTATATACTTCTTATACCATGTACCATCAGGTATACTAGTATAAAATTCTACTATACCGGTAGTTCCACAGCACATTTCGATCCTTTCACTCTCAAAAAAGATGATGCAGTTTATTTTCTTAATTTATCTCCCGTTGCTGCACCTCGTGGCTCAACCGACTAAATATAGGCGGGTAGATCTCGCCGCGAAAGACAAAAGTAACTGTTGCTATATCGGCCATGCTGTAGTAGAAATCTAAACTAGAAACTAACTTTGGCTATCGTCAGTGACCAGAAAGAAAGAAAGCAACCCTCAAACAGCTACGCTAAAAAAAAATAAGTCAATCGACAGGAAGTTGTGATAATAAAATTACTGCATCAGTTCAGCAACGGATTGCGTTGTTTGGAAATTTCAAACTATGTAGAAAAATTCCGAATCTACTGAATTTTGACAGGTCATTTTTTTTCTCAAATTTATCGCGCCTTCTGTCTATCGTATTTACTAATTCTTGTTTTACGAGAATTTTTTTTTCTTTTTTATTTCAAATATCTTTTTTCTCTTCGTTTCATATAATAATACGACTTCTTCGTTTCTCTATTCCTGTCCCACACGCGAGGCACTTTTATGTACTTTTTCAGAACACCCGCGCACGCCGGACACATGTATATCCAAATTTATGTTTAGGTATATCACGGCGCTGAACTATCAAAGAATGAAAAAAATACACAAAAAAGGAAACAAAGAATAAAAAAAATCGAAAGAAGTAGTAACTCTGTAGAGATTTGGTTTCGATTGTCAAATATGGCAGATCGTTGAACTGCAGCACCGGCAGCAGCAGGAGGCATAAAGATCGTGATGTATTTGAAAATATATTGTCATCACTAACACCCGTTACCTACTGCAACGGCCTCTTCGCATCGGAAAGCTATCGATCATTTTTTTCCAACAATATATTTCGTTCTATATATGGTATCGATATGTAAATAGCTATAGGTATACTCGTACGTACATATCGTCTATCGCATCTGCAGCTATATTGCGGATATATTATCGACTGTTCACTGCTAGCTGTCAAACAGGCTATATAATATTTCTATGTACACATATATATGATACATATAATACCATATATCAAAATTTTCGAAAGCTGGCCAAGCGCCACATTGGATCAAATATTTTTATTCTTTCATTTATTTATTTATTTATTCATTTATATATTTTTATTTTCGTTCACCATAATGTACACAATATACCTATATATACGAAATAATAACTAAAATCGTGAATTCAACGTTACCCCCTTCATCTGTAATGCAATTGATTGTTCACTTTGACGGGTTCGATAGAACAGAATCAATTTTCTCTCGACTACACGTGAAACATTTGAATCAGAATTGGATTGAAATTTACACGTCATGTGAATAATTTTTTTGTTTCATTTTTTATTGGTTTTTATCGAAACCTAAATCTATAGGATGAGTAGGTATGTATGTACACATGCAAGATGTCCATGTACTCCATGTGATCAACTCGATTAGGTACATTCTGACCCTTGCTATTCTTTCATTCTTCTGATTCTTTTTTATTTCTCTTGGTTTTTTTTTGCTTCTTCATTTTTTTTCAACTGATGGTGAACACATTCGAAAATGCATTCACACGCGCGAAGAAGAGATAAAATCGTTACCGAACTGTTCTATTATAAGAAGTGGTGGAGATCTTAGATTTTATTTAGATCGTGTGGATGAAAATCATTGGGATTTGTGGCGAGTAGGTATCGATGACGTGAAGGGATAGCCTTATTGGTACGTAGTCGCAGCTAGTCCGCAGCCGGCCCAGCTACACGAAAAAGTTGTCCAAACGCGCGCTTCCCCGCGAAGCGATTCAGAATCAACCTAACCGGGCGCACATCCGAATTTACGCACTCGCACGTCTACAACATGCGTTCGGATTTGTTCATCTTAAATTTTACTTTTCAACTTCCATTTCCACCGATTTTTAAAGTTTTTCTTCTAAACTTAGAAGTAGAAAAATTGTTAGCGTCGGAGACTTCTAGTTGGCAGGGGATGCACCATATGCAACTTGCCAAAAAAAAAAAAAAAAAACAAGGAGAGGAAGTTTGCAGGAGTTTTTGGTGTACCTGCGTACTCTATTCTTCTTGGGAAAATTGCTAACGATAAGCAAATTTGGTATTAACAAAAACAATTCGATGATTAATGCATTCGTTTTGCATGAAACTTTGGCAAAAACAAAAAAAAAAATCAACTCACTAATGAGAAGAGAAAATGCAGTATCTTTAAATATTTTCATGAAATCGTTTTTTTTTTTTGTCGCAAATTTATGCAACAAATAACTTTCGAAATTACTTGGAGTGAGTAGCATTACACTCATAACCACATATAGTACTAACTATATTGTAATTAAGAATATCTTTGAGTAAAACGGCGCCTGGCGCCAGTAGCGGCGTCGCGGGACTATGCGCGATTAATTGAATCTATGACCCCGTCGCATATAAACTCGTGTCTAAGTATACGTATAATATACATACATATGTATAGGTATTTCGCGTGACATATTTTTGAACAATAGCTTTATACATATACCTACTATATATAAAGTTAGTTAGCTGAAATTCAACATTTTCCTATTTACAGGTATTAGTTTACAACCGTCGCGTCGTTAGGTTAACTTGCGAATCTAATAGTTTCGTTGACGGATCAATACAGACACACATGCAATTTGAAACTCACACGTAATTTTCCGGCATTCTCACCGGGATACGTTAGCACATACATCGAGCACAATAATCATTATCACCTAGAACTGCAGGTTACACTAACTATATAGATGATATTTTATACCATGTACCAAGAGGTTGAATGCTTTTTGAATTTAATGGCAATGCCATTCACTCGCGGCTATTCGTGGATCTTGATGAAGTAGGAAATTCAAACGCGTCCGCTGCATGCAGGAAGTACGCTTTTTACTACGAATAATAACGATTGAAATGGATGAATAACATACGACCCTTTTCATTCCATCGCAATAAATACATAAATAAATAAGCAAATGATTAAATACATAAATAAGAAAAAAATTAAAAAGAATAAATTCTGATTACAATTAGACCTCGTCATGTATACAAGGAGTCCTCCTGTATAGTGGCCGCACTAGTTATGCGCATGCGCATAACGGGTGGCCAGTATACAGGAGTACTCCTCATACATGGTTTTTTACCACAACTCTTTGAAAAATACATGATGAAAAAATTAAAAAAAAATAATAACGCTGACGCCATTACGACACCTACACAATTACTTAACGATTGAAGAGGTAGGTAATTGCTGTAATATAATATGTACACGTGTATATATTTACATATATCAGCTGCACTTATGGACAAAACTATTTGTTAATAAAACCATATCCGAATCTCCTTGGATTCAGAGACACCGTGTGTACTTAGAGAAAGTTATATAGCTTTATATAGGAATAATATACTCGTATTGTATTCAAATGCGTGCGCGGTTTACATATATATATATACTGCAAGTAAAATAATTAATGAACTCTATAAATTTAACTCGCAACTAGGCGTGACCCTGACAAATCTCTTTGCGTGCGTACGACAAAATAGAAGTACAGCCGAAAATTCAACGTTGTAATAGCAGCTCGGTCATAAACAATTTTAAGGAAGTCATAGAATATCTTCTGTAACTGCAGGTAAAACTAGAATTCTGATTTTGTATTCAAATCTCTTTGACATCCCTGTAAACACACCCAACTGCGACCACGTCACTTGAATTATTCTGTTGACTAATGCTTTTTTTTCTCCAATGACGCTCGCAGGATTTTCGCTCGTAATATGAAAACGAAAAATCGAAACCCTGCACCTCATTTTCACGTGATACGAAAATTATTATAATTTTTTCTCCAAACAGGTTCAACGTGCAGCGAAACGCGGGACAAGAGCGTGAATTTTACGTCCAATTGATTTTCAATACTCGGTCTGATTCACCCTGGGGCTATTATACATATGTATAAATAGGTTTCGGGTAATGATGATTATTCGGATGCGCATATATATAGGGTGAGTCAATCCAAAGTCCGAGAAGGGGAGGAGCCTCATTCGGTTTTCTTGACCAGTGAACGCGTCGCACGCGAGAAAAATGGTAAGAATTAGGAAAGTCGACTTAAAAATATAGCATGCTCAACGAATGAGGAAGTCGAGTCGATGACATGCGCATATCTGCCAAATCGAGCTTCTCCCAACATCAGAGTTCGGAAAAACTCACCCTGTATACATATACTTATATGTATGTAAAATAAAAATAATCTTACATAAAACATATGTACATGCACTTTCATAATAGATGCGTACAGTGAAACAAGATTATTAAAACGGATTTTATAAAAGAAGCCACGGTATTAATTGAATCGGTAATTTGTTTGGTATGTGATCGGTGAGCTTAATTACAGCTGTCTAACGGGAATGATTGAGAGGCCCAGGAGCCGAAAACCTGGCTGCTGACTTCTTCAAACGTCAGTTAGTTTAACTCCCGTGATTTAAAAAACAAAAAAATTAAAAAAATTAAGATAAATAAATAAATGAAAATAGAAATAATAATAGTAACCAACAGAGAAGGAACGGAGAAAGAGAAGGAAAATATCATCCCGCTTGAATACTTTCATCACGTTATCAATCAAATAACTCAACTGCTTTTATCGATCTGAGGTATATAATAAATAATTTTAAAATACCCACGAACTGCATCTTTGTTTCAAAGGCGTCAATTTTAATTCAACCCTATGTAGAAATTATAATCATCGCTTCATTGCATAATGATCGTTATCATTATCATCATCATAATTTGCAGGATAATTACGGAATAATTTTTCGAATTACGTCAACTAGTACAATAAACTAGTAGTTCTGAGTTTGTAATTAATTCATGATTTTGAGAAAGGTGCAGCAGGTGATTCAGGTTTAAATTTTTCATAAATAATGTTCCGTATGCACCGAGAATCCTGTATAGGTATTACAGTATAGAAATGTATAAAATACATATGCATGTATAATAAATAAATGCAATCCCGTGAGAATATTATACGTGACGCGACCAGAGGTAGGATCTCCGCGATATACAATATTGTATGTACATATATTTTCTTCCTGTATAGGGAAAAGAAAAAGATTCAGAACAGTAGCACGATAAATTATTTTTTTTTTCGTTTTTTTTGCTCTTTCTTTTCTTTTCGTTGCTTTTTTCTACTTTGCCACGACCACGTCGCGCAAGAACATTGGGCATAAAATTCTGATACGGGCTTGACAGCAAGTTCACATTGTTCCGATTTCCTTCCAAACAACACGATATGAGACGAAAATGAGAGCGAAAAATCAAAGGGGGGAAAAAACAGAAAAGGAAATGATGTACAACTAGTTGTATCATTTAATATTAACTTTCTACGTATAATATTTTTGACCTACTGACTTAATTAATTATTAACTTTTGCAGAACGTGGGTATGGTATAGGGTATATATATGTATAGTTATATTCATGTATTTCTCCATGGTAATTTGATAGAACTGTGCCGAGCACTTCGAAATGAAAAGAAAAAAAAAAAACCAAACAGAAGACAAAAAAAAAAGGAAATGAAACAAGAATACGAAAACATTTTGCGGCTTAGCGAGTGACCACCAGATCTTGTCTTGAAGTTTATCAATGTCAGAGAATCTATATCGATTCCGACAAGTAAATTCTATACACATACGTTTTCAATCCGATTTCATTTCCATATTAGATTGACAATATGAATGTTGACAGTTGATTCCTGTCAATATTATGCGTAAAAACCGATTTTCCAGATTGATACGGAAAAACACGCGTCAGCAATCAAAATTGTCAATTTATGGATACACGCAATATTCATTTTTTCGATCAGTTTTCTTCCTTTTAACAAAACCCTATCCAAAAAAGTAGATGCCCCATTTCCCTCATTCTTTCATATTAAATACCTCGATAAATGTTTCAACCAATTATGAGCGACGTGTTTTCGTCCCTATTTCGGTTGTAGACATGATTCAGATTTATCATACTAATGAAAAAAAAAGAAAAGAACACGGGTTTAGATGTGGAGAAAATGCAGGTCGCGCGTGTGTGTATAGAACCAAATGGAAAAACGTTGTCTGATACCCAAGCAAGCGGCAACGTGGGGAAAAAAAAAAGAAAAAAAAAATTAGAGATGGTGTGAGAGAGAAATAAAGGTCCACAGCAAAATACATACCTATGTAGAGAGCAAAGTGAAAATATTCGTAAAGTTTATTCGAACAGACGGAATTTTATACGAATAATACGTGTACAATAAGGTTTACCTACTTTTTGATTTTTCTTGGTTCCATTTTTTTTTCTTCAATCGCAAAAAGATCCAGATGCCATATCGACGATTACGTTCATCATTGTAGGTTTTAAGTGCGGCAGTTTACGAGAATTGTCGTCCTAGGTTGAATATATGTAGATTAGTATTTCATAATTAGGGTCAATTTAATGTAACGTTGAATTCTGAGTATTTGTAGGTGACGAAATTCAAATGCACACGATGAAATATATTGTAGATCATATAGTTTAATGTGTTCGATGAGAAGTTATGTTACTTATATACATACGAGTCCACCTATTTATTAAGTAATGAAATATCATTTTATAACGTATGTCGAATTTGGTTCAGCAATAAATCATTAATAAACTATTACAACAATGTATGTATAATTTACTCTTACAATTACACAACGATCTATCATTATATTATGATTTACAACATTTTCATTGCGCTTTAGTTAACCCTTGAAATATAAGGTGTCAAAATACATGTCCGTCATTCCACGCAAAATAAGACCAATAATTTTTCCTTCCAATTTATTAAATTCCGCACATATGCGATTTTTTGAATGAAGGAAAAAGATTTGTCGAAATTAAAGTAGATAAATACTGTGAAAATTTATAAATGCTTCTCAAAACTATAACAATCATCTGAAGATTCATACGAATCAAATCAGAAATTGTAAGGGAAAATCAGCGGTCAAATTGGCATGGAATGGCTCCTATATGTAAGTATATATGTATACGTCTCGTTAACACACATGTACCTACATACATTTTTCTAGAAGCACGTTCCGGATTATACTTTGCATTAGTCATAGAACTAGATTATACGCATAGAAGTATTAATTTAAGTCGCAGATTTAACATCTGATTTAATAATGAAATTTGGACGGAATAGATTCTATGAAGACCAGTCCATTCACGTAACACAGACACATATTTTTGAGTATATAAGTATTGAAAATCACCCACGCCTAAATGTATAAAGAGCTGCTAATAATTGATCGTTGTAACACACCTTTCTTTAAGGTCAACATCCTATCCTGAATGTACATTAAAACTTGGATTTCCATTCCGTATGGCAACATTCGGACCAAGAACGAGTTAATTGAAATCAGCGATTTTATTTATTGTTCGAATCAATTTGCAACTGCCCACGGATATCGGTTTTATCGTGAGAAGCTTTCTGAATGGATTTATCGGTTTTATAATCCACAGTAGAAACAAAAAAAAAGATGAATCTAGTGAATCCTGATCACAAATGAAACTTAACTTACTTCTCTCTTCGGGAGAATGCTTTTGCAAAAAAAGATACTATGTATAGGGTGAGTCATTTCAAACTCTGAGCACAGGAGGAGCCTCATACGGTTTTACCGGCAGTCAACGCGCCGCAGATGAAAAAAATGGAAAGAATGAGAAAAGTCGACTCAAAAAAATAGCATGCTTAACGAATGAGGAGGTCGAGTCGACGTCAAGCGCATATCTGCCAAATCAAGCTCCTCCCAGTCTCGGAGTTTAGAAAAACTCACCCTGTACATGTTTTGAAATTTTTTTTTTTCTCATAAAATTATTATTAATTGAATAAAACCGTGTTTATAGCTTTTAAATTGTTTTACCCACTTGGCTGAAATTTGACTGATATTCAAACGATGCGATTTTACTATTCGAGAAATCGATGTGTGATGAGCATGAAGAACAAACGAATAAAAACGAGAATGAGGATAGAGGTAGAATTTCTCGGCGTATCGCATTTTATTTTTTTTTATTTTTCATTCACCGCTCTGTTTAGGCAACACCCTCGACTCTCACGTCCCTATTTACGAAACACGCTTCAGTTGAGACGAAATATCGTAAACCTGAATCGCGTGGAAGGCCTGAATCGGACGTTTAGTTCGTATAATATAATCTTAAGGTTATAATCCTTTGGGTCTTGGGACTTCTGGACTCCATAAAGATCTCGGGACTCGCCCATAAAGTTCATACACAATTACACACCTCTGTACGGATCAAGGGTTAATAGAAACCATTATAGCCTTAAGGAAGGAGAGAAAAAATTTACTCACATATTTTCGGGCTGGAATTATTATTGCACCGCGCTTTGTTAATAGGTTATGTGCAACTCTGCAAGATATTTATCCTGGATCTTGAAGATATATCCTGAAAGAACATATCATGTAACACAATTTTGAAGTTAACTTTCAGGGCTAACGACCGGGAGATATTGTTCCGAGCTTAATTGACTCGACGAATTTGTGGTTTTGATGTCAAATTTAATCAAACGATTGAGAGAATAGTTAATTTCTTGCGATTTTGAAACATAGAACTCAAAAAATCTAAAGCCTCTAGCCTTTGATTTTTCTCGATCTTGGGGTTGAAAATTAAAATCTTCTCTTCAATGTAATTTCAATTTTTCTATTTTTTCTCGTAATTGTGCGAGAAACTCAAGTAACTCGAAAAAATAGAAGAAAATAAAATAAATAAAAACATTGTTATAGAAGACGTTCCGACGTTCCCCAGTTACCGTTGAAACTTTACTCCGTTAATTATAGTGGAGCCATCTTCTAAGGATTATATGTCCTTATATACACTCGATCCTCCTCAGTTTATTCCTGCCATTAAAATTTGTTCTGCAATTCGTACATGAGATGTTGTGCTGAATATTCTATGTACCTAATATTTGATAGAATTCTGAAATAGACCAAAAACACTCCCTTTATAAATATACATATATAACATGCACATAAAATTTTCTATTATTTTTTTCTTCCGTCTACACGAGGCAAAAATGTGATTTTTCAAAACTATTCTTTCAACTTTTGACAATATTTTTTATCGATTGGTTTCAAAAAAAATTTCATCTTTCATTCGTTCTACCTCCCGCGGTATATTCGTTGAATCTAGAGATTTGAGATGAACTGGAATTTCGTCTACAGAGAATTACTACCATGTATACCTACTTGTTTTTCTTCTCTGCACAGCTATTAAAAAGAACTTGTTGCACCCGGAGATGCGAAAAACGTGCATGTAAAAATTATATTCTGGTCCCGCAAATCCTGAGTTATAATGCATGAATATTTCTGCACAGATATAATCCTATTCGGCGTGCATTTAATTCTTTCCGACAGCTGTCAGAACGCGTATAAAAATTGTAATACTTTACATTAAATAACCGTTAGTTATAATTGCTTTTTTTTGTTCTTTTTTTTTTATTATTTTTGTTTATTTTGTCTTCACTTTTTTTTTTATCTTCAACCGAAACCAACTTTGGAAAAAAATATAACAGAAAGATTTTAATTCTTCTAGCCAATTTGATTTCTTTCTGTTTTTTTTCTTCGACACCTCATATATATACATCCGGGGTCCGAGTATATAGACTAAGTAGAAAAGAGAGAGCTCCGGTTTGGCTGCAAAAATTGGATGAGATGAGCCGATGACGTGTGATTTTGTCGCTGCGTAGCTTTAGAATTAATTATTGTTATTATTATTTCTATACAAGGATAACCCATTGACTGTATGGCATTAAATTTTTTGTGCCCAGGCTGCACAGTTTGAATATAATTCGATGGCTGTGACGCGGAGCATCGTTAAATTCCGCGTGACCGTTCACGGTGTGTAGGATTTCGCACAGATTTAATTCTCCCTTCCACATAGCCGGGGTTATAATCTAATGACGAATAATTTCGACCGGCATGAGATGTACAGTTCTGTATATGGGATTTCAAACTTTATGCCATGTATATATGGTCCCTATTTATACGTACATGTATGGGTAGCAAATATTTATACCTAATAGATTCGCGTGGGCGGTATTATTCAGCCGTTAATATAATATACAATTTAATTACGTAACTATCCTGCGGCTCATTACCCGCTTGCAGACACTTAGTACACCGCATAGGGTGTTCCGTTGTAAAATCATGTATAGATTCGTGTTATGTGCATACAATGGTAATTACTCATGTTTTTGGAATCATGCCGGCAACGGTATTATTTCGGTCGCATTTTATGTACAGCGACTGAATCGAATTTCAATTATTCAATCCACAATTCAAACGATTGTCGAAGTTATCAAAATATCATTTCGTGCAAATACCCGGTTTATTTCCGATTCTGTGCATGTATAAAATTGTACAAACATTTTGAAACTGAAAAATCGTACTTCTATCGCCGATGACAACAATTAATTATTTTATAATTATCGCATAAAACGTCGCGATGCGTTTCGTCGGAATATCGGTCGCGAATTTCTGCGGATTGCGGATTCATCAAACACTTCCATCCATCTCACACCTGACGTGGATACTTACATGTACCTATAATTGAATACAAAGAATACGATCAATTTTCAAAACCGGTTCAATAAATTTAAAAACAAAAATGAATAAATAAATAATTAAAAAACGGAGAGACAAATATATAATATAAATGCAACAATGGCGAAGCGTGCGCTACTCGCACCACGCCTCGTTACATTTCGCTCTCACGCAGCTATTTCATGTAGATTTGCAGCCAGAAACAGCAACACCGCCACCACCACCGCCCCGTACATAGAATGAGCTATATGGTCGAGTGTGGGGCAAGAAAAAGAAGAAAAAAAAACGAAAAAAAAGAAAATAAATCCATAGAGAAAACTTCAGTATAGATATAAATGTGCACGCATTACACATGTTCTCTCTCTCTATCCCTTTCGCTCTCTTTTTCTCTTCCTTTTTGCCCTGGAGCCGCAAGACGAGGGTCCTGACCTTTGTCAACGAGTCTTTACATACCTATACGTTATACATGTACCACTCTAAGGATTCTGCGGGGCAAAAGAGTTGAGTATGTATATGAATACTTTTTTTTATAACATCTATGTAGATGTGTGTGACTTTAAATGTTGTAATACATACCGGAGAAATGTGGATGTTCTCGAATTGCCCATCAAAGTGAAGATTATATCATAAGAAAAAAATATGATATAATAAAAAATCTGACCTTAAAAATGATGTTTCAATTTTAACAGTGGACAAAAATCAATTTCATAAATAAATCGACACACATAATATTTCCGCATCGTCAAATTATCGCGTCTTGCGATTGATATTGCTTTAATTTCAGTGTCGCGGAGTAGGAAAAAAAAAGCAAAAAGCATATGGCGGTGACAATAATATCACTGAACCAAGATTAATTTACGCGTTGTAGATTTTATAAAATGAAATGAAACAGAAGAAAGAAATAAACAAAATAAAAACAATAAAAAGTTAACATCTTATCTCGTTCATCGACTAAATAAATGTTTCACCGTAGAGCGTATTTAATTTTTTTTTTCAAGTTTCATTCGAATTTTTTTTTTCACCTACACTGGACGTATGGAATACGGGGGGTGGGAGTTTCTTTTTGAACGTAAAAAATTAAATAATCTTTCTTTATGAAATACGGCACTGTTTCGTCCCCGCCCTCGCGTCCTTTTCACCTGTCCATGTGTAGGATGTATGGTATATTACACACATCGTATATACATAGACGAAAGCGCATGTACATATTATACATACCTGTATGTATAATAACGTACCTGACGCTCTGAAATTGAGACATTGCTGAAGAAAAAAACAAACAAGCAAAGCACCCCTGATCACGCCTGCGCAATTTTTCAAATTCATCATGAAATACGATAACGTAATAATATGATGATAAAAATAATAATAGTAACATGACATCAAATCGGATATTCAATTCAACCTCCTTAAACACTGTGTACATCGTTATCCTCTTTCTGCATTATATGTTTTCGATTGTTTTTTTTTCTTATTTCGTTTAAATATTTTATTTTATCTTTAAAATGTATTGAAAAAAAAGTGCATAAATTTGCCGAGAGTTGATAATTTCTCACGAATGGTCGCGATCGAGCGAGGATGAAATAATAATGACAACAACAACAATGATAATAATAATAATAATGATAATAATAATAATTCCAATTAAACGGCTGTCCAAGGTTTGCCGTGAAAAAAAAAGGAGAATATCACATAATTATATTGAAACGAACGAGTGTGCCTTAATTTGGTTGTGAAGTCTTACGAATAATTATATCAGCGAATAAACGATTCAAGGAAATTCTAAACTCTCTAATTAGAAGGAGGTGAAATGGTATAACAATAACATCCATGTATAAGCTTGGTTCCAGATTCTAGTCTGTCTAGAATGTAAGTGTTTCATATTATACAAACTGAAGGGCTCTGGAAATAACGTTGCGTTTTTTTTTTCGTTTTATGTTTTATATCTGTTCACGTATATATAATTGATTCGCTAATTAACGATCTTAAACACTTTTTTATTTTTTTCTTCTCTATTCTACAAATGTTTGTCAGTCTCGATTTACAAAAATATCTGGGCACAACGAACAAATTGAAAGTTAAAGATACGATAGAGTTTTCCATTCGAGAATAAAATACAATCTCTCGGCTGCACGTTTAAAATGAAAGAAAAAACAAATTAGAAAGACGAGAAAAAAAAATGAGAAAAAAGAGAAGAAAAAAAATCAGCTGCCAGAAGCTGTCTACAAGATGTGCATTATAGTCGCCGTATAAGTTGCTGTAACCGCGAGAATATCACTTTAGGCAATTATGTTTGCACGTTATGAAAAATGGGATGCCGATGCAACGTAACAGCAATATGGAGAGAACCAGATGGAGAACCATATAATAAGATTGAAAGCCGTGTCAAACGAATGTTTAGGTAGAACCGTGACTAATTAAGTTTTTTACGCGTGTGTCCAGCTGGTGGATCTTGTCTGTACTACGTATACCTATACATATAGGGCATTTCGCTCCAAATAGCCCTCCCTGTCATTCACAATGTTTTATATATTACAGAGTACACGCTGATTTTTCATTCGTTATTCTGAAGAAATTCACGTACAGTTTCTGTTATGGAAAACGATGATTTTTAAACGAAAACGAGAGTGGAATTCAAGTTTTCTTTCGTTCAATTTTTTCTTTTTTTTTTTGTCTTTTTTTGAGATTGAGAGAAATTCTTTTCTTTTCGTGTAAAACTAAAGTTTCACTGTGGAATCGGTAAAATGATTTCACCGCATAGAATAGATTATCCATATGGGTCCAGGGCCAGGTGATTCGTCGCGGAATGCCCTATACATAAATGAACTGATTGAAGATTGAACGCAACACGAAGCGAATGAAGCAAAAAAAGTTTCACATCTCTCTGAATTAGAGACACCATCTTATTGTATATAAATCTATGTAATATATAAGATGAGATGGAAGAACGACATGATGGAGAGGAATTCGGAAGAATAATTCAACTGTGATCAATTTATAATCCAAAGGTGTTTTCGGAGGTTGTCCACCCGTAGAACCACCGCAATGGGGATCTGTAAGAGAACGGGTCCTGAAGACTGGATCTCTTCAGACGATCTACTCCTGCGAACCCGGTCGACGACTGAGAGGTCATAAGGTCCTAACGTGTGTTGGAAACGGTTGGAATTACCAAGTACCAAAATGCATACCGATAGGTGAGTGTAAGCTATTTAAAAGAAAATTATATGTATAATCAAACGAATGAATAAAAATATTCTATAATTCTGAAATTCGGATTACAGTGATCGGAAAGAGGAATTAATTTCGATAAGTCTAACTTAATTATATTATGAGTTATTACATGGTGAATCGATGAATCAGTGAGATTTAATCAAGCGATTTGATATTGTACCGATGCGGGGGCGTCCGACTTTTTGATTGGGGAATAAATGATCTATCAATCAAATCGTGACGTGAAAGTATATAACATTAACGTCTTCAATATACATATGTACACGTATACCTAGGTACATATGTACGTTCGTTTTTTGTTTCGTTATTAACGCGATATAAGTGAACACGTATCGATCAATTAGACAGCCGTTTCATCCTCAATAAACAGGAACGCCTACAATCCTGCAGGTTGTATAGTCTGGACCATAAAAGAACTAAAGCTCGAAGCTAAAGGTGAACATCCGATTGAACGACGCCGGTTTATTCCTGCTGAAGAAGCAGTTGCGTGTTCAAATGCGACGTCTGTAATTAACGGCATATTATATTATCATTGTATAATACAGATATATAATTGTTTATCATGTAACATACTCATGGGGGTTAATTGAATTTTCTCGCTTATTTTCTATGGGTATACATAAAAAATCTGGACCAACAATAGACATACCATATATATTATAAATGTATACGTGTAACTGTAATAACGCGATATGATTTATAGCCGGAAAAGCCGCGCAGTCATTTTTCTTTTATTCTTTTTTTTCCCTAGTCCAGAGGACACCGTTATGTGGTTTGTTTCACTATACAGTGTGCATAGTGCCTGTGCACCATATATACATATAATCCGATCGACCAACTCGTGTTCATTCGGACTTGCACCATAATATTCACGGGGCTTCTATACCATACAAAATTATTTTCATGTGCTTCATATATTCGACAAGGTGATTGTGCATATAAATAGTACACACCCGTATGTATATATCTTCCCAGGGGCCCTATATACCTACGTAAATCGAACATACCTAGATATACACGCGGATGTCGTGTACAGGTCATAGAGTTCACCGCGTAATCACTCCGCGACGAAGTCGTAACTCATCTTCAAGAATCCTTTTTTTCGTTTTCCTTTATTTCCTTAATTTTTTTCTTCTTCTACTATCTACTTGATTTATACGCACATCTGTATGGGTACATTACATACGTAGGTACGTTCACTTTAAACTTCGGAAGAAACTTATATACTACCGAACACCGCGGTGGCTTCCATATTTTACATTCAGATCGAGGAGTGACTTAATCAAAAGGGCACAACCGCAGAAAGTGAAGCTGCTGCCCAAAGGGGGTTGAGCCCTGCGAATGTCAAGAGATTGAAGAATTAAAACGAAAAAAATAATCAAAAAACTTCAAATCTAGTCAGAAATTGACGTTAAGAAATACCTAGGCCGTGTTAATTTTTCTAGGATACATATCCTTCTGACAGATTACCACAATTCATTTTTTTTTAATCCGAGCTACCGTAAAAATGAATGAAAA
This sequence comes from Athalia circularis, assembly GCA_963978495.1. Lineage (NCBI taxonomy): Eukaryota > Metazoa > Arthropoda > Insecta > Hymenoptera > Athaliidae > Athalia > Athalia circularis. The sequence goes on along the minus strand of OZ021700.1, from coordinate 12,170,083 downwards.
ATATATACGGAAATTTGGAAACGCGCTCTCAACAAGGACCACCTAAAATTATTTCCTCACATCATACGGTGGCGTAATTTCTGATTCTTTAGAAAACATATATTATTACTCAGAATTGTTTAATTTCTCTTTAATAAAAGATATCCTTCAGGATCGTCATATCAGGATGAGTACTTAAGCTCGCAGTCGGCTTGCTTCAAAGAGTTTCAGGGTCACGACGGGGTAGACTTTAGGGTCATATGGAATCGTGGTTATGTCGTACGCACTTTGAACTACATGCAGGAAATAACATGGAACGTCGGAGGAGGTTTGAGGGGATTAGGGAAGGGGGAAAACAAGGGAGAAAATATAAGAGGAAGAGATAGCGGAATGAAGGGCCGCGGAGATATAGTATTATTTGCTTTAGGTTCAAGACTCAGTATTTTCATACATAACACAAGAGCCATTACTCAACCGATGTGATGTCAGAAAATCAAGGGAATTTTACCTTCTCCACTTCGAAATATACGCATACCTATGTACATATAGGTATTATAAATCGGGTTTTCGGGCGCCACTTTGGTACTATTTAAAAACGAGCCTATACAAATATATTCGAAACGGAAGCAAAATCCGTCGTGGCTGCACGTAAATCCCGCTAATTAGTACACATACACATAATACATTTGCTTGTTCTTTTTAATTACGTGTGCATGTGGTATTTAAACCAGGTATAAACATGAAAGTGGAGAAAAGGGGTCCAATCTCTTCTCGATATCTGGAATAACTTTAAGAATCCTGTAAAGTAATGCCAAAACGATCCTCAGCGAATTTTAAAACTCAAATTTAATAGCCATCTATGACAAAATAAAATTCTCAAGCGCTGTTCGACCCTTTGCGAATGAAGTGGATTTTTACCAATCAGATTAAAACTGATTGCAGAGTAAAAAATACTCAACGTGCATTTCTTCATTTTTTTTAATGATTTTTTTTTTGTTAATTTTTCCCTCTGTTCCGTTCGTTTTTTTTTTTTGTTTTTTATATCTTTTTTTCTCCCAATCAAGTGCATATGGCCGATTCTGTACCGGACGGGTGCCAAACGTGATTTTTTTTTAGAGGTCATTTTCGTGGATGAGAGAATGACGAGTTTTTGAACCTCTCGCGTCCCATTGTTATCCTACTCGGGATTTCATCCGCGAGGGACGATATTTGTTTCCGATGTTAGCACCGCGGGAGATAACGACTTGACAATAGTCATTTGTTTGCCCAAAAAGAGAGGGGAATAAAAAAAAAACTCTACGACTTTTTACCATGAAAAGGGATTTTAAACCTTTGAAGTATTATATAAATTGTATTCCTAAATGGTTAGTAGTTTTACAAATATTGGGTTGGTTTCAAAATAAATAAAAACATCAAAAGATAGAAAAAAAGAACACGTCAAAAACAAGTTTCCCGGTACCTGAATTAAAGTATCGGATTCACTGAGGTTATTATTATATTTTCGTACGAAGTTAAACCGTAATCTATAGAACTTCGTACGTGTTTAGTGAGGATCGATCGATCAATATTAACTGTCTGCGATGATGGTTGACGGGCATCGGTGAAATGTGTAACATCATTACCATATATTTGGAACAGAATGAACGTCATTATTTGTATGTGGCTAAATTTTTCATTTTCTTTTTTTTTTCTCTAATTCAATTACAATTCCCCTTTCACACGAATATGAATAAAGATATGAAATATGTAGAAATGATTTTCGCATTTATTACAGTAATTGATACATATTTATACGTGTGACATCCATTTTATATGGTTGAACGCGAAAGTGGAGTGATTAGGAATGATCACGATTTGAAAACATGACGTTTCCTCAAACGATGGTAATACCGCAACTGCAAGCTTACGTGTTTTAATCGAACCGTGAAACTCGGCAAAGTTTAAGAAACGGAAAATTGCATCTTGATCTTCATTTCCATGCTTTAAAATAGTCACGGACTTCTAGCAATAGTCATGATTATGTTCAAGGTGTATATGACCACCACCAAATAGAATCGATAATTGATTACTATCTAACCAATAAATGCGGAGTCAATTAATTCAATCGATTTAAAGATTCAACCATCCAATATAGAGATAGCCACGCGCATCAGCTATTTGTTCAGTTGGACACGTAGAGAAATTAATTACAACCGATCGAATAATGCGGGGCTGCCGTTGCCCGAAGTCGAAGCTATAGTTAGATTGGAGTGTTCACGAAACTCGGTAGTAGCTGGATGACTTAAGATTTATCTTAGATCTAAGATCTATACATGGCCAGGTCACTACACACATAAAATATGATAGATTTCTATCCCTGCCTATGAAATTTTCCACGACCGATCGCCTCACCAAAGTAAATAGCACCTCGATCGTAAAAAAGAGAAAGAGCAAAAATAAAAAACAAATTTGTATAATTATGTGATAAAAAAACTATCATCTCTGCGGGAAGTTTTTTGTGTCATATAATACGACATCAAGAACTTGTAACCCGGTTATAAATGTATTAGTGATACGTTTGGAATTTTCATCCTGCAGGATGTAGATTTGATATCAATATTAAAGAACCATAGGTATATGCGGTTGAGTATAAGCCCCCGACGTATATAGATGTTTATCCACTAATGGTGCTTGAAACTTTGATACTTGAACGTTCATTTTACACCATAAGTAACTTCATAAATGACCCGAGTCGATCGATTATTTTTACACCCATATTCCATATAACAAGGACATTTTACTTTATACCGGACTTTTCGCGACATTCGTTTAGCAGCTGAGCCGAATAGCTTGAAATTTTATCCGCGCACAAAGCGGATCGAACCGTGAAATTGAAAGCTCTATCGAAAAAAAAAATAAAGTAAAATAAGACGTTTCAAAATATATCATTTTTCTTGTGAGAAAAACTTTCGATAATTATTGGCAAGAATAATGCAGAGGATAAAAATTCTACTATGATTATTATTAGATATTATTATTATTATTGTTATTATTTCTAAGAAAATAACTTCTGTTAAATCAATTCTCTTTTAATATCTCTGCGTTTATACTTGTAATATAATTGAAGCTTCAACTTTGTCAGCGAGTAGGGCGTTCTAACTTTTTCTAGTTTTTTTCGTACTTGTTGTTCGAATTTGTTTTTTATTTGTTCTGTTTTTGTTTTTTTTTTCTTTTTCTTTCTTCTTGTCGTTACCTTTGGAGCAGCGACGATAATATAAATGAATACATCCCAGCCCAGCTTACAAGCTCGACGATATGGAGATTTTACTTTTCATTCTTTATACCTCGAGTCCAAGAGAATATATTTTTACATATACGGGGGGAGGGTTGGGAAAGGGGGATGAGAGTCTTCTGAATATTGAACCGCGAAATAGGAGGAGTTTTCCGTTACATCTTTCCGTTGAAACGACCCAGCTATAAATCAATCGTGTCCAAAGGTTACACCCCAAGAGATGTTTTTCGCGTAGGAGGATATTCTTAGACGCTCAATCCTGAGGATGAACCTAACAACAATCGGTTTCGGTCAGTGGAAGAGAAGTATAAAGAAGTAAGAAGGATGAGAAGAAGGTGGATGAAGAAAAAAAGAATAAGCGCCACAGCGAATCAATTTTTGAAAGTATTTTTAACAGTGTAGATTGTAAAATAAGAAGCAGGGAGAATAATAAACCTCCAACTGACAAGTCCATCTGGTTTTCAATGAGACGTGCTGTATCGTTAATCAAAACTGCACAATCTCTACAGAACGACGATCCAGATGAGTGGGTACTTGGAAAACCCCCTCTCACCCCCCTGCCCCGACACCATGGAATTACGTCATGATCTTTACTATAAGAGCGTTCCGATAGCACTTTTACTTTTCTTTTTTTTTTTGTTTTTCGCGAAGAAAAGTACATCGTAATGGTTGACGTAAAACCTGGTATAAACTGCATGACATTTCGTCCGTGCCGATATGTAATTATTACTCATAGTTTTATCGTGAAATTAGGATGTTGAATTTATCATGTCATCGGTTACCAAATAATCATCACGATGTACTCTTCTCCGTGTCTACTATTTTCGTCATCGTATGTAACAAAATATTTGTTAGAAATAAAATACATCCCCACAAAAGGGGCGCAAGTCGTTTGCGGCGTTGTTTGTCTGGTTTGATATATTTTTTTTTTTTTACTTGTATTCATTTTTTTATTTTTCTTAATCTACGATACGGTCTGCTCTCGTGACCGAGCAAACCTCCAGTGGTGGCATGCCGTGAATCGGTGCAATCAAGATAAGCTATGGAGATGGTGTGGAGTGCGAGTACATACTCGAGAAGTACATTGCCCTCGGGGCCCTAAGGCCCTACTAAGTCTTTGAGGCTCCTTTAAGGCTCTGAAGAAGGGAGTTTCCTGTTATTCCATCATACCTATTACTACGTATAGCTACTTGTACTCGATTTGACGTTAACACTTCATCGTTGATTGTCAACAACGTTGCAAATTGACGAAAAAACTTGACGATTTTGTGGTTTTTAAGATGCTTTGGTGATTTTTTTTTCGGATTAACCATTTCGCGAGCGCGAATCACGGGTTTGATCTCACGACAATCTTCTTTGACTAAAAATCAAATCATTTTGATAACGTTTTGTTTCTTTTAATAGATATAGTTATTCCACGTACCGTTTTTGATACAAGTCTTGCAAAGGAATTTTTGGAATCTCTGATACGGTTGTTATTTGTGACAACGTCAAAATTTATAACACGCGGTACATGGCGCGAGCTGCTTTTGAGATAACGAGAGCTAATGGACCGGAGCGTTACGCCACGTCTCTTCGTTTCGTTTCATTTCGTTTCGTTTCGTTCGTTTCTTTCGCCTTGCATAAGAAAGCATTTACTTGCGCTGCATTGACATTAAGAAGTCATCCTTATGCGGTACAATACCTTCTTATAGATGGAATTCATCTCTATACGTTCTATATGTTTATATTCTATTTACTCTTATTATGTGGATTGAAACGAATGAAAATGGTTTAATAAAAATGTGTTCGAAACATAAATTGTGGATATTTTTTTTTTTTCATTTTCTTTTTTTCACTGTAGACATTTCAAGCGCTGGCGAATTATTATATGTATGTCCGGGAATCATTACGTGCCATGACACTCAACAATACTTTCTTCTATCGCCGATGTTCATCTCGACTCCATATACGGGTGTGGCTGTGAGCATGCAACTATACACTATACGTATTGTCGTATAATTTCATTTTCTGTTAGCCTCACGACGAATGATTGTAATGAAAATAAAGCGAGTCCTTTGTAAGCGAAAGAATATGCACCAGGGGAATTTTATTTTGAGACTAACTTTCAGATTTTACATCCCACCCCAAAAATGAATGTATGCAGCGAAACACAAATCTTCGCAATCCCGATAGTTTTTACGGGCACAAATATTTCTACGCAAAGTTTCGAATTATTTCAGAAATTTAGCGCACAAAGTGACGAAAACGTAGGAATAACAAAATCCAACGGTTTTGTTTGACGAGAAAAACAAATTTCCAAGTCCTTGAGCGAATTGTAAATTCAAAATTTTACAGAGGATGATGGAGCCTGGTGGAAAGTGAGAAAAGATTTGTTTTTGGGCGATGATCCGTCACTGGGTGATGAATACTTCAAACGACAACAGGTCAAAAGAAAAATAGGAGAATTGAAAAGAAGGAAAATTAAACGGAAACTTGTCGGAAAATCTCGACAGTCAGAAGCCCCTGTCGCAACTGCAGGCACAACTGATTTGAACGAAACTTTAACTTCGAGACTCGACCTTAGCTGCTTTACCAAGGCCAGAACGACGGGTCCCCTCAAAGCACCGACTATTGAATATGCTTATACCGCAAAATACGCCAGGTTAGTGAACCCATTTTATTCCATTACTTGTATTATACACATGGAACGCTACAGCTCTTATCGGGACTCTAAGTCACGACGTACGACAATCTAGTTCAATAATTCTTGCTCTAAAAAAATATCATGTATGTATTTGTATATTTATGTATCTATACCTGTATAATTTTTGTCTATTTTATAGAAAGAAAAACGCTCAACCACCCCATAACGTGTACCTCGTAGCAGTCTACGATTGTCACGAAGGATTTTCTCTAAAGGATCCAGAAATCGACCGCCTATTTTGTAGCAACAGTCAATGGATTGGAACCTCACCGGAATGCGTCAAAGAGGCTTGTGAGTTTGTCATTCTCATGGGAAACCCTCGAAATTCCATTCTATTAGAAAATTCTATCCGTCAAAATTCAGTACTTACTGTGTACGGTTTTTATCCATTGATCAGAACTTTCACGATGGCTTTCTGAGAATGAAATAAAAAAAACAAAATTGCTTCACTTCGCTCAACATAAATTCAGGCTAAACTCAATGCTTTAAAATCTTCGTTTCTTCGGACTTCGGAGTTCTTACGGCGGTAGTCTTCTAATCTCAATTTCGAATGACGTAACCATAATCTAGGGATCGATTCACACTGCACACAGATACAAATCACATAATGCGTAATAATTTTTCACTTGTCAATGTGTCAAGCATCCGAGTAGCGCTGGATTTCATCTATACGAAGTTCACGCGTCGGTATCGTATAGAATGTTACGTCAGTTATACTACATACATGCGGTTAGAATCCTGCGGGGTACGTCGGGATACCACCACTTGTCAAGTGTCCAGCTTCACTGCGCTGCTTCTGAAATATTTATTCAGTATTTGAAACGAATTCTTTATTTTTACTTTTATTATTATATATTCTAGCAGCTCCCTCAGAAATAAAAGTGCGACGTTGCAGCGAGGAAAGAGGGGGATGCGATCAATTGTGTGAGGATATTCCTACAGGGGTAGAATGTACCTGTTTCGAAGGATTTCGAGCCGAAGGACCCGTTTGCGTTGGTACGTAGAGAACGAGTTGTTAAATATGATGATTAAGCATCGCGAGTGATCGCTCACCGATTATTCGAAAATGACATGGTCGGAAAACGACTCAAATTGATGCTACCTGAAAACTATTTGAATTAATACGAGAGGCAGAGCAAATAGCCACAAAAAAAGCTATAACACTGATAGTTTCTTCTACCCACAAGAATTATATTACGTGATTTACATATTAGGTGACAATCCCACGATTACTCGTACATGGTAATAACACATGAATTTAAAACTGTCCACTTTGTAAGCGGTGTCATTGCTCCGGTCGTCTGCTTTTAAAAATATAAACTTTGTTATACCGAAAATGGTTATAACGTAGGTGTTCGCTGTGTATATTTCATCGTCAAAGTTTTTCTAATGTTATTCGAAGAAGATTTTTTTCGCCTACACCTTGATTTTTTTAACTAGAACTTGAAGGCGGAAATGACCATAATTGTTCGAATAAATATATGGTTAATTCGTTGCTCGAAGAATCATGACCGTGAACTTTTTATTTAAGGCCGAAGTTGGAATCGAAATATGACATGGCTCTGAACGGTGTTTAATTATCGGTTATAAACGTATAAATGAAATCGATTTCCCATCGATCCAATTATGACGTATTGAAATTTTTCTAGTTTCAAATAAATGAAACCATCTCTTATAAAAATATTCATTTCGATATTTGACAGCGTTGAAAAATTAAATCGCAGATGGTAACCGATACTGTTTCTTCTGAGTTACACAAAGGTACCCGCTAAGGCGATTAGCGCCGGCTAGTTCCATTACCATAAAAATCTTGAGCATCACTATTAGTCGACAAGGCCAGTAGTGGATGGGCTCGGCTTTTCAACCGAGAAACTTACTCTGTAGGGGGGAGAAAAAAAAAGAGCTGACGGCCTGGACGGTAAAGGCGCCAGCAGTATTGTATGTTAATCTGATCGTGTAAAAGATCTTTACTCAAGAGACGCACCCGAAGTGGATATGAGATGCGTAGGATCGATTGCGAACACCAGAGGTGTAAACCATCCGGCGATCTATTCATGGTTGAATTGGATAAAGATGAAAGATTTTTCTGTAGTTTTAAAAATGATTTGTTTTTTTTTATTGTGTTTTACTAATTTAATGATGAATAAAATTACGCTGTACAGACATTGACGAGTGCGCGGATGGGACAGCTGGTTGTTCAGACTTGTGTCACAACGATCCAGGATCTTTTCGTTGCGACTGCAATCCCGGTTACCAGCTAGACACGGATGCCCGATCTTGTCAAGGTAGGAAAGATAAAGCGTTCATTCCGTACAGGGTATAAGAAACAAGCGCATAAATTCGTATAGCGTTTGATGACTTAATAAAAAGAGTGAGAGACATGGATGATATTATGGTGGGCAGCTGCGGAGAAGGAAGATGGAGTCAAGAAAACGGTACTTGATTGCCTAGAGGTTGAAACGTTTCAATCGTGCCACGAATCGATTTTGTTTGGATCAAGGAGGGCGGGTTCTGATGTGGGTGTTGTTAATATTTTCAACTCACAATCAATGAAAATCGTATTGTCAGACCCCCCATGAGTTTTTTACTAGTACACATATAAAATCTCCTTCGACCGTCGAAATTATTTTTTTTATTTTGTTTTCTCTGAATCCAATCTTGATGTCGTGTTCCAAAATAGATCAGAGTGACAATTCCTGGTATACCAAATTCTCCATCTATAAAATCGTGTAAACCCGAATTCCAATCCTCGTCTTACATATTATATAGACACAAACGAATGTCTTTTGAACAACGGGCACGGACCATGCCAGGGAAGCTGCCGTAACTTGGATGGTAGCTACGAATGCACTTGCACCGAAATACCAGGCTACAAGTTGGCATCGGACAATCACACTTGTGAGGATATCGACGAGTGTTCGAATAGCAACGCCGGCTGTTCACACACTTGTCTGAACACCCCAGGGAGCGTATTCTGCCTTTGTCCAGACGGATTTATCCTTGCAGACGATTGGAAGACGTGTAACGGTGTGTTTGCTTGATTTTTCACTTTATAGTTCTATCGTTTAACCACCATTTTCTTTTGTCTTTTATTTTTGTATTATTTCAATCAGACATCAACGAATGTGAAACCGACCCAACCGTCTGTTCCGGTGAGCAGAAAGACTGTCAAAATACCCCTGGATCTTTCAAGTGCGTTACCCAGCCGAAAAAAATAACAAAAATCCTTCAGGATGAGGATTACGATGCCGAGGGCGATGACTATGACGGAGAATACGACGAGGAGGAAGAGGAGGGCGTCACAGATATTCCGGAATTCGGAGGATGTTCAGAAGGTTTCAAGAAAAATGAAAACGGGGAATGTACCGGTGGGTAATTAATTAATCGTAATTAATCAGTTAATATCACATCACGTGTTACCTGGAAGTCGATTTTTTTTTGATTCTAGACATTGATGAGTGCCTTGAGGGTGACGAAGGTGAGCCTCATGGATGTGAACATATTTGCGTAAACGAACCTGGGGGTTACCACTGTTCATGTAAACCTGGTTTTGAGATAGAAGATGATGGACAGACCTGCAAGGATGTGAATGAATGTGGAATTGACCCTTCGCCATGTTCTCATACCTGCGTTAACACCAAGGGGTCATACAATTGCCTTTGCCCACCAGAATTCAATTTACGTTCTGATAACAAAACCTGTGAACAGCAGGAAGACAAAGAAGTCGGTAACAAAGAGAATTGTGGAAATAAAAAACAGCCGTGTTCTCATCAATGCCAGGATACTGAACTCGGCCCTGAGTGCACCTGCAATTCGGGTTTCTTACTCAATGAAGATGGAAACTCATGTGATGATATTGATGAATGTAAAACCCCTGAATTATGTTCATACGTATGCCTGAATACGGAAGGTAGTTATCTCTGCTCCTGCCCTGAAGGGATGACTAAATCTCACGAAGATTCATCGAAATGTATCGATATAGACGAGTGTTCAACAAACGTTCACCAATGTTCACAAGGCTGTATTAACGAGTTAGGTAGCTACAAATGCAATTGCTCGGTGGGTTTCATGCTCGCCGAGGATAACAGAACATGCAGAGACATAAACGAATGTTTGGAAAAAATCCACGACTGTTCACACGACTGCATTAACACCGATGGCAACTATTCATGCACCTGTCCTCCAGGTTTGCGACTCACCGAAGATGGAATTACTTGCGCCGAAACGATGAAATCATGCGACGACGCGAAATGTGATACATTGAAATGCGTAACGAATGAAGAAACTGGAAAATGCGATTGCCCGGAAGGATTCACGGTGGGAAAAAATGGACAGACATGCGATGACGTGGACGAATGTGAACTGGATGAGTACGATTGTTCACACGATTGCGTGAACACCCCAGGAAGCTATAAATGCATTTGCCCGGATGGTTTGAAGCTTCTCGAGGACGGATTGAACTGTGAGGATAGTTCGTGTCCAGAGGGGCTACGCCAAGATGATAATGGAGAATGCCAGGACATAGACGAATGTAAAGAAGAAGACCACGACTGTTCGCACGAGTGCGTGAATGAGAGAGGAACATATCGTTGTATTTGTCCAGAGGGATTGACCTTAGGAGATGACGAAGTTACTTGCGAAGAAACGAATGCATGTCTGGGTGCACCGTGTAGCCACGAATGCGTGTCAGATGGTAAAAACTATAAGTGCAAGTGTCCTGCGGGGTACGAATTGAAAGATAACAATGCTGAATGTCAGGATATAGACGAGTGCTCGAATCTGGAGAGTCACGGATGTCTACACGGCTGTGTGAACACCCAGGGAGGGTACAATTGCACCTGTCCATCCGGGTTTTATTCTCTTGACGAAGAAAAGTCCTGTCAGGACATAAACGAGTGTGAGGATCAAGATTTTAAACACGAATGTTCGCATACCTGCGTGAATACAATTGGGGGATATAACTGTACTTGTCCACCTGGTTGGAAACTTTCTCCGGATTATAGATCATGCAATATTTATGATCTATGCCTTAACGGTTCACACGGATGTTCACATGTTTGTGAAAACGATGGTGATGAAATTCGTTGCGGATGTCCGGAAGGATTTGAACTTGAAGAAGACGATAAGACCTGCAGAGACGTTGACGAATGTTTGGATGAAACCACGCATGGCTGCTCATACCTTTGCATTAATGATGAAGGAGGATATCGATGCTCGTGTGAGTCTGGTTTTACCCTGAGAACGGATAACAGGACATGCGAAGATATTGACGAATGTTTGGGTGAACACGGATGCTCGCATACTTGCCTGAATGAAATTGGTCGGTTCAAATGCGTCTGCCTACCAGGTTATGCTATTTCGGGCAATGGAACTAAGTGTGAAGACATCAATGAGTGTGCTCAGGAAACTAACGAGTGTTCTGACGATTGCGTAAACTTGGAAGGCAGCTATAAGTGCTCATGCCCAGCTGGATTCACGCTTGGACCGGATCAACAAACTTGTCAGGACGTCGATGAGTGTTTGAATCCTGATCACGGCTGTTCGCACGAGTGCGAGAATTTCGAAGGAGGATATTCTTGCTACTGTCCAGACAGCCTGACCATCAGCGAGGACAATAAGACTTGCATAGATTTGGACGAGTGTCTGAACGAACATAACTGCAGTCATATATGTGTGAATGTATTTGCTGGGTATAATTGCACATGTCCTGAAGGATACGAGTTACACGAAGATGAACGAACGTGTAAGAAGATTGATTTTTGTAATTCAGATCACGGATGTTCCCATTCCTGCAAAAGTATCGTTAACAGCTTCGAGTGTGAGTGTCCTTCTGGTTATGCGTTAGGTTTAGATGGCAAAACTTGCGAGGACATCGATGAATGTGTTAATGGGAATGATATTGATAACCTCTGTTCACACGAGTGTTTGAATACTCCTGGAACCTACAAATGCGAATGCCGCACCGGATATACAATTGGAAATGATAAAAGAAACTGTGAGGATATAAACGAATGTGTTGTAAATAACGGTGGGTGCTCGCATCTGTGCGCTAATACTGATGGTGGAATGGAATGTGCATGCCCGGATAATTACAGCCTTCTGGAAGACGATAGCAAGACTTGCGTGGAAGTGGATGAATGCTTTTTCGATAACGGAGGCTGCTCGCATTTCTGTCACTACGCAAACGGCACCATTACCTGCTCGTGTCCCGAGGGTCTGAGTCTTCTACCGACTAACGACTTGATCTGCCATGAGAACGACAAGTGTCTATCAAATAACGGCGGGTGTTCGGATATCTGCAGCTTTGTTCACGGTTCAGTGATTTGCTCCTGTTCCGATGGTTACAAATTATCAGAAAACGATGAGACCGCCTGCGTTGACGTTGACGAGTGCAGAGAAAATTTGGATAACTGCACACATTTATGTGTCAACGTTGAGGGCGGATTTGAATGCGAATGTAACGAAGGTTTTACGGTCAATGGAGATGATAGAGCATTGTGCGATGACGTTGACGAGTGTGAAGTAGATAACGGCGGCTGCTGGCACCACTGCGTGAATACGGTAGGTTTATTTTACTGTACTTGTAAATCAGGTTACAGTCTGGATGCCGACAATTTTACTTGTTCATCAACAAACGGGTGTCATGAAAACAATGGCAACTGTTCCCACCATTGTCATAACAAGGATGGAGTTCCAGAATGCTCATGTTCACCAGGGTTCAAGCTAAATAACGATCAAAAATCATGCCAGGACGTGGATGAATGCGAAGAGTTTGAAAACGACATATATTCCGGCTGCTCTCACAAATGTGTTAATATTCCGGGAAGTTTTCATTGCGAATGTCCTGAGGGATATGTCCTGCTTCCGGAGGATAAAAAAACCTGTATCGACGTTGATGAGTGTCTTCACCAAAGTCACAACTGTTCACACAATTGTTTAAACCTCCTGGGAAGCTACATATGTACATGTTACGATGGACACCATCTGCACGAGGATAACGAAACATGTTTAGATGTCAACGAGTGTAACGATAGAAACGGAGGATGTTCGAATAAATGCATTAATACTGTTGGCAGCTACTACTGCGAATGTCCCGATGGATTTGAACTGAAAGACGATGAAAAAAATTGCGAAGACATCAACGAGTGCAAAAACGGAATCGCTAACTGTTCTTACGAATGCATCAACGTTCCGGGTTCTTGGAAATGCATTTGTCCAGATGGTCACATTTTATTGACCAATGGGACGTGCATCGATGTGGATGAATGTAAAATTGAAAACGGAGGGTGTTCGCACGCCTGCTTTAATATTCCTGGAGGTGTCAAATGCAGTTGTCCAATCGGACTGCAACTCGGAGACGATGGAAAAATCTGTTCCGATATTAATGAGTGCCTGATGAATAACGGTGGGTGTTCAGACGTTTGCATAAATCATGATGGTACTTTTAAATGTGGATGTTCCAAAGGATTCCACCTTGATCACGATTACAAAACTTGCATCGATATAAACGAATGCGAAACAAAAAATGGCGGGTGTTCGGATACCTGTGTGAATCAAAACGGATCGTTTCACTGCGAATGTCCGTTCGGTTTTCACCTGGCGATGGATCAAAAAACTTGCCGAGATATAAACGAATGCGAACTTGACAACGGCGGATGTTCCCACAACTGTTTCAACACCCCGGGTTCATTTTACTGCGATTGTCCGACGGGATTAAATCTCCACGGTAAAATTTGTCGTTCCACAAATCCTTGTGATATCAGAAACGGAGGCTGTGAACAAATTTGCGGAAGCGAAAACACCAGGGTGATATGTTCTTGTAAAAAAGGTTGGGCAATTCATGCTAAAAATTCTTCTCAGTGTGTCGACATTGACGAATGCGAGGTGAAAAGTCACGGATGTGATCAAATTTGTATCAACACTCTCGGATCGTACGAATGCAGGTGTGAGGATGGATTCTTGAAAATCAATAACACCTGTACTGGTAAGAACCGCAAAAGTCGATTCTCCGTTTATTGGATATAAATGTTTTTTATTTTTTAGATATCGACGAATGTCTGAACGATGTTTGCAATAAAAATCGTTGCATAAATACGCTAGGAAGTTACTATTGCCAGTGCGATACGGGCTTCGAGTTCCGCGGAGGTTCTTGCATAGGTCAGTAACTTCTACCAAACGATTGATGTGTACCGCGTGTTATAAATTACTCAATTCTTTATTTCCGATTTCCCCCTCATCCAGACATCGACGAATGCGCTATGGGAGTACCGTGCAGAGGTCGTTGCATAAACACAGAGGGATCTTATCAATGTGCTTGCGCCGTAGGTTTTCAAACGCAAGGAACTACATGCGTGGGTAAGACGCTAGTAAATATTTTAAGGTACATGGGATTGCTCTTCTTTAGATAGTCGTACAAACTTTTCCTTCTACCGATCATATAGATATAAACGAGTGCGATATAAACAACGGAGGCTGCCATCACGAATGTGTGAATACAATGGGATCATACAAGTGCGGTTGTAAGCCTGGATTCACCGTGAATTCAAGGTAGGTGAAAGGAAGGGGTTGGAAATTTAATTGCGTAGCGGATGTAACTTAGATCTGAAAAATGTCGTTGCAGGGATAATTTCCGGTGTCAGGATATGAACGAGTGCTTAAACCAGAATGGCGGATGCAACGGAGACTGCGTTAATACTCCTGGAAGTTTTTATTGTGCTTGTAGCGACGATTTGGTTTTAGATTCAAACCAGAGAACATGCGTTTCACGAGTATCGAAATGCCGAGCTATGGAAATTCCACGCCACGCTGAGGTGGGGCATAATTAGAGTTACAATATTTATAAAAAGGATTTCATGGTCTTTCAGAGTTATAATATCATTATAAATTTTAGGTCAGATGTCCCGGTCACCTTTCCGGTGCTTTGGATTACCCGCAAGGGGCAAGGTGTCACGTAAGATGCAGACGAGGGTTTAAATTGGAGGGTCCGCACGTGAGGCATTGCACAGCTCCCGGAAAATGGAACGGCAAAGAACCATCTTGTCAAAGTAAGTTTTCTTAAACCGGAAATAGTATTCAGCTATCTTACACGGAAACGCCCGGGTAGTCTACTCACGAAATAGATTTCCTGACTCTGATATATTTTTTCTAAGATACTCGAGTTAACTCGCAACGCTATCTTCAGCAATACACAGACGTTAGAACTGCTTTTCTCTCAAAATACTTGGGGTTAGCTGGTGCGAAATTAATATATGAAATTCAGTTGTATAAGAAAACAAGATTGTTTGTGTAATAGCCATCCTGTTTCGCGGTTGGCATCCAGACGTTTTCGGGAAGTTGAGTTAACAGGACGCCTTAACGAGCTATCCACTCTCCACCCTTCGACCCTGCATTCCCAGGGATTTAACTCTGAAACTTTTTTCTTATGTTCTTTTTTTGTTTTTTCTGTTTCATTTCAAACCCCCGTGGCTTGTTTTCCGCATTTTAAATTTATTCTTGGCACGTTCAATCGCGAGGCTAACCGCGTACTTGGTGTTTTGTTCGGTTAAACTAACGAGATTTTAGCACCCGGCCATATCGAATTCAAAATTTAATTCTACCATTGAATTCATTAGTTTCCGTATTTCATGAAGGTCCGAAAAAACAGAGAGATATTGAAGATATTTTACAGATAACTCATGCGTATAGGACCATTTTGATCAGCTTTCATGAATATTGTTCCTATCTATCAATTTCCACACCTTTGATAGAATTTCAGTCTAATTGTGCTCACATACGTGAAAATTGTTCCGCCTCTATATCCATGGAATTCAAATTCTGACCTTTCGTGTGATGTAAAATCTAAAGATACGTAATCCTAGAGACGATAATACTTATGTACAAGTTTAATAAACGACTCATGTCACGCGTGCTTTTATGTTATACGTATTAAATGGGTTCACAGTGACTAATATTACCGGCACGTGGATTGGTTAGGAAATAAATAAATGATAATGATAAAAATAATAATAAAATATATAGATAAACAAACGAGTGTTATACGCCTGATACCTACGTACATGTCTACATATTTATTTGGGTACACATGTTTTTCTTTCAAAAGAAATAAGCGATGTGTCCGGGTAACATTTGTCGCCCGTGTTTCAGGTATGCCTAGACCATTTATCAGGTGTCCAACTGACATCGACGTTGAACTACCTACAAGACAAAATACCGCGAGAGTATCATTCCCCCAACCAAAGTCAAATATGGACTGGTGGCGGTAAGTAATTACAGCTAAGGCTGAGGACCAGAGGAACGTAACGCACAAAAAAGTAGGGACTCCATCGCGTACACGAGCTTATCCTTGAAAATAATCAACAAAACTAACAGGATATGGAGATTGTGTTTGTTTCGATTAGAAATCGATCTTTAAAATTGTGGTTGTACTTGGAAATTCAACAAAAATCTATATTATAAAATATATTATATAAAATATAAAATATAATCTATCGAAGGGCAAGGTCCTTAATAGGGAACATTCTGACTTTTTGGTGGGTCATACCTCTCTGGTTCTTAGCTCTTGAAATCTCGATGAAACGAAACAAGAAATCAGGTGTTTTTCTTAGAGCTATCCAGATGGTAGGTTACTATAATCGCTAGAGTGGGTTCTAATATAAGTTGTGACTACATTAACCGAGATGTTTTAAGTACAATGAGAATTCCAGACGAGCTTATAAAGTCGAGTGAGATTGTCGGACTACCAAGAGTCGTGTTTAACATCAATCACGGATAATCCCATTTGATAGCTATTTATATGCAAAACGTGCATCAATCAAATCCATTTCATGCATGTAGGAATGACCCGACGGTGGTCTTCCGATCAAATAACTGATGCGCGCGGTGACTTTTATTTTCCGTATTGTCGCAACATTTATTTTCCGATCTGATATATTACGGGTATAGTATGAAGGGGGAAAAAACAAAACGAAAAAAAATGAACGTCGGTTTTAAAAAATTCATACCCAAGGGAATATGTATGCTGCGACATCCAACACCTGACAGTCCATATATTTCATCTTCGAATTTAAAGAACGGTAACGGAGTTTCATACAAATTGCATCTATCAAAGATAAATTATTATTCAACGTTAGTAAACACATATATCTAAACACAATGTGTTCTTATTATGATATATCAGCTCATTTTAAGGACCAAAAGTGAAAGTGTATACCCCTATAGTATACATATAGTATAAAGCAGTTGCACGGGGTTTATATATCGATAAATTTGAACACTTTAAAACTAGCTGAATTTGATAAATTATCATACCTTAGATCCACTTGCGTCGAGGTACCGCATTAATTATAGTATTTAGGAATGTCAGTCCGTCGATAATTACAAGGCCCGATACAGCCGCCTCGGCGTGAGCTTCAAAAATAAATTCTAAGCGTCCGTTATACAATATACTTATGGTACCCGTTACGCAATCTGCGGCAATTATTATCTTGACAAAGGAAATCAGAAAGCGATTATTCAAAACCTCAAACTTATATTAAATGCACCAGAATACACATATAATCTCAGAGATTTTTTTCTCTCTTTCAGATACATCGACGCATCTCCTTCTTGGGGCAAAAATCTTGAAGGTGACCTTGGCCCTGGAACAACCGTGATTTCCTTCACCGCTTGGTCACCGGTAACCAATTACACGAGTACTTGCAGAGTCGTAATTCGTGTACGAGGTAAATTTTTTTTTGAGCGGTAATTTCCATCAATCAATGAAAATAGTAGAATACTGGTCACGTTTTCCCAAAATTATACGTCATTTACCAAGCGCCCTTTCAAATAAAGTAGGAATTGCGCTTTTGAGCCAGTCGGAGCTTCTCGAAAAATAATGAGCCAGTATTTTTTTACGAAAATAAACTTTATGGAATTTGCGCAATTTTGGGTCCGCGCCAGGAAAGTAGCTTTTCATTATAAGGTGCAGAAAAAGAAGGAGTTGGTGGTGACGTATAAGGTGTATAGTTACAAACGGTGATGCCCTAAGCTCCACACGTGACGCGAATGTAATTAGTTTTGTCGTACGTATAAGTACAATGATATAATGTTAGCTTGCCGGGTTTCTAACCGTCTAGCGATCTTTTCCCTCACTTCCACCCAGTTTCTTTACCTCACCATTTTCCCGAGGGAAGGAGAAGGGACAATTAAACGCGTAAATTAACTCTTCCCAACGATTTGTTATCACGATGTAACCAACAGCTCGTTAGTATAAATGGACGTATCTTGATTATATCGCCGTTTCAAACACACAACCCTTATCACTTTTTATTCAAGGTTCACTCTTTCGCGTTAACTTCGTGTGACGTGTTTTTTTCATCCTATCTTTCTTTCTGCCTTTCTATGAAATTCTCTTTCTTTCTCTCATCCTGCACCCCAAAAAACTCAGATAGAGTTTTCGAAGAGCATAGCAAGTGTAGAACATGTCCACACCAATAGTTTGCCCGCCATCATCCCAAAGGAATTGAAGATCAACTCGGGAAAAGAGTTGTCAGAGACAACACGCAAGATGATACAGGCTTGCGGGAATCTCTAAAAGAGATATTATATCCAGTCAAAGTGCACGGTATACATAAAATGTGTGAATGTGTCGCTTCATTCCAGTTCGTGTTACGCGTCGCCTATAGATACGTCTGTATGCAGGGTGGGCAAAAATAAACGACGGCGAGGAGATGAGGCACGGAACATTGATGAGTTTGTTTTGCTTCCGATGACTATGTTACACGTACATATGTATATGTATGAAAAAGTTTCGAAATCGGCACAAAAAAACGCTTCAATTTTATGAAACTTCTCGGAAATTCTCGTCATTTCGGCAGCGATTTCTGTGAAACTCTTTTTCTCTGCTTGAATATCCCTGGCAACGCATGCCGAGTATAGATTTTTGAAATAATACCCATCGACGGAAAGAAATCAGATTCCTTTTGGTGTTCCACGAGAAAAAAGTGTCTGCTTAGGTCTCATCACACGTTCAATTTTAATCCTTGTTTTGAAATGTATCATCCGCTTTTCGAGCCACCTTGTACATAAAACGCACACACTCTTAAAAGAAGCCTTGTTTTTAGGCATTGAAAATGTTGGTAGATGTTTCGAGATTATGCAGTGAAAAGTTTTTCTTTGCATTTCTGTAACCGATATAAAACTCGTACCTTCCAGCAAGGTATTCGCATCGTACTATCGATAAAAATGAAGAAAAAAGAAGGATATACGTATAAAAGAAGCAAGCATATGTGCAAATATATTCGCGTGTGCGATTACCCATATAACTAATAAGTTTGCAGATCAGAATTCTTCTAATAGAGAGAAATCCCAGGGCATTCACATCGCATATACGATTTATCCGACACATGAACACATGGTTGTATGTATTATGTTTGCATTGAATATTAAATGACATGATCCTATTGGAATTCGGCGCGTGTTACGTACGTACACATACGACTACTGAGACTCATTGACCGAAATAGGACAGAATATTACACGCATTTATACGCGTAACGTATAAACCGAAGCTCAGAACCTAATGCTTGCAATACCTATGTGTATTGTGTGCCTACATTGTGTATGTAACGTATAACGAAGAGACGTGCCCTCCATACGTTTATGAAACTGCCTAACTCGCCATGGTATTTGATACTTTAAAATCTCTCATATCAGATATGAAATTTTTCCAAATATTAACAAAAAAAAAATGTATATATGTTTAAAATTCTGAGAATGACGGGCTTGAAAATGAATAAAAGTGTGTTCGAGCGGAAGAGTAGGATTTCATTTATGAACCAATAATCGATTGATCGCGTATATAAAGTGTTAATACATAATAATGATAACGATTACGGCGAAAGTATAGAAGCGAGAAATCTTTGTACCCGAAATTCGGATGTAGAATAAGTGAGGTGAAATTCGTTAATTAGAACACGTAACAATTAGGAACGGGCTATAGTACTTATACTGCGTACGAATATTATACAAGAATTCGTGTAATCGCAACAAAGGTCGATTATTCCCTTGAACTGACTGAATTAATTTTATAACGATACCGATCTAATAACGAAGATAATACTAAATTGGCGTAATTAATATTACCGTTGTAATTGTCGCGTGCGATTAAAAATTTATTCCCGGATATTCAGCTCGTTTTTTTCGTTTTATAATACATATCTACATAGATAATGTCATGTACTTTCAGATACGGAAAGTCCGAGAATGTCCGGTTGCCCAAAGTCTTTTGAAGTTCGTTTAAATCCAGGAGAAAAATACCGAACAATTTTTTGGTCCGAACCCGAATTCACGGATAATGTGAAAGTCGAACAGGTCTACAAGTCCAAAGTAAGTGAAAGATTCATACGAAAATTTTCTACCTGTGGGAGAATCTTTTCGTTCCTTACTCGAATTTTTGGTGATTAATTAAAAAATTATCCATCAGGAACCAGGCGATGTGCTATACGCCGGAACTCACAACATTCGCTACATCGCATCAGATGCTTCCGGAAACAGAGCAGATTGTCATTTTTCTATAACTATTTTAGGTATGAATATGATAAGTGCATTTTTTTATGTGTTCAAATTTCTGATCAGTCCATTGTTATTTTTTTTTCGGTTGTTTTCAGAAGCTGAAAACCACAGAGAACAACCGGTGAGTGAATAAATGAAATCATAATTTTAAGGCTCAGCAGCTACTTCACGCATCCTCCGTGAATAATATGCATAATTAATATAGCTTGAATTAGAGCAAGGAAAAGCTTGCTGAAGTTGTACAAAATGACCGGTAACGTCGCAATTAATATCTCCCTTTTTATTTTATCGGGAGAACTCGATTCACGACTTTTTACTGATCATAATTTTTGATCGCGGATTGTTCGTATCCGAGTTCGTATCGGTTCGACCCGTCTAGTCACGGCGATACGAGCGTTAATTATGCGTGAAGCATGGATCGAATTCTGACGCCTGAAATAGTCATACAGTACGAAGTATATTGACGAGTAAAAGGTCAACAACGCACTTCGTGGAATGGTTGGAACGGCAGCTGAACAGCTATTGCAAGGCCCGACTGCCAGAACGGGCCCCGCGTTCAAATCTATCGACGCATCGAGATTCTGACTAAGAGATAATTTGAAAACGTGCTGAGAGCAAACGAGAGATCCATTCGTCATGGAGAGATCATTTTGTCGAAACAAACCGTGCTACTAAATCCTCACATTATTTAATGTAATGTGATTTATCCATAAAAATCCCAAAGCATTTTTAAACGTCGTATTTCTCACCTCGGAATATCGCTGGTTCATCACAATGTCCTGAATAATTTATTTATCAAATTTTCAGATCGATTTTTTTTAAATTTGATTCTCACACCAGAGATCAGAGAAAATGTACACCCGAAACAACCGAGATGTACCAAAAAAAAAAAAATCAATTGAATTTTTTCAAGCTCGAACCTCAAAGGGAGTTTTTTTCTAGAGCCCAATAAATATAACCATAGTAATGAAATCTGTTCAATTTTCAGCAAAGAACAACATACAGAAAAATGCTTATGTGTCCTGGTAAACCTCCCCAAGTACTTCCAGCCACTTCATACATGGTGAGTGGACAAAACTGACCCTTACCGTCTGCGGATGAAACGACCCTTTGCACTCTTGACAGAAAAAATCGGGCTCCTTGTGATAAAATCGATGGCTGATAGACACCCTTTTTGTTACTATGTTTCAGTGGCAGGTCCCTCCAGGATGTTACATGAGATATACTAAGGTGTTTTCGGGGTCTTATACCTTCCAACATTATCACACCCTACAGGATAACGGGTATCAGGACGCTAGGGCTGCTTATCATCAGGTTCATCCTGTCCAGGTTATTCGCCGAACTCAAAATCCGAATTATAGATTCGTCGATTGTAAGTGTACGTGTTGCCTGGTCCGTGTTGTTTTCACTAATATACATGAAACTATAAAGAAACTTTTTTCAAATTTGAAAAAAGCAATCTGTCAATAATATACAATAACTGCATGATGAAATTTGACGCTTATACCATGGCTTATACTAATCCCAATTGATTAATATCGAATGACGTAATGGATTAACATGGCGATACGTGAATTCGCGCAGTTGTTACGGGAAATCACTGTCAATTGTTTTTCCGATAAAATTACGTACGATGCATGGGCATGAATGTGTTAGATAAAATATTTCGGACGTTTATCCAGTGAATACAAAAAAGTAGATAAATTTATCGGTCGTTGTAACGTTTGCGTTAATATATACGTATAATATGCGGCAGACGTTGATTGACTTTGAAATTAAAGCAGAAGGGAGAGGTTGAAGAAAAAAATTGGAGTTATGCTGAACATAGGAGCGCCAGCGCAGTTAATTCTAACCTTACGATCCGTACCACCGTTTATTGTGGAAAGCCTTTTTGCGCTTGCACTAACGGTCCTTTTAGCCCTACCGTTAATAGCTCAGATACAACTCTTTTTTGTAAGTAGAAATGTTGAATTCATGAACGGATTTTATAGATTGTTTTTCATGTGTATACGTTAGGATGAAACGTTGAAAACGCGAGAAGTAATCCCACCAAATGACGATATTTTGGATGATAAAATGCGACCCAAAGCCCCCTTGGTAGTAATGCATTATCCGGTGCCTGTCCGCTTTGGAATTGATTCAAGCTCCAGTTCTGCGATAGACGTGTATTCCCTTAGAACGACGTACTCTACGCCGGCACTCAGCCCACGAAAAGGACCTCGAAATCCCACAGCTGCAGGACCAACTAACGGAAGAAAACAACTGAAACCACCTGAGCATTCATCTTCCTACGTTGCTACGAACAAAGAACTTTCGATCGTCGATATTTCTTCATTTAACTACAACGCGTACAGGCACAAACTGATAGAATCAGCTCTTAGAAAAATATATGGGAATAATTATCCTCCTGGTAATGTTATACTCAATTCTATAGAACTTAACGCAATTGATTCATCGTCGGTAGAAACAGATCTTGAGGAAAAATACAATCGAAGCTTCTTCGACTTTCTTGAAGACTGCGTAAAATATCCTAAAAGTAAACCAGAGATGGAGTATCTTCACCCCTTAGATCTATTCGTTCCAAAAACGACCGAAAAACCAATTACCAGTGACAAATATACTGAGACTATCAGCACAGATGACGAATTTTTGGATTGTTCAACCCTTCCGGCGATCCGTCCAGTCACGAGAAGACGTCCTAACAGTGCTGGACGCGCAGGCTCGCTTTCGAACGCTTCTTCCCGTTCGCCACTGAGTCGTGTTTCCTCTAAAACACCTTCAGTTCGGCCAGTCTACGGCGCTAGTTTGCGAAGTTTGTCGGCTGAAAGTTCGAAAAGAATTTCTTCTAGCGCCCTTCAACGATCAGATGATGCTAATGTCAGAGTGGAAGTTAAAGGTAACGTAAACCCCTCGAAGATTGCCCATCCCGATCGTCCAGGAACGCCAGATTCCTGTATGGAGCCGATACCAAAGAAGTACAAAGTTTCGAAGAGACCTTATACCGCACCGAATAACCATCAGCCAAAAGCAGTTGCGGAGCATTCAGACGAAAATGGTAAGGAGACTGTAGGCTTACCCCAGATGTCTCCACCTCAAACGATCGATCAACTCCTTATCGAAGAGAATCCGGTTTCTGAGAAACCAACACAGGTCTCAATGATTCCAAGACCAACAATAACCAAAAAGTCGAGGCAGGCGGAAAATGATGACAACATGATCGTCGATCGGCAAGCAGATAGTTCAAAACGTTCGATGACACCAAAGGTAAAAAATCTCGAAAGTCGGAACAGTGTTGGATCGAGAAGATGCGGTAGTACTCCACCATCACGTGCAGTCAGCCGTAATTCTTCGCCGAATGGCAGACCGAAAACTGCAAACGCCGTTCCGAGAGTCTCAAGATCTAAGCTACCGACCATTACGACTCCCCGAAGGAATTCAAAATCTCAGGTTACCAAATCTTCTCCGAAATCAACTGCGGCAAATTGTAAGACTCCGACTATTGAGAATACAACAAAGGAAGAATCATCTCTAACTATCACGATAACATCCCATGGTGGTTCTTCGCACTCGAGAAACATGATGAGCGAAACTTCTAGTGGTTTAAATCAGAGCTTGGACAGTTCAAATTCAGCGAAATGTATTCTGCAGCTACCAATTTTGCCTTCAGGTCTTTCTTCAAGTTCTTTAATAGGTACGAATCTCCAGGAGTCATCCGTAAAACAGACGAAAGATAAGTCAGAATCTGAAAACGTGAATGTGGAAAAAATACCCATACCTTGTGAAAATAGAAATATGATAGGTAGAGGTGAATCAGATAGCAAGAAGATCAGCAGTAATAACCCGGTGGGACAAAAACCGATGAGATCACTCTCGTTTTCAACTGCCCAGCAAGAAGCTTGCAGTAGAAAAGTTCACGAGGGTTTTAACAGAGTTCAGGAAGTTGAATCGCGAATAAATTTCGGCTCGGAAAATCCATTGCGTCGAAGAGACCGTAAATCAAGTCTCGAGAGTTCCGCAAACGTTGAAGAGAAGCTTTTGATCCAACGAACGCGAATTCCAAGCCCAATAACAACCAGGTATAACGTTAGAACCGCACCTAACTCGCCAGAGTTCGGAACATCGAAGCAATCCGCGAACTTAAAGATCATTGGAAGTCCGGAGACGCTAAAAAAACAAGATTCAAAAATACCAGAGGCGTTTGGAACCGAGAAAGACCTTTCCAAAATCGCAAATAGCCCGGAACTGAAACAAATGTCTGGATTGCTAAGGAAAAAAACTAGACAACGTAGGGCCTCGTTATCGGATGCAGAATATGAAAAACCAAAAATGCAAGAAGATCCTGGAGACCAGGTCGTACAATCCGTAATAAAAAAAGGCAGCAGTACCAGAGCAGAGTCAACGATTCAACGTAGCCTGCGCAACTACATAAAAAAACTGAAGATCGTATTATCTGACGAGAACAGTAACTTAGCCGCTGAAGAAATGGCGTCTATAAATCTAACCGACGCAATCCTTTCAGACATGAGATCAGTTCTCTGTTACTCAGAACTCAACAAACTAGAGGGTCTTCTAAAACTCGCAGAAAGATCTACCGCCGCAGAACGTGGTCTTCGTGAAAAAAAGAAAATTAAATGAATGCAACAATTCTTTTCCATTTCTATTGTAGTCCCCGTGTCAACTGTGATAGTCAAATTTAACGCAAAAAAAACGTTGATAAATATAATGAAATAAGAAGACAAAAAAAATTTAATAAAAAATCGCATGTGATTCGTCTGAGAAGAGCTGCACGACTTCTCTGCACTCCGATTATTTTGCAATTATTTTATGAGATGATCGATATGGGTGGAAGACTTTCATATATTCATGATCGAGGCGGTGAACTCAGCGGATTGACACGTTTTATCTAACGTTGATGTCTCGATATTAATAATTTGCTGCTCTGTTTTTGCTCTGAGAGTTATAGTAGAAAAAGTTTTGACAGATGTAACAGTATTGACGTAAACGTAAGTTAATTATTCGTCTATAGATCATCAAAGTCTTTCTTATATTCTTTTCTTCCACGTGCATAAAAAGTGGGTCAAAAAAGATCGTTGGTAGACGATATACACATATCATCTGTTCTAGCAAACGAATTTTTGTTGTTTTTTGATTATTTTTTTATTTGAGAAAAAAACATCCCCAATTAAACCAGCTGATGCTAAACATGGTCATCCGTTATTCGAAAGGGCTAATGATTTCGCTCACTTTCTTTAATTTAAATTTTGTTTCTGAAAATAGAGGAACAAGTTTTAATAGTAGGTTGATGTCGAACGCATTTTCCGTATTACATATATGCAGAAGAGGTTCGCGTATGTCCATTAGAATAAAATTTCATTCAAATGCACGGGTTATTTGTAATCCAGATATTAGCCGTCACTTATCACAACGAATGATAACAGATTTCAAGAGCTATCTTTTGAAAAATAATTTAAAAACCATCACTGTTTTATCATGAATATTTGATAGCGTAACGTTAACTTGACGACGGTTTTCAATTTCAAACTCTAATTTCCACTCCCTTCCGGGTCGAGGTACTTGTGAATCGTAATGCAAGCTATAAAAGCACTTTTCTTTCTTTATTACACACCGCCGGTATAGGACCTCTTTCTTTTTTCTTCTGTTACTTCCATTCCATCGTCATTCTATCAGCGCAAATCTGTGAAAAAAAACAAATTTTGAATATCTACCTCAATTTTTTCTCCGATGTACTTTCCGTATGATAACGTTGATTTCATACGTGATTCTCAGATCGCCAATCGAGACAACAACAACAACAACAACAGCAGCACTATCAAATTCAACTACAACAATTTCGTCAACTCCAATTACAACGGCAACACCGTTTGGAGGAGCAGCAGCGACAGCAGCAGCAGCCATACTATCATCGAAGTAATTCCGGATTCAAGCAGAAAAAGTACTCCGGAAGAGGTCACATTGAAACCAGGATAATACCTCGTACCAAGTGTTGTTCATAATAAATTCAATTACACTATAAATATCAGGCATTTCATGCGAACTTGACCAATACAGTTAATTCGCACTATTTTTGATCAGATTTGTAATATTTTAATTTATAATATTTTATTTGATTCCTCCTACTCACTCAGAGATTAAAATTGAATTCAAAAAATTAATATCATATTATCAGATCAGATCAGTTTAGATCGTATTCACAAGTGTTAACCATTTTTCAGGATAATCGAACCAATATGGCGAACTATTTTCTTTAGATTTATTATGAAAAAACCACGTTCACGAAATAAAATTTCTTCTTGATCAGATGTAATGAGGGAAAGATAATTATAATCGAATCATTAGCATGCAATGCCTCAGATACGGTACATACATACATACATTCACTATATCACATACTTACGATTGAAAATTCACTACAGCAGAATCAAAGTTCCTGGTCGAAAAATACATACTATAATATAGTTTAAAAAAAACATTGGGAGTTGTCTCATAAAAATTTTTTTTTTCTTCCACCGCCATTGAAAGAAGAAGAAATCAATGAAAGCAGCTATATAATAATCGTAATTATAGACACACGTATATTATACATATATTATCTTGTAATATATTTTATAGATACATTTTATACATTTATATGATTAATACATTATCATTTAATAAAACAATAATAATAATAATAATAATAATACTAATAATAATGATAATCATTACAACAATAACGATATGCGAATAGCGTATGGGACAATTATGATGATAATAATAATGATAATAAATAAAAAATTGACTATATTATATTTATATGTACTAAATAAATTCTTATTTCCTTACAATTAGTGATCTACCATTCTCACATCGCGACGATATATTTATTCTTGGAATGTCAATTACTCCGACAAAATTGATCAATTGATCGACTGTTTGATTGATTGATTGATTAATTTTCGACAATTCTCCTGCCAAAGTAAATATGTTCATGATGTGTAATATTTAATGATAACAATAATAAAGGTAACAATAATATTAATTGTTTTTTTCGCCAGTATAGAAATGATACGATGATGTGTCATGATAATGAATGCATTTTGTGGTTATATTTAGACTCTCAATATATATTTATGCAATAAAAACTAGGACAGTTCCTGGATCTGAAAAATTATAATTATTATGCGAGTGATTATTATTATTATTATCATTCTCATTATTGTTATTTGTTATTATTAATATTAATATAACTCCCGGGAATTATGATAACAATAATTCATTCGATGACGTGATTTCCAAGTTTAATGTATCGTCCGTTTTTTCAGCTAGTTTTATGGTTGGGTATATCATATTATACCATTGTCTGTGTAACATATAATATTATATCGCAGCTGTGTCTCTCGGTTTGATCTACTGACACAGATTACAAACTTTGATATGTTCAATCATCTGGGACTGCAACAAATTAATGGGCAACGACCATCAGATCTCATGGACGTAGAACTGAAGTAGAACTGAAAGAGAAACGTACGTACGCACCGCGCGGAATATTATGATTTTCACCATCATTATTTATATGTTCATTTGTTTTTTTTTTTTTTTTTTGAGAAGTTACCGCAAAAGTTCGAAGAGAATGAAAATTTCTGCGGTGGTCCTATGAATTCGATATTATTTTTATTTAAGAATGGTAGTGTCTCATCATTTTTTTTTCGCTGCACTGAAAAATCATTTCAGATATATTTGATTGATAATCTCTATCTTTTTTTTCGGCAGAATCGTATGCAATACATATGTATACTGTATTATTATTAATATTATTATTATTATTATTCAGTCACTTTTAACCGTTATCAGAAAATCACAAGTCGCCGTCCAACCAGCTTCGTCGCTTGCTTCGTAATGGATTTTGTGATCACCGATAGAAAATAAGTGACCCGAATTCTGGAACAAAAATATTATGTCAACAATTCGTCATTTGAATAATAATCAAGATATAAGTTTTCAAGAGTTTTGATAATATTCAAAGAAAAACAACTGGGCAAAAATCGCGGATCGGTTTATTTAGTTACTTTTTTTTTCTCCCAGTCAGCATATTCCAATTTTTACGCCCCCGTATGTGCCTAAACCCTGCTGAACTCGGATTTTAAACGACCTTGTGCAAACATAGGGTCTTTTTTGAGGATCTCCATATCTAAGCAATGCGTTTACATTCCAACTTCATCCAGGAACAACTTTTAATAAGTCTCTGGATCCACCCCTACAACTTTCAGGAAGTCCAAGCGTCACGTTTGCATTAAAACGGGGTTCGCCAAGAGAAAGAAAACAAGAAAAAAAAATGAATAAATAGGTAAGAACAAAAAATCTCAAAAAACTGAAAAACTTTTTTGACGCTCCGACTTCTGCAAAAATCTGCATTTTGTTATCTGATAAAAATTCACGGAGTAGTGCTCAAATCCTATTTAGTATGATGTCATATCCACTCGTGAGTTTTTTCATTTTATTTATCTACTTTTTTATCACTATTGTTAATAGAACTTTTTTTTTGTCTTCTATAATCGCTGAGAAAATTCTCGTAAACTTTAAACCGAGCTCTGCACGAATTTCGTCCTTATAGAAACACCCGCCAAAAGTTTGCTCAAAAAGTTGTACGAGTAAATTTTATCCGGAACAGCTTGAAAAAAATCCTGCGATCGAGATCATTGATGTTGGCTTTCTATGTAGATGGGAATGAGAAGAGAAGGAGAAAAAAAGCAACCATACTTCTTGAATGATCGTTCACAAATTGTATAACGTAATATCGAAGTGATTGGAAAGAAAATTTCACTGTAAATTTGAAGTCCT
Organism: Athalia circularis; assembly: GCA_963978495.1. Taxonomy (NCBI): domain Eukaryota; kingdom Metazoa; phylum Arthropoda; class Insecta; order Hymenoptera; family Athaliidae; genus Athalia; species Athalia circularis. The sequence goes on along the minus strand of OZ021700.1, from coordinate 12,140,759 downwards.
TTCTAGCGCACTCGAACGATTCCTGCAGTGAATTTTTTTCTGCATTATTACAGTATCATCATTGTTATTTTCATGGAAAAATTCATAGCAGATGAAAGTTTCCAGGCACTTGACTATGTAGTTCACGTCTGAAGATTCTCCAAATAATTGTATCCAATAGCTATACAGGGTGAGTTTTTCCAAACTCTGAAATCGGGAGGAGCTTGATTCGGCAGATTTGCGCTTGACCTCGATTTGACTTCCTCATTCGTTGAGAACGCTGAAATTTTGAGTGGACTTCTCTCATTCCTCCCATTTTTCTCGTGCGCGGCGCGTTGACTGGTCAAGAAAATCTAATTAGACTCCTCCCTTTCTCGGAGCTTGAAATGACTCACCCTATATATCCAATATATTGCCTTACACTTTGAGAGACTATTACAAAAAATTTTACGATGAACGAACGGAGTAAAAAAAAAAGAGTAATCAAATCCACGACACTTTAGTAACTCAGACTGGTTTGAGCATTGCGGTACTTTCAACACTAAAATGTTTTTGTCTCATTGTTTTTTTTGTTCTTGCTTTTTTTAATTTTTTTGTCGCATTCTTTGTATTTTATTGTCCTCGGCTGTTACGTACAGCCCGAATCCAGGTTTCGGTATAGAAACCTTCTGAGTCTACTTTTTATGGTTTTTTTCTTTTTCTTTACTCTTCATTTCTCTTTATTTTTCCAGCTATTCCATTCCACGCTTGCAGTAGCTCGTCCATGCCTCGAGTTATGTTAGCGGTGGGTGGTAGCTGGGCTTCAAAATTTGCATTTCATTGCGGAAAATTATGCATAACTAATTTCATGACGGTGCCTAGAGGGCCGGCAGGGGAGCGGTGTGGCGCAAGCGTTGTGAAATGTTTTCTGCCCGAGGGTCTTTCAGCCACCATTTCCTCTTATTTATTTTTCCTCTCCTCTTCTTCTCCACCATCTTATGCTTCTTCTTCTTCTTCTGGATTTTTGTTTCTTCTTTTTATTCGCGATTTCAAAATATTTCTTAAATTCTTTTTGCGGATAAAATATTTCTAATTCCAACTAACAATCGCATACAATTGCTCGCAAACCACCAGTTTGCTCCTATATCTGTTCGCTCTCTCTCTCTCTCTCTCTTAATCTCTTTTGCTCGAAAGTCGCTTCCTCCAATATCTAAAATCTACCAAAAAGCTCCAGGGATCATTTCCCTGGAATTTATTAGAAATTCCAATGCACATTCCTTAAAACTTCACCAAAGAAAAGTATACCTATCTTATATAACTATGAATATAATGAAAATCATTGCAAGGGTAGGAAGAGAAAGACAAAAAAAAATTGACCATCAGCTTATTCTATGTTTTAACGACGTGAAGAAAAAAGATTCAATGTTGGATTCAATTGAACGAAATTTTCGCTAATCACTGTGCCAACCTGACCGTCACTTTAAATTGGCAGGTAAGATGAGATTCGTTTATCCTGATTTAGCTCAGAGTGAAGTGAAGAGATGATTATGAATTCCCCTTCCGCCTTCACTAATTTTACGCAATTTCATGCCGCGGGCCCAATAATATTAGCTTGTAAATTTATTTCAAATATAAAAGTAAAAGATGAGGTGACACCGAGGGTGACACTCTATTTAAAATTGAAAGAAGTTGGAGGATTGCAAATTATTAATTCGTTTTCCGCCGAGATTTTACAAATCCCATCTCCTTTCTTCACTTGTTTGTTTTTTTTTTTTTTTTTTAGTTTTTTTTTAGTTTTTTTTCATTATATGCCTATTTAGTCACTCACGTTGAGAAGAAAAATTAGGTATCGATTAGATTTTTTGAAAATTAGATTTTCACTGAGATCGGAAAAATTCAACATCCGATAATCGGAAGTGATCATGTGGCTATGACCAAGATTTCTCGACTAAAGTGAGCTTTGTATTCCACCTCTCAGGAGAAGAGATTTCTCCTTTGTTATCGAATGAAAAGAGATGATCTTTAAAAGCTTCTTTTCCGTTTTTATCGTTCGGCTATTGTTTGGCTATACCTCGCGTAGTATGGGGTGGGCCACGTGTCCGACTCGGTGTCCGACGTTTCTTGTACACAGATACGAACTTGCCGGCGATGTAGTATCGCGATCAAATCCGACTTTAAATGAGAGATAGGTAAGATAATATTATAAAAACGTATGTTGAATATCTTTCTTACCTTATTGCTGATTACGTTCGTGATTTTAACATTATCGGTGAATATCGGCTCGGTCCAGGTAACGAGTGTCCTGTTTTTACCGGATGCTATGATGTTTTGCGGGCAGTTTTTTATCCTGGGAGCTTCGCCAGCTGGAAAATTAGAAAAAACCATGCATACGAAGGGAGGAATGGCACGCGATTTAGTGACGTGACCTTTAGATATTTCGAAGGTAGAATGACATGCTGAAGATCAACGCGTATCATTCTGATTTGATAACGTTTCAAACCGATTTATCGGGCCGTCGGAAATTGCCAGCATAACGGAAACGAGTAAATTGAGATGGATTTGCAAATAGAAATAATAATGCAATTTATATGATTCGATTTTCGAAGCAGTGCAATCGCCGCAGATGCATCTATGCATGGAAAATTCAATTACGAACAAATAACTTGTCATAGGTACCTAAGCTTTTATTCAACAGACTAGAAAAATAGGAGCGTATAGTAGGATCATAGTGAAATTGGCACTTGAATCTAGCCGTTGAAATGGAAACGACAATCTGTTTTTTTTTTCTATCGCGGACAACTGTTTGAATCCGAAATCTGATTACTTCATGACTTCAGAATTATCGAAAATTCATCATGATTGCGATGCGATGGAAATTTGTTGCGAATTCCAGAAAAATCATAAATTTCTATGAAATCAAGCACTCCATTTTCAGGATTTCTATAATACATCATCCGATATTTTTTTCAGAATTCTCTACCGATTTGGCATGAGGTTTAAAATTCTGTAAAGCTGCTCCAAGTTCCCTTCTGTTCACACATTTGAGATCATAAAACAAACAAAAAAACAATAGTACATAGCTCACGTTTCACGGAAATGTGTAGAGTGCAGGTAGCCTGTTTTTTGGAAACCGGATGTTTCGCGATGAAGGTGACCTTGTGTTCACCCGGTAGTAAATTAGCCTCCAATCTTGTTCCCCACGAAGGTTCGGATCTGACGTATCGGAACCAATCAAGATCCGTCGATGGTTGTGCAAACGTTACGAAAGCTTCGGATTGCCCGGGCGGAACTTCCGCAATGATATTTTGGGGACAATCCAACCTTGGTTTACTGTATCCTGAGAAAAACGCAAATCAACGTTGTGGATGGATTATTTGACAAAAACAAAGAGAAATAATAGGTTCTTCCTTCAATGCTACTGAATTCTATTGTCACATGTTCCTGGTTCTTGGAACAAAATAACCATTTCCATCCCTTGATCCCGGTTTTGTTTTTTACTCTTCTGTTTCAAAAAATAAAAATTGACCATTTTTCCTGGATTACTCACTGACGCATTCTCCATGTTTTGAGCCAATCCAATCCCCGTTTGTCCCGCAGGTAAGTTCGTACTCTCCTCTTAATTGGTAGCCGTAAGGACATCTGAGTAAACACTTAGTGCCGGGTCTGTTGATGACCCTTTTTCTCCCTCGCCATGGTTTGGGGGTTAACAATCGTGAGCATATAACATAACCTCTTCCCGAGGGATTTAGAGCAGGGCAAGCGATGTCGTTGATATCTGAAATCAAGTATTAAGTCAGCTGAAGACGAAAGACTTTCTCGTTTCGTGGTCGTCTACCCCCACCGCTGGTGCGATGAGAGAATCCTCGGCTGGTAGCATCCGGAGTAATTCTTCTTCAAGCGGAAACACGCCGACGTCTGCAACGGCCACTCCGTGGTAAAGCTTACCTCCCCATATATTCCTCTTTTCCCCTCGGGATAAAGCGACCATTTTTGGAGGAACGAGGGATTCAGGGATAGACCCGGCGGGTGACGACAAAAAAATGGGGGCGAAACGACGGATAGCGATGCCTGCATGGTGTGGAAAAAATGAGACCGGGACAACCGGCCGTAAATCAAAGTCTTCCAAAATCTGGGATTCTATACGATAAATAGCCATTTGCGTAGATGCTGTTAAAATTATACACGATGCATACATCTTTTTCATTTACTTTTTCTTCAATCTATTTATCATGCATTCATACTACATGGATGGTTCATTTTATGCCAATTTGTAATTGCACTGAAACTTACCGACGCACGTTTCCCCATCAGATGACAAAAGCCTTTCGTCTCCGTTACAAGCGCAGAAATAACTTCCGATTGTATTTTCGCAAACTTCTAGACACCCGCCATTCGATATTGAACACTCGTTGATATCTTAAAAATCAATATATTTCAATAATATAGAGAATAGGATTCGAATGAAAGAAAAATCAAAAAAAAAGAAATCGAATCGAAACAAAGAGTACAAATGACGGCGTTTGATGTAACCAATATACGCGTATACGGATGTTCGTAATTTATATATATAAGCGCAGAATACATCCTACGGGCTGGGAAAAAACGAATTGATGGATTAACGTTTGATCAATGGTTACGTTTGTTAGCGAAATTGCGAGGAGGAAAAAAACAATTGCTGCTCAATCCCCCAATCACGGACTTTCCTAATTCATTATAACGATAATTAATTATTGATGATCAAGGATAATCTGATTACCGTGGCGTCGACGATCATTTTGAATAATATTTCATCCATTCATGAACGTCAATTATATATCCATGTGTTCGATAATTCATTAATTGATTTTATATCAGTATTTCCATACATATCAATTTCATTATATACGTATTTACACGCGAACTCGATCCCCGGAAGTAAAATTCAGACTTAAAACGATCGATCCATTTCGAGGTTACAGGTTTATTAATAAAAATCGTAGGAAATTGTCATATTTGATACGAAATGAAATGAAATAAAATGCAGGGAAATTCGTTGAACGGTCCTCGAGACTCCGAAGCTGATCATAAGGGTGAAGAGGGTCAGTGGTACGGGGGTCATCCTTTGTCCGGCTTGGATCGCACATTATTTGCAGAACCAGAATTGTGCCTGGCGTCAATCGATATCCCATTTATTCGAGTTGAGTTGGCAGGCAGTTGGTCGCCTTCAAACAAGCCACTCCATAAGGAGTCCCTTGCGTATTATATCCGCATCGCATAAGTGTTTCACATGTGTATATTTATGTATTTTACATACACATAGCTGTATACTATGTATGCTATGCATAGGTATATACATATGTATGTATAAGAACATATAAAGTAATTTAAGTTCATCGTTCGAAAGAAGCCATTTCAGATACACAAATGGTAAACGTTAGGAATGAAGAACGAAGAACGGGCGCCAGTGAATGGGCAGTTCGTTCTGACCTTTCGACGGTTCAACACCTAGTTTTATGTATGCATACCATTACTACATCGTGTCAGATATAAACATGAGACTATTCACCAGCCGTACATGTGCCTAACGAAACGACGCTGGACCACTACCTAGCTTTATTTCAATCGTCTGATTAAGTCCGTGCCTTAAATTAACCTAAATGGTATTTAATGGTAGTACCTCAGAGATCGTTACCAGCTTCGTTTATTCAATCACACACATTTCCTGACGGTAGAATGTCATAATTTTCACCCCGTCTGATTGTGAGATCTGAAACGGTATGAACGTCCTAAAAACTTGACTAAGAAATCATAAAATTTTTTCTAAGATCCAGCTTTTCTTACGGGTCGACCGTACCCGAGGCAAGACTATACATACATACTATGTATTATAATGTTCCGGGGAGATGCTTTGAGAAGATGAAAACGCAAAGTTAGAACAAGCAAGAGAGAGAAACGCTTCGTAGATCGTTGTTCTACGACGGTTAACCCACTGAAAGTGAATGATTACGACGGGCGAACGTAATTAATTCGCGTGTCAAGTTCTGTCAGATATAATACACCTAGAAACTCGAGGTAATTTAGGTTTTGAATATAATATTAACGCCTAGCTCTCAACATCCATGGACAACATACCCGTGGTCTGCAGTCGATAAATCGGCGAATCGTTACGCGTATGCTATCGCTGTAAAATCAAAGAAATTCTATACGTACGAGAATCTTGCTCGATTTTGTAAAAATCCCATATTTGTGTACAACATGATTCTCATTTTGACATAATGGGCACATAAGTATTCATGTACTGCTTGAGATTGGTCTCGTTAATCTGAGAGCTTTTGATGTTAAGCGAACCAACAGACGATATAACTTGCACAGCTGGGCGGATCCGAACAATGTTTGTGTTATCAGAAAATTGCCAGCGCAATTGACCGGCTCGCTAACAATTGACGAACCTATGAATGGACGCTTTTCAGATGCATCTCTTTTGCTGCTGCTCAACCCGGGCTGTGTCATATTGAAAGGGAAATATTAACAAAGTAAAGAAAGAGAAAGATGGAGAGAGAGAAAGAGATGGTTAATGACTAAAGGCGTTAATAAATTATCAGGTGGATAAGAGCTGCGCATGAATATGACATGAGACAATCTTTAAATATTTAACAGTCTGAATCCCTATCCTATAAACTGCTTTTACACGATCAAATTTTCATGCGATTGCTATAATATCGGTGTAGTGTTATGGTGTCCAAATTTAAGGGGATATCGGAGATGCCTGTAATCCCTTGGAAAACGCCATTTGTCGTCGATTCTTCCCTTCAAATCTCAGAAAAGTGAGTACCTGGCAATTTTTTTTGTTGCCAAAATGACATGTGGTTTTATTAAAAGTTTCATATTGAAGCTCTAGAGTTTTGTTCCAAAGTAATTGTGTATGGCGTCTTCGAATCGGTCAGATTGCGCTGAATATCTGAGCTAGTAACTAACATGAGAAGTATTCATTTTACCGAAATATTAATGAACGTATTGAAATAGAGAGATAGTCACGCTCTGTGTCAAAATGTTGGAGAAAGTTCCAAACTGTCGAAATTAGAAATTAATCGAATGTGCAGCTGGAAAAATGTCGGATTCTCAATTCTTCAAACAGATGTCGTCTACAATGTCCACTTGTTAACGTCGAAACTTACCAACACAGTTTTCCCCGTTTACGGAAGTTTCGAATCCAGTCTCGCAGGATTTTAATAAAAAATTCGACGGCGGCTCATCGCGCATTTCCGGAGGCTCAGCGCATCTGTATGATCCTGGAGTGTTGATACAACCGTGCTCACAAACTATAGTCTGTAGATCTGGCACCGCGCACTCGTCAACATCTAAAGTTAAGTGAAAGTGCACATAAAGTATAACTTGTGTATTTCGATCCAAATTGTGTTTACCCAACAACATAATACTGAAAAGTTACACATATTTCTATCGTATATCCACACCTTGGCACGTCTTCCAATCATCTTCGAGCATGAAACCGTCGGGACACAGACAAAATACTCGACCCATTGTCGAAAGACACGTGTGAGAACATCCCGCGTTATTCGTACCGCAAGGTCCTGCGTCGTGACAACTGTGATTGTTTGGTCCTAACATAGTTCCGGGTAAACCGTCGCAGGAACATTTGTAACCTTTTTCCAAATTATAACACGTATCCTGACAAGGACCATGCCCGTTGTTCAGAAGACACTCGTTGATATCTAGAGATCAATTTTGGGGGCAATTCATAGCGAAGAGTTCTTCGCTCAATGTAAAGACTAGAGTTCTTTAGAGAAGCACGACATTTTGTACTCCTTTTGCTGTAAAATCTGTCAGCTTTTACTCATCCAAGAATTTTTTTTCCTCATTCTGAAGATTTCAGGATAGATGAACTCATTTTTGCCAATTGAAATCGAATGTTCTTAGAAGCGGGTTACAGTTTTTCGAACGCAAGTTCGATTAGATTTGCAAAAAATATGTTCATTCCGTAATGGGAGAAACTCAGATACTAACGATAAGTATAGCGAAGTGGAAAGAGAGAGAGAAGGGGGTTGTCCTTATTTTGACTTTCGCAAAATAAGGACTACCCTGGTACTGATATACTCACCCATGCAAGTATATTTGGTATCACCCTGTCGCATTCCTTTCGGACATTCGCAACGGAATGATCCTGGTGTATTGATACATGAAAATTCGCAACCACCATTATCCCTATCACATTCGTTGATATCTGAAATTTTTATTTTTATTTTTTTTGGTAAAATACAAGACTATGTTGAGGAATTATAAGGACGATCCAGTTGTAAATGACTTACCGATACACTTGTTTCCATCTTGGCGAAATCCTCTGTAACATGAACAGGTTGGAATGCCATTATTGTCCCTACAGAGTTGTTCACAATGTGAATCTGAGCAAATATCATTTGGATTCCGTAGCAGTTTGCACTTTGGCATTTCGCCAACCCATCGTCGATTATTACAGAGCAAACGACGCGACGTTGTCACCATGTTATATCCTTTGGTACATTCGTAGTCAGCTTCGAGATACTCGTGACCCGGTGTCGAAGACCTTTTTTTTTTATATAGAAAATCGACTGTTGTTATCGTGAAATTCGAAAAATCGGAATATAGGATTACGGATACTAAAACATGAATAAAAATCTTCACTTACTTAACATATTTAATAAGGGCGTGTCTTGACAAGGGCGCTGGTAAGAATGTTCCGTTTATGCAGGATAAATCGCCCTTGAGATCCCGAATGTTCGTTTCAACTTTATCAACCGTTTTTTCAAAACTTGAAAAAAAAATTTCACCCGTTAACGTTGGTTGTCCGGCCTCTATGGGACCGGAAGTATTCAAATCTTCACCAGACGAATTCGTAGAATGGATTTGATGATAATTTTCTAATTTCGACAGTAAAATATCGCTGATTGTGTCATTCTGATAATATTGTGCATCGCCCGAGGGCAGCTCATTTTCTTCTGCAGCATTGATTTTGGAAATTTTTTTGCCAAAAAATCTTGCGTCCTTTGGATTTTCGAAACCAAGTGGCGATAGACTGGACGGTATAATTTTTAGTAATTTTTTACTAGATTTTAACCAATCCTCTTCACGAGTCTCCGACTTTGCAAGTTCCTTTTCAAATTGTTTGGAAAACTCTTTTTCGACGTTATCCTGATGACGATCTTGAAAAGTTTTCAAATCCGTATCATCTGTTGTAACCGGGACTCTTTGCACGTGTATTTTTGTTTCAAAAATGCGCTCTTCGTCGTGTCGTTGATTGGGTGAGAGAGGAGAAGATTTTTCGACGTGAGATTTCAGATTTTCTGAATCCTCGTGCTGCGAATTAGTTACATTGACTTCGGAAGCTGGTAACACTGGCATATGCAATGCAGCTGGTTTGTTCGAAAGGTTATTTTGTTTTCTACCTTTTCGGGTCCTTTTATCACCATGACCAAGTTTATTCTTTCGTTTTCTCTCCCTGTTTCTTCTTCTACGTCTCTCAATCCTCAATTTTTTTATCCTATCCTTTACATCCTTCAGTTTTTTGTTCTTACAGTTATTCGTTCTACAACTCTGTTTCCTCTTGCGGGAGACCCTACCTCCTTGAAAATTCGATCTATCTTTCTTAGGAGGCTGAACATTGTTCAACTCGATATTTATTCCGCCACGAATATTTGAATCACTTGAAATATACTCTGAACCAGAGACAGACGAGTTGCTCTCATTTCCATGTGATAATTTACCTGAAATATGTTTCATTCGACGACGTCGCTCACTTTTCTTACTCCCACGGTTTTTCTTACGAGATATTGCTGGAAGGGCCGCTGTAACGTTAAGTGAAGTACTTTGATGAACGCTGTACGAAAATCGAATTGAAAGTGCTAAAAATTACGTATGGATCGCTTGGAATCGTGAACAATTGAGGGCAAAAGCGAACATCTTGAGGTTTTCATTTTTTTTTTTGTAATAAAAAATCACCACGTGTATCAATTTTTGAATTTTCTCTCAAATTAACTTCTATAACAATTTTGAAAACACATTTTCGAAACGCGATTATTTCCGAAACTTAAACTGAATAACTGATCAAATTTCAAAAACAGATTGAAAGCTTCATTTCCCGAGTTCCAAGAAAAAAAAAGGAAAAAAAAACACGCATCACACACAAGAATGTCAGCTGAAATCGATTGACCTGTTCAAATTTTATCCATGTATATTTGTTCCGAGCGATCAGAAGTTCAAAGCGTTTGAGAACCGGTAAAATATTGACTAATGACGAACCCTTTTTGCAATTTTTCCACTGGGATGCCAATTAGATGCAACTGAATCCGCGCATCCAGGTAATACTAGAATTTTTATTCCACCCTAGTGGATATCAGTAAACGCAGAATTAAGTGCTGTGTGTTTAGCCGCGGTTTCCTTTATGACAGGAAAGAGTATTTCTTCGGGTTTAAGAAGCGCTTTAGATAAGGCTCCAGAGTAAGGGAATAGGGAAAACATAAGGCGATACGTCTTATAGCGAGTAAAATTTTCCAGAGATGAGAGCGAGGGATTTAATCAGTAGAATAGAAAAACTTTATGAATATGCGCAGTTTGAGAAGAAAAAAAGGAAAAAAACTTACTAGTGCCGATTTCTTCCCCTAAATCTTTACCCTTGGAGGGCGATGTTAAGGTCGAAGGTGCTTTCGTCTCTTCTTTATCACCCATCACTTCTAGCTTTTTTTTCTCGTCAGGAGAAAACTCTTCGTCCTCAGGAAACGCCTCCCAGCTAACGAACAACAAATTATTGTTTCTATTTCGGTAGAGAAAATTTGAAAAAATTATCACTTTTCTCATTATTTTATTATTACTTTTTCCCCCACTTCTCCTTTGGGTGTATCTGAACGTATAGTTATATATATAAATATATATATAGTCAATAATTAGGGAGTTTCTGAGTTTACTATAAAAGTCCCTTTGAAGAAATCTCTGAATAATTATTATTTAAGGTACAGAGACCGTGTCTGGAGTATTTTCGGTGACTTAGGGAAAAGGCAAGGGTCGCCAATTAACCGGAGCCACCTGGCAATTTTCAAGAACCAATGAGAGAGTTGACATCTCCTAAATTGCCTAACTGCAGGATAGCTATATATATACGTCTACTCGTCCTGGAAAGAGGATATTTTTCAAGTGATTCTATAATTCAATTACATAGTTACTTGAAAGGTTGCTTTGTTGTTTGCGTGATTCTCGTGACGATCTTGGAACTCGGTGAAGAATTTCCCGGGGTGGTTGTGAAGGAGGAACCCTTAGAAGAATTCCCAAGATCAGTCGTTTTTCCGAGTACCTTTTCCTGTTCCGCATTTTCACTGAGGCCTGAAATTATAATTGAAATACGTAATCTATAATTAATGTAACCCAAGCGGCGTGAAAATTTTCGTTGTAGATGTAGGAATGTTTTACTAGTGTTTTGAGCGCAAAAAATCTTAAATCGGAGTTATTTAAATTTTTCCCAAAAAGCTTGATCTCAGGAGGGCGATAAACGCATTGTTCATATCTGGATTTTGCGTACTACTATCTACTTTATAGAAGAAGAAGACAACGAAGTTGATAATCAATTCGTCATGAGTTCGTCCGAATTGAGAGAATGCGGAATGAATGAGCGGCGGTATAGCGTTATAAAGAAGAATGGAGGTGAAGTTCTGGATCGTAACTCACTTTGCTCTTGAAAGTGCAAAAGAAAATCTTACTCCGGGGGATTCTGAGATTTGTTCGTAACGCTTAACGATTATTGGCATGTTTACGACTTGGAAAGGGTCCCTGCCCTTTATATGCCCTGTATATAAATGTATGTATATACGTGTCGTCGTCGTCGGTGCTTTACTTTTCCGCTCTTAGCCTTACCGTGATTTCAAACGTGAGAAACGACCCCCGAATATTTAGTCCGTAGGAATTGATTTAATTTGCTACTATCGCTGCCTACCGATGGGTTCGCTCTACATCGAGACAATATAAATCACTGTACGTACAATCAAAAGCGAAGAAGCTCAAAGTATACGGAGTTTCATTTTTCAATTACCTCGTCGTCACCCGAACAGTTCGAATACGTTAAAACAATCGTATCATTCAATTTAAACCTATCGGCGAAGAAAAGAAAGACAGAGAATTAAAGCTCATTTAACACGATGGATTGAAAGTCATATACGTTTTATCTTACCGTCATTTAGTCAACGATATTATTTGAAACGCTAAGAATTTTCTGTAAGTTCTTCACCTGGATTCTCCGATTGTCGAAATGGTACTCAACATATGTTTCAGCTTTGTTGTTCAAAAAAGCTGCCATTCGAAGCCGTTTCTGTCGGTATCTTGATTCCGGTTGTTGGATTGCAACTTTTTTTATTTCACAGTGAAAATATTCAGATTGCCACTTTAAAAATCGCATGATTCATACAAGAAGAGAAAAGGAACGGATAAACCGTGGATCCAGTGACATATCGTGAAAAAAATGTATTTACATCAAAGTAGGAAATCTCGAGCTTAAATATTTTTGAATCAAAACACATCGCCCAACAAATAATTGTTCAAATATCCAATGAGAAAATGCTGTATAAATTTCAAAACCGAATTCCGATTACGTAAAATAACTCCCCTGAGGTTACAGTGAAATAATTGTCTCTGGTTTCGAAAAAACTAACCAGTTCTGTTATGATTTCATACTGTGGACATAGACATATTGAACTATATCTATGCTGTGGACGAAAACGAAACTTTTAATTGAAAGCGACAAAGGAAAATCGAGAGAACCGGGAGTCACTATTACTCACATGCGTTCCACAATGAATTTCTTTTTTCTTCGATTATTGCAATGTTTTCGCGTAACTGGTTATTGTAGATTAAATGTTGATACAGCAACTCTTGCGGTGTATTTTCGAAGTTCATTGACCTTCGACTTGGTCGAGGTCACGTACCTTACGTTATACACTTATAGATATATACCGCAGGTCAGTTCTCTTCTCTATTTTCGAACTCACTTTATACCAAGAAACTATTAAAGTTGTCGACGTACTCGATTTCGCCACGATCTGAACTGGAGGAATTGAGGAGTTCAAGTTAGTAACTATGTATATCCAGATAATGGAAATGAAATCGAAATCGATTCTGGACGTCCTTCCTGGCAGCATCGGGTAGAATTGATCCCGTTTGTTACAACGCGCGCGGGAGTTGACTCCCAGTCAAGGGCTAGACTACATAGAAATCGTTCTAGTCGCATCAAAAACGCGACCTGCATTGTTGACAGCTTTCTTTTTTTTTTTGATTCAGGTAAACATTTTCTTGACAATCTCATCGATGTAAAATATCTCCTGTTACTTCTCGCTACAAAGATAATACGTCATTTCCAAGAAATTTTCACGTACAAACCGAAGTAGGGTGTTTCGAAGGAACTATGTAATTATAATCGAGTTTGCTAAGCGGCCAAAGTCTCCGATAGCCGCCCCTCAACTTCAACGAGGTGTTAATCGCGCTTCAGCTTTTAGTTGGTTGTAAACAGTGCGAGAAAAAGAGAGAGAGAGAGAGAGAAGTAAGTATGGGGTCGCATAATCTCAAAGTCGCATATACTATAAACTACAAGCTCTAAAACGTATTCTAGGCATGGAGGTGCTACGCGAGAAGTTACTCCGCAAAGGAAGGTCGTAAATTAAAGTTGTCGCGGTCCCGTTGCGACTTAGAAAAACCTAATCTTGAGCGAGTTTCGCGGTAACGAGTTTAACCCGTCATCGTCTCGAACAAACGATTTTTTTTATTTAACTATGTTTTTTGTTTTTCCTTTTTTTTTTTTTTTTTGTTACTTTTTTTCAGTTTATAATGTACGTACGTATACATGATGCTTCCGGATTCGAAGTGAGATGGAAGGAATAATAAAGGAAGGGACGACGCAGGTTTATATAGGATAGTTTGAGCTTATTGTTAGTTTCAAATGACTTCTCAGCGGTTGAAACCAGGAAATACTCCAGGGCCATGACTTCTCCCTAATTGTAACCGTTTGTCCGTTTCTCTCAGAGGATTACCACCAGCTATAATTCTGACGTCTCATTTCTGCAGGGTATAAATTTAACGTTGATTATCATTTTTCAGGAAATTCTAAATTTATATAAAATCATCGATCAGGCATTATGTTACATCTTAAACTGCACTGATCAAGTTACGGTTAACGGATTTATGAAAGCGATTGAAGTTCCATAAAACAAAATTAAAACAACTACTGTGGTTAACTCCCCTTATTTTGATATAGGGGGACGGTAGTGAAACGAATTTACCGCTCGGGTTTCTGACTCCTTGTTGCGGGATCCTCCTTCTGAAATTTGAGAATTTGAAAAATCCTACCGTGCTCTTATGTGATCAACGAACCAGAAAATCGCTCGTAATAATTTTCCACTAAATTTTTTTTTTGTTTTTTTTCTACCGTTGTATTCAGTAAGTAAAAACTATTGAGAAAATTAACCGTCGCATCCATCCATCAACTAATCCAATTCTATACGCATACTTTGGGCATAACTCAAGATAAATAATATACAATGGTCTTTTTCGTTGTTAATTTCAAACGAATTATCTCGAAATTTATCAAAGGGAAATAGAACGCTTCGTTTCATTTTATCTATTAGCCTGTAGAACCCTCCAACAATTTCACCGTAAACTTTCATATCAAAGCAAAATTCCTAGTTACCCTGTACGACCTTCCGAATGCACCAGAAACTCCTCATCTCATTGCACGTTTATAACTCGATTTCTTAATATTAAACGACTATATCTCCATTTTCCGTATTTTTGCCCCCCAGGTGAAAACATAAAGTACATCCAAGTTCCACGTAGGAAATCTTTTTACATAATTAGATGAAGATAAAAAAAATGAAAACCGTAATATCTAAATACAATCAGCTCCGGAGCTGCAGAGTACCTACATTTTTAGAATCACGTTATTTTATTGGTGCGAAAAAAATAAAATAAATACAAAATTCAAGTAGGTAGGTATAATATACGGCACATGTGAGCTCGTGTCCGCGATGTTTTTCTCTTTTTTATCGCGAACATTGTTAGACCCGATGAAACATAAAAATTAGGTGATTGATAAATCCAGAGAATATTGATAATTTTCAAATGAATAAAATAAATGGAATACAACGAGGTATAAGGTCGGTGTGTTGGAAAATATCTGTAGACGTGGTAAATAGATTATACCGAATCTGATTAAAATAATAGATGATGGGTTAGAATTACTAGAATAGTTTTAGTAACACCGGGGAAATCAGTTTCTATAAAATAGTGTCTCTCGAAGTGAACGAATTTCTTACTATCTATGGAGAGCTTAAAACTTTTTCACAGGCACATTTCAGCGAAGGATCTAAAAGGAAATTAAAAGCTGGAAAGAACTCTCTTTGGTGCAGCTACAACAGCAAGATATTTTTATGGTGTATGTTAGATATAGGTATAGGTACATATATATGTAGGTATCCTTCTCCAAGTGAAAAAGAAACTAAGGGATGTTTTTCAAAGATAACAAAACGAAGTGTAAAAACAATGTTGATAGAAAGTTCCATTATATTGTCTAGTTCATGTCCGGGAAGATGTATGAATGTTTTTTCGCACGCCACGCATGCGTCCACTTAAATGCCATAGGATCCGTCGTAACCTACGGGAGAAATTTTATAAACTAGACTTCTCGTCCTTTGACTCTTCGTTTTTTCTCTTTTCTTAGACTATTGCAACACGTAGGACTACCATACACTCCATTATATTTTACAGGCATAACTTCGCTCTAAAGTCCTGGAGAAAACTGCAGGTATAACGCACGAGTAAGTCGCAGTGTGGCTGGACTTTTTAAAAGTATAAGAATTAAATGAAGCACAGGAAAATTGCAATTCTAGACAATGAACATCATCTCGCACTTCTATCCCCGGTATGTGCTTCTTATACTGCAGCTCGCAGCATGAGTTCAACATTGCTAACAGATATATGTGCCGTACATACGTATAGGTATTGTGCACTTCTTCCAGAAAGATCGATGCGAGCGGGTTGCAGGGGCAGCCGGGAGTCTGCAAGATAGTTTGAGCTCTCCC
The DNA here is from genome assembly GCA_963978495.1 of Athalia circularis. Classification (NCBI taxonomy): domain Eukaryota; kingdom Metazoa; phylum Arthropoda; class Insecta; order Hymenoptera; family Athaliidae; genus Athalia; species Athalia circularis. Next base: position 12,124,722 of record OZ021700.1, on the reverse strand, counting down.
GGAGAAAATCTACACGTGTATTACCTACGTACACCTATTACGTAGGAATATAATAAGAGAAAAAAAGGTTACCTTCACTTGGATGCAATAAAAATTTTGTTTGATAATTATGTTAAAAGTTTGAATGAATTTAAAATTCATATATATGTGTCTAAGTTTGAATTTAATTATTGCTCGATGACAGCGGGTGAAGGACTATCACGAACTCGCTATTTTGTAATGGAGAAATGGCAGCTTGACTTCATCCAGGGAAGGAAGGGGGAAGGTTTCACCATTTAGCGTTAAACTCTGTCGCCCATTGTACACTGTGGGTTAACGATGATAGAGCGGCGTTCCTTTCTCTTAATTAATTTAATTAACCGCCCAACTGACACCCGTCTTTCATGAACGTGTTACAATTTCCCCACATAGAATAAAGAATTAGTCAACTGACCCGAAAAACGCAAAAATCGGAAAGGGTGTACATTTGCCTTTTTCGATTTTGGGGCCTAGAATTTTCATCCTGACGTTTAGATCGTGACTTTCCGTACGCAGATAGTCGACTCTTATTCACTCGTTCGTTACACCCTCGCCTAACAGCAAATTTGCATTTCTACAAAATAAATTTCTTCCAATAGAAGAAAATATTCGCTATTTTAATATGAATCGAACGCGCCCAAGTTTATTAAATTCTGATCATTCGGTTCTGAAGTATACTGACAAACGTAACTGCAGCTTGAAGTGAAGAAAAATTTTATACTTTGGCAGGCCGCGCTCCGGCACTCGCGAGTTGGTTTCAATTTCTGCCGTCGAGTCGCGCATAATTTGCTACACTTTCTCGCAACCAAAAGTATTTCGGTAGAATTCTACATAAGCGCGATCTCAACAGCCACGAGCCCCTGCTCAACCGCGCGGTTGAATACTCCCGTGGTGTTTGCGACTTTTCGTTTCGTAGATGATGAGGTATGTACGTAAACATCTTTTTTTTTTAATCGATTACTGAATATTTATTAATATTTTTACGCGGAATCCGGAACACCAACGTCATCATATCAACAGTTATATCGATGATCAGAAGATCGATAATTTATATCGAGAGCCCTTGAAATAAAATGTTTAAATAATTATCAAAATTTGATGATTTTATCCGTACCTACGAGATATTATCGATATAAATCTAAGGTCTGCATCGCACAAAATCTCGTCGATCGAATACAATTTTTCTCTAATATTAATTGTTAAAACATATATACAATATGTTCATTATTTTTGTTTTCGAGTTTCGCAGTCTGCCGTAAGCAATCATTTCAGGAAAATAAAAATCTCTTCAACCCTGATCCGTCATTGTTTCACCTGTTGGTACATAAATAATTTCTGAAATCGGAGGTAACTATGATAATAAGTAGATCACAGATGTGGGCCGATAATAATTCGAATATATATATATATATATATATATATATATATATATCAGCCAGAAAGGTTAGAGTTCTGCAACAGGCGATGTTGATAACAAATTCCTTGAGGCTAAGCGAGGTAATTTTAACCAAGTAGTCATACCGTGTATATGGAAATAATGTATACATACACACAGAGTTTTAGGTAGACGTTACACGAAATTCGGTGCAGTATTATACGTACCTAGGTGTATTTCTCGTTATGCGAGAGGATTTGGCGATTAGATCTTCGTGGTCTCGACGGGCTTCACCTGGTTTACCATCTCTAAGGATTACTTGCGTGCGGCTAAGCGAACTTATACTATATCCGAATATATATGTATATGTACAGTTACCATAGTACATATACGTCAGGTCAAACCACCTAACTTTGAAAGATAATGGCGGTCTGAATCACCTTCTATCAAGAGTCGCGATACATGTAAAGAACCCATTACAAACTCTCACATATTTTGTCTCGCATATCACCATCATTTAATATCACATATAACGTGATTCCAATAATCTGAGGCCCTATAAGAAACTTCCATGATTTTACCATACGAAACTTCATGTGTTCGGAATTTCATTACTCTACGTACCAGTGAACCTACATGAGACTTCTTCATATATGCATTCGGAGGACGCACCCTTTTCTTCTGAGAAAAAAGTCTACACTCTTACAATTCCAAATGCACGACCATATATTTCTTTATAACTGGATAAATTCTGCGATAACGAAGTTAGAGATGTTTATTAAATCTACGGTAGATCGCATTAATCTGCACCTGTAGACATGATAATACATGTCTACCGACATAGTATATATTTGTGCACAACCTGGAGAGAAGATTCAATAATTGTGCTTGATGATGGCTTTGCGTCGCGGGAACTGAACAAGGACCTATCTAGTGCCCTGATTCCCGCCAATCGCTTCTTTCTCTCTCTCTCGCCCCCCCCCCCCCCCTTATTTCTCTCCACTCTCTCTGTCTTTCCTTCGCAGCATAGTTGGTAGGCAATTATGTGGCTAGGATCTAATGGATTGCCGAACGCAGTATAACACCGAGAGGAAGCACTGGTCGATCCGTGACAGAGTAAGGATGCTGGAGACCCTCGCCATCGAGCTATGTACATGCACTGTACATAACTGGATGTACATACGTATTACATATATAGGTATGCAATGTACGTATATATGTATATCACACTCGTATAATATGGACCCTTTCCAGAAACTTCAAAGTTTCGATGTGCGCACGTTCACTTTACATTGCTAATGTGTCACTCACCACGGATGTCGGTTGTCGCGACGACATTTGAGATATACATACGCATTTATATGATTGCATACAAACAAAAAGTAGCTAGTATGAAATAATTAATTTACCTACTCCGTTCGAAGTGATTAATTATAAGAATGTCTCGCGAGGTATTAAATCGATGCACCGTGAGACCTAATTAATGAATTTAGATCCATCCTGTGTGGAGCAAAAAAAAAGGAGAGAAACCTTATGACTTACTACGTGGTATGAAAGATAACCAAAATTGTAGTGAATAGCCGGGGGGCGAAAGGAAACGAAAGAAACGAGAGCACGAAAATAAAATGAAATGAAAAAATTGCGTGTATCGCGTATGAGCAGACTCTTCGAAAGGATTCGGAAGGATTGGTTTTCGAGTTCGTTCCTTTTAATCTCGTTTTTCACTTTGAAGGGCTCCCGAATCAATGAAAAAGTTCATTTATATCGGACCAATCCTTGTGATTATCGACAAATGCGTTACGTTGATATTTATAGTTATACTGCATAATCCAGATTATTTCAGCACAGGATATAATATTCGGATCGGGGGATGCATACAGGGGATAAAAATGTTAATTTTTTCTACTCATCGTCGGATGACGTCCGAGAATATAAACGTTGATGTCGGTGATCATCGGTCAAATCCGATTTGCATACATATGTGAAGATACATTTTGCCAAGTAATAATCCGCTCGAGAATTGTAGATTACATTCAGTTCCACTGGAACTTGCAGTATATACATGAGCATTATATTGATCATACGTATGGGACATTCCACGTCAATTCGACCAGCCTCAGTGGATATAAGGAATATTTTAATTTTGTCACGATATTTTTCGACGATACCATTGCAGCTCGAAAAAAAACCTTGTCCATTTATGAAATTTTTGTTGCGTTTTAATTTTTCAAACTTTCAAAAATATTGTACCTACACTGCATTTGATTTTCACCGTGTTCTTGTCAAAAAATTATTTAATTGAATGAGGAAGGAAGCCTAAAATGAAACGAAGTCAAATTTCACTAATAATCATCGTTCTACCGTGTTAAATCCCCTGTTTTAAATTTCCAGGAAAAGTTATAACCGTAAGTCGAAAACATAGAATCAAGGCTTGCTGGTTGCATTGATGTGAAATTTCCATAGACGCATAAGCCTCTGATCCTCGCTTTGATCGTTGAGCAAATGATTATAAGGAATACAACTATTTCTAGGAAACTGTGATATTCCCACCCAATCCAATGTATGGGAGGAGCTTAACTAATATGTAATGCGGTGGTATGTAAGTATGAGCGGAAATTAGATTATACGTTCAGGCAACCATATGAATCGCATATATAAAGGCCATTCCACGTCAAATGACTCTACAGTTTCGTATAAACCCAAAAGTCCAGATATTTTGTCTTTCGATATTCAAATCCTCCTAAATAAAATTAGAAACCATCAAGCTCGCTGCGTGCATTTTTATTGTTTTCTGATGGTTTTATTATCATTTCTAAACAAGAAAAAAAAAATTCATATTTCCTTGTAGGTATAATATACTTTTCGCAGGTGTAATATTCAACACCATCAACAGAAAAGATAAAGAAAACTTTCAATCTTGATCATGATTTGTCACAGAATACACCATAGACACGAGTGAAGATATCGTCAAGTTTTCGGTCCGTACATATCGAAGAGCGAAATCTATATCCATTCTATGCATATGTAGATAACCTATACATTTTGTAAGCACATGCAGGACATGCGAAAATTACGCTGACTCTGGTTTTCTCTTCTTACGGTCAGCAGTTTCCGGAATCTGCAGGCAAGTCGTGTTATGGAGTTACATACAAACAAGAAGATCGGGAGCGCAAGGATAATAAACGCTCGCCGCGAACGATCTGTTAATTATCTTTGTACGTTTTCATACATCATGGCGTTTATGTATATTTTATCCTTAATTCTCCCAGCTATCGCTTTTGCGAAACCCTTGCCGTCACAATTTATAATCACTGTACAATGTTCTAAACTTTGAGGGTAAGTAAACTGCGAACTTCCGGTCTTGTGTATCTACTGCAGGCTGAAAGCTTAATGAAAACGGGGTTTCGATGATGATGGTCGTCGCTCAGAAAACCAAATTAGCCAAAGTAATACCCCGAATGCGCTTTTTGCGGTCAATCAACTGCGCCTCCAACTGGTATCGTTTAGGACAAAGCAAAATCAAATAAAAAAACAGGAGCTACGTATTTCATGCCATATTCACCGGTAGCTTGTAATCAGCGTTACACCAAACGGTGTATCTCTAGTTTCAAATTTTCCCAAATTTCTACCGAACTTCGGTGGCCTCCAACCCTTTTTTTGTGATTCGCGGGGGATGTATACCGCGTGTATATATGCGCATGATTGTTCGACCTGCGACTGCTATCACGTTTCACAAAGCGAGTTTACAACAAATAACAATGTGTAATTCCACGATTTTGAAATTAAACCACGGAATTTACCGCTAAATGAATAAACTCATACAACGGGTGTACAATTGTTATAAACTTGGATGAAAATTTTTGTTAAACTTTTCTAAATATAAACATTAAGAAGAATTAATAAATTAATGTACAGGCTAAGTATGTACAAGTGTGGATATGAGATTGAATTTCTGAAGAACGTAATTCAAATTTTAAATTCGAGTGCAGAGACAGAACTACAGCACGAGCACGGTATACATTATCTATACTAAATTGATGATTTATTGGTTATCGGGCCGATTATACGTAGCACCTATTAGTCGTTATCGTACATAAATCATCATCAATATATTATCGATCATCATATTCGAAATTCTAATACCGGTTCTGAAATGACAGCGCGTATAGAAAATAGAATATGAGGATGCTCTTTAGGAATATAATGTGCAATGAAAAATACGCTCGGGAAAACTATATGTAGGTATTCTTGAATACGAGAATTATATTGTTGTATTGAGAAAAAAAAATTATTGCCAAGTACAAACGGACCGACGAGCGGTATAAAAAAATTACTAGCTCTCAGACTTACACGATTCTGCAGTATATTCGGAATTTTCGCTGATAAATATATTGTTTTTTTTGGACTCATTAAAAGAAATTCCGCTCCATATTCGGAAAATATATTTTTTTTAAGCTTCCGATTGTTCTGTGGAAATAAAATAATTAAAAAAAAAATGAACTTTGTTTATTATAAACTCAATTATTCTCGGAAGAAGATCAGAAAACCATTAAATTCCTATGATTTCTTAAGTTTTGTGAATCGTCGTTGCATCCTTTTTTTTTTTTGCACGTTCTTAATTCTGAATCGCTATTGAAAGATTTATTTTTTATCTCTTATTTCTGTTTTTCTCTTCATTAGGATTTTTATTCAGGAACTGTCGATGGAATCGAAGGCCCTCCATTGAAAAGTTAAACTTTGCACCAACGTTATACGACGAAACTTCATTAATTATTGGAAAACTGAGAAACACTCGAACGCATGCGATGCCGGCTCGAAAAGAACTCATAAAATGCTATTGCAGGAATCAGTTGACCCAATTATTAAAAGAAAAGGGTTGGAGAATGAGGTGTAAAAAGAAGTAAATCCGATTCAAACTGATGGGGTAGACCGATGAAAGCAATCGAAGAAAGTTCATGTCGGAGATTCACCGCCAAACTTTTGAATTCAATTAACGTTCGTAATAATTAATTTCTGAAAAAAAGTATTAGCAAGTACGAAATCCTCACCCGGCGTATATAGACCTATGTCTATAGGTACATATGTTACTTCGAAGTTTTACATCTTCGAAAAAATAAAAAATAAAACACACGATCCTCGTCCTTTTCATTAGCGATCAAGTTTTAAATCCATCACCGAATTAAGAAATATATAAAGGCAAGAATTAAAAATAATCTCGAACGATGAATTTAACAAATTAATTTGAAACGCTCTGATATATTACATTTGAAATTGACTTTTTTTTTCATATCCCATCACTTTTTCCATGTGAGGGATTGAGTTTGGGATATATCTGATCGGCATATTTTTCTTCCCTCAAACTAGAAATCCAATGGGATCGCATACAATATTTTTCGTGGGTTTCTGTTACATTATTCTATTTGCTTTTTTTTTGCTTTGATGTTTTACACGATAAAATAATTGAAAAAAATACTCACCCTGCGTAACGCAAAGTCCCAGAATAATAAAAATGCACTTTGATCTGGCGAATGTTATGCTCCTTTTCGACCACATGGTGCGTTCTTTTACCGAAATTATTTGAACGCACGGGACCGGATCGCGCGGCCACTCGCGTGGCTCTGAGTTCACGTCAGATTATGAGAGTCTCTTTTATCCAGCCTCCGATCTGGACCGCATTTGGACCCTGGCGCCTACTTTGCCCGAACCAAACATGCGCCCGGAAACCTTCGATGATAAAACCAAAGTTGACGTGATTTAGGACAGTTCCCTGCACGCGTCGGTAATAGAATTTTTAAACTATCTTACCATCGGTAGGCAAAAACCATTTGAATCGCAGATTGCAAATCTTTGGGTTGACGAATTTTTCAAGACCAATATTTATCTTCTGCTTCCTCGACTCGCTCAGGTTCGGATCCACGATAAGAATTGATTGCCGAAACGGTTCACCAAAATTCAGAAAAATTAATCTTGTATGTTTATTAAATGATAAATTTCAATATTTATTATGTTACACAGATAAACTCTATCGAAACTTTTAGTGAAACAAAAATCTTGATGTTGCAAAAATTATTTGCAATCTCTAAAATCGAGTAAAAGAGTGGGGGATGAAGATTAATGTCGTTCATTTAACTTATCGCTGTAATGATCGTTATAATTATATGAATTCATGACATATATCATTATAACTTTCGCAATAATATTTTCAATATATTCTTGTTTTGTACATTTTATCTCGTTTGATTTTTGAACTTCAAGTAGTGGAAACTGGACGAAGAAAAAAGAGGGAACATCGAAGGGATCGTCAGTTTTCATTCAACATTCGCCCGATCAACATATAGGTATTTTACATTCAACAAAAATCAGTCATTCGTTTAAAGATTTTTTTTCCGAATTCATTGAATTTAGAGTGCGTTGTCATCTAAAAATTATGTACAGCACGACTATACCGGATCGTCCGAGGGATCAGGAACTTCATCCTCCACTCAAGGGATCTCCTCCGGACCAGGTCTGAGCGATTTTTCTGTAGATTTATATACACTTATAATCTATCAGGCAAGTTGCGCCTAAAGTAAAAAAAACTTTTAATTGCACGTTAATTATATTATTACCGTCAACAAGTGAGTAGAAAATAAATTATTTCCAGCTTATAATAACAGTCCGTCGATACACGCGTTTTATAATTTTTGTATATAGCATGTTCCTAGATAATTGTTTACCGCATTCCTTTCCGTATCATACTTAGGTGCATGTGGTTTACGTAAATCATTGAAAAGCAACCTTACGATTATGACGATGATGATGATGATGATGACAGAAAATGAAAAATTATTATCATATATAAGAGGCAATGTAGAAGCCTCACTTTGCATATTCAAAATTTTGCATCTTCAATTTCGTTTTCCTTTTACATATTAGGATTTTGTTACATCATTCGACAGTTCCTTGTATTTTGTTTTATTTCAGTTTTCGCATTATAGTTTTTCGCATCCAGTAAAGTCTTCTTCCAAAAAGAGAGATTTCAGTTTTACTTGGAAACAAACAAATCCTCAAAGAAAAGCGAAATCTGGAGGTGGCCCACTTCACGTGGAAATATCTACAAGGCAAACCTGATATCTCTCGAACGGGTTGCATATGTTGTATTCTACATGCATGAAGTCAAAGACCAAAGAAGCTGCTCAGCAATCAGATTTTTGTAGGCATTACACGATGAAAAACGAATTCAACTATTTTGAATATTCTAATATCAAATCATGAACGATCCGTTTCTTCACATCACAGATGCGGCGATATACATAGAAAATTAAGATTCAAGAATTCAGAATATTTACGCAAAATTTAATGAGAATACCAGATCTATAAGAATATTTAGAGACTATAGAAAAATTATTCAATATTTAAATTGCTTCCGCGGCTAATTAACCCGAAACAAAACATCGAAATTATTAAGAGTTTTAATAATTTTTTCCTTTTTCGACCTGCCATGTAGTTAAAAAAATGAAAAATTATAAAAATACGCATTGAAAAAATTAAAAAACAAAAACAAGAAATGAAAATTCGGATGATAAATCAACAACTCTATAAGTGAGCATATTTTTACCATTCGTATGATATTGTTTATTTCAATCAACATGAAAGCAAGAATTTTCCAGTCTAACAAACAAACAAATAAACAAACGCTGCATAAACCGCGCCTGTTCAAGGATCAACATTATAACACTCGATCAACTTGTATATTTTCTGAACATACGACCGATCTTTCCTCTCGAATGCAAATTTATCCATATATATATATATTATATACATTTAATTAAATTCAACGACGGGTGTAGAAATAAACGCAGTGGCTTTCCGAAGCTCGTCTAGTTGAGATCACACGCTGCAGCATCTAATCGCCGCTGCTGCTGCAGTGTCACTCAATTCAGCCTCTTAAAACAACTAGTTATCCAACCAGTTAATGAATAAACAAACCATTAAATCAAAGTGACCGTTTTCCAAGTAACTATAATACTGCACAGTAATCACCCGCTATTGTTTGTTCGTTTTTAAAAACCTATTATTCATACAATATAACAACTTATTTACCGAAATGCATCGATCCGATGAAAAGAAAGACGCGGATGACGTGGTGAGTAGAAAAAAATACTTCTTTATAATAACAGAAAAACAATTAGGGGTAAAAAAAATCAAGCTGAGCAGAATCCCCTTTTTTCGCGATATACGTTTCATCGCCTCGAGGTGAATGATTTTCATTATTGACGGTGTCATTGAGTATAACCAAAATTTTTCTCTTCAATAATTATTATACTTCATCCTCATACGTATGTAGAGGTGGCAGATTTTTGGGCGTGTATAATTTGATGGTAAAATTTTGTGAAATTCTGATTTTTTTTTATCTAGTCGACCGCATGAGAGTTTGTCGGAACAGACCGACAGAAATCTTTTTGAAGACTTTTTTTTATACCACAATAATAGCTCCGAATAATCGCGACGATTAATTCATCGAAGTTGAAAACATCGCCAACGATGACGTACAGTAAAAAGAAAAAGAAAAAAGTTTGATTAAAATTTTCGAAATAATTTTTCTGAATCATTGTTATGTTTAGATTACGTTATATACTGCGTTGTCGTGCGACGTTGATATTGTTGTGAAATTTGGTCAAGCCCACCCCATCCGAATGGCGTATAAATGGGCCACGGGTCATCGAAGTTTCTTATCTGAAATTGAGTTATTCAATTCAAATAAATAAAATTTCAATCCACATACTCTCAAGCTATCGTTGAGATTAAATTATTGGGAAGTTATCCATTTAGATATTACTGGACGATTCAGGTTCGGGTTTATAGGCGACTCTTATTATCATTCAGTTTGTATTTTAGTTTATACTATAGGTACAGCTGAAAAAAATTATCATGAATAACCGTCCCTTGAATTACTCCGAATATAATCGATCAATTATTATAGTCATTGATTTTGTCGATTTCTCGATACAACGCGTTCCCCAAATTTTCACTGTACAATATTTCGGCCGATACCTGAAATCGAAATTACGTTAAAAATTTGCGGACAATAGGAGCGAAGAAAGTAACTTACAAAATCGACAACGACCTCGGTAAAAATATAAGGTGAGCGACCCTGACGTATAATTACGGTCTTCCGCGTTCTTTTAATGAGCACATTGCATATCACGTGAAAAACTATTTTGCATCTGTCTCGATATCAGTATATAACTAGAGTATCAGGAAGTAACTTACGTACGATGGAAACCGCGTATACCTATACATATGTAGATAATTGGCAGGCGGGTCGTGCAGCTAGAAAATCCCATAAGAAAATAACGCGAAAAAAAAAGAAAAAAAAATCGAATAATTAATTGAAATCATTGAAAAGATATAAAAATTCTGCAATTCAATTGTGTTTATTTAATCATCGTTTGTTATAGAAGTAAAACTTATTTCTCATTTCCTTAAGTTTTGCTCGCACGTACCTATACCATACGTATAGTAGATATAATATAGTTACCACAGCGGTCTGCATAGACTGGAGCGTTTCAATGACCCTACCTGTACAGGTATTAAGCTTAATCTTTTTTCCTGTATACTTTAATATCATTTACACACCTTGTTATATTTTATATAATCCGATGATGCTTTTTGCGCAGTGAATTTATTATTTTTATTTTTTCTTTTCCATCCGGTTTCACTCTCGCGGGGCAAGGCCATGTGATGAATATATACAGCAATGTTCAATTATGACAGTTGCCTCGCTCAACTTCAACTGCAAATTTCATCACCCGACGGAAGATTGTTCAATAGAATATGATATACGTATATGCACTCTTTTTTTCAAGGTCGGACTAATTCACTGATTGTTTCTTATCCTTTTTTCTATACAAAAATTTAAAAATGTGGGTATCCCGGTTTTTTTTCCGACATTTTCGAATAAACTATCAGTTCATCTGCATATCATATAATTCTTGGATTAAAATTGACAGTGACGCAGATTAAAAAACAAAATAAGATGAAACAGGTTTCTCTTATCACCTCTTTTTTTTCAACCACACGACGATATCGTGAAAGGAATTTCTCGCGAGGACCGGGTGAAAATGAACGGAATTTAAATAAATTCCGTGTTTCTTCGGAACATGTTTTTTTCTCTGCCAGTGGCAACGATCAGGTCTAATAATAGGCCTGTACGATCCTTGTTGTACTGGGCACAGAAGAAAGTCTTGGAATTATATATGCGGACGTGTGTATCATCATTTTTTACGATCAAAGCGGAGATCTTGTTAAATAATTTTCCTGGTGGGCAGTGTTGATTAATTATACCGAGGAAACGGAGAATGCGTAGATAATCGGTATTAGCGAATTGCGGAATCGATTCAAGAAAGAAAGAGAAAAAAATAATGATGTGTGTTTATCCGAAATACGCCACTTCTACCGCGGATGGATTACTGAAAATTGAAAGGCGCATGTGTATACCCATAGCGTACGGTAAAACCCAACACATAAAATATAGTAAAGTATATAGCAGTGAGAGAGGGGATTTCTTTTTCATTCACGATCAGTTGATCTGAGTATATAAATAAAAGTTCGCGATCGCCAAGACAACATTGTTTATTGCAAGTTGCGCTACGAAGAATAAAAGAGTGAATTCGTTGTATGATATCTATTTAAAATGGGAACGTGCGGCAAAGTGAACAACGAGATGACACAAAATCGATACAATCAATCTTGTACTTATATCGTACCGGATGTAAGATATAATGCGTACATAATATTTTTATCATTTAATTGAAAAATAATTGGTGCTTTTGAGGAAAAAAAATTCTTAGAAATACTTTGGTGATAAGGTGCATTCAGTGCAGGCGATATCTCTCCAACTCTTCTCAATTTTTTGTTTGTTTTTTGTTATAGCCAAAACTCATGGATGGAGGAAACTATATAAAGGAGGGAAGAGATTCTTCGAAAAGCACTTGTCTGATTTTTTCGCCCAGAGAAGATGACGAGCCTGGAAGTCTCGGACGTTACCTCAAACTTTTTGCGGTAAGTTTTTATCTTTTTCCGATTTACGTTCGAATAGCACAGCGTTCAACGAATGAAAATGTACACTGTTTGTGTTGAATTGAATTCCAATTTGGAATTTTCACAATGTGGTATTTTCTCTAGAAACACAAAGTCAACCTCCTTCATATAGAATCGAGAAGCTCGGCTCGCGAAATCGACGGATACGAATTCATGGTCGAATGTGCTCCGGGTGGTGACCTTGGAATGTTAATCGAAACTCTCAGAGAACAATGCAGATATTTTTCAATCATATCCAGGTTAGATGCGTTTTTCCTTCTTTGTTTTTCTCTTTTTCGGTGGGTTTTTTCTCCCCACAAGCTCGCAAGGACTCCTGAAAATATCTATACGGGTAATGTACAGAATTTGTTCCATCAGCTGATTGTGAAATTTTTGCTTCAGAAATCATAAAGACAATTTGGGTACCGTTCCCTGGTTCCCTGGACGCCTCAAGGACCTCGATAAATTTGCGAATCAAATTTTATCTTACGGTTCGGAACTAGATGCCGATCACCCTGGATTCACCGATCCAGTTTACAGAGCCAGAAGAAAATATTTTGCAGACATCGCCTATCACTATAAACAGTAAATACAATTAATGTGATTACCAGGGTCGTCCTTGATTGGGTTTTTTCTCAAATGTAGAATTTCCCATGAGCTAAAATGTCATTCATGTACGACCTTGATACGAAAAAGTATAAACCTCAACTGGTTTAATTCATTTTTTTGCTTCAACTTTTAGCGGTGAAAAAATTCCAAGAGTGGATTACACACCTGATGAAATTGCCACCTGGTCAGTTGTATTTAAAAGATTGACTTCTTTGTACCCAAAGTACGCTTGCAGGGAACACAATCACGTATTTCCACTGCTCATAGAAAATTGTGGATACAGAGAAGACAATATTCCTCAACTCGAAGACATTTCCAACTTTCTCAAAGGTAATAGAATAGCAATAATTTCAACAATACCTGCGGTAGAATTAATTTTGTTCACGATGAAACGATCGAATATCTTTCTACCTATTTTTCCTCTCTCCAGATTCAACGGGTTTCAGTCTTCGTCCGGTAGCCGGACTTCTTTCGTCCCGTGATTTTCTGGCTGGTCTCGCGTTCAGGGTATTTCACAGTACTCAATACATCAGACACAGTAGCAGGCCTCTTTACACTCCAGAACCCGACGTTTGTCACGAAGTTTTGGGCCATGTTCCTCTGCTTGCAGATCCGGCTTTCGCTCAATTTTCCCAAGTTATAGGATTAGCTTCTCTGGGAGCCCCGGATGAGTACATAGAAAAATTAGCCACTGTAAGTACAGGAAGATTTGTTTTTCATTCTCACATCCAATGAAAGTCCCTGACCGCATTATACGCTGACCGCACGAGTAACTTCGTAGAATTCCATTTTTTCCACCACAAAGGGAAGTTGCTTCATCATCCTACGGGATATTTCAGCTTCACCGTCAAGACTTCATCATTATTTTTGCACTACGTTATTTGAAAAATTCTATATTATTGTGATGTCATTTCTTATTATTTTTTTTGTTTTCCATACAGTGTTTCTGGTTCACCGTAGAATTCGGTCTCTGCAGACAAAATGGCGAGTTAAAAGCTTACGGTGCTGGACTTTTGTCTTCCTATGGAGAATTGGAATACAGCGTAAGCGGCAAACCAGAACTCCGACCATTTGACCCGGCAAAAACAGCCCTGCAAAAATATCCAATTACCGAATATCAACCGATTTATTACGTCGCCGAAGACTTCGAAGATGCTAAAGAAAAGATGATGTAAGTAAAATACGACGGATACATGCTTTGATCGGTTTATTCTCGTATACTATACAGAAAAATGTATAAAAAAACATTATCCAAATTTTGATGACATGTATGAATTTTTAGTCAGAATAATTCAAAATATTTTCGAAGGAATTCGACGTAATTAATTTAAAAAAAAAATCGGTTTTTGGAAGAAAATTATCTCTAAATTTGATCCATCGCTTTGGAATCATATAATAAATATGATCATATATGTATATATCGATGGTTTTGACTTTTGTTATTTTTCAGTAAATTTGCTCAAACTATACCACGAAGATTCGGCGTGAGATACGACCCATACACACAAAGAGTTAATATAATCGACAGCAAACATCAAATCGAAGATTTGGTATTAAACGTAAACCAAGAAGTCCAAATTTTGATGGATGCTCTCAAAAAGTTGAAGGATTGAGTTGGAAATTCTCTGTAACACAAGTTTAAAATTTTAAGTTTTTTTTCGTTCTTTTTCTTTCTCTTTTCAATTAATGAGAAACGAACAAGCAATGTGAAAAAAAATGAAAATTTATACAAACCCAAAATCTCACATAAGCTTCATCGTACCACCTAAGAAAGGTTTTGTTTGATTAATTATTGTTACAGACTGAATTTAATAGTCATGTTATTATGTTATATAGTTATTACACTTACTTTTCATCTGTTAATTAATATGTATGCTGCAAGATTATTGATTGAACATGCAGCTTCAATGACGTTATGTTTCCGGTGCAGAAATTATGAGGCATAATGTATTATCTTATACGAATTCATTGGTTGTCAGCATTTTATTGAATCTTCCCCCTCCACCTATTTTTGCTTTTTCCGCCATAACGTATATTTTTACTAGTTTTCTCATTTCCTACAACAATTACAACTTATAACCGTATATTACGATAAACGTGTTTGAACTTTTCAATACGAATTACAACAAAATCTTATCATTGGAGGGATTCTCTCAACTGTTGGAGAAAAGAAAAAAAAACTCAAGAGAGGAAAAGAAATAATTCCAAGAGAGACGAAATAATTAATAAAATTATACGGATACCAGGATCGGTAAATGGAGATGACTATCCCCATATTTCTTTTTTTTTTATCACATCGTGATCTTAATTATGAAAATAATTATTTGAGAAAATCTATACCTATTTTCACATTACGGTGGTAGAATAACCTTCGATTCAAACATCCTTTTTTTTTGTTTTTATGAGAAACAAAAAATAGACACAGCACATTTACTTCTAGATCGCAATTAAGTTTTATTCCAAATGAAATAATAAGGCACGACAATGTGTGCAATACAAAGTATAATCCAAGAGTAAAACATCAGGAGTCGGGATAACCGGCGTGAATCGTTTAAGTCGGCGGAGCAACCGCGCAGCGTTCTCAGTACCGAACCGTATTCAACAGTTTTATTTTTTTATCTTACAATGATTAATCGAAACATGCGTCGGAGTTTTAGAGGACCTAACGTTGCAGTTATGAATAAAACGTGTTACTATTCCAACTTTGAATATCAATTTATTGAACAATACGGTATATCACGTGAATTTTATTTTAATAACTTTCAACGCTGTCTGAATCATTATTGACATCAGGACTCAAACATCCCAATTCCTTATGTAGGCTAGAACATATTCTGTATCAGGTTACGAGAGATTGTTGTTGTTATATCGAGTCAAAAGTCAGTAACCGATTGAGCAGTGTTGCTCCAATCAAATGTCTGACACTTATACTTTAAAGTAATCTTCCCACGTCATATGCCAAACTGCGAATATCGCAAATGTTTTTAATACTCGAGGCCTGCATAGGACCAACAATTTAGTCCTGCGAAGGACCTGCGTAGGTAAGCTACGTGGGGACAACACAGAGTTAATAAGTTGATTCTGCGTAGGCCCTACCTGGATATTTGCTTACTCAGGGCCGACACAGGGCCAACGAGCTAGTCCGGCGTGGACCCTGCATAGATATTTCGTCTTCATAGAGCCTTCAGTGGGCCGTTACTCAACGTGGGGTGAAAGGAGGCTTTTTTTACACGGGAAGATGCCAGAAATGATGTATTACAGCCTTTCAGGTGAGAGAAACAGCGAAAGAAATTTTTAATAAATAAATTAACGAGGAAATTAAAAAGAATTTGATATTTTTTTTCTGTTTCTTGTTCAAAATTCGTTCATTATACCTATGAGTGCATAAGTAAGAATGTTCAAACAAGTGATAATTATATTAAATTACTTGTGAGAAATTTTTGTAATTTTCCTCGTTATCCAAGATACTTCTTAATTTTGTACTATTATACATTACAAATTACAAAATTTATACCAAACATTCTCGTACATAATATACACATTATTTATTATTCTGCACACAGTCGTATTATTACCTTAATATAAATTACACCTATAAATTAATTGATTATCATCATTCATTCATTCATTATTATTATCATCATTGTATGGTTTATGGTGGAAGTAGATAATCATTTTTTTTTACAGGTAATGTACGTATACAGGTATGTACAGGTAATGTACGTATACAGGTATGTTAAATATATGTAGGTGATTTCAGATACAAATAATTATGTTTTTCAATCATACATAGTGTAAAAAATTTTCGCACTGTAGGTATTACGCATGGATTTATTTCAATCCGATGTGATATGGATAGTTGTCATTATAATCGCAATCGGCGTGATTGAGGGGTTGATCTAGAAATTTCACTGTATCATTCAATTGCTTTTACGTTTATAACACGGGGAGAAAAAAAAAATAGAATGAAAAATTGTAAAATAGATTTTACTCATATTTTTAGTGAAAGAGTGATGCGTAGATATTTTTGGTAAATTTTACCCTTTACCCTGAAGAAATGGATTTATCGCTCCGAAGGGAAGAAAAAAAAAAAATCTTACAAAAACACTAAAATTGTAGTGCACAAAGAACAAGAACTGTGAAATTTAATTTACCAAAAACTAGTAAAATATATATAATTGTTTTTCTCACTATCCGTGAAGAGCAAATACATACAAATGAATTGGTAACAATTTTTTTCGACCATTTCGAAGACCATCGAACCAACCTGCCTTCTTCCATGATTTAAAGTTAATCCTCAGATGAAATTGGTTTGTGGCGTACGCCATCGATGGTTCTTTAGAAACACGCACGTTGAGCGAAAATATGAGGAAAGAACGAGAATATTGATTCAAAAAAATCTTACCACTTCACATAGATTTGCACATTATACACATACTAATAAATCCGGGAAGTTATTATTCGATTCAAAATATGATCACTCGTTGTGAAAATGAACAAAGAAATAAATTGAATGATAAATAATGTAAATAATAAAAATAAAAAAATTTTATTTGCAAATCAAAAATTCGTTTTGTACCACAGCATATAATTCTACATAAGACACTTAACGTCTACTTTATAATACCATGAAGTTAAACGCAAATGATCACGCTCAAACGATCATTTAGGACACAACGAAAATTTCGATATCTTATTGATATTATCATCAATATTATTTTTGGTTTTATTATTATTATGATTATTGTTATTATCATTATGCATAATTATTATCATGTGATTATTTTGGTCAAGTAATAAAATGCCATATGAACTATTACGGCAAACACTCATTTGTTAATTTATTTATTCGAGAAATTGAATCGAGAGATGAGAAAATTTGAAAAAGAAAAAATAAGAAAGTAAAATATGATGAACGTTTGGACAATGATTCATGATCCATATACCTACGTAACGCAGTTTTTGGAAGAATTAATAATGATTATGATAAATGATAATGATAACAATAACAACAATAACGTTATGGATTCCAATTGAATGGATGTAATGACGATACACTAATTTTTTCTTGTTTTTTTTTTGTTCCCTATACTGAGGTGTACGCTTTCTAGAATAATTTAAGACATAGTTAATATGTGATATTTAAAATTCCCGCCTCAATAATACAAGACGTACAGACCTGTGAATATGATCAAGTATAATGGTAATAAATATTGGTGATGCAATTCATTATATCAGTTTTAATAAACACCGCATTTTCAGACTTCGATTTCTCCACGCGTTTAATATAATATAAATGCATCTAAATATACATATATCTTTTTTTGCTTTCACGCGCCACTTTCATTCATGTTTATTTTTATTATATTAATTACGTCGTTAGTTGTCTTTTTTTAAATTTTTTTATATCTTCAAATTTGTAAATTATTTGAGCCATCCTAGAACTGCTGTATAACATGGGCAAAATCGTATTACTTGAAGCGCACAATATGGCCTACAAGTAACAGCAACTTATTATTAAAGTTCATAGCAAGACGGCCGGAATCAATATCACCAGAAGAGATTGAAATTGTCTCGATTATATAGCTCGGAAATAGTATATTACGTATATAATTCTTACTTATGTTACATTTACGTATAATATATGATATTATATATATTATAATACAATCATAAATCTTATACATGTTGGTTTGATTTTTTTTTAAATCTATAATGCCAACATTATGTAAATTATCACGTGACCCTATAATACTTGTATACATACCTTCATTGATATCTAAAACATAGTTTATGTGAATTGTGGAATAATGTTGATTCATTAATGAGCGAAAATGTTTTATTTTCTCAAATTTTCGCCATAAATTAATAGAAAAAGAAAAGATGAAATTGAAAGTTTTTATCTGTTACCCTAATTTATTTATTGTTCGTTCATTTTTTCATTATTTCTTTCGAAACCGTAATCAAAATTTTTTTCCTTCATTTTTCCTTCTTTACCATATAGGGTCACGTTCGTCGCCGCGGTGAACCTTGACATTATTTTGGCAATCACCCGCGACGCTTTATATTTATATTCAATGGGATATTTTGTACACTAGTGGTATATGTAAAACGTATGTACAGGGTGTCCCATTCTATATGAACCATTTTGATTACTCGGAAGGATGAGGTCGTACCAAAAATCTTTTGATACAAAAGTTGTAGGGTTTCGAGAGGGAAAGAACTTGACTATATTTAATTTTTTTTCAAATGACTTTGAAAGGGTCAAATTGAGGTCAACTTGTTTTTTTCTAATGGAATGACACATTTTTTTCTCCAGAATCTGAAAGAGCGTTAAATTTTGCACCAAAAAGTACTCACACACATATGGCCTAAAGTCAATGGGTACTTGGGTAGAGCCGGTCAAAAAAGTGTGCTTATACATGGGTTCACGAGTCACGGCCGTGGTGCAGCATCCGCCAGCGTACCAGCGATACTAGGGTGGTCCTTAAAAAGGTTATTTTTCAATTTTAATCGTTTCACCGTCTAAAACTCCTTCGAATAATTAAAAAAAAAAATCTGAAAAATTTCAGCTCTTAATTTGTTTTTTCAAATTTTCTTGCTATTTAATTAAAGAATTATTCAGCCTTTTTTGGTACTTGAATGAGTTTTATTCCGAATTTTGGAGACTATTCAATGTATTTAATCTTTTGTTTTGTTTTTTCAAATTTTGAATCAAAGATTCTTCTCACGAGTTTCATTTATTTCTTAATAATATATAAATAATATAAAATTTCTTCCAGATTTTGTATGTGAATCAAGGTTTTCCAATGCACCCTATCATACATTACATGAGTACCTAGATTTTTTTATTTAAAAATTCCGTCGTCTTGGTGGTCGGGTTAATGTTAATTTTGAGAGCTGAAGTTTTTCAGGAATTTCTTTCTAATTATGCGGAAGAGTATGAGAGGGTGAGTCAATCAGAATTCAAACTGAAGTACACTGGAACTCGCACCGCGAGATGAAACTTGCTTTGATGAAAAAAAATCGTTTTGTGATGAAACGAATAATCTTCTCATGAGTAGATTCAATCCATAAAAATCTACCGATTCATTGGTAAATATGAAGAGCATTTAAATACAAATCCAACGTTTATACAGAATCGAAATATAATAACTTTAGTAAAATATACTGCTATAGCAAATCGCAAAAAACAGAAAATTTTGTCGAGTCGTCATAGACGTGCTATGCAATACATCTGCATATTCATTTGACATCGAATGATTCAAGAAAGGATTACTCTTAAAAAAAAAATAAGATGAATCAATTTAACCAAAAGCATTCGAATCGTTGAGTTTGAATAGCTTAAAAACGCATTTTCGCGCGACTTCCTGTGCCAATTGTTTAATGAGTTATGAGAATTTGAAATCGTGGGTTTTTCGGAACAGAAACAAGGTGACCCACTAATTTTCACACGCAGTGTAATAGAGAGATTGATATGCTAAATTTGAAAAACGGTTCACAGCATTTGTACAATAAAACGAAATTTCGCTATTGTGACATGCAACGGAATTTCGATTGCAGTACGTACGTACAACGAGATTCTAATCAATAAAAATATAATTTGAGTTGTAGGATTAGATTCGAATATGTCAATTTTCCAATTGCTTATGTCGTTCAAAGTATAGACGTAACAATGGAAACTTCCTCGTCAATTTTCAAGATATTTAAGAGCGAATTGAAAGGGTTTTCACTACTTGCATGTAATACATACAATTATTCTTATGGCATTGAATATAAAATTTACCAAAAAATGGAAATGAAAAATAACATTATAGAACATTGCAAGGTGGCGTGCGCGTACAATGCTAGTGTATGATAAAATACCATATCCCATTGCATAAATATTGCATATGTTTTGTTTCTGTTTTTCTTGTGTTTCAATTATGACTAAGAACGAACATTTTTTTAAAAAAATATTTCGATTTTCTATCCTTATTTGCTATACATAATATCAATATATTGAGCTGTACTGCGAGACATTTATCCTTCTTAAGTGATAGAATATTTTCTTTATATTTTGAGCGATTCTCATATTGTCGAAATGCTCGCTATTCAGATAATCTGGTTTCAAGATATTTATATTATCGGAATCATCAAATTGGTCATGTTTTTTTTTCTTCACAAGTTTTTTTGAAACTTCCTACGTGGAGATCAAAATCAAATTACCTTCACAAATATAAGAATACGTATACAAATCAGCCCTTGACATTGAGATTCTCTTGATACCGACATGAATGAATTTTGAATATAAATTTTTTCTACACTTTTTTTTGTCACTATTATTTTGTTCTTCATCTTTCCACTAGCTTTTTATTCTTTTTTTTTCAAATGTTACTCATGTTTTCTCATAGGTGTATGTGATTATCAAAATCATTGGATGGAAAATCTGTCACTTTTTCGATAACAGTTGATTATAATGTAATTATTTAGAATGTAACAAATATAACAGCAGCTCTTATTTTGAAGAAAATTTTTTTAACCTAAGATGAAAATAGAGAAAAATAATATAGATGCATAATCAAAATTAGGAGATAAATTAAATAATAAATTTGATTACTAATTTCTATCTGGTGATCCGATATGTGAAAATAACATTTCCTGCGTCTGAGGACATACCTGGAATGGAAGAAGTTCGATTGGAGGTTCTGGAGTCGGAGTTTCACCAGTTGCATGCTGCTGTTGCTCTTGTTGTGGCTGTTGTTGTGTCTGTGGTTGTTGCTGCGGCTGTTGTTGTTCTTGTGGGTGTTGAACGTTGAAATTGGAATTGTTACTAGATTGTGGAACGGTCGCGGCATCAAATTGCAATGACGTTGCAATCGCTGCTACCGGACTGACCGCCAAAGGTTGGGTAAAAAGTTCTGAAGATACAACTGGCACGGAAAGGGCTAATGGAACTGGTAATACGCTGACTCCTTGAACTCCAGGTGAAAACATTGGACGACTAATTGAACTTGGTGTACTACTAACGCATCGAATTACTTGCGAACTGGGAGACGTCACGTACGGCATGCTGACCTAAAGGAATTTATTTAGGATAAAAATATTGAAAACACGCGAATAATTTATGAATATACGTATCAATTAGATGAATCAGAAAATTTTTTCTGATATATAGAGAATAAAAAATTAAAAAAAAAAACAAAGAACTTACATTTATCAATGGTGATACAATCCCGTATCTGGCAAAAAATAATTGCTCCGATACCCTCCTGAGTTCTTCTTGCTGATGAACTATTAACTGTTGAAGTTCTTCGTGTTTCCTCTGTAGTTCGTCTTGCATTTGATTCTGAGCTGGTGTCATAACGATGTTTTGCTGGAGTAATATCTGCAGATTTTGATGATTAAATTAATTAACCGAATTGTTTTCAATCGAAACGCCTTTAGCGCAAAATGAGATGAGCAGGACATCTTTTTCGTGTATATTTTTCAATTTTTAGCATTAGAACCATGTCGATATGGAAAAGACATTTGGGGTCACAAAATAACGATAAAAATATTAATTTTTTTGTCTTAGAACCTCTTGTGCTGGTAGAGACGATACAGCTGCAGGTGCCGCTGTTTCTGGATCAGCAGTAAACCCAGCACTGATTATCGGCTGCACTGGTATAGCAGCAACGTATTGTGGAGGTTCCAAAAATCCTAAACATTGATTCCCCAAGTTATCCGGTTGGACTTTACCCGATCTAGAAGCCGTTCGGGTTGGAGCATTACGTTGCTGTGTAGGCTGGTAATGCGAATGTCTCGAACTTTGGGAGCCCGCTGATATCGAAGTAGTATCAGATCCGGGACCACCTTGATATCGAGAACGAGGAGTCACGGGGACCGAACGAGAGGTCTTCGAGGATCTCGAAGACCAAGGAGAAGAAGCTAATCCACTCTGAGACGACGTAGCTACCTAGTGTAGAATTTTTAAATATAATGAATAAAATACTTCGTTCTTCATCAAACACAAATAACACTGATAGGTGAATTTTCATGAACTAGTTTTCTAGAAGACTGTGTTATAGCCTTTCATTTTTTCCTTTTTTCACTGACTGAACTAAAATATGATAGAAATGCAGATCTTTTTACCTTTCGCTGTTGATGATTGTTGGGGGTTGATTCGGTAACACTGATATCCTGGTTAGATTTCTTTAATTCTTCTGGATTTTTTCTAACTTGTTTAATAACATCTGCGTAATCGACCACGTTGTGGGTGCAAACGACAAATTCTGGTTTAGAATTCCATTGATTGTAAGTTATGTAAAATCGTGTTTGAAGCCAAATCCATTGTTGTCCTTTCGTGAGGAAACGATAATGGCAAGAAGTACCTTCCCCCTTCTGCATTACTGTATAAGATTATTAGAGTTAAAGGTTCGAAAAATTATACTGAAGTAAAATAAACAATAAAGTTATTTAAATTTTTCGACAAAAAATTAATACAAATCACTGCTCTCTCGCTGATGGAATTCTGAATTATGGAGAAAATTCAACCGACTCTCAACGTTTATATAGTCGGGTTTAACAATCCCAGGAAATCTTGAATTTGAGATGATGGGGGAATAACCTATTCAGTGTAAAGCAACCCCTAAATTTTTCAATTCAGAAGACCTCGATGAAAGCAAATGTTCGGTACTATTTCCGTCAGCTTTTCGCATTTTAAAAAATTCACGATCATCTTAATCCCATATCCCTTCAAGCATTCGACACAAGCCCTAATATACCAAATCCTTAGGACAATGAAAGTTCCCCTCCCAATAAATACCTCTTGTTAATAGTTTTCATCAACGGTAGATAATGCAAATAATTAACCATCGTAATACTTTCGACTTACGCGCTTCGTGGCAAGTGACGACTTTGTCTAAGTCATCTACGTGGTAGTAATCGTATCCAGAAGTCCCTAAAACTTCTATGGGCATATAACCGATTATCTGAGTAGCTCGATGGTCCAGGAATAAAAATTTCCATTCCAAACTGTGTCGAGATGTAAATTCCGACTGCACGCTATCCACAACGCTCATTTCACGTATAAGTTGCGGCGTCTGAAGACGTCCCGTTCCAACAAATACCAGTCTGAAGAATAGAAAATTTTCGTTATAATCGACCATGCAAAACTTCCGAGTTTTTTTAGTTTTATTTCTTTTAATCTAACTTTGTGTCGTTATTCAAAACACCGTCCAGCTGATCGTTTGGTATCAAATCAGTGATATTCGAGTCATCGTCTACGCCCGAACCTGCAATGAGGAAAACTATCGTAAGATTTTCACACTCAAGTATGTGGAAAAAAATTCATTTTTAAATCAAAGACTAGGAAAATACCCACGGAAATATCCGACAAATTGTACAAGCTCGTAAATTGCTTTTTCCCGAAAATCGAGTCCGCCGATTTTTATGTAGCAAGTGAAAGATACTTGAGGCTCTGAAAATTTAAACAATCGTTAATTCACGGTCAAAACACTTTGAAGTTTTTTTACTGTACCCTGATTGATTTACGGGGGTTCATGGGGGGGGGGGGGGGCATTTTTTAGAGAATTCTTCGTTTGAATGTCAATGTGAATTACTGGAAATCGGTAAGTCATAATCTGGCAAAAATTAATCGTGAAAAAGTCTATCATTTGAAGAAAAAAAAAAAAAAAGCTGTCGAGAAAGACGCTTTCGATTTTGAGTGACAGAGAATTTCATAAAAGTGACGATATTCAAAATTCGAATTGAAAGTTTCGGCGAATATTTCTCAGAAGTCAAATTAAAAAAAAATAGGCCAACAAATCAACTTTTTAATAACTTCCAATAGGGATCCCCCTCGATTTTAGTAAATCGTGGAACGATTCAATTTTTATTACCCTTGCTAGGATCACTTTGGTCCTGAGTCTCGCCACTTGCGAGAATGTTAAAAAGCAGAGCTCGATCCTCCTGATAAGCTATTTCATAAATCGAGGTGTTGGCCAGATCGCTTGGAAGGTACCCCAGTAACGAGGTGACGCTTTGGGATGCATAATGTATTCGTCCATTCGAGGAAAACACCATTATAAAGCCGTCCAATGCCTGAAGTTTCAAATTCGATTTCAAAATAATTATCAGGAACTGAAAAAAAGATAGAGGCACTTATAGATTTACGATTACCTCTAGAATCAAGTGTGTAAATTCTTCATTTGATAAAAATGACGGTTTCCAATCCTCTTGAATTTCATGAACTCTGGACCTGAGTGCGATTTCTGTTTCTCAAAAAAATAAAATTCATGACAATCGGTATGGTCCCTATGCTTTTTCCCAATGACTTTCAATAATCTAATAAGTTCAATAAATTTTCTTTGAGGCGTCCACAACATTTTTGCTAAATAGCAAATATTATAACCACCGTAATCATTTGATAATGTAAAATGCAAACGTTAAATGTGGGTATTTAACAATAAGTGATACATTAAGTTAACTTTTAATACAGCTCTATGTTTATAGATATTTCTACGAGGGCCAGCCAATGCTATTATTTATATGCTTCACACGCAAAGCTTATTTCTTTACTGCTGAATCTCGCAATGGTTTTAGAAGTATTAAGTACTTAAGTTGCGTAATTGTTGCATAATGGTTCGTATATCCGACCGCTAAAGTTATCCGAAACCTTGTGCAAAATACGCCGAAACGCGGCGATGCAATTTTGCTTTCAGAAAGTTAATTAATTACCAATATTTAGTTTTATTTTCAATAAAAAAAAAATCGAAAACCTAAATTCCCAATACTCTTTCGCCCTGAACTCTTTTTTAGATTTTCAAAGAGCTTTCTTTTTTCCTTTTTTTAATTCACATCAGTAGAATAGACTGATTTAGAAATTTTAAATAGATCGCAAGAATGGTAATTTTCTTGGATATTCAGTATCTCAGAAGAATACTTATATTTTTTGATCACCAACTACTCACGTCTCGGAAAGCAACAAAATCGAAAATTTGACTATTTTCTCGAACCGGTACACCATACCTAAAGTTATTATACCAACCGTTATGATTTTTGAGAAACGAAATCGTCGATTTCAGAACAGTAGATTTGTCCATTTTTCTCGTATTCGAACTGACCATGCTGCCCAGTTCATTGACGAGCATATTAAACTGATCCCTTCGTTTTTTCTCACTGAGATTCCGCGACTTTCTGAAACAATATACAGACAACTGTTTTACATTTTCTCAAAAACTACATCAAAGAAAAATAATTGTATTAATCAAATAGTACAATAACATTGCCTAACGTCAAAGGTTCACGATATCGTTGATTAAAAATGGAAAAAAGCAATGAACGAGAAGGAAGAAAAAACCATAAAAAAAAATCATCAAACTTGCAGTTACATACAACTGAAAGAAATTCTCTCATTTCAAGGCACCGAAGCGTAGCAGATATCAAATTATAATTGATCAACAATTAATAGCGTCGCGATAAATTCTACCACACAAACTTACCGCTTCGTGTCGTCTTTGTCGTCGGTATCGTCGTCCATTGTGTCGCTGTAATACGAATGAAATATATCCACATAAAATAGTTGATGGAGACAATTGAATATGTATATTCCTTTTTTTTTCGTTTCTCTAGTGTCGTGTAGGTATATCACAATTATGTTTTATAAGAAAACTGGGCCGAATGAAGAACCAATTATATCAATATTTAATATTTTGGAAAATCGTCGCGCTCCATCCGATATTACAGAAACGACGCACGTGTTCCATCATATTTTAGAATTTTCATTAGCGAATAATTAAAATAAACATCACATCGAATTGCACACGTCCTCCGATAACAATGTTAATAATTGAAAAAGAAAATATTTAATTTCATTTTAAAAATGATTCAAAATTTGAAAACTCCGATCACAAAATACTTTACTGAAATACACCAAAACTCTGCCCTCTGATAATCACGTTCTACTAAAATATTATAATTTGACAAATGGTCGACTCGAGCCGCCTTAATATCAGAACGAACACCCTGGATACGAAAGCGGAATATACCGGCATCGATTTAATCACCACGCGGATTTGTAGCGACGGTATTGCCACCTGATGAACATTTTACAAGTCGCTATATTATCACACTTCCTATATATTCGCCTTATCATCATCCCCCTCGTTTTGATATTCATTTCAACGACTCAATTTCTGCTTTTACCATTGGTATTACTAATTTGACCTTACTTGCATAACGCCACAACTAACGGCTCGTCATACCCATGCATTCGTATCTTAATTCTGAATTCGCTCATTATTCATCACAATGAAGGATTACTTATTTCGTCGTCATTATTAATTGCATGCGCTTGAGTACAGGTTAAATCGTATACTGATTTCCAGCTCGATCTACTGATTATCGAATATTTTGTATCAGTATTGACCACAGAGAGTCTTATATCATTGTAAAACTGAGTCATGAAGCAAGCCTTCTTCTCTGAATGGACAGTCCGTCTAAACCTCTTGAATGTGAATCAAATAACCAAAATTTGTCATCAAATTTATCTACTGCAATCGAAGTTCCGTTGCATGTCAGAATAGCGAAATTCGTTCCGAAAAACGCACGATTTCAAATTCTCATAACTCATTAAACAATTGGCACAGGAAGTCGCGCGAAAATGCGTTTTTAAGCTATTTAAACTCAACTATTCGAATGCTTTTCGTTGAATTGAATCATCTTACTTTTTTTTAAGAGCAATCCTTTCTTGAATCATTCGATGTCAAATGAATACGCAGATGTATTGCATAGCACGTCTATGACGACTCGGAAAAATTCTCTGTTTTCTGCGATCTGCTACAGCAGGATATTTTACTAACATTATATTTCGATTCTGTTTATATCTTGGATCTATTTTTAAATGCTTTTGATATCTACTAACAAATTGACACATTTTTATGGGTTGAATTTAAAATATACACTCTATTTCACGCTTATTCATGAAATTTTTGCACTTCTCATTTCTTCTCACCCTTATCGACCGACAATTTTTCGCATTAAAGAAATATCTCAATTTATAAGATATTGGTTTATATTTTCTTATTTGAAACAAACAGCATCATAATGATATCTAATAAATACATGCTCTTTCGCGTTTAATCCTCGAGTTCTACGTTCTCATGAATATATTATTCGTTTCATCGCAATACCACTGATTTCTCGGTCGAATCAAACTTGATTCACATCACAGTTTAGATCTGTGAACTCACGTCTCTCGATGGTCAGGTCCCCAATAATCTTGGCTGGTTAAATAACGGAAATGTTAAAAAACGGAGAGGTTGGAAGCCATTGAATTTTCAAATTCAAAGTCACATTTTGCGAGTTTTTTCTCGCAAAGCGACTTTTATCTCGCGCTGCAAGTTCGAGTGAACATCACTTTTTTAATACAGGAATATTCAGAATATTATTATATATATATTACATATGTACGTACAAATAATTTTTTTTCTAAAATATCCAAATTACAAACAACTTACTCGGAATTTCTTGTTGTTGATCCGCCACGGATGTGGCAAGACATCGTGGTGCTTTTGATGATGACGAATATTAACGAGGGTATGAAATGAACGAATAATTATTACGCAATAACTCGAAAGCACCTCGCGCACCGGGTAATGGAAAGAAAGTAAGCGATGGTGGTGGTGGTGGCGATAGGCGAGGGAGGAGGGAGGAAAGGAAAGGAAGAAGGATAGGTGAGTAGTATTCAGATGAATATGATCAACGGTGTATTAAATATATAGGTATGAGAGAGAAAAAAGGGTGTAGAGTTTTGTCAAAGTTTTTTAATTTCTTGCACCAACTTGTGGATGATTTCAGCGGCCGAAACTGCTTCGCAGTTAGGTCCAGGTTGTAAGGCGTCCTCCTCCAGCAGGTGACACCGACGAGGCGAAAGGTATTAGTAGCCCTCATTGGTAATGGACACCGAGAAACGGTCGACCACCTCCAACGAAATGTACGCGCATACTGCAACACGAACTAGGCCGCGATTTTCGCGTTTCATGCGCGGTAACTCTTATACAATAAATGTTCCTAGTGAATACCCTTATCATACGTACGTACATATCTGTAGCAGATATATTTCGTCGATGCATATATACCTGTTGCATTTGAAAGGAATAGTTTAAATGGTATTTTTCCATCGCCAGATCCAGACACCAGAATTCAAAATGGTATAATAGAAAAACAAAAGTTGTTTTTTTTTACTTGATCGATAAAGAAATAATAAAATTTTTTGTTTCTAAATACTTAACATTCGTGTACTGAAATTCTGATACCTCAGAATGTGTTTTATCGTTAGAACCTTTGACTCATCAATCTAAATGTTAGGAATATTTTTAACAATCATTCGCCGACATTTGTATAAATTGTAATTTTTCATAGATCAAATGATATAACATACTGATCAGACATTTTTTAAATTTCGTTAATCTTTTTTTTTTTATTCAACTTTATTTGTGTGTTCATATAAATAAGATAATATTGGACGAGAAATTCATTATAAGGATTTTTTTCGATTGTGATTATCGGCTATCGGCTAAATTATTTGATATTTCAATATTTGTTTCTGTTTTTCCCCTATCATCCCCACGCTTACGTAAGTTTTTGGGGCACCCTATACTGCGTTTCATGGTCATGCGCAGTACGTAGTCGTGCAGAAACCCGAGGTAACGAGGATCGAAGAAATGCGATCAAGCCTCGCAAATGCTCCAGATATTGACCCTACAGTCTACACCCAGTATGGTCATGATTCATCATAACCCTGCTTTGACGAAATTCAGTTCCAGACTGTTGAATCAAAATAGATACAGACCCCATGAAATTCAACTATTTTAACCTTCAGCATTAATTATTTGCTACAACAAAATATGGCTGTGATATGCATATGATCGTATGAATAATCGCCAAAATGAAACTAAAAATCATCGGATGAAGCAAATGAGATTTATTTATTTATCTGGTGACATTCTTACAGAACTGTAATTCACATAATATTCTACAGAAATCAGTCAATTCTTCAAGATAGATCGTTTTTTCGGTACCTGAATTGTATTCTGCTGCAGCTGCAGAGACGCTGTAGTAGCGGCGCATTTGACATTCGCGGTGGATTTGGAAGAGCGAGTAATTTTAATGTTATCGCAGCTAGTTGAGGAACCGCTACTTTTTATTCGGGAGATCATTTTTCTCTGACGATTTGCTGTA
This sequence comes from Athalia circularis, assembly GCA_963978495.1. NCBI lineage: Eukaryota > Metazoa > Arthropoda > Insecta > Hymenoptera > Athaliidae > Athalia > Athalia circularis. The sequence continues at coordinate 12,094,457 of OZ021700.1, read as the reverse complement.
ATTACAGAATTTCCGATTTGATCTTCCTTATTTTTTGGTTCGTTTATAACCTGCGGTAAATTTCTTCCTTGAATACATTTTTTCTGAGCTTGTGGTAATTTAGGTAACCCGTTGAGCACTTTGTTTAGAGTTGTCGTGAGAGAGGATTTTTTATCCTGCGTATGGCTGGTGATTCTATAATTTTCAGTTTTAGGAATTGGAAAGTGTTTCTTCTGCAGTATTTCTGTTCCCGAACTGCGATCACAGAGAGAATCAAGTTCTGTGCTATAAGCTGCAACGATCTTTTTCTTTAAGTTATCATTCGAATAATTAGTTTTGTTAATTCGATCATCCACCGAATCATTTTTGCTGTACTTCATCAGGTCTTCAGAGCTTGAATATTTCCCGCTAACACTCGCTTTTACTAAATCTTCAAGCCCTGAATCTATAAAATTTTCAGAAACGATGGGTTTTTTTATTTTATTGCATAAGGGAGCCGATTTTACGGGATCCTTGGAATTGTTCTTGATTCTGCTGCGGGCCAAAGATTTTTTTGAAATCGGTGAATTTTGCCGAGATTTTTTATCAGTAAAATCCTCAATGAAGATCTGCTGTTTTTCAATCGCGCTTTTTGGTCTGACGCAAATTTTTTGTCGAGCAGGTAATATTTCTTTATTTTTGGCGACGGTTCCAGGTAATTTCTTTAATGCCGATGAAGACCTCACAGCGAGAAGACGTAGATCGTTTGCAAATAGTTTCGTTTTCAGCTGCACAAAATGAATAAATACATTCATAGTATCTTACGTACTCATAACGACATATTTATATCAACGTATATTATATATATTTTCCGACTCACCTTTCTCTCTTTCACGGGTTTATGCAACTGTCTTTCCTTGAATAGATTTTTCCAACCGTGAGAAGCTGCTTGTTCTATTTCATCCCGGAATACAAGCCCCATTTTGTACCTTTTGTACAAAATTTCCCAAACAATATCTCCATTGAATACCTATACAATTTTTCAAATTTGAACCATGTACCGTGGGTTAACTGATTAATCCTTGAATAACATCAATTTTATACATCCGCGATACGTAAGGTGAAAATTACACTAACGAGTAATAATTTTGTTAACCGCATGAATATATCTACGAGTTATTATTTGAATATAATTTGCTCGTTGCTGATAGGTATAACAGAAATCTTCCGGCTTCTGCGGTTATGGAATCGGTGTATTAAATTTTAACCGGCTATTTAAAAGATGTTGATTATAATCCTAATTATACATAAAGTGGTTAAATAATATTATCGGCCATATTTTAATATAGAAACCAATCTATATAAGTACAACGTAAATAGAATACGTAAAAATACATACTGTGACTGAATTTAATAATTAATTAATAAATCAATATTTACATCTTCTGCCATACGCGAGAGTTTTGATATATTTACAACGTCCCTCAAATTTAAATATCCAACCAGCTTTTTGATCAAATTTTTCGGTAATGCAAGTAACGAGTTTTCATTACCTTCGACGATTCTTAGTACGTGTTTGAGCAACGGCTTGCCTGTTCCAAATGTATAATCAGTATTTCCAAATTACATGCTCATGTCAAGAAGTAAAATTAACAAAAAAATTACCAAATATTCGCTCTATATCAGTTTGGATTGTCTTGTCTCGTTTAAAATCGGAAAATCCAGATACCCTGACAACGGGGCTAGAGGTATGAGGTCCGTGGGTTATTTTCCAAGTGTAAAATATCACCTGTTTCAGGTATGCAAAAATTAATTCTATAAATACACTGTTAGAGGTTAATTAACAGCGGTCATTTTTATACCTCATTTCGAAATACTTTAATTCCGTGATAATCTCTGCTTGGCGACGGCGCGACGGCGTATTTTTCTAAATATTCGATTTCAGATGTACAATGCGTCATTTTTCGGATCAAGTCTATGTGATTTCATGAAAAACATACTACGTCTGTCGTTGCTTTTCTGTCAACGTCTACGAGAAATAATTCGCATCTGATGTCAATTTCACATGACTATAATAATCAAATTACATAGAGGAAGGTGTAAATAATTTCGGTTTCTCTTCGGTTTTTTGTTGTTGTTGATCATGTAGAATAATTCTGTATTTTTTTTTGTTGTTTTTTCTTTCTTTTTCTTTTTAATACAATAATAATAATAATGATGATAGTAGTAATTCGATATGAACGGATGAAGATAAATATTGTATAGAAATGTTGAAGTAAAAATGGAAAAGTCTGTTTTTTTTCACATATGGCTTCAGAGATTTAATTAAAATATATATTAAAGTAGAAGAAGTAGTAGGGCTATATAGTAATATCACATTGCATGATTAATCATTTTCTCTTTCTTTTCTGGAGTTTTGTTTTTCTGTTTCTCCTTTCATAAAAATCTTAGATGTAGATAGAAGATGGGATATTATATCTAACTGCATAAATATGTATAATAATTTCGTGAATATTGAAAAAGATAAAATGTTTTTTTTTCAATTCTCATTTACTTTACAAGTAGAAATAGAAACACCGATTAACAATAATTATATTTTATGTATACCTATATATCTCGTTTGTTTGTGGTTTATCTTTTTCTTTCGTTTTGTTTAATTTTTTTTTTTAATATAAATACTTGATTGCATCGTTGATATGCTTCATCTATAATTTTATCATCACTAAGCTAAGAATCAAAGACTCATGTGAAAATAAATAACTATGTTCTATTATAGTTTACTGAAAGTCTTATAGGCAATGGAATAAACTTAAATATAATAAAAATATTTCATTTATGAATAGGTATAGATCAAAGTTTGGGCTTTGATATTTTATCTGGTGAAAAAAGAAATATATGTCCATCCATCGACTTCAATAGTAGATTATCAATAATTTTTAGTAATGATTTTCATATTTAACGATATTTCATATAGTTAAACATTATACATTAAACGGACAAATTTACATTTGAACCCAGGGGTAAACCGCAGCTACAACATCAGGAAAATTGTTACTTACCGAAATTCTTCGACATTGTGGAGGAGGGAGGAGGAGGGGAATGAAATAAAAAAAACTAAAATTTCTCCCGTGCTCACCGTGACCCCAATATTGAATTTTTCCAGCAATTGTTAAATTCGATTTTTTGCGAAACATATTTCAAAATCGGAATTTCGCGTTCCTGAAAATATTTACAGGACTTTTGAAATGGCTGCCCCGTGCCAACAGTCTGTTATCTTTATATTTCTATATTTTTTTATTTTTTCTTGCCTATGGAAGATTGATCGATTACGCAAATTTGCTATCACTGCAAATGAATGTTGAGAAGAAAAAATATTTATATAAAAATAAAATAAAAAAAATTATCAATCGTTTTGTAAGCGAGTTTTTGCACACAAAGTAAACGGATCTTTTTTTTCTCTCATTCTTACTAATCGTCTTTTCCTACGATTCTCGAACAACGGTATCAACGCTGTTTTCTATCATAGTTTCTTCGTCTCTACAGATACTAGCGGGAGCCGTAGTTTCCTCAGACGGTGCGGCTGCAACGGTCAATTGTCTTTGTTCCATATGATCAAGTGTCTTTTCGATTGCTCTCAGCCTTTTTTCTAGACTTGTTGTACCCAGGATACCAACTTGAAGTTGAGGTCCTAAAGGAAGTATGGCCAGAAGCCACCACGTCCATGATGGACCGTCTGGTAACAATGGCCAGTCGTTTTCTGGTTCTGGCATACCGCCAAAAACTCTTTGAATTTCGTCCTGTTGGGATGCCGACACGGTTGACCACCATCTTTGACCTTTCGTCCGTACCTACAAAAGAAGAAAGAACCATCAGTTTTTCGTTCGCCATCTTAGACTTGAAGATCGACGATTTTTTTTCGATTTCTATTATAATCACCTTATCGTGCAGCTCAAGAAGACCCATAAGTTGTTCTGGCTGGACAACAGAGTCACTTAAAAATTCAACTTGCGCGGTATCATAGCCGTCTTTTTCGCCACCGGATAATACCCTGAACCTTCTACCTCCCATGGTGCTTAATATACTGCACCCATCCTTGAGCAGAACTCTATCTTTCATTTCGAGCATCGTGCCGTACTCCGCATACCTGATTTCAGCGTTAACGTATTGTTAGATTTTTCGGATTACATAGAGCTCGGAGTATAAAATATTTTTTTGTATTCTTTTACTTACTTTTTGGGGCCTGTTGCCTCCCTATTCAAACATGCGGCGATTCCGAATTGTCTTATACCGCCTTCGATACATCGGCGAACCATTAGCCTATATCTTGGCTCGTAAACGAACAATGGGCAAGGAACCCAGGGAAAAGAGGTCGTGCATATAAATATGGCAATTTCCTCGCCACCCCCCTGACCAAGACCAAGGCCCTGGACCAGTTCCAGACGATGACTCGCCGCTCTAGCAGCATATTCGACGGGCGTAACGATTTTTAACGCTCGTTCAACGAAGTCAGTAACAGCTTTTTGACTGCTCGCAAAATACTGTAAATAATATCATTATTAATAATTATATTCTATAGTTATTATAGTTGGTTTCTAACCACGCAAAATGAAATGATAATGATGTTGTGTGTATGTAACAATGTAATTTGTGGAAAATACTGCAGATAATCTCGGTGGAACGCGTCTTTTCAAGAATGACTTATTATTTATTACGTCAGTAAGTAACGTGGCCAGCAGGCTGACTTTCTCTGAGGTTAGCCACCGGTTGCTTTTGTGTCTCTTTATATATTGGCAATAAGTAGGTACGTCTTTGAGATAGCAAATAACAGTCACCAGCTCAGCTGCTGGTGATTCTGAAGCTGGTTACAATTGCGGAAGCTTCAGCTCTGAGCACCTGTACAGGATTTTTATGTGTGCAATTATTTTACTTTTCTTTCAGCCGCAAAAAACAATTATTTCAATGTTCTAACAATAAGAATTTAAACACCGTACAGTTACGTGCATCGACATACTATATGTCCTCAGAGAGACAAAAGCGAACAGAAAAAAAGAATCGTTTTCTTAAAATATTAAACAACTCACATCGGCAAGGGATGTGACACAGAGGGGGCAGGCTGATGAGTAATCGAGGCACCGATCAAGACACATCCAACAATAGGTGTGGCCACATGGTGTCGTTACCGGTTTCCAAAGTACTCGACAGCAAAGTATACAGTCAAATTCTCCACTGCTGGTATCAGAAATTGATAGGGGTGGTAGCAGCCCTGTATGCAGTCTTGTGTCGACTGTAAAAAAAAAAAAAAAATTGATCAGTTCAAGAGTCTACAAGGTGCTAAGTATATTGTTTGTTTCACAATACTGGGAGGGATTTGAGACTAAGTTATCACATAAGAATTCGTACATTTAAGTTTCTTCACTTCTTGATAAACCCTATCCAATATGGCGTGGAGTTTTCCATTGTCTGTTGATTCAGTGGTAGACAACAATCTTCGGCACATGGACTGCAACATTAAATAAAAAAAAAGATAAAAAGATATTATTTAAAGAAAAGTAACTTAAAAAAATATCATAATCCAAAATAATTTTATTTCACAAATCTCACCTGAGTTATGAGTTCCTCTTCACCACTGCTATTGTCTTCGCAATCAGAAGTGTTAAGTGCTTCCCTTTGATGATTCTGAATCGGACTCATCAACGGAAGAAGCATTTGATGTATTCGATTCCGTCTACTCCTCGCTGACAAGTGTCGTCCAAGGTGATAAGGAGCTCTTGAAGATATGACATTCTGTCTTCTCAAATTTGGTGCTAACATTCGATGAAGTAGCTAAAATCAAATCGTAATTTCGACGTACAGAAAAACGTGATTGTTAATCATTTTATTTATTCTTCTAATTTTTCCAAAGAATTTTTCTTCAAAAGTCGTATCTACCGTATTACGTTGAATTCTGACTTGGTCAAATATATTTGGCGCGAAAGATTTACCATCTTATTACATGTATAGTAAATTGGCGACTGTTAACGCGGGTGCATTACATAAGGCGCTCGTCTTAGCCATTATTTACAACGAAACCCAAGCTCGGCTCAGCTCAGAGAGCCCACACTGCTTACGCAACACCAAGAGCAAATGAAAATCCAATTACAGTCTAGTACGGCGACTATTCGATAACCATCATTTCGTAAAACATCAAATTACGTCATTTATTCATATATACGTATAATATATATACACAGTAATATTGATTCTGATTATTCCGTTGCTAAGAGAGCCTATGATTTTTTTTCACGTTTCATTGTCGACTCTAATTCTTTTATTATAGTGTTCTTATTATCATCATTATCATCATCATTATTATATTATTATTATGACTATCATCGTCATTATTATTTATTATTTTTTCAGCATTCGCTTACCCTGGTCAGTTCTTGCCGCACTGGCTGTGGATTGCCGTCGATAGCAACGCATGTACAAAGTGCAGAAAAAGCTTCTTCGTGTCTGCCCAAGCATGAAAGTGCCACGCCTCTTCTATAGTGTCCCTGTGATTAATAATTAAAATAATTGATCCAACTGATTATTCTTTGAAAATTCGGATATAAAAATGGATTATACTCATTTATTTTCTTCAATTAAAATAATAAGCTCTACAATTACCTTTCCCCAATCCGGTCTAAGTCTGACTGCATGATCAGCATCTGAAAGCGATGCTTGTGGTCTGTTTAGCAAATGCGATGCGTGCGCTCTATTTGTAAGATGAAGAGGGTTGTTAGGAGCTGGAACAAAATGAATCACGATATGCATAAATTATTAAATCCGAGTAATTCCGATGAGACCAAAGAAAAAAAAAACTATCGCAATCACAGTAACAAGACGGTCTAAATCGATTTCACCGTCGGCTCTTGTCTATTTCAATTGTATGAGGTAATTATACTCATAGTATCACATGCTGCACTTATGACTGTGTATATCTATACATACGTATGTAACCATTCGCTACTATTCGCGTATAAAAATGGAACTTAATTTGTCTATAAGTCATTTTCACACGTGCTACTCTTACGTAATATATTACGGTATAAAACACGTCGTTATGCAAAGTCGCGTATACATAACATTTATTCAAATACATGAACACGCATATTGGGGCGTTTTTCGTTCAGGGTAGTAAAGTGAATAATATTTACTGAAATATTCCCTTCGAATTGAATGAAAAGAAATTCTATTGAAAATTACAGATTTTCATTAAGAAAAAAAAAGAATCCCATACACCCCAAATATCGACCATTCTAGTATATAGAAATGTATTGAGAAAAAAAAAGTTCGTATTCGTATGGGATTAGAGAAATAGAATTATTTGATGCGCCTGTAGTATCAGAAAACTTATAATTCTTACTACTATGTACATGGATTTACGTATATACCATTGTCTATGATTATCGCTCTGTGACGGTGATTGACCGAGTGCAGTATGGAAAAAAGCCAATGAACCCGGACGATATTGTGCTGGTGTATAGGGAACCGCGCGAATGTCGAGGACGATAGAATACCTTATACGCTTCATCTATATACTTCATCTATATTATATACCTATGTAAATAAGTACATACATATACATAGATAGCTGTGACAATTACCTAACCGTGAAACACTATTGTGCTCCAGTCATCCATGATAACCATGGATATATCACATCCAATAATGGACAATGATCTTGGCGTTGCGCAAAGAGGACAAAATTAAAAAAAAAAAAAAAATGCCACAAAAACGAATACAGTATATAAAACAGTATTTAATGTTATTTCTTTTGTTAATAATAACCTCGATGTATGCACTGTATATAGTAATATATTATACGATAATCATTATGGAATATCAATATGGGATGGATCGTCAGATGTTGATAATTGATTACTTGACAGCCCTTATCAAAATTGAAGCTTTCCATACAAGAAGCAAATTCTAATTTTCCTTATGTTAAAATCTTTGATATCACGTCATATTTAAATCACATACGCAAACCATAATTACAGAAGGTTTTGCAGTGCAATAAAATATGATCGAGTTCATTTTCTGCGGAAAAAAAGCGAGAAATTCTACCTGAGTAATGAACGAAGAGAAAAAAAGAAGAAAAAAAAAAAAAAAACTTCGAAGACCGGTGTACTACGTACGATGCGCTTTGTGCTGACGTTTGCAATTGCATAGCAGTTTATAGAAACGGGATGCGGCGCGGGTGGGAACGCATCCTGGCATTGTGCAGCAGCAGCTCGAAGCAATGTCATTGCCTTCCCGCATGCTATATGTCATTTACCATGTATATATATACATTATATATATATGTGTATATGTATACATAGTACGTGAAGACCCTAGATTTATATCTCCTCCAACACGAAATGTTCTAAACGCTTCACATTCATTCGGTCGATCAACTTGTCTCGCCATTTAAAAAATATAATTATTTATTATTCGCATTGATATAATATACTATATGATTGTGATATATTCGTGTTTTCAATTTTCTGTTGTTTTTTTTTTTTTTTTTTTTTTTTTTTAATCGGAAAAAACTAACAAATATTGTATAAATATATTCACAATCAGAGTAAATAATCGTGTGTACAATTTTGAATCTCGTACCTCTGTTGTCAATTTTTTTTTCTTTTTTTTTTTTCTAACTTCTACGCAGCGGATTCCGCGGGTATTGCGAAAAGCGACGATATATGTATTTGTACATAAAATCTGTGCGTACATAGGTGCATGCGCGAACACGTGTTGCATTTATATTGTATATCAACGTTCGTCGTTTCTGAAGTGACCTCAGTTCGTTGGAGATAAAAAAAAAGTAAATAAATAAACAAAATTGCTCGCGGAGGAATACTTAGTATACTACATAGGATGACTTGGGTATATAAGTTACACTTAACAGATGTACTTAGGTGTTTGCTATTGCGAAAAAAAAAACGCAATTACGAAATTCCCGCCTATTATACAACGCTGAGTAAGTATTTCGTGATGATTGATGTCAAGTGTGGGGCGGGGGGAAAAAAAAAGAAAAAAGAAAAAAAAAATTGAAAAGAAATGAAAAGAAAAAAAGAACGAAAGCGAAAAAAAATGAATACCCGATCGTTTTCTTCGGATATAGGTGTACACAATTAATTATCATACTTTTGTTCATAATAATGCAAATTGTTCGAAAAGTGCATTGTATCAAATTCCGCACGTGAATGTGTCGAGGAACATGTAATATATATGGTGTATCCAGATCGCCGGACGCTGTAGAATACGACGCGTGGCAGACCGTGGCGCATGAGAGAGAAATTGTGCTTGACTAGGTGACCGACCTTTACGTAACCATGGCAGTCCTCTTCGACGATGACGTAGGTAAACGTACTCTTATAAGTAACATGCTGCCGCGCGTTGTACATATGTGTAACGGATATATAACGTATACATCATTCATGCATATGCACGTGTACATAATCTTTCAGTTTTCATATCACGTTACCGTTACTGTTATTACGATTTTTATTACCAATATTAAACGCATACCCGACTGCGTACAGGGGTGAAGACAAAACAAGAATATACATCATTTCCTTCCACCTCCCCCACCCATGAAATATGCATAAATATATAAATTTTTGGTAATCAAAACAGTAAGTTCGGTCCAATTAAAATTTTACGATACACGGATACCTGTTCACAAATTACGATCAATTTTGACGAAAATAATGTTGTTGCATCAACTGGAATACCCTGCACCGATTGTAAATTACCACCTGCAGATATTTCTCCGAATTATACAATCGGTGCATGTTATTATCGTTAATGATTTTTAACAGATATGCGAGATAAGACGACTCGTTTGGAATCCAAAAACATTTTTTTCCATCACCTATACGGACCGTTCGGAAGAAAATTAATTGAAACTCATCCGAGTAGACTGTATATAACGACACCTTCAAATTTTCTGTATGTTTAACGCCCGTTGTAATATTATACATCGATCGCGACGTTCGAATTATTAAATCACGTTAGGTGTGTATACGGTATATGTATATGTATACATCAATCGGCTCGATAATGTAATATTGTCGCGAGTGTTTCTATAGGTTCAAATTTTTTTTTTTTTATTCTTCCAACTCCCCCCACATTATAGTCGGTCGTTCATATCTGCCTTTAAAGCTTGGTTGTTTGCTTTTGCGTCTCACGATGACTTTGACGAGAAGTGCAGCTTATGCAACCAAATTCCTGACCTCCCCCCTTTGCAACCTCCAACAGACGAATTACCGACGAGCAAAGAGGAATCATTGTTTATTATACTGTTGACTTACTATCGTTACGCGCGAACGGCGATCACGCGTCCATATATATCTATAATATACCTGTATCTATGCGACATACACTTTATATATTTATGGAACGTAAGACTAGAGTCGCACTGATTATTCACGTTGTTTTTTTGTTTTTAATTTTTTATTTTTCAAACATCGTCATTTTTTATTCCAAAGAGAGAGGGAGAGAAGATAAACAGATAAAAAAAAAAAAGAAATTTTGTCCCCCCGACATTGAATTTACCTGAATGTGTCAGAAATGTTAAACATTGTGATTAATGTTTCATCTGATTATGTAATATAAATTTGCTGTTGTGTTTGATATTTTTTATAGAATAAAATTAATTTATATATTATAGATGGGGTTGTCATTCGGTTCAAGGATTGAGGTTGAAACGAAATTGAATCGGAGAGGAAAAATGGAATGTATAAATGTCGAGGGACTGGCACGATTCACGGTCAAGTACCCGAGTGACCGTGAGCCATGAATCTAAGAGGTAAAGGTACTTCCGGTCGGTCGCGCGTCTTTCCCACGATCCTGATCTTCATCTCTTCTTTTAATTCCACTGGCAAAGAGAGAAAATTTAGCGATAAAAAACAAAAATTAAATAACAAAAAATTATATACATATGTACAGTTTCTGATGAACGTATTACGTATTATATTCGGTGATTGATACTTGAGAGAAATATTGTTTTGTGTTGGAAAAAAGTTAATGAGACTTTTAGTTAAAATCTTTAGTTCAAATTATCAAATAAATAAAAAATTTTCCTCATATTCATGATACCGACAATTGTTACACAGGTATATTAATTACATACGTAATTTATCAACGTCCGGTATATACGTGAAACGGAATTAGTTATAGAAGTGGAATATAATTGTTAAGTGAATAAAATCAAGACTTTTAATGTCATAATCGCTGTATGTAAAAAAAAAAAAAAAATAAGTACAGCACAAAGCGTTCAAGTTGCAATTCATGATATTGTTTTGTGATTGAAAAGAAACAAAAAAAAATAGAAAAAAGAAGTTCTTCAAAGATCGTCGAATAATAAAATCATTGTATGATGTATAATACGAGATGCGTTACTAATGAAGAATTTAAGCTGAGGAGAGAAAAACTCTTGATACCTCCCGCGGAGAGGGTATTGGGGAAATTGTCGCGTCTGGGTTCCCCAAATGTTTACTCGACCGACGCCGACAACATCGACGACGACGACGACGACGACGACGACGACGACTACCACCACCAACTCTAACTAACGCTTATGCATCACGACGTCGCAGTCACCCGGCGCGCGTTTGCTGCGGAGGCCGGAGCACCGTCTGACTTACGTAACGAAAATTTTATTACGCAATTGCACCGGGTATAGCCACAGCGGGATGTAATGCTATTACATATATATATATATATATTTCGATATCTATATATGTATAAATATATATATATATATAAACATACATACACATAAAATATAGCTTTACAATCCATTGCAGTACGTAAGAATGATTTCGATGACGAATTATGAAAGATGAAATGAAAAATCTAATACATAGATTGTGAAAATTGTTTTCTTGTACACTACGAAACACCATGTAGAATTCATGATTGTTTTTATTATATTATATTTGGGGAGCAATACGGCGTTACATAGACGGTTGCATCGTGATGCACGGGGGGAGGGGGAGGGGGGTAGAGGGCGAGAGGGAGGGAGGGAGGGGGATGAGGAACCCTCCCGATGGTCGTACCGCAGATCAAAGTTGAATTTCATATAATAATCTGCAAGTTGATCGGAAAATAAGATGCGGAAAACACTTGACGGCTCGTAGTGTTGGGTAACGTGATGTACAGAGAATCGACGTTTGGCTATAGGTGGTATTATAGTTATAGCTCCTACTGCTAGGCCGATGTCAACGTAACCATTTATATAAATTCATTGTTACGTAACGGGTTACATGTACAGCGGGCGATCCCGGCGCAGATAACGATGACGATGATATACATATTATATAGGCCATTCCAAAATTAATCGTACACAATACAAACAAAAACAGTCGAAAAAAACATACTGCAAAAAACACAAATACCAATTATTAAACTTGACATATTTTTTTTTTCTAAAATCTTTACATCACCCGGAATATAAATCGCATCATTTTTTTTTTTTGCCTCAAAACAAAATTTCATCAATTCCGTTGACATGCTGTTGGGAAAGCCCACGCGAAATTAGCACCCCATTTTTGAAACTTGCTGTTTCATACCGAAAATTGACAGCACAGTATTTTTAATTTATCGGATTGACATATCACGATCGATGTACACATAACTGATTTGCTCAAAAATTTTTATACAAACTGAGAGTGTATATCAGTAGAATATGAGGTTAAATTTCACCATTTTACGGCACGGAATTTTGAATTTCATATTATAAAAATTCTATTCGCTATTTTCAGGGTTATCAACCATGATGAAAAAAATGTAAACCACAATTATTGGATTTTTGCTGCACTGTACTGCAGCTGTCAAAACGACGCAACTTCAATTATCTGCAATCACTCAATCTTTTTGTTTGTGGATTCTGCGCCCTCTTGGTTTCAACCACTCGATTTGCCAAAAAAGAAAAAAAAATCAAGTATATTCGGCAGCGCGTCGCCTTCAATTGATTTTCTTCGGGATCGGAAATCTCTCTCTCTTCATTTGGCTTACTTTTAGCGGGCGCAGCCATTCGATCGAAGACAAATGAAGAAAGAAGTGATGTGAAATGTCTCCATTAGAAAAATAAAAAAAATAATAATAATAAAAAAAAATCACATCGGAAATTTTTTTTTCCATTGATCACATTTAGTATTGATTCGCACATGCATTGTACCGGGTTCTCTGCGCGCACCCCTGATTCTATTGAACTTGATGATCCGAAGAACATTCCTAAGATTCTAATTCTTTGCGTGGTAGTAGCTAAAACAGAATCTAGGCCGCGAAACTCACGTCCTATTACGCCTGGCATATGCAGATCGCAGCAGGGTGACTAGATTTTCGATGCAATTTTATCTGAATTTTTTTGTTTTCTCTTTCCCTTTCTCCCTTCAATCATGTAATTGTTTGATCCAATTCATGTGCATGCATTTTTTGCGTTGTGCAATAACTATGATGGAAAAAGATTCTTAAGCGCGCGCGCGCCCTCGCGACTCCAAAGTTTACATAACATTATCATCTATCATCATAATGACAATGATAATCGAAATGAGTTTGACAGAACTCGAGCACGTGACTTCATATTATGTATATACTAAAACTGATTATGTCTTATCGTTTATATGTACATTACTTTGAGAATAAATTCTCACGATTTCCTCGTTATCTATCTCAAGCTTTATATAACCATGACTAGCATCAATTGCGCTCATTTTGATCTCCATCGTAGTCGTAATTATCAAATTTGAAATATGGATACCTATACACACGTATTCAGCTATGCAACCCACTTGACCTTATACGATGTGCATAGGTACTTGTATTTTATAGTAAATATGATTTGACGCTTTCAATTCTAACAATCTGTTAATGGCTGACGATGATGACGTAATTAGTTTATTCAAAATTATACAATAATTCTGAATTCAACTCGAAATTATTTGTATATATATACTATAAATAGAACGTTAACTCATTTCTCTGCATAGGCGTTCTACCATCTATAATTTAACTGTTAATTCATCAACTATTTTCTCTTCTATTTCTTACTCGGTCTATACGTTTTACCATCGAGCAAATCGTTCGATCTAACAATAGTAAAATCAATATTTCCCAAGTCCTTAGAAATCTGAATGGATTATTACAATCAAACCAAACACTCGGTGATTTCGAATGAATAGAAAAGATTTGTTATACAGTGGGTCCAATAAAAACAACGTTTAGATACGGACGTACAAATCATGTGTGCTGAAATCCATCTCGTTGAGGGATCTTTTACAACCTACAAATGATAAGCCAGTCATACGTGTACTTTCATCGAATTGTCCGAGACCGCGATCACACATCGCATGCGTATAGTAAGTACATTCGTCACGATTAGATATTTTCGTTTTATATAATCACCGAGATTGTGCTGATATTCCGCGAAATTTTTAGAGAGAAAAAAAAAAAAAAAACAGACAAACTCGTAAGAAGGATAAACGAAAAATGCGAGGTTCGAATAACGTCTGTATCTAATTACAATCCTCGATATCCTATGTCTTGGAAAAATCGTATCGAAATTTTGTAACGGATAGAAATTAAGAAAGAGGAAAATATAAAATGAGAGAATATGTATTATATCCGAGCTTAATCCAGACTTAAATTGGTCCCACGGCGGTTTCAGACGCCCACTCCTACGAAGCAGGCCACTCAAGCAATTACATAAGTCTTACTCACTACTTCTGATAGAGTTTGTACATATCTCTAGACGTAATCAAAAGTTATATATGTATTACATACAATACATATGAGTTATGTATAAATGAATATATATATATATATATCTATTTACGTATACATGTACAAAGAATAATATGTAATAAAAACGTGTCTAAATCTGTACAATTTATACGGGATCCGGTTAAACGACTTTTCGATTTTCCGAATTTAACAAAGAGAAAGAATAACTATAATTGTCTCTCTTTCTCTCGCGCCTATTACATAATATTAACTGGTATATAAGAACCAGATAAAAAGATGTATATGTATTCAACAATTGCCCCTATAGTGTACATATATTTATACATAAATATGTATTAAATGCTAACAACTTAAGTCATTACATTACATAATAATTACGTACCTATGTATATATTATAATTACATGACATACTGACGTAATTATTTATCATCGCATGTATGAATTTACACTATTCGCACACATTCGCACTATGATATACATATATGTGTATGTATATATATATATGTGTATGTATATATATATATGTGTATGTATATATATATATGTGTATGTATATATATACATGAATGTATATATATACATTCACATACGTGTGTACATGCATTTCAATATTATATACCGTATATTGCTCGACACTTTTCCTATCTTTCTTTCTATTTCTGTTTTTTTTTTCTTTATTCTTCTTTACATACCTACCAACGAAAAATATGTAACGCTACGTTATGAAATTAATTTGCTTCTTTGTTCGGTCAGTCTAATCGAAATTCAACGTACGTACAAGTAAATTCTGTAGGGGAGTGATAATTTTTTTTTTTCTTTTTTTTTCTTTCCATTTTTCTTCTTTCTATATAACGCATGAAGTCATATATATATCATACACTAAACTTACGCAGTAATTGTAATAATAACGTATATTATACATGTAACTGACTTATATAGCGTTTTACAAAGAGGAAAGTAGTGTTATAGGTTCTCTCGCCTTGACACAGTTCGTAAGCACACGGCAGATTAATTTCGTTCGTAATTACATAACTTGAAGTTGGTCGCGGATTTGTAATATAACAAAATTAGGTCAGCGCCTTCCTCCTCTTCGTTTCTCCCCCTCTTGCTACTTTTTCTTCCCCAACTATTCGCCACCTTCACCGCGTACATAATACGATTCATGTATGCAAATAAGCGTCTAGAGTTCGAATATCAAAACCGACTACAAAAGAAGAGAACGTAAAGGAAAAAGAAATGAATGAGTAATAATGAAGGAAAATAAATGAGTAGAAAAAGAAAAAAAAAATTGTAAATTTATATAATCTATCGTTATCGGACCTACCATTTTGTTTCGATGGATATTTGGGCGAGTGGGTGTAATTATTATGTAATTCGTTACCTCGTTCGATGTAGTTTAGTACGTGTGCACTTTTTGGAGCATCTCGCGGTGCAGTTTGAAACGGAAGTAAACGATTTCAACCCTACAATTCAACGACATCGTCAGTTCTATTTTTGACCGTATAGCCGGTGACATTTCCGCCGTTGTGAGCTTTCGCCGGAGCGCGGTAATATGATAATATCCATATGTAGAAACTTCTCGAAACTATAGTAATACACACATTTATGCGTATGTGTATACATGAGTAGATTATTATTGTACATACCTACAGAAAGCACCTATACGGTGCAAATCAATTCGCCGAGTACATTGAACCTGAAGGATAACTATACTACCCTAATATCTTTGATTTAAAAAAAAAAGTTCATCGATAACAGAAAGAAAAAGATTCAAATCAATTATTGTACCGAGTACATATCGCTTCACATCACGCATAGACGTACCGAAGAAGACCGGAATAAAACATACAACAAACCGGATTAACAATCAGGAGAAATAAAATCAATTTCGATATTTCTTTTTTTTATATTTCAATTTTCTATTTCTTCCAATTGTCGATCTGGTTTGTCGTATGGTCGTATCGTAAATGAATCCCAATGGCCAATTAATTTGTAAATTGGTTTTACAGCGTTCGAACAGCATCTTTTGGTTTATGATGTATACCAGGAGAAAGACTGCTTTCTTTCAGGTAACCCGTAACAAGGAAGGCAGCGTCGAATTCTTCAGCGTCAGTTTGTTCGGAGGTGCAGGAACTCTTGGTTTGTGGTATCGGAACCGTAACCCATGCTTCCTTCAATATCGGTATGCTTGTGAGAAAGGGATGGTCTTGGTCACGATGAATCGGTAAAGTTGGTAAGAAAGAGAGGCAGGGATCGTAATTGACTTGTAATAAAAAATTGTTGGATGGGTGACCAGGATATGATTTGGCAAAATTTCGTACAGCGAAAACCTCAGAACGTAACGACTCGTAAGCGATCGTTGAGTTTTGCATACTGTGATCGCGAATAAGATTCTAGGGACTCTAGACGACAGTGACATGTCTGCAGTTTGCGCGTAGCGAGACATCGAGTTTACCTTCTAGTCGTCTCTCGGTTCCATAGCATTATTAGAGCTAAGCGACAAAAGAGCGTTCGGAGACTACGACAGTGAAAAGTATGATCGTGAAACGAACAAAGTCGTGAAAATGCGTGATGAGAGGTCATCAGATCTCAGCTCCCCGACCGCTAATCTCATTGAAGTTCGGCTCAAATGAAAGCTCGTCCCCGATTTGTGTAGCAAAAGTGAAATTTGCCGCGATATTAATAATATGGGATCTATTTGTTAAAACGCGAATTCCCACTCCGCCTCGGAGCAGTCTTCACAGTGAAAAATACTCGGTGCCATATGCACTTGACGCGGGACTCTGCCGAATCTTTTGATATACATACTTTTACATATATATTTATATAAATATACATACATCGTCTGAAACAAATCAACGTCCCACATTTCGCCGGTGTATATGGGGCATTCCACGCCAAATCGGATACCATTTGACTTTTGCATCTCCGATATTTTTTAAAAAAATTTTCATGTTCCAGTACAAGTCGAGACTAGCCTCCATGATTTTTTTCAATTTTTTTGTCGAACCGATCAGTATATACCTGTATTATGGATCTATTAATTTTTGAACATGTTTTTTTTTTTTCTCCAAATTGTCGTTATTAAACATTCTTTGGATGAAAAATATCGAATTTTTTTTCGAAACGATATTATTATGAGATATTCGAGTTTCAAAAATGAATTGTTATTTTCTAACAAAGTATATGTACTGATCGATTTTTCTCCAAATTTTTTGTAAGAAACCATTATTCATTTAACAAATTTTAAACCTAGTCCGCTAATGGGATCTGTTTCTTTCTTTCTTTTTAAATTTTTATGTTTCTTTTTCTTGTTTTTTCTTTTGGACATTAACGAAAAAAATAAATTAATAAAAAATAACAAAATTGAAATTAAGAAAATTTGATCAAAAAATTGATGAAAAATTGTTTAAGATTAAGGTATATGCAATATGCATGCGATGTGTGGTATATTATTAATTGGTAAACGCGCGCACACTGTTTCGTCGGTTGGACTTGCGTTAGGTTCGGTTTAGCTTATCGTATTGTATATAACTGTCATACTATACATTCGATAAGGCAGCGGAAAGGCAACCACAGCAACTAACTATATCAACATATAATACATGTATACATAATATATGTATGTATGCACATTGTATACATGAAATGTTGAGAGACTCGTGAGCTAGCTACAGCTTATGATCATGTATACGTAGAAATATACATACATATGTGTACGTATAATGATACTACTAGCGTTACGTAAAACCTGTGTGGAGAAGATGCGTCACCTTTGACCGAGCTTCGAGAATCCGAACACGTATGCACATCACACGCATAGGCGGTACGTAAAATAATATAATAACCGCCATGATTAATAGATGATTCATTTCAAACGTGTGCATAGGTACCGGGTAACTGACGATGTGTTGTGAACCAATGTGACGAGTTTATGCATACGATATATACAATGCAATAAAGTGAAAAATTTGTTGAATATTTACTTCTTTTTTTTTCTTTATTCTGTGTTTCCTAAAATGATGATGAGGTTGAATCATTTTCGAATATACCATATACACATATCACGACGCGTGTTCGAGCGTAATTTTTTATTTTCTTTTATTTCTTCAATCTACAAGATCATGGCACACGTTGATCGGGTCACGTACTACATACATCTAGTAGTCATCAAAACCATTAACCGCCCGTTCCCAACGCGCCACATTCTCGAACACAAGCTTATCCCCTCGGATAAGAGTTAATTATAGACACCTGACGCGGGGCTATATAATTCTAGAATACTTGGAACTCTAACCCTTGCACATATAATATAGCCGCTTAGGGTATTCACGTGGCAAAAGCTCGATGCGCTTATTATTGCATGTAGATATCTAAATCGAGACACCCTATCAAAACTTTCCATATGAGCAGATAAATCGATATGAAATGTTTTTATAAAACAAATTAGAGAAAGAAAAAGAAAGAAATAAAAATTATTCGAATAAATATACAAAAATATATATAGTACACTTTTATAAACTGTGACACTGTGTATCTTACGTGCCAAATTAACGAGGTGATTCACCGATAATTTTTCACATCATATATACAATCGCATACGTATTGGAGTGGACTCTAATGATTCGACCACGTTGCTTTATTCTTTGTTACAGAAGACAAAGAAAATATGATAACATAAAATAACAACGATAAGGTAGACATTCTTATACTACATTATGAATCAAATGAATTTGTCTCTCGGTTTTTATCTATCAGAAAATCTTACATTCGGACTCGCCGAGTCTAATCATTTGCTTAAAATTTGAGTAGTCAAGTCGTTGTCAGATAAAAAAAAAAGAAAGAAAGAAAAAAATTGCTGCAGTTATTATCAATCTTACGTGTAAGATAATCGAAACTTGACGTGACTTTGATACCGCCGAGCAGTTCAGCAACCTCGCATTTCTTTAGTTTTTATCTTAACACTTTCCGTATAATATTCCAGCGATCTTTGAGGCTGGTAAGAATCAATCAAATCACGAGTGAAACGCCGACAAAATTTTGAGGTCGTTTCTCTTTCACCGGGAAAATTAATTCACCGATTATCATCTACCACTCCATCGTCCGATGTGTCTTTTCTTTTTATAGTTGAATTTTTTCTTTTTTTTTTTTTAATAAAAAAGAATTTTGCCCTTGCACAATATATACCTATACACTGCGTTACGATACACCCCGCGGCAATTCCGATTATGTTCTTCACCATATAAGAGCAGAGCTTTATTCCGATTGGTTTCACTTTGTAAGATCTCTGGTTTTAAACCTTGAAAACAAGGTCAAGGTTCTATTTTGCAGATTGGAATGTTTTTATTTTATTTTTATTATATTTTTTCCCCCCTTTATATATGTATTTCATTTTTTTTCCCCCCTCCAGTAGGTCTACCTTCATTGTTTCATTTTGACGGGTCATTTTATACGTATATTTTCAATACGACCATATGCATACAAATATAATAGACCTAGACAAGGGTACTTTTCAAGGTCGCCGCCTATATAATGGTTTGAACTCCATTCGTCTTTTATGTACATAATAGATTTAGGTATATAGACATATATACACATATGTTCTATGCACGGCGAGGACTGTACATGTCTGTATAATATTGTATATGACGCAAGTTTTGCACAGGAATAATAATCAATATCATTGTAGCGAATACACGTACACATGTATTATACTAACATAGGTATGTATTTATATACAAATATGCTGCTACTGAATTCGCAAGGATAAGAGTATCACTTAGTGATTACGACGATGGTGATGATTATGGGAACTAGAGCGAGGTGGAAGTGGTTTCGCGTTTAAAGTATCGTAACACACATTCAATCTGGTGTAACTAGAAAAATACGGAGGAATAAAAAGATCGGTGTGATTTTCATATGTTAAAACTTTTTAGTTCTTTATAATATATTCTTCTTTCTTCCTGATCCGTGTATAAGTATAATAAAAGTGGTTGCCATGCTCGCGTTGATTGTTTCGTCAGATTCACGGTAGATCTTTTGATGTACGGAAAAAGAACAGACAGAAAAATTCAAAACCACGTCACATGCACGAAAAAAATTTAATTCAAAGAATCAAACGTTTCAAATCAGACGCGTCGTCTAAGTCCGGAATTCAGTAAATTTGGTAAATATATATATTTATTTTTTTCTCAAGTCTACGAAGCTGTTAAGTGTTTGTTGAAATAGATTCCGAGCTCAAGAGTATTACATATATTGTTATATATTTTGTATACATAGACAAAATATATATTGTTATATATTTTGTATACATAGAGAAAATCGGACACATTGGCGAGACGACACGCGTTAGCTAGTAAAAAGAATCAACTGGTCGCCAAAAAAGTTCCCACTGAAGCCACCTGGCGCCAAACTATCTAACATATGAACGTATCACAAATATATACACAACGTGTGTCTTTTCATGTGCGTAAAAAAATATATTTGAATTTTCGTTTTTTTTTTTCTTTTTTTCTCTCTCAATTACCGCCTGCTGACCTTAATTATTAATTTATTTTAGAATGGTGTTTATTTTTCTTCTTTCTTTCGCTCCATCCGATTTGCCTACAGAGCTTACTATATCCTGATCGACTAAAAAACTTGCATATCAATAATATAACACGTATATATAATGTTAGTGATTTTCGTTAAGCAACTTTGGCGGCCGCTGTTGCCTGCCACGAGTTGATGGGCGCTGCAGTTAAATGTCATCGTGACAGTTGGGACAACGTGGCTTTTGTACCCCAGACGCGTGTTTGTAGGTATGCATGTAGATATAAAGTATATTATAATCTTATCTTTCGCACCAGATGTTCATTATTAAACACAACCAAACTCAAAACGAGCTACGATCAAACAATTATATCAACACCGTCTACCGCTGATGGCGATACAATTTTTTTTCTCTTCTCTTTTCTTTTATTCTCTCTCCTCAAAATTATCGAAAAAACCAAATGTAACACGCACATTCTCATAACATACTTCTTCATATCACACAATAATATGGCCACGGTACCGAATCATCGGAATGATTTTTTCGATGCGATAAATAACCATATACATATTGATATGACTTTAATTAAATAATTACACATTCGCTATCTGAATCAAATAATTTTACATTTTTTTTTTTTTCATTTTTATTTGTTACGTAAACTCGTACTGGCGACCTTATTTTTCACGATGTATAAGGTAGCTACCTACAATTCCAGTCGCGAAAATACTAGAGGAGGACGATCGATACTTATTGTTAGAACACGAGGTGTATACGTTACATGGATATACATATATATATACCTATGTTTCCAACCATGCTGATTCGGCTTTGTTATGTGTATTGTTTCGCAATGATTATAATACATAATTTCTATGTATTTCTGCAGAGACTGAATAATTTCGGATGGTTATGTAAATTATAAACGTCCAGATATTATA
This sequence comes from Athalia circularis, assembly GCA_963978495.1. Taxonomy (NCBI): domain Eukaryota; kingdom Metazoa; phylum Arthropoda; class Insecta; order Hymenoptera; family Athaliidae; genus Athalia; species Athalia circularis. The sequence goes on along the minus strand of OZ021700.1, from coordinate 12,072,265 downwards.
TACCTATACGTGGGTTAATACATAGAATCGCGATTATTATGCCTAATTTTATCGCGAGGATTTCTAGAGTATATAACATAATAATATTGTGACACGTGTATACATACACGTATATTTATAACATCACAATTATTTTGTACCACATACTTTAGAAAACGCGAGACGTTATTCCAATGGCTGGGATTCCAGACAAAGAAGGAGCCCGGCGTTCATCGTTTGCGCGATGTGAGTTGCAGTCGCGGGTCACCAACCAGACTCCCGCGTATAGTACCGGCTGGGTGATTAAGCTCCTCTGCTGTTCGGCCAATGTAATGTACGTCGGTCGGTGGCTCTTGAGAATCGATGTCCGAACCCTTAGCACCCAATTTTGTGAAATTCGAGTTTTCAAAAGTTGTTCCGGAATGTTCTAGCGTCGTTCTAAATTATTCCATAGGAAAGTCGTGTACGATCACGGGAGCACCAAAAATGCGAAACAACGATTTTTCGGCCCAGCACCCCCTTTTTCGAAAAATTTGTTTTTCCCAGTTGTTCTGAATTGGTTTCATGTCCAGTTCTTTTGATCGATTACAGTACGCCGCATCGATCACATTGACATCGGTCACGCCTTGATTCACGAACAGCTGGTATCATTACGTGAATGATTGAAACAATTCGGAACAACCGGGGGAAAAACACTTGTTGCGACAAAGGGGGTGCTGGGTCGGAAAATCATTTTTCCGCATTTTTGGTGCTCCCGTGGATCGAACATAACTTTCCTTCTGGAACAATTTACAATAACGCTAGAACATTTTTTAAAAACTCGAAATTTGAAATATAGGGTGCTAAGTGTTTGGACATCGAGAAATGAATTTTTTTCTTATGAGATTTTGTTTTGTTTCATTCTTTCTTAAATCGTTGCGATTTTCAGTCGTTATCACGAAAGTTGTTCGGTGTAACGAACGGAAGAAAAAAACAAAAAAAGAAGAAATTATATGCGAATGGTGTATCTTCTCCGAGATCTTCTCTGACCCTTGCAATGTTTGGTTATTCATTTTTTTACTTACGTTACTTTGAAACATTTCAACTGATACGGAGCATTGATAATTTTTTTGTTTTGTCTTCGCGACTTCCAAATTTGCGAAAATTGCGGTCGCGATTAACCTCGTCAAGTTCAAACGACGAGAAATCATTCCTTGTCGATGTGATTGAAAGAAGGAAAATATTTAATAAGTATGAAGTGAAAAGATGAAAAAAAAAATCACTCACCGAGTTGAACGGCGAGATTATAGTGTTCCATGGCCTGGCTGACATGCCCTTCTTTCAAAAGTCTATCACCCTCGTGTCTTTCTCTGCTCGCTTCAGCTTCTGCAGGCCACCACTTTTCAACAAGTCTTTGAATAAGGACGTTAGTTTCTCCAACGGCTCCAAGTTTTTGTCCACAAATTTTACATCCCTTGTTAGGCTCGAAACATGTCCTACAATAGGTGTGACCGCATGCTGCAGTTACAGGTTGAAACAAAATTCCTTCGCATGAAGGGCAGGCGAAAGAAGGTTCGCTTCTTCTTCTCGGTCCGGCTGCACATCTTATGCTTTCTAATAAGGCCGTAGAAAGATGTTTAAGACTTTCAATAGGCACTGATCCCATTCTAAAACACTGGGCGTAAACGTCTATCGCCTCTCTAACTCTGCCACATCTTGACAAAGAATCACCGTATCCAAAACATATCTCATAATTTGGATTTTGCTCGTCCAAATAACGTTCGTATATCTCAGCAGCCAAACTGTAATTTCGCGATGCAAATGCTTCACGTGCCATATCCGTCATTTTGAAAAACTGTGATTATTTTTCTAGTTTTTCTTTTTTTTTTAATATCCTTCGCTCGCGTTTACCTGTTATTTGTTTTAAAATTTCGATGTATCGATTACTCTCAAAAACTTTATTCTTTCTCTACAATTGTTTTCTCTTGTATCAGAACGGATAATTCAGATACCTATTCACATATATCGTTTCTTTGTTTTTTATTATTACTTCAATTATCCATCTGGCGGTCACCGAACTCATGATCGTATTCCAAAATTGTTCACCTCTCGCTTCTCTGATAACATCGATTCACCGCAGCATCCACGATGAGTTATCTCGTCTTCTCAGTAGCTGTCAACATATAAATGAGGAATTAATAAACTGCGGAGACATGACTCTTTTTTTTTTCATTCTATTCACACACGGCATTTTTACGGACATTTTTTCAACAAGCGATGCAGTTTATCAATTTTTGGACTATGATAAATTTCGAAAACCAATTGAATATTTTTCCCTCTGATGAAAAATTCAATTGACTAATTGAAAATTTCGAAAGAATGTCAATTTTCTTCAATTTTTTTTTTTGTTTCTTTCTCAACTCTTGACGTCAGACCTTATTTCTCTGTACAGTATACTTGGAATAGAAGATTTAAAAAAATTCTGCAGCAGCTGCAATCTTGTTTACCGCTACTCTGAGCACCGTTATTGTAATGCTCCAAAGATTAAAACGGAACGTATTTTTTTTTTTTTGTAAAAAGGAATAAGGAAAAATAAAATTAAAATTAACCGAGAAATTTTAATGGGTAAATTATTGATTCCGTAAAAACGCGTATGTGATTCCTTTTTGTGTGGTTGTGTCGTCGTTATGAGAGAACAGAAATAATCACCTGTTTACTGATTTTCCGAAGTCAATCTTCAAAGAAATACAGTTTTATCCTAGGCAAAGATCGTGTTTTCAACTACCGATTAAACCGAAGATAGCCACTCAAGATGAGAAGAATAGAAAAAGAAAGAGAGACCGAAGAACGTTACACTTCACTTTTTTATACGGATTTCTTTATTCCGTTTTAATAAAAAACAAACGTCACTGACATTATATTGCACTTTGGTTTTAAAATATTATTTCAAACACTTCCGAACACGACGAAAGAGAATACAATTATGTTGGAGAAAAAAAACCTATGTCGAATTTTTCCACGTGATAATAAACGAAAAAAGAAGAAGATTAATAAGCTTCAAAAATATGTCGACGCAACAATCGTTTATTTACCAACCGACGTATCTTCTCGTTTAAAAAACTCTTGATCGGATATTTCGCGTTTCTGCGTTTTCGCGTGAAATTTTGACAGTTGACGTTACGGGACTCGCCCGCGTTGGCTCGTGTCGACGGAGCACAGAGGCACGCACGCGGTATACTCTAGCCTGACTTGAACGACGGAAGCAAGTGTCTGTCCGGCGTCTGGGCTGTCACTAGTTGGCAAGAGCGAACGTTCCCGAGGAGCATTGGCAAGTGTCAGATGGTGTCAGTGGTAGCGCCCCCACGGTGCGGACAAGACGCGCGACTCTCAACGGAGACTCGTCCTACGAAGTCCCCACTTCCAAAGCTCGAACGCCGTCGCGGCGTCCTCGAATCGGGCCGGTTCAGCGTCATCTCGACGTCGACGTAATATTTACCGCCCCTTTCCTCCCGTCCGCGACGCCTATTATTTCTCTCTTCTTCGCTCTTTGTTTGTTTCGGTTTGTTTTTTTTTTTATTTTCAGTTACTCTTCCCTCCGTTATCTTCACCTGTCACAGCTACTATCGCCGATGCTATTCCTCCTCCCGTTGACGTTTCAACCTCTCCTAAATTTCGAGACGATTTTCCTCCACCTTTTCCAAACAGAGCCCCTGCAGGAAAGAATTTTCGGATCGTTAGATAATTAATTATTCTCTTATTTTTTCATTTCTTTCTTTACTTATTTATTTTTTTTCGGTTTAATAATCTTATCGTTTAATCGTTCGTCGGAAAAACAAAGCCGCCTCCAGCTGTCATACTTGCGAGCAGCTATATATGTATATGTTGAGTATAGTTATGTAATTGTTTCCGACAAAATGGAGAAAAAAATAAATAAATAAATAATAAAAAAAAACTCAGCACAAATTGGATTAACGCCTTTCTGTTATCACGACGATTACGGAGCGATTAATATGCTTCGAAATTCAACCTACGCCAATTTTCATTCAAAAAAAAATTGAAAAGATACAATACCCGTGTTCTTCGTGAATCATATGAACGCGTGGAGTCAGCCGGAGCTTCAGGTTTTACCGCGTTGAGAATCAATAAAAGTATATACAACCAGGCTACACGCGTTGCGAGAGAAACCCTTCTCGAAATTTCAATCCCGACTACATTTTTTGATATCTGCTTTTTATTTTTTCTCTTTCAATGGCGAGAGAAAAACGAATATCTCAAACCGGAGCACCTATAGATGATATAATATATATACATGATTATGTAACTACATATATTTTATATTCACTTTTCTCATATACTTTACCTTGACACTATTTAGGTCGAAGAATAAAAAGAACGAAAGGTGGATCGGTTGTGACAAAGGGTTTTTGGAAAGGGGTGTGTTTCATTTCGAGAAGGTCAGGAGATCTGAGGAAAAATAAAAGAGAGAAGAAATTGAAGAATTATTTTTTTTATTATCTCAAATTGATAATATTATATTATCGGTTGGCGTAAAACAAGTGTTTTATATGGATACATGTGTGAGCGGCCGATTTGGAAACACTTTAATCCCAGCACTTATAAAATATAATTCTATTACATAAAAAGTAGCGCTCCATTGCAACGCGTCACGCCGTGGCGGGAGCTCGCCGAGTTCTGATTGGATCAATTATTCTACGAGCTAGCCTCCTCGAAGGTACCCGGGTGAGTCGGGCATGCGCCTCTACTATTTCAACACCAGGTATAGTGTACATACATGTGTACGTATATACATTACTGCGTCCACATCACACATGACCAATAAAAACATCTATAGCACATGTATTTCCATATGCACCACGCACGCGCGTTTCGAAAGCTCTCAAACGTCAGAGTGCACGTTGCAGCGGCGTAAATAGGATTACGTCTTCAAATTCTATCTTTTGTTGTTTGTCTCGGGTTATGTATTTGTTTTTTGAAATTTTATTCCAATTAATTTTAGACATTTACGCTTCCTATAGATGTTCCGTTAAAACGACAAAATAATTAATTACTGTGGCGGTACGGTAAAAACAAAAAAAATATATAAAGTTTAACGAATTGATGGCAAAAAATTCTGTTGAAACTAATTTTTTGACGTCGAACGCCAAACAGAATTTATCTTCAACTATAATTATGAAAATTTTGATATATTTTGTGCAGCCGTCGGCGATTAGTTTGTTTTTTTTTTTCTTTTTAGGTAACAAAATTCTTTACTTGAATGTTGGTTTTCATCTCCGATATATATATATATATATATAATATGTATGTAAATATATTAATTGCAATAAAAAAGTTATGAATTATTTTAATCGGTGTAGATTTTGAAAAATTTGCAATCTCTGTGGTATATAAATAAAATTGCATCACCGCTTAAAAATAGCAGAAGTCGAATTAACTACTGCCTTTTTTCCTTCGAAAGTGTTGAAAAAAATCTGGAAACTTCTGTTCCGCGAATACGATTGTTATACAAATGTAAGAAAAAAAAAAGATAAACATTTTTATCATCAAACCCAAGTAACATTGTAAAATATTTTTCGATGGAACTGAGAAATTGTGAGAAGAAATAAAATCATCGCAAATTTCTTCGTTCTCCTGAAAATAATCAGAACTGAACTTATATATAGTATACAGAATTTCTCGGGATTTTTTTTCAAATTTGAAAACAAATGCAGGTTGTTCTAAACTCATCGAAGATATACTTTACGCAATTTAAATATTTGTTTAAAGTATTTCCGACTAACCGGTTAATAACCGTTTCTATGAGGATGAAAACCACATGGTCGAGTTGATGTGAAATTTGTCGACAGATTGTTGAAAATAATCAATTCAATGAATAAAAAAACAAAATACCTTCGTCAGGGTAGAATCGACCGAATCATATACATCATGTGTATACCTATATGTGCATATATATTATATTTATAATTGTTATAAAACACATGGCATGCTTGTCACATGTGTATATACCTATGTATACCTAGCTATAGTGGTAACTGAACTTTGTTTGCGAATTTGATCATCTAATAGAAGACTACTTGCGTAAGCCGTTTATAACCGACTAAAGTCACTTTTGTGTATGGGGGATAACGGGGCAGAACGGGGACAACCGAAACGAAATAATTATTTCGTCACCGTTTTCTCGTTGCTTCTGACAAATAATAATTAATGCTCCATAACATAACGTTCTAGACAATCCGATATAATAAGAAAAAGAAGAAAAAAACTTCCGGGGCTATATCGAATTAATTTTTTTCTTTGTAATGTAATAAAAAAAAAAAGAAAAAACATGATAATAAAATAAACGAAATAAAATCTCTACCGGATCTTCCCGCATAATACACTGCAGTTGTAATGGGTTATATTTTGTACGTATATTTGTACAGAACGAATAGAACCAACTCCGAACAACGAGGAGCAAACAAGTCCGAAGATAAACCGTAAGTTACATAAAACATATAATAATTCAGGCGACGTTGACGGTATAATGCCATGAAAACGAGAGAAATTAAATGTTATTCATTCAAAACGATGATATGAAAATTTTTCAGACTAGATATCGATTTTTCAAATAATAAAATTCCGCCGTTACATAATCCTATATTTATATTTATATGTATATACATACCTATTTGACAATATATATAGTATTACAGCCGGTGATATTACCCCGTTATAATTATACAGTGATGATTTTTCAAATTTTTCAATTGATAAAATCCCGATATGTTTTTCAAACTGCAGTTGTTTTTCCACTCCATACTACTAGACCTATATATATCTATACATATATATGAGATGATATTGCGTCCATCGCCCAACGTTTATAATACGTATAGATATTATATAACTGCATAAAAATATAATATACATATAAGCGTCGAAATCGAAATCATTTATATAAACTACGTTGCTTTTTACATACTATACGAATATTCTATGATAGATCAAGTAATGATAATGACATTAATAATAGTTATAATAATAATCATAATAATAACAATAACAATAACAATAATAATAATGTAAACGATGAAAATGACAACACGAAACGCATCTACTGGGTACCGAATACTTATAAAATACTCATTACGTGACATGACTAAAAATAAATAGAATTATATTTATATTATTGTTTGTCTGAATATAAATAACATCGGAAAATCGGAGAAATTCGATCGTGTTTCAAATAAGTTATAGACAAAATGTCTTTCCAGTTTATCACACAAATTAACCACAGTTTGTCAATTTCTATAAAACTTCAAATTTGCATTTCGACCGATCGATCTGTACTGTGCGAACGTTAGACGTACTATAATTGTTTCACAATTTCTTTCGACGCTACAGTTTTCGACCTCCATGCAGGTCGTCCGCTCCATAATTTTGGACGTACAGATTTGATTGAAGTGGCGAAGACTATGCCATGTCCTGGCTGATGAAGAGTTTTCGACAAGCAATCAAAGTCAATGAAACTGTGTCACATCCCTTGTATGCATGCTTGTAGGATACACGCCCATTCCGAAGGCGAAGGAAGTTACTAGATTCTATTCGAAATAAAATTACACATGACGGATAGGACGAAATATTTTACAAAGACGTGGAGAGACAAAAAATGGAGGAAAAAGTGAAGGAGGAGGGAGAAAAGTATTAATGATGAAGAAAAGGAGATGCGAGTGACGGCGGCGAAAATGGAGACGAAAGGGTGCAGGGAGAATGAACAATATTAAAATTTAATAAATAATGGATCGAAAAAATATGGATTACAGCTGGTGTACAGTTTTTTTGATTTATTTTTGTATATATTGTTCTTGTAATAATTTAATTTGATCAACTTATGGGTGATTAATCTAATTCAAAGGGCGTCAGCCAATCATTAAGTAGATCTAATGGAATAGCTTGTGGATCATTCGTTCACGCATGATATATCAAAGTTAAATTAGGTTGAGGCGTCGGCATAAGCCCACCATTCCTTCTATCGGTCATCTTCGTATCAATTTTAAACTCATAGGATGTCGTCTGTTCCGTAGTTCAATACATACGTCTAGATCTTCTGCTCTATAATTGTCGAAATCCGAGTCGAACGCTCTATATTGGATTGGCTTGTCCTCTCCAGCGGAAGGAGGGCGGGTACAGAATCGGAGGAAATCGATAGATTTGCAGGTGCACAATCGGTGGAATTCGGTTGAATTCTCAAATGAATTGTAAAAAAAATAAATAAAAATAAAACAATAACAATTCCAAATAAATTCATAAAGGTTATCCTATATGCTGCATAATTTACGACTCATCAATTTCCAGAAATTTCGATCGACCGATCTGTACTGATCAATAAATTGAAAATTCTTGAGTGCATACTTCGAAGATTCGAAGATCACCGAATGTTTGTAATTCGAGATAAAAAAAGTTCTTCTGGTTCCTAAAGATTGGATTAGGTAATTGTTAGCTGTATGCTGGGACGCCAATTTTTGGCACATGGAATTGTTTGGTTACGAAGCTATCACGATTGCGACGTTATGGAGTCGTTTGCGTTAGCGTTGAAAAAATGAAAGAAAAACGCAAAACTCAATTTGTTATAAAAACTCCACGACTATGTAACAGGATTATATACCCTATTGATATTTCAGTACTCCGTAGAACAACTTGAATTAACGATGACAAATTTATTAGTAATTATCAAGGTGTATCACGTTGAATTTGTTGATAAAATTTATAGGGGCGTCGTCGCCTACGTTACATCAGTGCAACCCGCAGATTTAGTAGGTAGTTACGAAGTCGAGCTTAAAGTTAAGCGACGATAGCTGAGCTGAGCTCAAAGCTTATACATATAGTTTCGGATCGGATCGTATGAGAAGATTTAGTTGATTTGCTTCTTGGGTCGCTTAGAATCAGAGCACAGTTTATGTAATCAAAGATTGTGCTAAATAGGTATAGGTATACGTAGTATATCTATAGCATTAAAGGTATAGGTATACGTAATTCGTGACTTCGAAACTAGCTAGCAACGGACACGGCGCGCGTATCTCGGGCTTTTATTATTTGCTTTTGGCCAAGAGAAGGAACGGTGTGTGAATTACGAAAATTGATTATAGTATTAGTATAAATAATTAATCAGATTGCGTAAATCGCATTTGTTTCGAATTCTAAATTATTCGAAATGTACCTAATACGTATGGCGTTGAAATTTTTTTTGTTTTTTTTTTTTATTCTGGACTCGAGATGTACCTCCTGGGTTTATATCGTTTGAAAACTCAAATTTTCATGAAATTCCTGGGCAGAAGTATGACGAGTTTCTTCTTTTTGTTATTTCCAAAAACTGAAAGGAACAAAAAAGTTATCCCAAAGGTTCCGAGAACCGTAATTGGTGTACGCGTCCTCTTGAAAAGGAAAAATTCAGTGCTCGGAATTGATCGAGTTAGAAATGTTGGTTTCTGAGTACGTACTTGTTTTGAGCATCTTCCCAGAATGCAACCAGTCAGGAATTGTTTCAATTGTTTACGTCGCGTAGGCATATTACTATAGGTTAAGCGTTGCCTTTGGCTTTGGCTTTGGGAAAGCGCGGCGACGCCAAAATTTGTCGACGCGACGCTACGAATCCTGTGCCAAGAGGAGAGAAGGTGTCTCCGAGAATGCCGGAAATTATACGCACTCTACTAAATTTAGCGTAGGTTAATATGGATATAGTGGTGTGTATGTTACCATCTCCGATCTCATAGGAAAATTGGATACATACCGCCAAAGGAACCGGAACTCCCTACGTGTTTCGCGGTATGTGACGGCAACTATAATACAAATGAATTTGAAGCGGTTTTTTCCAATCGCTCCAAAATTTTTCCCATGATCGAAACCCGCAAAATCAGGAGTTTCATTTTCAAATCCAATATGAAATTACGGCCTCAAAATTGAAATTCAGATTGTAATAAGGATGAACAAAAAAAAAGAAGAAGATTATTCACAATTCGGGAACAATTAATAACATTTGATTAGTTCTGAAAATACGAAAGACTTCGTTACAGGTATAATTAATTATTATACACGAATCGCGCTATTACGAAATAAAATGAAATGAAATTTATTCCGTCGATTTCATTTTTTTTTATTTCTCCTCCGTTTTTCATTTGATGAAAATTTATTTGTATCGAGCTGATATCATCGCATTACGTAATGTCAAACGCGGAGAAATATAACTCATGGATATGGTACACCTACTCGTTTGTACGTACATAATTGTCGTATATAAAATGTATTGCATGTACGGGGAAGTTTGCGCGAGATTCACGTTTAGCAAATACTTTACATCACGTTGAATCGATCGAAAATAAGTCGACGCATTTGACTCACTCTCCAAAATTTATTGAAATGCTAACAAAAATTGCGAAACGATGAAATGACGCAGATGCGCGTTGCGCGAACGAAAAACTGTTCATTCTGGGCGAAATTATGTAGCTACGATGGAGGGTTGGAGTCGACAAAAATTAAAGGTTGTAGCGAAGATTTGGATTCCCGTGCTCAAAATACATGAGAACTCACTGGGAAAATAGATTTCGATTTTTGATCCCGCAAAATCGAAACACAATCTAACGTACATCTGTTTAGATTTTTGCGATATTTGGACCAAGAATCAACATTTTTTTTCGTGCAATATATTGGATGGGTTATGAAATTAGGTCTCAGAAACACGAATCCGTCGACTAAATCAGGCTACGACTTGAACCGATCGAGTTATCTCGATGTTTTCGCTCCGTAAAGCAAAAAAAAAATAAAACCATTCATTGGATTTGAAAAATGTTCTGCATGCAGTTATATGTAATGAAAGTACAAAAAAGTAAAAAAATCAAAATGTCCTCTCGAGTTGCCAAAAACTAGTAATAATAATAACAACGAAATTGGAAGTCATAAAATCATATACGTGTGGTGGACTAATTCTTGATGAGTTGGAAAAAATAAGAAAATCTGATCGGTTAAAAATAATGAGGTTTTCAAAGTGAGATGTAATTGTACTGGATATTTTGGATATATATGCTAGAGTGGTCCTTATATAGGGTATTTCTGAATTTCTAAACTCCCAGAGGCTCAAAAAGTTTAAAATTAATAAAAGAGAATCCACCCCAAGTTTCAGGTCTCTATCTTAATTTCAACCCGTGCCGCTTAATTTTGAAATTTTGAAATTTTTCATTACGGCCAAAATAATTATTAAAAAAATTTCAAACTCTGCAGACTTTATCTTCATAATACTAGCCGCCCCTCAAAATTTTTTACAGATTTTTAGCTATCAAATGAATGCTCTCTTTTTTTTCATTAAATGAATTTTTTTTTCATCCTGTTGCAAGCTAAACATTACAATAGCTAAAAATCTGTAGAAATTCTGGAGGATAACTACTATAATAAGTAAGAAGTCTGCCAAGTTTCAAATGTTTCGAACAATTATTTCAGCTGTGATAAAGAAAAACAAATTTTAAATGTCTAGTTGTAACTTCAGTATTATAATATTTGAAAATCTGTAAAAATCTTGAGGGGTAGCTACTATTAGGGAGATAAAGTTTGCAAAGTTTAAAATTTTTGAAATAATTATATTGGCCGTAATAAAAAATTGAAAATTAAAAAATCAAGCGGCACGACTTGAAATGAAGACAGAGATCTGAAACTTGGAGTAGATTTTTTTTTATTCATTTCGAACCATTTCAGCCTTTGGGTGCATAGCAACTCAAAGATATCCTAAATAAGGACCACCCTAATGTATACCGATTTATTATAGGAACGAAACGTTGTGCAAGTCCTTCCAGTTATTCGTTACGTCGTCAGGCTTTAGGAGTTACGTATACCTACTGTCCGGGCGGCATGATTGCACCTCTCAATGCTTTTATATTCTTACAGGTGACATGTGTTACTTGTACTCGAAATAGTCTGGAAGTCTGAATCGATGCTGGTAACTGATCGTCTCCTTTCAATTTCGTATTCGACGCATTCCAATTCTGACGTCTTTTGATGAAGATAATATGTTCGAAATCATATACCTATATGAATGGACAAAATTTTGACAAGAAGAATTCAAATCTTATGAAATCGCAACGAGAGATCATCCTAACCTCACCGAAACACTTGAATCATTTAATTCGCCGGTATATTTTCTGAGAAAGAAGAAAAAATTAATTATTTTTCTCAAGCGAAAACGCTTCTCCAATCTCTTCGTTTTCATATTTTTGCCTTCCGTGAAAAATTTCGAGATGATTCAAAATATAAATCTCATTAATTGTGTTTTTATTTTCTTCAAGTGCACTGCAGAATATTGAGGGTGCGTGGAAAGAGAGCAGAATCAAAAAAACTGAAGAAAGAAAAAAACCAGGATAAAGATGACAGACGGGTGGATTTACTATCTTGAGAGTTTATACCATCGTGATCGTGAATTAAACTAGCAGAGTTTAGTTTTCGAATACAACGTTCATTACGTAATTTAGTCGTTAAAAAACTTTTTGTGACAAAAATTTTTCGTTCGTTGTAAATGTTTCAAGTTCCGACTGAGTTAATCCTTGAGTTTTAAGGCAGAGTTTGTGATGTAACGTAAAATGACACATAGATTGGTCAGGCCATGTTGTATACATATACCATATATACCTACAAATACGTACATACACACACGGTATACATTATAGTTAAATGTTAACAGTCGAAGGTCTCGATTGCTGTTTTCGATCGACGTGAATTAGTACTCGTCGTTCGTCGAATATTTTGTCTTATTTTATTTCTATTCGCATCCAGATATACATCTGCAGAGCCTCGATTCCTCTTCATTTGATACACATATGTATGTATAGATTAGATTATAATTATATTGTATGTTCACGACGCGTACGCGAATTGTAACTATAAAAGTGATTACGTAACTTATGCGAGACCAACTATTACATAGCCATAGTGTATAATAAAACACCAAATCATATCGAAGATCGTTGGAAATGAATTTTTTTATTCGGTTTTTCCCCCTCTATTTTCCTCTTCTTCCAAATTATCGTTTTTAATTTTCAAATTATTTTTTTTTCCTGTTTGTAAAATACGACGTTGTTTCATTCGAGCGTAAATTACGGGTACCTCGTATGCAGTATATGCCGACGCGAGATAATCGACGATTATTTACTTTAATCATGATTCACCCTATCACGTTAACATCGTTATGATTCCAGATTTGCATGGTTTTTTGGAGAAACGGAGAGAGTCATCGAGAAATGCTAATATACCTGTGGCTGAACGACCGAAATTTTCGATGGCCGTGACCCGGTTAAACAAAATTGCATAAGACCTAGAAAAAGAGCTCGCCTGCAACAGCATTCGCTCCTTGGTTCTCCGTGGTCCAAAAAGTCTTGTTCGATGCGCGGCTGCCGCTGTAGCCGTAGCCACTACCGCCGCCACCGCGTCCCGCTGCGAGTCGAAGGGAACGAAACGAACCACGACGACGACGACGTCCAGACGAGGTGAACACCCAGACAAGGTCAATCCCATCCGATGCACGATGCATTCCCGCGCATTCTCGGCACACAATGCTCGACACATCACTTTTAATACCGATGCTCTTGCCGCTGCGGCGCAACGCCCGAACGACCTGCTATACTACGAACCGGCTAAACAACAATATGCTTTGTAGAGATATAAACGTATCATTCAACCGGTTCGTCAAATGTAATTGAATTTAAACATTTTTTCTGATCATTGTTGGAATTTTCGTAAATATATATCTATATAGTTACGAAAATTGAAGGTATAAGGTATCTGTAGCAGGAGAAAGATTTCAGCTTGAAATTTATTTTTTTTACCATTCTCACGTTCACCTGCTCAATTTTTTGTTTTGTTTCGAAACTGCTGGAAATTTAAAAATTTTATATCAAAATTGTTGAGTTAGAGCTGAACTCCTTTGACAGAAAAAAAAAAAAAACGACGGAACAACTGTTCAAGAAAATCTCATCGTCTCGAGGTTTTTTAAAAAACAGCTTTTTCAATGAAATTCAACTCCTTACAGGCGGAAACAATTCGATCTATTCCATGAATGGAGTGTCGCAATTTTATAAATTTGCTGACAAATTTCGCATACAGGATTTTGTTACGTCTAGCTGTAATAATGGAGAGTTTTTTTTTTTTCGTTTGTTTTTTTTTCTTCAATAGAAAAGCAAATAAATCACTGAAAAAACTTCTATCGAATGATATCGTTTGCTTTTTTTTTCTTGCCTTCTGTCACGCTCCTTGCACGTCCAGAAACGAGGAAATTAGTGTGGGCAAGATATCTCTTGTTATTTCAAGGACACCCCAGTAATACCTTGGGATCATTGACCCCGAAATCTCACGGTCATATTATACTTACTTGTATTTATCATATACGCGGACGACGAAGTAGCGATCGACAAATCTACACTTTCATTATACCGCAATCTAATTGTAAGTGAGAATTTATGAGATCATCGAAACCGTTTTCAGATTCTGCACTTTTATGTGTAAAATATGATAGTTGAAGGGGGGGTTCATAAACTAATATTAGCGTTTTCGAATACACAATTAAAAAACGTTTTGTTATACGGTTGAATTTAGGAAGTGAAAATTGAATAAGATTGGTACACACTATGTAGATAATCGTATAAACTAAAAATCCGTACAAATGATGACGTCAATAAATACGCGACTATTAAAAAAAGTAAATAGTTTACATAATCCGGCTGGTCTGCTTTTAAAATTAGACATAACTGTCTATCCGTTAATGTGGGCATAAAAAGGAAATTACAAATATATATACGTAGGTGTGTACATTCGAGTGTAATTCTTTATTTTATAATGTTCCAGATCGGTTCGATAATTGTACTAAATAATTATTTTTGTATTGTGGCGTAGATTAATTTGTTGGTAAAGTTTTGTATGAACTTCTTTTGTCTGGATTACTGGATAATTATACAGACGATGTTGAAGAAATGGATAATTATCTATAGTTACAGAGAAATACATTTTTCAAGTGTTTAGTGTTATGTAATAGTTTTAAAATAGTTCTACGAAAGCTTTGATTCCCCTTAGCGCAGAATTATAACGAGATTTACAATCAATCAACGTTCGGACAAGTTGAGTTCGCGGTGATATAAACTTACACAATATGTACGTACACAGCTGTAGAAGGAAATATAAAAATTGTTACGTTTTGTTCAATTTAAATGGCGAAAAATGGAACTGCGAGTTTTGATGACAATTTTTTGATCTAAAAATTCCAAATTCCCACTCTCTGTGTAACACAAATTCCTGCAGTTCTGATGATATATTCGATTCAATCTCCTAAAATTTTTGACAAGCTTAGAATATCAATTTCGGTAGGTGGAAAAATGAAAGTTTTAATTGAAAGTTAATATCAGTGGCCATTTCGATTAATAAGAGCATTCACAGATGTGAAGAAACTTCGCTAATTAAATTCGCTAATTAAATCATCTCAAATTGCTAATATAGGCAAAGAATTACTGAAAACGAAGATTCTAGAGCACGTGATTCTTGGCGGGATTTTTTTTCTCATTCATTGAATAAATATATTCTGATTTTCAATCTGCACAAGTTTAAATTCAAATTTTTTTTTTTTTTCATATTTTGAATCAATCCGTGATTAGTCGATGAGTGAGTCTCTTATGACGATGTAAAAATTATAATACTTCTATCAAATTGAGTGTGCAGAAATGAAACTAGTTATCTCAATTCTCGAAGTATTATAATATTTTATTATAACGATAATTGTGATTACGTAAATTGCACGATTAGGCGGCATATACATGTATATACCTAATAATACAAATGGTCAAGTTACGCTTTCACGGTTTACATATTATATCCTCCTCAAATTTGTATTACCAGGTGGACAAATTACATTTTCGCTGAAAATGAATTCAATCCGCAAACCGTTACGTCCATCTACTTCAGCTCGCAATTCGTTGCTCAATTTTTTACCTTACATACCGCACATACAGGTAAGTATTTGTATCTAAAATATATCCGCGATGCAATTGGAAAGAAAGGTACCTAGTAATCTTTTACACCGGCACATCAACCATTAGTACTATATACCTATATATGTATATGTACATTATACATCTGAGAAAAGTTATGTACAGGGGGGAAGCCTGGGCTCCGTCATGTCAGCCCTGCCCCGTATTTCACAACCGGTCCCGGAGAGTTGGCCTCCTTGTTCTTTGAAATATATATACAGGGTGTTCTAAAAAATACAAGTCCGATCCTCATCTCAAGACGCATCAGAAAAGATAAAAGAGAAATTCACCTTGTAAAACGATACTTGCATCCTTTTTTCCTCTTTGACTTTGCAAATTGAAGAAAAAACCTACATCCTTTATCTCGCCGGTCGATTCGAGAATCGAATTCCTATTTTAGTTTTTCGTTCACCCCGTATGTTTATTCCCATATACGTAACCTTTCATGTGCACTTCTATTGTCGGGTGTTCGAGTGGACGTAACGAAAGATCACGACGCGTTACATCGGGGCCCCCGCATGTCGCCCTCTGTTACAGGTATGACTATAAGGTGTGTTATGAGGCGAATGGTTTGATCTTATACAATGTAAGATATGAGAACAATCTTCAGACGAGCATAAAACTCGATGCCGTACGGAGTTGGGTGATAAAATGCGTTTTTCGATTATTACCCGGCGTGAGATGACGGGATGTGAAGCGAAAATTCATTTTTTAAATTTTCAGTTCTACCATACCGATTGCCGATTTTCCGTCTATCGGTAGTGAGAAAAATCAAAAATCCATGAATTTTGCACAAATGTTCTTCGGTCGTTTTTGAGCTTCCACCTGAACCCGAACAAGACTCACCGAGAGACAAAGAATCGATGCAATCCCAGAAAGACAAAATAAAAAAATTATCAGAGTCCTGGCGCTCATTAGTCGCCACGCTATGCTCTATACATAATGTAATTATTATCACTTCGAATATGTTTCTCTTGAAATATGATATACCTAGATGAAGCGGGTGATTCGGGAGATTTATATACATCTCGATTGAGGTATATACACGTATAATCGCAAGTACATAAAATAATGCAGGTAGCAGCTGTTGCTATCGTACACATATACGTGTAGATATGCATATGCAATGTATATGGCAACGTATTTGTGTTATATACGTATATATACTCGTCTTATGTCTTATTACGTAACTATGGCTATATACTGTGGTGAACACTCCGTTTATAGTGGAAACATTACCATATTATGACACCGCAACACACCATATTGCATTGCCCGCGCGCTGGTGCAATTCTGGGCTACATACATACGTATGTATAATATATCATATACATGTCTACTATTATCATACATACGGTCACAGCCTGAATCCCTGTCACCTGTGGCCGACCTGGAGTGCAACCGCAGCAGCTGAATGATTTTTTTTCCCCTTCACTGGTGTTATAGGTTCTTTTTTTTATCATTTGTTTCAGAATATTTCTCTTCCATTTCGTTTCGATTCTTATACTTTTCATTTATCAAATATGAAAGAAAATTCGTTCAGATATTGCAGCCTGTGGCGAGGCTATTTTGCAGCTCTCTCTTGCAGGGGGTCGATATCTCAGTGTGATGCGCCTGCGCGAGCATATCTCCTCACGTATACCTCACTACCCCCGTTGGAATGTGTCTTGTTTTTTCTGGAAATCTCCGATTTTTAGCTTTTCGGTTAGATTAATTATACCAACATCGCGAGCTTAATTCCTGAACTCTGATAAAAATAAAAAAAATACCATATGAGATGCTATAAACGATCGCAAAACAATTGTAAAATAATCATTTGTCTCATGAATTTGTATGCATGGATTGTATGCGATACACCTAAATTGTCGGATAATTTTCGAATTGACCGAGCCAAATCGGTCGTTGGCTTTTACATGTTATTCGGGAGATGTTTTTTCTTTTTTTGTCACTAATCGTTTATGGACGTTCAGCGGTTGGCCTTCGTGTAATGTGTACACTTGGCGAGGACATAACTGGCGTAGTTAGACAGAACGCGATGAGATTTAGGTTGGTATTAAATTTCTAGTCTAGGTGGCAAGTACAAAAACGGGGCTTGGTTTTTCGCAAATATCTCAAGAACTAATTGAGAATTTTGAAATTTAAAACAAGATTCGAAAAAAGGAAGAAATTTCCTCAAAAAAGTTCCGACTCCCGAAGCTATAGGACCATTATTTATAATTTTCCCAGAGGGGTGAAAATATGGTCGAAAACGGGTAGTCTGGCTCTCGCGCGTCACGCAATGAAACGGCCCACAAACCAGACTACCCGTTTTCGGCCGTATTTTTACGCCTCTGGAAAAATTATAAATAATGGTCCTACAGTTCCGGGAGTCGAGACTTTTCTCCAGGAAATTTCCTCCTCTTTTCGAATCTTTTTTTGAATTTCGAAAATCTTAATTAGTTTTTGAGATATTTGCGAAAAACCAAACCGCCGTTTTTTTTTTACTAAATTGTTTATAACTTTTGGAATTTTTGCGAGCGGAACTTGTTTTTTTTCAAAAAACTTCTACATGCTGTCCCGAATCGAATGACACCTCGTTCATATTTTTCCGAGACTGCTGAAAAATGTGGACCTAAAAAGCACTTGCTGCCTAGACTAGGATATTCAATACCAACCTACAGCTCATCGCGTTCTGTCTAACTACGCCAGTTATGTCCTCGCCAAGTGTACATAAGGCACGCGATCGTCGTTGTAACGAATGTTTATTTTCGCGCCAAATTTAGATGATATTTTCGTCACGTTATGACGATCCGCAGTCGCGCGTGGATTACGAGATTTCATGTAAATTATACACATACATATATAATACGACTATTGGGGGGGGGGGGGGGGATTAGAAAAAAGAAGTTCGTAAGTTGGAAGTGAGATGAATCATTCGCCGCAGCTTGCAGAGTTGCTAATCGTTTTGTTAATTTTTTGTGTTCATTTCACTCTGTTCTATCACTATACATGTATTTGGCATTTATTAATTGGATTATTAATCAAAATTGTGCGACTCTTTGTTTCGATACCGAAAAACAACCATTTACGTTAAAATATTCGGATTGCTTATTTCGCCTTTATCGCGCGCATACAATATATAGTACAACCTGGAGTATGCGCGATTACGTACACATTCGGTTATAGTTATGTATTACACGTATATAGGTACACCTAGGTATATACACGATACTAGATATAAACGTACACATCACGTACACGTATGACGCGTCGAGTGAAGACAATGGTATTATCAGGACGACAAATGAGCGTATATAGTAATTAAAATATGTTGTACTGTATGTTAACACGAGACGAATGAGAGGAAATGAAAGAATATAAGAAAAAACAAAAGTATACGTACGCATGATACAAAAAAAATGCGATCGTGGTACTTGGATCCGTTAATTGAGCTTGTAAGTGAACGCGTATTGCATATACATACCTGTATGGACACGTAAGCATATACAGATTGATTTTAATATGTGTATATTATGTACTATGCGCAACCTCACATTGTGTGAGTCTAGACTTATGGTTGTAGTTGTTTTTCGCGAAATTCTAGCACTAGATGCATCATATTAGGTCTTCACTGGACATACGTAACATACACACGCGCGGTACCGGCAATCGGTAATGCAGACGCATCATTTCGGAAATGAAGAAATACATCCTGTTTGGACATAAAACGACCCCATCTTGCATCCTTTGTACACAGATATTTGTTTCGAAACCTGTAGCGCAACTCTCATCGCACGTATACTTATAATGATCCTATCATTATTTTAACATTCGTTGTGAAATTTTCCCCCTTTTTTTTTTTTATTTCAAATTGATTAAATCACGCACATTGTTTGCTTTTATAGAC
This sequence comes from Athalia circularis, assembly GCA_963978495.1. Taxonomy (NCBI): domain Eukaryota; kingdom Metazoa; phylum Arthropoda; class Insecta; order Hymenoptera; family Athaliidae; genus Athalia; species Athalia circularis. The sequence goes on along the minus strand of OZ021700.1, from coordinate 12,052,378 downwards.
TTTAATCGTGAACGTTCGGTTTATTTTTTCATACGGTGTTTTATTTGTTGTTGCGTATTGCAGGAGCAATAAGTTACTACCGCACGACACGGTCGATTTGTTTATTCAAATAAATGAGAATTTTAGAAAAGTCGTGTTCAATTTCGAAATTTAATACTCTTGAGGACTTGGACAGCAGCTGCTACGAATTTTATTTGCTTTTGGGACACGACCGTATTGATATTATAAAAGATATACTCATTTTTTCGGAAATTCATACCGCACTGATCTTTTCTTTTTGGATGGAAAGTAACGGTTTTCAAATACACAGTTAATTTCGGTTCAGAATTTTGGAAAGCCATTCAGATAAAAAAAATTGATGTACTGACATAAGACCTTCGAGACGTTCGATTCTTACCCTTTCCGAACATGATTTTGTTGAAAAAGTGCAATCTGAAAAAGATCTGAACAGGATGAGACAAAAAAATATTCCAATTCAAATACACGAAGCATAGATAGTTCAATGTATCTATGCACGAAGCTTCGGATTCAATTTTTCCTGTTTTTCTGGCACGACGGAGGGTTTAAATTTCCAAAATTTCGCGGGGCTAAAACTGCCGGGAGGGCGCGTCTCAGGAAAATAAAAACAATCTGAAGGCTTGAATTTTCCAATCTACAGGTTCAATTCTTTTTTTTTAAGTTACCCATAGGTAACAGACCTTGTAAAATAAAATAATACCCATACGTATCTATTTCATATATGGTATCCACCGTTCTCCAACACGCTTAACATTTAATTTCGAGGATTGCCAAATCCTGCTGCTTTTCAGTGCTGGGCTCATCGATATTATCTCGGTCCCATCATGTACGTTGCATCAAACAACGTATGACTTCATCCGACATCGCAAAAAAGAAATCGTAATGTTGGGTTTAAAAAAAAAAAAACACATTTCCCGCGTAACTTCTCAACCGAAAAGTGTCACACATTGTGATCATATTAGCATAATAAAAAAATTGCGTCTTTATTTACAACGTACGTAGGTAATGCAATTTTGTCCACTTCTTACATAATTTTCGGTATACGCTCCAAAAATCGTCGTATACCTGTACGATGTAACTTACTACACATTGCGATCTCTTAAGAAAAATTTGTTAGAATTTTGAAATATTATACGAACTTATATAACATCGGTGAGATGTACGGTATATTCACTTGTGAATGAAAAATCGACACTAGATTTGCGTCTTCTCTTAAATTTCTTGTTGAATTTTAGGAAATTTTGAATTTTTAGAATCTACATCACCTAATCGAACTTGATTGAACACAAAGGATTGAAGAAAACCAAGCAGCCATTTTGAACGAGGTAAAAAAAGAAATGAAAAATCCGGCAAAATTCTCCACGGTGTGTATTAATTTTTACATTGCTGTAGATCTTCAAAATTTCGTTAAATTCAACTCATAACAAGTAATGCAAATATTAGGAATAATTGTTTCCAGAACCGGAAACAGGAAATGAGGTGGGTCTGAAATGTTCTCGGACACAAATTATGAGTGTGCAGATGATCTGTACAGATTTCATAGAAATCGGTCGTAATCGGCTGGTACATCTGGAATTAAACCGTGACCATGTACGTACGTACGTACGAAATAAATGCCCACGTACTAACGATTAAAAAAAATTTGGTGATCGTAGCTCGTCAGCGCTTTTTTCTCTCGGGACTAAATTCATATTTATCTCGGAATTCATTCGATGTATCGCAACGTTCTCCGCGATTGCAGATTAATTATGTATATAAAAGCACTCCGTATACCTACACATACTATACAGGGTGATTCACCAGGGGTGTCGGAATAGGCGGAGACTAGACGACGTGATGCGAGCGCGACAACGAATGCGATGGCCAGTCTATCGCGTTGCTATTTTCTTCTGTGGATTATCTCGCTGTTCATTGGCTATAGAGCTAGGCATGACGTCGGCTAGTCTCCGCTTATTCCGACACCTCTGGTGAATCACCCTGTATATTATCGCCCTAGTCGCGCGATCTTGCAATGCTCGATAGTTAAAAAAAAAAGGAAATGAAAAAATAAAAATGACAAAGACAAGTTTTTGAGAGGATAAATCATGGGAATTATTACTTAACCATGAAACCGCGTGTACGTACGTACATAGTATGAATATGGCATGAGGTAAAGCATTGATCAACTTTAATATAGTTGGTTGAACATATCAACATGTGCACCGGTATTATAAATATAACTGCAGATCAGCCAAGTATATAGCCGTACAGTTTGCAGCTTGCAAACCTTATTCCTCAGTGAGTGACTATATACGATCTACAATGAATGGAAATAAATAAATAAATAAATAAGTAAATAAACTACAAAGTGAGAAAAATGTATATATATGTATAACGTGAAAGTATTCGTCGAAATATAGGTATACGAGTGTACTTTCCGTCGTTGGATTTGTTGGTATATAGCCGCGGGCAGCGGCGCAACTATTACTGCACAGCTTTGTACTCTCATGGTACACGATACACACCACATACCGCAATGTATGTGCACAGTTTACGCAATAATATTCGAGTGGGCGTCGCAGAGCGGTTGCTCCCATATTAAATGCAATTGTGTTCAAACAACGCTTTTGTATAACTGCACTGTATCGATATTACTGCCACCATAAAGATATTGCATACAGTTCTCATTGTTACGGTTTCAACTACATTGCAACGTACACCTACAATAGCAACGACGGTGTAGGTTAATCTTTCAACTTATAGTATACACTGTACACGCTATTTGACCAGGAATTTGATTTTATCTCTGCGTCAGAGTTGACCCTAAACATAATCTCCATGCAAATTAAGTCACACGCCTAGATTTTCCTAATCTAAAACGGCAGTAATATACCCGTGCGGATATATTAACCGTGCTTGACCGATGGATCTGACGACTGATTCTCTTCTTTTTTTTTTCTTTCTTATTCTTCAATTTATACTATACTCGGTATAATTTATAGAAATATACGTGTGAATGTACATGAAATATAATTCGAGTACATATACTATACATATTTACATACCTGAATGATACTGTTTCAGGATTATTGTATGGCGTGTGAGCATATTGTGCAGCGAATCATGATCGATCACTATAAATGCTAATTTTGTACGACGGAGGATTTAGTATGCGCGCGCTATAACATGATTCGGTGTTATGTTTAGTTTACTATGCGTCTGATATTATTAGGTACGTCGTTTGATTTGATATATTAATTATAATGTACAGTATTATATGCCTATTGGAACTGTACTATGCCCTTATATCGGCAATGTGAATGCAGTTGAAATACACGACCATAATATAATTACCGGTCATTATGAAAGTAATTAGGCTTGGCAACGACTAACATTAGTGATGAATAACTATACTCCGCCGTACTCTGAGCGGCAAAACTTTATATTGTACATAGTTCCAATATAGTTGTGAAACTAGGACTACCAACAATATAACGATTCTTTGATCTGATGATTTTTTTTTGTTCCCCCATTTTCTGGAATAAAAATATGATTGATGAACTTGAACCGCTATATAGAAATAACTGGTTGGTGAAAACGGGAAAAAATCATCGAAATCATCGTACAGATTTATTTTATACCCATCCGAAGTGACTTTTTATTTCACACGGAACAGAATTTTTGATGAAAATTTTGAGATCAATAAAATCTACAAATTGAGCTTACATTTCACAAATGCAGTACCTAAATTGAAGACGAATTAAGAAGAAGGAACCAAAATTTTACTGCACTTAAGTTGAGTAATGAGGAAAATCGTTCGTTAGTTCGCAAAGTAATATTCATTGGGACTGAAAAACAGGTCTCAAAATCTCGTTGTACTCTCTATTGAAAGCACAGGAGCACACGATATCCGGGAGAAAAAATAAGATCAAAATAAATAGCAATTCTTACAATATGTCGTATCCAGTGGTTGTCGTATTAATTGTCTTAGTTAATTTGTAGTACCTATCTCACGTTACACAACAACGAACGTTCTATAAACTATTACCAAACAATAGATTATTCCGTAGTGTGGGTTGAGTAGAGAGGTTGCCTTATGCAAGCACGTTACATACATTTGGTTACATTACCGGACTTACGTAATCTGGATTATAAGAATAAGAGAAAAAAAAAGTAAGAAAATAAATAAATGAAGAAAATAAATAAAATATACGAAATAAACGAAAATATTGAATCCTATGCAAAAATACACGAAAAATATAAACATTCACGTGTGTTAGTGTCTATGTATTGTACATGTATAAAAGTGCCTGTATGTATCTGATATACTTAATATACATATATACGTATCTCTATACATACATATACACAACTGTATATAAATATTTGATCATCTAGCAAGAATTCTATCGTTCATCAAACGAATCATCGTTAAAATAAACCAGCCGCGTAATTTTGTGTATCCATTTGACTGTTTTTTGTTTTTTCTTCTCTTCAGAGAACTTTTGAACATTTTTTGTCCGAAGAATGAAAATCCAAATCGCATCGATTCAATGCTTCCGAAAATTCCGACGATCGTTGACATCTACGAGTCGCTTAATTAAATTGATTTCGAAGAGTTTCGATAATGTAATAAAAACCGCAAAGAGAGAGATGAAAAAAAGAAAAACTCTTACGAGATGATGCAGAAATAGCACGTATAATATATGTGCGATTTGAGTAATACCTAATATAAGCTAGCGAAATTTACGTGCGGTTATTATTTATTACGAAATGATTTTTAACGTTTAAAAATTGTTTTTTCTTCATCAATCTTTACCTCAACCGTGGTGGTTGGGGGAAGCCTCTGGCACCTTAGCGTAGGAAAGGGTCATCATATAAGAGTAAATACCTACGAAGAACGTAAGAGCAGCAGCTGCCGCGATAATGCCGCCGTTAGCTTGCCCGGTTACATGATCGTGTAAATATTTCGCTCATATACCTACTTGGTTTACACTGCGTTATATTTGCAGTTGCGGTACCCGGCGATACTTAAAATTATGTAATCCTCTTGGTCTCTACGCTGCTTGACGTTTATGTAACACGTGTTACGCATAACGTATTAGAATACGTATACCTAACCTATTCATGTATGTGTCATTCTATCTTGTACGCCGTTTTTCGCGCCGATTATCGCCTTCATCGCGCTTACACCTATATAACAATTGCAACAGGTTTCCGCCTGAACATCGGTCGGTAGAAATTGATGGGAAGATTCTCAGCTGTTTTTTATTTATCGATTATTTCATGTTTTTTTCACATTTTGCTTTTCACGTTAATTTCTTCATTTAGCTTAAAAAAATTATTTTCAGCCATCTTCACTCGGTGGGTAACTCCCTCGTTCTGTGTATTTTAGGCCTAACATTATTCTAAGCGCAGTTCTTCTTTTTATCAACAATCGATACATAGTTGTGATATATGAATTGGAAAGCCTGAAGAAAGAGTTCGAAAACTTCATCGGAAGGAATTTTCAAAGCGACGCGTTTATCGTGGCAGTTGATTTTTGTTTTCAGTTTGTTCGTCGTTTTTTTTCTTTAATTTTCTTAACATGTAATTTTGCAGAAAGAAGGTAATGGAAAAATATTTTAGAATACGTACCTCGTCTCTTTTTATATTAACAGTGAGTAAAAACATCAAGTATTATATCTGAGAACCTGCACTTTGGAGAATTGCAATCTGAGAGATGGAATGCACAAATCCTAAGAAAATCCACCATGTAACCCAACCTAAGGTAATGTCGCGTGGTAGTTAGAAAACGATTGAAAATAACCAAAGGAAAAACCATTCAAATAAATATCCATCTGTATCGATATCTATCCGTTTAAGGATATCTATCGTATCTGTAGACTCGCCCCATTCTTCCCTTTTTTTTTTTGCGTTATCTCAACTGAGAAAACTTTTTTTGAGCGCAGAGTGACTTCCGCAACGGTCGCCATCTTGTATAGTATATTGTTGTACATTATCTTTCTTTCATTCATTTTTTCTTTATACTTTTTTCCTTTTCTCACTTTCATAGCTCTAGGTATCCACTTTTATATCACATCATACACATATGTAGTAGCTGACCCGTGTACACGTGCCTGGGCCAAATGTTTTTCCGGAAAAAATTCTCACGTCAAGCATCGGCTATACTGCACGTTACAGTACACGTAGATGGGCGCCCAAAACCATTCCCGCTTCATGGTCTCTCCCATCTTCTCCAAAAAAATTTCAGGTATTTATAGACTTCGGGTATACCTATGTCTTTATCACAGAGGCGTAATTCCAAAAAGACGACAAATTTTTTTGTTCATTTTTTATTTCATGAATTATTCAATTTCAGTGCTATTATTTCTTACTTTGGATGTATAGTTTACATTTTTTCGAGAAAGTTGGTCTGTAAAAAGAGCATTTTTCTTTCCCATCTGGATCGATCAACCGTTCGTGGTTACACGGTGTTCAAACTGTGGGTTGAACGTTCCCGCGTCAAGTGGTTTTCCAAAAACCATAGTAAATATTTGAATAAAAAAGATATGCGAAAATTTATTGAAAGAACGAAACACTTACAAGGGATCGAATTGTTATGTTTTTTAATTAAGTTTGGGCGAAACACAATTCGATGCAATGGAATTCGTACGTTTTCTGAATTTTTTCATTTTTTGATTCCAATTGATTTGTTAAATGTTTTTACCCGCGATTACTGCATGCATCATACTAAATAATCGTCGTGAATTGGATGAACCGTAATTCATTTTTCAATTGATTGGAAAAAAAGAAAAAAAACTCAAACAAAAAAAAAAACAGACCATTCCGTGTAGACCCGATGAAATCATTAATTTGGAAAATAATGACGGGCGTTTGAATCGTAAAACAAAATACGACGTTGTATTATCATTGTTCGCTATATCGATTATCGACGGTACATTATGTGTACATACCCGGCCGGTATATACCATGCACATATCAAAGAATATATGTATATACATGTAATGCGTCAAAATGTCGAGAAGAATGTTGTATACATCTATACGTCGAATTGTGTATTATACCTCATGATCCGCGTCATACCCGTGACGTCAAACGTGTCCCGCCTCGGTTTGGCCACGCGTAATAGTTATGCATGTAATACCGCAGTCGTAATTTTGCATTGAGAAAATTGATTAGGATAATATCATTGTATTCGAAACTTCAGTTCAAGTTCGAGAGAATCCCCTCGTCAAAAATGTTGTCATCGCGATGCATCGCAGAAGTAACGAAAGTATCGAAAATTCCATCGGAATCGTAGTTCGTAATTTTGAAAAGCACAAAATTAGATACTTCGAAATTTCGCGAAGCTTTTATCATCGCAAATTATTAATAATGTTAATATTATTTCTTCTGGGACAAACTACATCAGACGAAAAATTGAAAAGTCGCTAATCGGGCCGCACGACAGCAAGAATTTTATTGGCGAAAAAAAAATTATATGATTCAAAAATTGACTCACATTGCAACGAGACACATACTTTGCACCATGCGACAATGCGCTCAAAAAACGAGGTGGTTATTTTCCTGACGATCGGAGTGAGTGAAATATGATAAATTGTGAATTAGTTAACAGGTTGTTAAGATGCCGGTTTTTATCGTCTGCAGGTTGATCGTCGGGGGCGTGAGCAGCGTCGCGACGCGAAGGTATACCTACGTAGGTATACGTAGGGTAGAGTAGATTCTGTTCGTCACTGAGTCGCGAAGCGCCGTCGGGTTCACCACGCGACTAGAAGTTCATTTCTCTCTACAGGATAAATTAATATCACGCAACATCAAAACGTTATATCCACGTGTGGTGGGAACGCGCGCGAACACGCCATGTAATAATACCAATAATAACAACATTAATAAAAATAATAACGATACCCTTTTCCTTTTATCATATATCATTCGTATTTTATAGAAAAATTATTATCTTCTCTTGAGCAGACATAAAAAATGAACGAAAAGATATCACGCGATGTCCACAAAATTACTCAAAATTACATGAATGCATATAAACGAATATGCTGTATGTAAAGTAAATTGCAATTTTGTCTTGATAGTTTTTTTTTCGTTTCAAATCTGTACAGTTAATTGAGAGAATTTGATTGTTTTTTTTTTCTTCAGAAAATTTTTTTCTTCTCTTTATCAAACCTTGATCAATTTTATTTTCAATATAGTTGAAGGATCTTATAATATATGTGTGAAATGAAAAACGTGAGGTTATAGTGTGGGATTATAGTTGAATAGTTTTAATTGTATTATTTTAAAATGATAAATTCCGATGTGGATCGATTAATTTTTGTGCCTTCAGAATAGCAGCAGATTTGCCCTGCGGTAAATGATAAATAATACGACGGTATATGCATAACATATATAGGTAAATGCGAAAGCTCGGCATCAATGAAATGATAAATAAATGAATTAATGAATAGTTCTCGGTGATTATTATGGCTATGGAAATTGTATCGATCATAGCCGGTAGAATTGTATACCGCAGATGCAATTAAGGATTTTTTTTTCCAATATTTCATCCACTATATTGCCATTCAGAAAATACAGTTGGAGGTACTCGACGAGACGTGGATCGCCTCCATGTCATGCCCGCAGGATATTCACAGACGTTTTATGTAATAAATATACTTTATGCTATGTACCATAGATATCTTAATACTTTCATACTCTGGTTTGATCAAATTCGCTTGTGCATTGAATCCGCGACCGCCACAATGCCTCTTCAACTTTTATCGATGATTTTGCGCTGCATCAAACCCCCCCTTTTTTTTCTTCCGCTGCGAATGCAGGGCGCATTAAGGTACATGGCTATACAGACATGTATACTATATTCAGATATATTTTATATATATTTATGGACTAGAAATCCGTGACGAGGAGGTACTGACCCCTTTATATAAACGAGGAGATTTCACCCCGATAAACTACTCGCCTTACTTCGTATAACACTTTACCCTTTGTTACTTTCACAGAAAAACATTAAAGAAAGTTTTTTTCTTCTTCATTTCATTCTTTTTATTTTCCCTACATTATATCTCATGTAATCGTTTCAAGGAAGTTTTATGCATGTATAATGTACACTTTTGAATTTGAAAAAAAATTAATACACGCCTGAAAAAATTGCAAAAATTAATTAATTGTCACTCGTATACAGCTGATGGATAAAACAATATATATTTTACGTTTCAAGTTCAACTGACTTTTCGTAAAGGAATTAGATTAATAGTATTTTTTTTTTTACTCAAAAATTTTTGAAAGAATTTCTGAAAAGTTAATTCTTTTCTACGGAAAATTACACGTCAAATTAATCGAATAATTGGTATTTATTAGATGTTTCGACAATTTCTTCGATGTTATACCTAAATTTTTATATCATCTTTTTCTCTTCTAATGATCTTAATCAGAATTTAATTTAAAAAGATTTTTCAAAACCGTATCACCTGATGAATTTGAAGACAAATTAGAGAAACATTATACAATATTCGGTTGCCTAGGTGATGGGACTGTTACGAGTTGATGACGAAGAAAATTTTTTTGAAATGAATCATTTGATGAATCATCGTGAGATCGGCGCAAAACTAGATGAAAATAATGAAAAATAGAACGTCGTATATGAAAGCTTGGACATCACGACGGGCGATCGTTCCCGAGTCGTAGTTTTTTTTCCCAGTATTTCCATCAATCCTGAACTGACAGAACGAACCACCTGCACCCTCCTTATATTCTGTCATGTTGTGAATATTGAATCACTCGTAGTGACGAAAGCTCATATATCTACCTATATACGTATTCATCTATATAAAATTCCACGGTCCCAGCCAATCTACGCCATCTTCTACCAATAACAATAATAAGCGTATATGTGTATATGAATTTTGTTTGAAATATTTCGTTATGGACAATTAATTAATGACTGAGTTTATCAAATGTTTTTTTTTTCTTTTTTTCGATTTTTTTTTTTCAAGAAAATTAATAAAATTTTTAATTGCAATTAACGATCTACATTTCATAAACTTGATGCAGGTATATGTATTTTTTTTTGAAGTGAGCTATAAAAAATTTGTTGAATTCCCTTTTTTTTCTGCCTCTTTCAATTTTTCTTCGTTAAAAGGTAATTCTTGTCAAATTCTTTTCCGTGAAAGAGAACTAATTTATTGTCAATTATACGACCATAACTATACAATCCTGCATCGATGTAATATAAATTCTAACATTCTAGTCAATCCGGAATATTGTTAATTATCGACGAATAGGTATTAATGGATAATAAATTTGTTCACCTACGAGATATGACAATGAAAGAAAGTTTTGCTTCTATTCCAGAAAACCATTGGAATTATCCACATAGTTTTCTTTGCATCTACGAGGAATTGAGAGCCTTGTTCCTAAATTCAGCTTTTCATACTGGACCTAAAAACAATTCTTCGTAGTTGGGTATAAAAAAAAAGATAAAAAAAAAAAGTAATTAGATGAACTTATAGTCGGATAAAAATTATTTTATAGTTACCGAATAGAACAAATTGCGATTACCTAATCAGGTAAAAGTCATTGCCGCGGCTATTTCAAATGATCATATACGTCATAGTTTCTCTCTTATTATATGTTAGAAGAAAATCCAATATTCTTCACTTATTGTCAAACTGGTTATCCAGATAGGTCTACGATTTTTTTTGTTTTTTAATTTATGCAAACAGTTGTATCATTTATGGAGTAGAGCTATACTTATCCAAAAATGCGATGGTGAAGAATTCAAAAATGATAAGAAGAATGAAAAGTGAAGTGAAAATATTTTGGAATGAAAAGTACTTGCTGTGAACAGAAAAGTCCCTTTTCCCACCTGATATGATCTATAAATCGATTTACAAGGATTCTCATTGTATAGCCGGAATACCGGCTCATTTGCAATTACTCTCGTGGTCCACTTGACCTATTGTTCTAGTTTGCTCGGGTCTCTTCAATTCACAAGTCGCATTATATACATATTCATACATATATATATAGCTACCCTGTACATAATATGAAGGGATAAAAATCTCGTGGGCTCATAATACTTCCCATCACGATATACGCATGTATGCATGAAATATCTGCATAATGTATCAGAGAATTTAAACGGCTTTTTATAGCCTATCCCGCAAAATATAGTTTTGCGATCTTTCGGAAATTTTTCTATGAAACAAATACAGATTTTAGAGCTGTAAAACAAATCTCAGTGGCTAATGAGAACATTGAACAAAGAAAAAAAAAATAAGAAAAAACGAGTGTTTCGAAAAATTAATCGAATTTTAAATAGAAGAAAAAAAAACAAAATCAATCGTCCGTGTGACGAAAGATTGTAGAATTTTCAGCTATTTTTAGCTATTCATCTTTTGAAAACAGGAATGCGTGTATTTCGAAAAGTTATAACCGTACGTTGGATATTGGTTTGTGCAGCAACGGTGCAGCTCACGCTAAAAAAAAAGATCACATCCGAGGAATTTAATTGTTGAAAATCATAAATGTTAGTGCGCACGTAACAATAACACGAACGCCAACAATCATAACTGAATATTTTATTAACAATAACAATAGTGAGATAAAAACAATTAAAGTGGCTGTAATTAACGCCATTCTACGAGGTGCCCCGTACAACGGCGGGTCGTACTCGAAAACGACGACTAAGGAAGAGGGTAGTAGGAGTCCTGTCAAACTGGACACATCCTGCGCCATGACAGAACCAGATCCTTGTCTCCCGCTCATTTTACCACCAAGATATCGTCTACGAGATTTAATATTAGGCGACTACGCTTTCAACGATGACGGAGAGAGGTGAGTATAAATATAAATTTCGTACGTCTAATTCTTTTTTCTTTCTTTTTTTAATTATGTCTTCCAAATTTCGAAACTTTTTCTTCTTAACTTTTATTTGTTCCTTTTATTTTTTCTTGAGAAGACTTCAATGTTGTTCTCGAGAAATCTCATGAATCTCTCTGTCTCGCATTCTGAGGATATCACGCGATCTTGAAATTTTGCAGGGCACCAATATATTAATCGGAATAGAAGAACAATTTGCTGACAATGAAATTGACGGCGCGTCGTCAAAATTATTCAGATTTTTGTCCGACGTGATATCGATATAATAATAATAATTTCGCCTCGAATGATACATGAAATTTTGCAAAAAACTTGGAAATTATAAATTTATCGTACACACATGCATAGGTAGGTATTGGGATACATTTCTATAACACGATACATGTCTTTTTATAAGTATATATGAGGAAAATTTTTTTTTCTCCACTTTCCTGTATAAACAAACCCCTTAAAAATATTGGAGCTTGATATCCTTGAAAACCGTTGAGGTCTGGAGCCACCCAAAAAAAGGCGATCTGGAAAAAACGCTGCACGGGAATGAAGAAAGAGAACAAAAAAACAAAGCCCAAATATACACGCAGAGATATATTTAGACTTAAAATAAATAAATGATAACAATAATCTGAATAGCGCGAAAATAAGAAAAAGAAAAAGATGAAAATGAAGAAATATTCTGAAATTGCTGGGAAAATGGTTTTGACGGTATAAATCGTTTACGGATGATTGGATCAATATGAACAGAAAAAACGTGTGACAAGATATAACTCTCGTTATAGACGCCTTTCCAGATCGTGTTTTACGTGACCTTTTATAGGGTCATTCTGGCCAGGTATATATGTATAATACATACCTATATACTTGTACCCCAAGCTTCGAAGGTGTCCGAATATCGTTGAATTATTCGATAAGAAATTGTTGAAATTTGAAGGTTCGAATCTACGGACGGTAGCAAATCCCATGTGCAATCAAAGCTGAGAAAACGATCAGAGAATTTAAAAATATTACATACATATATATCAAGACCCGTTTCTCTTGAGTTTTATGACAAGCCTTGCGCATAACGTCTATAATATATAATTTTTTGATGAGCAAAATGTTCATTCCCCTCTTTTACTTGACACACTTTATCGGTATCTATACTGTAATACCTGTATCGAGTAAAATTAATGCATTATTTAACGATCTGTCTGAACGTGAAATTGTTATATCGACTATTAGAATTTTTTTTTTTCCTAACGCGGTTCTTCAATTTATAATCATATCCCCTTACTGCCCCCTCTTACCCCCCACACAAACCCACAAGATGGCGCGTATTTGCAAATGTTCGACATAATAGTAAACACCGTCGCGTGGCCGTTTGCGACTTTTCAATAAATCGATCATAATATCCCATCCATGACATCATGGTGATGCAAATCAATGTACATTGTACATATACCTACCAACGAGTAATTTGGAACGCGAATTTATGAATTATGAAACGAAAATTCCTTCATGATGTAGTAAAAATAATAATGAATACATAAAGAAAATAAATTTATGAAGGAACGAAAAAAATAAGATGAGGATTTCTTTACAAATTTACGATTTGAAAATTAATATGTATTACAGTCGTGATTTGTTTTTTTTTTTCTTTTCTATCGGCAATCAAAGATAAAAAATCAAATACTAAAAAAAATTATTTTTAAAAAATCGCGATTTCGTATTTTGGCTCGCCATTAAATATTAGGTGATTTCCGGCATTGAATTTAATAAAAATTCCTCATTCTCTGAATAACATTTCCGTAGTATTATCAGAGGAGGTATATTTTACATGAAATTTGTGAAAATTTTTTTTTTTCAATTTTCGTTATATACCTATAGTAAATTTTTATTATTCAGGTGCCATCAGAAAAAATATAAAGGTTCGTGGGCAACCTAATCAAAGGAAATAAATGAGATTATACGTACATGTTACATTGATAGGATACATCTGTGTACATCCACCTACCAACTATCGAACTATATGGAAGGGAGGATTCTTTATATTACCTCATTTTGTTTATCAATTTATTTATTATCATTATTTTCTCTCTCTCTCTCTCTCTCTCTCACGTTAATGTTCGTAAGCTACAAGAATTCCATCCTGCTGAGATGATTAAACGCCCGAAACAACCATTTTACGAGATTAGGTCGATTCTGTCTTAATTTTCTTCTTATCTTTCTTCCTTTTCTCTTTTCTTTTTCGAAGGAATATTACGCACTTCCGGATTTCTACCTTTTCTGGATTAGCTGCTGGTATATAACAAACTTTTATCGGCCATGAAAGATTTTTTTCCCCGCAAATGATGTGGATTTTTGAAAATATTGCGCACGTACATTAGATCAGTTGCAAATTGTTTGTGGTACGCCCTCAAATGTTTTTTTTATCGGTTTTGAAATTGAGGTGAATTAATAGCGATTCTCAAATAAAATAGAATAAAAAAATGAAGAAACACATTTTCCGACACACTCTATATAAGATTTTTAATCGGTCGTACCTGAGACGATTAACCCATTTTTCGTGGTCGTCTAATGTTTCAGAGCGTTGATTAAAGAATTTTTTTTCCTACTCTCTCATACAGCCTATTGAGACTTTATCTTAATCCTGCAGACTCCGAAAGGGCCGAATCGTGATGAGCTAATTCACGGCGATTCTGGCTCCATAGATAATTACTGCCCATGAAAAGATGGAACTATTGAAATAGAGCGCTTGCAACATTTTTAAAACAATTGGAGAGCTTATTAGTCCCACTCTGTAGATTTATGATAATCCAGATATCACGCCGTGTATGGAACTCTTTTGTCATTGAACAAAAACTTCCTATCTAATGTGTAAAAAAAATTATAAATAAATAAATTAGAAAAACAACACATTTTTTCTCATAGCAAAACGATCATGAAGTGCTTTTCTGTACTCATGACGTTGCATTCATTAGTAAGAGTAAGCTAAAATAAACAAATATTTGCAAAACTAACCGAGCGCTGCCAATTAGTCCGTTCAAGAAGTCGTCATGAGGAGAGAAAGAAAACAATTCAAGAAAACGAACGACATTCTATATTTGAAATGGAATAAAAAGAAAAAAAAGACTGAAATTACAATACGATAAAAAGCACTGGCATTTACTGCACAGCTGGAATTAGAAACGTGCAGATTTACTCGTTTGCCAACTCGTTCTAGCCGTATTTCTTTTTTTCACGTAGTTTTCTTTTGCACTTCCTTTGCCTAATTTAACCCCAAACGTATGTATACGTATAAGGGATGGCGCCACGGACGCCACGATTCTACACTTGACACTAATTCTCATCGACCGGAGGTTTCTATTTCTGGCAAGCATTGTGAAAATGTACATATACGTCTATATATACTTTTTGTTTTTTAATTTCCTTTTATTTCCTCAAAGGAATCGTCCTCGCGTATAAAAAGCGAAGGAGTGACGTGCTACTCGAGTCAATTATTCATTTTAGATATACCTCTGGTGCGGCATTCTCGTATATGTATATAGGCATGAAGGTACGCGTACAGCGATAACATTTTCTTGCCCCCCCCCCCCCCCCTAAATTCTTTTTTCTGTTTTCTTTTTTTCTTGGAGAGACCTGCTCGAGTCTGCGACGTCAGCGCTCGATCACGATGCTGCATAGGGTTGTAACGCGTGCGTGCGATGAAAATTTTGAAAGCGGATCACGTGGATCAATTTCACGCTATATTCATACCACGCGAGTTACTACCGACGAAAATTCCCCCTAGCTTTGAAGCTCGGAATTTTTTAAGGTAACGAATGACGAGTACAAATATCCGACGTTTTTTCAAGGGTCTGTTTATTACATTATCTACACGTTTTCAGGCTCCAGGTTTGATCAATTGATTAATCAATTAGGTATACTCTAATCCTTCATTTGTTTCATTGTAATTATACGAATATCGCATGATTATTGTGTTGTTGATTATTGTTTTGAAAAGTTCAAAAGAAGTTATTAAGCGAAGGGATTGCTGGAGTTGATTTCATCTGATTTCCTGCGGACGCTGTCGCCGCCTCCCAAAGTACACCCGATTAGGTTGATTCTGAATCGCTTCGCGGCCAAGCTCGTTTGGACAATTTTCCGTAGACGGCGCGGAAAAACTTGTCCAAACGCCTGCTTGGCCGCGAAGCGATTCAGAATCAACCTAACCGGGCGTACATCTAGTTTTTATCTGCATCCAGGGATTTTAACGCGTTTGATATCGAGTAATGACGACTAGAAAGGCGTCACCCTACAGAAGTACGGAATTTCTCTAAAATCACAATTGATGACAAATTAGCGAAAGAAAATGAAGATGAAATGTTTTAAACTGAATGGGCATAATAATCCAGAAATTCAATTCTGTCGACGGTATCCATCTTATGAGGGATGAACCTTTCAGTCAGAAATTATTAAATCGATTTTTAATTCATTTTTATTAATTCCGCCATAGCCCAGAATTTAGAACACATGTCATCAATTTCGTTAATTAATATTTTAAGCTTTCCGATTCTCAGCCCTTGATATCCAAGGAGTTTAGGGCCGTTATCGTTTTGTCTCCATGTGATTATCATGACGTATGGCCCGTACCCCAATAGGATGAATAAAATTGTCTTTGGCAAAAATTTTCGCATAATTTTTACATCAGATTTACGTGTAGGTATATACCGGGTGAGTTTCTTAAAGTGTTACAAGCTCGTATCTCCAAGACTATCGAAAATCTTGGAAAACGTTTTAGATAAAAGTTGTAGGGTTTGCAGGGGAAAAGATGTTGATGCAACTTAGGGACTAGCTAATAAACGTGCCAAGGAGATATCGAGTTCATATTGACTTTTTCTTATAGAACCCTGTAGTTTTTATCACCTAGAATTCGAGCTGACTCCAAGACGAAGAAAACCAAAGAAAGTTTTTTCATCCAGCTCAACAAACACGGAAGATACGACCTTCTCAAGTTTGCATAAAAAATTATATAAAAATTGATAATGTCATTGAAAATTAGGGAAATGCCTGGGGAAAATGAGTGAACAATCTCATGCGGCCATTATCTCCAACCTCGGTGTAAATCTGACTTCATAGACTAGATTTTTTTAGGCATTTTTCAAATTTTCAATTTTTTTAAATTTTCTTTGTCTTGAAGTCAACTTGAATTCTTAATAATAAAAACTCTATTAAAATTTTTCCCCTTCCAAACATTGCGGTTTTCACCTGAAATGTTTTCCAAGATTTTCGATAGTCTCAGAGATATCAGCTTGTAAAACTTGAAAAAACTCACACTGTATATCTGGCTAGCCGCAGCGTGCAGAGAAGAGTGACTGGATGAAAGTTTGAAAACTTGAAAAGAAATGTCGGCTTTGCAGGATGAAAGTTTCATGCGGAAGATACGAATACTCCATTTTATTTTTCTCTTTTTTATTATGATTATTACATACTTATATCATTTTTATTCGGTGATTTGAAGAACGACGTGTTTTCCAGAGACTTTTTTGTCTGTTTTTTTTTTTTATTACACGTAGGTACGTACCGAAATTCCATATGCTCGCACTGTACGTATATAATATACTTACGCTGGCCGAGCGGTGACATGATTTTTATATACGAACACGTGTGATTTCCGGCCTTATTTATTCTTGGATGTCATCTGAATAGTGAGGCACTAAAAATATATGGTTCAGATACATTTGATATACGTACAGAGAATATGGAAGGGGAAAAATCGGGCGAATTTAAAACGCTAATCAAAGCCGAATGCGCGAATAAATTCTATGAACTGGACTTTTTTTAGCGCACTTGAACTTGATGAAGATTAAAGCTCTAATTAGGTCTTTGAAGAATACAATAACCTCCGATTCGTTCTGTGAAACACGTGCTCCGAAAATAGGATTTGAAGAAGGTCGGAGATTCGTTGAATATTTGAGAACGAGTTGCATTCAGTTTTCTTTTGGTGAAAAAGGTGTCCGAAGTCTTGCTTCAGTATTTCCGCTTTGAAACAAACCAAATTGCTTAATTTTTCCGTGTTATTATTCTCTTCCTACCATCCCGTGGAACTTGTTTCATTGTTAGTCGGATATTCGAATACAAATGCTCTTTGGCTTAGAAGCAAAATTCTGTGAACGGAGGGCTGATTTCTGGCTGAAGCATCTCCCTTTAGGGAATACGAGGAATTATATTCCCGTCCGAACAAACTTTCGAGCCGTATAACCCGCATAGTTATTTATCTTTAACTCGAATTCGACCCTTATTCCATCTGAACTAAAAATCTGTAGCTCAGATAAAGCTGCTGCCTCGCTGTGTGATGATTCTTTGATCTTTTCGAGTTAAAAAAAAAGAATACACTATACATTGTTAAATTTGGATAGGTCACTCAGGAATTAAGCCGACTGTGGAAAACCAAGATTTCATTTTTCTCTTTTGGGAAAAGCTTTCCTGTTCTACCGACAACACTACGATTGAAAAGCTCGCCGTGCAAGCTTTGAAAATTCAGCGCTGGGGCGGGTTACTGAAATATCGAATGCATCTTACAAAGCTTATCTCGATGTTTGCTATTTTTTAACAATGGAAAAAATTGAAATTGTTCGCCTTCAATTTTTCAGATTTTTTCACACGGGAACTCCACAGCAGTGTTTAAAAAAACACACGCATTTCAATACGGACTCTACAATATTATTTTTCTCTCTCGCCGCGCTTTTTATACAAGAATGTTTTCTCATCTTCGAGGGTCGCGTTTATTTGATTCTCTCGCGCGATATTATTATGATAATAATACGAGTATTATATCTGATAGAAAGAAAAGCCAAGAATATCACAAAGTCGAATTTTCGTGCGAGTTTATAAGGAGAAAAATATCAATCCCTTTAAATTTCTCTTCTTCAAATCGCCTCGCCCCTTCAAAATAAATGAAGATCGATGGCAGCAAAATGAGAGTCGTCAAAATATGACATAATATTTTTGAATCTCAAAAAATTCTTGCTCCAAGATTCGTGAGCACGTGGTCCTCCTGTACGTTATCCTTGACCGTTCCGCGCTTTCTCATGGATCCTGATTCCTGCGCGCGGAGGGTGAAAACTTGCCAGGTTATGGTCCTAACCGTAGAGAATCGATTCCGTCGTACTCCGGGGCATCCATTCATCCAGACATATACATACCACCGCGCCAAAAACTCTCTGCTCATGTTCCATAATTATCCCTGCCTTTTGTTCTCCCCACCAAAAATTTAAAATCCTTGTGACAATTAATTGTTTCAACATTTTTCGTTTTCCTCTTTCACCTCTGCAATAAGTGAAATTACGTAAGAAGCCTCGAGCAACAACAGTCCAATGAAAGAAAAGGCGAAAAGTGGGGGGGAAAAAAATACAAAAATAATTTCCTTACCAAAAAACCCGTGCTGCACCATTTCCGTTGTAATTCATCACCATCGAGTTTGGAATCGACGATAATTTCATTGCACTTTTTTAATCGTTCAAAAACTTCAGACCTAAAGATGATACGACCTTTATCGATGTTAATTGGAACACATCTTCAGGAACATCCTCCTATTGGCGCAGTCGCCTTGACAACGGTAGCGTCAGGTTTGCATGTATGCGTATACTGCGGCGTGTGCTTTTGCTGGGTTGCCCCCGCGTATTCCGGACAAGTTTGGTGAGATAGAAAGAGAGAGAAATGTAAGATAGTCACGAAGAGAGAAAGAGAGAAAAAGAGTTGGTGGAAAAAAGGACGGGGTGGTTTTACGTGTAAAGGCATATTTTCTGTAGGAAGTAGGACAGAAATGTGTTCGGTGCTTGTACATAAAAAAAAAGAACAAAATAGTGAGGTTACGAACGGGGGATGAAGTAGCTTCGCAGGAGAAACCACTGCGAGAAAAGCTGATCCACCCTCTAGGCGTACAGTAGCGGCGGCGATATGTTACTGGTGTTATCGTCTTTTTTTCAAAATTTTTTTCCAAATGTGAAGGACATCGTTATTACTGCGATGGTTTTTTGTTTTTAAAGTCAGTGAATTATTGAATTAAACGGATCATTGTTATATACGGTTCGAAATTTATTCCAATCAGTGATCATACACTTTCGTAACCACTGCAGTGATTGGGGTCGTGGGAGGATGAGAAAATGCACAGTGACAACATTTTTCAATCAATCAACCCCCGTTCGTTACAACCTCAACGGTAGTGATTATTTTAAACGTGTTAAACGCCGCTAAATGAAATTAACTGAACATTAAAGTGTCCTGGAAAATTTCATTGCACCCCACGTCACCCGTTGCTCTCTAGTTGTTATAAATTCGTTATCAACGAATTTCGAGTCGTTTAATTTTATGGTGAAAAATTTCATGAAAGGTTAAAAAAATTACGAGATCTGTACGATATCATACGGTGCTGAACGTTGCGCAAGTTTCGTAAAAAGTAGCATGTATAATGATTATTATGATCAGCTGACTATGTAACGTGAAAAAGACGAGTGAATTAATAATATACCTTTAAAATTGGCGAATGTGATAAATTGATGGAATAATTAAAATAGAAAATCGAATCGAACAAATATATGTTAATGTAATGGACACTGCTAATCACATTAGTGACATGGCGATTCGTGTGGAAAAATATCGTTTTTCAAGGACGGTCGCGTGTGGTTACCTATTTCTTACCCTCCGCAAGTACTACCCCATGACGTAAGGAGGGGAAAAAAATTAATAAATAAAGGAATAGCGGGAGGAGAAAGAGAGAGAAGGAGAACCTTGCCACATGACATTGCAGAAGCTTTTACCTGGTCTGAAGGAATGTAATATTCTCCATCGCTCGACGCGTCGGACGAGTAGTTTTTTCGCAAACTAAATATCGTTTTTTTTCAATCAAAATTGGCGTAGAAATTTTATTGCAGATAGTTAATCTTGAGACTACACAGATTATATGTGACGGGGAGTGTTCGGAGTTTAATAAAAAATGCCCAAATATAATGCGACTAATAATGGCTGCTGTCAGGTCTTTGGGGTCAAGAAAAAAAATGCCAGATAAAACTGTAAAGTGAAATAGAAAACCAGTGAAAAACGGCATCGAAATTCCGACTCTGAAAATATGTGAGTTTCAGTTAGTGAATCTGAAATATTTGATCGAATCAAAACTTAATTTTCTTACTTCGTGATGAAGTATAATGTATATTGGCGAAAATGCTTATTGTTGCATTTGTTTTGACTTTGAAAGAATAATTAATAATCGTTAGGAGTTGAAATCTGTGTAATTCGTTAGAAATTAAAAAACTCAAATTTAAAATATAAACTTTTATAGTGCCTGCGATACGAAGCAATAAAACAGATTCTACAATTATTAAAATATACACAAATCAAATCGTTAATTAATTATTAAATAATATTTATTCATATTTTCAATGTTATGGTTATATCTATAGATTGTTATACGAAGAACGTTGTTGAGCCTAGAATATAGAATTTTAATACCAAAGAAATGAAAAATGAGTAATGATTTCAATCGCCGATTGAATAATCCGATAAGTTAATTTCTAGAGGTTATATTTTTTGCTCTTTCATCGGCCGCTTACTTTTTCTTGCGATACAAGTAAAACAAGTAAGAAAAAGCTGTTAAACATTATGTATAGGGCTTAATCGAATTTGGATCAAAACAGATCTTAGAACTTAAATTACAAAATAAAAGAAGATCCTATTGATGTGCATTTCGATGATTTCGTCGAGACGGAAGCGAGTGTGAAAAGAAAAAAGTAAAATACAAACAATCGAATGGACGTCTGCCGATGCGGTCCGTGTCTTTCGCCCGGATCTGGAGGCTCGACTTCTAAGCGTTGGGACGCCGTTCAAGGTTCGAGTGCATCATCGGAACCTCTACTTTTATTGGAAATGGGTGCGAGAGGTTGGCATTACGAGGCCTTGCCAGATCTTCAAGGATCAGCAGCCGTGACACCGACTTCTGCAGCATCTCCGAATCCTCAAAGGGCGCAACATTCTTCTGCGCCAAGGGTTAACTTTCAGCCCGAAAATATCGCGTCAACTAGACGTCGTAGCAGTGTAAGATGCTCGGGAGGAACTCCTAGAAGAAGAAGTCGAAGTATGAGTGCTTGGAGCGATCTCTCAAGGTCATCATTCAGGCTAGATGAAAGGTATCACTTTTATTTCACATCTGAGAAGATGAAATATACTCAACCTTCAACCAAATTTTATCGTGCCTGTGGTATATTAAATAATCAATAAACGTTTTAGGACGATTGAAAATCTGCATTGTTTCCTACTTCCATGAACCGGAAAACCGTCTTGTAACAAATATAGTTATTCGCTCGTGCTAAAAATTTTCCAAACCAAAAAAAAAAAAGAAAAATTCTCGTTACAAATACAATGGAAGAAACTTGAAAGATATATGAGACTTGAAAATTCTTAACAGTCGCAAAATAAGATACACCCTGATGTAGAAGTTTGAATGTGCGATACGGGACGATACATCAAATATTATTCATCATTCTGAATTTTGATATAAAGTCACCTTATACAGAGATCAAGAGAAGAGGGTTATTGTTTCCTTTGAATTTTAGATTCTGGCGGTTTGTTCGAATTAACCCTTTTACGCTCTGTTAGATTAGGGGTAGGTAGATATATATATAACGTACCACTAATATACATACAACTATATGTACGTGTACATACCCGATGCGTCTCGAGAGAGAGAGTTTCTAGAAATTGTCTGTACAATGAGGGTGTATTCCGAGTCACTAACCGCACCCTTGATGGCACTCAAGTTTGCCAATTTTTTTTCCCCCCTCCTTACTTTAGCCACATTTAGCGGCAGCGAAATCTCTTCCGAACATTCTCCACTAACGTTACAACTCTATTACACACGGCAAACGCAGAAGAAAAAAAAACAAGTTTAATTCATAAAAAATCAGAGGAGTAGAAATCGTCTGCCAAAAATTCAGGGCGATGAAAAAAAAGAACCGAAAGAAAAAAGAATCTATGTCGTACATATCCAGTGTTAACATGATATTATACATTAGCGAAAAAAATTGGATTTGAAATGTATATTCAGATATCATACCTTTATTGTATTTTTACAGGTAAGTGAACCCGGAAATTTTCTCTATAAGAAAAACGATGTATAGAATTCCAAGGTGATCCGCTATGTGAGTATAATACTTATGATATAGAATTGAGTAATCACAACTTTCTTATAATCGAATAAGATAAGAAAAAATTAGAAAAAAAAAAAAAAAACTTATCTGGTTTGAGAGACAAACGCGGAAATAAGTACGTGTACCTATATGAGATTCGAATTTGTTGAGAAACTGCCACGTCGTTTGAAATATACGAAAAATTTCAATCCCCTGGGATAAACGGGAGACGAAAATTGTTCTCGTTTCCCCTCAGCCGCCAGTTACAATTACGTGAAGTTATGGACGAACGTGTGAGTTTTCGGTAAAATTGGCGGATGAATTTATCCGATAAAAACAGGAGGTGGGAGAAATTCAAGAGGACATATCAAGCCATGAAATTCGGCCGCCTGTAGGGGTATAAAGTTGATGGATGTTATCATTTCGTCTCTGATTTGTCAGCTTTCGTATACCCAAATCATTCAGGTCCAGTGCCAAGTCCTGAAATATTTGGCGATCGATGCCCTCGAAACACAAACTGCTGCTCAACTTTATCTGCATATATTTATTCCGAGAGTCCTAAAACGTGTCATTGTTTTTCTCTCCCTTTTTTCTTTTTTTTCTTCTGTTGCAGGACCTTCGACTCCGTTATCCTGAAATAATAAGAGCACCATGACTTGATAATATGAGTGAACTATTTTTTAAAATTCGGACATTTTACCGCTAGCTTGCACACGAAACAGCGAAAAGGGTTAAAAGAAATATATGGGCTACTTCAGTGAATATTTTTTCCTTTTTTTCTTTTTTTAATAGAAATTTTGTTTACCCACGAGTGCTGGTTATAAATATTTAACATCGTTCCTCAGTTGGTTGAGTACTCGCTGCCCTTGATCCCTTTGTAAAGTATTTTTTTCACTTACGTTTTTGCTATTTTTGCTTGTTTAGTTATTCATTTTTTTTTAATTCTTTTCCTCCACCCGGTACTCATGAAAACTTAAGGTTTACTTTACTTTGATCTTTACATCCACTGTATCACGTCTGAAATCCTGTGGCTCTGTAGGCACTGGCAGCTATCGTCGAGCGGCAGAATAAATTCTTTTATCATTTTTTTTTTCTCCTTTCTTTTAATTTTCTGTTTTTACAATCCCAAATATATGTGTATACGTGTACGCATATTTATGTAATGTATTCATGTGCCAACCAACTTACAGAGAAAGTTTTCCGTTTTTTTTTTATTCAAAAGCTTTCTCAGCTGGTCATGAAAAATCAAAAATTAATCGTCATGCCTCAGAACAGTTCAAAATGAAGGCACAGATAAAAACGTGGATCAAAACTCAAAGTAAAAAAGAACATCATGAGCAAGTAAACTCGGGCAGGGAATTTCTGAAAACTTTTTTTTCCCACAGAAATTATTTATTTTTGATGTGTTTCTAAAACTACTTCGTGCATATATACATAACCCAAAAATGGTGGAGTGTTATTTTAACAAAACACCGGAAAACGGATTCTAAAGTTTTCGTTTCTTCGCATTTCGGCTGCAGATCGATCATGTGTTTTATATATACCTATGTTTATTTATATAGGTACATAGATATGTATCGCGAAGTTTTGTAGCGTGCCCTAGAGAATAAAAAAAAGAAAACGGATGCAAATTGGAACGTCACCCGGAGTTGGTGAGACGAAAGGTCGCTGAACAAAATATATAAGTTTATCCGTAGAGCATTCTCTGTCCAGTCTGACTTGATCGCCTTTAAATCTAATTTCAGGCCCTCCGTGTCATTTTTTTTACTTTTCTCGTTTTTCTTCTTTTTGCAATTTCAACGTGGCAACCATTATATTCGTTGACGTTTGCAGTATATATATATACTACTATACCTATGTAGATATATATATATACTCTCTACGTAAGCCATTCACAGGATCGTACTCTCATTTTGCAGTGATCTCCGGAATTCGTTAGAATATCAATTAAGATTTAATCGACTAATCCCGAAAGGAACGTGACTGGAAAAATCGAATGAATTAAAAAAAAACAAAGATAAAGAGAAGAACTGTCTGATTGCTCTTCAGACACCTTTTCAAATACAACTCATCCGTCGCATTAATGGCATCATTTTATACACAGATCTACCTGAAAAATGAATTTCTGGAGTAAAAAAAATGGAAGATCCAGAAAACAATGGTTAACAATATGGGTTTTGAAGGGCACAGTTTCAAGCCTCGCACAGGGTTTTTCTATAGCTATTTGGACGCGTTTCTCTCGCTGCGACCAATTTCCTGGAGAGTTGTTTTAGGATGTGGGGTACCATCTGATAGGTCTCTATAATGTCGTAGTAACAAGTTAGACTCTTTGCTGCAGGAGTCCAATTCCCCGTCTTTTGACACCCGTGGCTGAGAGTTATAAGGGATACCTATACATATACTCTTTGACCTTTCAATCAACCTTCGCGCCAAAAGCCAAATGGGACCCATAAAGAAAAGCGAACTTGTAGAAGGAAAAGAGGAGGGAATTTTATGCGTTATGTTTTTTGACATGGCAAATGCTTTCGCGTTATGTTTTATTTAATCCTGCAACCCTAAGCTTTTGTCTGATGATCGATCCGTCAGTGACCTTCGCGATGAAGAAAACGGACCGCGCTTATTCATTCTTTATATCCTACATTGAGTCGATTTCTCATAAATTTCCCCTCTCCATTTGAGTGTCATTTTAAAAAAATATCAAGCTTCCATTTCCAGAAGTCACGAATGCACGTTTAATATTATATAATATCGTTGCGAAATCGTTCTTGGATACCCACCTGCTGATGATAAAATATGAATCCTAAACCAATATATATTTTTCCCAGGGAGAGATTTATCATTCTTCGATCACGAGAATACAGGAGAAAAATTTATTCAAACTTTCTGTCCATTCTATCCTGCACTCGCAATGTTCTTGCCCAATGTATCTAACTGTTGGTTACGAAAAGAAAACGAAAATTCCAAAAAGTTCCGTATGATTATATGAGCTTTTGAAGGTTTTGGCTGTCTTATCCATCGAGAATTTCGAATTCTTCATGACCAGTGAGGCTCGTACGTATCCGCGCTTATTTCAAATACTTCATTTTGTCGGCAAAGAAGATTCTGTCTACAGTAATGTTACTCGTATCTTATGGGGCAAACAAATGTATCTTCTTTACCATCGAATGTCAGCAAAATAAGGGTGAGACTTTCACCCAACATCACATCGGCGCTCAAATCACCATTTTTAACCCTTCTGTGAAATTCGAAAGTTTTTGATAATTCCTCGAATTTTTTTTCGGAGGAAAATTTCGTTCTTATCGATGTAAAAAGTGACGCAATATTTTAATCAACTCGTAAATAATGTACACACACGCTTTTTGAGTTCAAAGAGTTACAAGAGTCAGAAAATTTCAATTCGTTTCGAAAAATTTCCTTGCTAACAATGAGTTGATTTGCAAGATGTTTTGATGTTATGGAGGAAAAAATCTATTTGAAATTTTTCAAAAATCCATTCGAGTTTTACCCTTCAGAAGATTCTCCAATTCGTCCAATTAAATCTTGAACAAGTTCTTCTTAAAATCGATTTTTGACAAGTGGTTGACATTTGTTTCAAAATTTATTGGATCGCTCATTATTTACTGTAACGCAGCTATACGTGTTACAAAAAATGGATTTTTTCCCTCTTACTTTCTAATGGTTATCCGCACATCGTTTCTCATTGGCACAGTAAGTAATTTGACATATCGTGATACTTGTAAAAGTGAAAATAAATCCCTTGCCCACATATATAAAATTTTATCGATCGACCCATTCGTTACCTAACTATGATTCTATTTTATTCCATGATTGTATTAGTACATCGCTATAATACCGTATTTTATATATTTAATGTATTAATGACCCGCTAAAAATGGTTTTCCGCGAGACAGTTGAGGAAATTCGTATTGTTGGCAACCGTCCGGAATCCAGTAATTAGTAATCGAGTCGTCGAGTCAGATTATAATTAATTCAGTTTAAGTTACGTCAACTTTCGTAGGCCATCGTCTATGGTTATACGTAGAGTATATCATAGATATATACCTATACATTTATATACGTGCTATACATCATTCGCAAATAAACTATGTATAGCGGCGGGTTGTAATCGATATATCTGTAAGAATAATTCACCTTCATTTTAGTCAGTTGGAGTTTTATCAATAGATATTTTATACATGTACATAAAAACTCTTCGATCTCCCTAGGTATATAATAATAACCACTAATCAGTCCGAATAAATGAAATGTCTAATAATCGAGTAGCTATTAATAGCAAATCTTTATGCGACTGTATCGAGGTATGAAAAACGGAAATTTGAAATTCATACTCATATATATATACTGCAAATAACTGACGTTGAACGAATTACTTGACTACTGCATGAATGAACAGCTTTTTTGGCAAATCCCTGCGGCTTTGGATCACTTGAATTTTTTTCATTTCTTTTTTCTATTTTCCTACTTTCTTTTTAGTTATCTTTATTCGGCTGCTTCGTTTACCTAAGAGTTCGTTATTTCCACCACTCAGACCGCAAAGTTATCCCTTCGAAACTGGTGTTTGAAATCTTGGGATCTCGGTGGTGTGTGAGTACGTGTGTGAGGAAAAGTGAGAGAAAGTCAGCAAGATTTTATTACTCAGTCGGTATATACGTGTATATATGTATACGTAGAAATAGCAGCAGCAGCAACAGCAGCTACCCTCGACGATTTGTTTTAAACAAGAAACATCCGCAAGAAGCTCGCATAGCTAAAATCTTGGCGATTATTCTTATCCCTATTTTATGAGAAGATTATGAAAATTTCAACCTGCAGATTTACTCAGAATTGTTAAGTATATTATATACATATATATATACACATCTGCAAGGTAGCCGCGGAGAAAAAAAAAAAAAAAAAGAATCACCACTCCATTTTCAGACGCAAATCAAGACTGATCGCGTCAGCGTATCCGGGTAAACTTTGCATTTCTTTTATTTCACTTTTTTTAATGAAAATTGTAAAGATCAAAGCTTTGTTGCATTGGAAAAATCAAATAGTTTCCTCTTAGGTACTTATTTATAAATTGAAATTTTAGATCATGTGAAATCATCATATACGTAGTCTGAACGTATAGTACGGACCTGGTAATTATCCAATTTTCCTGAGCATTCGTCACGTATAATTCCTAAGATAATAAAAATAAATCGCAAGCACCACTGGAAGTTCCGTTCTCTAAATTTCAAACATCCCATATGAAAGTCCAGTAGAATAATCTACAATCTACTTTCACTCTTTATCTCATAGAACGATATTTTGCCCATTCAAATGAATATTATTTGCTAAATTCTTGAATTTTGAGTAATTTTTCATTATCATAGTAATTTATTTTTCTACCACGAAACTAATTCAAACTATAAATATAACTGCAAAAAATATTTAACATAAGATTTTTCTCATCAAATTCAAAAAAAAAAATGAAGAGATTAGGATCTCATGTGTTTTTTAAATCAAGGCCATGATCGTATGGATAAAAGAGAATTACAAATCCGATCGCAAGTGATCTAATAAGAGGGGGGGGGGGAATCATTGGCCGATCTGAGGTGGAATACCTGCGATCGTAAATGTAATAAAGTTTTCTCCAACCACATATATAGGGTTGATTTAAGCTTGCGTTACAAATTGGGAGTCAGTTGGACCGTAACTTAATTGTAAGTTCAAGTACTACGTATACCTATCTATATGTACCTGACTGCAGGTTAAAGAAGAGCTGTAGGAAGTCTGCGGAATGAGGATGAGCTCATAAAACAGAAAACCGCACTAGAACGAAGTTTTTAGACCTGAAAACTTGTGAAACTCTCGTGAATTTTCCTCGACTCGCATATATACATACATAGTTATACATACGCATCTACATAGTTCTGCAGGGTACGTCGAATGAAAAAACCCTACACACGGACGGGAAAAAGGGCGGTGAAAGAAAGAAAAAGATAAAATAAAATGAAATAAAAAATGTACTACCTCGAGGTACACGATTATTGGCCGACGAATAAACCAAGAGAAAGTAAAGAAGGAAGTGGAGGAGTGGAGGAGTGTATGAAAAAAAAAAAAAATAATGTATTACAGAATGGTATAGTGCACGTTTACAGTGAAAGAGCTTAGTTTATTCACGTGTACCGGTGGTGAATCCCGTGAGGAACAACAAACATTATACCTATAGTTAGGCCCATATATATATAATAGTTAGGTTGAACAGTTTGAGCTGCAGGTTAAACCTCTTTTCTGAGAAACTGAGGCTTATGTGGGGTGAATGAGAAGAGCGTTTATTAATGTCCTGGGATGTTTTATACCCGGAGGAAAGGGTAAATTAGATATATATTACATGTGCACAACGTAACGTATTACGTACAACACTCGTGGCGAAATGGTATGGTCGTCTGGCTGCATTTTGTACGATACAATGGGCATTCCATGGCAATCCCATCAAAAAATTTCTTCTATCTTGTATGTTTTGGATTTCTTTTTTCCCGGTGATAAGAGCCCCCCAAAAATACTTGAAAAAATTTCCTCTCCCCCCCCCCCCCCTGCCCAAAATTAAATTGAGGAAATCATCAGCTGTTTGGAAACTGACCAATTTTGGAATTTCTAAAAATTCTGTATTCGATTTTGATTATTTAAATAATTAAGACTGAAATGAGGATTGAAAAAAAAGAATATATATTCGGGCAAATGATCGATCGATGATACGACGCCTGTATTGTCATTCAAAGTAGACAACTCAGTTAATGACTTAGTCGTGTCGAATACTTATCGAGCTAGAGAGAAAATTCGATACAAGTTATTTCAGGCCAATGTCTGCACGTTTGAAGAATAGTGATTTAATGCGTTATAAATGTCTATTAAATGTATAGCGAAGGGAGCTTTGAGGTATTACTAATTACCGGAGTGTATAATGAATTCTGAACAATGAAATGAAGAGACGAATAGAAAGAAAAAAGTTAACACGGCAGAATCTGCTCATTCGGAATGTTCTTGGAAAGGAAATTTGAAAGAGCGATGATGGTGCTTCACGGTAATTCCAGAGGGATATTTTATTATGTGACATGAATGCTTATATTTTTGTTGTTCATATCGTTGTTCAAGAGCTGGAGATAATCTCTGAGAGAATTAGAGTAACAAAGATAAATCAACGATGAATGTTACACAGAATTTTATTCTCGAAATACCTGATGTCGAGTTTTTTTTTATTTCTATTATAGTATTTGGAATATTCGCAAAATGTGCAATATTCCATTTATATCGACCGCATATCGTACCCAGGAAGATCTGGAACATTGAAAAAGCACATTTTCATTTGATATTTGATATTTGCGAAGAAAAATTGTGTGATGAATTTTTCACCTGTGGCGATCCTTGGCGACGATGATAATTTTTTTACATTATTGATATATGAAATAAATATTTTATACCATCGCGAAGTCATAAAAAATGAAGAAAATTTTTTTGACAAGGCGATGATGTTTGTTATTATACTGCGAAATATTTTGCGAAGTGAATGAATAAATGACCGTAGTGCGCAAAGACGGCCGTTACAAACTGCGAGGCGCCGTTTTTCTAACCTGTTACAAATGGCATTCCGTGTAATTTTCTCTGGTATACATATAAGTATACGAATAAATTTGATTTTCATGTGCAAATATATATCACAGATTACCTTGTTAAAAATCATTGTAAATTTTATTACAACCCCTGCGGGCCGTCGCCGTCGAGAAAAAAAAAAAAAAAATTGAAGGAAAAAAAATATCATAAGGGTGGCCGCTCTACGAAATTCAATTTTCTGCTTCACTCATCGTTCTTCGAGCCTGAATAATGAGATGAAAATATATGTAATCATTTTCTGCTGTATCAAATTTCTACAATTAAATTTTGAAGGATAAAATTAATCAATGAGAGAAAAAAAAATATGTGAAAAAACGACAATTGTCTCGATCAATATCTATAGTCTATAGTCTACGGCTGAAATCGAGTGCGCAGAGGTCTCTCTAAACCAGAAATATTCAAGGTGGAATCTTCAAGGGCGTTCAAATTTTTGGTCAAACTTGTAAATCACGATCTGAATTACTACGTGTTATGAGTACATTTTGAATTTTTTTTATTATTCTTCAAAATATAACAAGACCTGGTTCAGAAATGCGTCAGTCAGTCGCCGCAGACTATCGATAATAAAGAAAAATAAAAAAAGAAAGAAGAATGATTTCTCAGACTTTTACCTGTCACAAGTGAAACTATATAATCATCATAATTCAAAATCGTTTTTCTTTCTCCTCATTGCAGTTACTCTGATTTCGATTCCGTGCTTTTCCGATTTGTTTTTTTCGTTTTGATTTCACACCCTCTCCAGTCGCATCATTTTTTACAATTCAGATATTGGTGATTCGATTTATACCGGATAAGAAAAAAAAGCAACCACACAAATTTTATCTCTCATCAAGCTTGTTTCCGGGAGCAAGCAATTTCCGAAGCTATTCCACGCTCACATCCGTCAAAAATTCCACGTGCGTATAGAAGAAGAAAAAAAGGAGAAACAAAAAAAAATGAAGAAGAATATTTTACAATTCATTAATTGCGACTCTCATGTAAATTCAATTTCCGTTTTAAGATCCTGTATACCGATATTCCCAGGTCGATTGTTGGAAAAAATAATGTTCTTCCTCATACTTCGCACTTTTGATATAGATAGGTATATAATAATTTTGAGAATTAAATTATGTTCGTCCAATTTTTGATCCAAATGAGCTCTAAATTATAGTACATTTATAGACATCGCTGCAGATAATCAAGAGAGTTGGTAAAAATCCGCACGATATTATTTTCCATAAATCGTTCGTCTCCTGCACAAATAGTGTACAGAGGGTTGTTTGTCCAGTGTACAATGTCGTAATCCAAGGACAAGTAAACGGTCGCCATAGCGATAGGAAAAAAAAATAACCTGATGCAGCATAAAGCCTCTCACGGTAAAACGCAAAGAAGACGCACTTGAATAGAAGGAAAATTTTGAGCTCAGTGTATAACAAAAAAAAAAATAAACAAAATAAAGATTTTTGGCTCAGCATCCATTTCAGAATAAAGTTAAAGAGAAAAAAAGAAAAGAAGAACAAGAAAATAACGAAGACACGGAGGATTTGAAGCCATCAATATAACCACTCGAAAATAGCTGCGAATTTTAAAACGAGCAGCACGTTCAGATCGTAAGAGAGAATTTATCTCCCACACATAGAACGCCGGAAAAACGTTCGTTTATAAATTTTCGAATGGTTCCAGCGAAATACTACCTATGTATACTGGGTGGCCCAAGAAAAAGCCAATTATTTCAAAATGTGAATACGATAATTTTTTTTTTTTTTTTCTTTCAAATTAGAAGAATGGAGCTTTTATAATAATTATTTTTTCTAATTTCAAAATTGAAATGAAAGCTTCATTTTCATAGTTTTCATGAAAGTATGCGTAGAGCTTTCATTCGCATTTTGAAATCGGGCGTTTTTTCATTCTTTTTCAACCACCCTGCATGTATATCCACGTGACCACCCTTTGTAACGGTCGGTCCAGGATAGAATATTCTTAACAAAGTGTGTTAAAAACACGGAACGGAGAAGGAAAACTTTGCACTTAGAAATTATGTACGGTTTTCTTTTTGTAATGTCGATATGATAATTCATTGCCTCAGCGCCTCTTGTTCATCAGATTATGATTTTAGGATTTTTTTACGAACTGAAACAGAAACGTAATATACGAATGAGAAAATGTTATCACCACATGTGAGTAAAATAATAATAACAAAAAAAATCAAAAAAAGTCAATGAATGGCATTAAGGTACGGACTACTACAATACTCTGCTAACGATGTTCACTTATATTATGACGCGTGTTATCTGGTGGAAAGAACGCGTTGCTTGAAAAACTTATACATATAATACGTATTATATTCTACGTATGATATCGACTTTCTTCACCGAATTGAAGTATAGCTCCTCGTTATTTTCACCAGTGCAAAGGCTATCTTGAATGTCGAATAATACATTACTATATACGGCTATGTATGTCAACTTTCGACGTATGTTCGTATATGGGTATAATTTTGGAACACACATATGTGTATGGTAATAAAAGGGGAATGGGATTCGGAGCCCTTGATGTACTTTTTGAACCTGTGTGTCAGATTGCCGATTTTTTGTGATCTATTTTTGACTGCAACCTTTGACTCGCGGAAATCAATGAATGATTTGGTTTAGTACACAAAAAAAAGTAAATTATGTCTGGCAAATATCGCAAAGATGTTTCTTCATCGTTTTTCTCTCAATAATAATAATAATAATAATCTCAAAATATCGTCACTCGTTTAACCCGAATTAAGTGCGATGAGTTTGAAAATTTCTACCTTACCGTATAAGCAGTTCGGGCGAAAATGATCAGAAAGTGGACGTTTTCGACTAATATGTTTTTGTTGGTTTCATTTTTCATCTTGTTTTGGCTTTTTCAAACAAAATTTAAGTGGAAATCGAAACTCTGTACGTCCGCACAGAGCATATCGGGTAGATGAAACGATTGTTCTGAACACAAGGGAATCCGGAATTGAATGATAGGATTTTTTTTACTTTTCATCAAATAAAATAGTAGGTACCCAACCAACTGAAACTACCGAGAACTGCAGTGTTTTATTTCATGAATATACATGAATATAAGTACGATCTATACGTCTATAGGTACACGTAGAGATAGATAAAATTCTCTAGCCGATTTGATTTCAACAAATGCGTGGTGAAAAAAATAAAGGAACGCGAATAAGTCTACCGTGTACTACAGAATGTATCGTACATAGAATTTCCAGCCGGGCAAATTTTTTAAACATGTACAAAATACCTCAGCTCTAGCTCTAGTAACCTACGGATAGTTACAGCTGAAACTGCATATTCAGATATCGACGATAAAATTAGATGTCAGCTACATACAAGCTTTGAACTGGCGTTAAAACAAAAGAAACATCAGATTGACGTATAAAAAATTTACAAGAAAAACGTACCAATTTTCCGCCAAACCCTATTATACCTCATATAATAATAACAATAACAACAACAACAACAACAACAACAATAACAACAACAACAATAATAATAATAATAATAATAATAATAATAATAATAATAATAATAATGATAATGATATCAAAATATTAGAAACGCGGATAAAAATTCCTTAATGATTCCAACCACCGTACAATGTGTTTCGATTGGTCGATTTTTTGTATGTTACGAATCAGATCCGCAGATTTTTAACGAAGGCACACCATTGTGGTCTGATCTTTACTTTTATCGCAAATCACAAAACAAAAGAAAAAAAAAAGATGAAATAATTTAAAAATAACCTTTCATTCCCATCGAGATGCATCAATTTTCATCCCTTGGTATAAATCTTGCCACGTGAATGATTTATCATTATATATAGCATGATGTAGAGATTATAGATACGCACATTTTTTGCTATATACCTATCTTATTCTTTGCTTGGTTTTTTTCTTTTTTTTTTGTTGTCAGTTCGGCCCGTCTTCGGGACTTCTTTCTACGTCTGCATCTGCACCTTAATTTCGTCCTTCGATACAATAAAATATCCTTTCTACATATATAAGGAAAAGAAATATAATTAAATTCTTTTTCCAGACTGCTGCAGGGTGTGCACGGGTAGTTACCTACATAGAGAATGTAAAAAAAGGACCAGGGCTAGGGGGAGGGAGAGAAAAAAGGTGGAAAAAGCAATTGAGGCTGTGTACAGATAAAATAAAATCAATGAGTTATTAAGTTTTGACGGGACGATCGACTATATACGTAGGTATATTTGTATATTCTTAATTTCAATTTATGTATACAGTAGAGGTTGAATAGGAATAGATATAGGTATATAGGTAGGTATTCGGCTTGTAACGTTGAATTTCTTTTTAAAATTCAATTTCTGATTAAATCTGTCCAAAGTATTTTGTATTTGTACTACGTAGAGCACTCGCCATTAATTTCTACAAGAATTATTACCGCAATCGATGTGTACTTATAACGGATTTTATTGAGCACAACAAAATTGGAGCGAAAAAAAAAAGTAATAAATTGTCAGGTGGGTAGTCACAGCATGTAGATTTCATACCAAATAGCCCGGCCTCGAGGTGATGTGGAACAAAATGGATTTTTTCCCTTTGAAAAAAATTTTTCTTACTTCTCCTCTGAGAATATTCTGACTTCTTTCTGAAATTAAGATTAATTATATTACGTCAGTTTTGACATACCGCGAATAATTTTTTCTCGACGAGGAATGGATGTATGAAACAGAATATGTATTCGTAGTTTTTTTTTTCAATGTGAGGCCTATTTGATTTCGAAAAAAAAGAATATTTCAAATAAAGAGGGGTAAAATCGTCATGTTTGTAATCAAAGCTAGTCGATTCGGTACATGGGTATGCCGATGGAGACGGTGTTACGGATTTTAATGGATTTAAAAAAAAAAATCCAAAACGTTTTCCATGGTATTGAAAGAAAGAATGAAAATAAATAAAAACTTTCCAGAAGTCAACCAATTTGCAAATCAGTCTTTTAGGCGTCTGCGCCATCCGCGTCTGCAAAAGGGGATGATGTCAGTCGCCAGCGAGCCGCTGCCTCGCGAGGAGGCAGGCAAACCACCCTCTGCACGATCAAAACCACGCGCTTCTGCAAAATACATATATAAAAAAAAAAAAAAAAAATACAGAAAAAGGAAACAAAAAAAAAATCAAAAAACAAAGGAACATCAAACAAAAATTTCATCGGATTCTTTTTTTTCTTCAATTTTATTGAATGAAAAATTAAATTAAAGGAAAAAAAAAGAAATTAAAAAAGAAATAAGTAAATGAATAAAGAACCGATCGCTCGGGCGGAATTTAAATACGAGGCGGGAAAGAAAATTAAAAAGAATTAAAAAATTGTACGGTAGAAAAAAGAAACAAATATTTCCATACATATCGTTTTTTGTTGGTTTTTTTACAAATTTTTTTTTATCCATCCCTCAATAAAAAAGAACCAAAAACGTTATAGAAAGAAAATAAAGAAAAAAAATAAAATAATCGACAGAAAAAAAAGAAGTAAATTATAGTAACTTGGCGGGGGTTTGTTCCCGAAACGTGTGCATCGTATTAAACGCGATTTTATCTACATATATAGATAAATAATACGACGTAGTATAGATATGTATATATGTACGCAGGAATTCGATCTGAAGACACGTGCATAGTTTGCAGAGTCGGTGGCGAAACCGGCCGAGGTATTTTGCGCCTCGCATTTGCGACCACGTTTTCTCTACAGTTAGAAAATTTCGATTGTCGGAGACGGTATAAAATATATATCGAGGAATCGGTGCGCCGTCGATATCCTCTCGCGGTTTCCCCCCTTTGCACTCCCCTCGCTCTCTTACCCACCAACGCGGAAATATATTCACATAACAATAATAATAATAATGATGGGAATAATAGAAATGATACAAAAATAAAATAAAAGGAAATAAAATAAATGAGAAAAATTTTTGTACGAAAATTTTACAAAAATAATTAAATAAATAAATAAATAAATGTTGACGCGTATTGCATATGTATATATATAGGTGTACATATATGTATACGTACCTGTGTATGTAATTTTTATATCATGAGAATAAGTGTATGTGAAAATTTTCAGAAATTATTATTATATACCTATTTTACTTTGACGATAAATCGTTTTTGGCCGAGTGAAATAGTTCAATTAACGCGTGTACATGGAACGTAAATATTTATCCGTCGTATGTGTAGATACGTGTTCGTATATGTTAAACGTATATGTAGATATATACTATACATGGATCATGTGTGCAGCGCTTTTGACATAATTAAACTGCAATGACTTTTGAATCAACGCGCATGTATAGGTATATACACGCGGGAAACGTATGTAATTAAATTTCAGAAGGTATATACAAATGTTCGATATATATGGATACATACAATATTTTAGAGATTCTAATCGCAGCAAGAGTACATGTATATAATAGGTGTACGGATTACATTAATTGAATTAATGATGAACCAATAATTTCACGTTGCTATTCTCATAGAAAAACAGTAACTGTTCTAATTACATGATTACATAAATTGTCTCTATATCGGATCAGATATACGAAATCTCAACATTTATTATCTATAATTTTGAAAATATGATTTCTTATAAATAAACCAATTATTTTTCCTTGAAAATTTCCGTTGATATGAAGTAGGTATAGGTATGTACGTGTACACACGCACGATCTTGACCCGCGCCATCTTAGATTCTCAGATACATTTTTCTCAGAATATCAAATAATAATTCCTATGAAATTGATATACAAAAAGAAGAGATACAAAAAACATTAATCAGTATTTTAGTCGACAGTAAATCGAAATACATCACTTTTAACATATATTAGATATATAATCGTAAATATTACTTAAACAAAAAAATAAGAAAATAATAAAAACGAAAAAAAAAACATATGCTTACGGTAGAATGGCTTTAATGAAAAGTAGTGGACCGAAAATTACGAAGAATATGTACGTCTAACGCGTGTATTGAAAAAATTAATCGATTCAAATAAATCACTTGAATAATTAAAAGAGAGAAAAAGAAAAAAAAATAATATTATAGGTATACAAAATTATGAAACGATGAGTTGTTAGAAAATTAAAAACTTGAATTACAAATAAATAGCATATTCGTATATCATAATGAAGATTTAGCGAACTCGAGTTTATTTAATCGTGGAAATGCATCGTGTCAAGCTTAATAATTAAAAATACATGGAGACTAAAAAGAATAAATGAATAAATATAGTAATATCAAATAATAAAAATAATCTAACGGAGTTGTTTTTTCGTTGTTGTTGTTGTTGTTTTTTTTTTTTCCTATTTTAACACGAGGTGATGAGGAATTCTTTTCAACCTGCTGCAGTACGTATTCTAGCTCTATCATCCGTCGAAACCATGTATACATCCGTGATATACCTAATATATTAAGCACAGGGTTTAAATTCCCTTCGGTTTTGATCGAGAAAATCCTGTGACACGGTATCCACTTACACATGTAATTTAAAATCTGAACAGGACTTGAAATTCTGTTAGAGTTTACACGTGAAATCACCAAGAAACTTTTCAACACCGACCTCTGATGTAATCTCCTTCCGTACATGCACACCTCGCACCATTCCCTGTAGCGTGAACTAAAAATTCTGCAATTCCGCTTGTGAATCTGCCCGCTTTTTTGTCCCTCTCTACTTCCATCTCGCTCAACCTTTCAATTTTAATTAATTCCTTTTCTCCGTATCTTCTGTTTCTGTCGAATTCACGGGTATCGCTGGACGTACTAAAATATATTCACTCGTAGGACGTCCGACTGCAGGGTTGATTACGGTTGTTATGCTATTCGTTATACGCATCTAGTATGTATAAAAATATATGCTATAGGTACGTGTTTTCATTTTCTATAGATATCACGATATATAATCGGAAAGGACAAAATCACGGCGTATGTATATTGAATGCTAAAAATTCCGTCCTCCCCCCGTTTTGCTCTTTGTTCAAAAAACGATATCCATCTCCCTTTACTTTTCGTTGCACTGATCCCGAATACCATCAGGAGCGTATTTCTTTGATCATTCGTCACCCACGCTACATATATATTTATACATTCAGATGTATTATACATACATAGATATGTATAATGTAGAGATAAAAATACTTCGGCACTCCGAGTAGATTGATACCTTGTCGCGGATATTTGAAAGATATTTTATTATTATCGATACAGTAGGTCGTGTGAATTATATACAGGGTGTACATTTCGAGATGGTAAATCCAAACATCTTGCAAGAATATTTTTGAACAAGAAAAAAGAAAAAAAATCGACACGTGATCTTTTTTATTATTTTTTTTCATCTCATACGCGTTGATTTCGATACGAAATATCTACTATTTTCTACAATTATTATACGTGATGTATAGATCTGTATGAAACAAGAATTTTCGAAATATGATGCGAAACTTAATTGATTTCAGAAAATTTTATCAGATGTATATATAGGTGTAGTCATACACCTCTCACGGTGTAAACGATACTAAAATTGAATTTGATTTATTAACTTGCGCGGGTGCCCAGATTTAACGCGCGGTGACCCGAGTTAACCCCATTCGACCAAAAGCTTTCTATCTTCCTGCGGTTCTCCCACGGGATAATAATTGTCCCCCTCTCTGTAAATCGCACTCTGCAGGCCCCCCGTCATTACGGTACACCTATGTGGACCGTAAGTCTGATTCCCACTCGAGAAAGACGTCGCCATTGATTTTTGAGGTTCTTATGTAAATTCGTTTACTTATTCTTTTTCTTTCCTCGATACAATACTCGGAAACCTCCCAATCAACGACGTGGCCATCAATCAGATATCTTCCGAGAATAGACGATCTCTGTGAGAATTCAACAGGTGGAAACATTTTTACTCGCATTAAGTTTTGCTAGGCAATAAAACGTATGGAGCTTATGGCGCCCGTTTATATATTCTAAATGGAGTATATGTAATGTGTGATTACGCAAATTATATGGAAACGCTCTGGAATAATTGAATTTTTTTTTTCATACTGATTTAAGTTTCATTTGTATTCCGCGAATTCGACGTAATTTATTTATTTTATTTCCACATTTGATGGAAATATGGATAGATATAATAGAAATGACAAATTTTTCTTTCGATCAATCGATGTGATAAAAAAAAAAGAGAAGGTTAAGTTCAAAACTATCTTCGCGTTTGTAATAAACGCCGAAAATTGCGGGTTGTTAAAATTCTGAAAATCTGCGGCATCAAATTTTAATTTTAAGATGCCGCGCAGAGAATTGATAGCATGTATGCAAAAAAATTTATTTCAAGACAACCTTGGAATAAAAACTTGAATACGATCCAATCATAGACCAGTTTGAATTACATCTATTATTTTTGGTGATTAGAAGGGGGTATATAGTTGTTAGAAATTACAAGGTATTGAATTTTCCAAATTATTAGTCTCGCGCGTCTATATACGTTTCTTTGACCTTGTCAATCAAAAGATTTCGCAGATGAAAAAAATTGTATAATTATAACAAGAATAAAAAATAAAAAAACGAATGAAAATAAATATCCTAAATAAAAATTAATCCTTGTTTTTCACGATTTTGTCTTGTCGATGTCTGTATACTACAAATAATGATAACAATAATAGTAATAATAATAATCAAACGATTGAAATGGTGAAAGTAATCTTAATTCTTATATTTTACTGACTGAATCGATGCGACGTGAATATAAATTATGAAAAATTACAACTGTTGATTTCGCAACCTAAATAATTACACGCTATTAGGCCAATCGTGTATAGAGATTCAATTTCTGTACACACATATAAATTCCAACAGTGAAAAAAAGGAGAAAATCATTTTCCGAATTCATAGCCAAATATGAACTTGAATCGATATTATAGGGTATGGAAAATACTAGCCAAATTTTCCGAAATTTCAATCATTTTCCGTTCCACTATATACTTTGGCCTAATAATAAATTAACCAAAGAAGCTGTTACTGTCGTATGGTTTCTCATTGTTTGGACTCGTATTGACTAATTATCCAAAAGTTAATTGATCAAGTTGAACTTGATTCTACAATGTATTACCACATCGAATAGGAACCGTGGGATCCAAATAATCAACTTGCTAAAATCAACAAAACAAAAGACTAAGAAAACGGAGAGAAGGTCGGCAAAGATCTCAGATAACCAATTAGACAAACAGAAACACAGTTAACGCGCAGTTCTGAGTGGACACAATTATATCTTCGATTCCAATTTTCACATTAATTAATTAACCTCTGAATTGCGAAAGACAAACATCCGACCCTCTGTATACACGTTAAAAACTTACGCGAAGAATACACGTGTATCACTATAGTCAATTGTATCCGTTTATCGTTCAAATCGGTATAGACGATATAATGAGGGAGAGAAATGAAAAATTAAAATTAACTAAACAAAATTAACCGTAGATCAAAGTTTTTTCTAATCGAATTCCGCAACCTCCGGTTAATCACTTCAACGGCATTGAAAATCTCCAAGAGGATGTAAAAATTCTCTGGAGACCATGTTATAATGCTTACGTTACAACGAAGATACAAAAAAAAATTGAAAGGGGGTTGGGACTGTAATGTATAATACGAGGTTTACTTT
Source organism: Athalia circularis (assembly GCA_963978495.1). Lineage (NCBI taxonomy): Eukaryota > Metazoa > Arthropoda > Insecta > Hymenoptera > Athaliidae > Athalia > Athalia circularis. The sequence continues at coordinate 12,011,039 of OZ021700.1, read as the reverse complement.
TTAGTATATATATATGTACACATATCCTCTGTATGTACGTTTGCACACACCGGTACAGTATTTACACAATCATACACCCAAAACGCTCATTATTTCAAAGTGCTGACAAAGCACTTGAAGCGCAACTAGGATAATAAGAGGAGATGGAATGAAAAAAAAGATGCATGAAGAATGCATTCGTCACGCGATGTAAGTTTTTTTTTTATACTTGTTAAGGATCCGCTCTTTTTTTCTCATGTCTTTTGAATTTTCTGAGGATAGCATCCGGAAAGCGCTGAGAAAGTTTATCACTGTGTTCTAATTTTGGAAGTCTCTGAGGAGTCGTATGATGTATAAGCATTTGATTCGTTCGATTGTAAAAAAAAAATTATGTTCGACGATCCAATCGAATATTAAATGTTTGAGACATCGGAGGAGCTGTCCAAAAATCATTTGCCATTTGCCGTAAAAATTTCTGTTCTTTTTTTGTAATTTTTGAAAATTGTCCGTTAGCAATATTGCCTATGAACGCACTTACGGTTCTTTGGGGGATTCTGATAAAATTGAGGATAAAATGGAGAACTACAATAATTTCTTAACGCGCTCCTGGGGTCAACGAAAAAAAGAAATTCCAAATGTTTTTTACGCACACGATTATTTTCGATGGAACAGAAGTTTACGGCTGGTGATTTTTTTTTTCTTCAATTTTCACACACTCAATCCATTAAGACATCGATTGGAATCTAATGATCCCACATACCAGCATTGCATTGTGACGTTACTAGGTTTTCATTTATTGTCAGTTGCGACTGTGTAGTCTTTGATTCTTCGCTTTTCGGAGCGGAAAAATTGAGATATCTCGATTGGTTTCATTTTCAATAAGAATGGCCTGTACAAACGGTTGTAGCTTCGTGTGAAATTTGGAAAGAGTCTAATAAATCAATTGATTATAAATTATTTTTCAAGTATATTATTGAAATACCAATAATATCGCTTTATTCCAAATCGACGTTGGTCTCGAATGAGTAGCAAGTCTGTGAAGTAATTCAATTCACATGATTTCAAAGCCCCGCGAGTACTATAGGTTAGGTTGGGTTAGGTAAGGTACATACCATACCTACATACGCAACCGTATTCTCAATCCGATACAAACATAAACTGCGAAAAAAAAGCAATCGAAAAAAAATCAGATACCAAAATGCGCTTTGAAGTTTCATTCTGTTTTCAGTAATTGACAGGCATTCGTTTTTTCCGCGAATTACAATTGCTTGGGATTTATGTGAAAATAAACGTTCAATCTCGTCCGGGAATGATAAAAAGTGAAACGAAAATTGTTTGAATCGAGTCATTTCCTGCATTTTCTTTTACTTCCTTCAATTTTATTTATTTTATTTCACTTTTTCTTACATCTACTTTGCCGCTGAGACTCATCTTTCGTCGTAATCCCTCGGGTTGTTACGCGACTTATTTTATACGACGGATTTTTTTTTATTTCTTTCCTTCTCCCTTTGTATGCACATATGTAGGTACCTTCACAATATACGTACATGTACAGATGTGGTACAAATCGAACGCAACAATCGAGAAAAGTATGAAGAATCCGTGGAAACTCATATATTATTCGCCTCTTTCAACGATATCAAATTACGACTCGAAGCGACATCGCGCGCGTATACCTATAAAGGTTGTAATATTCTATCACTCACATACATGCATATGTGTATAAAAGGATATTTTAGATTATCTCAAAGACTCACCGCGCACGTCCAAGATAATCGAAAACTCCTTCCGCTCTTGAGACTCTTTAGTTTAAAAATATCATATTATACCCATACGCATGAAATCAGGAAAAATTGAACTGCAAGGATTTTCACCACATTTTCTGATATCATTTATTTTGTTCGTTTCTAAGAGATGAAAGAAAACTGGGAGAGAAGAAAAAAGATAACAGTCCAAAAATTACACCGCTTGCCCGCGTACATTACTTTAGCAGTTGATTATGCGTGAAAAAATTCGGGTTATTTCCGCCCTCGCGTCCGCCACGAGGATATTTATTCTATGTAAGTGAAACGATGTTTGGTGGCTTTTTAGGGATGACGGCCTACAGACAACTTCCCATTTTACCTGAGTCCATAGGATTAGAGGTATTATCGTTAGTAATCTTCTTTACTCTGCAAAAGATTTATAAACCCACTGCGGGGATATTAATAATTGAAGATTGGCTTTCCGGATCGGATATGGCAGGCGGTAATGGAGCTGCAGTGGCAACATACGTTCGCAATAATAATGATCACCAGTCATAATTTTTGTCACTTATCATTTGTCATTTCATCTGTTAATCTCAATCTGTACTCTGCAGGTAAAAATAATTTTTTGCCGGATAAGGAAACTGGCGATCTCTAGATTTCAAAACGTAGCCTTATATACCAAACTTGAACAACTGCAATTATGAAAATTGATGTTTTTCAATCCGAACTTGACTGGAAAAATCAAAAAGGAAATTAAAGAAAATCAAATTTCTCAGCTATCACATAGTTAAAACTATATACCGATTACGTACATAATTATAATTAGAAAGTTGACTCGTTGGGCTCATGATTCGTCAAAGTTATTGATTAGGTATATTACATTAGTCAAAGTTACAACTTCACCTAATGGGACTTGAGATAAGATGTTCGAAATTTCTAACTTCAAATCTCGCGGTCTGTTCACAGAAATCTTTGGAGTGTGCAGAAATCCAGATAAGCTTTCAATAGTAGAAGGTATGATGTTATCTGAATGCGCGACAAATGGAGGAATTGATATTCATAATTGTTGTTGTTATTATTATTGTTATTATCATTGTTATTATGCAAACAATTTGCAAGGATTATATAATGTCCCTGTCAAAAGTTGTTCGAGAACAAACATCTTTCGCACGGAAAATACGATAGAAAAATTATAATAAGTAGTTTCGAAACTTGTGTTCCATTTAAACTGCAGTGTGTTTTAATGATTCATTACTTGCGTGGATTATGTGGAATGGTAATGTTCACAACAGTAAGTGTAATTGTGCCAACAGAAGAAAGATAAAATTTTTTGTAAGCCAAGTACTACACTTAACCTGAAGTAACCTTACCCAACTATTGAGGTCGTCTTGAGGACCAATTAAGCAGTTCCAGAACTGCACTGTAGCCGCTTGCAATGCAAAAGTTATTGCTGGATCCGAACTACATTTGCGTCTCTGAATTTCTTTCTAAATCTGTTGGATTTTCTTACTTTTTACAAGTTCGGTATTTTGGTCACGAATATAAACGAAAACGCGAATGGATGATCTCAATGATCTGAAATTTTCGGAGTATTAAAGATAGGTCCATTGTCAGAAGATGTTTGAATAAATCAGGTAAAAAATGGCGAAGTGCAGAAACCACAGGTAGAATTGACGCGAAACGCCCTCCACAATATTTGAAGAACCTCTTCGTACAACTCATTCATCCCTTATACGCCTCAAATCATAATGAACGTTGAAAATACGAAGTGGTAAATCGTGCGCTCGCAAGAAAAATTTTAATCATCAAAAAAGCGCAGAAGAAAACTGCATATGAATTGAAAAAAAAAAATTAAACATATTTGAGGTTATAAACCTCTTGGACGATCCGCGCACTTTGGTAGTGACGGGCTGAACGCTGTGTTATAAATTTTCTTATCGATTCAAACTCGGTCTACTAAACCTATATATCTTCTATAGGTATACGTCATATACGGGGCGTTTTGTGTCAATTTGACCAGGGTCTACGCCTGCTCATTTCAATGTGATATCGATACGCCCTTGTGGTAGCAGAATGTCCTAATCACCTTTAAGTTTTATATTTTGTCTTTATGCGTAATTGTTTTTGACTCATGATTTTGCTAATTCTAAAACATTCTTCACGTTTGAAAGTCCGAGACAAGATATCAGCAAATTTACATCCCTTTATGTATCCTATACATATTCATATACATATATTTATTATATTCCCAGCAGTTTGAACATTTCGAATGATTGAAAATCCATTTTTGAGGTTATAAAATGAATAATCGGTAATGGCATGCTCCTCATCTAATCAAACATAATGGGGTTGAACAACGACGTATCGGGATCGAAGAAAAATTGAAAGGCAGTAGCCGCAGGAATAAAATCTCCTGATTATTTATGACCTTTAAATTGTGTCAGCGGATGAATGATACCCGTGGGAAATCAGGTTTGAAATATCAGGAATGGAGAGGGGAAAAAGGTGTATAACAAATCCTTGACTGGGATTCAACCTTCAGACCAATTATGTACGAACATGTGCTCCAATTGGGCAGAAGAGATGAAAGAACAAAAAAATTATTAATATAAGAGATAACGAAAGAAACAATGAAGAACTTGAAACAATACGAATCATATACAATAAATGAGAATCTGTTTGTATTTGGCAGAGTCGAACTCTTTTCGTCATCTTCTTTTATTCACAATATCTTACCATACATATCTGCGTGATAATGTGCGGCGTGTGGGAGCGAGGAATTCGTTCCGAAAAAATCAATGAAAATCGTATTATACCCAAATATTCAGCACACCGGGCACCGCCATGTAGGTATACTTTGCCTAAAGGTGAACCCTTGTTTGGTAAAACTTTTCCCGGTTTATTCGAAACGACGAACGTGATTGGTTGAGTGGATTCCACCTTTTCCTTTCCTCGTGATTGTTTTTTTTTCTTTCCCTGGTTCTTTTTTCTTCTTTCTCTTTTATTTTTTTCTCGCTGTATGCAAGAGTGCCCAACGCTCCCGATATTCTATTACAACCTGTATAGCATATTATATATTCTATTTATTTATACAATACACAACTTTTCTCGCGTTCCTATACATTATGCATAGGTTCGGCTTATCCCAACTTTTTTATTTTCTATTTATTTTTCATTGTTTGTTTTTGTATTCTTATCTTTCGATTTTTTCCTTCATCCTAAACTCCTCTACCTGCACCTCGCACATGGTATTCTTCATATGTACATATATCTGTACCTACATGTAGAAATATGTATATTAGATAGTAGTCAGATTCTTCACGGTATCAAAATCCATATACTTTTGCTTGGATTGGCTCCTCGCCATGTTGTTGTTCGTTTTTTTTTCTTATTTCCTCAAAAAACATATCTGTTTCCCATCAAAGTCTACACATAATATTACAAGTAAGGATACACGCACAGGAAGAGGAGGGAAAAAACTCATATTCATCTTGGTAAAACTTACAAACCGAAAAATGACGTCTTTTTTGCAAAGTGTTTTTTCTTTGCATTCTCATTCTGAATAAAATAAAAATCAAATGCCGAAAATGATGATGGTAAAAATAATTTTCTCAACAATGTAATTCTTGATCCTTCGCAGCTTTTTGGATGTTCGGCGAGAAAATAAGAAACAAGATCAAAAACAAGATGAGATAAAGAGAAATAAAAACTAGGAATTAATTAGCGAGGACTAATTATGTTTGAAATAAAGTGAAAGATTAACGATCAATTATATATCATACGTGTATGTGTAATGATAATTTAAATCGAATTTACCCCTGAGCCTTCCTATATTAACCTAACGACCAATCTTGGAAAGAAAAGAAAGAAGCAAAAACCATATTAGTTTATTACAACTTTACCTGAACTTTGGAGGGGCCATTTTTCAATCGAAAGATTATAGTCAATTACTGCAGTATATAGTGAATTCAAGGTATTTTATAAAATTTATTGTCAACGAGGAACAAAAAGAACTGGACCAACTAATAAATAACAAACACAGAAATAGATCGCGGAAAAAAGTTGACTAAAGAGTGAAATTTTATACCGCGAATAAATAAGAGAAGAAAAATTTTGGCATAAAAACTAACAAATTTGTAACTCCACGATGGCCTGTACGTAACGCTATAATTATAGTAAGGCTCCGAAACACAGGGATAAAAGGGACCAGAAACGTTTGTATTAAAACAATTATAACTGAAAAATTTTAACTATTTTGAAAACAAGTGCACCGAAGTGAAAACTGGCAGGTATTGTCTACAATAAAACTATACACAGCAAACAGGAAAAAAACAACAACAAAAAAAACAATTACAGTTATAAATGTTGCACGAAATGTTTTGAATGTAAGTTAATTATGATGAAATAATTCTTACAATTAATCTTGGATAATTATATACGTTTGTTTGTGTGTTTGTTTGTTTTTCTTCTTTATTTTCAACACGCACGACTGATATATCTAGATAACATTATAATAGAGATTTTCTGGATAATCTGCACCTATCTAATTCTGTGAATTTTTTTGCTTTGATTGTAAATTTTTTGCTCAGGGTAAACTTGGTCTAATTTTCTTTTTATGAGATACTAAGAGAGAGATTGATGACGCCAACAGTAAGTGTAATTGTGCCATTAGGTTAACAAGGGAGAAAAAATTGGATCAAAAAAAAAAATCAATGTTCCGACTTGTATTTCTTCTTTTTTTTTTCTCCCCTCGAAGAACTCGAAGTTGTCATCTTGTCGAATCCCTTAGATCTATAAAGTGCAACACCTTGTACGATAATATACTATTATTATAGTCGGATTAATTAGACGGCGCGCTAATATTTCGTAGCGACTTGAAACTCTCCGGTCGACATGGAAGACCGGAAGACATCTGAGAGGAGCGGGATGTTTACGTCGGTGGAAGATCCGGGAAGAGGGTTGATCGGATCAAGTGTATAATATTTAGTTTAATAAAGTTTAAATTGGTCTGATGGGGTGACAAAATGCCGGAAGGATGACAGAATGCTTTCACCGAATTTGCGCACCCTATAATAATGGTGCAAAATGGTAGTGAGCTATCATGTTCTCTGTTATAATGATCGGCTTTAAATTTGGTCAAAAGATGAAAATAATGTCCAGATTTAGGACTACAACTAAGATTTGACCTAGTTGAACAATTTTTTAAAATTAAAGGAATCGTGACAACAAAAAAAATCTTTTTCTCATTTACTCGTCATATCAAGCATTTGTTTTGGGGGTTGAGATTTAAAATTGAAAAAATAGAATTCAACAAAATATTACATAAGCTCTTAATAACCCGAATCGTGCAAAACAGTAATAGACGAAATCGAACACTCTGAGAGAAAAATTCGAAGCTAGGGAACGCTCGCGTTAATTTCTGTGTCGAATACCCGTAAGAACAATGTAGGTAAACTTTTTATGAAATGAGAAACAAACCCTCCCAACTTATAAAGATTCCGTGTAAAGTTAAAATCGATAAATTCTTGACAGCATTTTCTCTCTGTCACGAGCAATCCCACTTGACACTCTCAAGCTTTAAAGCACATCGAACTTAACCCCGCCCACGTTCATGATCGTCTAGAGTCTTCAGTCTAAAAAAAAGGAAAAAAAACAACAAACCAAAAATAGTTGCTCCTTTACGCAATATAATGAAAGTATGTATATAATATGAGGCATTTCACGCCAACTCGACCCATTTTTCCTCGTTACATTTCCGACCGGATTTTTATAGCTTTCAGAAGCATCTCAGTAAATCAGTAAAGGTTTTTCAAAGAGAGAAAAATGATGAAGAAATAAATAAATAAATAAATAAAATAGTCATAAATAATCGACAATATAAGAGGTAGACGAAAAATCATTAGTCAACAACATTTTTATTTTCGTTTACTAGTTTTTTGTTTTCTTTTCAAACGTTACAACGAAAGCTCTTTTGTGACCCGCGATCGCGAATATTTCATTACGTATAACCAGCAAGGTTCAAAAGGGTGAAAGAAAAATTTGAATCCTTACAACGAAAACGGGCATCTGTTGCGCGCACATGATTTATACAAATATCGGAAACACCTGGGTGTATAGGTATAAAATTCAAGCATTATCCGAGATTCGTTTCTGAAAGCTGGAATGTCAAAGAAATGTTCTTCGTTGGAGCGTTCTTTTCATAATCGTACGACGTTCGTACGCACCTAGTGATAAACTGCCGTATCAAAAATCGCTCAAGAATGAATTTTGACCGAAAATTGTCAAGGAGTTTTAGGTTAGGTTACCCCACCTCTACGACATTCGAAGGATATATTCATAAGTATTTATTCATCTATAAATGTGCACAATTACTTATGTACACATTCAGATGGGAACCATTTACATCTGTGCGAATTTTCAGATGAGATTGCGATTTCATGCTACATAACGTGTTTCACTTCGCAACTTACGCGTCTGTAATTTCGAAAGTTTGTTTCATCGTGATAAACATACGATGCATAATCGTATAATTGGATATAATTTTGCGTGTACTCGCACATACACTTCATTTGGATATAATATGTATCAGGCACATAGGTATATGTGCACGCAATTATCAGAAATGTCGAGGAGCAAGTGAGCTATCATGTTCCAAACCGGTTAGAGAAGGGGGTGCTTTGAATTCTACAATATTCATTATACATGTCCATTCTACCTATATGGGTGTACGTGTTTAAAAAGTTTTATGTTCATCTCGCGAACAAATCTTTCCTACGAGTTTAGAGAGACGCAGAGGGAAATAGGAACCCGATGAACGTAACTTTGAAGTGGAATATAGAAGTTTAAAAGCGCCAACAATCTTGGGGAGCATGGGAAACAACTCGCCAAGAGAGAAAAAGATAAAATTTCATACAGGTATACATGTATTTATGTACAAGCTATATAACTGTGTTTCATCATGCGCGTATGTGTGTTCACTTATACATAGGGAAACTTCGAAGATGCAAGAAAATATGAGTCGCTCGCTTTACTGGTTGATATTTATCGCGTAGAAAGCTCTTTTATCGACCGAAATTCCATCATATTATCCTCGCGCTACGTTACCCCGGGCTTATTATGTTTCTATTCTTTAATTTTTTTCAACCGATCCGAAAATCACCTCATGGTATGCAGAAAATTTCAGACTCGGAAAACTTATTAATATGATATATTATTGTCATTGGAATCTGAAGTTGATGTTCTTGGAGAAAAAGAGATCACGTGCTCGGATAGGGAAAAATGATGTTTTAGATCTTCTTATATTTCGTATCAATCAGTGTGAAATTTACGTACGAAATGGATGGAAATTGTTTTTCGCTCAATCTACCATTTTGCACCATTTAATCATAGCGCTGCATTCGGTATTAACATTTGAATTCCCTCGAACACTACGTACGAAATAATTCAATTTCAAACTACGTAGGTATACATATTCATACGTCTACTAAATTCAGAGTACTCGGGCGAATCCATACATAGAATAATAATTACAACAATTTCTATAGGTTATATTTAGCTAGACTCCAGATAACTGTGTTATATTACGTAGGGGAGAGGCGGCCAAGGCGAGCGTATCAGAATAAACCAATATTTTTTTTTTTTTCTACTCACTAAAAATTGAGAAGCATTCGGAAATTTTCTATTATCTATCAAATTGGCCTTGTATAATTAGGATTGGAGCAAGGGTGGATAAAATGAGGACTGAAATTTCTCGTGGTTTTTCCTCTTATTATTTGAGGTTAGGTTAGGTTATGAGTCTTCTTTTAAGGTAAGTTAATAGTAAAATTGGTACCGTTTTTCTGATTTTGTAAAATTAGCATCGAGAAAAATTTTCTGTACAATCCGTTTTACCCGCCTTTTCCCTACGTAATACATACACATGTCTACATTATACGTACATAAATATCATGTACGATGTGTAGTGGAAGGCCTCGAGATTCAAAATTGAAAATACACATGCGTGTCCACGAAGTCCCGCTAAACGGAAAGTGATTTCAGTCCATCCGATTGAGCAATCTACACATGTATAGTATTCTCATTCCAAACTGGGGCGACTACCGTTAGACTTACACATATGCATATATGCTTGTAAAATAATGAAAATCGATAACTAAATATCTCAACTATATATATTATATATCTCGTATCAGATTTAAATTGAAATTATATCTGCCCGCGCGAAGGTATTAATCCGACAGGATTTATGGGCATTACTGTTCAAATCAAAAAATTAAATTGACACATATATACGCTCAAAGTACAGTCCAAAACAGTCGATATACTGAATACTATTTTGTTTTTTTTTCCTGCGTACGTTTTTTTGTTCATATCGCGAATTTTATCATCGGAGTTACAAAATACGTTCAGTAGGAATTTCTATTGCTTCTATCGCTGAGATCGTTATTAATATACGTTTTTATGTCAATTTCATGGGGATGACGACGTCGTTTAATGGATAAATATATCTAAATGGTATATATAGGTATACGTATATGGCTAAATATAAACGGAGAATTTAATTGAATTGCGATACGCCGAGTTTACTGATTTCGTTTGTGGAGTGGTCGCCGTCTTGAGAAATATAATCTTATCAGTTTTCTTCCACTCCTTCAGTTCCGTCTCATTGTTTGTTGTCCGTCTTAGTTGCCGGCTATAATCTGAAGAAGTAGAAAAAAAAGAGGGACGATTGTTGACGCGAGATTTTTGTCCGCGTCACGAAATTATCTGCAGGTACACATATCTAACATAAGTACACTTAAACTGTTATAATTGTAACTGGCTCTTATGAATTTGAAATAAGAATGAAAAATAATTATTCCAAAAAATTTTCCAAAGTATTTAAAATTCATCACGTTTGTGAATTTTTAAGGGTATACCAAAAACGATAAAAAGATTCTGATGCACACGTTTATGATTCATAAATATAATGGCTAGCGTCACTTGGTAACAAAAAATAAAAAGAAAATGCCAGCAAAATTAAAGATCGCTTTGCTCAACCCCGGCCAAGTTCGCGTGGAATGCCCCATACTGTATTCCCCAAAGTAATTAATCAACGTACTTTATTTAGCCGAGCAGTAAAATGTAAATCATGAAACCAGCTTATAGGGTTACAATACCTTTGTTTACCAGTATCAGGTTGTATTGGTTAATATGTAAGCGGTATGTTATATGAAAGGAAATGTGGGTGGTTGAAAACCGAGCTTTCTAGACGAATATAGGTTGGCGAGGAGAGAATAGGAAAGAGAGGTAAGAGCGGTGTGGGTTGTAGGTGAATGAGTGGGGGAAACAGGAAGATGAAGGAGAGGAACTAACGTCAGGGAAAGAGGGGAATGTATAAGGCAGACTATATGTACCGTAGTAAAGTCGGGTTGGATCGTTCGTCAGGCGAACGGACAGCGAAACTCGCATACTACCTGCGATTTGTCTTAGCCAGGGGCTCTCCTGAGAGTCACCCTTCGTCGGTATATACCTAGCAGCAAAAGCAAAAGCGGGAGAAACAGCCAGCAGCTTGCTGCGGTCAACCGCAATAAAACCTGAATCCTGAAGGAATAGTTACACCAAGTGCTTGTACGGTGGATCGATGCAAAGAAAAACAAGGGAGTAAAAAAACACGAAAAAAAAACGAAAAAAGCTGCAAGAAATCAAGCGCTCCGATCAAAAAGCTCCGCTTTTCTTCGTGAGGCTCGACTAATCTTCTACTCGTCAAAATTATAGCTGAACACTCCGAACATTTTCAGTGATTTCCGAAACGCTTGAACGTTCGACTGGAAATTTGATGAGAGTTCGGAAATCGCGTTCCAAAATTATATAAAACGCATGTGAAATAGATGATCGAATGAAAATTGCACTAGCCCACCGATTGAATTTAACACACATGACTTGACGAGCTAATTTTGTGCAGGCAAAGGACTTCTACTGGAAAATTAACTTGAACTGGTTCCACTTGAAATTTGATGAGAGTTCGGAAATCGCGTTCAAAAATTACATCAAACGCATGTGAAATAGATGATCGAATGAAAATTGCACTAGCCTACCGGTTGAATTTAACACACATGACTTGACGAGCTAATTTTGTGCAGGCAAAGGACTTCTACTGGAAAATTAGCTTGTATCATTTTGCGTGTAAACGATTTTCCCCAAAGCTCTATATGTCTAATGTGTACCGTACCCGTATACGTATACCAAATATCACACGCACAGGTATTATCCTATAGGTTATGATCTAGATATGAACAAGGTGCAGCCGTAGTTAACGAACGGCTAGAGTGTGCAACAAGGCGGAGGTTCTCGTGACAATCACGGTTTGCCCTATTGCGATATTATGCAACCTTAATTAAATCGTACCACTGCATCAAACCCCTTCACTCTGTTCATCTATGTATTACATGGGTTTCAGAGAAACTCATCATGCGTGTTGCGTTCGTACGAATATATCCGCAGAAGCCACTGGTATTAACTATCAATGCAGGTATATAGACATGGGTATATACACGTACATACTCACATAGGTGTACATATATGGGAAGCCGAAGGGTATACATATAATGAATTGGTTATGAGTATAGTATACAGGGTATCACACGTAGTACAGTCTGATACATGGAGAATCATTGCAAATGAGGAGAAAAATAATTTAGGTCAAGAATGCTGAGCCTATAGAGGAGAATAAATATCGATGTCACCTCGACTGTTCAATAAGGCGCCATTTAATTTCCAGTACCTATACAATTGTATAGCTGGAAACTGACGTTTGGCAAACTTGAAAAGTTTCATGCCAAATGCAAACGGCGAGATTTTCGATAACTAGACCAGTGAAATTTTCGTGGTCAAATTTACACCTTGGTCGAAGTTGTTAATCCGATGGATAATTTAGCCCTGAGATTTCTCAAGTGTTCAATAATGTTGTGGATTTATGTATCGAGATTCGTGTAAGCTTTTTGAAAATTTACATCCCTCGTGTTACTTGAGCTAGAACGGCAAACTTTGTTTTGTTGTATTCGCCCTAAAGTCACCTGCGATTCCGGATAACAAAAACCGTGAGGTCCCATCGGAAATAAATTCCTTCATGTACCTTCGGTTGACAAGATCAAAAACAGCACCATCACTTTTTAGCTTGCTTACCTAAAACTCAAATTGTGACACTTGAACTTGACTACCCTGTATATGTACGCCCGGTTAGGTTGATTGTGAATCGCTTCTCGGCCAAACTCGCTTGGACAACTTTTCGCAGTTCCAGCTACACGAAAAACTTGTCCAAACGCGCGCTTGGCCGCGAAGCGATTCAGAATCAACCTAACCGGGTGTACGTGGTATGCAGTTGTAGGTAATTGACGTATACATGGAACTGCCCGTCTAGAATGGGTATACATACATTTTCCTATGAGGCAGCTGTACTTCGATTCTGACGCATATATTCAATAATTTGCAAGCCTCCAGTTCAAATTCAACCTTTGGGGTTTGCAGACTCAACAATTTTTTAACATATCATCTAATATTCAATTGTGGTCTGTTAATTTGTCCCGTAAATGGTATACACTGTACAATATTTCATTTTTCTTTTTTTTGCTTCATGTTTTGTGCTTTGTTCTTGTTCATATCTTTTTATTCCTTTCATCACGTTTTATAATCCTCCCCTTTTCTCGTTCATCGAGCTGTTCACACTAAACTTGACTTGAATGAAAAAAGAAACTCGCAAATTGAACTTGGTCAAAAGAATTTTTACCGCAGCTAAGGGAGAGAAAGGTGAGACAAGTCCATTCCTTTGATCTAACCGCACCCTTAGCGCGTAGTTTTCTGTATACGATGGTACTCGTTCATTTATATACCTGTATAGGTTTATATTAGGGGGTGGTCGATTTCGATTTTTTATTTTCAAAGGACGAGCGCCAAAAATATGCCGCATGGAAAGCAAAAGATAGAAAATTTACGAAAAAATGGATGAGAGGGATGACATTTAGAGACAGCCACTAAACGTTGAATTAATTTCTATTTCAGAAACTTTCATCTGCATCATTAATATTTATGTATATATATGGAAACACCAAAGTTGGAAAATCTCTTAAGAAACTCGGAAAAAAAAGAACGGTGTCAAAGTTTTTTTTTTTTTTTTTTCGAATTACAAACTCTAGATGAACCTGACGAACCAAAATTATAGCAGCGACCTTCAAAACTTCTACCCGTTGCTCCTTGGAGCTGAATAATCTCACAAATTTTTAGTTAGCTTGTACAACAAAGTAGACAATAATTAGCAAAAATTTCACAGCTGATAATTTTGAAAAAAATTGTTCAATCGAAGTATTCCTGTTGAAAACTTTTTTTTTCGTTAAGATAGTTTTCTTGGCATATTTTTCTCTTAGTTTTTCACAAATTTGAATCGAATATTTGCAGAAGATTCCCTCGAGGATTTGGTATGGAAATAACGATCCGACCAGGATCGTTAAATCTCATAGGGTTTGATAGAATCGGATCATTGACGCAGAAGTTTCGGAAACCAAGAGAACCAATCTCAGCTCTTATGTAAGAGTAAATTGTAATTAGGTACTAATTAGTCTCCCGTCCAATCTAACCGTGGCATGTATGACGAGGTAGTCGTATACATAGGTGTATATATACCACTCATACATATATACACGTATATATATATATATATATATATATGAAAGGACATGACTGATTGCGCGTTGAACCCGAGAGACGTGACTTCTAATAGCCATTTAGATTGGAAAATAACTGATAGTAGGTGTGGATAATATAAGAAAAATAAATGAGGGAGGATCACATTACAAAGCCTGCTGGAGAATTGTATAATTAATTTACACGTTGAAAACGGATTTTTCGTTCTTCATTCTCTTCATACTTGGCAAATCAAATAAATTTCAAACCACCATAGTATATAGTACGTGGAATGTAATATATTCGTTTCAGTTTTCAGCTTCAATTCAGTAATTGAATCATTCAATTTTAGTTCAAATTAGAAATGAATGGCATAGAGGGATTATACACGTAAATCATATTCACGCGATGTCCCACATATACCTACGTGTGGTGATCGTTGAATGAAATTAACGATAAAAACAAAAAAAGAAGAATGCGATTTAGGCCTGCATTTCGGATTGACGACTGACGCGTGATTGAAAAGTTAGTTAAATGTAATGAAAAATTGCGAAAAAACAGACAAGAAAGTCAAAAGAAATATGGAAAATGGGAATGAATTATCAGAATCCGCGAGATTATCGAAGGGTGAGAAACAGAAGAGCGCCACCTGCGCGTTTTTCGGATGCAGGCTATTCGCTGCTGCCAGAAGGGTGTATCCCTCAAGACAAAAAAAATCGAAGCAATTCTAGAAGAACCAATTTTCGAACTACATTCAACTCAAAAATAATTTAATTTTCATATCGTTCACGTACATAATATAATTTCTCGGGAATTAAATACGCCACTAGCTCTCTTTGTAGGTTATGCCTTTCTGAGGGTTCTCATCCCTCCCAGGAAATTCTTCTTATTGCAGGGGGTAGTCAGTTGTCCGGCAAGTTCTATGCGCGCGTACAATCAATTTCATCCCTCCTGATCCCATTTTCTCGCGCGAGGGAAGTGCGACGTTAAGAGAGAAGTTTGCGTTGGGTGATATACTATAGATGTGACACGTATAAGACGATAATTTTATTACCACATAGTTACGTACATTTTTATACCAGGCCATTTTGCACTGCACGCGATCTTCAATCAAAAAACTTTATCCTTCGCGGCGACGTTATAGCTAGACGTCATTATATTTGTCGATGCATAACCTATATGCTTCGATTTTTCCCAACGTCATTTCCCTGTTTTTTTTTTCTCTCACTTCTATTTTCTTATTCTTGCGTAGAAAAAAAACTCTATCCGTCATAATTCAATGAAATTGATAGAGTGATAGGAAATATGTACATGGAAAAGAAAGACCTCCTGCCATCTTTCTAATTTTTTTTTTTCAAAATTATAAATGGAGCCGCATGAAAATTTCCATTTTTATTTTTTTCTTCAAACTGTCGTAACATTTCACGTATCATTTCGTTGAGGGTGGAATTAGTTTTATTTTTTCATTTTTCGAATATTTTCGAGGTGTTACCGTATATTACGTCGAAAAATTTGATGAAGAGAAAAAAAAGGTGAGGATGTGACGCGAGTCGAGTTGACAAAGCGTACCTTACACACAATATATACCTATATTCCTGACCTTGTGTCCCAACCTATTTCTAGGATCTTAGATACCACTTTTCCCGGTTGCTTCAGCACAATAGAAATTTTGAGTTTCATCACCTGCGGGGATGAAGTCCGAGCGAGGAGTATAAGATAAACCTCTGCAACTGGCATTTGATCAAAAAATGCAGGTCGAGAAATTTATTCCTTACATTTAAAAAACGGTGAAAATGAAGAAATACAAGCAGAAAAAAAATTGTGAAAAACAGAAAAAAAAAAGTAAAAGAAAAGAAAAATGGTCGTCGACGAGGCAACTGGCAACAATCCAATTAACTCGGGTCAGTTTTAATCAACAAGATTTTACGAGCGTAGAGCCTAGATGAGAGCAAATTCTCGCACTGCTTCTTCTATGTATAGTATATGTATATTATACGTACCTATATACAAGTATTTGAAGTGTGCAGCTCTCGCAATTTCTGCAAAGTTAGTATACGTTATGTACTCTATGGCACAAGATTTACTATATATTTAGACTATATATTTCACCACCTGCAACATCTTCCTCACTTACATGTACAGTAAATAAATGTACAATCTGTGTGCATAGAACCCATACACATACATAGTCATAAAACGTTCAAATTACTTGCAGGTTTCCGTACCTATAGATAGACAAATGTTCTGTCTTTTTTTTAATTACAATTTTTTTGGTCAAACATTTCTGTTTCTAATACATACATACCTGTATGTATATATATGGGAGTCACTACTGTCAAGTTCTTGTATCTATACCATCCAAATAGCAAGTTGATTGACTTTTACCGTCGACGGCAAACGCCAATATAAAACCTTCTATAAATCACTCTGCAGTAACAGCTCTGTAGAATATCAAGGAGCTACCGATATCAAGAATTCGTGCGTCTTCTTTTTTTTCTCCTTTTTGCTTGTATATGTATGTATAAGGTTATTATAGAGTGTATCAAAATGTGAACTTTTTATCCTTTTTTTCATTCATTTTCTAATACGTGACCCGTTGTCAGTCAAAGTGGAATTTATGACAGCGAAATGAGTCGCTAGAAAATGAAGGACCCCCAAAAAATCACGAAACTACTTTTCGATTTCCCATCTGATTTTTACGCAACTTCTGACACTATATATTTTATTCAAATATTTCATAGCGAGATTATTGTTTCAGTCGAGAATTTCAAACGTTTACACAAAACCGTTGACTTTAGCGACCAATTTTCGAAAACTGTCAACCCTTATAATTATTAAAGTATGTCCATATAGAATTTCTATGTACATACGATGTGTAATAACTAAATAATTGTAGTATATACCAGCTTTTCTTCCCAGTGCAGAGAATCTCGCGCGTTTTAACCTAATTAATTTTCACTGGTCCTACATAGGCAAATATACGTATATATGTATTTATGTATATATATTATTCGAAATCTCTCGTTATCGTTATATAACCTAGGCGCGGACTACATATGTATGTACATGTAACTTCTGTGCTTATATTATGCATTGTTTGCACCGCTATGTACTTATTTGTTTGAAAACGTAAGTACACTGCACTTTGTAGAAAGTTTGCATGCTTTCTGCTTTTCTTTTGTTTGTTTGTTATTCCTGTATTTTCCTTCAGATTTTGGCCTACACATGAATGAACAGAAAAAAAAAGAATAAATAAATAACAAATGCTACGCATGCTATGCACGTATATTTGAGTATTTTCATAAATTTCACGCGATGAAAAAATTAGAATAACAAATCATCAATTTGAAGCCCAGGATATCAGCAGTATACACGAGAAGTATATGATAATAATGAACTTGAGTGAATTTAAAAGAGAAGAAAAAAAAGGAAACAACAAGTAAAATAGTTCAACTCGCGATTTACCCGCGTGATTGTAAATTATATGTAATTTAAAGTGGTGAAAAATTCCGCTCTGATAAACAGAGATGTCGGTGTTCTTCTTTCGTCTTCATAATCTTCGCCGTCAGGCAGAAGAAGCAAGAAAAAAACATCAACGACGAGGCGGCGGTGGTAATAATCAGAGTGGCGGTGGTCAACGTGTTGGCAGCTGTGGAGATCAACCCCAACCCACTGCCGGTTCAATGCAGAGCTGTGATAAAGTTCATCGTGGACCCAGTAATCTTTTTGAAAGGACACCTCTTCAGCCAAGCGATTCCCTCGACGAAATTGCCTTCCAAATTCCAAGGTAGGTATAATGTACAGGTACAACGAACAATACTCGCGGCAGTTGACAATGAAAAGTACGAACATTTGAATATTATCTGATTCAGAATTGTGAATATCTGAAAAAAAAAAATTCTTAGTTTTTGAGGCTAGAAATTTGAAAAATCCATTCTCGACCATCAACATTTAATGCAAGGATTTTTCGAAAACGAATCAATAGATTTCAGTGTAATTCTCGTCAATAACTACGGCGAGATTGAACCCAACTTGAACATGATAAAATTTTTAAATCAATCGATGCTAAAATATAATTTTGCCATTAAAGGTAAAATTGATTAATTCCCTTTCGCTGAGCCGCGTTAAAATGAAATTCCGTGCGCTAAATTTTAGGATTGATAAATTAAGCTTTAAACTGTTCCTTTTTTCACTTTTCTGCGTTTTTTTTTTTTTTTTTTACGCAGCAACTAGAAAATAAATTAATGAGTTATGAAAAAAAATCAATGAAGTTTCAACGAATCTGTCGACGAGGTATTTGTACATGGACCGCGGTAAATGCTGATTTTGACGTTAAGCGGTTTTAAATATTGGGTATTTATTTTCGAATGTGTGGCGCCTCATTGCGGTGAGCGGTATGAACAAGTTTATCTTTCGAGTGGTACGGTGGTGCCATCGTAGCGTCGAAACGGTTTTATCGTCAACTACTAGGTCGCTTCACCCCTATTTCACTTACCCCCGTAATTTCCTGCTGTACGGCAAGATAGCTAAAATAAGCGAAGAAAATGAAGCCAAAAAAGGATGAGAAAAAAAATTAATCAAAATTGAAGAGTACTTAGTTATCTGGCCGCTTGGTATACATAAGGCAAATGTACTTATACAAGTCACTTATGATGCAGAGGAAGTGAAGTTTAAATGTTGTTAGATTTTGTAATAAGGGCATTATACTTCAGTAGAAGTGAATTGCAGTTGGGACATTTAGAATTTTAAAAAAATTATCCACATCAAAAAAGATAAGGACTAAAGGGAAGGAGAACGATTGAATCGGGGGAAAAAAAAAATTTAGTTTGGAGTCGGAAACAACTGGAACCTAATTTGCGAGATGTATCATTACTTAAACGAAAAACAAAGAAATTAACGAAGAAAATATCCAATTAACAAACAAAATGGAAAGATTTGAAGAGAAACTAAATATTTTCTACAAAATCTCAAATCTGATGTCGCTAATCCAATGGAGAAATGTGCCGTATTTCATTTGAAACTTGGAAGAGAATATGTTAAATTTTTTTCCTACCAATTTCCATTCTTTGACATTTGAGAGTCCAATCAAACTTATCAATTTTTTTTTGATCTCTACGAATGTATAGCTTATCATGATTCATTCGTTTTACAGCTCTTTTATATTCTCACGTAGGTATAATAATATGTTAATTATTTTCTCAAACACTTGCTGCAATTTATACTCCGTAACCTTTGACTCGGTTTATAATGCCTAAACTTCGCATATAGATGTAACATACCTATATATATGTGATAAGTACACGCAGGTAGGTATGGGTGTTCGGCAGATGTAGATAAAAGTACGAAACATTAAGGGGGGTTGCACGTTAACTCGATCAAATTCTGGCCCTCGCAATTTTTAGATTTTTCGTCTCTAATTCTGTCAGGTCATAGAAAAACACGTTCAAAATATTCCTCTCAAAATCATAGGCTATACCTGGAAAATTATCATTTAGTTCGAAAAATCTGAATCGAAAAATCCTGAAAATTTTTTGCTAAAGCTTTTGTTTAGGAGTTTCGTTGGAAGGGAACAAAGTTGATTCAGAGTGTTTCTGAGGTGCAATATTATCGTCCAAATAATAAAAATTGCGGAACAGAAAAGAACTAGCCAGGGTTGGTACCGGTTCGAGTTGACTTAGAACGCGCCTTATGTACATGTCACGCATACATATATGTACGATAAACGTGTGTACATATCCATAGTCAAAGGTGACAGTCCCGTTTGCAACTATATACATAGTACTGTAAACTCTGTAACTGACGTTACCATTCGTGATACTAATAGCGTTAATCAACTCACAGAAGTTTCAGTATAGTTATAGGTATATATGTTCTACAGGTATATATGTAACTAAATTTTATATAACTATGAAAATTTCAGCGAAACTTCATCGTAATCACGATATTCTACAGTTGTTTACTGCAGTACGTGTACAGTAAATAATAACGAGACGTCCTACACGAAATAATCATTCCGAAAATTCCTTCGTACTTTGGATTACTCATGTCGTATACATACATATACATATGTATAACAAGAACAGATAAAGAAAATGTAAAACTACTTATTATATCAAGAGTATTAAACTATTATTCATTTTTCATACAACCTTACATCGAATTTGATGATATGATAAATGTGCACGATGTACTTTTTGTGTGACATATTTGCGACGACACAAAAAAAAAAAAGAAAAAAAACTAAATAAAATACACTTTCAAGTTTTTCGTCAGCCTTGGATCCAATTTTAGTTATTTGAAACATCAAGACTTTGACGTGAAAGTTGTGACCTTACAGCGTAGAACGGTCAAAGAGAAAAAGAAAACGAAAACTGAGAATAAAGAAAATGAAGCAGGAACAAAGGATCCAGCGGAAGTAGTACATTTTCATACTATATTATGTATATATGTTATTATAAGTATGCATATACTATGGCAAATTGAATTGTGCTATCGTATCGAAACGAAGAGAGACGAGTCAATTATTTGATAAGAAAACGCGTTGAGAAGATAACAATAATAATATGACATTTCTATGTTATTTTACCTCGCTCCTTTAAATTTATATCTTTAACGAATCTAAAGCACGTTCGCCATTACATTTCCGTCAGACATTTTTCAATTTATTTGCGTATACAGCTGATACATGTACACGCCAAATGCCTTCATACCAGATTTCCGAACTTCTGTGTATTCGAAAATCGAAAATTCGCATCATCTTTCTCTCAGTTTCAGCATATCAACGTGTGATCACGACGTGATTTGAATAAAATCAGAAATTGACAAATATATTTTCAGCAAACACATTGTCATCGATATTGAAATGTGCAGGAATACTTCATGTCGAATAACCTACCATTTCACGTCCATGCGGGATACCATTTTTCTTTTCATTTTTCATCTCAGTTGTAGTCGAAATTATTTATCGGAAAGACAAACCAGCTGGAAAAAATTAAAAAATAGAAATACGGTAGCATCCCCTTCCCTCCCTCAACATGCTATCTCGATTAGTATGAGAGACACACAAAACCGTGAGTCATCAATTGTAATTCTACGTGTAGAATAGATGTGTGTGTGTATCACGAGGAAAGTCGATCACAATTACTTTTAATTGTGAGTGATGGAATTCCGCAATTTTTTTTTTTTTCATTGTATTTATTTGTTTCTTTTCTTCTTTCAACGTCTGTTAGAGATTCTCGGATATTTCAACAAGTTTTTGGTGTCGTGGCCAAAATTTTCACCGTCATTATAGACCGAGTATTGTGAACTTTTCATTTTTTCAATATTTTTTCGTTCCATTTTTTTTATTTTTGTATTCGCCTGTCGAATGTTTTGTCGAATATATCCTCAATTTGTCAATATTCTGTAGCTCCGAATTAAATCTGTTGTGCATGTCTAATACGCGAAGGGCTGATTTTTCCCTTTGTACAATTTTTTGCTCTTGATGTCGTACGTAGTTTGAGCACGCATACATATGTATGCATGAAATGGTCGGGATCTAATGAACGTTGTTACAAGTATATAAATATATAGAGCATGTATGTAATATGACAATGCAATCAATGCAGCTGCGAAAATAGTTTGTGTAAAACAACGATAAAAATAAAAAGCTGAAATTAAATATCAGGGAAACTATAGAGGATTATAAGGTCCATGCTAATAAAACGCTGGTTGTTCGAAGCAGATCGTATTGCTGCAGGATACCTGCCACCACACCATTTGCAGCGTTCTGCGATATTGGATTCCCGTTTAATTCAAAATGCATACATATGGGCAGCCATACACACACCGATGTGTATTGGATAGGTTATTGACACGTCCAAATAAACCAATAATTCGATTTTTAAAGTTGATTCGAAAAGAATTCACATTTCGTTAATTGTCACGTGTTTGTCCATAAATAGTGGCTCGTTTTAACGGTCATATTCATCGTCGTTTAATATATTGTGAGAAGTAAGGGAGAAAAAAGATCACACCCATTAATTAAGAAAATTATTAATTGGAGTACCTACTGATTTTTGAGAACTATTAATCGATCGTATCAAAGTTCCAGGGAAAGGGGTTTTTTTTTTGTTTTTTTTCCGTCGAAATACTAGAAATGAAAAAAACTGACAGGTGTGACGAAAAATTGTAAATCTGATGACGATACATAGAATATTATATGTGAAACAACGATCTAAATGTCACGCGTTGAGCTCTGCAATTGAACGCCCGTTCGATAGGTGGATGGGTATATAATGTATACGTTCAACCTTTCCATTCCACAGCTCACGTACGACCTAGCCTATATGATAAAAATCGCCTGCTTTTATTCCGCGATTCTATATTCATATCACCTACGTACATACATTTTTTCTAGTCCAAAAGAACAAGGAAAACATAATAACGGTTTTGGAATGTGTCAATAACAGAATTTCCAACGATGTTAACAAATCTACTAGGTATGATATTGCTGCAGGTATTCGTGGCACTGTTTTTCAACCAACCTTCATCTAACAGTCTGACTCAACAAATCTGCGATTCTTATTAAAACAAAAACGAGAAGGAAAGAAGCACAGACTGCAAATTATATTTATTAATAACGTTAGCTATGATTGACAGTTAAATTTATGATAAATTAAATAAACTTTTATACTTTCAAATTCTACTTGTATACTTTCTTTCGATTTTCAATGCATACATTCTGGAACAAACTTTTCTTCGCTCAGAAAAAAAAATTCGCCATTTAATTTCGAACGAAACGCGCCCAAGTTTATTAAATTCCGATCGTTCGGCTCTAACATAAGGTATACTAGAAAACGTAACTGCAGCTTGAATTAGAGGGAAATGTTATACTTTGAAGGGCTGCGCTCGAGCGCTCGTGAGTTAGTTTCTATTTTTGCCATCGCGAGGCGCATAATTCGCTAAACTTTCTCGCAATCAAAAGTATTTCAGTAGAATTGTAGAGAAGCGCAATCTCAATACTGCAAGCCCTGCTCAACCACGTGGTTAAATACTCGTGTTGCATTCGTGGCTTTTGATTGATGGCGCATGCTCAGGCGTTGACTCGTCTGCACGTCGGAGAAATTTGAATAGTACACTGTGCCACAATTTAATTATTTGATCCACACCTACGAGAAAACCAAAGATATCTCGATTGGTTTTTAAAATACTATGCAACAAAATTTTTTAATTCTTTAGCCTACAATCGAGATTTTGAATAACGATGTAAAAGTTTCGAAATATGAAAAATAGAAAAAAATAATTCTTCAACAATCATGTGTTGATCCAATTCAAAATGGTTGCCCGTATAATTCCTGGATAAAAAAAATAAGAAGTATTAATCTGGCCGGAATATTTTTTTCTGTTTTTCAAATTTCTAAATCTATATTGTTAACATCATATTATCGCCGAAAATCGTGTAGAATTTCGCGCCTTGTGGTGTTGAAAATGTGGGTCAGTGAATTCCCGACTAGTTTGATCGAGGTGCAATGTGTGTATATATATACATACCTATACACATATGTATAGTAGGTATACCTTAGAATATATATGGTACAGGGCTATCAGGCTCGTGTAGTGATTAAATTTTATCGATCGTCGTGTAAGTTTATTGTCCGGTCAGATGTATCGCTGAACTATATATGTATATGTATATAGGTATATATAGTATACTCACGTATTTATTATACACACACACACATGCGTTCATATATGTAAATATCTGTCCGCCTATCCACCCCTAATCTATATCGATATTATAATATTAATGTGTATACGAGGCGTACAATGCCAACTAGACCAATAATTTTCTCTCACTTTTTCTGATCCGAATCATAATCTTAGCTTATACCAACTCAAAAAAGTCCTTTGAATTTTTTTCCACGGTTTCTTCTTTTTGCCTCTCAAAGCGTTCGGTTCAATCATTTCGATCTTCGACAGAGAGGTGATTCTTATTTTTGCGAAAGAAAAAATTCACAGAGCTCTTTGTCGAAAAAATATCATTCGACAGAATTTCTAGAAGTGAAAACTACTTGCGACTCATATATCTTTTTTTTCTCTACTCTTTCTTAGCTTGTTCAGTTTTTTTTTTTGTTCCAAGCAATTACATAATAATACGTCGCGTACACGCCATGTAACAAGTCATCTTTATATTATTATACCTTTTCAGCGACGATCAATATTTTTCCAACGGCTTCACAATTATTGGCAAGTGAGCCGAGCGATTGAATTATTGTGCTGGATTCAAGGAAAAAAACGAAGTAAAAGAAATCGATGTAATATAACACATAACGATGGGGACGTACCGCATATACTATAATGGGAATACAACGCACAACGTCCACTTGTTTAACTTAATGTGATGCATTTTTTCTTTGGTTCCATTTTGTTTTTTTCCTTTTTTTTTCAGTTATATTTATATTTATCGTGTTCATATATCTATCAAAGGATAATCAGCGGACGTCGTAAATGCCGTACGATGGAAAAAACAAAATTTCACTTTCTCTGCCATTTACTTTGTTCTCTATAGTATTTGGTTTTATACATAATATTTTCTATTTTATTGGAAATAATAAAACCATACCGTTGATAATAGATATATATAGGTACTGAAAAAAATATATTTATATGTACTATGAGTGTGTATACGTAAAACAAAATAAGTGTTTATCTGAAACACCCTAATATTTATACGTATCTTTCAGTTCATCCAATTTCGATGAAATTTTTGTTTTTGTTATATTCTATTCGCAACTCTTTCGTATTTTATCGGTCCGAAAAATTATCTTCACTTGCGCGAGTATTTCTGATCATGAAAATCATAGAGAAACGAATTTCAATTCATAATTTTATTTTAACTCGTAAATTTGATGCACCATATTCTGTAAAACAGAACACGTTGAAAATTCACCACACTCAGCTGATTGTGAGATAAAATAAGTTCGACCCTATATATAAAGAGCAGAGTTGTAGATATAAAAGTGTTCTTTATTTTGTCATGATTACTTTCTTCTTTTTTTTCTATTTTCATTTCTCTTAGAAGCCAAGATATACATATATGAAGTATTTCAGAAATTCTGTACACTAATATACATATAGGTATACGAAACGCGCTTGGCGGATCTTTTAGCACTGCCCGGGTTCAAAGGCAACGGCGTCCATATAAATTAAAAAATTCTATTTAACTCAATAAAAATGAGAGCTTCCAGAGGTTTTCACGCCCCGTGCGCGTCCAGGCAATTCAGAATTTCACAAACTGTCCTCTATGTGCAATTTCTTTTTCTTCTGAATTTTTATTTTGTCAATTTAGTGATTTGCCTTCTATTTTTCGTTCGCATAAACTTATCATACACAAGTAACGTGAATTCATATCACCTACTTTTATCATTTTTAGAATCTGAGAAGGGGAAAAAATTAATAGGCCATTCGTTGTAATTGATCAATTCGTTAGAAATTTATCCGGTACATGATGATTATTTTGAAGTTCATCTAAAAGAAATAAATAAGAATAAAAGAAAGCAAAACTATAAAAGGCGTTCGTTAGAAGAAAAAAAATATATCGACTGCGCCTGCACCGCGATTAGATTCTTTGACGTACTTTTTATAATGATGCCGCAATGACGCGCAGCTTTTGTGCAATTGCGCAATTCCGACGCATTCCCGAACCCAGTAAAATTCCGCAAAAAGTGACGCGAAAAATAGAAGAAAAATAAAAACAGAAAATCAATGAAACAAAAAATGAAAACACTATCCACCCGCGTGTTCGTGGATAAAAGTACTTTATATCCACCCCCGCATCATAAAATATTCTCCCATGTAAAATTCAATGGGTCATTCAATTAAATGATATGATATAATAGTTCAGTCAGATGTTATATCGTTAAATGCAGACGATGACGATGATTATAATTATGATCATCGTTATTCTAATTGTAATGGGATGTACATATACCATATACGTGTAAGCATAAATAGTCATCGTGCACAGGATGCTTGCGTGCAGCAGCGTCAAGGAGGATTATACATATATACTATGTACGATGTGTATTACATATACTGCACATAATATAAAAGTCTGTATTTATTCGTTTTAATGAAGAATATTGTTTATTCATGTAATAATCAAGGAGCAGAGTCCTTGCTTTCGGAGTATGCGCAGCTTGAACATTCTCCGTAAGTTGGTTCAGTACGCGTCGAAAGTTTAAGTATCATCCGCTAGTCGGCGCTGAGACTCGCGCGAAGCACCTCGTGCTTCGAATCCTGAATCTAGACGAACGAACAAACGAACCGAACGTTCCTCATATGCAATTCGTTCTTCTCTATCTATCTTCTCCCTCCTCCTTATCTAATTCGGGCGGGAATGAATGATAAAATATTTTTTAAATAATGAATAAAATAAAAGAATAATGCAGTATACAAGAAATAATAAATAATAAATATTGAAACAAAAAAGAATCGAGGATATTTTGAACCACATTCTGCAAATTACTCGAACGCGAAGCGCGGGTTTAAATTTCAAAAAAAGAAGAGTAAGAATCTGCAGGAGAAATAACTGAAAGTCTCAATCAAAAATTCTTGTGTAGCGCAATTCATAGTGTGTGTGTATAATAAAAGAAAACTTTCGATTAAAATGAGTAAACAGTTATCAAGGAGGGAATAATTCAAAATGAAAATGCCATTCTTAAAGAGGAAGTGCCGTTGTCTCGTGGAAGAGCGACCGGCGGTACCCAAACGATGAAAAAAGAAGAAAATAACACGAGAATAACTTCGATATTATTCAGATAAAATAACAAGAACAAAAAAATTATCGCGCGATTTTTTGGCTGAAAAAAAAAAATAATAAGTACTTGTAGAAACAAAGATATAAAATGACAACAAATCGACGTTACGCGCCGACGTTATCGCTAAGAATTCGAAAAGTGAAAAACATAAAAATAATTGCGATAATTTTTATGAAAACCTTGTGAATGTTAAACAAATAAATTTGTGTTCAATTTTTGTTTCTTCTCACAATCATTGACACGTATCGATTTAATTTAAAATTTTTCTTACTTGCAATCAAATGACTTAGAAAACTTGACATAACTACACGACAGAGTGTGCAGCATAGTATACATTTTATCAAAGGCATGTACATAACTATATCACATAGAAATCAAATGATTTATTCGCTCGTATCGAAAACGAACATTTTTTCTTTATTGTTACGTAACACAGGTATTTTGGAAGATAAAATTCGCCGAAGCATATTACCGAATGTAAAGAGTTTTGTTTCAACAAAAAATTAATCACCAAACAAACTCTAACCGTATTTTTCTTACAGAATAAATAGAATTTATATCGTAACAGATATCGAAGAAAATAAAATAATAAAAAATCAATAAAAAAGAATTAAATTTTTTTTATCAATTTATAAAACCTGCAAGGTTGCAGAACAAGAATAACAAGGAATATATTTTTCGAAAATTGCAGACATAATATAAAAATAATAATAACAATAAAAATAAAAATAACCACAACAAGAAAAGTATACAACAATATTGATATATACCCACGATACAATTATGTAATGTATAATTATATTTATAAATAAATAAATAAATAAAAAGTAGAGGCAGAGAGGAAGAAGAAAAAACCAGAAATATATAATAAATAATAGAGATATTGTTAATTGCGATATCAGCATATAATACTTGCAAGTGCTGGTTGGCGGGTCCAAAACAACGTAGCTAATTATTTTCAAACTAGCACATACTATAAAAGTATTTAATGTACATTGAAAAATAGAAATAAAATTACAATACATACAATAAAACATATACATAGATTTTAAAAGATATATCTAAAGCTGGAACATGAAAAGATTTATATATACAAAGATTGAAAATAATAATTAACGCGATTAAATTTTCACGTTGTATGTATTAAATATATATATATATATAATTTAAATACATAAAAGTGGTCCAAGTAAATAGTGTCGTGGTCCAATATAGAGTGGCTTAGAATTTGAAATATTGAAAAAATTATAAATACAATACCAACATAAGAAGAAAAAAAAAAAACCTAAAATTTCTATATTTAAAAAGCATAATAACTATACGTATTTTATACAAAGATTCTTACAATTGTTTGAAAAATTAAGATCAAATCAAGGAAAGAAAGAACAAAATCCAACACACCATATTCTGTCATCACGTTAATCTGCACAGTAACTGTTGTAATAACCAATTTCGTGTGAAAAAAAAGGGCAAAAACTAAAACAAACGATAAGTAAGAAACCTCTGTGAGGTAATGCTGTTCATATTTTCATTTTTTATTCCACACGGACTAACCGAGTAACTCGAGAAAAATAAGAATAAATTAAAAATAAACAAAAAAAAAATTCACCAAATTTTTATATGAAAAGTGCCACTAAGTTTCGTTTTCGTTCTCTACGTACAATTTTTTTCTTATTCTATTAACCTATTATCATCACCATCATCATCATTATTAATATTATTATTATTATTATTGTTGTTATTATTATTAATATTATCGTCATATTTTTTCTCCATCCATCTTTTGAATCAATTCCCGTGCCAAAAAGACGCTAATGAATAAAATAAATAGATTACCGCTGCAGCTGTTTATAATCTATGAGCATGGCTTCGTCAAGCAGATATAGTAGTTACAATTGTCTAACCAGCTGGGATAGCTACGATAGAATACCAAGGTAATTAATGATAATTTTCAATTAGCACCTATACGATAATTCATCGACCATTCAATCTATACCGCAGCGATAAATTATCAGCTGAACCTTTTTTTTTTTCTCTTCTTGCCATGTATTATATGTATAATAACGATAATCATGATAATAATGATGAAAATCATTCCATCTGGATTAATTACACATATCGATGCAAATCCGCAGTATATTTTGAGATGAGTAAATTATTCCTATTTAATATTGTGAAAAATAGAAGAAAAAGAGTAAATACTTGAGGTTAAAAAATCTGGTGAAGGTGTCGTGGAATATCCATATAGATCTATGTGTGTATTCATATGTACGTACGTAAGTACGTAAGCGAATGTAATATTGGCGGACGTATACAACCCTTCAATGTATTAATCGAGGGAATTTTTATTTCCTTTTTTTTTCAGTTTTTATTTCTTGTTATTTTGTTTTTCATTTGATTTTGTTGTATTTTTTTCCTATTCAACGATCTGCGTTGCTGTGTCGAGGATCGAACGTACGTGACGATATGTGTGACATGGGTAATCTGTAGTACGGGAAAATCCAATTATACTCCGAATTTCGAAATAGCTCTGGATTTGATCCGATGATGATATGCGGCGATGATGATCATGATGATGATGTTCTTGATATTGCGGCAATCATTCGCGTGTATATACGTGAGATTGCACGATTCCCTCGATAAGAACATATGTATAACGATACGACACGCATACCAACTGCATATCACAAATTAAAATTTACACACGCACACTGCACCCCATGTAATAAATAAAATGGAGCGGGGCGGAGAATTACAGAACGAAAACGAAAAGAAAACACGAACAATTGAAAATATACATATTTTTTTCTAAAACCACTTTGGTGAATTAATTCATCTCAGTATGATTAACTTGCGGGTACGGGATATCTAGATCAGAACAGAAACAAGCAGGTATAAAATTCGAGTGACCGTATAATTGCGGTCAGTTCTTGCGAACTTTTCGTTCGAGTTTATTTCGGGTATAAAAATTTTCTTTTTTATCGACCAGTCATTCGTTACTCGATATTGGATAAATTTCGAATCGATGTTTCATTTCGCGAATAATTCAAAAACTGATTTGGTAAATTTATCCAAAATCTAATCAGTTCTGAGTTGTAATGTACGTATCTACCGCGTCGATTGGAACTAGAAACATGAAAATGAATAAACTGATCGAAGTGACATGAAATTTCCCATAGATGCAAATCATTACTTTACATGTACCGACTGCCGGTTCCCGCGGATTGTCTAGAAATAAACCTAACGATCGCGACAAGCTAAATCGGGAACAAACCTATACTAGAACTCTGTACGCACTGGGGTATTTGAGAATAACGCAACCACCTTTAGCGGCAATGTTATTTTACAGATTGAAATGATAATTGCGAAATCGGTAAAATTATTTGATCGAAAATAAACTCGGCAGTGAGCAAAGTTGGGGCTAATTAATCGAGGACGAGAGGGTGAAAATATCTCGATTTTCCAGTTTTTTTTCTTTCTTTTCTCTCTTCATCAAACACGAATTTTTTCGTAGAAATTCCTCAAGCTGATAATTTTCTAGCAAACAAAAGTATAAAAAGTATCGCGGGAAATTGGTACACGGTGAAAAACTTTCATTATACACATAAATCTTATATGAATATTGAAAACAAAAAAATTAAAAATAAAAATTGACCAATGAAATTGAATTTTTATAATCATGAACACGGTATGAAAGAACCGTTATAAAAATTGGGACGATTTCGACGTGTGAACAAATAATTCTCACAAAATTATGATCCATGACCTCCGCGGTTTCGAAGCGTCTGGTACATCGAGCTGCCCGTTTTGTCCGTGATTTTTAAGTTTCAATTTTGAATTCGTTCGTTTTTAAAATTTCTCCTTTACCACATCAAATATGTAATCGAAATATCATAAACTCGATTTTCTAAGATGGATGAGCAGAATCCGCAGAGGTACGTATGTGATATGATTGAGGAGATTCTAGATTTCTTGACTTTGTTTTAGTTTTATTCATAAGTTTCTTCAATTATTATCTATAATAAATAGCACGAATTTGTAGCAGGTATTTTTTTTCTCGTCGTCATCAAAGTTTGTTCTCATGAATTAACTAAATAATTAAAACATATGTACGTATGATAAATTTTTCTCATATTGTTATTTGTTCACTCATTTATTTTTTAAATATACTTTCTCCGACTTCGTTCTTTGTTGTTATCATTATGATTATTTAATTTTTTTCAATGTTTTCTAATGTCTTTTATTTTTTACTTTTATCTCGCCTATACTGCAGCAAAAGTTTCCGCGCACCCAACGCGACCGGGGAGGAGTCAAGTGGTGGATAAATATTTGATCTTCCGTCCCAGAAGCAAAAGCAACCAGCTTTTCCCGTGATTCCAACTGTATATACCTGCGAACATATATATACCTACATACATATACATATTTTCACGTGAAATATAGGGTGCATGTATATAAAATATTTATTTATATACCTATGTATATTACATTTATATACACTTTGAAGACACACTTTATCTAGCAAGGTATGCAATTAGACCGCGGGCGCGCACAAAATTTTACAACAGATTTTTCTGCAGCAGAATTGTGTGTTTTGATGTAGCGAAAAATTATTATACGTTAATAATATACGTGATGACAATAATAATAATAGAAAAGCGAGAAATATTGTTTTCCGTGGCAAAGCAAATACATATTATATAAATATATATATTATGTATATGATGCGAGATAAAGATTTCAAACTTTGAAAATTCCTGTCGTGGTACCGAAAAAAAAGAAGGTAAAAAACTTTCAAAGTTGATTCGAGAAAAAACAAAATAAAACAAAATGACAAAACGAGAGAAAAGATTATGAAAAAGTTTGAGGACAGACAAACTGTCAGTTGTTTGATATACGTCAATCATATTTTAAAAATTATTCGCTGTAGCGAAAGGCTTATTAAATTCCAACTTTGAACAACTTTATATTCCAGTACTTTTTATTTCCGTATTTTTTTTTTCATCTTCTACCGTCGAGTATATTTTTCTATTTTTTCTTTTAATTTCATTTTATCTTCACTTTTTCGTCAGTTTGTTTCCACCGTTCAACCTGCAGCATAACCCAATAATCAGGTTGGATATTTGATTTATCGCATTTTACCTCTGAGCGATTTAAAGAAAAATCAAAGCAAAATAGAGGAAAGAAGTCAGGAGAAAACTGTTCCTGCAGATTTTCATTGAATATAACTGCCGGTACGCAGTGAAGTCAGCATCGAAATTATTTACATGTTTGGCATTCAAAGTTTTATCCTACTATATTGATTTACTGTGTATTTGAGCGTTACCTACGTCAAACTCATTGTCATTATTGTTATTGCTTTTATCTATTTTCAAAATATGTATAGCAAAACGAGCAACTTATTCACAGGCTTGTTTCATCAATTTCAGATTCTCGTTCTCTCTTTCCCTTCACCGCAATGTTGTTCACCGCTGCAAAGTCAGCTTGATCATACGCGTAGATTTATTTATGCATCAAATCTATACTACATACATACATCTATATACAATAACGCAAATCTGTGAAGCGAACAATATTATAAATCCCGAATTGGGTGGAAAAATTTCTTTGAGCATGAAAGCACTCGCTTTTCCTTTCATCCAGTACAGCAGTCGCTATATAGATATGCCGTGTGTACATACGTGCGTACGTATAGACACAGCTTATACATAGTATACTAAGGTATGTATTATATATACATGGAGAGACCGAGAAAACTAATATTTTTTTTATCTCGTTTATCCCGACCTGTATACGTGTGTTACGTATACGTAACTGTGAACGGCACTTGGCGGTTGGCGCGAAGCTTCGTAACGATTACAAGTACTTTAGACGCAACTCTCAATCAGCTGAGACGACGTGACGTCGCTACCTCTGCAAAAAAATGTCCTGAGGATTATTAATGATTCCGCGTGAGACCCAAATTTTCAACTGCGAGTGATGCAACCAAACGAAAAATAATGTGCGCAAGAACTAACATTTTTCTTCATAAGTTTATTTCAGAATATCGACCAAAGTGGCGATTTTTTTTTTCATATTTTTTCTTGATTTTTTTTTTCTCTTGATCGTGATAGCGAATCGATATCAGGTATCGTGTTATAGGCTAATAAGGAAGAAAAAAGAATTGAAACAATTATGGGACGAAGAAAATTACGAAGATATAACTAACTTGATATTTTTATAGCACCATTACTTCTAAATTTCACGAATAATGAATGTACGTATTTTGTTTTCTACTCGGGGGGGGGGGGGGGGGGGGGAAGAAGAAAAGATCTGGTGGAGATAAAAAAATGAATAGAAAATGAAAAAAAAAAACATTCACGATTAGACGATAAATTATGACGATATACCGACCTGCTTCGGTCCTACATCGCGCTTCAAACTAACGCGAAGATTAGGATTAGGATGAAGCTTTACAATATATCTCGTTCAGGATGCGAAACTGATTACTTTGTCAAGAGCCTTATATACGTCCCTGAAGATTTTTGATTGCTCTGGATTTTTATACAATATATCATGCCGTGTATTATAAAGTACAAAGTTCAAGATGTAATTTCCGAACCAATTACATCATCGGATATTGACGCAGGTTAATATCTTTGGACATATCCAACGAATTTATATGCAATGCACCATACGTCCGCTTAGATATGATCACCGTTACATGTGAAATGAGTTTTTGATCCGCCGAGACTGAAAAATTGGGAGAAAAAAAAAACCAAAAACAACAAACGATTGAAGGATATATTTTATCGGATCGCTGATACATATTTTTTTTTTTCATTGCAGTGAAAGATTTTTGCAAATATTCAAGTATTTCACATGGTTTAGAGCGCTCTCTATACTCTGACCTCATTATACCTATATACGATCGCAATTGTAGTTTACACAGCAAATCACGAAAGCTACACCCCCTAATTCGGTTTACGACCCCAAAAACGAAACTGGATAACCTACTCATTCTCGCTACTGAAAACTCAATCCAACCATTTGACGTTGTATTTGCTAAAGGTTTCGTTCGTTTTAAAGTTTGCAAGGAATTCAAATATTCACCCTCATTTATTTATTAGCCTTTCATCTAAAACTAGGTCGTATACACCTGACTCGAGGCAAGTGAGAGTAGTTTAGGTTAGGATGTACTGAAAAAATAAAATTAAGTAACAGAACATCGGCAGAGACAATTTAACTTCGAAGCACGACACAGTTTTGATCATGTGCAATGAAATAGATTTAGGAATATAAGGTTGTTGAAAGGAAAATTTTTTTTTTTCCAAAAATTATACACGTTTTCACGAGATATGATATGAGCGTCCTCATCTTTTTCGGGTTCTATAGCGAAATGCGGGGCGAACAATGTTCGGAGGGTTGCGTGTTACGCTGACGTCGACTTATTTCGAATCTGCAATAAAGTTTTCGATTCACTTATCTCAGTTATCGTAATCATTTAATTATTTAATTCGGGAAAGGTTATACTCAAGCTTGGAATAATCGACCCAGGCAGAGTTGGATTTTTGACAATGAGATAGAGACGGTAGTGCAGGGTTACGGTGTAGGCGGTTTGTACCTGTATAAATATCAAGGTGAGATACCATATCGTTTGCAATGTTTCTCCGAGAAAATGTTTTAGTATTCCGGAGTAGCCCTACGCGTAACGGTCCCCTTTACCTACCAATTAGCCCTGTGTGGAATGGTAGCCGCCATTGATGCTTATACCTGCATTGTATATACGTAGTAGCAGCTTTCCGGGGTCTAAGGGGCCCGAGGTAAGCCACCAATTAGAGTGATCGATGGCTCCTGTCTCGACCCAAGATTGGCTGCCTGAATCACAGTCAACGATATACCTTATACTACTATACGAAAATTGTGACGCCTGAGCAGTTGCAGTAAAGGTTAGACCAGGCTAGGTGAGGTTAGGTCAGCCATTACATATATTATAATACAAACGGGAGAAACATACGCGTTGAACTCTCTCTATATCTCTGACAGTTACTCATACTTTAAGTGATACGAGATGATCATTACTTCATTTATACGATGGTCGTTTACTTCCTCACCCTCACGTTTCAACAAACATTTCGAGGGCTGAGGACCAAAAGGGCGTAAACTTCACTTCCTCAATTCTCAAGCGACTTTCTGGCTCACGAGCGATTCCCATGAAATGAGCATAAAAAAAGAAAAAATCGATTCGAAAAATTGTAAAATGTTTTTTATTTCCTTTTTTGGTATCACATTTTAGCTGAACATTTGTCATTTTGATTTTTTCCCCGCTCACTTTTGTGGGATACGTTTTTGATGCAGAAAATGAATTATTTGAAATTTGAAATAGTGATATTACGAAGTATACGAGTAACCATTGCAATACCATAGAAAGTTTTAACAAACTTTTTATCAATCGCGGCATGTATATTTCGTACAACTGAATCCGTACATAGTTAGTTGGTAATGAATTTTTCGTTCCATTCGGTCGTACTTTATGACGTTAATCGATAAAATTCATTTCGTATATTCATATTCATACCGAAGTGGGCAAGAAGGGGAAAAAGTATAGAGAAAAAAAAAGACGGACGTTATTTAACAGAGACTCATGGGTTGGATTTACATCGTAGAACGGATTTTATTCTTCGTGATAAATAAGGGTTGAAGGTTTTATGCATATATATACAAATCTGCACAACCATGTTTATGATTGAAGTTAACCGATTACTTTTATTAAATCCCCACAAAATCCGAGAAGCAAAACTAATTGCGTCTATACCTTTTCATATACGTACATAATATATTCATGTATAGCACATACAAATTTCACAATTCTTAAATACAAGTTGAAAGAAAAAAGAATGGAAAAACAAATCTCATAGAAACTGTTTTGATTATAAAATAAAATAATATTGTCATTGGAAACACAAACTGTGAAAGTCATCGAGAAAAGATATAATATGTCCGTCTTACACTTAATTAGTTACTTGTATACATATACCTATATTATATACTTACTATAAGATTGATTGAAACTGGAAGCTGCTGCAAATGCGAAATTTTTTTCTTTTTCTTTTTTTTTCCTCTTTAGCAGAGCTTAATAGGGATGCTTGTATCCTTACTTTCTACGAGCGGGGTGAACCGTTCTTTCCTTCTTATTCCAGCTCCTACGAATTCTTTTTTTTCTCCTTATTTCCTTTTGTTTTTTGTTTCCGCCACCGTTACTTAAATCTTCCACCGTGACTATAAGCCACAAATAAGACGAACGGTCCCCAGGGGGTTATTGGACCTTTCTACCGTTATATATATACCTTATATACCATACTACTGTATGTATAGTGAGGTTAAAAAGAAAATTTCAAAAAGAGAACACGTGGGTCTGATCGAATCACGAGACTCCTGGGAAATAAGATCTACTGGATCATGTCGCCGCTAGCTTGCGACACCGCTGTATGATTTTTTTCCCCTTATCCTTTACATCCATATACATATATACATATACGTATCTACATGAGCAGATACGATAACAAACGAATGATAAATAACATTACGGAGTAGAAGTTCTTGCAAAAAATGGAACCCTGCCGCTCGTTATGGAGGATGATAAAGTCCTTCCAAGACTTAATTAACCGAAGCTTCATTTAATTAGCGCTATATGTATATATATACACACGGTACATTACAGTAATTTTCGACAGCGCTTTATCATTTTATTTATATTTTATTTGCTCGAGTATAGTTTACTTACGGCTAAGATGTCGAACACGTCTTCTCTTGTTTGCGGATTTATTGCTGAGGTCTTGCGAGGTTAATTATTGTCACGTGATGTGGGTAGTAGCTCCAAAGTAAGTAGGTACCTCCTGACCAACCAAAATCTCGTCAAGTTTCGTACGAATTCGGATGCTCCTCGAGTCTCTCGACGTTCAGATTTTTCTGGCTCATATTTACAAAAATTGGGATCGACGTCCGCGAACAATACTTTGACCCTTATATATGTAGTGTGTATGTGTGTAAGTATGTACTTGCAGCTTTTTATATGGAATAGGTATATATATGCGTTCCGAGTTTCGCAACTCTCACATTAGCCGCGGGCTGTTGAATTATATTATATTATACATATATTATATCTTTATTTTATTTTCCACCATATCGCATTTCGCCATTATTATTAAAGATCTTAAAACGAGATTTCCGCCGTACCGTATACGCGGTATATAGAGCGCGTCGATGAAACAAGAGAATGGATGATTGCATTGTGTTATATGGGGTGATTTCTACCCCCGCGGTAATTCGAAACTCGATTTAAATATCAACGACGCGCGTTTTCATTTGGCGTCGCCCAGTTTCTCGTATTTTCACACTGTTCGGAGACAAAGAACTTTCGGAGGTAGAATATTTTCCAATTTTTCCCCGCAGCTATATAGCTGGTAATTCTTTTTATTGTTTTATTTTTGGATCTTTTTTTCGCCTTTTTTTCTCTTCCTTCATTTTACTCGGTTTTCTTTTCTCTGCAGCGCGACAGGAAGAACGACGCGCACCGAAAAACGACAGTGAGAGGATTTTACCCACCTGAGTTTCTTTTTACTTTTTTTTTTTTATTAACTTATACATATAAATGAATTTATATCATTTTATTTTCCTTTTTATGTTTTTTTTTTTGTTTTTTTTTGCTCTCCACTCCGCGAGAGGGTCGGGGCCCATTCTGCTCTGATACACATTAGCTGGTGCAGGTATATGTATGATTTTTTTGAAATCCGGGGAAAATGCGGCGAGTACGTTACTCACTTTCAGTTTAAATTCTGAAACATGGTGTATATATTATTATATTAATATCGCCCTGCTCAGAATCAAGAACCCGGATGAGAAAGAGCCTCATTATTCATGAATAATTTTGTCCACTTACTTCCGGTCTATTGAAACTGGCACTTCGTATATTATGCCATGACGAAGATACGATTCAACGAAGTTGTACACTTGAGAAAATTTCGTTTGATCATCAAAATCCTTCCGTCGAACCGATTTGTAAGGATTTTTTTTTGTTTCATTTTTTCAAATTTTCTCTTCTCTTCGTTGATACCAAAGTTTTCTGTATTACAGAGGCGTTATGTTATTTTATTAAACAAAAGATTTGGACTTGTTATTCTCAAGGTTTTTGATTGAATAGAATCATCGATGAACTTTATGCAGAATTATATCACTGTTTATTCAGTCGATTTTATCTAGTTATTTACTGATTGAGAGCTATTGTTCGTCGTCTACGACGTGTATTTGAGATATAACTTGAACAAGGACTCAGCGAAGCGGTAAAGAGAAATAATTAGTTTTAGAACTCCTGTAGCGATTGTCGTTCACAGTTTCGAGTCAAACACCTCAAAACAACGAGTCTGAAGTCGCGCATTTCATTGTAACATACCCATGATTTAATAAATATAGTATCTGTCATTTTTTCGTCAGAGTTACGCCTTTCTGAAAGTAAAATACAACTTTGCTTGTACATATTTACCAACTAAATCAGCAAAGTTATTTCGCGCATATGCATAGGTCAAAACGATGAATTATACATCATCGGATGTTGTGTCTTCGTAATGGTAAATTTGTCGTCCGGGGGAGTCCCGACAACCGCGATCGTGTGCGGAGAATCGAGGAGTGAGGGGCGCAAAGTGAAATTACAAACTAGAAACACTCTCTTTTGTTTCATCTAATTGTCTATTATTATCATTATTATTATCATACTCAATTAAGCTTCATTAAGCGTATGTACGACTATAATATATTTATTGTTTCCGTTTCCACGGATGGTGAAGACTGACCGGAGGTAGCTTGTAGTCGAAATTGCGTTTCTGACAACGAAACAGCGTCACGGATTTCAAATAGATAAAAAGAACTCGGTATTTGTACCAAATTCTGCTGTGTAATTTTTGAACAAACGTGCTTACGCATGCGTATAAGTACCACCACTATTATCACCGACATTAACCACCTATTGTCTTTCTGATTGCGGTTTTGGTCAGCTCTGTAAAATAATTACGCCTTTCAACAATCCGCACAGCAAGGGCGCATTACATATATACATGTATACGTGCACGTGAAAACAATTAAACCCGCTAATGACGTATACGCATCAGTTAAAATACATAGTTACATTTTAATCATGTCTATATCGGCGACGTCGACCTGGATAATGCTTCGTAATTCTTCACGCCGCATTTTTTCTTCATTTATTTATTCATTCATTTGCTATTTGGAATTTTTACAAATCAATCAAACGGACGTACAAAAAATTTCAATAATCAATACGATTTCTCGTTGACCCTAATAATTTTTTTTCCATCTATTTGCATTTAGCGGGTCACCGCATGGACATATATTGGAATTTATTTTTTCGATCAAGCTTGGTTTTTTTCTTTCAGTCGGTGTATAGAAATCTGATAAAGAATCGCGTATCACCTGTAGAAAAAAAAATAAAGAAAACAAAGAAATTAGAAAAAAAGAGAAAACTCGAAGGATATTTCTTGAAAGCCTGATCTATATATTCGGACGAGTTAAAAAATACTCGTAACGTTATGTATAGTACGTGAAAGCTTCTAAAGTAGCTATATGGGTTTAAATCCTGACCGAAACTTAGGCCAACACACTCGAGGGTCCTGGAGATGAGAGGTAAGGTCACCTCACTCAAAATTCTAACCAACAACAGCTTATGTGTACTTAACCCGTATTATAACGTACACCGAATCTATCGGTGAAAATTGATCCTGCTGCTGAGTGTTTTACATGTACATAGGATACCTGTACACTTAGATCTAAATACGTGCATACCCAGGTAGCAAGCCGATACCAGAAACCGCGATATTTTCGAAGCAACTGTGCGAAATCTGAGTACGCGCCGGCGGAACCGCGGCGAGAAATCGGAAGTGAAGGACGAGATGAAAAAATCATACTAAATAAATAAAAGAAAGACAAAAAGTGAGAGAAATCTAATTTTCCTGATCGATGCTGGAATCAATCAACGTTCACTTTCACCCTCTCTATTTAAGGCTGAGCAAGAACCCTTTGTTCTGATTCTGGAGTGCGGGAGCCGCGAGGTCTATTTCTCGGAAGTAAGCCAATCTTCATCTGACAGACGAGCTTTCCCTGAAGTGCCAGTAAATACCGTAGAGAAGAAAATTACGAAATCTTGGGATCAAAGCTCCATACACGTCTACTCTGTATCTAAAGGTGCACATGTAAAATATCGTAGTACACATGGGACTATGACGTCTCGAACGATACGATGAATATTACGAAATTTGAACCTCGTTCATTTTGCGCACGAAGATTTAATCCACGCAATATTATCATGAGAATGTATATAGCCGCGTAAAAAGCTGAATTTGCTTGTATGCGGATTGTACAAGAAAAAAAAAGAGATAAATGAAAATTGATTTCTTCCCGGGTAATAATAATAACCGAGTCGAATGAAGTTTTATCGGAGAAACATAAATCTCCTGAATTCCGGATAATTGAATAACGGTCGTGAAACTTTTTCATAACATGTCGAAATAAAAACGACATATTTTTACACAGACAAACGATGGTTTACACTCACGATCACACTGAACGGAATAGAATTTGAAAAATGTTTTAATTTTTGAGAATTTTTCAAGATTTCAAACTCGGACCTTTATATCTAAACGAATACAGTGTATTAAATATACGAAATTTTAATTTGACGTTTTTTTTACAAGCACTTTTTTCGTTTTTTTTTTCAAACAAATAAAATGAATGCTTTCGAGTGAAAAAATAATCTGAACAAAATTTATCGAACAATTTTTGCACTCCCATGTAACAGAAAATCAAGATACACACGGTGTAGGTTTGATGAAATTTAAAATTCAAAAACTGAA
This sequence comes from Athalia circularis, assembly GCA_963978495.1. NCBI lineage: Eukaryota > Metazoa > Arthropoda > Insecta > Hymenoptera > Athaliidae > Athalia > Athalia circularis. The sequence continues at coordinate 11,969,963 of OZ021700.1, read as the reverse complement.
GAAAAAAGTGTTCCGCCTTGAAAAATTCAATTTGCAGATATGTAATAATTCGTGATAATATATGCGGGTCGTTTTATTTAGTTTAAACGTTGTTGTACTTGTTCATAATGCTTCTACAATCAGGTGTATGATTCTTACCCTGAGGTAGGAAATAATGAAAACTAATTTGCATAGAGATTAGAAGATATTCTCTCTCCAACTTCTCATATACCTATGTATATGGTTGTTGAACTTGAACCCCCCGTGCAGCAGCTGACATCATAATAAAAGCTGTATGTATAACCCTATCGTCAAGTGTCCGTGTAATTGATGTACATATACCTGATACAAACTCGTAGAAAACCAGCTGATGCTAATTAACTATGTATGGAAAATGTAAACGAATTTTTCCCAATCGCATTCGTTTGTCGTAAAACAAAAATATTCACCATAATATATACCTATATAATTTTTTTTCTAATTTTGAAATGCCTAATACATTTTCTTACCCAAACGCAGCGAAATCGCGTCATCATGATTATTGCTACGCGTATATATAGTACTCGTGATGTTATTCGTTCGTGTGACCGATTCGAGTCGCTTTTAACACGTTTATGTTTATTCAATTATAAATCTGCCTCAATCCAACGCTTCTTTACGTTCTGCAGCAGACTATATAATACATACCTATGTACTCGTCGTAGGTTTATATAATACAAAACGTCGTCGGTTTGAAAATGTCACGGTGAATTTCCAGGCAGTCCACCTAGACATCGAGGATTCGGATGAATCTGATTCCCAGCCACTGCATTTGAAAGTGTAATAGCTGGTGTAAATTGAATTTTTCTGTTTGCCAGGACCAAACCACCTGCAACACCGAATATGAAAAGCAAAGTAATCCCTCTTGGTCGATGCTTTTTCTTTCTATTTTATTCAATTTTTTTTTCATCTTCTTTCAATTGCCTTTCCCTTTTTTTCTCTTTGGTTTTTGCTTCGTCGGTTGCACTCGCGCTCAAAGATGCTGAGCAGATTATGGCCGATTATAATAACGTTGCTTAATTTTTGGAAAAAAGTTTTTTTTGTCACCCATAGGTACCTACATACATTTTGCTTTAATTCGATTTTAAGCTAACAATAAGATGTAATAAAATATATGAGCTTCTATTTATGAGGGATCGTTGAAACGAGTTTATCCTAAATGTGTTAGAATATTAAAGCTTAAGAGCAGCTAATTAGGTGAAACTAATTGCCAAGATCCTCTGAGGATGCCTGATAAAAGCGGTTAATTATATATACTCAACAACTTCGACAACAATTAAACTGATCCCTTACGGTGTATAACTAGATATTCTTGAGCTTCTCGTTGAATAAAATATTATTTAATATTGCGAGGCTAAAGCGTAGAGAATTAAAAAGACAAAAAAATAAAAAAAAGGACAAAAACAAAAACGAAAAGAATATATTATACCTGAATTGAAAATGGTGTGGCGATGCCGCGCCTCGGTATACAGGTCGATTATCCCTCTATTACGCATCTGAAATATTTAGGTATGTAGGAGATATAATATTCCCACCTTCTAATTTATAATATAGTAGATACGGATCGCATGGTATTCTACAATTGCGTGTTTGGAAGTTCAACTGACCACCTGCTCTTTCTCTAATCACATTTAGCACACCTTCGGACTCTATCTGCACCTATACGAGCAGCAACGGAGAGACGGACTGGCTGGCATACGCGAATTATCGCGATGTTTTATAGTAATTAGTGAAAACCGCGTCAATAGATGTAGCGTGATGCGCTTAACCATCACTGTCTGCGGTTTGTCTGTGTAACTATTTATAGAAAAAATACAACGAACTCATTATTGAATTACATTTGCGGGGTGTAAAATATATTTTTCGAAAAAAAACAAAAACAAAATTAGAATGAAGAAATCCTTGAATCAGCCCAAATTATATGGTGAAAACTTCTATTTCGTTGAGGTGAAGAAATGAGGAGATATAAGTGTATATCCTATCCTAACATATAACATATACTTTTATTCAAGAATGAACTTGAATGCATCGCTTACAAATATCAAATTCAATTCTGCGGTAACATGCCCACCTACATAATATATATTATACGTGTTTACGGAAATTGACATTCTTGCAATTTCCCATGGCGATATCAATCGCGAATAATTTCACACTGTACAGCTTATGTATATAGTATGTATGGATACACACACGATGTGGGAAAGCAATTATTCAGAAATGTTAGACTGCAGAAGCCGTGTGGAAACCGTATTTCTTAACTAAACCGACGGAATTACAGTTACAACCATTGAATGCCTCATACTCGAACGTACGCTGCCACGGTACGTACTTACGTATGTTACCGCAATGCCATAGATATATCGGCATGCAGTTCCGACAACCGAGGAGAAGAACAAGAACACCTGGTCAGTTCTAGTTTCTTACGATGACCGCATGTTACATTCAGCAGAGAAAAGTTCCGATCGATCAATCCCAATAATCCTCTACAATTCTCGGAATTAAAAAATCACTAAATTACGACAAATGAAGAAACGGAATAAAAAACGTCGTTCGATTTTTCCTCCGAAGCAAATCATTCAGAATATTTCTAAAGTATCGGAAGAATCGAATACTCATCGTTTGATTCTAATTTCATTTCCATACTATTTTTCAAAAAAACAAAAAAGAAACTTTAAATTCCTTGAGCGTATAAATATTGAGATCCTGGCAGTTCAATCTCATATTATCTTAATTTCAGGTTATACAGTGACTGTTCTAGCCTCGAGAATTTCGAGTCTAAAATTTACACGAAGGTAAGGCCCACGTTCATCATGAAATAATCCGTCGTTTGGTACGATCAGGTCGACGTCGACGTCGTCGCGTCACACGGCCATTAAAGCTCTGATATTCTTTCGCGGTATATACACGAGTACATAATATTAGGTACTATAGATATGACGTCTGTCCGACGTCACAGTTTCTGAAGAACTATTTTTAGACTGTGATACGCCAACGCGATTCCGTCGCGTATCTAAAAATAAATCCTCCCAGCAGCGAGCAACGAACGAAAGAATTATAAATAGGAATATAGGAATGTGCATGGTGAATTGAAATGTTGAACGTCCATCACCGGTCGGTGTTTTATTTATTTATCACCGCGATGTGCATCTGAAAATTTATCCCATTTATTCTCAATTTTCTTATTCTGTTTCAGAGTTCGGGTGGAGTACTACGTAAATGAAAATACATTCAAGGAGCGTCTTCAGCTTTACTTCATAAAAAATCAACGATCCAGTAAGTACCTGATCGACCCGGAAAACTAGTTTTCTCCTTTCTTCCCCCAAAAAATCAATGCGAAAATTTTCAAAGAATGTGTGATAAAAATGTCGGACTCGCAAGAAATTTGTACCGTAGATTGTCCGCATATACATATACGTCACTCTTGAAATAGGGTGAAAATGAAAAGCTGTAGAATGAGATGGAACGGAATGAAATGGAATAGACAGCGATCGTCTTTTTTACGAGGACGTCGTAAATGGTCTCTGATAATACCCACTTCCGTTTCTCTTTGTATACATATGTATATATATATATGTATACATATAACATCTAGGACCAGAAATCCCAGTATCTTGCACGGATAAGACTGGAATAATAACTTTTCGCGCTCGTAAAGTCATAGCTAAGGTTTACTTTGTTCAACGACCCTCACTTTTTTCTGGCAATTTTTCTTTTCTTTTTTTGGCGGACTATGCGGATCTTGCGAAGATCTCAGAGAAAGTTTGTTGAATCCCTCATCATCGACCTCAATACCTGTAACACACACATTTCGGGCGGAGTGCAACTGTTCGAATCGCGATGATCGCGCTACCCCCACGTCTGCCGAAGTTGCATCAATCGGCATAGCCAAAAAGTCTGCAGAAAAAAAGAGTTTATCTTTTTTATTTTGCATAATTCTCGGTCGAAAGCAAACACTTCGACGAATTTTTATTCTTCAAATATTTTACACAAAATTTTTGAAACGGAGAAAAACCTCGAAAAATATCTTCTCTCTATCGTCAGATGGGGAAAAAATTAGCTGAAATTGATCGACCTGCCCTTCGTTTTCGTTCCTACCGGTTATTCCACCCTCAATAAAGGCCCGGCGACGCTCCGTTCTAATAAAGATATGTAGGATATTTAGTTTTCAATTGCACCGCGGTTGTGAAAAGTAGGGTGAAGACAAGCACGAAGTTATATAGGTATAAGTATAGTGGGAGTTCGATCGTACCTAAAAATAGATGGCAAAGCAAAGTGAACTCCAATAATTCATTGATCCAGAGGCTAATTGTAAGTGAGGTAGGTACCGCACAAGTTTTCTACGCTTGGCCAAGCGCGTACATACGTATGTAATGTAATATACAGGGTGTTAGCGATAACTTTGGCCAAAATGACAGGGTAGGTAGAGGACCCAAATGCAAAGATTTTGAGCATTGACACCCATGTCCGGAAATGTCCCGGTACGGAGCTACAGCCGTTTTTTGCTTAGGGTTCGCGCGCTTGATGACTACTCGAGGCTTTAGTTTATCACGTTCGTCGCGTGTGACGGAAATGAAGGTGATATAAATGGAAAATTTCAAGTCTACGTAGTGAGATTTTGATAAACTCAAAAACGAAAAACAGAACAAAAACCTCTGTCTCACCTCTGAAGTGGATTTCATGGCGCAAGTGGTTCAAAAATGCATTGAAGTGGATGGACAACACTTTAAACAATTTTTGACCGCCATTCGACACGTTTTTTGTTCTGTTTTTCGTTTTTGAGTTTATTAAAATCTCACTAAGTAGACTAGAAATTTGCCATTTATATCACCTTCATTTCCTTCACACGCGACAACCTGATAAACTGAAGCCTCGAGTAGTCATCACGCGCGCGAACCCTAAGCAGAAAACGGCTGTAGCTCCGTACCGGGACATTTCCGGGCATAGGTTCCAATGCTCAAAATCCTTGCATTTTAGTCCTCTACCTACCCTGTCATTTTGGCCAAAGTTATCGCTAACACCCTGTATATATCGTCTACAGCTTTGTGTATTGCTATCCCTGCATATGAACTCTTGAACGTGAACTGACTGACCGATATTCACGGTATTAGCTAATTGATATCGTGGTCAAAGGTTGACCAATTACACCCCCATTATCACGGCTTAATTTAAACCTCCCTTTCAAAACAAGAACCGTCGTCGTTCATCTCAATCTGATCGGAATCTGCTTGACCTAAATCAAAAATTGCCAGCTAATACCATAAATCGTCTTCGATACATGAAACATCTCTTCAAGTGCACATATACGCATCTGTACCTATGTATGTGTACACATGTACTGCGTGTACACGGAGGCAATGTTGACGGTGCTTTTTATATGAGGGCGTAAAATGTACCGCTGATCGGGGCTGTTTGAATAGGGACTTTGAGTGTACGTTTAAATTCACCATGTCCCGGTATTTGTCTTTGCTAAGGTTAAAAATATAGAAGACACGACGTCCATCCTAATTTAAAACGACAAAGTTCAAAGGAAGGTAAGAAAACAAAAAAAAAACACAGAAAGAATCAGAAAAAAAACAGATGAATAAATAAAAGAGCGATTAAAAAAAATCATATAATCTTTCAAATAAATATACTCGACTGCTGAACGTCGAAGCAACCGAGTCATCGTCGGGTGTTTCTGACTTTGAAGAGCAAAGCGACCCTTGATCTTTGATTAAAATTACAGCAGCAGCATAAAGGATGCCTGCAGTCGATTGGATGTAGTTTACACACACGCATAACCTATACTGGTCTATAATACGCTGTTTGCATACGCAATTATAGAGAAATTCACTTAATATATATACTTATACGTATATACAGATGCATAGGTAGGGTAAAATCAATAGTACTTTGAATTCCGTTCACATTACTTGAATTTCATCTGCACAAGGATTCCCCGAAGTAGGTAATACCGCGGTGCAAAATTATCCTTGAGTACATATAACGTCTCCTGCAGATCTTCCTTTATGCTGGTAGCACTGCAGGGGATGAGAGCCGATAAGGTAAACGTCTCTCGGCAAGAGAATTTAATTACAATTTCACGTGCACTAATAAGTAGATACAAATTATCTCTCTATTTTGTTTCAGGTCTGAGGATACGATTAGCAAATCTTTTTTGCAAACTGATTACCTGCTTCCTCTATATATTCAGAGTCGTTACCGACAACGATCCAACATTCGCGGCATGGTGAGTGGATGAAAAAATAATAGTAAAATTTGTTAATTCTAATGGTAACGCTGGATGACAATAAAAAAATGGAGAGGGAAAAAAATACACCACATCTCTAAAGGAAGTACAACGTAATCCCATTTATGTATCTTCGCTCGCAAACCCTATCGATATAGAACAGCGGTGTTAGCAATTGGTAAAGTTCAATATAACTTTGCTATTTTGCCATTATTTCTGTTCTACTTCGAAGTTGAGTCATTGACGATGTACATGAAGGTGGACAGTTCCCATTGATCGAGTTACAACGGAGTTTCGAACTCTATAGTTCATGCTGTTAGTATATAAGTATGTTAGCTACTAAAGGTAGCCTATAAATTTTCAGCTGAAAATCAATCAACATTTTTGTCTCCTTCCCCAAATTATTCCACTCAATCGAGTAAAATCGTATTAATGTCTGTCCGAATAATGTAGTCATTCCGATAATTTGTAAAAGAAATAATAACTGATAAATTTGCTTGTACAATTTCTTTATTTTTGTTCTTACTCTTATTACCTGCAGTTACGGTTGCACGCCAGGAAACAAAACGGAGTTTCTTATATCGCAAAACCTCACGGAGGAAGAATTTCAGGAAAATCCGACGATAAACTGGGATGCGATCGTCTGGGTTAGAAGGCCACTTGAGTTATGGGTGGTGCAAGTCATCCTTGCGATGATATCGCTGTCGGAAGCTCTCCTGCTTGCCTACCTAGGATATAAGGTACTCTTTATAAACTTTTAATTGAAAATCAACTTTCACCTTTCTCTCTTTGTCTTTCTCTTTCTATTTACCTCTTTCACTCTCGCTCCTTTTTTTCTCTTGCTCTTTCGGTTTATGTTGAAACCTTCGGTATAGGTACAGGTATAGTTGTATATCGCATATCCACTTCATATAACAAAAACCTTTCATATTCAGTTATCCGGTGTATACGGTATGAAATTGAATTTCAAAAACTAACTATCTATATACATCAGTCCTAGATATTTCAATTCAATCAATGTTTCGAGCGACTGTTTCTATCGAACTAATTTCGTCGAACGTTGTGTAAAAGAAAAAAACAAAAGAAGGGGAACCGTTCCACCACAAAGGCGATATACATTGGGGCAAAAAAGTATCGAGAAAAGATGAATATTTTTGCTTGGAGCAAAAAGTAACTGCGGGAAGGGTGGTTCGGGATGACAGGGATCGAGGAGGAAGGACATATGTATACGTATAACTACGTACAGCAAAATTCCTCATGGCCAATTTATCTTTCCGTCCCCAAGTCCCAGAGCAGTTGTACTAATATTACGTGGCCTGCACCGCGCCCAGGTGTAGCAATATGACAAAAGATTCAAAGCTCTTATTGTTAGTGTAAAAAAGAAGAGTAAAAGAGAGAAAAGAAAAAGAGGAACGAACTGAAAAATAAAATAAACGCTCAACAACTCATGTGAAACGAAAGAGCGAAAAACATAAGTAGAGAAAAGTTACAATCTGTATTCATTAAAGTGGCGCACTTTTTGTTCAACCGACATTGTTTGAATTCGATTTTTATTGATTCATTTTTTCTCTTCTGAAGAAAGTTTCAGAAACTTGGATTTTTGTGAGGTCAAGTATTGGGTGGATTATATACATAGAATGGGAATATTTTTTCCGTTTTCCTTTTCTTTTTTTTTCTGTTCCAACGGGCGAAATCTGCATAATTATCATATCGTACGTACTTCAAGTACCTTTCGAAAAAGTTTTCGAATCCGCAACTGTACAGATGTGGGAATTGAAAATGTTTTCATTCGACTACATAGATGAAACAGATTTTCAGTGAATTTATCAGTCATGCAAAAAGCATTTATAATTAGGGTCAGTTAGTATGTTATACGATCCCAAAAGTTTAACAACTATATTGCGGGACACGATGCCACAAACTAATTACCATTCGTGGGTATATGAGAATATTCGTGATTTGATTATTCAGTTAGGTGTTCACACTGTTCAACTTTCCGATGTTTTTTACTTTATTTATTTTTCTTAGTTTATTTGATTTTGTTTTTCTTGTTAACACATGCCGTACATAGATTTCTCGTGTGGGGAGGCAACCTGTCGAAATTTACATGCCTTCGGCAAGGTTTCTGAATGCTGAATCCTAGGGGGTTCAGGATCCGCGGTCCGGAACAGTTGGTAAAGCACCTGAGAGCCGGTAGGTCCCTTGGGACACGGGGCATAATCCTGGCTTAGAGCTAATGATCGTTGGTACCGAAGCTCCTGCCGTCACAAAATCTGGCGTGACACTCATACGTGTTTCGAGGTTGCACGACGCGTCGCGACGCGGCGTCTCTATACTCTTCTCACTCGTGCCTACTATATACCCATTTGCAGATAAATTGATCGCGAGACGAAATCCGACAGAGTAAATGTATAATGGAGTGTGATGTGCAATTATCCTCGACTCCTCTACGAAGATAGGAATATTAATTTGAGCTCCTTTCACTCTCACGGGATTTCCACGAGACATCTCCGTACATTAAATCCAAGCGTGGTAACCAGAGGGCCGTAATCTGCAAGAAAAAGTGCTGATTCTGCCGTAAGGGCGAAACAAAAATGAATAAATCCCTCTAGTATTACTTCGAAATACTATAAACTAGCCGAAACTTGAATCAACTATTCTAATTTCGTAAAATCGGGACTGCAACCTATCGATTGAAAATTTATACCTCATATATCGATGTCTGGGTAAATTTATAAATTTACTCCTACTTTTTTGTTGTTCACTTTTTTTCGCGCTCTTATTACTTTCGTGATGAACAGCTAGTTATTCCGCATGCTTTGTACATCATACAGACCATGCAGTAGCCAATCTTCAAAGCTTCTCTATATAATCTGAAGGCGACGATCCGCGTAAGAAATTTAACACTTACCTAACAATCAGGGCAGGTTAACTCTACTGACCCAAGTAATTGACCTCGAGATGCTTGGCGACGACCTTTATTAGCTACCGTACATCGCGTCTTAAAAAAAGCAGAAAAAAAATGAATACATAAAGCTTTGATGACACATTCTTACCTACCGCGTGAACAATCATGGCAAATTATCAACGCCTCCGATGGCGTATCTTATTATTTTACCCTCTCATAAAATATATTCTGGGGATCGTAAGAAACGGAAGAAAAAAAAAAAGAATGAAAAAATTGAGAATAATTAATTTATTTTCCAATTTTCAGACCCTCGTTCAGAATACAGATGTCGTGTGCTTAAATATATAATTCAGTTTGCGAGATGAAAAATTTAATTTGAAAGTATAATGTCGTACTTTTTCGAAAAGTGAAAAAAAAAAACACAAAAAACAAAAATAGAAAACCAAAAAAAGCACGACATCTGACGCTAAATAGTTTATACATATTTTTTATCGTAGACCTCATTACTTCCCAAATTGTAGCGTGGGATTTTTTAAATTTACGGAAATATCCGTCTATCCGATGAATGTGAATATTTATTCTTTCACATTTTGTATTCGTAAAACGCGGCTCGCTTGCAGGTTTTACACCTTGTCGCACTTGCGCCTCCACTTCCATTGGGGATAACAACTTCGAGTGTGTATCTATGTATACACCGATGTGCATCGGATATCGTCCTATATTTACCCGGCATATAGGTATATCTATACGTATATATGTAGATGGAGTAAAATCTATAGACATACCCCATACGTGGTGTATGAAGTTATATCCTTGCGAGGAATATAGACGCGAATGCGGCAACATCCATACAACCCCTTTTAACCCACGGGAACGAAGTAACTCGTTCACTTTTATTTCCGAGTCGCTTAGCCAAGCCAGCTTTATACTTTGGTTCGAGGTTCCATCTACAAGACTGGAAGTCTCACCACCACCTGATGTAAGAAAGTTGGTCGTTGTTTTTTCTGTCGTCTTCCTCCTTTTCTTTCTTCTCTCTGTCTGTCTCTCTCTCTCTATGCAATTTTCTTTAGTGCATCTCCTCAATTGTTACAACTGCAAAAGTCATCTTTATATCTGTAATGCAGCTACAGTTAGCGAAATTGTAATATTTTATTTATATCGCAATTTTAGCGGACATAATGTGTATAATTGTATACAATAGACATTAATAAAATTCGAATAAAACAAACAATCAATTTTAATCGGGCAGTAAAATATCATGTACGTGCATTTATTGAGATGGATTATAAAGAGACGCTTACTTCAAATGTGGGAATTGAAAATGTTGAAAAACTACGTTTGAATAAAAAAAAAAACTCCGGATCGGTTGGTATTTACACAGTTTGAAAAAACTTTTGGATTTTATTTTTATAACTGATTGGCAATTTTGTATTTATATAATACGCATATCTATACATACTCGAACTTTACATAGGTCCGATAGAAATCATGAAATAAAAATGACCAATGGTCGGAATCGTGAGCTTCGGATTACATCGACTTTGATTACATGATCCCTATATAGTACTCGATAAATCCGAAGCGGTATAATAATGGAATATATATAATCCCGGATTACGATAAATGATGAAATATGTATAATACTTATATATATGTAATTAAAAGTACCACGATAATCGTATTCCCTATAGAATTATCAGAAAGAATCGAAATAGGATTATGACCGGTATGGAGGAAATAATTTTTACGATTTTGAGAAATCTTGAATTTATCCATAGCTGCGATATAAGTTGAGAAAATAAAATCCACGCTAGTTACATATGTACTATAACGATAAATAATTACGATCGTTAACGAATTACCCGTTGACGAACGACCGTTGTCAAGTTTTCACGGGGTGTGTTGAGCTGTCCTCCTGATTTCCGCAGGGCAACATCTGGCAGCAGCTTCTTTCCTTTCATTTCATCCTGGAATTGGTCAACACGATCCCATTCACCATCACGGTAAGTACTTATCTTTGATACATCAAGAATATGTGCTGCACTTGTATTCTCGTTTCATTCTTTTATGTTGGTTATATTGAGATTGCGATAAGATTTAGAGTTTCTTAGAAAAAAATGTTGTTTTGTATTTTTATTTTCTCCCGACCGTTATCTCACATCACATCCTAAAAAAGCGGTCCATGGAGGTCAGGAAAAGAGAAAATCTTCGGTAAAGTTCCGTAGACGGACAAAAAATATTTAAAGGTCACCCGAAGGGTTTGAAATTTTGGTAATTTTAGATCGTAAAAAATTCATTTTCGAATGAATCCAAAAATTAAATGAGAAAAAAAAAAATGAATGAAACTTTCGGTGTTCATCTTTCTTCGTCACTTTGCTCAACGAAACTAAATGAAGAAAACAAAAAAGAAAAAACTTTTCACGGACTAAAATCTTAAAATTTCGAAGCCTCTGAATTTTCATCCATTAGGTTTCACGTGCTCGATTATACATTATATATAGGTGTATACAACCGATTAGTGAACACCGTCGTGACCCAAGTCAAATTAATTTCTTTGGCAACTACATAATATTAAGATAAAGGGGTTCTAGGATACAGCGTAAGAAGATGAATACATAAACCGTAGTAAATATGTGTAGAATGTGTAGAATGTGTACGTGTACGTGTATGTATAAGAAGGAGTGATTTCATCGGGGATAATGAAACCGGTGGTTAGGTTAGTAGTGAGGGTGGACACCGGACAGTTCATTGGGCTTTTCATCCTAACGAGGTGCGTCGCAAATTAGCCGGTCTAACTCTTATACATATACACAATACCCTGCATACCTAAATACCATGTATACCCCACATACATATATACAGTTAGGAAATTCTACACAGACATAATGGTATTATGCATAATTAGGATAACACCGCTTGAATTTAATTTGCTTACGTCATTAAACTCAACGTTCACGAGTTTCTATAACAGTAAACCTGCTAACACGTGCAAGCTTATTCCTCTTGCACTATGTGAACTAGCTTTGCGCCTATACGGCGGTAAATAGACGGGGTTATGGAAGTGAACGGGTGAAGGGGTTAAGGGGGGTTAAAGGGGGTGGAAATATACCCACCCTCTTGCATAATTCAAAACGTCATGAATAACTTAGTAAACATACTATGTGCCGCAGAGCTCAATGTCGGAGAGAAGATGTCAGGCGTGTCATACATCTACGAATAGAGTTTTGTCGTAGGTGATATCATACATGCATTATACGTTATACACAAGTCTCTTTTTTTATTACTTTACTCTTTCGTTTTTTTTTGTTTTTTTTCTATTCCTCGTGTTTTTTGCTCGACTCTCTAGCTACACCTTGATATTTGATTGAAAATAAATAACGAAATGGTAAATTACGGCACTCGACGTGAACAATTTATGCCCCGGTTTCAGTTTTTTGTAACTGCGATCATTTCAAAGAGCTTATTTATGCAAATTAACTCCGTGATGACCAGCCCTGCAAATATAGCTGCTCTATGGCTATGTTTGCTGATGAAATATTTACCTACATGTAGGCCGGGCTTTTATATTTAAATCGATTTATATACATCCTATGCCGTAATGTGCATCATTATTCCGATGATCGGGTAGTCGTTTACAATTAACGTTTATTAGCTTGTGTCATTAACGTTCATGCATGTATATCGTTATTCAGCTCTTAACAAATCAAAATCACTCGGTTTCACTTCTTTTTTTGTTATTTTTTTACAAGTATAACTGTAACGATTTACATCAGATTTAGAACATCGTTATCGTAATGACTACGGAAAGTTCTACTCACGAGATTCATTCGTATGACATTTGATAAATTTCTGTTTCAGCTTCTCTATCCACCGATGAGAAACCTGTTCATACCGGTATTTTTGAATTGTTGGTTGGCCAAGCATTCTTTGGAAAATATGTTCGTGAGTATGGAAAAGTGGTGTTAATTTTTCTTCGAAATTCACTAAAAGGTGTAAAAAAGAATGAAAGAATAAACAAATAAACAAAAGAAAAGAAAAATGCAACGAAATATTCGACCAAAGGTTTGTCGACGTGTATAATGAATTGACATCTTCTAGAACGATCTTCACCGAGCCATGCAAAAGTCACAGTCAGCATTGAGCCAACAGCTGATGATTCTCAGCGCCACTTTACTCTGCCTCGTATTTACCAGGTGAGTTTGAATTTTCGCGCGTACATCATCCTATTGTACGCCTATTCTAAAAGAGGACAATTATAGTCCTCGATTGAAGAATTGAAATAGCAACTAAAAGAAGTGAAAAAAAAACGAAAATTCTATCTACGTGGAATTCTGATCGTTGGTTGGATTTATTCGCGGTAAATAGGGTGAAAAAACATTCAACCAATTCCGAATCGCAACGGAACTCGACGGTTCGAGTTGACCACAGCAGCGGGTATACCATATATAGTCGTTGGTTTTAAAATGGTGCAACATCGCGTGTTGTGTAGCCGGAATCGCATACACTCTACACATGACCATCCGTCCGTCCGTTTGTTCAATCTCGCATACGTACGGCATTCCCTTTCGTGTTTGTCCAGTACTTTACAGGTACCCTATAACGACATACGTGTTTGTCGCGGAATAGCTACCTACCGCCCGCATGGGTTTTCAGCTACATAATATACATGTACAGAGTTCACCTGAGCTGCGGGTGGTCGGTTTATTAATGCCTTTACTGTGCTACTTAGAGCCTTCGGCCTGTTTCCAACTACACCTTTCCAACTATCCTCAACAGTATAATTCTCTGAACGTTTTGCGCGATGGCTAGTTTATGGGGATTCCATTTCACTGATGCGACGATTCAATCTTGACGGGAATCGGGTCGCTGCAGTGAAAATGAGGTTTCATTCTCATACTTTCAACTGGGACCGAAACTTTAGGGTGAAACGTTTTGAAAAACGTTTGTTTTTCGAACTCCAGACACCGCGTGCTTGAGATGTAGCTTTTTTCATCACACCCGTACCAGAATCTCCATATACAAGCAACGGAATTGGAATATTTTGCGTTCTTTCGAATCTGCCTGCACGTGAAATTTCGTTGTTTTTAGTTTAGTTTATCGTCCCTTGCGTGCGTCGTAGGGCAAGCCGTCCACGCATCGATTTCCGTAACTTCTATACTTATAACTATAAGTGAGAGCCGCACCTAGATATACCTATAAATGTAACCGACTGACCAACGCCGGTAGTTATCGTGACCAGCGTTTACACTGTGTCGATTTAGAAACTTCGTTTTCCAGCTCGCTCTTTTCTTTTTTACTACCGTTTTTCTTCTTTCTTCTCATTCAAAAAGTACAAAGTAGATACTCTCCCCGGAATTGATACTCAATTATTGGTATACCAATCTTCCCAAGAGTTCAGCGACGCACCCTTTTTGAAATTCTGCAGCAAGTTGTTTCTCCCTCTCTCTCCCTGTCGCTCGCTTTCCGCCCCTGAAAAAATTGAATTATTCTGTATATTTTTTATTTTACTCTTTATATCGAAAGTATAGCGAGGGCGGACACCATCACTCCTTACTCAGCTACCCCACGTGTCATTCCGTACCTAAAAAGCTTTTTACTTTATAATATTCGTCAATTATCAGATTTTTTCTAAAGTTAAAAGGGGACCGGCTGCGTTTCGTGTGTGGAAATAGAAAACTAATGATATTGTACAGGCACAATATTTCAATGCTGTCTTATGTACATATGTACGATCTGAAGTTTGGCGAAATGGTGGAGATAAAAACAGAAGTTTCGAGACCTTTTCGGACCAGAGAAATGAATCTTCTTTCCATTTGAAAAAATATTCGATTTTCGGCTCGAGAAATCGTTAAAATTCAAAGACTATAAGATTCGGAATTCGGATGTTTCTTCATCCAGAATTCTCCGATCGAATGTCGTGTGGGTATAAGTAAGAACTACTTAGCCTGTCGCTAGTACTAAGACATTAGAGTTATCACTCCTGTAGCGAAGAGGCGGTTTCGCAACCCGAACTCGTCCTCGCTAGGGTGCTTTCCAAGTGCACTACTGTTCATTAGTACGACGCTTTATTTTAATGTAGTTATGTCAGGCAGCTATTCCCTTGCAGACTAAATGTCAACGACCGTACCGAACTATGACCCTATAAACCTCTGCTGCGTATCTACCTACTCTTCAACTCACGATACATTCACACGGCGAACTATCTTTCAAGGTTAAATAGTCGTCTACTCTAAACTTTACAACCCACTCGCTCTAGAGCTCGAATAGTACGTAGTTTCTGCAATTATAGGTACAACATACGTGTGTCCTAGACAGTTACGTAGGTGCATAGATGCGACGTCTGTGCAACACGAGGTATAAAAAAATATACATTAGTGAGTTCGACCGCACAAAATTAGTTATCGAAGTAGGATGTCCTATAGCTTCATTCCGTGTGTTTCATAATTCCGTATAAGCTGGCAATCGAGAACACAAGAAGTTGAAAAAAACAACAACAAAAAATCAAATTACCCTCGCGTTCATGAAAATTATCAATCGAATGATCGAAAAATCATAAAACATAATATGATCGTATACAAAACCATAAAAAATTAGATTGAATTCCTCCATCGACTGAAGCACGGCGTTTTAATCCAGAACAATCAAATAAAAATACCACCAGCTCTCTATCTCGTATTACGAGACGATATAACTTTCGCGCTATTAGCGATAGCCGTTAATGGTTTATCGTCAATAGTTTTACTCGCAATAATTTTCTCGTCATTCTATTTATACCCACACGTCGTCGATATTTTTATACATATACATATATCAATTTATCGCTGGTATATATAATACATACGATATATACATTCAAACTTGTCTCGGGGTGTGATGATGCGTGGTCGAAAACATTCGACGTTATAAACCCGTCGGGAGATTTTATTTTAATTTCAATGTCCACTTAAAATGTCTGGACTAAACCAGTGGAAAAAAAACAAACAGGAGAGTGAATAAAAAAAGAAAGATGAAAAATAAAAAACAAATACAAAACTTCATTTGGTATGTTAGACAGCACACGTTGAGTTTGATTGACGTCGAGGTGAAAATCCACAACTAGTAGTCGGTGTTTTATATACAGAATGAAAAAATGGAGTAGAAAAACTTTCACGATCGTTCGCGGTGTTTTTCTATATAATTAATTTTGCTGGAAAATCCAAGATTCCATACATGGATAGTATAAAATTATTTTTTTTGTTCTTTTCACATTATACTGGGACATCGAAAACGAGAATAATTTTAATCATGGACATTACTGATATACTGTCATTTTCTATGAACAACAAAAAAAAAACTCTGGATGGTTTTTTTCCAGACACACCCAGATGATGAGTATGATTATTATTGTTATGATTATTAGCAATCCTTCGTTCCAGGACCATGTAAATTGTTCAAGAGATCTCAACCACAACCCTGTACCCCTTGTCACTTGCTTTACTTGACGCGAGAGGTAATCGATATTTCCACATAAATGAATTTAGCAAAATCGTTCCCTTTGCAGCTCTTCTATTCAACGCCCTCCAGTCGTTCGCCATATGTATTTGCAACAAAGAGAAAATCTGGGACAAAGCACATCTTTAGTTAGAAAAACTCCGGGATTAGTCTAGATTGTGTTATAAATTGTTTGTAATAAATTAAATTCTTTTATTGTTTTCTGTTTTTTTCTCTCTTTCTCTCTCTCTCTTTTCATTGACAATAAATATACTCTTACGCAATATTTTTTAAGTTTGAAGATGTTAGTGATGAAAAAAAATAATAGGAAAAAGAAAAGAGCCTAACCAGCTAAAGAAAGGTCGTACAAAAATTATAAAAATTATCAGAGAAACTAGGTTGGTTTTATATTGAATTTGATTTGACAAATAAATTATAATTGTAGACCCCCTTTTTGTGCGGTTGAAGGATAAAAGAGAAATAAGAAAAGAAGAATGGAGTATTCTAAATTAGTTTGATACAACTATGATTAAGTCGGCTATTTTTTTCCAATCGCGTTTTGTACAATTTTCCCACCACTATTTTCTCAAATTATCAATTCTTGTGCGTCTTGACTCCGATAATACTATCTGAATAATTAAGGGGTGAGAATAAATTATAATTCGAAAATAGTTGGTGAGGTTGGCCTCATACTAGTGAGGTTGAATAGTAGCTATCTACACTATATTCATAGTTGCGATGAAAATATTATCACATGCTCTTTTCCGATAGTTTGACTTGTCTGGCGTTGGTGACCCTGTGTAGGCCGAATATAAATATTTAAACGTACTGCGGCTCGGTCATTTCTAATCCGTACCATATTGATCCGATGGTTTAATTATGAAACGCCTAATTCCAATGGCAATGGGGTCGACGACGACGAGGATGTCTTGTCTTTTAGTAAAGCCATAATGCGGCAACCTGCTCTGCGTTCTAACAACTGTTTTTTATCCCTAATTTAACCGCTATACCCTCATGTAGATAATCGAAAGAGTCAAGTCGCATTATTAACACTAATTACTTTTCTAAATCGTGAACAAAATAAGAGCGGCGTCCCTTATCTTACGGCGAACAATTATCGCTCCCGATTGGCTCAACATGTTTTATTCAATTTAATTAGCGACGGAACCGAGAAAAATTCAGTTCATTATTTTCGTGGAAGTTCACTTCTTTTTTTTTCGGTTAACCGTAACAATTGTTTTCGCGGCCTTGTAGAAAACTTTGCGTGCTGAACTGAAACGCTTCCGCGATTAAACTTGTGATTAAATTCTAGCGATCATAAAAAAAAAATATCGCGAAACGGTTTCAGAACGGAATTGTTAATCAGGATAACTTCAACACAAATCATATGTACAACGACGCAAAAATAAATCCTTGTACATTTTTTTCGTAGGTACCACAACAATGATTTTTCATACGGCTTCATTACCTGTGTTATTTTTACTGTGGTAGTTATATTCGTCGTCAAAGGTGCACGTTCAGCTGTATATCTGTAGCCACTCGGAACGTAACCCGTTTTGTTTTCTCTTCTTTTTTTACTAAGGTAGATAATTAGGAGATTTCAACGCACCGAATATGCTCTACTTCTGCACACAGGTTTGTAACTAAAGGGGAACATTAGGAACCATAAAATTAATTGCAAACATATAGGTATAGATCGGTATAGACAGCTTGATCTTTATACGAACCTTGAGAAATCGTGCGACTCGTTAATGGTCCTTTCAAAAAACTTGGAAATTTCTGTAAAATTGTTCTTGTATGAAATCTCGTGTTCGGTGCCCCGTTTTTGCAAAAAATACCCCGTGGTCGTACAACCTGCGCAATTTGAAATCGCAACCGAATTCAACACATACATAAAGTCTACAAACACATAGGCATGAAACCCAACCTAACCCTTCCAAATAGCGCCCTTCCACACCCGATTACATTTTACGACACATGTGGTGCTACCATATAGGTGTAATTTTTTTTTCATTTCAAGTTTCTTTTTTCTCTCGTAGTTTTTGTTTAATTTTATTTGTTCACATGAATCGTTGTACACATATGTATATGTACAACAGTTCCGAGAGCTTAATACAGAAATGAAAATGAAAATATAAAAATTCTCGGGAAAGGTATAATTTAATTTTCACTCACTAACCTTCTAGATACCCATCCAACTTTTGCAGGACTTGCTGTAGATGTAGAACCCCGCTGCACATTAATCTTTCGGTTAACCCCTCGACCGGGGATTTCTCTACTTATTATACTGTCTGAATATACAGCTGCCTCATGCCAACGCTTGGCACACACGTTATAAACAAAAACTGAACAGGTGTCGAATAGTTCAGCTAAACTCTCAGAGCTTGCGCTCAAGGGATAATTAATCCTCCGCCACGAGCTAAATTTCAGACAAATTTGCGGCTGCTGCAGAACTTCTTTTTTTTTCTCTTTTTTTTTTTAGGTGTTTTTTTTTTTATTTTATTTTATTTTTTTTAATTAACGAGTGTAAGATAAATTTGCAATTACAGAATTTGGTATGTAAATCCATGGTACATGCATAATGGATTTGACGTTTATAAATATATACATATATTTGGAGGTACGATCTAATTATTCAAAAATAAAACTCTGGCATCAGCGGAAAATCTGACTTATGGTGCTGTTCGACTGGATGTTGCTTTAGCTTATATGAAAAAGTGGACGCGGTTAAATTTTGTTCGAATAAATTAACATCCGAATTCCCGAGTTTTTTTTCCCAAAGATGCTAAATATTTGATTTATACTTGAGATCAAACCTCTGAAATTGTTTCGTTTCAATGATTTCAATGAAAATACAGATTTATATTATTGATATAAAAATTTTGAAAAACTTTTCAGACACTCAATTTCGGCTGCAATGATCGCTGATATACATTATATATTCGTTTTTTTTTTATTTCAGCGACATCGACAAAAACTTCATTGAAAGATTCAACAATCATTGTTCGTGTATGAAACATGTCTGTATATATGCATGCGTGGAATAAACTGCGAAGAAACCTTCGCTCGTTAAATACATACGTGTACCGACACATAGTTTTGCGGATTCTTACAAATAGTTGTAGAACGCAATAACGATGTTCTCAGGGAATTCGAATCGCAATGGGTATAACAAAAGAAAAAAAAGAGAGAGAAACAAAACGAGAGAAGTTTTCACGACGCCATATAAGTTTGCGCTCGGGCTATATTTTTTATATTATATATGTATACTTATACTATAGAAAAGAATTTGTGAGATCGAAGGCGAGTTGGAGCCGTGCTTTTAGTAAACTTCATTTTTATTTTACATTTTTTTTTTTACATATTTCCTTCCTTTTTTATTTGCTGAAACCTGATTTTCGAGTACTCAGGTGCGGATAATATGCAAAGCTGGGAAAAGTAAGGAAGTATAATATAGCCCGATGGACGACCTTTTCCATCTAGCTTCCCACGCGCAGGTAGTAGTCGAGGGGGAACAATTGTTTGGTTTTAAAGTGGTTGAGGTAAAAATTATTTCCACCAAAAGTACTTCCACCGGTGGCTTTGTGCAATGGTTGAGCTTTTGATTTCCTTTCACTCTCATTTAGGTACCATTTTTATATTTTATTCCTTGGTTCTCTTTTTCTGAAAAATAATCTTGTGCAGATAATAATAAAATTCTTTGGAAAATTCTAATACGTGTATGGAAAATATATTTGCACGTATACTAATATAGCAATCATAAACGTATTTTTAACTTTCTTTCAGCGTATGCGGGATACAACATTTTCAACGAGCTGGGCATAGACATCTTAATCTTTTTCAAAGCACCTATTACGTCGTAGTTACATTTTCTACAGTTGGTTACGGTGATTTTGTACCGGATATTTGGCCATCGCAATTATACATGGTCATCATGATTTGCGTCGCATTAATTGTACTCCCAACTCAAGTGAGTTTATTTATATTAAATCAATTGTTACAGAAATCTCCGCCACGAATCTATCAATGAAATGACTCGGTCAAAGTTAACTGTCTTTTTTATCAATTGTTTTATTCAAAAGAAAGAATACAAAAAATCCCGTGGTTTCGCAATTTACTCGTGTTTGAAATTATGCAGTATAATTCCCTAAAAATTCTATGAAACAAAGTAGGAAATAAAAAAAGGAACTAATATCGTGACGAAACACGTTGTAGTCTTGGAAAACAGATTTTTAATAACTCCAAAGCTCCGCTCTTTGAATCCCTTCTTTTTCTATTCGCGACTTTTTTTTATAGTATATAGCCCCAAGCTTATACGGCGGGACGAGTTGCAGAGATCAAAAGAAACTTGCAATATAAAGAGCTAGATGCAAACATTATTATTATTTTTATTATTATTACTATGATCATTCATTTATTATCATTTTTATTCTCAAGCAAAATGAAAAGGTTATGGGAACAAATAGAATAATTAGCGCCAGTCCAGACAGTAATCCCATTCCATGTGTAGAAAGGCAAATTGCAGGTATATATTATTTTCTTTGGAAAAATCACAACTAATTATCTTTTAAATGTTTGAAAAAAACCAAAATTTTTTTTTCTTCAAACTCAACTGTAAATCGTAATTGCCTGCTGCACTGGCGGTACAACCAATATTCATCTACTGCAACACCCTTCAGATTATATTCTATACATATAAATTGTCTACATATACATTGTATTATCCGATTGATCTTTGACAAGAACTACCGTTTTTTTTTTTTGTTATTTTTTTCAATTTTATTTTGCCCTTTTTTCGCACTTTTCGCGAAAGTGAGATGGGATGAGAAGGGCTTTGCGTCGACCACTTGGCTTTAATTAAATTCGAAATTCGTTTTCCCGTGAATTTACCTACCAGTATTTACAAGGGATTTGTTGCAACTGACAGGATCGTTGGGTGAATACTACTAACAGGCAATTCCCAGGCTAAAAATTGCATATCAATGGAGTACCTGTTTGAGTTTATATTCGACGCGATATGTTCGTTCGCTGTTATATATAAGTTAATGGATTTGAATCTACCATTTTAATGCGAGATCAAATTTTTATCTGGTCCTCATTGGGAGAAAGTTTGAAGTTTTTCAAATCTTATCTCTGAGTTTCTGGAAAAAAAAGACCGAAACTCAAACGTGATCAAATTTTACAAAATAATGTTTCGTTCTCGATGAAGAAAACTCAGAGGGCGAGACTGAACGGTGTTTGACTTTACTAAAATAAGGATTACCCAGCTGTTATGCATATTATATTGAATGAATAATTTTAGTTCAACTTTAAAATCTTGACAGTTTGAACAGCTGGCTTTCACGTGGATGGAAAGACAAAAGCTAGGGGGTTCTTACTCATCTCATAGAGCTCAAAGCGAGAAACACGTTGTAGTTTGCAGTACAACTTTGCAAGCTGATACAATTATGGATTTCTTGAACGAATTTTATGCACATCCGCTGCTTCAAGTAAGTTATTATCAAATTCTCTTCATTTACAGCTAAATTTTTCAAATAGTTTCCTGTAATAGAAAAAAGATCAAACAAAAACTAACTACTATCATGTTTCGTTTCTCATTTCACTCATCCAGGACTATTATGTAGTCCTCCTGTCGCCGATGGAACTTGACACGACGATGAGAATGATCCTGCAAGTTCCAATTTGGGCACAGAGGGTAATTTATATCCAAGGATCTTGTCTCAAGGACGGTGATCTTGCAAGAGCAAGAATGAACGAAGCTGAAGCATGTTTCGTTTTAGCTGCCCGAAATTACGCCGACAAAACTGCCGCTGATGAGCACACTATACTGAGGTGAGTGCTGTTTTTTTTTCTTCGTTGATTTTCTTTTTATAAAAGTAATTTTTTTCATGCGATATGTATTTTGTCTCCAATATAACTGAAGTTATTCAAAATGGCATTTTTCTCTCAATCAGCTAGCTTTGGCTTGAGCTTCAGCTTGAATCATCGTGAAACGTCGTTTAATTTTTATTTTTCGCAGATCCTGGGCGGTAAAGGATTTTGCACCGGCAGTTCCTCAGTACGTCCAAATATTTCGTCCGGAGAATAAACTTCATGTTAAATTCGCTGAACACGTCGTATGTGAAGATGAATTTAAATATGCTCTATTAGCGAATAATTGTACCTGTCCAGGAGCCTCAACCCTGGTCACTTTGCTTCTTCATACATCTAGAGGACAGTGAGTATAACAATGATACATCAGTTCTTGTTTTTAACAATCTTTGTTTTCAAAGAAATATTGTAACCGCATTTCATGAGGAATCGTTTATGCTACAGTTGAGAAATTGGTTTCAGAGAAGGCCAACAATCACAGGAAGAATGGCACAGACTTTACGGGAAATGTTCCGGTAACGAAATCTACCACATAATACTCGGGGACAGTAGATTTTTCGGTGAATACGAAGGAAAGTCATTCACTTACACCTCTTTTCATAGTCATCGAAGATACGGTGTTGCTTTAGTCGCCGTACGTCCCGCGGAACTTCCTGAATTCTACGAAGACACGATTCTTTTGAATCCAGGTGAATGGAAACTAATTTTTTTACAAACATGTCTTTCTTTATTTTGTTTTTCTTTGAGCCGGTTTCTCACATTCGTTTTTCTCGCACCAGGTCCTCGGCATATAATGAAAAAGACAGACACCTGCTACTACATGAGCATTACAAAAGAAGAAAATTCTTCCTTCGTTGTGGCAAACCACCAGAGCGGTTTACCCTCGGATCAGCCATCCCAAGTTGTAGTTGAGACCAAACAGGATTCTGGTGGAACCGGTGGAAATACTGGAACAGGAGGCGATGGAACAACATTGGCACCTCCAACTCAAGGAGGGAATGGTACAGCAATGAACATCGGTCCAGAAGTCCTCCACACGTACCGCTACAAAAACAACAGTTATCACACCTTGAGTGAAACACCTTTACAGGCCTGCATGGGGAGCCAGGGAAATGGGCATGGTCAAAATAAAAATTTTTACCATTTACCAACACCCCAAGTCATCTTGCAGGCTCCCCTTAGCACGCCTACTACTACTACTACTACTACTACTACTACTGCTACTACTACTACTACTACTACTACTACTACTACTACCACACTTGACCAACACCAAAACCTACTTGCATCCGATGTTCACCGTGAGTGTTGCATGCGCCATATCAGCTTTTTCTTTCGATTCTCCGTTGATTTAAAAAAAATTCTACAAGTTGAAAGCAAGTTCATGACGTAGTTCAATCACTGAACGCTGATGAAGATAAAACTTAGTGAAATGTCATTTTATTTTTTTTTAATATCTCTTCTGTGCAGGTGGTTCAGATATCGTTGATATGTATAACAAGGTATAACTGAACAAGTTTCTTTTGCAATCAATTTATGTCGTTTCAGATTGTTTCAATAAATTAATTAAGAGCGATCCCTGTTCAACGTGTACTTAGTAAGGGTGGCAATTTTTTCAGCTCTGTTTTCTAATTACAGGTTTCAATTCAGAAAGCAATATTTGATTACGAACAAAGCATCTTTGCTAAATATTTCTTAGGTTGACTAGAACTTTTGTAAGGATCTTCTTTTATAAGCGATCAATAATTTTTTGTATGAGATTTCACAGCATAAGATAGAACTGAAAATGCTGTTAGCCTGAGTTGACCTCATAATAAATGTTGCTTTACATGTACATGCTGAAATTCACTTATAACAAACAGAATATATTTTAACAATAATTAGTCTTGCGTCATAAAATTGAATTTATTATTTATTATACGTCTGCAAATGATATGTCTATACATTATTGTGCACCCTTTTATCAGAGTAAGTTGATTGGCATGAATAGATGATAGAACAAGGTATCATTCAATGTTTCATGGATTAGTTGCCATGTAGCCCACGATCAAAGCTTTTGTCGTACGAACCCAAAACCTACTAACATGAATAATTATATGGAAAAGACTTCACTTTGTTTATTATACTCGCCTAAATGTACGTGTCTAGAAAAATGTCAATATTCCAGCCATGTATCTGGACCCCGGGGGTGCAGGGGATTCAAGACAATATCTGAAGGAAAGTGGATCGTCACCTCAAACCCTCATGACTGGGAATCACCTCGATGTACCAAGATCTGTTGATCCAAATCCAAATCTTTTAAGCCCTGAAATCCTGACTCAAAGAAGAGGTGAGCGTTCGGAATTTTCGTGACGGATTGAAGAACGATCTAATATTGCGTTTCTAAATATCGATTGCCAGGAAGTAGACGCCCAAGCATCCTTCCAGTGCCGGATATGTTAACGAGTTCAACGTTACATCTTCCTGGTCAAGAATCTTTGGATCATGAAGGAGATGAATCCGAGGACGAAATGGACGACGACGTACCCTGGAGATCGCCTAGCGAAAAAATAGCGTGAGTAATTCATTAGTGAAGAAATTTAGAAGAATCTATTTTCAATTTATCCGATCGATATTTGTATTACATTTCATCGTTATTATGATGTATATATATATGGTGATTCACCAGAGGTGTCCGAATAGGCGGAGACTAATCGACGTCATTGCTGGTGCGACGTGGATTCTGTGGATTCTCTCGCTGTTCATTGGCTATAAAGCGAGGCATGACGTCGATTAGTCTCCGCCTATTCGGACACCTCTGGTGACTCACCCTGTATATGTCGAAATATTTAATGGGCTGCATAAATATCTAGAACCCTTTGCATAAGGGAAATGAAGATTACCTTATACCGCTTTTTTCCAACTATTCTACTGGTATAGTCTATACACATACTATAGTATATAAAAAGATAAGTTGAGATTAAGAAGAGAAATCTAAGTCTGTTGTAGAAGAAAGAAAAAAAATCCTGCCATTATAATTCTACGACGCTTTCAGATAAAAATATTTCGTATCATTGTCAATTTCGCACAAAAAATTAAAATAAACGATAAAGTGAGAATTATTTTGTGCACAACCGTAACGCACGTATTATATAAGCATGAATGGCTGTTTCCAAATATTATATTCAATCTATGAGGCTGATAATTAATTTAATACACTGGCAAAAATAAAATCGGGCTTCAAATATCACTAGCAATTAATATTTCAAATTAATCTGCTGTTATTTTATTTTCATTTTCTTTTTCTTTTTCTTCATAGTTTTTGATAGATCGAATATTCTTCTTATGCAGGAAAGTCAAAATTTTCCTAACGCTAGATAGACAAAGTGGATTATAAATATAAATAGTTTATAGAGTTGGAATAATCTTTGTGCAGTATAATTTCGCAAAGTGTATATAGAAGAATATATCGTGGATTAAAAAGTGACTCTTTTCTAAAAATATTATTTGACGTATGCAAATGTGATGTTGCATTGCTGTTTGATGCTGTCCTGCCTGCCACCTTAATTAAACCCTGTGGATGTTTTGATGTCTTCCCCCCGCATCACCTTTGTGTGCGCCTTGCCACACTTTATCTACTTTGAATTCAACCGGTACCGGCTGCCTCGCAGTCTTCGTGGGTAAGTTTTCAATTTTTGCAACATCATTAAATACACAATTATAATCATGGCTGATATTCGCGTAAACTAGCTCATACATATTATAGATACCATAGATTGAATCACAAATTGCATATTTTTCCATTTTTCCCGCACTCTTACACGAGCTTTTCTTTTTACTCGGTATGAAAAAATAATTCTGATTTAAGAAACGATATTTTTCGGAACTTGGTTACAGGATAGTCAAAGGATTTCCACCGGTTTCACCTTTTATCGGAGTTTCCCCGACGTTGTGTTATCTTCTTAAAGAAAAAAAACCACTTTGCTGTCTGCAGCTTGCACAGGTTTGTGCATGATAAAATTGTTATATTGCCTAGAACTGAACGATCACAAGTGTTTCCTTATGTTTATTCTTTATTCCTCTACAGGTCTGCGAACACTGTTCGTATCGGAACGCTAAAGAATATAACTGGCAGAATAAAACGATAATATTAGCTGCCGACTACGCTAGCAACGGAATATACAATTTCATAATTCCACTGCGAGCGCATTTTAGGTAAATGTGAAGCTTCATCGTGTTTTATCTTTAAATATAGGTACTATAAATTCTATTAATTTTTTTTTTAGATCAAAGACGTCTCTGAACCCGATTATCCTGCTGTTGGAAAGGCGACCAGAAATTGCGTTTCTCGATGCAGTTTCGTATTTTCCTTTAATCTATTGGATGCTGGGGTCTATCGATTGTCTCGACGATTTACTGAGAGCTGGTATAACCCTAGCAGAAAATGTCGTCGTTGTAAATAAAGAACTCAGCAATTCTGCCGAAGAAGACAGCCTGGCCGACTGTAACACGATAGTCGCTGTGCAGACGATGTTCAAGTAAAGAATTTTTATGACTATTTTTTCGAATTATAAAAGAATATAGGGTTTCAGGGGGTGTTTCAAAGAATTACGATGCTCCTTCTAAGATCTGAGTGGTGACTGGTTAACTTTTAAAACGCTCCCGAATTTTTAGTTTTATCATAATTCAAAATCAGGGGGAAAAATCTGATTTCTTCAAATTTTAAATAAATTAAAGATATGCAGAATAAATTTTTGATTGGCAAATTGATCCAATTATGGGGAATCACCTCATACTTATTGTGTATCATGGGTTGACAGATTCTTCCCTAGTATCAAGAGCATAACGGAGCTGTCCCAATCGAGCAATATGAGATTCATGCAGTTCCGGGCTCATGACAAGTATGCCCTGCATCTCAGCAAAATGGAAAAGGTACTCCTCAGTGCTACTTCCGGTGACAACTACTCCGATGAGCCTCCGATGGGCTCCCCGGTAACATAATATCACTCACTCTGATCTCTGATTGACTGATTTATTAATCGCTACAAACTGTTAATTATACTACTCACCGAAAAGAAAAATTATACAAATATGCTCCACGTGCGTGAAGAGCTCTATTTCACTGATTCACGCTATAAATTCTAGAACATGCAGTTGTTTCACTGTATGGCATGACTCTTTTATTATTCTTTTCAAAAACCAACAGCTGCTTATGGATGAAAAAAAAAGAGCTTTTTGGCCGTTCGTCAAGTGATGTAAATGAACGGCCACAAAACATACAGTTTGAGGCACCTGTTTGGATAGAACGCTAATAGAAACTTAGAGGCTTTGAAAATGAATTATTTTTACTAGAATAGCATTTTTATGATTGGAATGAATTTTATTTACTGGATCAGTATTAAAATTGCTATTATTGCATACCCGCGTGGAGGTAGATAGCACTAAACGTTCTAATTCAAAGAACAATTAGTCTATTAATAAATTTCAGAAACTTTAGGATAGAATAATCAAAAATGCATACATCGGAGTGTGATCATTATCCCTAGGTCTTGACAGATTCGTGGAATGAAAAAAAGTCGAGAAAAAATTGTAAATATGTAATAACACACTTTTGCGTTGGCACCTTGTTCTAATTAGGATTTGTAGCCGTGTGTGTAAAAAAAAACAAAAGAAAATTTGAATTTTCTTGAAAAACTTATTCAACAAAATCGCCCGTCTTTGCAGCATGACATTGTAGAAAATATTATACTTCACATCATAAAAACGCTAATTATTTTCCATATCTCATTTCTTAGAGAGAAAAGGAACGGGGTTCGCACATATCGTACATGTTTCGTCTGCCATTTGCAGCTGGAAGTGTATTCAGCGCATCAATGTTAGATACCCTTTTGTATCAAGCTTTTGTCAAAGATTATGTCATCACATTCGTAAGACTGCTACTAGGTGTCGATCAGGCACCAGGATCTGGTTTTCTCACTTCCGTAAGTATCCAGTGTTCTTTAAACGATTGAAATAATTAACACCTTCGACGTTCAATTTTTCAGATGAGGATATCTAAGGACGACATGTGGATAAGAACGTACGGCAGACTCTATCAGAAATTGTGTTCAACGACTTGTGAAATACCAATTGGTATTTACAGAACGCAAGATACTACAGTTACCGAAACCTCGCATGTGAGTGATAATTAATTTTTTCAGCATTTATTTATACGTTGACATTACATATCATTATTCAAAGTCATTTTTAGAAGGCCGAAAATGTGAATATTCTACGTGAGTAGCGCATGGCTGGGTTTTCTTCCTCTGTTCCATTCACAGAAACATTTATCAGCAGCAATCAAATAATCATTTTGATATAGAATTCTAACGGCTATGTAAAAAAGTTAATCACATTGTACATGTTTTCGATAGTTTTTACCAAACTAACCCTTCATCCTCTCTACTATTCATTGTGCGTCGTGCACTGAAGAAAAAAAGAAAAGA
Source organism: Athalia circularis (assembly GCA_963978495.1). Taxonomy (NCBI): domain Eukaryota; kingdom Metazoa; phylum Arthropoda; class Insecta; order Hymenoptera; family Athaliidae; genus Athalia; species Athalia circularis. Next base: position 11,941,000 of record OZ021700.1, on the reverse strand, counting down.
AATTTCGAATAAAAAATTGCTGCAGTGTTGTCTCGTGTATCTGTTCTTCATTTGGCGGTGACTGGTGGCTGGGTCGTAGTAAGGGTAGAATTGCTTGTCATTTAACAGGGTGACTCAGATGCAGAGAGTGACGCTGGTGTTGGCGTAACATATAAGATCCGACATTCAGCGGCTGCATCTTGCTTAGCTAATTGCGCGACACGAGACAAAGGTGCTTCTGCAGTGAGTACTGATGTGGGTTGTTTTTTGTTTTGTTCTATTTTTTGATGTATTTCTTTATTTTTCATATTTTCATCGTCATACGTCATCTATTTTTTTTTTCACCGTGCACGTGAATTTTTTTCATGCTCAGCTGTACTACAATTTATTTTCTTCTGAATACGATTTAGTGCACTTGCATTCATACAGGGAAAATGAACCAGAAGCTATATTTGTGCTGATTGAACATTTTTGTTCTTTGGTTTTCAGTATTCGGTAAGTCTTGGAGATGAAGCCCGTGACAACCACGCTCAGCAAATAGAACGTGCGGAGATAGCGAATCTGGTGAGATCGAGAATGGAATCTTTAAATCTACCGGTAGCTGATTACGACGATGTATCGGAAAAACGAAATTCATTGTCATATGTGATAATCAATCCTAGTTGTGACTTGAAACTTGAAGAAGGAGATATAGTTTATTTAGTACGTCCTAGTCCATTTTCAGCTCAAAAAACATTTGAAAGACATAATTCTAGGAGAAAAAGTAATATTAGTTTTTGTTCGGCACAATTAGTGGCTCAAATGAGCGCGGCTGTTGCATCTGCAGGAATTGGCGGCGGCCCTGGGAGCCGGCGAGGTTCGGGGATTGGGTTAGCTAGGGCGCCACCTCTTGGAAATACAAAATCAAATTCTCTCTCTTTACCGGACAGTCCCACTGTAGCCGGTCAGCTCCGGGGCCGTTCTAATTCGTTGAGGGTAGTCGATGACATTTTGCTGAGACGTAGCAATTCGCTTAGACAGGGTCTTACTACGAGGAGGAAAAGTAGCCTCGAAGACATTGGTCTTGGAGCTTTATCTCATCCGTCAAATCACAACCCAATTAAAATTGCTTTAAACGGTTCTATCGGCTTAGAGGTCACTCCGCCGGAAGAGGGTACTCCCGGAGGTGGCGCTAGTAACACCGGAATCCTCGACGTAGGGTTACCATCCCTATCTGCGATGGGTGGTAGTGGCCTTGGCCCTTCACTCGGAGCAGGTCTCGGTGGCTCCCTGGGAGGTCTTTACGATCCACCTTCCCTCCAAAGTCCCATGGGACCGCCTCCGATGCAAATTCAAGGGAGCTCGCAAGACCCACAACACATTCAAGGGACGATAGTATGATACAACCTTATGTGGGGACGCCGGCTATCTAGCGTAGTTCGGAATAAATGGCTGTAAAAACGTTCCCACATAGTTAATTAAAAAAAGTATATAGGTATATATACACAGTAGAAACGCCACTTTATATACCACTCTATCAGACTTATGTAAATATAGATTATTGATTAGATCATGATTCAACTACTAGGAATTACGATTATTAATTCACTACAAGAACAATAAGGCAATGAGGGTAAATAATCAATGATACGTTATAAAGAATATCTGCTTTTCACGAGTGTTTACGATATTCATAAATATTCCCTTGAAATGCGAGCACATTCAGAGATAAATACTAGAATTTACATATTCTGGTTGACTACACCGAAAGCTTATAACAGCCAATGGCCGACGTTTATTCTTGAGAAAGTAAAAGTTGCATACGATCCCTTGCTCTTCATCAGTATATGATCGATGCATGAAGTAATCAGCGATCCAATTCGTCAGCCTCATTTTATACCTTAGAGATGCGGCGAACACCAAATAACAATAACAAAAAAAGATGACAAAAAAACAGAAAAAAAGGAAGGCAAACAATATTTTGAAGAATAGATTATTCCAGCGCACGATAATTCCATGTAATATGAATGATAGTAAAGACTCCACGACTTGATCATTTTTATACTATGAAACTTAGACGAGTATGACCATTTTATTCATATCGTGATTATATCGCATAGAATTAACTCACTCATTACGTCTAATATAATTACCCATAAATTACTAATTTAGGCCGAACTCTGATTCCTTTCAAATCTACTGTCAGAATTTGGCAAGCTTTATAGAGTGAAATTATTCTGCGATTAAAGTGAAGATATAAGAAATGAATTACTAAATAGATTGAATAACTAATGGACGAACAATATCAAAAAATGGGTAAGAAAAAAAAAATTATGGCTTCTCTTTCAAGACAGGCCTATAATTATTATCACTTACAATTAGGAGACACCCCAAGGGTAAATAATACCTTAGATAAATAATATGTTCATATTTTATTTTTATATAATAATATGATTATAAGATATATCAGATCATCACATGACCATTATTAAATTCAATACAATAAGTAGCTAACATTTTCGAATAATTTTACACTCCATCACTTAGTTAAAACATACTACATCACATTTATGTGTCATCCCCCGAGATGAGTCTTAATTAGATATATTTCAAAATTTTATTCGTTAACGATGAACTGATTATCAAAATCGTATTGATATTTCACTACATTTATATAAGATGATATAAATTTTATTGTAGAAATCAATTAACTAGTTCTCCTAAATGAAAAATTATAATGTCCAAATGATCGCGACGCCATATATTCAATCATATAGAAAAAATAAACAGAAGAAAAAATGTTTTGAATGGGGCCATCAGCTTATTAATGTCATTATTTTCGACAATCTTTTCCGTACGATTCAATTTTTGCCAAATGAATGAGAAAATAGTAATAATATTATTAATAATAATACTATTTATAATGATAACAAAAAGAAAAGAAAACCTTTCAATCTCTGAACCAGAGACAATCTGTTTAGGGCCACAGAAAAGTCGAGGCCGACCGTGACCAATTTATGAAATATTTTACGGATTCGTTGAATTGAATTATAAATTTTCATCTCGCACAACACTGTTCTGATTATTCCAAATCATATAATTAATTTAAGTATCAAGTAATGATTAAGCTTAATTTTTGACCTTTTGAAAACTATAACTATTCGTTCTGTCAAATATTTATCGTATACTTATATAATGTTGAATTGAAGCCACCTTTTAACCTAGTAAATTATAACATTAAACAAATTACAATAGTGATAATATGAACAAGAACAGCAAAAATAATATTCCTTACACTGCACGAATTTTAATAAAATTTTTTGAATATCCTGAAATTTATAGATAATTTGAATAATATAAAACTACGATGCAGTGAATTATTTAAAAAGACACGTTTAATCTGCTTGAGGGTTCAAAAATTCCTAACAATTTAAATATTTAATAGAAGAGAGAAAGAAATTATAATGATAACGGTGATTAGCGGAAATACAGATGTTATAATAATATGTGATCATGGCAACAAAAAAAAATATATATGTACATAGACAACTGAAATTATATAAATGCGAAAATGTGTGACCTATAGAAATTTTCAATTATATAATATAATATTAATAATAATAAGAAGGTTATAACTCAGTATATCCCATCGTAAATTAACGAAAATATGTATTTTGGTTTTTATATATACAAAAAAAGCAGAATTATAGTTGCCGATTTCATCCGATAACTACCTACCTACATTATACATGATATATAAAACATACACGTCATAACGATGATGTATTTCGAAAATGATAATCGGAAAAATATTTACCCAAATGAAATAGAATATCGAAAAGTGTACCTATACATATATGTCATATGCATACAACGTATAGGTTGTATGCATATAATGTAGAAAATATGTACTTTGGTAAAAATAATTGTGAATTAAATAAGCCAGTTATCTGAAATCCACTTGGAATAATAGGATCTTTTTTTCTTTTTTTTTTATCTTATAAAATATATACCTTCTACCTGCATTGCTTATTTCGCGCATAATAATTCACGATACTATAACCCCGGAATAAATTTAGTCTACATCAAACATTTGAATGTTTTTTCTTTCTTTCAAAAATAATTATTCAGATTTCATGCTGGATTTTAGATTGATGTATCGAAATTCAAGATATACACCACATTATTATAATTACATGTTGTAATATAGGCTGTTATGATGATATAATTATAATATACGATATCCATCCCTCGACCAGAAACTGTAAACTGCTGTACGTAATGTAAAAAAAAAAGAATATATATGATAACTATGAATAATAATTTGTAGCATAATGTAATACGCATACCATAATATGGGGGTAAGTTTATTATTATGATTAATTTACTGCAAAGTCAAAAATAAGTCTTTTCCTATTACCGTCAATAATTTAAGCTCCGATATTTGAATATATTAAAAATGCTTCAATTTTTTTTTTGGTTTTGTTTTCGGGAGTCACTTTAGTATGCATAAATATATCGTTTTTTAAGTGATGAATAATCACATGGAATGTTTATTACTATGTAATATAAATACAGGATTTAGTCATTATAAGCTATCTATATATAGGTATATATTAACAAGATTATTTGTAATATTGTGTTTCTAAATGTGTTGGAAGTGCGAATCAATCATCACTTTGGTTTTAATACATTTTCAGTAAATTGACCGACGATATTTCCTCGCGGATAATAACAGGCTACCACGACACAGGTTCCGTTTTTCCGCGCCATTGCGATACCCATATCTGTTGTATTTCGCCATACAACTTGCGTGAAGTGACCTGAAAACAATGAGAGAAAAAACCAAAAATTATGAACAAATAAGAAACATGCCATATCCTTAGATTATAAAAAAAATAATATTTGAATTTATAACTCACAAGTGTTCAGAATTCTCGGCTCTGAAGCGTATTTGTGATCCTTTTTTTCCGAGTACCATTTCGCGACAACCTCTCGCGCGGAAACAATAAGTTTCGGGTCAGAACTGTGCATGGAATAAATATTTTCACCATAAGGCGAAGCTGTTTGATGTACGAGCTTGTTCGTTTGGAGAAGATTTTCCGCCCATGCCTACATATTTTGTAGATTATAAATTATGGTGAAAATTATTATCTACTATTGATGAATTCGATGATCAATTACCTTGGCGGCAGCTGTTAGTTCGGAGTTGAGTCTGAGGTCAGGAACTCTATGCTTTCTACGATATTCGTTGTGAACCATAAGAGCTTCCTGTTGCCAAGCGGAATCGGTAATCTGAGTAAGTTGGACGGTAAAATTTCCGTTTTTCTTTCCGGGGGAAATAGCACCTCCCGGAGGAGGAACGTTCTCCGTAAAACTACCCAAGAAATTTCCAGCCGGATTGTAATTGCAAACAACGTATATTTCTCCGTTCCGATTCCGAGCCATACCAACACCTAATTCTGCACTATCGCGCCATACGACCTGCGTAAAATGACCTGATTTTAAGGTAGTTGGTTCCTTGCCGTACTGGTGCTGCGCTTCTTCCGCGTACCTGAAATAAATAATTAAAAGAACCTTATACAAAGAGAAAAAAAAAAGAAATAAAAAAGTACGGCCTATTTCAAAAATAATTTATATCCCACCATTCGTTCACAGGCTCCTCTCCGTTCACCACTGTTTTTGGATTCGAGCTCCACATGCAGAAAAGATTTTCCCCATGATCAATGTTCGTTCTGTGTTCTAAACGACCTTTAGATGCAAGAACGTTCGCCCAATCTTGGCTCGATTTGCACATCTGTAGAAAAAAAAATTAATAAATAATTGAATGTGTAGCAGACTATTCAAATACTTGAGTCTTGGATTCTTCTTTCTAGAATTAATTGCAAAATGATAACTGCATGATTGTTATTGGCAAATGAATTTCAGTAGTTTGTCTTTAATGTTTGGTCGATTGAAAAAAAGTAAAATTCATCTGCATAAACCTAATAACGTAAGTTGAAACGAGTTTGAGCCGTCACTCTAATTTTCATTAATCAATCGGTGTTAATAGCTCGATAATTAATAGGGTGATTATCAGACACTGTTCACACTAGACGAAGATAAATAATAAACTCAAATTGCATGGAATACATATTACGGACTAAAATTAGATTAATCAACGATTTTATAACCTGTTTATTGATCCTGAGCGGAGGAACACCATGGCGAGCTCGATAAGAATTGTGAGTATCGAGACAGGAGTCAATGAATTCCTTTGAAGGTCCTTCAGATCTACGCACAGATGTTTTACGTTGGTCAGTCTTTGTAATCTACAAGAAGATGAGAGAAAAAGACCAAAAATAAAACATTATTTTGTCCGATGATTATATTTTCCATTAAATTTTGCTATATTTAATAGATACATAATTTTCTGATCAAAGGTTTTATGCTTTATATAAATGTGGAAGACTAACGAAAAGCATTTTCCCATATTATGTAACCGGTATAGCTTGTTATAGATTTATTTTAGACAAATTTCATAATGAAATTGTTATGAATAATTCATAACCCCCACGAGTTAGCTGTTGTTGGGAAATCAATTTGAAAGTGAAGTTTTTCCAAAGCTTACTCGCATATACTAGACCGTAGATTGAAAAAAAATAGAAATAACAAGTGAAAGAAACCGGTGCTGTACTTCCAATTCATTCGACTTCGCATGATCATGTCGATGACTCAAGTCACGATTTCCTTTAGTAGGTTTTAATAGCGGTTTAGATCTACAGTGGATCGGTCAACCGGTAAACCAGCGTCAGTGATCTACTTGATCCGTGCACGAATTACTGTCAACTATACGTACATATATAAAATCACGTTCCAACTAGGTACGGTATATGGGACATTTTGCGACCAATTAACCTGCGCATCCAAATTTCGCATTTTTTTTTCAATAAATGTTTATAGAGTCATTAATCTAGGTGATCCCTGCGTAAGTTTCATTGAAAATCTTTTATCTGATCACTAATTGTAAGTTGGAAATAGAAATCAGTGTCAATCGATTTTTGGATTTGTAAAAAATATCCTTCAAATGGGTACATCATCTGTTCTATATGAATCATTCAAAATTTTCACGTAAAAGTGAAATAGCTGAAAACTATTCCGACGAAAGCTATCAGAAGTTTGGAAATTGGGATTACTGTCAATGAAAAGTCTTCAACTACCATATGAAAAACAGTTGTTCGATCACGATTATTTGCAATGCTGTCAAATTTGATATTTTTATGTATACCTCTGGTTTTGTTATCGGAAGTGAATCTGCGTATCTTGCTGAATCAGGTGAAGCAGATGAAGACCTTGCACTGCTGCAGGACATTCCATCGCTACCGAGACTCCCGTGAAAACTTCCATGGAACGATGATCCAGAAAGAGGTCCTGGCGATGCCGGAGAAGCAGATACCGGTGATTTTGATCGTACAGATTCAGCTCTCGATCTACCGATATAATTTCAAAGGTTTCAATTTCAATTTTCCAAATACAGGCACATTATTAGGAAGCCCATTTCGGCAAACCACAAGCCTGAAGCCAAACTACGTAGAATCATAATTGTATTTAAGAGGGGCAGAGAGCTTTGGGATTTAAAATTCACCCTCCGACACAATTTTTGTTTTGTCTTTTTTTTATTTTTGTCTATTCGTTCGCTTTCTAATTTTCTAAATTCTACCTGCTACCAACTCTACGAGTCTTACGCATGCAAATATTATTCAGAAAATTAAGTATACATTTTGTGTACGATCTACACGTACATAAAAGTATGTAATGAATGTACACTTTTCCGTGGCTATTGTGAACTGAATGCTGTATTACTTATTTCACGCAGTCATAACGGTAATTTTTTACTTTTTTGATTCTCTATTTTCATTCTTATTTATTAGTTGTCTTTTTTGTTCGTTAAGAATGAAATGAAATCCGAGTATTCCAGTCGAGCTGTAGTCATTTCTGGTTTCCGATTTCAACGGTCGATTTAACCGGATGTCGGGACTTATTTCTGGCTGACGCGCTGTGACATTATGCAAAGTATTCGAAAAACAAAAGAAAGAAAAATTTCAATTCTGATGAAAGAAATATAAACGTATACGTACACACAAAACACATATCGCGAGACTTGGTAAAGTTTCAACTGCATTCAGTGTACAATAGACTTTTTTTCATAATGATCTTGTATTTTTTCATGTATTTTTTTTTTTTGCTTTTTGATGGATTTTGGATTCTTAAATTCCTATATGTATACCTTGCGGATGATAACTGGTCAACAAAGCCAACAACCTTCTTTTTGGTTCCACTTCCGCTGAGGGAAGGCATGCTGCAATTATTTTTGCAGTCATTTGGATTTAATTTTTTTCATCTATTTATTTTTTAAATTAGTTTACTGATGTATGCAGAATCGAACATAAAAATGTGGACGAAACAGTGACGTGAACACCTCATACATATGTACTATACAGGTATACCAATGAAACATTTTATACCTACTGTACACATTCATTATGTACTATAGCGTGGTTGAATAAAATTTCTTTATATTATGTATAAATTACTCGTGTCATCATGATTATGGTTATTCTAGTTGTTATTATTTTTTTTTACATCAAAAATCTGTTACTTCCCTACTCCAATAAGGATCAACTAGACCTACGTACGAGAAAGTATTTGACATCAAAAAACGGTCAGTTCAGTTGAAAAAAAAAAAATATCTAAGAAAAAAAATAATTAATTAACATCTATGTATCGTTCGCTAAACGACTACATGTGGAAATATAATATAATTTACAATTACATTTAATTTTAGCTAAAACCTGTAAAATTAGGAGAATAAAAAAAGACGAGCTGATGTGAAAGAAAGAAATATGATTGACATGTAAAATCTTCAAAACTAACGAATTTTCATACCTGTTTGATTTTGGCGTGGCGACGTCCTTAGTTTCAGATGTAAATTTTCTTTCCGCTCTACCACCGTTAAAAAGTTCAATTGTTTCACGAGTTACAGTTTCGAGCATCGGTTCACCGCCTCTATGTCCCTTGCTGAATGTCCTTTGATCGGTTTTTCGAACCATAACCACCCTAGATAACGGCTGATTGAACTCATGCCCGTGCATCGTTGGAGGTATCATTGCGAGGGGTTGAGAAAGCGGACCTCCGACCCGCGGAGATCTGAAACAATTAAATATTCCGCATACAGAAAATGAATCGAGGAATAATTAGTACGCTTGTTTACAATATTTTATGCAACTCTGGGGGAAAAAATTCACGCTGATTCGGTACAGCTCAAGGAAATCATTCATTTACAAAGATTCGATAATTTCTATAAGTCAGTAATTTCCGAGTAAGAAGCGAACGAAAAAGTCGCACTTTAACGAGTCGAGATTTGTGGATGAACATTAACGTGGTGTGCGTAATAATCTACGGTCCATTTACTGCCATAGATATTCAATTGCTCACGGTCCATTTGCAACGCATTTACCGCGCGCGAGTCGTACTATTTGAAGTTATCTGTTCATTATAGTTCGCCGTGCAAATCGCATTCCTTCATATGTGTACTTGGCTGTGAATTTTCAACGGATCATCTGTATAATTATACGCGATCATATTCCCTTTGAAGGATTAACACGGTATGCTAAATTCACACTTAATTGAACATGAAAGAAAGTACGATTCGGACGTTTAACAGGGATAATAAGACCACTGGAAAAAACACTCACCCCTTTCACCGGACAATTATAATTAAAATATCGCCGCCTTACGCGCACCTAATTAACATCGATTAAACACACTGTACATATTTTTACAACGAAATCAAACGGTGACGATAAATCGATCACATCTTCTTTGTCGTTTTTATCATTATAGAAACGGATACGCGCGTGATGATATATGACGATGCAAATCAGCCTGGAGAAAAGAAAAGAAAACTGAAAACTGAAAATGGATTTTCAGTTTTCACGTATGGAACGAGGTCTGGGTTTGCTTGAAAATCGTTGAAGACGATGTACAAGTGAGAGAGTTTCAAGTCGTTGGAAGTAACGAACCAACGGGACGATGGAAACTGGCACGAATGTAACCGCGACGACGATCTGCGCGACGAGTAGACCGACGAAGAACCTGCAGCAGCATCGTGTGGAATAAACACAGCAGATCTTAAAAGGGGGGGTCTTCTTTCACGGGGTGATGAAGTTAGCGAGCAGGCAAAGTAGGTATATAGATACAAGGCAGAATCGCGAATCGAGAGTCGCGGGGAACGAGGATGAGAAACAAACAGAGAATGGTCCGGTACCTTCCTGCAAGTCTTAAAACGCAAGTGGACGAGAGAAAAGGATGGACAATAGGTATGACGGTATATTATGGTATGTGCATACATATATACGTATACCTAGCTGCTGTATAAGTATATAAAGGAAAATAAGAAGAATACAACAGAAGATGGCTGAAACCCGCAAAGTTACCCAAGCGGGACCAAGAAGTACGCCCGGTTACGGAGCGTAAACGTATAGATATAACCCCTTCTAACATTATTTCCGTAGAATCGATGCTTATTTCTATACAGACGAGCATTAAAATTTTTTTACAATATCCAGAAATCCTATAAAAATATATCATAGATCATGAATCGATAGAATGTCATTCAACTCATTACGTAAACGAGAAACGGAACGAAGGATTTTATTTTCAAGGATCATCATCGGCGTAATTGAAAATCGTTGTACATTATATACATAGAAATGATCTCGTCTCCACCGAATCTCAATTTCACGGTTTAATGATCTTTGATTTTAATCGAAAGATCGACGGGGACGATCATCTGCAGGATCGATTTATTTCCTGCAGCGCGGTATTTTGTGTTGTATCATAAGAGTATATATTTATCTTTTACGTGTATTATACCTGTGATATAGATTACCAAAGATTTTTATTTTAATTCTTATATAATGTGGATATATCGTGCAGCGTGCGCATCGGAGTCCCGCTATGATCTGAAGCGAACGCGCGCGTCGCGGTTGGTCCAGTTAATGTTTGACTCACGTGCGTTTTACGATTGCCTGGTTCTCTATTCTACCTCTTTGTGCACGAATTACGATCTGCACGAGACAATGCTGCTGGCTGCAGGCACGTGCTAAGACAGTATAATTGAAGAAGAGAGAAAGAGAAAGAGGGAGAGAAAGGAATGCTTGTTGAATTATGCGTTATACATTTTATGGTAATACGTGAGAACTAGGTATGCACCTAAAACGGGAGTCGTTGGTTTTTTTATTACAATACAATTGAGGGTCGAGACCGGAAAGGCGTAACCGAGAAAAATGTGGAAATGCTGCCGTATGTAAAGAACCTGTATCGCAAAAAGAAAAGAAGACTAAAAAACGTATAAATGAAGTCAGTTTAAGTGGGAGATAAATAGAATTTGTGTGGACTTGTATATACTGTGCCAAAAGGACATATCGATCAAAAATTGAAAGAAAACCTTCACTGTCATCAAGTTTTCAAAAGTAGAAAAAGAAGCTTGCCAGGGTTCATATAATTCAGGAGTTCACCTCTTCTCAACGTTTCACAAAGTGCCGTTTACTTCTCTTATGTTTTCTTATTTTTTGGTCTTTCCCCCACTCTGTGTGATTCAAAAAAATGCAAATAACTGCAAGAGCATTAAGTATACGTTAACATAGTCGAGGAATAACGGTTTCTGGGTACGCATTAAACAATGATATAGTGGTTTAAAACGAGATACACGGTTACCAACTTAATTTGTGTTTATAATTAGCATAAACATAGTCTCATCAAAACGACGTAACTTTCGTGAGTACGTCATCCGTTGATATGCACAAATGAAGAAAGTCGGTTCGAAAATCGTTGCGACCAGCGAAGGTACATCATTTATAGTTTTACATTTCAAATTCTATTTCAAGCATGAGGTCGTTCAGAGGTCGAACTGAAATTATAATATCTATTGTCTCGATCAAAATTTGAAAGGGGGAAAAAATCAACCTGGTCGTACGACGTACACGAGATATCGCATGATATTCTACCGCGCACGAAAGACAAAAATCTATATAGATAGCAGTCATTACACAAATCAAAGCAAATCACTCGTGCTTCTTATTGTCCGAGTCAGGCAATCGAAGAATACCTGTATCAACGAATATGTAAGTAAACACGCGATAAATTCAAAGACTCTCCGAGCAACGATCGTCGTATCGCGATGCGTATCCAACCTATCTTAGGTAATATTAATCCACATACGTAACCCTACCCAAATGACACCTGCCGTGACGAAATTACCTAGTCAAATACGTTTCATACATACGCACTTACACATTCGCACAGATACACGAGAAAAGCTAATCGATGTCTTATGTAGGTGACACGCAACATTTTTCACGGTGACCCATAAAATAATATGTCATGCGAAAAGAAAAGCCACTCAACTTTTTTTCTTCTCCTATTAATTTCCTTTTCTTTTTCTTTTGCGTTGTAATTTACGTAAGTCGAGAGAATGAGAATTGGTTGGATACGTGTTGTGATATCGATTGGTTCAAAGGTCACACGAACATGAGGAATCCCCTGCTCATAGTTGGCTTTTTTTTTTCTACATAGTTGCTCGTTACGCGTTTGACTCAAGCAAGTTATAGGATTATTATATTGGCGTAGTGCTATACCTACATCATTCTCTAGTTCGATATTTTACATTTTACGAGGTATTTTATTCTGTTTGCGCAGTAGCGTGCAGAAGCATTTTTGTTTATTTTTTTTCTATCGAAAAAAAAAAAAATTAATAACTTCATACATTAAGGTATTATCTCTGTTGACAGAGATGACGATGTTGTAATACTGCACACATCAGAAACTCGCAGGTATATTGGATAATTTCAATGTGATAAACTAAAACTTGAAGTCATCGCGAGTAATTTACTTCTAACTAAAGAAATAAATTCGCAATAGAATTTATTCCAAAGAAATCGAGCTTTCAAAAGCTTGATTTACGAATGAAATTCTTGATATATTGATCAAATTGCTGATTTATTATAGGAATGAAATTTTAGCACGTAGTATTTTTCTCAAAGATCTAAAGTTTAACCTCCACATAATGACCGATATCCGCTCTCATTGTATACGTGGAACATAAGGTGTTATAATTATCACCTGTTCAAAGAGTTACGCAAGTAATTCCCCATTGTTAGTAAATATATGTATGTATACAACGTACGTACGTACATACCGCTGCTTTAATTCTCATATAGGTATATTATAACTCATTGTTTAACCGTTTGCATACATTTTAAACTATAAGTACATACAACACACGGTATCCTGCTTTTTATAGTAGCTTAAAACGCTCATATTTTTAACAGGTACTCTTCGGTTTCCTAAACGTATACATTATACCTATATCCACATACTCAAGCATATACGTACGCCTAATTAACACACGAAAATGTTTATTGATAAACTAACGCGTCAATTTGATTCATCACGTGAGACTAAATTATTTATTCTCGAACAGTCGCTAACAAAATTTGCAGATCTATTAACGTATAATAAGTCGTATATCAGGGACCGAGGCTACATGCATTCCAATGAATTTGCCGATTCAATTCGCAGTAATATTGTATCGGAATAATAATTTCTGAATTCTTTTTTTTTCCTCTCTTTTTTCATCTGCATAAACATATTAACGCGACATGTATACCTATACGTAATAATGTAGAACGAAAAGCCGTTTGCAGTCACCGACCTAGATTTCTGTTGGATTTTTTATTTATTTATATTTTCTTTCATCAATAAGACGCGATATGCATAAAACTAGATAAGTAGAATAGACAAAATTCAAAATCACGCGATTCACGTAACACCGAACGATTATGTTCTTACAGCGTGATGACTCTCCTGTCACGCTTATAATTTGTTTATTTTTCTTTTGAAATATATATATTTATGCACGCACAACAAACTGGATCGGGTTTGATACTCGGATAGATACGTTTGATGTTAAAGATGATTCACTTATATATTTTATACAGCGACCGGTGATTCGAGAAGAGTAATTCGATTCCACAGAGGTAAAGAATATGATAATTTATTGTAGCATATGTATGTATGTAAACCTGAGGTAAATGTTAATGCGAACCCACATATATACTTACATGAAATGCACACATGTACGATACATTTACATCGTAACCAACGTATTAATTTCTATCATACAGAATTCTATACGTTCGATTTCCTGATCGCGCGGGTGAAAAAAAAAAAACAATTTTAAATTTTAAAATTTTAAACTTTTCGAGAGACTAGCGACAAACATCGTGAAACTTTGAATCTTTGATAGCAAAGCGAAGACCTCAGATGTAAAACGGTGTACACATCTATATATATATGCCATTGTGTACGTGCCATGCAAACGTAGTTACCGGGCACCGAGGAGCACCTTGGTCAAGTTCAAGGTTTTAACCGAGGTTTTACCACCACATAGCACACGATAGTTGCGCAACCGCATCCTATATACAATATTCATATACCTATGTACAAATATATATGTGTATCGTCACATGTACTTACCTGTCACAAATAAATTTTCTATATACCTTAACACGATGTACTACCAGCTATATAATTTCGGGTTAGGTATGTCATGGATATAATAATTATAACAAATTCTCTGCGTAATTTCTTGATTTTTACGTCACGTCATGTCATACACGTATGTATTTCCTCTCATATTATTTCTTAAGATTTTCTTCTCTGCATCCTGAAATATTTTTCATCTCATACTCATAATTAAAGTATATATATACGTTACGAAACACGATTGTAGGTACGTAAAAATATCAAATTTTAACGCGATGAAAAAAAAAGTTTTTATATATACCTATGTATACATAGGGTAATTATTTTGTTATCCTTGTACACGTTGTAAATAATATAATAAGAAGGGAATTCTGCCGGTCTGATTCCCGCTCAACCGAACGGTGCAGAACGATTATTATTTTGTCTGCACACGCGGAGTATAACTTAGACCGAGCACGCGTGCAAGAAGAAAGACGAAAAACGAGAGGAAAAGAAGGATAAAATAAATTGAAGAAAGAATAAAAAGGAAGCAAGAAAAAATGACAAAACAATGCGTACTCCTAAAATGTGGGGACCGTGCGTATAGTATAAATAGAACGGATTCCACCATTTATACGGATATATGTATGTATTTCGTCTGCATTCAACTTCGGCACTCAAAGATGTATTTAATGCATATTTAAATATATTTTTATCTACGTCTACGATAATAATAAGTTTCCGCAGTGTGGTGTGTACTACGTGCTGATTGCGAATAAAACCTCAAAGATATTCGAAAACATAAATAGGAAAAAAAAAAATTCTATATCTGGAACGTCCGGGAAATGGTTTTCGTCAAGATATTTCTTTATATGGTATATATGTATACCGCGCAAAATGAGATCTAGACGAAAAGACCAAAAACACATGAACCAATTCATTCGGTATTCAATGATTTTTTGTTCTCTTCGTCGTCCTTTTGTTGTTTTTCTCCCTTCTTTTCTTCATATACTTTCCTGTTGTAAATTAGATGCTCCGAATTCATAATGAATAAGAATATAACCAAGTTGACGGAAGACAATTTGAGAACACTCCTTAAAACCAGCTGCTCAGAGCGCGCATTGTGTGGTTTATACAGATATATCCATTCATGTAACAGTAGTAAGACTAGAGTACGAGAAAAGAAAAAGACATGACAAAAAATGAAGACTTGGCACCTGCAGTCACGTCTTCTCAGCGATACAATGCCCGCTTTTATGTATCCGATAAGAAATATGCGAACGGAAATTTTATGCTGATCATGAAAAGTCGATATTTGTAATTACGCTGAAATGACTATACATAACATAGACGGAGAAAAAGACTGTACGTAAAATATGTAAATCGATGTGGAGACATCCATTTGATGATATTTATACTCGACTTTCACTATGTGCCTGAAAATATACAGGGTGTCTCAGACCAAATGCAAAAATTTGAAGGGGTGATTAGAGGGGCCAAGCTGAGTAAATTCACGCATGTAACATTTGGGCTCCGAGGCACCGTTCCCAAAATATGACCGGCTTAAAAGTTGCGCTTTGCGCCGAAATGTAGGCAACCCATGAAACTCACTGAAGACAATGTGCTGTGTTTGAACGTAGCTTGTCGCTATCGGCAATGTTATATTTCTGATAAAAATTAATGTCAAAAGTGTTTTTATTTGAAATTCTTAGATTTGGTAAGCGCCACTTTCTAACCCTTCATATTTTGGAAACGGTGCTTCGGAGACCACATGTTACGTGGGTGAATTCACTCAGCTCGGCCGCTCCTGTCACCCCTTTAAATTTTTGCATTCAGTTCTGAGACACCCTGTATAATAAAGCAAACGATGTTCAAAATTCCGGAGATATTGAAAAAGAAAGAAAAAAGAATCGATCAGTTATTGTCACTTAACTCCAGGGTAAAATACTAGCCGCGATCGTGAGAATTAAATAAGTTTTGTAACATTGCTGAATTGTGAATTTGTATGTACTCGTATATATACCTACACACAGATCGAATGATGGATAATAGATCGATCGATCGTAACGAGTAATTTTATCCCGGCTCGTTCGGCGAGCGTGATTTCTGAATCTATGAAACGTCTCGAATTTCATCCTGTAAGCTGTTTTGCAGTAAACAAATTCTCTCCATTATCTAACCTGACTAAAAACTCGTCGAGGTACGTACGTACATACCTCATAAATTGTGGAGTCATGAAATTCAACGAAAGCGTGTAATGTTTTAATAATTTTATGTCCATTTCTTGATCAGGAAGAAAATTCGAAATGAAGTGTACTGGAAGTTGGAGCGTTGATCGGCAAAAGAATTTCCATTTTTATATTATGTATACATAATTTACTTATTTACACTAAAAATCCGATGGTAATGGGAAAATATGCAGAAATTTTCGACTTTTTGAATACGTACGTACGGCAAGTTATCGATTATTGTTACATCGATTTCCAGATCCCCCGATAACGGCCCCCATGCATTTTTTTCATTTTGAGGGGCTAACCCTGTATGAGGAGCCATTGGAGGCAATGTTTGAAGTATTGAGAAACCATAACTTTTTCAAAAACAAGATTTGTGAATTTTCTGATTGCTGGCGACGACTCCAATAGCTTCATACGAGGGAGAGAAGACTCCACAAATTTCGAGCAAGACTTCATTTCAGATTCTATCTACCTTCGTGAAAATAAACCGAAGATTTCAAGTTCGCAGTCAAAAATTATTTCTCGCGATTGTTTTTCCCAAAAAATATTATTTCCCATATTTGGCTCTACGCATAAAATTTGTCGAATCGAAATCGCATACATTTCCGTAAATTACATCTCAGCTCCTAATTATAACTGCGCACAATCATCAATGAAACTCTGCAAGCGACATCCGGAGAGATAGATATTCCTCGATAGTTCTCAAAAAATTTCATCAACGTTATCAAGTTGAACGTAATAAAATTTCTGCCTTACATTTATTTCCGCTCATACCTTACGCCGTAGGACCTTCCCGGTTTTGAGGTCATCGCACCCTTCATGTGGACGTTATGCGAATCGACGTGTTTTCTATCGATTTTTCTTCGCGCTTCTCGTCAAACTGTCACCGCTGCTCCTTACACCCTCACTCGTGCAATGATAAAGAAGATCTTCTCGTTCGCCCACCAGGATGAAGCGAATCTGTAGGGGTTTACTCGAAAGAGCTCATCCTCTTGAAGTTGAAATTCTGGTGATGTTCGGGAGACGCCGGCAATCGATATCTCCGGGTGAGACGTACCGTACGTACAACGCTGCTGTAGACATCCACGAGCTGTTTTCCAGCAAAATTTTATGTGCACGCGATATTTATTTATTTCACCATTTATTCTTGCAAATATATTTTCCGTCACAACTACCCTATGTGAACAGTTCTAGCGTAAAAATTTTACGTATCACGATTATCCATACGGAATAAATTCGTAACTTCTTTGCAGTACGAAAGGACGTTTAAATGGGACGTTTCGTGTATGCTTATTAACTCATGCCTCGTGTATATGTTCAGAGGGCATCGATATAAATACGTAGATATATTTTGTTTTGGTATCCTCCGGAGATCAAGTCTCAATAATTTCCGTTGATTATAAAACGGTGCATTACATTCATCCACTAGTCATGTATTATATCACAATTAAATTTCTTTTTTTTCCCTTGGTTCTAATGGCACATCATCGACCAGAAAAGCGTAATCGAAGCAAAATTTCAAGGAAAAATTTCGACTATCATACAGCTGCTATTCACGTGTGTAATCAATTTTTCACTGCACCACTGCATACGGTATAGTTATCACATCTTCTGACAATGAGCGAAATTATAATCTGGTATGTACGGCGATAATAAATGCAGCGCATCTATCGATCGCATTGCGGTAAAATACTGTGCAAGAAAAAATAAAATTCAACAATAATTTCTTCTTCTTTATTGAGCATTATTTTTGGAATTATTGCGATAAAATTACTGGGTTCTGATCACCCGGCGTTTATTAGTTAATTAATCCAATTTCCGTACATAGATACGGAGGTTATAATTATTTCTTTTCGGGGTTCACCAGGATATCGATAAAACTTTTAATGAATTCACTAAAATTCAACATCTCGATAATTGCCACACAGCCTTGACGTGATACGTACGTTCACTTCAACGGTCGCGCGTCAACTGACAGCTCCGGTGAATGCGCGCCCTCTGATAAGGTATAAATTTTCTAGGTGGGAATAATGATCTTATAGTTATAAAGTGTCATCGCTCGTGTCTAAATTGAAAGTGTTTCACATCGATCAAGGTCAAATTTGATCAACTAAATGGGGTGTCTTGATCATGTATTATAATATTATAAGGTCGAAGAACTCAGATACCAATATGAATGAATTACGCGGATATGTTATCTTCAAATTCTGATGATTTTATGAAATGATTTCCACAATTTTATATTATTTTTTGAATCAGAAATAATCGATTGTCGAATGATAATCGATGATCGATTAATTTTCACTCTCATTAGTTTCAGCGTCGACTGAAGAATTCAGAGTTTATACTTCGAGTTATATGTTTCAGATTAAAATTTAGTTTAAAGATCATTTTTCAAGTTTCTATGGTTACACTTATATACTTAAAACGTTATAACCGCGTCTAACAGCTGTGCCTTTTCAGTACCCTCCGTGAGGATCGCATTCTGTCTATATATAAGGTCTACAGGATAGGATAGGATGGGATAGGATGTAGTGAATATATACCGCATACCGAGTAAATATATAACTTTTGAAAAACCGACAAGGGGGAGTATACATGGATAACACATAGCCAAAACTTCAATCGTATATAATGTATATTCATCTTTTGAGTGCATATGTAAACCCATTTCCAAAGTGCAACGGAATTCACATTCACATCACGATGGACCAGAGATACCCAACTTCAAATTCATTCATCGACTGTACCGGCAAAGGTCTCTATTTTTGAACGTATCATCATTCATTCATTCGCACCACGCTACTATGAAAATAAAAATTCACAGCCGAACAGTAGACAGATAGATTTCCGCTTTTTTCCAATCGTTCTAATATCCAGTAGCCGCTATATGTATATATCTATGCAGCCAGATTTTCAGATTTTATGGAAACCAAATTGAGTTGCCATATAATGTACTCTGTACAGTGTACGAATGCAACAATCGAAACTTTCTATGCAATTCACTTGTAGGTAAAACTTACGGAGCAAAATAAAACTATGACGAGAGTGTATAACGATCTCAGCGTCTTTTTTCAGAAACGTACAATTTTTCGTTTACATTTTTCCCCCTTCGTCTTTGTCAGTTTACCAAATTTGTACAGTGTAAGTGTGGACTACCAGAAAACAACAATAAATAATTCTAATTCATTCGGTGAGGCGGAGGGTTCGCCTCATTTCGCTGCGTCTACATCGCCATTTTGTACATAACCCTATACATTATGTCTTTCAACTTCAAAGCCACACCCATCGTAAGTTAACAGATATATTGATGAGTCGCGAAAACCACTCCTTATGGTCGCTTTTTTTTTCTCTTTTTGTTTCTCCTCATATCTCTTTAAGAGTACCCATTATATTTATTTGTCTACAGAAATAAAATGAACAAAATGAATGAGTGCATGACCACCTTCAGACCTTGACTCATACTTTGGATTTGGATTTTCTTTTTGGATTTTGGATCATGTGTCAACATTTGAGAGTGTATGGATTTTTTCACAAGTTTTTTTTTGTTTTTTTTTTCAATTAAACAAATCTGGAGGTGCAGTGCTACTTAGTCAGGGATTATACCTCAATAACGTGAATTTATGATATTTTCTAATCTGTAATCTCGTATTCCTTCTTCTTGGAAAAATTTGAACTGCAGCAAAGGTTGAAGAGCCATCGCCTCTCACCTTTACGTTGAAAATAATATTCCGGTTCCCATGAACACGATGTCATGCAGCATCAACTATCTCCACGATTGATCTTCTCTTCTAGGGATCGCGTTGCGCCAATACATACAATTATTATGAGGTCAATATGTACAATGATCGTTTCAATATTAGTACGTACGTAGCTACCCAGATATTGTACATATTTATTAACTTTTCATATATCTTCTATACTATTATGGGTAGATATACGAAAGATATTATATTTACACCTTTTATTCGCCATACCGATGGTGCAGGTCGGTATAATAATTTTATACGGTGCACATAACCTCGCGGTGTAAAAGATCATGGCGAAATGTTAGGTACATGATATATAAACTTCTATTTATTTATCATCGATATACAACGTTATTAAACCTATATAATACTACCGCGTGGGTGGAGGACGATAGAATTATAATAACACTCGGAAGTGATCAACGCAGAGAATTCTAATGATCGATTCGATGGCCGAACGTTCGACTATACGTCACAATATCAAATTTGTTATAACGTAAAATGATCGGATTTTGAAAGAGTTTTCATTAGTCAAGAATGCTTTTACTGCGGGTAAATTTTCAACGTAATGTGGTGGAAGTATACAATTACGAAAGAGTTTAGTCGAACAAAAATATTTTCCAATCATGCAAAATATTAATGAACATTAATTCGACGCCATTTCGGTTAATTTAATCCCTGATGTACGCAGAATTAATTTTTTTTTTTTTTTGCCGAATAGATGAATGAAAGTAAAAATGAATGCAAGAAAAAAGATCTGCTGTATAATGATTACTGAATCGGTATACGTTATAGTTAGCTTTCAAACACATAAATGACCATTGAGGTAAAATAATGAGACTTACATACAACGGAATATATTGCGTAATAAATTGGTATTACGTAAGTTTCGCTCGAAGGCAAATAAATAAAGTTTCAGGTGCAGCAGAGGTGAGCAAGCTGTGTAGGTACGAGGATATAATACCTTTTGAAAGGTTATTACTTGAGATTCGCCATAATAAGATCCATATTCTTAAATCAAATCAATGGGATCTAACATTATATTATATCCAATAACCCACATTGATCGAAAACATTACCCGAACGCATCCATTTAAACAAAAATGAATTCAAACAAATTTTCGTTAAAAAAGATATTCGACACATTTTCTCGTGTAGGAAATTTGGATGGGATTTCGAATAAGATTCTCGGTTTGCCGAAATTTGAAAAATATTCAATTCATATTGGTCAAATGTTTTCGCTGTAATAATTTTTGGAAGAACAAATTCAACTCTCTCTGTATGGTCGGTACACACATTTTTTTCGCTCTACATGAACGTATGATTAATCTTGGATAATCTCATGAGACAATCATCGCTCTAATTGTCATAATTTCTTATTATCATTAATTAAACGACTTAGCGTGCAGCGTTGCACACCTCACCTACATCTTTAACACGCATGTGTGAAAAAAGTTAAAAAAAATTGATAAATAAAAATAAAATCTTATAAACGCATATCGCGTCGCAATACCTCTGAGGTCAAACCCGCGGCGGAGACCTCGGTTTCCTATATACATAAATGAAATCGGTTTCCGAATTTTAATCACGCATTATACTACTGATCATGCAGTTGATATTTATTATATAGTAATCGCACAGAAATCATACGTACATTTTTATATGAGAATCGACAGAAAAAATTGTTCCCCATTTAATGGCGGGAATTAATCTTGATCCAATAACGATACGCTCAGAATTTTGTTCGTAATTCAATAATTTTCTCTAATTCTTCGTGACGGATCATGGGGTTTCAGAGATGGTATGCCTACATGTTACAGGTATAGTACATAGTATATCATGTGTATATAGTAGAAAGATATACGCAGGAACTTTAAAGTTCCAAAATAGCTACGGTTATTTTTATATCTCTAAGGGTGCGGTGTAATAAAGAAGAGCGATGCTGTTGCGTGAAGATAACTTTAAGAAGCCCTCAAATGATCAGTTCCTGCACCGCCGCAAGTTGGGAATGTGTTGTATAAGAAAAATAAGAGTTGGTAAAAGAATGAAAAGAAGTTGGAAAAAAAAAGAAAGGAAAGAAAAATAGTCGAAGAGTAATTCTGGAGCGGAACTACGTGTAGGCAGTCATTTCCTGTGAGCCATGCACGGGCCCTGCATGCACCTAGTTGGCGTCGCGCATATCGCGCGCGTGTTTCGTTTTGGTTGAACTCTTTCATCGGGACTGATATCAGGAGAGCAGGTTTTCCTGAACTGACGTTTCTACGCGAAGCTCACGAATACCTATGTACACTTGTATATGACTGTGCAGTACCTGCATCACATAAATATTATACCATAAGCGATGTCCTGCAGACACAGATATAGCGACGCGCGATGCGCGCGGGTGAAAGTTCTTCCTGTTCGTTCATGCGGCTAATCAACTTGGCAATCAACGCGCGCGATCCCCCGATCGATGGATGATCCGGTTTTGAAAACCTATTAAAACATTCCAACGTATCGTTAACACGGTTCTCGTTCGTAAAACTGATGAACGAGTATACCTAATATATGTATAATCCATTCGCAAAGTGCACAGTACATTACATGCGTATGGTAAATAAGCTGAGCCATGGCGATAAAATAATTAAAAATTTATTTCCTCATTTATTGACGATGATCCCATATTGAGGTGGGTCACGGTAGTTCATAATTTCGGATTATCTCTGAATTTGAATGAATTTATTGCATGCAGAATTAAGTACCGCGCATTATACTTTCTAATTCTGTCTGATATTTCACTTATGTATGGCCCCTTTCTTTTTATATCGAGTTATTCAGAAATTTGAGAATATCCGCACATACATATACGTACATTTAGTTACGAGTATGTATACGTATGTGCTATGAAATTTTATCCATAAATTTGCATCGAATGACCGATTTGTTTATGAGAGTGTTAAAAATAATCTGTGCAATTTATTATATCCATTATATTATACTGCATAATGCGTGCAGAAAATCGCATCGTACGTTTATATGTAAGTAATCATGACGCTATTAATCATAAATAATATGCAGGGTGAAGAAAATGTATCAACATAAATAACGCGAGCAGATGTAATATAGTCAAGTGTAGCTGCTTTCTTTGAATCTGATTCTAATATAATGTAAAAATAAATGTATGTAATATTATTTACTTCATTAATTATTCCACACTTGTACGATTGACAATGACCTCATTTCTATGCATATAATCTAAGTACATGTACTCAACCGATAGTAAAATTGGTGTCAATAGCATAACCGCATGCCGATTGCGACTAGGTACATGGTATAGTACCTAATAGTCGTGAAACTAGACGTGTATAAAATTTGTATACAGAGTGAGTTTTTCCAAACTCCGAGATTGGGAGGAGCTCGATTTAGCAGATATGCGCTTGACCTCGACTCGACCTCCTCATTTATTGAGCATGCTATTATTTTTGAGTCGGCTCTTCTCATTCCCCCCATTTTTTTCGTGGGCGGGGCGTTGACCGAGCAAGAAACCCGAATGAGGCTCCTCCTGTTTTCGGAGTTTGGAATGAATCACCCTGTATATGTATAATTAGGTGCATGAAAATTTAACCCATTTCAGATGGGATCCCGTATAATCCCTAAGATATGAGTTATGGTGATAAATGTTTACCTCGTCGTTATTAGCATACATTCGACCGCGAAACAACTCTTTACTGGATCGACCCATAAAGTGATAACATGTATTTCCATTCTCAGACAGTTTCCTTTCATTCTTTCGATGTATTTCCAAGTCCAGTTGAAAACCACTTTCTTCGTACGCATGTACAGTTACAGAAAATTTCGAATAAGAATTTATAAGGTACTTGTAGTACGTTTGTACAAATGGATGTAACGTTTACGGGTTGCGTCGATTTTTGTTGGAAGAATTACCGTACCTAGGTATTTACGTATATGGCTAAAATGCGCTACTGCCCTATTTTGCATATGCAAATAATTCGCACGTTTATAAATGGATTTTCCTACAAAGGATATATATTTCAGGCGTGGGAATATTTTGCCTTTTATATCCGTATATAAATGAGTATGTAATGCCATATACTCGAGTGAAAGCTTCTCTGATGCTGAACCTGAACTATAATGAAAATGGGCAATTTAAGGACCTGCAGAGCTCTTCAGTTTGAAGACAATAATACCAATTATGGCTGAATAACAAAAGAAACCAAAAAAAAAAAAGGAAAGAAAAACCCAGGCACAAAAAAGCCACGTTTCGCTTACCGTAATAATTCCTATATGAATTTGGATAAATGCACCAAACTTTTGGTAGCAAAATCACAGAATCTTGGCTTACAATCCGGCGAAAAATTTACAAGAAAACATTTGAAAAAATTATTACATAATTTTTTTACAAATACTCACTCTAAATCGAGGTCCTCGAATGATTCGGAAATGTAGGAAACTTCGTCAAACGATTCCTCCGAATATGAAGATTGCGCGCGATAAATCCTGATGCCATTTCTGGAACACACATATGAGATCTAATAAAATATGATATTATGTAACGTGCTTATAGCTACTGCACTGAACGTGTCGCACTATAAAATTTTTAAACGTGTATAAACTAGCCCCCACACTCCTCAATTGCGGTCTCATATTATATAACAAGTGTAAATTCTTTCATACCGTTTATACCGTGCGCCACAGACGCAAGTGTTCTGTAATACCTACAACTTAACACGCCTGCGTTCATGCGATTTGAGAAAGGAGAAAAAATAAATTAAACAAAAAAAAAAAGAAGATAAATAAATAAATTACTGCCCAGTAATAATAACGTGCCAATTATTGGAGTCAAAGAAATTTTTCATCTAAATTTCGCATTTCATAATACTACAGATTTTGAAATCATTTCATCATACATTTTAATCGCTTAATATCATCTGGTTAATTCGTTTTTTTTTATCCTTTGTTTTCGTACAATAGGAACTTCCTTGGTAGATAATATAAATAAAATATTTTTGATCGTTACAATTGTAGCCTCTTTTACGAAAAATTCTGTTATCAACTATTAACAATTCACCTATGTACATCTATAGACGTAAAAAAGTAAATAATTTCCCAGATGTCTAAGCCAAAGGTATTTGTAAAAATTTTATTATTACTACAGGCCATCCACCCTCTTTTTCTATATTTAGCCATTACATAACGTGTATAATGTGTCTGCAGATTTAATTGAGATTAATTATAACCAATCCACGTGCAGTCGGCGCAAGTGTATGTGAACTTGTTTTTTAATTAACCATATCCTGGGCTGGGACTATGCAACAAAATGTTCTATCGTACTCTCCTGATCTTCATTGATCGAATTGAAATTGAGGAAATGAAACAAATAGTATAAATAAATATTTCTAAATCACTGAAATGTGTTTTCTCGTCGGTCAACAATCACGTGTTATCATTGCATACGCTATACATCATCTCCGCCAAACTGATTGATCATATATACATGGGGAGGTATCGCTGTACATATCGATGAAATATACATCTAATAAATATCTGCAGCACTTCCCGGAAATTAAAATGACGCCATGCATTTATTTATATACTTAATCGGAAATGAGAAAACCACTCTTTTATTATTATCAGTAACGCAGGAAACAGCTTCGATTTGCCATCTACAATGAACGTCTGCACTTGTCAGATTACGTTGTACTGATACACCGAAAAAAGAAGCAAAAGAAAATTACTGAAATTTGATTTTAAGTGCCTTACACTATAGGAATATAATTGTAAGTGGTACTTTGCGGCCAGGTAACTGTGCATTCTGACAAAAAAGTATACATAGTTTTGTTTTTTTTCTTCTTCTTTTGTACATACTATTGTACGTATCAAACATCTCCAAGAACGGGATACATATACTTTAATTGTGATTTTTGAGAGCCGACAATAATCAGTATCACGTTTCATCGGTGAATCGGGTGCGATTTAATTATATGTATAGATGGCGATTTGAGCTTGATTTTTTTTTGTTACATATTATTAATATATCTATAGTACCTGTATGCGCATTATACATACTTGTAGTAACTTGTACAGTAGAATTATAGTTGGAATCATACATTTTAAGATTCGATATATCCATCGGTTGATTGTGAGTATAAATAAAATGAAATATACGATAATTTATCATTTTGTTGACGGAGAAAATCACTGCGAATTCAACGAATCATTAAAAAACATGAATCACGTCATTCGCTCTAATTAGGATATCGCAGCTTCGGCGTAAATAACGGCTTTTCCGAGTGATCACAATAACCTTCTGTTATAAGGTTGTAAGAAATTTCAGGAAAAAAAGATTCACTTCTATTACGTACAAGTCGAAAAAAAATTCCCATCTGATTGTGAGGAATTTCTATGCGTTTAGAATATCGTTAGGATCAGATCAATTATTTTGAATGAATCGACTGAGCTTGCACTTCCTGGTCGCCGGCAATTTCTAACCAATCTTTTAAACGTATAAAAAGAAAAACTTCAACAGGAAATTTAATGCAAGTCAAACTGTAGTTTAAAGTTTTGTCAAAGAAAATAATTATCATCGTTTTCCAATAATATCAGGGGACTTTCACGCACTCGAGCGATACAATTTATCATCGAGAAAGTTATAATAATCAGACGTACCTAATTATTATTATTTTTTTTTTTGTTGATATTCTATTTTTTTATTGTAATTTTATGAAACTTACTCTTCAATGAAAGTTTTCTCCGACATAATACAGGGTATATATAGAAATATTTATGTGTCCTCAGCGAGCGACGACAGTACTTTCGATGCGAAAAAACAGATTAGAATGAAGCTACTCAGCTCTGCCCACAGAATTAAACTCGTGTACCACCACTAATATGTAATGTCAACTATATGTACAATGAAATACATGCACGCCCGTATTATGTACGTTAACAACTCGACTGTGCAGCACTACGTCTTAAACTTTTATTACATATCGCCACAAGTTTCAACAACGCGTATACGATACGAACACCTATATTACTCTGGGAGTCACTGATAAGCTGTTTTATGACGATATCGTATATATTTATTCGTTTAAGTCACTGATAGATAAGGGAGAAACACAATCAACGGACGTGCCCCTTCATTGTCCGACTTTATGGTCATTTAGTCACACTATCTATGGCTAATAACCAGAACGGCGTAACAAGATTTTTCTTTTTTCTCCCTTTATATAAGTTGTCCGACCTGAGAATGTGTCCTACCAAAGTGGACAAAGTGAAGAAAAGATCGAAGATGTGGCAGATTGAATGAAATATGATTGAAAAAAGAAAAACTCTTGGAAAAACTATTTGAAAGTATTTTAATTATAATTTGTTTTATTTTCTCAGGTCCTTGGCAGTGGCGGGGGCTGTCGAGCTGTTGAGTTGACGTACATGGAAGTCGCAGAAATATTATCGAATTAACTCGTCAAATTTTGAAATTTGATTTTTTTTATGCATCATCGCTGAATACAATAAGTTCAATATATCTATGACAATAATAAGAACTTGAAGAGGAATATAATAATAATTTCCGATGAGAGAATCTGACATATTTGTTTTAAGCTTTTATTACGATAAGGCGTTGACTGACAACGGATAAGGCCCTTCTATTGATTCGTATGAGTAATAAGTTACGACGATTTGCTCGATTTCCTATCATGATTGATCCAGTGAATTCTACTTCTCGTGACACTCACACCCTGATATTATACATTCCAGAAAGGTACAAACTATTATCTTTAATCCGTTAACAGTTTATTATTCATTTTCTAAGAATCAGTCACTGTATAATACCTATACTGCCTATAGGCTATAATGGTTCTGCAATATAACATTTGGTATACTACGACGTGTCCATACTTTTTCAGTATCTTTTACGATAACTTCATTGAATATGAAGAGACTATTCATGGATACATATTACGAACACAAAATATATTACAATAATAAGCGATGAGTGTACATTTTCGATAAAACTGATCACTTAGTCGCCCAAGAGAAATATCTTCAAAAAATGTCGAAATCATTTTTAGGAAATGAGATTGCATCTTGGGAACGGTTTTCGTTTTCGTTTTCGATTTCTCTTTTTTTTTTAATTCTTTCTCTTCTGATATTTCATCAATGGCTCGAACCTCGATAGCCTGAAATTGATTTTTTCTTTTGAATCTGCTGGCGTTGACTGAAGGACGCTGCTGGTACTTCTGGATCTGTAAAATAATCAGCACATTGACCGATAAAGTATCAAAATTCCGATTTCGAACATGACTGTCTTGATGGTTTGAAATTATTCAGATTCTAATTCTTCATTTCGTTGCCACGTTTATTGGCTTATAATGGTTTATATTGTAAAAATACTACACTTGTTGTAAATACCCCGCGCTCTGATCAACTTCGATGCGCATGCCTAGCGCTCTACTCTCTGCGATTATTTCCATCTCTTTCTTTTCTGTTAAAACGTCAACGCGAAGGCCTCGTGCTGTACAATGTGAGTAATGAACTTTTTTAAAAATTTTTCTACTCACCTGAGTTACAACATTTATCAATCATTTCTGACCTGAACCCGAATTTTTGCACATAATACTCATGTTTCTGCAGTACAAACTATTCAATCTCATGTCAACTCAGGTGTAAAAACAATGTTTGAGGTTATATCCTACCACATGTCTTACTTGCCCAGAAATCCTTTATCATGTACAAAATTCATTTACAGATAACAAAACATGGCTAAGTCTCTACGCAGCAAGTGGAGAAGAAAATGCAGGGCCGTAAAACGGCAACGGTATGGAGAAAAGGAGTTGGCCAGGCTGAAGAAGACCCTAGGCATCGATGAAACTACACCCGTTGACAGTGATATGAAAGAAATCGCGGATATTGCAACAGGTGGGCTCGTATTTTCTTTACTTGACAGTATATATTTCACTGTTTCCCATACCAACACTACTAATAGGATTCTATTCCAGTAACGGATGTAAAGACTATTAAGGAAAAGGCTGCGGCAAAGGCAAAAGAAGAAGGAACGGACGGTGAAGTAATGGACGTAGAAGGTGCACGTGTATTTAACAAAAAAACGATGCGGGATCAGCATGGCAATTATCCTATATGGATGAGCCACCGTAAAATCATGAAGCACAAGCATGCTAGGACCAAAGGAAAAAACGTCCCTACCACGCAAACCAAGAAGAAACCTAAGAAGCCCCGAAAAAAGGTGAAAAAATAAGCGCCTCAACAATAGTTTTACACAAATTTCATATTTTTAATGTAAACCAATAACATGAGCTCATCAATTACTTTTTGTTCAGTAAATAACCCAAATTTCAAATCCAAAGCAGCAGCTCTTATTGTGGCAGGTAGCTGATGCGATAATAATATTGTCCGAGTGAATTAGTAATTGGTTGTATCTCAGTTTTATTACAAATGATTACAAAGTCGACGATAATAAAGTTTAACACATTTTCGCGATCCTAAGGTTTAACATTATTACGAATAGCAATATAAAAGTATAAAGGTAAACACATACGTAAAGTATGAACTAAACATATAGTCGAACGCAATAATCACTGGAAAATTGTTTGTTTTGATGATCATGATCACTCGTACGGAGACACGTATCAAATCCGTATTAATCATATGAAATTTCCAAATTTAACGAAGCATTCCAAGTAGCTTCTGAACTCTTCGATTCTCTGACAAATTTTCCACAGTTTCAAATATTAACAAAGATATTCGGTGGTAAATGGATGGCGTTGAATGATATTTTCTTTAGCAAATTCCTCTACCATTTCCTGCAAATAATCCGGCAGATGATTTGGTTTTTCATATCTATCTATTCAGGGAGTATCTGAGTCCTTACCGCCATTGAAAAATCCACAATGTATCCTCAGCCTGGCTTCGAGGTCTGCCATACGACTAGCTATGTGTTGCATCTGTTTTGACTCTTGTTCAAAATGCGTCAATTTATTTTTTAGCTCATAAATTTCCCGCTGCATTAAACGCTGAAACAAAGATAAGAAAGAAAGACATAAAAGTTAAGCACAAAGATAAAAATGCGTTAATTAAAGTGCCATTATAATTTTCCATCTAAATCTAACTACTTGTACAGAACGTTCATGTTGCCCCCCATGTCCTCTGCGCGTAATTACCTACTTTGAATCTTCGACGGCTTACTTTCACGGTAATTGAAACGATACGGGAGGTTAATAGCCTATTTGTAGTACTCTTGCGTAATTTTACGTAATTAACGAGTTGTGTGCAAAATATAGTTTGTTAATAACGCGTTTGAATCGACGATGATTGCACTCTTGCGTAGGGGTATTTCGAACGTTCCAGGACGTCTGGTAAGCAACAATTCTGCGTAAATTAACACATCAATTTGTGATTGAGCTTTTGATCATTATTAATAATTCAGATTTCAAGATCTCATCTTGTGAATAAAAATAAAATCATTTCTCCACGACGATGAGTGGTAGTGCGAATACCCTGAGTGTATACGTATTACGCACCTATAATCGGTTGTTTATAATTAGAACCAGAACTCCATTTGGTGAGATAAACAAAGTCTAGGCGCCTAGATCAGTTAGCTGAGTGCTTTTTCCTTGTAGTCCACATCTTTATTAATCATTCTATTAGCTATAAGACCAGCAGACGGTCGAGAGATCAAAAGTTCAAATTAATACCAGCATGTTAGAATCTGGTTTAATCAACAATGATGAGGCGTGATTAACGTTCGATGCCTCGCGTTCAATTTTTCTTCTGTCAAATTACTTTTTACAACTTTTTTTTTATGTTTCAAAACAAATGAAGGATGAGGAATCATGCCGTGAATAAATTAACAATTTGAATGCACTAGCATTGCACGGGCGCGCCACATTGCATTGTGACGTTACTTTGATTTCATTTATTATTGGTTATGACTATAGCCATTGTTTTTTTGTTTTTCTTATTTTGATTTTGGAGTAAAAAATCGAAATCTTTTTTTTTAAGTTACAGCGCCATTTTCAGAGCGAAACAAATAAGATAACTCGATTGATTTTATTCGTTAATTATTAAATTATAATGTTGAATGATAAATTGCATGTGACTTGAGAGATATAGTGATGACTATATACCACTTATGAATTATACTAACAGGCGCTCTTCACTCACCACATTCTCAACGGCCCTCTTCACTTCCTCAATGTTTTCGACCGCAAGATTTATTTTGGCACTCATCTCCGTCGCCCCAGCGTCTCGTCTTTTGCTCCTGGCAACTAGCTAAATGACATTATCAAAATTCAATCTTATAACACTGGTATGCAAAAAATTTCCTCGGATATTTGAATTTTCGTACCTTTTCCAGCTTAGCAATACGTCTCAAAATTATTTCATAGTCCTTGTCAAAGTCCCTGTCGCCGTTCACCTCGTTCTCCGTATCTGAATGGTTAAAAATGTAGTAAAGTAATTGGACAAAAATAATAATGGTGAAAGTAACAATGAAATGCAAGATTTGAAACAAATTAAAATATCAGTTTCGCGGGTAGGCTAAGATGATCCATATAGGTATTATACTTAAATATTAGCGGGCGCGCAAGCGCCGGAGTATTTTTGATTTCATATAAATGTTTGCCTCTCCCGAAGGAAGTCTAAATTCGTAGCGTGGGAGTCGGATATTCTTTTAAGATGCGGTTTAGTTTTATATTTTAAACATCGGTGATAGTCGGTTATTTGTAAACGCGTTGATAGGTTATACAATATAACGAACCTTGTGCAGGAGTAGTCGAAGTTCTAGTTGTGGTCGGCCTGTAGTCCGCTTCCAAATCGCGGGCTTCAAAAGCTGTTCCATCGCTATCTGAAGTCAAAACCCGTTCCGACGGAATTTTTTTTTTTATTCTCGTTTCAAATAATGACCTGATGAATATCTATATCCCCTTTGAATAATTCTATATTTTTAATTCACTGTGGTTTAATGCACAGTGTACAGCTGGAACTTTCATTCCTCGATTTAAACAATTTAATAAATACAACAAGCATTCCGACTTTCCAAATAATAAATGAATGTGAAAAAAACATAAATAAAAATTTACTTCGCAATCGACTACAAATATATACGAACATGTGTTTTCAAATAAAGAACACGTATGTAGGATATATAAATCAATGGCGCCGATCATCAAGTGCGGTTTATAAATATCGGTGCATCGTGAGCACGCGAGTGTCGTAAACACAGAAGTTGGTCACACCCACCTGTGATTGTAATAAATATCATCAATTTGATAATTTCAGTTTTTATTCATACACGGATCGCACCGCACTACACACGTAAAAAATTATTTGGAAATCGACATCGTTTATTGCGAGAAAATTTGGTAAGTGAAAATAATATCGTTATATAATATAAATTCGCGATCGGGAAGACCGATGCGTACCATTTTTACGGCAAGACTGTCCATCCGGTTGCAATTGATACCCAACTCGACAGGAACACTGGTAGCCTCCAACAGTATTTTGGCAAAGTTGCGCGCAGGGTTTTTCAGTTATGCATTCGTCCACGTCTAGAAATAAATGAATGAGAGTTTACTATCATAAATACTATCGTATGACCAATCCACGCGTGCATCGACTAAAAAAAAATTTCGCTCTCGACTCACAATCAGATTGTTTTTCGACTTCTAATAACGAAGCCATCATTCATTTAATTATGGCATATCGTCGTGGGTAAAATATACGTCGGTAGCCGGCAAATGATCGAACCTTTTTTACAGTCAGACTCGCGCTTTAGTTTCAAACGAGGCGATACTAAAAAAAAAAAGAAAAAATGTGGAATAAAATATACATTCCACCTGTGATATAAAGCTGCTTTTAAAGTAATTGCTTTAAAGTAAAGTTAGCATAAACCAATTATTATAAATAATTCAAGGTATCCACCTATATATCTATACTTATACAGAACATGGCTTATACAGCTTTAATTGTGTCCACTGAGAAAAATAAGTCACGCAAGGTTGTCGCAGCGAAATAATGCGCTGTACGTTTTACGTCACGCTCTTAATTAGTTGGATTATATGCAATTAGCATGTGACGCATAGATTCAAATTGATCTAAAAAGTTGAGGCATGTGAATTGTTAAAATTTCTTCTACTTTTCGGCTAATTTTATAATTTTCTATTTTATATCACCGGATTGTACGAATCGCAAACAAAAAAAAAATTCCACCGCATTATCCATCGAGTTAGATAGCGCTAACTACAGTGGAAAATGAGAAAGACACAATTAGCGACTTTCGTATACGTTCATCAGATTTTTCGTCAAATGTTACTTCGGTAATTAACGTAATCTGGAGTAACCGATCTTCCAATCCCATCGTTCGGATTCAATCCACGTTCAATTAATATATATCTGCATCATATCTATAGTTTTGATTTCTGAAAATCGAATACCTGTGATATGCCCAGCGTATACCAGTCCATATAATACATATAATACATCGATATATCTAAATTGGATTTTAATATATCTGGTATAGTATAATTAGACCTCTTATCCTCGCGTGCAGGGTAAAA
The DNA here is from genome assembly GCA_963978495.1 of Athalia circularis. Taxonomy (NCBI): domain Eukaryota; kingdom Metazoa; phylum Arthropoda; class Insecta; order Hymenoptera; family Athaliidae; genus Athalia; species Athalia circularis. Next base: position 11,906,920 of record OZ021700.1, on the reverse strand, counting down.
GGTATGCAATCTAATAATGAAATCGATGATAAATTTACTGCAGTAGTTGCAGTAGCTGAAGTTAATACCTGGTGGCGAATGTAAAATAAAACAAAACGATCTCTTTTGCGTCTTGTAGGTGCTACAGATTAGAGAAAAAAAAATTTAAAAGGTCGTTCGGCCTCAACTCCCGTATCTTAACTTACCGATTTAATTACTCTTAACGAGTCTTCTGGCTTGTTATTCGAAGAAGATACGTTTATACGAGGTATATACATAAAGATAACTTCATTGGTTGTGCTACTCGATGATCATCCAGCATCCGGTTGTAGCTAAAATACTAACTTGAAATTATCACGACATCGTTTTCTTACCTATTTGACACTGATTTCCAGTAAATTGTTTCGTGCATGCACATCTTCCTGGAGAAAGACACGTCCCTCCGTTAAGACAAACGGTAGAACATGCAGCTGAAGACGAGAAAAAAAATCAAATTAACATCTGTGCGCTTACGACAAAAAAATCCTCTGTCAATCCTTTCACAGACCAAAATTTTTTTTTTCACAACCATTATTTTATTTTCACTAATTTTTTGTCAAAATAATCTTCGATTAAAATTTCGAAATATTATAAATAATCATATTGAAGAATTTGAAAATTACTTAAAGATCAAAATGTCGTCTGCACTATACTGATTATGAGATAGTATATGTGTTTGTGTAGAAAGTATCTTTAGACGAGTTTCAGAACTTTTAAATAGACTATTTAACTAGCAAATGACTTTGTCAACGTTCCAAAGCGTCCGTATACATTATAAGACACGTGTTTAATTTTTAATTTTTTTCTTTACTTTTGCACACTCACATACTTCTAAGTGGCATATTTCTACACCTCGTCTACGGTAGATCTAAAGTAAAGACTGTGAGTAGCCAGCATCAGACTTGAAATACGTTCACAAACCGTGAACGAAAATGCGAGTGAAAGAATTTACATTACAACTGTGCAGCACCGTGTTCAGACGATTTCGCGAAACGTGCGTGACTCACACGTTTTACAAAATTTTACTCTTTGTATTCCTGCAGCTGCTGCTGGACATTGAAGACATAACACCGAAGAGAACCTTTCTATGTAAATGCAGATGATAGGGTGAAGCGGAAAAAATAATGTATACAGATTTTTACAGTCGCATCATTCGCATCGTCATATCACTCAAAAGAAATTCCTTAAAATCCACCACCGCAGATACGATGTTATCATATTTTTAGTAAAAAAGGATTTCTTGAGGGTGAAGCGCTGGGGCAAGATTACAGGTGGCATTGCATAGATACGGCACTGTGTATCGGGTTGCAGATTTTAGGGATTATTTTTCAATCTCACGCGTTGCGAATTCTGCGAATTATCGCGATTGAGTTTAAGAGATGAACATTTTTTCCACTGGTATATTATATACGGACGTGCTCGAATGAGTATATAAATCCTTACAATAAGCAGCTTTTCCCGTTGAAATTATTATAAGAACAAGAAGTTAGATCAGCGGCATAATTCATTAATATACGGTGTCTGGTTGCGTGCAGTAAAAGGATCACTGGCTGCAGTCGAGCAGCTTTGCAAAGCCATATATCGTTGCACGACTACATTGCGCATATTACATAGTTTATATATACATATGTATATAATAATGCGAAAGCGACGAAGGAAAGGAGAGGCAGGGTTAGGAAAGTTATTTTGTTGTTGTTGCTGGTGCTGCTGCTGCTGCTGCTGATATCCTTGCATAAAGAACTGTTCCGCGTGTTCCGAAGGATTATGCTGATATACAAACGTATCCCGCGGTACATAACGCTATAGTATATTATCGCGTTTGGCTTTCTGGGTCGTCTGTACAAGCGAGCTTTTATTGGAAATAAAGATAACCTAATCCAAACTGCACTGCGATTTACATAGAACGAATTACATCAGGTATACGTATGGATGTGACTGCAGAATTTTATGTTACAAATACGGTTCGCTGAAAGAAGCTTATTTATGGTATCATCCGCAGAGTCATATGAAATATTTATTATCCTTGGTAAAAATTTTCAAAATAGAGTGAAAAAATGATTTGAAATCAACTCACGTTTGTTGCATCCAAAACTGAGACGCGTTACTTGCGTCCATCCAGGACAGCAGGAGAAACTACTTGGAAAATCCGTGTAGACTAACCTGAAATATTAGATATACTTTTTAATCCTTATCATTCAATCAGTACAACATTGTAATGTCTATAAATGAATACCGGACCTTATCTGTCGTCCTCGATGATGATGCGAAATCGAAGTCGGAGCTTGTCTCGTGCAAACTCTTCTTCTGGAACGAAAGAGGAAACAAAAATTTTGATATGCCATAAAAATCTAATCGTTAACGATGATCCTTTTTTTTTTTTGTTGTAGAGGGGCATTATATTTGGCAAGGATTGATAACTGGAATGTAGACATTTTGTTATGCGGTGTCCAAATTATTATTCGGGGCTGTTGCAATATTATGATTCTTTAACTTAGATCGATCGATGATTGATCGATCACCCTTCACTGCGCAGATTCTGCAGATTTGGATCTATCGCGCATCCTTTGCCAAATCACCTATATCATCACGTCCCCGGCCATTTAAATTGTTCGTTCAACAAAGAAGAAAGATTGGAAGAAAAAGAAAATTTCACAATCAAAAGTCAAATGATGGTGAGGTGATTTGGCTTTTATGTATAGATCTGTAGATGGGATTAACAATGTTTCGTCTTATCCAGCAGCGTATCGAACTGATCAATTCGAAATGGAGAATGGTAGACCAAAAAAATTGTCGCCTGTCAGTTATCAGCTACTCCGACAAAGTATGCGGTTATTATTTAAATAACAGTACGTGTCTTTTTGTCGGTAGTCTCTTTCTTTTCTTTTTACATTCATTTTGTTTCTTTTTTTTATCGTCTGAATCACGAGTATATTCTGATTAACGATGAGGTGTTCAGCTTTTTAAAGAAACAAGGAAGGCACTGCGCGTACGTGTTTGGTAGGCATTGATCAGCACGCGAAATCCACGAGGAAAATGTACTTGAACTTTCAGTTTCTTATCGTGCAAAACAGCAGCTCTGAACTATCTGTACTCATCGCATGACTCTACCAATCTGTTTTATTTTTGTCGCCCTTGCGTGCAACTCGGGCTAACAAAATCAAATCAAATCTTATACATGCATACATACACATTATACATGTATGTATTGCATTACCAGAGGTAGCTTTTTTTGAATTTCTAATAATAGACGTACAGCGTATAACTATACCGCATATTTCAAGGTTCAAGACTAATTTCTTTGTTGCATTTCACCTGCAACGAGTTTCATTGCTTTTATTCTTTTCATTTTCTTCGTCGCGCTCGTAATGCGTTGTAATGTTTGGACAGCTAACGTCGTGCCGTTGAATCAAACAGACGTGACGGGGATATGAGAAAAAAAAATGAGATAAACTAAAATGAAATGTAACAAAATATCATATAGCGCGAAGGTAACGTTATACGAGGATGACAAAGTGACTTCGAAATTTGTTTTCAACCCTAATTGTATCGCAAATTATTTTATGTCATGCAGCTTGTCACCAGTCAATCTAAAACCGAACGGCCAATAAATTGGAAGGGATATTTTGAACTTTGAACCTTTATTTTTCAATCGATTATTTCAGAACCTATCAGAGAAGATGAATTGGAAATATTTCTCGCAATTTTAGTACAGTGAATCTAATTTGTCGTAGGCCGAAAACCACGAGGATTACAATTGTAGTTTTTCGATTTTCACCGGCTTTTCAAAAGATGTAACTTTGTACCCATCAACTCGTATCCTTTTAGATGTCAGAACCGAATAATCGCATCAGCTGCAGGAGATTATACATATTAAATCACTTTAAATGCTTGGCAGCTTCAGCGCCTGAACGAATTTCATGCAATGTGATAGGAAGAAATGTTATGCACAGGGTGACACATTTTGAACATGAAAAATGCTATCCGGTCGAAAATATAGATGTGGAAGGAAGTCTCGCATGAAAATTGTGTACAGTTTTCAGATGAACAAATTGGGCAGACAAAAAATAAGCGCGCAGCGTTATTGAAAAAACCGCAGATATGGCTGAAAGTTTTGGATCGATACCATTTTTGAAAATTTTGAAACTGGCCATATTTGCCCCTCTCAATACCTGCATGTATGGTATGCGTATGACTTTTCTCTGAAACTTTTTTCACTGCATTTATCTCGATCTTGTAAAAATATTTGACGAGAACACGTTCGAAATTAGCCACCCTCTATACCTACAATATTTCATAAAGTTCGAATCGAGATGCTAATTGAGTAGCTCGATCGCGCTCTTCGTGGTTTAAAGGATAATGCCGAGTGTCAGCCTCTTGGGAATTAAGTGGTAAAGTAGCTGTCCGATCTTTTAATAATTCTACCTGTAGCGCAGCGCATGTGTTGAGTATGTATGTATATATTATTCGTATAATCCGTTTGTCAAACTACGATGAAAAAAAAGGAGTGTAAAAAAATTTGCATCAAATTCTGTGAATCAAATTTAGTTTTACGTACATACTGCAAAGATCTTGTTCACTGCATAATCAACCTTCCAGCAATGAATAGGATACACAGCCGGATGAGAAATTGCAGCTTTGAATAATTATTACAGTGTCAATTATTGCATTGATTTGAGAATGGAAGCTCTCAGGGAGGCCGACGTACGCAGCTGCGGTGGCGTGTAAATTTTTCTTTTTCTTCACGTTTCTTTTGCGATCATTTTATGCGATTTGAATGCATAAATTACAATCGGAGGAACTGCAATGATGATCCTCGGCTCGCGCCAATCATAAATCAATCAGTTAATCGAGCTTAAGTGTAACAAATGCACCGTGGAATTAGATGTGAGGGGGGAACGTCGTTAAACTCACTTTCAAATCTCGCTTTATTATAAAGTAACGCTGTGTGTGGAGTATAATACATATGTCCAGGCTTGTATTAGTAAGGAATGTCTGCACGTGCGCAAAGTGCTTTTGATTTATTCAGTAAAATTTGAATAAAAAAATAGATACGATCGTCTAGTTCCGTTTTTGTATGTCGTATTTTACGTCACTTTCTTTCATCGCCTTATTAGTTATCGAAAAATAAATTAATATTGTGCGAGACACACGTACGTACGTTTTGTGAAATAAGACTTTGGCGTTGTGCAGATGGCACGTCGAGAAACGATCCTTGAAAAGTTATCGGATCATGTTCGATCAAAAAACACACAAGAGCTGATCGAGAGACGCGTATAACTAATTGCGGTGATTTTTTTTCGTTTTTTCTTTCTGTCAAATATAATTAATCAATCAATTGATCAAAAAGTCACATATCTGTAGTAAATGATATAATACAGACATTGTGAGCGAAGGATAGATTTGTAATCTTAAATAATCTTTCGAGTTTCTTTTCTCATTTCAATTACAGTAAAGATAAATAACCGATAAAGACTATGGGAAACAAAACACTGGCGCAAATTTATCGACTGCCTATTCGTTCCAGCTGACTTTCGATTCGCCATAATATACAAGTTTCTGTATTGAGCTGAATTATTTTCATCTGTTTCAAAGGGAGTGTAACAGCTGCTTCTGAGTCTTCTAGGTTATCCTGCCGCTGATTTCCTTTAGATATTGTATAATACCTATACGGTATTTCGGAAATATTTTTCTATACTTACAACAGTTTACTCTAATGAAAAATTACTAAAACAAGCACAGCATACCCGAGCTTGAGCGATTGACATTTCGCAAGCTCCGATGCACTAGAACAAGAAACGAAGTCCACAGAATCGATTCTGCTGTATAGTCATGCATCGATCCGTCGGGCATTGATAAAGTGAGAGGAATAAACCTTGGAATAGAAATATTTGGAATTCGAAGCTGCGCTGTATCTCCATTTTGATCGAAGCCATAATGGTCTTTTGTTTTCTACTTTTTTTGTCGGCTTCCGAATCCCCGAGGGATGATCGAAAATACGCCATTATTATAGTTGGCGATCGTGTTGTAAGGCGTGTTAAGAATACCGACCGGGAGAGAAAGCCTCGCAAATGGGAATAAAAAGCGTCGTTATCGTTCGAAAAACTCGTGAACTTCCAAGCTAACCTGAGCCACAAAATTCACCAATTCCCTTATCACCCGCAGAGTCGTTGTCCTGCGAAGGCGATGAAAATTTTTTAAAAAAAGGATGAAAAAAAATGACTTCATATCGTTGGTGAACCTGGCAGGATGTAAGTAATTCCTGAAAGTTTGTTCAGGGTTTCAATTATGTCTGAGGATATTTTGGAAATGGACCAACGAAATTACACCATTTTGTTCTTCCTTCTAATCGATGGAAATTTACCCATAGTCAGAACTCAGGTCGCAAGTTTCTGAGTGGTTAGAAAATAACGATTAATTTTCTCATTTCATTTCAGTGAATATGATATTTCAGTAACTTTTACTGCCAAATTGATTTACTACAGTTATCCCACAGATTTATTTTCTATTTTTTTCATACAATAAAGCTGGCTCTTCGACCTCTTCACCTTGGCGATCCACGTGCAGTTCGAATACCAGCTCCTATATGTATATCCCGAAAGGATATAAAACTTGGAGTTAATGGATTTACATACACGCGTATACCTGTACGGTGAATCATGAACTGGTATGCATCTCGCTTTATAATATACCGACCTGCAGCAAAGTTGATATTTTGAGGTGAACGATTCTCTGTACTTCGCCAATATACATCCAAACGACGACCGAGCCGGATGACGTCGTCGACGAACGTAACGTCCATAAGCGCGGCAGTTATAACGATCTCTACATGTACCGCAGTTATAGTGACTTTTGTCTTTGTATATTGCACTGTTTTAACGAGCGATTAATTATCGGCATGCGTATATTACAAGGGTACACGTTTCATTGAATTTTAAGAGGCATCGTAAGATTATGCTAGCCAGAAAATAAGGGTGCGATTTGCGTTAAATTCGTTCGAAGTCCGCGTTATAAATTCTCCGTAAAAATCTGAAGACCATAATCACAAGGTCCCGAACCTGTGTCGGGTTATTCGAGAGAGTAATTATCTCATTCATTTATCAATCCTGTTCAATTATCCACAGCCTGAATAAATATGAACGATTATTTATTCTGTTAATGCAAAAAATTAAACGAGACAAAGTCAACCGAAATTCTAATTATCTTAAGTCAATTTCACCCGTGTATTATATTATGCTTATATTGATTTACTCCGAAGTATATTATGTAGATAATACGACGAGTTACGAATCATACCAAACGCATATTGATCGATGGCCGGTATGCGCTGTATTTGGAGAGAAGGAAGAAAATCAAATAAAATATAATAAAGTAGGATAAAAAAATATATACCTATATATTATACATCCACGAAGATACAAAACATGTCAGAATACAATCAGCGTCACGATCATCAGTTTCGATGAGTCGACGCAACATGAACAATTTTTTTCGAACCGTGCATGCACACCTATAATGCATCTAATGAAAGTTCAATACAATTTCTATACAATTCCATTTATCAGCACGCATCGACGGGCGGATTTCTAGACACGTGCTCCTCCGGTGCAGAAGATCAGGAACATCAATCCAATTTTCTCCTCGCATACTCGGCTTGACATTAATTCACGCTGCGGAAGATTCGCTCGTTTACGCTGCGGCAAAGCAGACAGCGCAGAAAAGATCGTTGATTACTTTGGTCGCGTCCGGGGTGAGTGAAAGCGTTATAAGCGCGTTTTACAGGAATAGAACTAGGATCGTGAGAGGGCTCGATGACCTTTTAAAAGCCAAGACAATCTCCTCATTCCTTTACATGTGGTAATTTTTTTGGTTTCGCTTTTTTCAATCGACTCGTTAGCGTTTCGCGTTTGCTTCTTTCTATAATCGAAATCGATCCGCCAGCGATCGGATTGTTGCAGAGTTGCAACGGCGCTGTTCACATCGCGCCGCTTCGTTGCTGTATTGGGTGTATAGTTGTTATATTTATTCTCTGCACTTATGCTCATTTCACGGTTTGAAATCGGTCGCACCAAATTCCCGGGCAAGTCGCCCGAACCCCGAAGAAAACTCCACCTATTCACGAGACGGGAGACTCGCGGCAGAGGTCCAGGTTGAACGTCCTCCGATGTTATGTTTATCGTGGGAGCCTGCGTTGAGGTTGAAGCACGTTTTGCAGCAGCAGCAGCCAACTAACTCTGCTCTGCACATTGGACCGCCAACCTCTATTTGCGGCTAGAATATTTTTATTTTATTATACCATCGCTTCACCATTATGCATTCTCTTCTGATACCCGTACAGCTAACCTATACCGCATCTAGAGCTAAACTTATCTCCACCGGATCTCAAGACTTCTTATTTTTCACCCAAAATTCCTTTCACCCTTCAGCTGTTTATTTATTTTACTCTATTTCTACATTTTTCTTTATTTTAATTTTAAGAGCTGCAAGGCTCTTTTTTTTCAGAACCAGACAGCGATTTATTTGAGAAACAAATCTTTTGAGCGATAAAAATTTTGCAGCACACAAAAGTTTCGTCGATTTCCACTCGGCGTGCAGACGAAATATTCATTTCCATATAGTTCATGCGGAAATATCTTTGTAAAACTTATCGTAAAAAATGCGCAAATATTTTATCACCATTTATTTCGCTCAGCGAATGTATTTTCGTTTGCCGAAACGAAATGTATAACAATACATCGAATGTATTGAGAATAAATTTCTCAAAAGTTACACCGAAATTCAATACTCCCCCGTCGGATCCTTTGAGTGGAATATTTTTCCAACAAAAATCGCAACAACTCAATATCTAAGCAAATACGCGAATGAGATGTATTAGATGGTCTAATTATAAGGAAGCTAGGCAACGACTCAGGATGCAAAAGTCGAAGGACTCGCTAAACGTGTCGAGATATCACAACTAGAACCCTGTTACAGTTAACAGTACTTGCATATGGTTATAAGGTGCACAAAGATCATCGTCGAGATGGTAAAAAGTTTGTTCCTTTGTATATAGTATACATATAGGCATAGGCATGCGCGATTTTCTGCAGGACTCCGTGATACTTGTTCAGGTATATGTATACCTATATATACACGTGCTGGACCCGGAGGCTGTGCATCAACTTCTCACATAAGGGAATTATCCGTGGTGTGCGGAGTCGCCCCGTATAATAATTCGTGTATAGTTGTAACCGGACAACACGCGCCCTAACATACATACCTAGATACGGGGCATTCCGTGCCAAATGTTACGCAGCAGCTGCGACCCTGATCGTTCACCAATAAATTTTCAATAATTGATTTGGCTTCTCTTTTCCTTTTTTCCCCCCTCGAAAAATTTCTCCGAAGTGATTCTGAATAATTTTTGGGGAGCGTATAGCGGAGAAAAATGATTAAAACATTTTACGATGAAATTTTATCTTGGTTCGCAATTTTTGGAACGTGAACTTCTGTACCGGTATACCTACGTGAAAAAAAAATGAAAAAAAATTGTAAAATAACTAGCCAGGTCATTTGACATGAAATGCCTCATATACGTAGCATGTAAAGACTAACCCGAGATGGGGACAGGTTCGTGATATACATTTTTCGATGTTTTTCTTGTTTTCACGGTCCCTAGTCATCTGGGTAACTCGAACTATGGGCGGTGGGAGGAAGTAAGGTAGTAAAAGGAGGGAATTGCAAGGTGGGGGGAACAAACGTGGCAAGAGATGAGGATCCAAGATCGTTCAACAAACGCACGAGAGACTCAACAGTAACGAGATACGCCGCGACTGCAATCCGGCTCGAACTCCGCGGTCCATGAAGTATATATGTATAGTGAAAATATACTGCACCTATATATTCATACCATATACCTCATCCTACCCGTGTAGCTCAACGAAGTCGGTTTTTATTTATTTGATATTTTTTTCTCATTTTTTCTTTGACCCAAAAATTTTTCGTTCTTTACTTTTCTACCCACGCGAATGCGCGAAGGAAGGACGAAAAGGAAGAATGAGATTGCAGAAATACATCCAGCTTTTCGATCCTCGATCGCAACATCCCGCAATTTATTACACGAGATTTTAAACTTTTTCTCCACGTATCAGTTTGTTTGTTCGTTTTTTTTTTTGTCGAGTTCTGTTTCACCCGTTCACGATTTATTGCGGACATTCGATTCGACATATTCGGCAGTAAAATTTCCATAAATTTACACGTGTAACATTCATGTAATTGAACTTACCCGGAATGGTATTTGGTGTATATTCCCGAAGGATTCTGAGGGGTGGTTGTAACGGGTTGAAAATTTCGATAACCTGTGTTAAACAATTCCCCGGCAGATCTTTGTTGATTACCAATGGAATTATGATGATGTTGTCGATGATGATGTTGATGATATCCTGGCGAGTAGGCTAAGGATCTTTTGGTTCCCGAATATTCGTTTACTGTTCCTGTCACTGGACCAGCAGCGGTATTCTTATCGAGAATCTCAACGGCACCGATCTGATCGTTAGTGCGGTAAGAATTCGATGGAGCAAGTTCTCTGTATTGTTTTCTTCCATCGTGTTGATTATTTTCAAACTGACGGTGGTGAGAAACGGGAAACCAATCATTACGGGTGTACCGCGAATCTACCGCGTGTCGTACACCCTGAAAAGTTGCCGGTGTTTCGAGAAAAGATTGAGATAAACTTTGCGAATGAGAAACTAAGTTGAAAAAACTCGTTCCAATTACCACTATCAAACACGTGTTCCTCATGGTGTACGATGAGAGGATGAAAGAAAAAAAAAAGGATCAAAATGTTGTTCATAAACGCTAACAAGTGATCATATCTCTCCGATGTAGGCGTACGAAAATTCACTGAACTCTTCCGGGAGGGAAAAATGGGGATGAAATTTGGAAATGAAATAATTGTTACGACAATATCACATTGACGTTTCCCTGTGATCCTTGAATCCGGATCGACGTAATCTTAATACGGTTGAAAAGTCAGAGCAACACTGAGCGACACGCTATAACCGGGTAACTAACTAACTCCGATCGAGAGTTCGGACTCGCCACCACGTGGTGTTATAAAGTCGCGTTTTTCTTTTTTCACGTTCACCCCCTTCTCCTTTTTATTCAACTTTCAACTACCAGCAGCAGCAGCTTATATTCTTGGTGATGCTGCTAAGATATATGCTGCTCTGTGTTGCAACGACTGCAACTGCAAGCAGCAGCAGCAGCTACGATCAACCCCTTCCCCGTCAATTCCCCCAGAATCCTGCTCCACTACCATCGTCGCGTTCGGTCTCACCGCCTCCCATGCGAATATGTTTTTATTCGCGTATGGGATGCATTTTATGCGATATCTGCAGTGCGCTATAGGTATGCACGTATCGGAGTGGCCCTTTCTTGAGCAGAATAATTTTTTACTTTTTATTTTCAACCGTTCGGAAATCGACTCTAACCCAAATTTTGAAGGAAATTTTTCTCCTCCTTTCCACTTTCATTTTTATTGAGAATTGATTTTCGGCTAACTTCAAAGAAAAAATAATTCCTCCAACGTATAATGTAAAGTTTATTTATAGAGTTCTATGGTCACATAATAGCTAAAAAACACAATGCGACGTTTGTACCCATAGGTATCTCAATGCGAAACACTGTGAATGCGTTTTTGTATGTGAAACAATTCTCTGTTGAGCGTCTACAACTTCATTCTATACAGTACCTATACATATGTTATGACAAATGTGTATGGTATGTGTGATTCAAGATATGACTATACGTGGATTGTATGCATAGGCTATGTGGACGCGATTCAGATCGGTACAACAACGTTCTTAGGTTGCAGACTTTTCGTTAAAAGTTGAGGTTGGATGTACAAGTTTGTTCTGCGATGTCACATTGCCTCAAAGAATTTTGAAAATTGAAAAAGTCAATTTTTGAGAAATTCAAAACGCATCTTCTGACCGCAAGACCCTAGATACTTCGGTAGGTTTATTGTCTGCTAGAAACTCAAAGTTTTTACCAAAAATACTATCAGGTTTTGGAATAATTTTTTCTTCTCCTCATGTACAGATTGAAGAAATTTTTTTCTGCATGGAGACTTGAAAATTCGAATATTACGCAATCAAAAATCATCAATTTTTGCAATCACGTAATAAATCATTTTTTTTTTTTTTTTCTCGGACCGAAATATTACAAGATAGAAAATATGCTGCACGTATATAATATCGCATCAATTTATTCGACGTGAATGCATTGATGTGGAGTAGAAAAAAGAAAGTTGCGGTTTTTTATCCTCTTCTACTTCCAAAGTGGAGATGAAAAATAGAAGAAGATAAAAACTATATGTATTTAGATGTTATAGATGGACTTTGTCAGGGACGTTCTTTGTCGGACCTCGCGGCGTACGGGGCAAATAATTGTAAGAGCCACCGAAGGCGCTGCATTTATAGGTATATATACTACATATATCTATGTAGATAGGTATATATATACGTATATATATGTTATATATACCTTATATCCTTGCCTTGAGGGTCGCAGGTGAGATATATGTATGTATGTGTGTACGTGTATAATACAGTGTCTTCGATTCTCGAAGTCGAATATACTTTGACTCTCTATTGCTTTGTCCTGTTGCAATTCCGCAAATGGCGGGCGGGAGATAACCGTCTCACAGAGTTGATTGCGCTAAGCAAATTGATAATTTATCTCCTTCCATTATTATACAAATGTTATATGTATAGCTTGCAATGTACGACAAAGTATTTTGCAATAACATGCCGCAAGCTTGGTATCGTGTACATGTACTGTGAGACAGTAGCTTGATTTATGTACGTAGATAGTTTATAGTGTCATACGGTCTTTGCGCATGTGAAAAATTAAACAATTATCAAAAGACTCATAAATATTTCGGGCGTTTCATGCGTCAACTCGACACGCGTATCGTCCCGACACTCGTTTTACTTTTTCTTAACGTCGAATTTTTCTTTTCCAAAATTTGCATAAATAATCAGAAAAAATTCTGCATTATTCATTTCTTCCGATGATTTTGATCATACGGTAATGGAGATTGATTATTGTGTGGCTCACCAGACATTACCTATCAAAGTTTGTTATTAGATCATTACCCTACGTTGAAACTTTTGAAAAACATTATGACAATCATTGAATTGAATAAAATAATGTGAGGGTCGCTGAGAATGTGTGTCGCATTGACAAGGAATGCCCTATATATATGTATGTACGCTATTCGGCTAATGAATAACGCGCAATTTAACTCGGTGAAATTTAATTTTATTATCATCACGCTCGCATTTAATACGCCATTTGTGCAACAATGATCCGTAGAACGAAGATCTCATCAGCTCTGCAACACATATAAGATGTGCAGATGTATGTATATTTATATCTGAATCTGGTACATATAGATATCTTTCATACGTGTATAATATAATACGCCGCCTTAAGGCCCATGGTGAAGGGAAGACGAGGCAACCGAAGAACGAGAGATGAATCTAGGCGGTCCATTGTCTGGACACATTGCGGGAACATAATAGATACTTTTTTTCTCATAGTGAATTATTCATCAGGATGGGTCGAGAATTATTGAGCGATCAAACCGATCGGATCCTCCTGATTTACAATTCATGCAAATACAATGAATTTTTTTTCACTATTTTTTAGCAAGACTGATTAGTTGGATCGAGAAACAAATTGATCGAATATAAGATATAAACTGTATCGAGTAAGCAGTCATTAATTACATAAATTTTTATCTTACATGTATTCTTTCCTATCTATTATATCTATAGATATGTAACGCGTACGATAGTCAGCTGAAAAAGACGGCGCGCGGCGTCGTTTTGTCCAACAATAAGACGCCCATTATGGACATGAATTGTGAGACCTTGACTGTCAGGGATTCTGCACTCCGGAGATAAACTGCTGCAAGGGTACGGCGCTGAAAAGGATAAGAACAAGAAAAGAGAAGGAAAAAAAAGAGAGTCCTTAAGAAATGGCGAACATTGCCCGCGTGCCCATTTTGAGCTACTAGACCGAGAAAACCAGTATGCGATTCTTCTGCTCTGGAAAAGGTTAAAAGTGAAACGATTAGCACGTTTTTACTCCGATTTGCTTTTTGCCCCTAATTGTTATCCTGTTGGTCTAATCATGCCTTATCTTCCAGTTCAAAATCTCACAGGGAATCATGGAAGAGCTTGAGCGAGCTTTGAATATTTTGGTCATCATGGACGACATTTTTTCTAGGTTTCTCTCGGGTTTCTTTGTTTTCTTTATGATGCAAATTGCGGGTACAGTGAGACTTGAGATTTCGAGATATTGAAGGACTAGAAATATTGCCTTACGATCTGAATACCTGGATACAGATTATCTGTTGTTGGCTTCTTTTAATTCCTTTTTGCCTCCTCTTCGGTAACATCGAGTCGATGCTGTAATCGGGTTTCTTATTACCTCATCGTTATCCGGTTTTCCTATCGGTTATTACTTTGTCATTCCAGACGACTGCGGGATAATCAGATAAGCATGGTGACGAGGCGTTAACCCGACCTGAATATAGTTTCCATATTCCGCAAATAACTCGTATTATCTAACACAAAGTGTACGTTTCTCATTTTTCCTATTTGCAACTACTGAAACCTTGATTATTGACGTGCAAGTTATTTACTCACTTTCCGGAATTTGTTTAAAAAACTTTTTCCACGAAACGCGATGGCTTCATTACAGACACGACACTTAATCTAGAAGAAATATGGGTCACGAGACTTTATAAACCAGTTGAACTCCATAACAAAAGCTATCAAAGTTACATAACCGCGAGAACGGCAGAAACGACGCAGAATTCCCCCCGTGCAGACCGCGTTACGCTCTGTTCCCTAATCCTCTCTATTTTCATTCTATCTATAATAACACGATACGTGCAGATTTTTCACGTTGTAGAACAGCCGGAACGGAAATAGATGGGGAAGAAAAAATTTGTGAAAACTGCTTTTTCCGCGATATACTTCTCATCGTATCGTTATACGAATCAAAAATCTATGGTGGTCAATTTTCACGTTGACGACGCAATTTCTGTGATTTTGATTCGCCTCTTCCGAATTGCCGTCAGAAGCATAAAATGTACCAATTATTCAAACGTAAAGTTTTCGAATTTCAGAATTATTTTTCATTGAACCGTTTCCGAGATCCTCGTAGGGGTCTTTCGGGACAGACTAAAAAAAAAGATAGACGCGGACAACTTTCTACAAACCTGTTTTTTCGGATATCTGAGGTCTGAAATTGTAGAGGGTATTTCGAATCAGCAATGGTCATTTTCGATTAGAATTACCAACACTTTTCAACCGCAAAGGTGTGGAAAAGTGAAAGATAATTCAGTGGTTGCCGAGTTTTAGCTGGGGAAATGAACGTATAATTTTTCCGCCGGCTCAATCAGTTTATTCTAGCTAGCCGGACAGTTTTACATATCATCGTTTTGTTCCGGTTGAAAGAAGCAGCTCGTCCTGCAGTGAAATCACGCGTGGAATGAGTCCGGTTATGCAAATTTTCTAACCGCGAGCTACAATCTTACTTTACACTAAATCCTCTGATAAATGCATCAAAATTTCATGGTACCCAAATTCATAATATGTCAACGAAGAAATCTGCAGACGAGTAAATTATAAAAGAGGTTAAATGAAGAAATGCCAACTTCAAGCTTTCTCGTATGTATTTTCACCCTAAAAATATCGTTTATTCTATCGACAGTCGATCCGACTGACCATCTATCCTTTGTCTAAATTTTTTTCCCGCCTTCAAATGTTATTTACAATATTTATTTATATTCGTATAATTTAATAATAATTTTTTTTTTTTATAATAACTAGGGGCTTCGCCCCTGCGCGCTTCGCGCGCCAACCCTGGTCGGCGCTTCGCGCCTCTGATGCTCGCGCTTCGCGCTCGCTCTGTTTGGCGCTTCGCGCCAAACCCCCTAACGTGCACTTTGCGCCCCTTGGAGCTCGCGCTTCGCGCTCGCTTTGCTATATATCTCAACTTAATACTATCTGTCGTGGGCACGATGCGTTCTTTCGATCGAAATACAGATTTGAAGTTGTAGAAACTAATAAAATGTAGTTTTACTATGTGTTGAATTCTTAAAATGCAGCATAAACCCTTATTTTATTCGTAATATGGTTGGCTATTAACGGTGTAAAAATCTGTGGAGCGGACGAACTGGATGTCGAAAATCATGTGGCGGACGACCTAACCGTTGGAAACTAAAGACCGGATGACCTGTCCGACTGAAATTACGAAGCTGATGGTACCAGGATGTGAAAAAACTATGGTGGACGTCGAAGGCAGAGATGACCTGGTGGATCGAAATTGGAGCGACGGAAATATTTTGATTTTGCATTACAAAATACACATTTGATAACTCCTTGAATGCTATTTATTTGTCCATTGGACTCAATTTTAACTCACAATCAATTTAACAATATTTTTTTATCTTCTAATTTTTCCTTCGTTTCTTGTTTCGCTTTTTTTCTGCCACCTCCCTTTCGGTCTCCATTTCTTTCTTCACCTTTATTTTCACCTCCTTTTCTTCGTGATTTTTCTCCATCTTCTTGTCTTTCTCTTCCATTTCTTCCTCCCTCTTTTCTATATTCCTCGCCACCTCGCATAAGAGTTCATCCCATCCATCATCTGTATAATTTTTTTATTGATTTTATGTATCTATACTCTAATTTTCAGGCTACAAAAAGTTCATAATGACGCGCATTTAGATTTTTCTCTTTCAAACATTGATCTAAACATGCTAACTATCTCTTTCCGTCTGTTCTCATGTACAATAATTTCATTCAATTAATTATTCATTTATCTGTGTTCTTTAAATATATATTTGATGAATATGCTTTACCTAGGATTTCCTCGATTTTGCGTTTGCGTGCTTGATTTATCTGTACACAGAATATTAATTTATTTTATTTAATCAAATTTTTTTTTCATTTTCTGTGATTTGTATTTCAAAATGCTTACTTCTTCCCGCGGAGTATCCATTTATTATTTTCGTAAATTGATTTTATGTGTCTGGTTTTATGTTGGTTTGAATTCTGTTGAACAAAATAGTAATGATTTGCAAACAACACTCACTTGTCATTTTCTGCAATTCACTACAGCTATGGTGATCGATTTTTACCGCAAATATTTGATATCTTTCAGTTTCTGTCCGTTTTTTCTTATATCCGATTATACCTAATTTCAATTTAAACCGTGTATAATTATAAGAAAAAGATTTATGAATTGTTCATTTATATTTCACCTTTTGGCCTTCGGGTTATTCGTCACACTCCACACAAATCAACGTGGATCTAATTGTTTTGGTTTGAATTTTGATTCCATTGTGCGGGCTCCTCCTAATTTCTTTGATCTGTGCAGGTAGTTCTTCAATTTTCAAAGTGGGTTCTTGTACTACATTAAAAACGTAACGATATCAGTATATGTTCACTTTGTTTACAGGGTACGTTCGGCGGCCTTGATGGATTTTGCTGTAGAATTGCACTTAAATTCTCACTTTTATATCGTTTTTCCATCTATCCCTATTTCATGGTTTGATCTTCCATTTAGCCTGCGGCCTTTTTCGGATTACTCTTCATAATTTCGGTGTCTTCATAATAATTTGTCATTTGACATTCCTCTCGTTTTACGCCGTTGTCGAAATTTTTTTTAAAATTTTTTTCCATCAATTTTTAATTAGTTGAGAATCTCCTTGTATACAATATTGGTAATTTTATTTTCATTATTTTTTATTTTAATCCTTATTCCTTTTTTTGTCTTGCATCGCGATAACGCAACATACAGTTGTCCATGTCCAAATAGTGGTCTGTCAATATATAGCCCAACCTGTTCGAAACTTTGTCCCTGTGATTTGTTTATGGTCATAGCAAACGCCAATCGGACAGGGAATTGTCGTCTGTGTAGAATAAATGGCATGTCTGTATCTCCACGCGTGTCTAGTTTTATTCGCGGTATTTCCACTACTTGTCCTGATTTTTCTCCGGTTAAAAGTTCAGCTATCAAAATTCGTTGATGAATTTCGCGAACAACCAACCGTGTTCCATTGCATATTCCATCTGATATTGATAAATTTCTTAGCATCATTACTATAGCTCCGACTTTCAGTTGTAAATTATGTGGCGGTAGACCCGTTGGTGTTAATCCATTCAAATACTCTACTGGATAACGCAGTGTAGCTTCTTCGTATAAAGTCGTATCAGCAGCGTCAAGTCCTTGTAGCGTTGCGTAATCTATACTTCTCGATTCTAGCAGGCTTCCATCCATTCGTCTTAAAATCTCTGCGTTTAACTGGTTCACTTCTACGTTCAATGGGGCTAAGATAGCTCTGTTCTTCAGGTCTTCAATTTGTATGTTAGTTGGATACAAATCCGCTACTAAGTCTTCGCTCTTCATTTGACTCTCTGGTTCTAATGAGTCTATTTCTCCGTTACCTATGCTGAGCAACCACTTTGAGAATGCAATGTTATCTTCCTTTGCTCTCATATTGCAGGTCAGGCTGAATTTCTCAAATTTATCCCACAGTGTTGAATATTTTATTGTTTCGGCTATGATTTGTCTCTTTCCACCACGTTTTACAATTGGTAACACTTGCCTGAAGTCTCCACCGAGTATAACCACTTTTCCTCCAAACGGTGCTGAACTATTCAGTATGTCTTTCAGTGTTCTGTCTACTAATTCGAGAGCAGTTTTTGGAATCATTGAACACTCATCCCATATTAATACATCGATTGATTTTAGTTTCTTCTTCATATTTCCAGTTGTGAAAATCGTACCTTCGTTTATTAAGGTCAATGGCAGACCGAAAATTTTATGAGCGGTTGTACCGCATGGAAGTAGAATCGCTGCTATACCCGTCCAAGCAATACAGACGACGGTTTTTTCTTCTGCCTTGAGCATGTAGTACATTGCATTGTACAGGAATGTTTTTCCGGTGCCCCCTGGTCCATCGATGAAAAAGCATTTATTTATCGAATTATTTTTTGATATTATCGTTTTCATAATTCTATCGTATATCAATCGTTGTTCGTTGTTTAATTGATCAACCAATGCTAATCCTTTTTCTGTAAATGATTGTATTTTTTCTGCCGTAATTTCTTCTTCTTCTATTTGGTAAATGACATCCGCTTTTGGTAACCCAAAGTCGGCGCATGATCTGCCTTCTGCTTGTAACAGATACTCAATTTCACATAGCGCTCTATCTTCATTGTTATCGGTAAAATCTTCAGATAGTGCAGTTTTATATTTATTCCAAAGATCGATGGTGTCAGCTGGCATTTCTCCGATCAAATACCATACGAAAAAGTGTCTTAATCGTTTTGGCATGAGTATCGAAGCAGCTTCGTCAAATACCTTGAATGTTTCGTCATTGCTTGCGGTCAAACCCATTTCTACTGCTGCCTCCCTGAATGTTTCGTATACTTTTCCGTTGACGGTCCGTAAATCTTCGAAACATTTTGCACCGTTAGCCCGCATGAGAATTAATTTGAGATGGAATCGTTCAGTATCTCTTGGTGACACATTGGTGATTCTACTGACAACTTTACATGCGATCTTACGTCTGCTCCAACTCTTAGTTACTTCTTTGAATGTGAAGTAATCTGGTATGTCTGTATACGTAATATTTCTTGCCCATTCATCCGTAATATTTAGTTCAAACCACGCAGTTAATTGAGTTCTCCATTTCTTTTCATTGGCAATGGCATCTTCCTCCCTGCCTTCCTCGAATGTAGCGTATTGATGACCTGGTAGGTGAACGGGTAACCGAGTCACTGCGTGACTTCGTCCATGCATCGGCAGCTCAAGTATTCGCCACGCTGCTTCCATCGCACTAACATAACGCGTATCCACATGTTCTTTTATTTCATCCACTACTCGTCGATCATAACTTTCTATATTGTAATCATCAATTTGAACCCTCGCACGATCATGTCCTTTATGGATGTACTTGTAGATATACTTTATTGCCCTTACTGACGCACAATACTCCACATTTAAATGACAGTCGTATCTTGCAAGTAGATACGGGTTATGTGGCACAACCATGCTATTATCCACCGATATATGTCTTCCTTCTATGCGGTTGTGATAGTAGTTTGCTTCTGTATTATTCTTGCGTCTGCGATACTTCGGAAACGCACCTGCGCTCATATCCGTATATTCGATGAAGTCTTTTGGAAACTTCTTGGAGCATGTCTTTGTTTCTGGGTTCCAGCATATAACTTTTGATGTATGTGGACCATGTAGCATGTGTGTCATGACAGACTGGTACAATTGTGGATACCTCTCTTTATCAGGTATTTCTGCTGAAATACAATTATCGATCGCCTCTGGGGTTAATAGCTTATCCTTATCATTCATGATGAATAGCATATGCGCATGTGGTAATCCTCTCTTTTGGAACTCTATAGTATACACATAGCCATCAATTTTTCCAAATACTGCACCACTTTCTATCTCCTTCAGTAACAGTTGTAGACGCAAATTGAATATGCGGCAAACTATTGTTGGTATGTCGTTCGCGGTAGTACCCGGTGGGAAATTTTTCAATACACGGCGTATTTCTGGCCATTTTGGGTTACACGTCATCGTGATAAATAAATCTGGTCTGCCGACTTTTCTCGTTATCGCCATTGCGTCTTGGTATTGTTGTTGCATATGACGCATTGATCCAGAAAATGTTGATGGTAATATCATTACATTTCCAAGTCTTGCTTGGTCCGATGTATTTGCTCCACTATGGGATATGTGGTCAGTCATTCCTAAGTAGCATTCCACACGCAGTTGCTTTTGATTGTTTTTCAAGTATAATAAACGCTGTGATTCAATAGTCAGATATGCGTGGATGACATAGTGTTGTGTAAGTCGTCCGCTCCGTAGCAATGGATTAGGTGCTTCACCTTCACGTAGAGCCAACCTATGACCGTAGTATTGTACCGGTGATATAGTTTTATTCGTTCCAACATGTTTCATGGTATAACTCCATCCCAAATCTCCACTTGGAAATAGTAACGGAAATGTCATCGGATCGACATGATGCGAAGATTTCGGCACAAACCCTACTTCTTTTTCATGTTTCGGGAAGACTTTCACGTCTACTTTTTCTGATATTGAGCCATCTTGCGATACGATAAGAGCTGCTATTTCGCCGCAGGTTGGTGCATTATATCGCCGTCGGTCATCTGAGTTTAAGGCGATGAAGTTCAACACAATCTGACTCTCTCCTTCATTGTATCGATCATACAATATTTTAAAGTTTGCCGCATACGGATTACTGTTGGTTATTATTTCTCCAATACTTTCTAAAATATTAGTTCTTCGTACATTATTTTCTCTGAATTGGACCTGTGTTTGCGCATCGTATATATAAATTTGTCCATATCTCGCACAGTTCCTGTTATTAGCCTCCAAACTTGTAGAAACAGTGTAGGTCACATCTCCAATAATCTTCATCACATGTGGCCCACTATTCCCTAGTCCTGCTACCGTACAATTGAACGATGCAAAAGCAAATGCGTCGTTATAGGATCGTATCATCTGTCTGTAATGTCTTGAGTTTTCGTCTCTTCCTTCTCGCAGTTGTTCTAGTACCTCTGGATACTTTGTTAAAGGTGGAAGTCTCACCTTTCCTCCGTGACAACAATTATTGGATACTCTTCCTGGTTCATTTTTGAACGAAACAGCGTTGCAGTACTGGCACCTCAATGTCATATCTCCAATGTCTAATGGCTCTACGTTTTTGAAAACCTCGTTTGAAATGTATCCAATATACTTTTTTTCAACGGTCTCTCTCATTTTAGATCTTTTTGATTTGCTTGTTTCTATGGAAGTATTTTTTTCAACATCGATCTCTGTTTGTTCGCAATCAGCCACTATGATCGCATTTTCTTCGTTAGGCTGGTCTTCCAGCCCCGCCCTTGCGTCGATCTGATTTATCATACATCGCATTTCATTGGACGCCTCTTCGCTCATCTTGCGCTCTCTCTTTCTATTAGTTGTCTCAGCAGCTTCTTCGCTCATTTTACGCTTGCTACTTGATCGACTATTTATAAAACTTGGTTCATTCATTGACGTGTTTCTATCTGCGTCATTCATGTCCATCAATATTTCTTCGCACTGATGAACTTTATCTTGGTCATTTTGATTAACGTGGACCATATTTACGTGTCCAGCAGCCGAATTATCTATCAATTCCAAATTTTTGTATTGGTAATTTATTTTTTGTTTCTGCATTTATCACATTACCTTCTATTTCATTTTCTTTCGAGCTGCCGAATACAGTTGTATCTTTCTTCTGCTTATTTCTTGCACGATAACTGCTCTGCTTCTCCGTCCGTAAAACTTGTCTCTCTTGTGCTGTTAACGTAGACCTTGGCCGTCCTCTTCTTGGCTTTGCTATTGATATTAACTCTTACTATTGTTCGTCCGTATGGATCTATCTCTCTATAGTTATTTTACTACCTTCCACTCCAAGTTGATTTTGCTTTTTTTGGACATAATATTTACGCTGCTGATCAGTACGCAAAATTCTTCTCTCCTCTGTTGTCAACATGCATTCTGGTCGACCAGGGCCCTTCATTGGCTTCGATCCTGAGTGATGTCCCACTTCGTCCTTAGCACCGTTGCCCTTTCCTAATTGACGACTTACCTCTTGTGTGCTACCGCGTTTCACAATCACATCGAAATGTCCTCTATCCCCGTCCCCAGTGAAAAGTAGCGAGAATTTCCTATCACTTTTCATTCCAATTTCAATGGGACTGGTTTCCCCACGACGGTAAACAAATAACATTATTTTGTAAATGGCTGCAGCAGCAGTCATTTCCACTTCTCCGCCATACCTCCCGCTACTTTGCATGTGGCATCTATAATCATCTAATGACTGAATTAACGTGCCATTGGATTCGTCACCAATGATATAGTCTTTGAACTTAGCCCAATTCCTTGTTACGTAGTCAACGATGTTGACTCGTACCTCCGCTTGTCTCTCTTGAGTATTATACATACAATATGATATCGCACGGAAGAGACAGTTTCCATCCGGTATCATCTGCGCAACGGTGAATTCCATCCTAGCTAGAGCTTTATAAATAAAAAGGGAACTTGGGGGGAAATTGAATGATTGTTCACGAATTAAGTATCGATGAAATTTGGAAAATAACGATGTAACTTGAAAAACGAACTGTCAAAAATTAAATCTTTTGAAACTTTAAGCTTTAAAATATTATTGAAAAATATTATTGATAGTGATGATGATAATATTTGAAGAACAAACTGTTAAATATTAACTTTTTTTAAACTTTAAACTTCAAAATATGTTTGATTAACAAACTTGAAAAACAAACTGTCAAACACGAAATCTTCAGAAACTTTAAACTTAGAAATATGATTGAAAAATATTAATTGATTGAAAAATATTATTGATAATGACAATATTTATGATTATGATATGATTATGCACTATGAATGAGTATGTTTTTGCTTGGTTTCGGAATATTTGGTTTTTTATATCAGCAGACAACCTCGTCAATTTTCTGTCAGAACAGAACATCTGATGTGTGACGGAAAATGAATCTGTCAAAATAACGAAGATCGCTTGTCATCATTGCGACGAACTTCATGCTATAGAAAATGAATCTGTCAAAATAACGAAGATCGCTCGTCATCATTGCAGCGAACTTCATGCTATAATATTGTTATTATAATCTGAATATTAAAAATCTTCACTCTTGCATTTGTTTTTGGTACAAGATTTTTTTATTTATATAGAGGGATTTATACATGTTTATATTAATTTTTTTACGGATGGGAAAGGAAATCCACGATTTAATGGACTAGGAAGGAAACCGAAATACGGGAACATTCTGTGTACTGAAAAAGGATATGATATCAACGCCCCCCGTTTTCCTTTTCGAGGACTTTCCCCTGAAAGTGGTTAGATATTTTTTTCACGACCATTTCATAGGTTAGGTCAAATGTCACTTTGCATCCCTTGCAATTCACAAAGGGGTAAGCCGTAGACTTTCTGACCGAAAAAATCTAAAAGTGATAGAAAAAAAAAAAAAAATACTGCCCAATTCGCAGTTATGATTCGAAACAATGAGATTTAGTGGACGCATTTTTTAAGTGACCATTCCGAGACCAAAATTTTCGAAAATTCCGCTCTAAATATTGTTCTATTCTACCAAAATCGTACATGGAAAAGCAAGAATCATCAATTTTTTTCGCCATTCAAAATTAATGTTCAATTTTTAGGATTAATTCGATGTTAACCGAATTGTCTTTCGAATTAACCAATAACTTTTTTCATAATTCATATCGCATGCATATTTATTTATTTCGAAAAATATTTCTTTCTTTTTTTCTTTTTCCTCTCATTTTTCAGGTCCCCGTTTATAAGTTACTGTTCACGGCCCTTCTATGTTTCGGCTAGTCGATCAACCCCTCAGTTACAGGCAGCGTGCCACCGAGTGGATCTATAAGGTGAGTTGCCACCCAAATCTGCTCTAGCCAAATAGGTCACCCAGAAATAGAAAAAAAAAACAAAAAAGAACTAGTGAAACGCGCATGAACATGCTGCGCAGGAATATTATATCAAAATAATAGCAATGATGATAGCAATAATGATAATAATAATGACGACGACGATGACGATGACGAAAAAGCAACTGATACATCGGGTTATCTCAGCAGATGTTGTTCCTGTGGTCACGTGACCCTGTCCCAGGTCCTCGAACAGGTCCCTGGCTGGCGTGGTTCGCAACCGCATTGGTTTTATGGCGTTGTAGACGAAGAATAGCAAAAAGTATCCTGGCAGTTTCACCTCTTCGTATTTTTAAACGAAGACCAACAGTCGCTCAACCAAATTTTCGTATGCAAAATATGAAAAATTCTCGTCATCAAATATCGAAGTTGACGACGAACGTGAAAACGACATCAACTGGAATCAAAACTAAAGTCAAAAGACTCTGCACTGGTGACGGCCCACACGTTTCTAATAACAATTCTTCATTCAACGGAAATTCCCCACCGATGAACTACAGGGTCACCAGGAGCGGGAAAATCTATGGAAAATATCATCACCATAAAGTATCTTTGCCCAAAAAACTTCAGTTCTGACATAAATGAAATGTGAAAAAAAAAAGCTTTATAATATTAATTTTGTCTTCGTATTTTGTTTCTTTTTTCCTCTGTGCATTTTTTCATTTCATATCACATTCGATCTGTTTTATGATCAAATTTTATAAAGCTACATTTTATCAATAAAATAATTGTTTATTGATAAAATAATTGTCTATGGAAATAGAACTTACGTGGTTGTTTTCAATCGAGGGAGGTGGAGGTTGAATACATAGTCCAGGCATATGGGCATTTGTATTACATAAGTTTCGTATCAGAGATGTCCCATATCGAATACCACATACAAATGCATTTATTCTATGAATGGAAACTGTGCCAAATTTCCTCACTATGTGCAACCTTGGAGAATGATTCCGATTTGCGATCGAGGGAAAAGACGCGTCTTTAAAAAATTTGAAACTAGCTCTTTTTTTCTCGTTTCGCTTCGTTTTTTATTTCCGTAGAGCAACGCTTTGATTATTTCTTCGTGAGTCCTTGTTTACCAACGGTACTTTATATGTTAACGTTTTGTAATGGAAGGTATCACGATTAGTTTGCTAGATTAGAACTTAATTAAGAAACTTGAACGGGATTTGATTAGAATTAGATAGCTAATTCAAAGCTTCTAATTCAAAGCTTCTAATTAATTAGTAAGTATCATGAGTAAATACACGGCACCAAATTAGATTCGTAATTATATAGGTACACGAATATAGGGGCATTCAAAAATGAGCATATTATTCGTTTTTTGTTCTTTCAATCTACAAGTAGCTGTGCAATCGAGAGATAATGAGAATTATCTATGATCTCTAAAAATTGTGCAATCGATTTCGACTTTTTTTTAACAAAAAAAAGTCGAGGCAAGCGGATGATTGAACTTGAGTACAGAATTTTCGAATTTTTATTCTTAGCTCTTTCAAAAATGGCCGTCGAATGAGACTCGGCGTTAGAACTTGGTCGAGTCGACGTATGGAGTGCCCCGTAAAAGTACATGAAAATTACTGCGTGCGATGAAATCAACCATCTGTTGAATAAGAGCGATCAATCGCTTTAATCGTTTCCACATACATATTATGTTTTTTACATCACCTGCAGGCTGCAGAATGTTGGTACGAATAAAGAAAGGCTTCAAAACGAAAAACTTACTTTTCTCTTCACTTTTCTGAATGAAAAGATCTGTTCATTGTAAGTAACTGATTTTTTATTTCTAGACGCATCGCATCTCATTTATTTTTTACGAGTCAAACGTACAAAATATATATATGTATGTATACTGCAATATATGATAAATATAGTATAATTTGTCGCGAGCATAGTTATATGGTGCGTGTATTATATATCGTGCGACGAAGAAAAGAAA
Organism: Athalia circularis; assembly: GCA_963978495.1. Classification (NCBI taxonomy): domain Eukaryota; kingdom Metazoa; phylum Arthropoda; class Insecta; order Hymenoptera; family Athaliidae; genus Athalia; species Athalia circularis. The sequence goes on along the minus strand of OZ021700.1, from coordinate 11,880,354 downwards.
AAGTAGAACAAAAAAGAAAATATATTACCGCGGGGACTGTACGGTAATTCAACTAAATATTTTAATGAATTGTTCATGTACTCGTAGGTAATGTAGGGGTGAAACCTTTTTTTGCATTACTACCCTATTTTTTGCTGCAAGCTGGTTCCATTTCTTAAATTAGAATGAAAATTTCTGCGACGATCGTTTTTATTAGTGCACCTTGAAAAGCTTCCCTATGAAATCCTTCCGTCATCATTCAATAATAATGATAACGATAATGGTATTCAATCACATCCTGAAAATGCGCTGTAGAATTGTATTCCAATTCAACGAACCGAAAATTGAAAAGGAAAAACGGGAAAATTTCGAATGAAATCGAACTCTGATGAGTTTAATTGTTTCGGAATTTTCGCTTCCTTTATTGAATTTCGAATAATTCATGATTCAAATAGTTGAGAAAAAAATGTTGCGACCGTGTTAATAATCATCTTTGAAAGATTTGGTTTGTGAAAAGAATATCTTCTAAATTTGCGAATGCGTGGAAATACAATCGGGCGGGGGTTCTTCGAGTGGTTTTTTAATCATCAACTTTTTTTTTGGAATCGTGTACTTCGGGTTTTGAAAAATCGCTTTGCCCCGAACGGCTGAGTCATCTCCAAAACGCTGCCCGGCCGAATCGGGGGTGACGCGCGTGCGTCGTCTGGGATATCGACGCCGCGGTTCGTCCGGGACGTCGGAGCGTCGGGACGCAAAGTCGACAGTAGTCACCCCCAGTTTCTAAGGGCAGGTGGTTTTAATTCGGTGTGAATATATAATCTCATTCGGATTTCCAGTTTTTCTCATAAAATTCACTCAAGTCTCGATAAGCATGAGAAAAAAAATTAAAAAATTAAAAGAAAATAATGAAAATTTGTGAAAACACTACGGAAAAACACGACTAATTTGACCATAAGTTTAAAATTTATAATCATAATTATACATACATTGTTATTGTTTATTTGTTGTCATCATCTACGTGAATATATTAATACGTATACCTGAGTATATAAAAAATATATTGTGAAATAAGTGACGGTCGTCAAAAATTAATGAATAGAAGTGCGTTTAAAACGGGAAATTTTTTTTTCCTTTCATAAAGATGAGATTCAAAAGGTACGTCTTGCAGTAAACTTTCGTTTTATTGTTCTGGTTTCTTTTACCTTCATCCCGTAACCTTTTTACAGGTTGAATTTTAGTATAAATACCTGTAAAATATAATTGCAATTAAAGATGGCTGTACAGTGTTTTCTAACATGGAGGTGGGAGATGATGCTGCTGCATGGACCGCGTTCCCTGCGAAACGAGATGGAGGTCGAATCATTCGCCCCCAAAATCTCAAGGGGTCAAATTCAAGACACTTGTCACAGAAATACCCCGCGAATTTTCCCAAATTTCAATAGAATATAAAGAATTGTTAAACATTCCCTCACTAAATTTCTGTGCCGAAATTAGGTTTTCTCATAACGTACATCTATACAGCTACTTATTGTTAGATACTTCCATCTGCATCATGGGATACTCGTTCATTTTTTCTTTTTTTGTTTCTTACAGTAGATGCGACGATTTTTTTCTTCAATCAAAAAATGTTCTTCAATTGACATTGGCTGCAGTAATCATTCAGTAAAAATATAATTCAATCACATTTGACAATGTAAGCAAGCAGACAAACTTTGCCCAGTATTTCGGCTGAATAGTTGACCTAATTTTTCGTTAGATGGAAAATCCCAGTTATCTTTTGTTAGAATTGAAAATAGATGAATGGACGATCGAAAAATCCCAAATAAGCATAGTAATATTGTTCTAGGAAATTACAAACGAAAAATTATACTTTGTAATTACAACGAACGTACAAAAATCTGAATATTATTCATTCATTGAATCATCTTCAGCTGAGGAGCTATATTTTTAAAAGCCCCATTGATCTCACGTATCGTTTACCCAATTGCACTATCTGGTCTAGATTTTTTTTTTTTACCAATGCCATGAAGACAGTAATGTTGCGAAAAGATTAGAGATATTTCAGTAAGTAAAATAAGCAACAATAAATCTCAGATAGTAGCACGAAACGACGTCATGCACGATATATAATTATATGACTCGAAAAAGAGTCCATTCAAGAAACCACAAAGAATATTTAGTTAGATATTATTGAATCGAAAGTAAAAAGTTATATCGTTGTGTTGAATTATTCCGGAAAGTTGGAAAGAAAATTTATTTATAATTATTTTGTATAAAATAGGTCGATGGAAGCTGCAGATATTCAATAATTCAGTTCATGATACGGTGATTTGCTAGTATAAGATATTCTTCATATTATCATTTTCTCTGATTTCTTATTCTTTCTCTTCCCAACCATTGCAGGAACATCGGTTATGAGCTACATTACGTGTATACCTATAGAGGGTTATCGAACCGCCCACTTTTACTTTTTTTATTTTGTTTTTTATATCTACGTTTTCTGCAGAGTTTGTAAAACGCAATCAAATCCATGTGCGGGGTAAGATTTCATTGACCCAACTTTTTCCAGAACTTGAGATAGTTATTTATAGAATTAATTCACTCACTCAATCGTGAAAGGAAGCTTTTTCTCGGCAGCTGAGGATCCAATAAGATGATAGAAATATGGATAAAAGGTAAAAGTAACCTAGAAAGAAAATAAAGATTGAAATCGATGTTAAAATTTAATTATTCTAAAACTGGGTTAAGGGATGAAAATATGCTCGAGTCGATCATAATGTGTTCAGTCATGTATTCAAGGTCAGCTCCAAACGATCGGCGTTTTGAAACCTACTTGACTAACTGTGATACAAACGGCAAACTTCCGCATAAAATGGCGCCTATTCTTTTTCAAAATACCGAGATAATAATTCCGGGAAAATTCTCAGAGTTGTAACTCGAGGAATGTCGGTAACGATTCTAGGTTTATAATACGCAGGCGGGAAACCTTCTAACGTTTTGTTTCCACTTATAGGTCTGCATCGTTACATGTAATGTAGATATACTATTGTATGTGTGTACGTAACACTTACAATTCTATTAGAATTATCTCAGCTTCGTGCGAATTTATAATCAAAGACAAAACTGACGAGTCCACGGTTTCGCGGTACAGATTTTTTAATTATAAAATAAATAAATAAATAACTGAGTAAATGAATATGAGGAGAATAGTTAGAAAACGCCGGGTATGAAGTTTTCAAAATTGCTAAATCAACGAACATCGTTTAAAAAAAAAAACTGAAAAAATTCCGTTACGCAATATCATGAATCAGATTAAAAAAGGGTGGAAAAAATCTTTGGCCGAATTTACGTGAACTACCGCATCGCGATATACGCGGGAAAAAAAGAATCCACCGTTAAAATTTTTATTCATTATCATATATTGTTTTTGGAAGAGGGAAAATTAGGGTGCGGAGAATCGTACAGATAAGAGACAAATTAGTTATACGTTCATTTTAGGTATACTAGCAATACACGCACACGCCGCATTACATATTGTCCGCGAGGCCAAAATACATAAGGAAACAATCGCTTGAACAAAATTTTTGCCCCGAAATTAAGAATAAAAAAAATATATACAGGAATTATTTTTTGAAACAAGAAGATTCAGATCAGACAAAATATTTCATGTACCATTCTTTTTTATTCCTAGTCAATGCCCGATTGTTCTGATGGGAAAAAAATATTTAACTTTCTTGTTCACGCTGCCAATTTCTTCGTTTAAATGAAAGTGTGTACAAAATAATAACAGCAATAATAATAATAATAATAATAACAGCGAATAAACAAAATAACAAAAGACAAAGAGGATTTTATGGAATTTTTTGCCAGTATGTTCGTGCTTGAGAATATATTATGTACATATTTACGCGATCTGCGCGTTCTACATACGTGTACTTTATGTATCTTATAGTAGTTACATAGACATATGTAGCCACTATTTTACTCCATTGAAGATCGACTTGGTTAAATTATGAATGACGGTCGATACGAACGGACGACTCGCGCGTGGTCGTGAAACTGACTTTATGGGAAAACCCGAGCCTGTCCAACCGGCAACGTGGATATCCAGTTATATAATGCAATTCAGGACGTTTCACTGGTTGATAAAGGCTATTTCGAGTTTTAACCCTTTTTTCCTCCAACTCTGTTCAAAGCAATTTGAAAAAGAAGGAAATATTATTACGATAGCTCTGCGTTGGATGCAACGTCTGGGAACTAACCCCATTTTTTTTTTTTTTATAACCTGTGGCTCCAGAAATTGTACAATCGATCCAAGAGAATTTCAGGTTTCTCTGAGTAATACCAATAAGACACTTGTGAAAAAACAAATCAGATGGTATGCGTAAAACTGTCGCAAACATCACATAATTCCATTCCATTAAATTGGATACAAATGCGAGTAAGAATGCGTTCCAGGTGGAAAATTTCACATGTTTTTAGCAGAATTCTTTTCGAGAATTTCAGAACTTTTTCAAACAAGTTCGTCTCAAGTTATACATGAATTCGAATCTTATAAGTACAGCTCTTGCAGATGACACTTTAAAAATTTTCCATAAGAAAATGATTATAATGTGCGACCCCATTTTCTGTTTTCAGCAGCACCAGATAGATCCTGGACGGCTTAGAGGAAATTACATCAGGGGGAAGGAGGTGAAAACTAGTGCATCGTTGTCTACAATATAAAAGTTCGGATGTAAATTATTTTCCAAGAAGTGTCTCGATTACAAAAGTGATTCATTTACAGTTCGGTAGCGGGAAACCGTACGCATTTCTATATTATACCACAAAAGAGGGAGAATTCACAGATAAAAAGATTTGAAAGAAAATACACACGCGAAAAACTTGATCGATCCAAAAGTGTAACAGCGAATATACGATATCCAGTTCAAATATTCTCAGGGTGCAGAAGAGCAACGAATCCGACATTGGTGTTGCGTGAAAAATTTGGCGAGGTGATATCGCGAGTTTTTCAGGATTGTAACCTACCCGTGCAAGTGTATAAATTCGTGTTTTTTATTCGGTGATCGGGGCCAGTAGGGTGAAAGGGGGACCAGGCACCTAAGGGTAGGTGGGGGGATGCGGCGTGCAGGGGGGGCGGCATGGAGGAGCCCTCGCTGGAGGCTCTCATGCAGGCGAGCCTCATCTTCGTGGTCGGCGTCGCCATCATACTTTCTAATTTACTCATCATCGCCACCTACCTCAACTTCCGCGGTGAGTTGCTCATTTCATTTTATTCTTTTATCGTTTTTGTTTCAGTCGTATTTTTCTGACAACGATCGAGTCTTACCATTTTCTTCATAACTATATAGGGCTATAGGTTCAAAAATACACATATGTACTTGGGATTCTTATTTCGTCGCAGTCAAAGATTTCGGTGAGCTGGTTGTTTCGAAATTGTTAACGTTCTCTTCGAGGTGGTAGTAAATTTTTTTCTCGCGACACTAACAACGAAATCTCCATAATTTTGGAAACCGATGAAATCGGCGAACTTCTATGGTGCAAAAACGAGACCACCATTCTTCTTACTGATGGGATTCATTTTTTTAACTTTCTTCCTCTTCGTTCTTAACTCGCAGGCCCCAGCGAGGTGATAAACTACTACTTGTTATCCTTGGCATCGGCGGATCTACTCTGCGGATTGCTGGTCGTCCCTTTATCGGTTTATCCGGCTCTAGTAAGAAGATGGGTATACGGGGACATTGTTTGCCGACTTATAGGCTACCTGGAGGTTACACTCTGGGCAGTCTCGGTCTACACCTTCATGTGGATTTCCGTCGACCGGTATCTAGCAATCAGGTACAGTGTGCTCATCAATTCTCATTAACGATATAACAAGAGGTAAAAATCAGAACGGTGTAAGCCGCAATTTTTCGATTACCGATCCCTCGAAATTCAACGATATCACGAATCGCGAACATCAGATAAAACAAAACCAACAACTTGGCCCTTTAGTTCGGAGTACAGTTTTCGCATATTCTGTAAATTATATAAATATAACCCTAAAAAATTTCACATTCCAGAAAACCCCTGAGATACGAAACGGTGCAAACAAAAACACGTTGTCAATGTTGGATGGCGTTTACTTGGATAAGTGCGGCAATGATGTGTTGCCCGCCTCTGTTGGGTTTCAACAAACCAATATTCGATCACGAAGCTTTCATCTGCATGTTAGACTGGGGAAATATGGCAGCGTATACGGTAACCCTATCGATCCTGGTGCTCGGACCATCGGTAATAACGATCGTTTACACTTATTATTACATATTTTCAATGATGAGAAAACTAAGATCAGGTGTACCGATACACGACAAGGAATACGCAACGGCTTTATCAGAAAATCTGAGCAATCCTAGTCACATTATGTCTTTTGTACTGGTCATGACATTCTGGGCATCATGGGCGCCATATGCAGGCCTAAGACTTTACGCTGTCGTAAACGGTCCGCCACAGGTAAGAAATAATCTAGTAACTGAATCGATATTGAATTATTTTCCAGGATCTCGAGGGCGAAATTTCACATTATTGTATCATACAATCGGAAATGAAACTAATTTCATTTTAATTTCATCTGACATATTCTTCAGAATTTTCCTCGTCGGAAATTCAAATGCATGAATAGAATCCAACGATTTAATTTATTCCGTTAAAATGTCATTAACCATGTCTTTTTTCTATCTTTCTTTTTTTTTGTTTTGTTCAAATAGGTACCATTCTTAAATTTTGCGGTCGTTTGGTTCGGCGTAACAAACAGTTTTTGGAAAGCTGTCGTCCTCGGTACGCTCAGTCCTCAATTTCGACTTGCAGCTCGCGTACTTTGTCTCACATTATGTTGCAGACACCGAAGACTTCCTCCCGAACTCTTGGGTCTCGATGACGACGATTAAATAATATTTCGAAAATCAAATGATAACATTAAGAATAACGATATGATAATGATAATAACAATAATTATTATAATTATACATCTATATTCACTCTGCTTAGATAACAACGTGTATGTTGTTACCAAATATTATTAGTAATATTCATTATTATCATCATTATTACATCACACAGTGCGTTGGTGATATTAATAAAAATGATAACAATAATAATAAATAATCCACACGCCGCATTCCTAGAGCATCTGCAACACGTATATACGTATACCTAATAATAAATTATAACAGGTATAACCCATCTACTTTATTACTATTATTCGTATAATTATATAATTAACGAAAACATATTATATACCTGGTTATATACCTATTAATATTTGAAAAGTTTGAAAAAAAGTTCCATACTAATGGACTGAGTACATATATATTGTTTTTTCACTTTTTCTCTCGAAGGAGTAATTTATTATTCTGACAATCTCTGATTTTTCGTCTTCATATGGATAAAAAACAAAACGAAAAAAAAAAAATTGAAATTAAAAAAACTAATTAATAAAAATAAAGAATTTAATCATAAAAGTAGGTATGTATTATGGGTACATAGAAATATCCGTTAATCCATAAAATCAGCCGGTGATTTTTATTTGAATATATGATATTTAAATAATATAAAATTATGTATAACATTTAATAATATTATAACCTCGCTTCGCTCAATTCAGAGTCTGTTATTTACCTAGCTTGAAGAGAATAATAATGAAAACTAAAAATATTTCGTTAACGAAATAGAAGTATAAACAAACGAAACAACAAAAAATAAAAAAAATAAAAAAAAACTGTATCATAATTGCTATTAATTGTACGATAATATATAGACACTTACATTATAATTAATTGTTCTCTATATTATTATTACATCTATGCTATGACAACAACAAAAAAATATATATATATGCATATACCATAATATACACGCGTTACAATCGTTCATAAGTTCACGCTCAATAAATGTTTGTAGCGAGCTAAAAAAAAACAAAAAATCAAAAAACTAAAAATAAAATAAAAAGAAAACCGGAAAAAAATCATTTGAAAAATACAGAAAGATATTTTCCATTTTCATCCCTCAGAGGAAAAAAAAAACAGATGTTGATAAAAGTTATTGAAAATATATAAATATACATAGGTATTCATGTACATGATCTACAAATTACCGTTGTTAAGCGGAGAAATTCTGAAAAAGGAAAAAGTACCTAGTCAATTACAGAGATGCCTCTACGAATGTGACGTGTCAAAATAGAAAGACATGGAATAGAAGCAGTTATAGAATAAAATAAAAAAAAAAAAAAAAAAAAAAAATGCCATACAAATACAAAGAAATAAAAATTGATATCTTAGAACGCGATGACACCTTGCATGAAGGTCCTAACCGCGTAAATATGTAACGGCGTATCTTTTAATTTTATTGTTCTCATTTCTCTCTAATCGCGCTTTCTCTGTATTGTTGAATAGATAGATCATGCATGAGATGCGGTTGAATCTTTGTTACATAGAAGTGGAAAATTTACATGTATTGCAATTAGAGGAAAAGAAAAAACAAAACAAAAAAAGGAAAAACTAAATGTAAAACGAGAGAAAAATGTTTAAATAGTTCAACAAAAGCAAAACGAAAGAGTTAGAGAAGAAAAAATAATTTACTGGCGGAGACGGAACGAAAAATTGAAAAAAATCAAAATATAAATTACATACACGTTACGAGAAAGAAAAAAAAATAACAAAACAACAGTGAAAAGAAGATGAAAAATAAGCATGTCACGGGCACGTGTATAGTTGGGTAATAGATAATCTTTTGAGTCGGTCAGATCCACGGAAATTACTAATTCCCCATTTTTTGAATGAATTTTTTTTTTTCAATTTTTTTCATTTTTATACAACGTATGCGGGATTTGTGCGTGTGTTGATTACGAGTTGATAATAGTATAGAATAATCGTTTGAAAATCGATGTTTGTTGGCATGAAAGAAAAAAGAAAGAACAAATTACCTATTACATGTATATACCATATACATACGTACATATTAGAATGCATTTAAAAAAAATACTCGCATAAATATCCCGTATACCAATTATATCGAAGGGATACGAGCTGTTTTTTGATTCCATACGTTGTCTATATACATGTTGTAAAATAATCATAACACCTAATATCTCATTCATTATTGTTATTATACTATAAAAAGCAGTTACGCGTAGCGCAATCAGCGGCAGTGGCAAAGACCCAGCTATATATTATATATATATATTGTATACATAAAAGAGATGATTAAAAAATAATTGATAATAAAAATAATGAAGAATCAATTTATGATTACGTAGTATGTATAGTAAGTATCTAGTATTGCATATGATGTATATTATTAAAAAAAGACAAAAAAAGCGAAGATTATTCTGCAGACAAGTCGATACAATAAAACAAGTAGCGAAAAAATCGAAATATAAATCACCAAGAACGGAGAACGAAAGAGGAAAGAAAAAACAATTCACAAATTCATGCTAATAATTAAACAAAAACGCAGCTCATTATTATGTATCTCGAATATGTATTGAGAAATATATTTCACGTTTCACTCATATAATAATATATATATATATTGTATAAAATTGCTTACATGCATTATATATATTTAATATGCGTATAAAAACAAAAACATCGCACCCTCCGGATTATCGGCAAATGAGTGATACGAAAATTAGCAACAATAAAAATCTTAATGACCTGGATGAAAAAAAAAAAAGAAAAAAAACAAAAACAATTCGTAAGAACGACGATTCGTGTAATATAATCGAAGAAAAAATAAGATATGGAACTCTAGATAACATCGATAGATCGACGGCCCGGGCCACAGATATTATGTACACATAGGTATGTATGTATATACATGTACACACATACGTGTATTCTAATGTGAGAATTGCGAATGCAGTTTGCTCATAGTTAGTTATAGTTGTCATATAAATGTAACTGCTTATATACCGCACGTTCTGAATTCATTGAACGGTCGTGATGAGTGAATAGTGCAGATACGGTATGCGAAAGAGATTTATAAATTCACGCTATAGTGTAAAGAGCGGAAAATATTCGTACGGAACGACGAATAATCAACGGTAATAATTTCGTCGGACAAACTCAATTTACGAAATTAACGCGAACAAAATCAAGATTGATTGAATAATTAAAAACAACAACAAAACAAAAAATGAAAAAAAAAAACTTGAAAATTAATTATGCCAAATCAAAGAGACATCCGATCACGGTGTGATGTTTGGACGTATACATACCTATTTGATTTTAGAAAAAAATTAGGATACTGATCTTAACCCTGTATAATAACGTATAATTGAAAAAATAGAAATTGTCATAATATTGCTTTTGCCTTGGTGCTTTCAATAAATAATAATTACGATAATAGTAATAACAACAGCAACAATGATGATTATATTATTAATGCTTATATTACCAACATCAAGTAGAAAACATTTAATCGATGATATACGTTTGTGCCGGTAGATCTAAATCTTCTTTGGTATAATATCTGACATAATCGATAATGAAGTTAATCGCGTTTACGGTATTCATTAAATTTTTCCATTTTTTGGAATATTCAAATTTTAAATGTATAATAAGAAGCGGCTTCAGCTTCGCGCTTCGCTTTATAAACTGTTGATAAAATATAGTTAGATATTTGTTGAAATTGAATTATATCGAATTTATTTATTTAATACCGTCTGTGAACGTGCAGAGTAAAAGCAAGAATGATCTTAGATAAAGAAAGAAAAAAACAGAAACACTGTAAAAATTAAAAGAAAAGAAAACGCGATGTAAGAAACCCCCAACGAAACAGTATTATAATTCTCAGCGATAATAATGATAGAAGTACCCGTATATAATATGTAATTGGTTGCAAAAAAATGAAGGAACTCGAATCAAATGAGAAAAAAGTGAATCAATTAATTAATTAATAAATAAATAATCATAAACGAAGAACAAAGAATTTTAGTACCGCGAGGGCTGGAGGGTGCGATTCTCGCAAATCCAGGCAGAAACAAAAATATAGATATATAGATATATAGAGATAACATATAACACGAACGAATGTAGAAAAAAGAAAGAATTAAATAAAACAAATGAATAATGATCGAAGAAACGGCAAGATGAGAATGTAGAGAAAAAAAAAGAAGAAGAAAACGAGAAAAAAAAACTCTGGTCTCCTGGCAGTTTCCCGGGCGGCCTTCATTATTAATTATTAATTACAATTTTTGTACCTAGTTGCTAGTTTTGTACTAGTTTTGTAACGTACCTCAAAATGGACGTGCTGTTATTACATATTTTAATGATTGTTAAACGTTGATTGATGACTACATTGTACGTGTTCACGTTGTAGTATTACGAGTGCAGGTTATCATGACGATGCAGAATATGATTATGACAATGATAGCGACATAACGATTGCAATTATCCCAATAAATTGGGAGCGATCGATCGGAGATTTGAATATCATGAATAACTTCGTGTGTACTTAGATGCATAGTTTGAGGGAGTGTGGTACCATTTTTCACACGCCAAATTTGATTATCTGACAACAATTATCGTGTCTGTTTCAAAATTTGAACGATCGAAAAACAAATTTTTTTTTCTTCAAATTTATTTAGAATAACTGTAATAATAATATTCACAACCACAGGGAGATATTCTGTAATTTATAATGACAAAATGCAGCCACGAAAATATTAATGAGCTCTAGTATCATGAAAAGTACCACACTCGCTGTATGTAAAAGTGATTAAGATTTCCAACAACGCATATGAGAAGTCGCTGCTGCGATTGCTCGTTTTAATCATTTACTTATTTATGTAATCTCCTTTCAAGTCAATTTCAGAAGCGTATCATATTTTCAGAGTTAGTTCTCATTCCCCTGCAAATCTGCAACCGGCTCAGCAAGCTCAAATGAGATATGACTTTCTTTTTCATTTTATAAGTACAGTTGTTCCGAATTTTTGCAAACACGCTGTAATATGATACATGAATAATTATATTTATCACTATCATAATTATTATAAACTCTATTTGTTATTATATTATCGATAATAGACGTTGATATGATATATATAGTGTGCCTTAGCTGATGGAATAGATGAAATTTAATATCTAAATAATTAACAATGACGATTATACCTGATTTCGGAAAAACAATAAATGAATAATGAAACAAAAAATAAAAAATTCAAAACGTTCATACCCATGTGATGATTGTGTAATAAAATAATCGGGACAGAATTAAAGAACTGTAAATTTTCTATAATCTTATAACTAATGCGATGTAAGCTGTACTTTACATTTTGCTTTTTTATTTATTCATTGATTCATTTATTTCAAACGATGCACTGATATACGTGCATAACCTAGAATGTATATGATGTGAATGAGACTTGGGTATGCTTTTGTTTTTTTAATCTATTGAGCGGGCAAACGCAGCATCAAGAAATGTGCAGAAGAAATAAATTGTGGATAGTCACTTGAAGTTTAATGATACATATATTATATAAATACACATAGTATTATATTACAACATTATGTATGTACGCTGATCGAGATGGTGATGAAGAGCGTCGAGTTTAATGATGGCGATACAATATTAAAAATTATTATCCTAGAAGCTAGAGTAGCGGATTTCGATAATAAACAGTAACAGCGTAGATACTGCAATTTCATTCGAAACAAAAAAAAAATGTCACGGTCTTTAATTATTCAAATCACCTTTCGTTAACTCCTATCCCAAATATCCTGACCATCGATCACTTTTCAGGTACATATTTTTATTCGACTGTAATTTATAAATTATTGAAGAAAAAAAAAATGGTTTTGAAAAAGAAAGCAAGAAGCTTTCTGCAAGCTCTTAATTTCTACCATTAGAACCTCATGTGCAGAACGATTCAACGGATTATTTATATTTTCACCTACTATTATGATCACGTGATCGAGCAGTAATTCCATTACGTCACGAACCATCCTCGAAAGTTTTGGAGGCATCGCCGACTGGTACAAGGTAATTATAAGTATCCCTGGAACTATCGATTGTTCAGACGTTGGAGGAACCGTTTTTCACTTTTATTTTATTTTTTTTTTGTTCTTGTTTTTCGCACATGAGGAAAGCTTACTTCACGAACTGAGGCAATTTTTTTTCACTCCTTTTGAACTTCTCGCTCTGTCAAAGGAAGTTTTTTTAATCAACTCCAAAATTAAAACTTACGGCATTCTCAACGAATTTTCACGTCATTTCCAAACCCGTTGAGTAATCTGCAATCATTTTCAGATGGGCTCTCTTTTTGCTTCTGTCCGAAGATATCTTGAGAACAGATCAACGGATTTCGGAAAATCTTTTGGGAAATGGATTCTTAGTTACAATTGCCCCTGCAAAGAAGGCGCGCTCCATTTTTTCGTCTAGGAAGGGGGGAGTTTCTGTCTTGAGTTTCAGGAGGATGATCAAGTTATACATATATATGTATATACATCTAGATACGTATATTACAGGTAAGATAGGGAAATGCTAAAAGGTATCATAATAATATTAGGAGGAGAAAGAGTGGAAGGCGTAAGAGAGAAAGAGAAGTTATCGTTAGAAAAGGACATAGAACAGCTAATGTCGCATTACCTTGCCAACCGCAATAGCACGTAGGTCGTTTGGTTAGCCCCTATGAAGAAAAAGTATAAGTGGAAAATTGAAAAATAAAAGAAGTAAAAAAAAAAAAACAAAAAAAAACGAATAAACACTAAAAGGCTGTCAATCAAAAAAGCAAAAAAGAATCATCATGACCGAGGCCGACGAGGAGGCAAGGGTGAGTCATTATTAATCAGAATGTTAGAAAAAAAAAGAAGTTCTTAGAGCGCGTATTTAATGTTACATGACTTTCAGATAGCGTCATAAAATATATTTACTTATACCTTCGCATGAGACACGCGTGCTACTGCAAATATAGGTGATCATTTAACGTCGGATTTATTTAGATCGAAAATAATATGTAGGTAGATTCCCGTATGTATGTTGCTTTATTATGTATATGATCCAGATCTCGTGATATTGGGACATATTATTATACGTTTTTTCATTTGTCTTCTTGTTTTCTAATATATGGACTTTTCTAATACCTTGTATTTACCTACTGTACGATCAAATGATCGATTGCATGTCGAATCCAACTTGTTAGGATATACATGTGCCATATTCTCGGGCTTTAGAATACCGGTCTTTAGAATGGGGGAAAAATCTTCTTTAAGCCCTGTAATCTATCGAGATATCCGTATAACTTGGGCAGCGATTTTGACTAATCAGACTGTTTAAGTCCTAACTGAGTTAAATGCCGGAATATTCTCATAGCTAAAGTCGATTTTGAATTCCCTATTCCTATTACATATATTATAGTATATCTCGAACTATAAATTTCAAACTCCAACCAGAACTCTAAACGGTAGCCCTAAAATCCGATGTTAGGACTGCCTGAATTTTGAGATATCACCGAGGAGAGGATGTCGGATTGAAAAATTCGAAAGATCAAGAGCTTGGAAATCGCACTCTCCGTGTTGGAAGACCATGAAAAAAATAATCCTGTGACTTTGGGAATAGTTTTGAATTTCACTTTACATCTGACACTTTTCGAACACATTGTACGTAGGTAGTATGTAAAGCTACACGTGGCATGGAAACGCCAAATGCCGTGTGCAGAGCGATGTGTCGGGGTTGGTGCCAGACACCGCGTCAGTCTCGAAACTCAGTTCTCATACTCGTTGTAGAATCTAAGGGTGTTTCACCCCCTTCACTTCCTCTCAACCTAAGCTCGTCAGCAGCTATATGACCATAGTGAGACCTCGGGAACACCTAACGTTTCTATTCAGTCATGTGGCGAAGTTGTCTGCCTGAGGAGCCAACTTATTTATCATAATATAGCGTACAAATTTTGAAATCATGTTCGTTCATGGCCCTCATCATATCTGTTCGCAAAAATCTTCCGATGAATCGGAAGAAGAAAGCGAAGAGGAAGGCACAGGCGATGTTAATCAGGTTTTTTTTGTTCTTTCTTTTTTAACTCTAAAAATTCGAAATCAAAGATCCATAATCGTTGTGCTTCGCAGAAACGGAGGGAAGAATGCGAGCGGAAAGCGCGACGTGGGGAAATGGACCCCAGACTGGAATTCGCATTTCAGCTTTTAATGGACGCAACTGGACTTCCTAGAAATGAGGTAATGGATCACGTCTTCGATGGTGATATGCTAGACGAAATAAATCACCTATTTCTGCCGCATATGAGATCTACTTTGGTCTGGTTTTACCAAGAAGTTGAAGAGCTGGAACCTCAACCCTCCACTGAAATGGTACAATCTTTTTGAACGTTGGAAAATATTTCACCGGACTCACCGAGCGGCGTTGCAAAATTTTTATATTCACAGGGCCCAGTGAAAGCCGGTGGCCCGAGAAACACGCAAGCAGCTTCCGCTCCGAAACCTAAAGAATCTAAAGAACCACCGAAAAAAAAATTGTTCCTGACCGATGGGTGGCAATTGGCGTGCACCGGAATTTGCATCTACATGTTTCGGTAAAGCGCTCGTGATTGTCGAATGATTTCCTTTCTTCCACCAATATGATTGGATGTATATTTTCGCTGAATAGCATCAACACGACGAAACAACTTCCTGAAGAAGGTTTTCACAGAGATCTCTACACCGGTGTTATCGATGCTACAACTGTTGGGGTTGTTCCGTCGATTCAGAGAATCGTGGAACAGGTTTTTATGGACGCTCTAGCTCATCCTGGAATGGAAGATGAAGATGATTGTCCGATGATCAAGAGTTTGTTGCTTCCTGGGCTGAGGTCATTTTGCAGCGCTTTGAAAGGTTCGATTTTTAGATTCCTGGATCCTCTTCTATTCTGAAAATCGTCGTTATCGTTCGAAATCCTCAGTGTGCGAAGAGGTTGCAATTGAGGGAAGCATCTTCGAAGATGGGAAAATGCTGATGGGGGATGTTCACAACTTCGAAGAAGCCAAAACGTTTCTCGCAAGCGACGGTGCCCTAGATCAAGTCGAACTCAGAGTAAAATCTTGGATCAAAAAGCTAAGAGATTTCATGCTAGAGAGCAGGCAAGTCAGAAGAGAAAACGACAATTCCGGACCCCAGCAAGAACTGGAATACTGGAAGCGAAGGGGCGCACAGTTTAGTCAACTGTGCAGACGGTTACAGGTAGATAAAATGCCGCGTCGTACTCATCGTAAAATTATTTCTGTTAATCTCTACAGGAACACGAAGTGAGGATGTCCCTCCTCTGTCTGCAAGTTGCTCGATCAAAAACGATAAAGGATTGGGTGGATGCAGAGGACGAGGTCACTTATTGCTACAACGAATCCAAAGACAACGCAAAATATATCCAAGCGATGGAGAAATGTTGCCATTGTTTGTACCTCGACGACCCGGTAAGCCGTTGGCCCGAAAATTTCTATCCCATCCCCCGATCTAGTGAATATTTCAAAATTATCCTCAGGTGAAAATGCGAGATTCACTCATATCTTTGCTACAAACTGTCCGACTGATCTACAGCGTATCTCGATACTACAACACGTCCGAGAGGACCAGTTCTCTCATGGTAAAAATAACTAATCAAATGATCGCGGCGTGTAGGGAATACGTGACTAAAAGAGGGCGGGATACTGTCTGGGGACAGGACAGAGCGACGGCTAGATCGAAGCTGAAACACTGCCTGCGATTAAACAAGTTAGTTGAGCTCAGAACTCGAAATTTGGATGAAGCAAATACAGAGGAAATTTTTTCGTTCTCTTATCACTCAGAGCGTACAGAGAAACATATAGATTGGTGAGATGTTCGCCTGCCGTTACGGAGGAAGAATTTCGATTCTCCGAGACCCACGTTTTTGGAAGATTTGACTCGTTCTGTGCGAGGATAAGAAAAATACTGACCATGTTTGACCTGATCGAAGATTACCAGAGATTGTTTGAACGACGAATGGAGGGACTTCTTCTTGGGGAATGTAAGCGGATTTGATTCGTTTTGAAAATTTATTCTAGGAGCAATTTATTCCAGCACTTGATGAAGCGATGAAAACGTTCGAAGAAGCAAAGAAACTTGCGACTAGTAAATCGTACGATTATTTAGACCCGAGAAATACAGATTTCGATGTTGATTATGATGCGTTTATGGCAAAAACAGACGTCCTGAAGGAAAGCATCGGGGATATAATCGAAAAAAATTACTCTGACGTATGGGAAACACCTCAGGGTATAAGATTTCTAACGAGATTTGAAAAGGTCGGTAAAACTTGGGATAGTTCTCGCCGTGGGAACTCCATTTTTTAACTATTATAGGTCAGCGAGAAAATTCCACTGACGAAATTGGATGAAAAGTACATTCTGGTCGTTCGCTACTGTGACAAGGAGATAGAAAGGACTCTGAAATTATTCAAACGTCAAAGAGATGATCCTCCACTTCCAAGACACATGCCGCCCATCGCTGGTCGATTAACCTGGGCAAAATCTTTAAAGTAATTTTAATAGAAGAAAAAATTTGGACTGACATTCTATCCATCTTAAATTTTATTCTAGGGTGCATCTGGACGATCTTGCAGCTTCCGTATCCAGTCATCCGGTCCTAAAGGCCTTACCACTGACAGTAGATCTGGTAAGAAGATATAATCATGCTGTTGCTGCACTATTGCAGTATCAGGCAGACATTGCGGAAGTTTGGACGCACCAAAATTCCTGGGTTATTGAAGACTGTTTGAAAAAGTGAGAAGTTTCTACAGAACGAGAATCTTAAAGCGCTTTCCAATGTTTCTAATACTTTCTATTCGGTTAGGCCACTTCTGATAATCGACCAAGAATCTCGTAAAGTACGAGTGAATTTGGAGAACCGGATAACATTGCTTCTTCGAGAGGCGGATTGCCTCGCGAAATTAAACCTGGAAATTCCGATAGTAGCTCTAGCAATTTTATCGAAACGGGAGCACTTTACGTTAGTAACAGATTCGCTACAATCTATCATAGAAGATTTTGTCAGCACCGCACGTCGAGTTAAACTCGAAGTTAGACCTCTTCTGTTGCCCCACTTGGTCAGAGTGGCGTCTCTTTTAGGGCCTGGATTGCTTTCACTTACATGGACGAACCCCTTGTGGAAAGATTTCTGCGAAAATACGAGAGAAGAGATTAAAACTTTCGACATATTGATCACCAGAGTCCACGACGTGTATACTAATAGGTCAGCCGAAGTTTCTCAAGTGTGTGAAGGACCGTTTTCGATTTTTTCATCGGGTTTAATTTTTAGAATCCTTCAAGTACTGGCTGGTATGCAAAAAATCAGTCTTCATGCCCTACCAGAGGAGGAGCCATGGGGTGTAGATGATTTCGTAGAACGAACCGAAGAATCTTGTAGAAGCGCAGCTGTCGATCTTCATCGTAAGAGTCTTATGGTTGAAGAAGCTGTAGAAGAGGTACTTGAGCTAGTTAGAAACGCAGCGACCAGTTTTAAAAGCACAGCGGAAGCTGATCAATTCGACTTTCTCAACCGTGAAGGTAAGACGTGATATCATTAATAAAGAAATCGCGCGATCAGATTCATTTGTCCAGACCAAGATGGCCAAGATGGATCCGAAGAGAGTGGGCAGCAGCAGCAACAGGACTGGTCAGTCGTGTGGGCATGTTTCGACAACCCCCATCAGCTGTTAGCAACCCCTGGAGGTGGTCTATCGAAAGGTATGCAGGAGATGGTGCGGAATGCGGTTTTCGAAATGCGGAGATATTACTCCAGAAAGGTGGTCGACGTGCTGATCAAGGTCACTAGAACTTCCCTCGACGCTTTGAGGAAAAGATTCATTCAGGAAACAGACAGTGGTTTGTATTTCGATCGGCGAGTCTATATGATTCTGAAAAAATAGACAAAATACCGTTTTGGTTTTTTAGAGGAAGTATGTCATCCTGTTTTTCTACTTCATGCCACTCTCGTCATACCCGCGGTCACAGTCAGACCAAATCTTGAACAAGTTCAAGAAGCTTTGACGACGGCTGGTAAATGTATCGCTGGAGTTGCTAGAGGCGTAGCTCAATGGAACGCTGGAAGAAGCAAGGTAACGGAAAAGGTAACGAATAAGCCTCCACTCCTACTTCTATATATCTAACCATACGATTTCATTGTATCTATGATCTGCCTCCTCTAAATCTTCTTCTCACTGAGTCACCCTTTCAATACTTATTCCTATTTTTCACTCTTTCAAATTATGACAGCGCTTATTTATTAATACGATATAAGCTGCTGCTTCGGAATTAGGTTTCCAGATATTGAAACCCAAATTCAGGTGATCTGTCACAGGTAAACTTTTCTTCTTGAACGTCTATGCATTTTCTATGTGGAGGCTTAACTATGTGTAAAATATACTTTTCTTTGATTTTTGTTTCTGTGCAACTTGTCTAGTCTCACTGATCAATTTTTTCTTTTCTTTTTCTGTCTCACTTCTATATCCTATCTCACCAAAATCAACGCTTTCACTGATACTCTCGCTGTAAATACTGCTTCTGTCTGCACCTCGCGAAAAAAAATTTCTTCGGACCGTAGACCTCATGGCGAGGTCTACCAGGGATGCCTAAAAGAAATTTATTTCACGTCGTCGCGCGGGCTGAACAGGTAATCGCCGAATACCAGACCAGAGAAACGGAGGATCCAAGAGCCAGAAGAAGACGTCTCTACAAAGTCGAGTCGGAGGAAAAACCAGCCTTTCCCGTACAGCAGAGAAATTTTCACGATATGGTTATGGAGAACAAAGAAGTTGTCAAAATGCTATCTCTCCTGAGCTCGTGTACCCAAGAATTGAGACAGGCAAGTCAAAATAAAACCTGAAAATCCAAGTCCAAGCTATAATCTAGAAGAAAAATCTTGCCCTTCAGGATTTAACCGGATTTCTCGATCGCTGGAAGCCGTACAAGTTTCTATGGAAGAACGAAAAAACTGTTCGTGAATTGCTGCAAATCACTTTACCAGAATTTGAAACCACTCTTAGGAGACACGGCGAACTTGAAGACAGGCTAGCTACCGAACCAGATATGGTAATATTTGGTACATCAATCGCTGTTTCTACAGATAAATTGAAGTACGGTCTTTATACAGAAATTAAAGGTGAGATGATCATTGATTCTTCGAAATCTTGGCTGTAATTAGTCTAAATTCTAATTTGAACCCCAGGATCTACCCATAAGATCGGCCAAGCGATGAAGAAAAAATATCGACGTGAAATGGAATACGTTTATGCCGTGATGCATGAGATGGAACGTAAACTTGACCGTCAAATTCGTGATCTAGATGATGTGAGATTGATTATGGAAACGCTCAAAAAGATTCGTGAGCAGGAAGTGGATATGGAATTAAAGATAGATCCGATCGAAGAGGCGTTTAATATTGTTACTCGTTACGAAGTTCCCGTAGATAGGGAATGTTTGGAGCAAGTTGATAACTTGAGATATACGTGGCAACAGCTTCAAGGAAGGGCGTTGGACAGCCATGTTTTACTGCTCACATTGCAGCCACAATTCGAAGACGAGTTAAGAAATAATTTAGAAAAATTCCGAACCGATAACGAGTCTTATTGCGAAGAATACAGACATTCCGGACCCATGCAAGCTGGACTCACCCCCCGAGAAGCTTCGGACAGGCAAATTTTATTCCAAAATCGATTCGATGGAATGTGGAGAAAGTTGCAGACCTATCAAAACGGGGAAGAACTTTTTGGCTTGCCTACTACCGACTATCCGGAACTTTCGCAGATCAGAAAAGAACTTAATCTACTTCAAAAATTGTATAAATTGTATAATGACGTAATTGACAGGGTTAGCGGATACTATGACATACCATGGGGTGAGGTGAGCATAGGATTTGCTTATCGGTAAAAAAAATTTTGATTTCACCATCAACGCTGAAAATTTTCCAGGTTAATATTGAGGAGATCAACAACGAGTTGATGGAGTTTCAAAATCGTTGCCGGAAGTTACCGAAGGGGTTAAAAGAGTGGCCAGCATTTTTCGCACTCAAAAAAACTATAGACGATTTCAACGACATGTGCCCACTTTTAGAACTTATGGCGAACAAAGCCATGAAACCAAGACATTGGCAGAGAATTGTAGAGGTCACAGGTCACACATTCGATTTGGACAGCGAAGGATTCTGCCTTAAGAATATACTCGAAGCTCCACTACTAAAGTACAAAGAAGATATAGAGGATATTTGTATATCTGCAATGAAGGAAAAGGATATAGAAGCAAAATTACGACAAGTAGTAAACGAGTGGTCGGCTCACGAGCTGACCTTCATGACCTTCAATAACAGAGGCGAGTTATTACTGAGGGGAGACACGACCGCGGAAACTATTGGACAGTTGGAAGACAGCTTGATGGTGCTTGGTTCTCTAATGTCGAATCGTTACAACGCACCGTTTCGCAAGCAAATACAGCAATGGGTTTCCGATCTATCAAATACAAATGAGATTTTGGAACGTTGGTTACTCGTGCAAAACATGTGGGTATATTTAGAGGCGGTATTTGTCGGTGGTGATATCGCTAAGCAACTGCCAAAGGAGGCCAAAAGATTCAGTAAAATTGATAAAAGCTGGCAAAAAATAATGCAGAGAGCACACGAGACACCAGGCGTCGTTCCCTGCTGCGTAGGAGACGATTTACTCAAACAACTTCTCCCACATCTGCAAGAACAGCTGGAATTGTGTCAGAAATCGCTCAGTGGGTGAGTTTGAGCTTCGACTGGAGGAGAATCAGCGTAATTAAAGCGTAATTAATTGTTGATTAATTCTGATTAGGTACTTGGAAAAAAAGCGCATGATGTTTCCGAGGTTCTTTTTCGTCTCTGATCCGGCTCTTCTCGAAATTTTGGGCCAGGCGTCAGACTCTCACACGATTCAGAATCACCTTTTATCTATATTTGATAACACGAGGTATGTCAGATTTCATGACATCGAGTACAATAAGATGACAGCGATCATCTCAACGGAAGGTGAATCTATCGCAGTTAGTAATAATCCGCTGGTTCAATTATAAAATATATTCTATCGAATAAAATCGAAATATTGGTAGAAATTCTGTCGCCATTCCAATTTGATTTTCATTTCACAGCTTGAAAGAGCAGTTCGAGCCGAAGGTTCAGTTGAAACTTGGCTGATGCAGCTTCTCCAAACATCCCAACAGTCGTTACATTCCATAATTCGTTCAGGTCATGCAATGATAAATGACCAAAATTTCAACCTGTTAAGTTTTCTCGACAAGATGCCAGCTCAGGTTGGAATACTAGGTATCCAAATGGTTTGGACCAGAGATGCTGAACTTGCACTGATGCAGGCTAGGGCTGATAAAAAAATTATGGGTGAGACGAACAATAGATTCTTAGAACTCCTCAACACTCTCATCGATCAGACTACGAGGGATCTGACAAAAATTGACAGGATTAAATTCGAAACTCTAATCACGATCCATGTCCATCAACGAGACATCTTCGATATCTTGGTGAGAGAAATTGGAGATTCCTCGAACCTCGCGAATTAACAAATTATTTTTTACAGTGCCGAATGAACGTGAGATCGGTGAACGATTTCGAATGGCTGAAGCAGTGTCGATTTTATTTCAAAGAAGACCTGGATAAGACATCTATATTTATTACCGACGTACAATTCACTTACCAAAATGAGTATCTTGGCTGTACGGAACGATTGGTCATCACTCCGTTAACGGACAGGTGAACGATCATCAAGAAACACCGTCCTCGCGGATTTAAATTTAAATTTGAATTTTTCCAGGTGCTACATAACATTGGCTCAAGCGTTATCTATGTCGATGGGTGGTTCCCCTTGCGGCCCAGCAGGTACCGGCAAAACGGAGACAGTTAAAGATATGGGAAAAACGTTGGCGAAGTATGTGGTAGTATTTAATTGTTCTGATCAAATGGACTACCGAGGTTTAGGTCGTATCTACAAAGGCCTATCGCAGAGCGGTTCTTGGGGATGTTTTGACGAATTTAACAGAATTGAATTACCAGTTTTATCAGTCGCGGCACAGCAAGTCGCGGTTGTATTGGCTGCGAAAAAGGAAAAGAAGAAACAGTTTGTCTTCACAGACGGTGACCAGATCGATATGTGCCCCGAACTTGGGATTTTTATTACTATGGTGGGACAAAGTTTTCATAAGACATTTTACAGGAATAATTGGGGAAAGAATTCATTTTATTAAAACTTTTCAGAACCCGGGCTACGCAGGCCGCAAGGAACTGCCTGAAAATTTGAAAATTCAATTTCGTACCGTCGCCATGATGGTGCCCGACCGGCAAATTATTATCAGGGTAAAATTGGCCAGCTGTGGTTTCCTCGAAAATATAACACTGGCACGTAAATTTTATACGTTGTACAAATTATGCGAGGAACAACTAACCAAACAGGTATTTTTAGCTCTTTTTTTGTTTATTGTTGCATTTCAATTCTAAGAAAGTATGTGAAATTTATTGAATTAAATATTACAGGTGCACTACGATTTCGGACTGAGAAATATTCTCTCAGTTTTGAGAACACTCGGAGCGTCGAAAAGAGTGAATTCAAAAGACTCCGAGAGCACCATTGTGATGCGGGTACTCAGAGACATGAAT
The DNA here is from genome assembly GCA_963978495.1 of Athalia circularis. NCBI lineage: Eukaryota > Metazoa > Arthropoda > Insecta > Hymenoptera > Athaliidae > Athalia > Athalia circularis. Next base: position 11,856,721 of record OZ021700.1, on the reverse strand, counting down.
CTTTCGAAGCTGATCGGTAAAGTAATTCTTGAAAAGCACAGTTTCAAAACATAGCATGTAACATCTGAAAATTTGGTCTGTCATAGACGAGGACGAGCCTTTGTTCATATCGTTGGTGGCAGATTTATTTCCAAATCAAGCACTCGAAAAAACTGCTTATCCCCACCTGGAAACAGCGATCGATCAACAGGTTCAGGAGGCCGGTTTGGTGTACCACCCACCCTGGGTATTAAAATTGATTCAACTGTACGAGACTCAGAGAGTACGACACGGAATCATGACTTTAGGTCCAACTGGCGCAGGAAAAACAACTTGCATTCACACTCTCATGAAGGCTCTGACTCAATGCGGAGATGCGCACAGGTAGAAAACAGAAAATCACCCAAACTATTATGTTCATTACGATTGTGATGAATTTTCAGGGAAATGAGAATGAATCCGAAGAGTATAACAGCCGCCCAAATGTTCGGTCGTTTAGACGTTGCAACTAACGATTGGACGGACGGAATATTTTCCGCTTTATGGCGTAAGACTTTGAAATTAAAGAAGGGGGAGCATGTCTGGCTTGTTCTTGACGGTCCAGTAGACAGCATTTGGATAGAAAATTTGAACTCTGTACTCGATGATAACAAAACTTTGACTCTGGCTAACGGAGATCGACTAGCAATGGCGCCTACTTGTAAAATAATATTTGAACCCCATAACATCGATAATGCGAGTCCAGCGACGGTATCGAGAAACGGAATGGTCTATATGAGTTCATCCGGTTTAGATTGGAAGCCAGTCGTAGTCGCTTGGCTAAAAAGTCGTACGCCTTTGGAAGAAGAAGTTTTCAACGACATGTTCGATCAATCATTTTCACAAATGTACGGTTGGGGTACCCAGAATTTAGTATTTTCGATGAAAATTCTCCAGTGCAACGTTGTGCGGCAGATGTTGTGTCTTCTTGAGGGTCTGGTGCCACCGGAAGTCCCGGTCGAAGAGGACGAGGACGACGAGGATGTCGAAAGGGACAAACCGCAGCCCATGTCAGCGGAACATTTAAAGCGGTTTTACATATTTGCGCTGATATGGGGACTCGGTGCTTTCCTTGAAACTGCCGATAGAATCAAATACGACGAATATATGAGAGCTAATTTAACGGAATTCGATCTACCAACATCAGAAAAATATCCTAAGGCAACGGTTTTTGATTTCGTTGTAAATGACAAGGGAAAATGGGACCCTTGGGCTACGTTAGTCATGAATTACTCCTACCCAGATTATGCCACACCGGATTACAGCAACATTTTAGTACCGATTCAGGATAACGTAAGAATCCAATACCTAATTGACCTCATAGGGAGGCAAGATAGATCAGTTTTGTTAATCGGTGAACAAGGTTCTGCTAAGACCGTAATGATGAAATCTTACATGAAGAGAGCTAATGCAGAAACAACATTGGGTCGCTCTTTCAACTTCAGCTCCGCGACTACACCGTATCAATTTCAAAAAACTATAGAAAGCTACGTCGAAAAACGCCTCGGCAATACGTTCGGTCCACCAGGTGGCAAAAAGATGCTTGTATTTGTCGACGACATCAATTTACCTCAAATAAATGAATGGGGTGATCAAATAACAAACGAAATCGTCCGACAAACGATGGACATGAAGGGCTTTTACTCTCTGGAAAAACCTGGAGAATTCACGACGATCGTTGATGTTACATTTTTGGCTGCCATGGGGCAACCGGGGGGAGGAAGAAACGACATCCCTTCGCGTCTTAAGAGACAGTTCTGTATTTTTAATTGCACTATTCCAAATGACGCATCTATCGATAGAATTTTCAGCGTCCTTGGAGAGGGACATTATAATACGAAAAGAGGATTTTCAGCTGAAGTCAGAAGCCTTATAAAAAAAATGGTACCTCTTACCAGAGGACTTTGGCAGAGAACAAGAGCTAAATTGTTACCCACGCCAGCAAAGTTTCATTACGTATTCAGCTTGAGGGATTTGTCCAGAATTTGGCAAGGAATGGTCGGGACACTATCGACTGTAATTGAAAATGAAAGTGTTCTTATGCTACTTTGGAAACACGAATGCAGTAGGGTATTCAGTGATAGATTTACACTGCAATCTGATAAAGAATGGTTCGATGAGGAATTAGTTACTACGGTGGAAGAAATTTTGGGACCCAATTATGTGCCCATGATCAAAGACAACCCTGTATTCGTTGATTTCATGAGGTAAATCAGGGTATCTGAAGTTTATTTTTTCACATTCATTAAGGTATTTGTTTTCAATTTGTTATTCTTTTCTTTTCAGAGATGCTCCAGAACCAACAGGAGAAGAAGGGGAAGATGCTGACATGGAGTTGCCCAAAGTCTACGAGCCTGTGAGCGAGCACCAAATCCTCAGGGATAGGTTGGAAATGTTTTTGGCACAGTTTAATGAAATGCAGAGAGGCGCGGGTATGGATTTGGTGTTTTTCCCCGACGCGATGCTTCATCTTGTAAAAATTTCGAGAGTTATAAGGCATCCAAGAGGAAACGTGATGTTAGTTGGTGTCGGCGGTTCAGGGAAACAAAGCTTAACAAAATTATCGTCCTTCATCGCGGGGTATAAGACGTTCCAAATAACCTTGACTAGGTCTTACAATGTAACAAACTTTCTCGAAGACCTGAAATTTCTCTATCGCTCCTGTGGATCTCAGGGTAAGGGCACAACCTTTATTTTCACTGACTTGGATATAAAAGAAGAAGGCTTCCTCGAATACCTCAACAACGTTTTAAGCTCTGGAGTCATAAGTAATCTTTTCACAAGGGATGAACAAGCGGAAATAATATCAGAATTGACCCCCGCACTAAAGCGAGAAAACCCAAAAAGAACGCTCAACAATGAACTAGTTATGGAATACTTCCTCCAAAGAACTTGCCAAAACCTCCACGTAGTTTTTTGCTTCTCCCCTGTAGGAGAAAAATTCCGAAACAGAGCTCTCAGATTTCCAGCTTTGATATCAGGATGCACAATTGACTGGTTTCAGCCTTGGCCGAGAGATGCTTTAGTCTTAGTGGCGGAGCACTTTTTACATGATTTTGAAATCGCGTGTACTGACCATGTTAAAATGCAGTTAGTCAATGCGTTGGGTTCCATACAAGATGTAGTAGCGGAGAATTCAACCGAATATTTCCAAAGATTCAGGCGTGCGACTCACGTTACGCCCAAATCATACTTAAATTTTATCGGGGGATACAAAAATATTTATCAACTGAAACAGCACGAGCTAGGAGAAGGTGCTAAAAGGATGGATACTGGCTTGGCAAAGTTGGAGGAAGCCTCGGTTTCCGTAGAACTTTTGAAGCAAGAATTGGCTGTCATGGAACAAGAATTAGCTGTCGCATCTCAAAAAGCGGAGACAGTTCTTTTGGAAGTTACAGAACGAGCGATGCAGGCTGAGACTTTTAAAAACCAGGTACAGAAGGTCAAAGAAAAGGCGGAAGCACTAGTCGCTTGCATTGCAGAGGAGAAGGCTGTTGCTGAGCAAAAACTTGAGGCTGCAAAACCGGCGTTAGAAGAAGCAGAAGCAGCTTTGAATACCATAAAACCAGCGCACATAGCTACTGTTAGAAAATTAGGTCGTCCACCTCATCTGATCATGAGGATTATGGATTGTGTTTTAATTTTATTCCAACGAAAAATCGGCTCTGTTGTACCCGACACAACAGCTCAGTGTCCAAAACCATCGTGGGCAGAGTCTTTGAAAATGATGGCGAGCACGACATTTTTACTTCAGTTACAAAATTACCCAAAAGATATAATTAATAATGAAATGGTTGAACTTTTACAGCCCTATTTTAAAATGGAAGATTACAATATGGAAACTGCGAGAAGAGTTTGCGGTGACGTGGCTGGACTTTTATCTTGGACAAAAGCAATGTCGTTTTTTCACTCAGTAAATAAAGAGGTCCTTCCTCTGAAGGCAAACTTGACCTTGCTCGAAGCCAGGCTCAAAGTAGCTATGGAAGATCTTGCGAACGCTGAAAGAGAGCTTTCTGAAAGAGAAATGGCGCTTCAGGCAGTAAAGGAACAATATGATGCAGCAGTGTCTGAGAAACAACGACTAACGGACGCTGCTAACGTCTGTTTAAGAAAAATGACCGCTGCAACAGCCTTGATAAACGGTCTGGGAGGTGAAAAAATTCGCTGGACACAACAAAGTAGAGAATTTAAAGACCAGCTTGGCCGATTAGTTGGTGACGTTCTTCTGGCAACTGGGTTTCTTTCTTACTGTGGTCCTTATAATCAGCAATACAGAGGTGGATTAGTTACTTCTTGGATGGAAATTTTGACTACTCGAACTATCCCTTTTACTAAGGAATTAAATATAACAAATATGCTAGTTGATTCAGCTACCGTTTCTGAATGGACTTTGCAAGGCCTTCCAAATGACGAATTGTCTGTTCAAAATGCTTTGATAGTTACGAAATCCTCATCTTATCCTCTTTTGGTGGATCCACAGAACCAGGGGAAAATGTGGATCAAGAATAAAGAGGCTTCCAATGAGTTGCAGATTACATCATTAAATCACAAATACTTCAGGACCCATTTAGAGGATAGTTTATCCCTGGGAAGACCTTTGTTGATCGAGGATGTCGCTGAGGAGTTAGATCCTGTTATCGATAATGTTTTGGAGAAGAATTTCATAAAATCTGGTTCGATTGAGAAGGTCATTGTCGGTGATAAGGAATGCGACGTTATGCCAGGATTTATGCTGTATATCACGACAAAATTACCTAACCCAGCATACAGCCCAGAAATATCTGCTAAGACTTCTATAATCGATTTCACCGTTACAATGCAGGGACTTGAAGACCAGCTTCTCGGTAGAGTAATTTTGATGGAAAAAGCCGATTTGGAAGCTGAAAGAGTTGCGCTTTTTGAATCGGTTATGACGAATCAAAGATCGATGAAAGAACTGGAAAGCACTTTGCTGCACAGATTGACTTCTTCGGAAGGATCGCTCGTAGATGACGAGGCCTTAATTCGAGTTTTGCAGGAGACAAAATCTACCGCGGAATCAGTGAGTGAAAAACTTCAGGTAGCAGCACTTACGGAAAGGAAAATAACTGTAGCACGAGAAGAATTTCGCGCGGTAGCAGCGAGAGGTTCGATTTTATATTTCCTTATAGTAGAAATGAGCGATGTTAACGTTATGTATCAAAATTCGCTTAAGCAATTTCTTACAATTTTCGATAACTCGATAACAAAATCTACCAAAAGTACGATAACTGCTGAAAGGATTGACATTATTCTGGGACACTTGACTCTAGAAGTCTGGGGATTCACGTTGAGGAGTTTGTATGAAAGACACAAGGCGTTATTCACGCTTATGCTTGCGATGAAAATAGACTGTCAAAGAGGGGCAATTTCCCACGCTGAATCCATGGCGTTTATCAAAGGTGGAGCATCTTTGGATTTGAATGCGGTTGCTCCCAAACCGTTCAAATGGATACTGGATATAACCTGGTTGAATTTAGTAGAGATTAATAAACTCGAGGTATTCTCTGAGGTCCTGACAAAAATTGAGTTCAATGAAAAAGAATGGCGACAGTGGTACGAGAAGGAAAAACCAGAGGAAGAGGAACTGCCTTGTGGGTACCAGAAGACCCTGGACGTTTTCAGAAAGCTGCTTTTAGTAAGATCCTGGAGTCCGGACAGGACGCTTTCACAGGCGAAAAAATACATCGTCGAATCCCTCGGAAAAGAATACGGCGAAGCTAGGATTCTTGATTTAGAAACTACCTGGTCAGAATCAGAACCAAGAACCCCTCTCATTTGCATATTGTCAATTGGATCCGATCCCAGTCCGCAAATTACTGCTTTGGCTAAACAAATGGATGTTCGTAAGTAAATGACGCATATTGACGAACCAATCGTGACGATTTTCATTATATATTTCTTGAACAGAACTCAGATCCGTGTCCATGGGTCAAGGTCAGGAGTTTCATTCCCGTAAGATGATCAGTGACGCAATGTGCACAGGAGGATGGGTCCTTTTACAGAATATTCATTTATCTCTTCCATTCTGCACGGAAGCGATGGACGCTCTAGTAGAAACCGAGAACATTCACGAATCATTTAGACTTTGGATGACCACAGAAGTTCACGCTCAATTCCCGATCGGTTTGCTGCAGGTAGAATCTCAAAAATCTTTAAATTTCACCACTGAATCAATTTTTGCATTCTTCACGTAGATGGCGATCAAGTTCACGAACGAACCACCGCAAGGAATTAGAGCAAGTTTAAAGAGAACGTATCAAGGTGTAACTCAAGATGCTTTGGACTACAGTACTCAAGGTCAATGGCCACCTCTCCTTTATGCCGTGGCATTTTTGCACACCGTGGTACAAGAACGAAGAAAATTTGGTCCTCTCGGATGGAACGTACCCTATGAATTTAATCAAGCTGATTTTGCTGCTTCAGTTCAGTTCATACAGAACCATTTGGACGATATGGATCCAAAAAAAGGAGTATCCTGGCCAACGGTCTGCTATATGCTTGGCGAGGTATATTTTTAACCAATTATCAATTCGAGATGTGCGATTAATTGATATCTGTACGTAGGTCCAGTATGGTGGTAGAGTTACCGACGATTTTGACAAACGTTTATTAACAACTTTTACCCATGTTTGGTTCTGCGATGTTTTATTGCGACCTGGCTTTGAATTTTATCATGGCTACCGGGTACCACAAACGCGAAATCTTCAAGGATATATCGACTACATAAACAGTTTACCAGCCACCGATACTCCGGAAGTCTTCGGTCTCCATTCAAACGCTGATATAACGTATCAAATAAACACGGCTAAAGGAATATTAGATACTATTTTAAACGTACAGCCAAAAGAAGGCGGTGCTCAGGGTGGAGAAACCAGAGAAAGCGTTGTTTACAAACTTGCTGATGACATGCTGACTAAACTACCACCTCAATATAACGCCTTTGAAGTCAAAGAAGCCTTGCAAAGAATGGGTGCTCTTCTACCTATGAATATTTTTTTGCGGCAAGAAATTGACAGGTATAAATTAAACGTTCCGTCAAAAACGATCGGATGTTAGACATTCACCTCAATTTCAGAATTTCTCGTGTGATTGAAGAGGTGCAGTCCACGCTTAGCGACCTAAAATTAGCCATCGACGGGACAATTGTAATGAGTCAAGGTCTTCGAGCGTCTCTAGACGCCATGTACGATGCACGTATTCCTGAAAAATGGCAGAAAATATCATGGGAATCTGCAACTCTTGGATTTTGGTATACCGAATTATTGGAAAGAGATGGACAGTTTAGACATTGGTGCGCAAACGGACGACCGAACGCTTTTTGGATGACGGGATTTTTTAACCCCCAAGGTTTCCTTACAGCCATGAGACAGGTAAGCAATTTTTATAGTGGTTAGTGACAAATAAATATACTGCGTAATTAATTTCTTGATAAAGGAAGTGACTAGAGCCCACAAGGGCTGGGCCCTTGACTCGGTAGTTCTTCAGAATCTTCTGACTCGTCACAATAAAGAAGACGTCAAAGAACCACCTCAGGAAGGTGTTTATGTTCATGGTTTATTTCTGGAAGGTGCATCCCTGGATCGTAAGTCGGGAAAGTTGGTGGAGAGCAAACCCAAAGTTCTTTACGAACAGATGCCTGTGATCTACATATACGCAATAAATACCACGGCGGGTAAGGATCCGACGCTGTACGAGTGTCCAATTTATAGAAAACCTCAAAGAACTGATCAGAAATACGTTGGATCAATCGATTTTGAGACTGATCATAATCCCAGGCATTGGACGCTGAGAGGTGTCGCGTTACTTTGCGACATTAAATAAGTAGTTCTGTTTTTATTGATGATGTCTTTTAGCGAGGTAGATCGGTGAATAAGGTGTACCTTAACTGCCTTATTATAAGGTGTAAGGTGTAAATAATAAGGCTTACTGTTTTCAAATGAATTATATTTTTATGCTGAAGAAAAGCATCAAGATTTCTTTTATATACAACAATATTTCTCTTAGCAGAAACGAGCCAAATATATAAACTCTTCAACATTTCAACCGAATTTTATTCGGATACATTGATAATATATACTACATGACAGCTTTAAAAATATTTAAAAATATTAAAACAACATGATAAATTTTCAGTCTTGTTATAAATATCTGTTAAACGCTGATCAATGTCTTGGAATAATTCCTCCAGGCATCAAAAATTAGTACATAAGTTTTCTTTAAGCTAACTATTTTGAACATGGTTAGTAACATAAAAAATCTAGATAATTCACAACATGAGCTATGCTATTCGGATATTAAACTTCAACGAGTAGGGCAAGGTTAAAATTCAAGAAAATTATATGTTTATTGCATACCAGAACTTATATGATAATACCGAGATCTCGTTGATTTATGATAATTACAAAATAAGCTGATGCAGGGTATTCATGGCTTTAGTGAGGACGGATATTCGCGCTTTGGTTGGATTTTCTCCAAAACTCAGTTCAATCATAGCTGGACTCGTATCGAGACTTATGCCTATAATTGAACCTGCACCCGTGATAGTATTAAGAGAAATTTCCTCTAATTTTACATTTAAAATCTTCAAAACACTTTGGAATTGCGCGAACAATGTTTCGTACGCCACCTCCGACTCAGGATTTAACTTTGAGGAGTTTATTACATTGCCAAGTTTCGAAAGTGCGTCAAGTCTGGTAGATTCATCCAAGTTGTTTTTAAAATATGTATGATATTCTGATGGGTTGACTCCTAGATTAGCTTTTTTTACCATTGGAAGTTTTGTCAGCTGCGGGTAACAAGTTTTTGCGATGTCGGTTGTGTAAGAGTCTTCCAACTCTTCTCTTTTGATGCACATTCCAATATCCATTGCCTTGTCAGAAACTAAGTCTGTGATTCGAGCCAGCATTTTTCTGGCCGCTTCATGCTTAGCTTGCTTTTTAGTACTGGCCTGGCCCTCTTCTCTGAACGTTGATACGAGACAATGAATGGTGAACACTTTTGCATGAGGTGGCCCAACGTCACTGATACTCTCATACACTGGGTCTTTGAGATTGTTTTCTGCACAAATTTCCTGCAAAATAACAGTAAAGGACCAAGTTCATAAACTATCTGAAGTAAACCATCTCTGCGGTGGTGTATTGAAAGAAAATATTCTTTTACCTGCAAAGCACCAATGGCATTGATAAATGGTTCGTTCAATGGTGGCTTAGTTGCAGTAGGAACTGTGGTAGGAATTGGAGCATGTTTTGGCGATTGTGCCGGCGAAGCTGGTAACTGAGGATAACCATTGACTTGAGCAATTGTCTCCAGCATAGCTTTTGCTGCCTCATGTTTAGCGTCCTTTTTACATCGCCCAGTCCCGGTGGCTGACAAACCATTGCAGGAGACTTGATAGGTGAAAGTATTTAAGTGTGTTCCGCCGCCGTTGTGAATTAGTTCATAATTAGGAACCATACTCTTCTTCACCATCATCTCCTGCAATATGGATATCGGCGTCTTGTTCATCTTGCAAACTGAAAGTTTAGAATTCACTATAATTAACCTTGTACTATGCATAAAGAAGCTATTCACAGTACTGATGGACGAGTATACCATATGTGTCCAGTACCGTTTGTAGGCAGATAAGAGCCAGGGATACGAGGATATTAAGACAAAATATATAACAAAATCAAAACTAACTTGAATGAATATTTTCAATTCACGATTAAATTTGAGATTTTGGAGCACTACGTGAAGTGACCAGCAAAGTGCTCGTGTTGGAAATCAAACACGATTTCTCTGCGGGGAATCCCTGTTCGGATTACAAGTTGCTGATGTAATCACGATCAAAATAACACAAAGAGTTCGTTCACGACACAAACGTCTGCCCGGTTGATCGAAACGGGAGTTAAAGTTCACAAGACGTGTCTCTTTAAAACACTACTATCAGTGGTTTGGAAACCCTTTAAAGTTTAAATGTCCTAAGCAGCAGCGCTAGGCTAGAAGACAACGAATTCAGACTTAAACGTCTGAATTCGTTGCTAGAAGCACGGCTAGAAGACTAACCACGGGCGGAGCAACAACTTTTGGAAAGGTTACCCCACGAATCTCTGCCCCACGATTATTGGCAGCCGGTGATAAGATGGCGGAAAAGTGACGTCTGCTACTTGTCTGCTATAGCCGCAAGGTGGCCCAAATTCCCTAACCCAATTTCGCATCATTCGCCTTTAATGATTGAGTGAAACGAGTTAAACGTGTTAAATATCACTACCAGTTCGATTATTTTTGGCATTGAGACGCTTATCATAAAAAAGGAGCCTCTCAAAACAGAACTCATGTTAATCCATGACATGTTATAAATCGCAAATGGCTTCTGCTCCGGCGCATGCGACGGTGTTCCCCATCTGTCATGGATCCCGGGAATAGTTGGCGACCGCTGAGAAGCACGACAAAAAGATATTATCAACATAAAAACGTCGATAACAATTACCAGTTCGTTTGAAAATCCACGTGTAAATATGACTCAGTGTTAAAGTGATGTTGAAAAAAGTGAATTAAAGTGTTTAGTCGTTGGTATTTGCCGTTTGAAAATGGGCCCCGCTGGCACAGGCTCATACCTTCTGTCATTTCAGAGTAACAGGAGAAATACGGTAAGCATATGACGAAAATTTTTAAAAACATGTATTCTCTTAACGTCATCGTTCCTTGAGTCGATGAAACAAAAAAATCAAAATTCTTCGCTCATCCAGCTCCGCTTTTCATAACGTTGAATAATTATTTTCATTTTACGTGCGTATTATTTACTCTCGTCCAGCAATGACAATAAGTTGAATCTATAATCTCATGCTGCTAAAAAAAAAATTCACAAACATTATTAGCCAATATGAGTATCTTCCTGAGTGAGCCAGTAAATTCTATATCTATAAAGTGAAAGTATAACAAGTTTACTTTGAACGACAACGCTCTTCATTACATGGATATGACGATAAAATTACTTATTTTATACAGCTGCTAAAGTTCATTCCACCTTTCTCTGTATGCAAATATTTTTGTTTACATAAAACATATGAGTACGTATACGTCGATGAGAGGGTGGGTTCTCGGCCTTACTTTAAATTTTACTATTATTTAATTCCGCAAACAATCCCCATTCTTTACTCCGATTATAATACCGCTTTATTTTAATCCTATTGGTAACAAATCTGAGTCTCCAGCTACCATGCAAGGTTTCCCCCCTTTTTTCTTGTCTTCAGATTTTTTTTTCCCTTTACCATGTATAGATATATCTATGCCTTCGCGTTAGTTGACTTGGAATGGTATAGATACATGTATATAATAAAACCGCACTGATAAACGATGCTGATAATAATAATCCATCGACGACGATAACGTTTTCTGCGCCATGCTGTCCCGTAGGTAATTGTCGTTTTGTGTATTATTATTTGTTTTCCAGGGTTTTTCAACGATACCCACGATAAAGTTTTCTACTTTACATATTATACGCAAGTATCGTATTATTCAAAGTATTTCTAAAACTATTCATGAAGCTTATTCGTGGTACATCAGGAATACAATTTTCATGTTATACATCACTCGAAATTTCACATAACGCGCGGAGCACACAATACGGCTGCACAACACGTGTATATAAATAATAACAGCCACTAAAAGACGAAAATATATCGTCTACATACAAGTAGGTATATACATAGTTGAGTTAAATATGCTGCAGCCGGTTTTTTAACTTTTTTTTTCTCTAAACTACTTTAACGACTTCCACAAAATTGCACCACGCAGAGTCTTATAAATAGAAAAAAAAAGGAGATACCATTTTCTTAAGGTTGCAGCTTTATTTTCATACCTCCTTATGTGTCACTTCAATTTTATCTATAATTATGCCGTACATATAGGTATAATATACGTGTTACGCGCAGCTTACAACCGGAAGGACAACGTTCGTGTGGATTTCTTTACTCCCAAGCTCCCCTGAGTGGTTGTAGAAGCCAGGATTGTGCGTCCTTGCTATGTTTTGTAATACAAAAGTATACCAGTGAGTAAACGCGACAAAAAAAATATATTCGTTGATTGTTACTTTCTACGCATTATACATATGTACGTACATACATACATATGTATATGATAATCACGCGTATTAGTATATGGAATGATATGAGCTGGGGAGTATTTACCGAAGCAGAGCAAAAAGTCACCCCATACTTGTACGGTTGTTTAGTCCCGCTATTAGCGTAGTTTTACATGTTTGATCTCAAAAATCTGAATATATTTTCCAAAGTGTACACACCGTTCTTTTGGGAGAAATTTTTTTTTTCGATGCTCACTTGCATGTGCGTTCATGTTTTCATGATACTATCAGATATACTGTACACATGCATACAAATTAGAAGTTCCTAAAATTTCCTAATAAATAAAGTCATTGTGTTGTTATTATAGTCGCACAGCTGATCTAATTCAAATTTAGAAGCTTAAATCGTAATCTTATAATTCAACGAAACCTTATGAACGTAATATTACATACTATAAAAAGAAAAATAATAATAATAAGCATTGTACTGGAGTGAGTCGTTAAACTGCAGCAATCGTTGGTATAACTGTGACTTTTTTTTAAATAAATCATCATGTGCTACAAAAGCCGCTAATGTCCTAAGGATAATTAACAGTTTTTGAAAATCATTCCGAAGTCTTTTTTTATGTAAATGTTCGCCGGCGTCGTAAGTTTTTCCTTCGTAATCAACTGATATTAGACTGAGTCCTCATTTGCATATTTCTCCTGTTTAATATTCATGGAGGTTGACGGCGGGACGTAAGCGATTCAATTGATTAATTCATTGATTAATTATTTAATTAATTGGCGGAACTATAAAAGCTGGAAGAGCGCCGTGGGCAGTGTTATTGTCTAGTGTATTCAAATATATGTACGTGTTTAGTCCACATGGCGTCTGCACTTTGCTGCAGCAATTTGTTTTCTGCTCTCATATAATGTCGACATACGTGTGGGTGCGGTGTGTGTTGGTAATTCGTGGCAATTACGCGATACTATAATTTTTTTCTCCTGTCCTTCTATTCTACAGCATCAGTTGGTGTCCCAGCTGATTCCCTGTGGAGTGGTTCTGTGTAGGTACTTCCAGATTTTGCTATTTTTATGTGAAATTTCCAGAATGAAGATGCTAATTTTGAAAACCTTTCGCAACTTATTATGTCGTTGTGGTTTTTCTTCGTGTCAATTGGAATTAGTTATTATCGATTTTAAATATTTCGCAATCGATAATATGAAAATCAATTCTTTTTTGCTAACCGGGCGTGCGTCGTCAAGGATTACGTGAGTTGTAAATTTTTGAAGTCTTCCGTATTTATTTTGTCAGTTTTTATCTGGAAGCAATCAGAACCGATTTCGCGTATTATTACATCAGAATACAATGATCGATCCAATATCGGAATTGAAATTTTTTTTTTCTGTTCTAATTACATGTCTGCTGCAGTGCTTTGACGTCACACCGATTTGTTTCATGTCGCCAGTGGACGTCCCGGATGTGCAACGATGTGCAAAAAATACGCGTCATTCATTTATTTAGGGATTAATATTTGGCCTGGCAATTTGTGCATCCAAAGTACAGAGAATTAAGAGCTCATAGCGTGATCTGTTGCCGCTGTTGCAGCTGGCTATAAATTTCAACATATAAACAAGAATTTTTTTATTTCAAAAATTAGCTATATATGCACATAATCTATCCTCATCCTGCTCATAGAATGTGTATTATATTATGGATTTGCACACCTTTATACATGTAACGCTTGTGTAGGTTATACCTGTACCCACCTCTGCAGCAAGTAATGATTTTTTATTCCCTCTCCCCCTCTTCAACGTCACCTAATCAAGGCGAAAGTGGGTTCCAAAAATACTCCAACTTTTCCTGATCAATTAACAGCTCTGGGCATTATATTTCACACAAAATAATACCCCGTTTCGCGCTCATAGGATATATACCTAAAATTCACGCATTTCACGTGTCTCAGAAAATTGATTAAATTTTTCCGAATGCTGTTCTCTATAGCTCAATCTTATGGAACGAAATATCTTATAATTTGACAAAAATTTTCCTAATTCGATGCGTAATCAAATTTCAGATTTGATACATGCATATTCCAAATAACACATGCCCATTCAGTATTAACAGCGACACATAATTAAGAATGTGTGAATTTTTTAACGTGTCAAGGATTTCGTCTATACTTTTTTTTTGGCGGTCTTAAGAATTTTTTCATGCATTTCTATCGTTAAATAAAATTCCGCCATCTTTGAAAGGCCTTTCACGATCAGCTGGATTAGGTAAATAATATACTCATATATAACCTATATGTATTATGTCCTCCACTCTATCAAGCAGAGAAGTCCACAAAGTGCGAATTCTACCAAAGACCCAGCTGTATTAATCGGCAAAAATGTCTTCTTGCACATATTGTTTGATTCTTTGTTATAATTTTTATTTTTCAAGGAGAGGATCCAGTGATTTCGCAGTATCCCTTTTCCCTGCTGGATCAAAAATTTCAAAGCGAAGGCGCGGGGGCCGTATAAAAAAACACCTGGTCTTCAGGCAAAATTTAGAAAAATAGAAGTAAACAAAACAGAAGACAGAAAAAAAGGAAGAAAAATTAAGAGGGCCCTCGTCAGGATCCTCAAGTGTTGCCCTAAGGGCGTCGGGGAATGAGGCAGGTGGTGGTTCTGGAGCCGGCGGGCAGCGTCCTGGTCATAAGACAGACGTCCCTGGGTGGCGGCGTGACAAGCGTTACGACATCAAACGCCTCTAATTCCCATCAAAATCATACAGTTCAGGTACCAGTGTCGGTTTCAACAAGTGCTGATCACAATCAGAATAGAATAGTTGTCGTTAGATCTTCGTCAACATCATCGACAGTGTCGTCTGCAGTTGGTTCTTTGCAGTCAACGACATCAACAGTGGTAAATCACAGCTCCGCTCTTCATACCGCACTTCAACAAGTCTCAAGAAATAATACGATAAATAATTTAAGTAGTGCGGTCGTTTTGAATAACGTTAAAAACAATTGCACCAGTAACAATAACAACAACAATAATCAACATCATCATCATCAATTGCACTTACAAAAAGAAGGTACGTCGATTGTAAGAAATTCTTCAGTGAATGCGAATAACGAAAGCGTTACCGTCAACGCAGGTAATAACAATAATAATAACAACAATAATAACAACGGTCAACAACAAAAAACAAATCAGTTTAACACAGCGGTAAGAATAAACGCGGGATCTAGAGTACTTCAGACCGTAAAATGTGAGGAATTCAAAAGTCATCTGCAAGAGCTGGGAAATGGAGGGAGCAGAAACGAATCTGGCAACTCTGTACAGCACCGGAAGTCTAACAAAGATCTGCCCATCGTCGAGGTCAAAAGCGATCCAGAGGTCACTTCCGGTGAGATTGCATTTGTTTTATCATATTTTCTTTTTTCTATACTGTATAACCTCAAGCGGGGAATGGAGCGAATAACTTTTTCTCTTTTATATATTATGTACTGACAATTTGAGCGCATCGATTTTGAATTTATTATGTCTTCTTGCAACTACGAGATATCCTAGGGGAATGCATGCTGCACGTCTAGGGAGTCCTGAACCAACGTCGCGACTCGGGCTCTCCGCCAATTTTCTTATTTTTTTCTTCCTTCTTTTTCATTTAACTCTTTCTTTACTTCTTACTGTCACGTTTTCAGCGACGGCCTCGACGTATATCGAGTAAGTAAAAGACTTACGATTGGCGCTTTGAATTCCATCGATGAACCTTGCACTTTTTTTTTTTTATTCTTATTTTGTGGCTTTTTCTTTCAGAAAGCACGCGTTCTCTAATTTCAGAGTTAAGAGGGATCGTGGGTTCTGAGAACCGTCTTTTTCTTTTTGGTCTCCAAGTAACTTTAAAAGAGGATTAAGGGTCGTACAGAAAATTTTGCTCAATGTGATATTTTATTTTCAATTTTATAGAGATTATACAAATGATAATTTTGTACTTTCTTTTTTTACGATCATATTTTTGATATTTTTGTGGATAACGGGTAATTATTAATTACAAAAGCGCGATTACGGTAATGAAAATTACACACGGTGGATGTGCGGGTTGATGGAAGTTCTGTTCGTTTGATGTGGAAATCTGCGTTGATCCGATTTTAGTTATGGGATCAGATGGGCGACACCATCCCCCCCTATTAACGAAACGTCGCAGCTGAATGATGATGATGATTTTGAAAAATTGTAATAATTTTTCTCATTAATTTTTCCATTCAATGATAAAATAAATCATGATTAATTTTCCAGTACGTATATACGTAAAAATAAAGTTCACGCTCGTAAATTGTATAAACGATGGATTTGGCCGGATATATTTGGGACGCATATACATATCATATACATATCTACGTGTATATCGCTGTAGGTACGGAAAGACGTAAACTGAACGTACCTAAATTAGGGGTCGTATATGTTCAGGAGTATATGCACTTGACTTCACATTGCGAGCATGTCGGAATTATTCCCGTATAGATGCTGCTCGCAGTGGTTTTGGGCCGTAACAGGTCAGCCGCGCGCCTCATTCACGTACATACTAAGCGTTCTAAGCTGGGCACCCGATGAATCCGGCTTAGCAGAAGCAGTGCTTGTATGTAATTGGGGGATGAACTCTGCTGTTTGTTGTTTTTAGATTTATTACCCTCTTGTACGAATATTAATTATATAGACAAAGTCAATTGTATACCTATGTAAATGATAATTAGTTACGATGGAGTAAAATGTCGAATCATTCGAAAGTAAGATTCTAGGATTTTATCGGAAAAGAATATTTTATCACAGGACTTTAGTGTCCTATTTTCGATTCTTTTTTAAACATGATTGTGTGAAAACTTCTCATTGTCAGCTGGACGGTACGCATGAAAAACTAGGTCAGATTTCGCTGATCGCGATTAATCAGTCAAGCACTGATTGTTTTCTAGTTCATCGAACGAGAAATTGATTAGTATTTTTGCAGTGTATAAACAGCTTCTATACCGAAGCACGCATCTCTATTTTCGCGAACATTCCAGAATCGAAAAATTTTCAACTTGTTTCTCATGTACATTTTATTTTCTAGGTAGAGTCAGGTGTCTGGTATACATTCTTTCGTCGAAGGAAGTAAAGCCTTGTACTTATCAAGTGATGGATGATGTAAAATACAAAACCCTCCCTAAATTTATTGGATTTTGTCAGAATATTCCGAAGCCAATAAAAGAATTATGACGCTTTTTAGAATTTTGAGCAAATCAAAGTTGCACACTCCCCGTTGAATTCGCCATTTTCATCGCCAATAAATGAACGATATAGGTAACACGAGGGGTGCATTTAAAACATACATATAGGTATATAGGCACGTGCAGCTATGAGTCGGTGGTAGATGAAAATTGGGCCTTTGTGGAATGGGTTTATAACACACATAAGGGTAGTTCGGGTGGTGGCCGCCAGGGCGGCGTCCAGGCTAAGCTAAGCCTGGCATCAACCCTTAGGTAACTATATCCGTGACTGACTGGCTCGCTTGATATCGACCCTCGACCCCCCAGTGCCGCGACCCCTCGCGACCTGCCGCGACCCCGAGAGAGTCCTTCCTTCCTTCCTCCTCCTCCTCCTCCTCCTCCTCCTCCTCCTCCTCCTCCGTCTCCTTCTCTTTTTCCACCTCCCTCTCCTCCTTGGATAGAAAATCCGGGAAGAAGAGGAGGAGGTGATTTACAAGTATAGATATAGACAGAAAACACAACGCCAAAGCCTGTGATAGCCATGCTAATTTCCGAAACCGTTCTTAATAATTGGCCTAAATGTAAATTAGTGAGTTATGTATAGGTGTGTATACATATACACACTACACATACATCATCTTCCGTATCTATACATCTATACTCTACAGGAAACTAAACTACGACGGGTTTGGTTGCTTGCGTAACTACTAGAAAGTCATTCTTCTCTCTTTTATTCCGCTCTCTTCTCTTCTCTTCGCTTTTTCGATTCTCTTCCTTTCCCTCTGGATTTCACCCCTCGGCTCAGTAGCACTGGGCGGCAATCTTATTGATTGTCTTAGCCTGAAAATGTCTCGTGTAACGCTAACGCCTAACACCCCTGGGATTCGCGTGCAGAAATGTGGGGAGAAAGGAACTGAGGACGTTTAAGGAAGAAAGGAAGGAAGAAAGGACGGACGGATGGAAGGAAGTGAGGAAGGTGGGAGGAAATGAAGGAAGGAAGGAAGGTACCAGAAAACCGCCGCCTATAGGCCGCCTATAGTGGAGAGGTAAAGGGAAAGAGAGATACATATAAAGGAGATAGAAACATATATATCCAGAGACAAAAATACAGGAATAAAAGGGAGGAGAAGAGAGGCTAGTTGAAAGAGCTTCTGCCAAGTTTCTATTTAAAGCCAGCAAAGGGTAGCGGGTTGCTGCTGGTTGGTAATTTACGAGGCATGTATACATAGGTATATAATCTCTATATAGCTGGTCGGTGATCAAAAAGGAAAACAAAAAACAAAAACGAAAAAAGGAGAAAAACTTTCGACACCCCGTTATACGGTGCTCGTACCTACATACATAGGCATATATGCACCTATACAGGAATATATATATATATATATATATGTACGTGTAGCCATGTATATGTACATATTTTTTAACGTTAGGCTTTGACACGCGACCTACTTTATGTATGCTAACTTATCTTGTTAAAAGACGTTTGAATTTATAAACCATCATCACAAATGTCCTGTACTATTTCCGAATAAAAGAGTAAAACAAAAAGAAAAGAAAAAACAACAACAATAATTAGATATTAATCCTTTTCGAGAGTGGAAAGAAGCAGTTTTATAAATGAAGAACAATTCCACCCCCTCGCGATCTCAAATAAAGAACAACCTCCTCGCCAAAATTTTTTTTCACTCCGTTCACTTCGCGATTTAAAATATCCCTGTACTTTGGTTGTGATAAAAAGGAAAATGGAACCTTTTATATCAAGCTGACGAGTGAAGAAGAAAATTTCCTGATGCTTTTTCCTTCAAAACGTACGAGGTGGTAGTTGTGATGGTGGTGGTGGTGGTGGTGGTGGTGGTGACCATTCAACGTGTGCACGCGGTCCAACAAAATTCACAAAGCGCTCTGCACACGCGAAGGGGGATTTTTCCGGGGGTGGTTCTAGAAATTCCTACTTTCCTTTTTTTCACTTCCTTTTTTCACTTCTGTCGGTAGTAGCACATATATATACATATAAAAGTGATAAATTCGTTGCTAGCCGGGGTCACTGTTGGGTGGCAGCACCTGCACTCTCAAATTGCGATGCGAGCGCGTGTGTAAATGAGAAGGGGATATTTTTTTTATTTTTAGTTTTATTTTTTAATTTTTTTTTATTTTCCAAGGGGAAGTATTACCTATAGTTCTAGTTTAGCGAAAGAGCGCGGCGAGGGGGTAGGAGGTAAAAAGAGGATATAAACCGAGGCAAGAGGGATGATACGCGATTGCGCCGAACGTTCGGTTTGTGCTATGGGGGTTGCTAGGATGTACTATGTATATTTGGTGAAAGAAAAGTAGCAGGGGGAAGTTTGGGATGCGCGATGGCGAACGGCGCTCAAAGGGATGTTAAGCGGGGGTAGAAAACAGGAATAGAGGAGGAAGAGAAGGAAGAAGAGGGCGAGAAGTAGAATACAGGAGAGGAGGCTCACTCTGCGGCTCCCGCCGCTCGGGAGCAGACAAGCAGGGCCAAACTTATTCAACTATTTTGTTAAACAAATTTGTAAATATAAATCATTCCTACAACTACTACTACTACTACTACTACTACTACTACTACTACTACTACTACTACTACTACAACTACTCTACTGTAAAAAGTAAATATCCACTCCAAAAAAAACGAAATTGTAATAATAATTACCAAGAAACAAGAAAGAATGAATTAATTGTTAATAAAAATTAAACAAAGAAAAAAAAACAGAAAAATACAAAACAAAACAAACAAAGAAGTCACTATTTTCTGAATTATCAACAAAAAACACAGCGATACTCTTCTGATATAAATATGTTTTAAAAAATAAAACAAAAGGAAGAAAATATACTTGTAAACAATACAAAACGAAGTTAAAAATAAAAACAAAAAAACAAAAAACACAAGCAAACGCAATTTTTTATTTAATATATGTGTGACCCTTACATTGTTTTGTCCCTAATTGGGACGGGTTCAGTGTTGTAACTTAGCATATAAGGAGAACAAAGTTCCGAATCGTTGGAGATACGTAATTGCAACTTTGTGAACATCTCTTTTTTATATCAAAAAATTCCTAAAGTATAAGAAAAGAATTCAAGGAGAGAAAAGAAAAGGAAAGGAAAGGAAGCACAGGAAGCAAAAAATTGGAATAAAAATATCGGAGGAAATAAGAGAGAAAAAGAAATAGAGAGCGATAGAAAAGGGAGTAAGATTAAGAACACAAAGTGAAGATAACGATAATCGTTGTGGCTTTAATTTTTTATAAAAAAGAAAAAAAAAGAAAAGAAAATAACAAAACAAATAAAAAGAACAAAACTAATAAAATAAATCAATGGATTGAAAAATGCTATAAAAATCGACTAGCCTCTTCCGTGAACCCACGTGTATCATACACGTGTACCACGTGTGCGTACTTAATTGCTGAGGAGTAACTGAAAAGAAAGAACGTCTCAAATATAATATAGTTGAATATATACACACATCATATTTCGACCGTGATATATATATATCTACGATCCAATTGACTCTTGGACTTTTTAAAATTTTTTCATTTTCTTAAGAAATTTGGAATTCAAATTTTTGAGTCTGTTCATTTTAACCGACTTCTGAGGTGATCGAAAGATTTGAACAATTTTTCTATACGTAATAAAAGTTGGGTGTGCACCGAAGTTCAGGGGATATGTCCCCCTGGAATTATAGTTTAAAACTAGAATTATTTCCTCTACTACGATCAAGTGCAGTTAAAAAATTAATTATCCTAACGAAAGATACGGAAAAAAATCACAATTATCATTATTCTTATTCTTATTCTTATTCTTATTCTTCTCCTTTTCCTATTCCTTCTACTTCTTCTTCTTCTTCTTCATATTCGACGTTTGACGCGAGTGAAAATCGTTTTGCTAAACCGTATTTTGGTATTAAAATATCCTGACCTAAAGAAAAAAATTAAAGTAAAAAAAATTAATAAATAACATTTACATAAAAATCCATAGTACCTACGTAGATAACGGATAAGTTATAATATCAATAATAATTTCGCGCAATTCTATAAAATTCTCCCGCTGCACGTGACGAATTCTCAACGATTCACGTCACTTTAAATAAATTAATGAATTTATACATTATATTTATGAAATAAGAGGAATAATCCTTGAATTATAATTCATGATTCCTTCTAATCCTATTCCCAACGGAATTCAGGCTCGAGGATGACCTCGGCGACTGTAACGATCGGGAACTAGTTACGACTTCCGCTTTTCAAACTATTTCCCTTTCGACCCCCCCATATACCAACAACCTCGCGCGCCCGAGTACCGTAAATTTTCAATCCTCAGTTCGTCCCATAAATTATAATAATCCGCGTTCTGTTGGGCGAATAAGCTCGAACAAATATATTAAAGAAAACGGACGAATAGCTAATTAAGAAGTTTTTAACCAAACCACAAGAAAATTAAAAAATAATCTCATCAATCTTGAAATCTTCTTCCCCGTCCTATGTAGTAAAAGCAATAGAAAAAGAAAAAGAATAAATTTCTTAGACGCGTATAAATAAATCATTATCGTCCGAGTGAACAACTGAAAACAAACAAATTAAATTAAAATTAAATAAGAGAAAAGAAAAAGACAAATATCGCAACGATGGCGGGATACAATCACGCTAACCCGCGTGCAGTTTACCACGGGAACTACCCGACGCCACTTGCCCCGAGTGAGTCTTTTTTTTTTTTTTTTTTCTCAAATTTTCTTTTTTCTCCTTATAGCCTTTTTTCTTGCTTCTAATTTTTTTCCCATCTCTTTTTCAATTTTTGCCGCTTCTTACTTCAGATTCTATTTATATATGAGCGCTTTTCTCCCTTTCATTATGTATATATCGCTGCACAATATATAATTTTCCAAAAATACCGTTCGCTATCAACGTAATTTATGCATACGAAAAATATTTAACAAATCGTGTTATTATATTGTATATATATAGATATAATATGATATTTAATACATAATACATATGTAATATTTACTAGACAAGTGTATAATATATTATAATATTTGAGGGAGCTTCAGTGAATGCAGAAATTGATTTCTCATTTTATTCATTTGCATTTTTTTACTTGTTCAAGTTGAATTTAATTTAATCGTTTTTTTTCTTTGTTTTCTTACGCAGACAAATATCATTCACGTGCGATGACAATTAAATACATGTATCACGATATATGCATATATATACATACAGCGATAACAGCGCGACATTGACACGAATTTATGTGTACATGTATATGTATAAGTCATTATATGTACATACCTATGAATATACATATAATATTATATATATGTTAATAATGATAATGCGTTGAATTCCAACTTGATTACACACCAGGTGATTACATAATATATTGTACATGTTGATATGAAAAAATATTTATACATATGTATATGTATAGGTTGACAGATCGCGAGATAATATTTAAGCACGCATATGATCATAATTAATAGCAGCACGTGCTATTAGTACGACGATAAAAGATTGTTTTTTTGGGTTCTTTAATTTTCTTAAAGATTTTTTCATCCTTTGTAAAAATATAGCTTGCATGCGAGCAGTGCAGTGACTTGAGAAATATATTTGCTATAATCTGTCTTTGCAATAGATATTCAATTGTTTGATTCTTCTTATTTTTTTCATCTAGACGGTGACCCCATAAAACTACCTGAGAATTTAGAGACTCTACCACGCGCTGAACATTTCCCGACTCAAAGGCACCGATGGAACACAAACGAGGTGAGTCGGTTTCATCTTCTTCTTGCATTTTTGTTCGTCAATTTTTCTGATTTGTGTTCGTTTTTTCGAGCGAGGACGAAGGTCGGAAGGTTATTATAATTATGCGTGTAATAATAAGCGGCGTCACAATTATGACTGTCATCGCAAAATCTTGTG
This sequence comes from Athalia circularis, assembly GCA_963978495.1. Taxonomy (NCBI): domain Eukaryota; kingdom Metazoa; phylum Arthropoda; class Insecta; order Hymenoptera; family Athaliidae; genus Athalia; species Athalia circularis. Next base: position 11,833,475 of record OZ021700.1, on the reverse strand, counting down.
TAAATGTGCAAATTGACTGAAGTTCTGAAATTCTTGTTTACCGGGTGGTGGTTGATGACATTTTTTTTTGCTTTTATTCCTATCTTCGTCAAATATCGCTCACGATCAGATAATTACGGCACGTACAATTTGACCCTGTGAAACACTAGGAAAATTAAGTTTGCAAATTTCAATAAATCTATTTCCTAAATTAGGTACATTTGGAATACGAGCAGTTGACAAGTTGGCTGATTGACTTGAAATTCGGTAGCAAGTGTAGCCTCAATTGTCTCTCAGATCTACCAAACATCCAGAACGTCGTACGCGACAACGCGATTAGAAGTTACATCCAAAAAACCGAAAGTTTCCGCACCCGATACTCTAAAAATTTGGGATTTCATAGATCTCATCTCTCGGAATAATTTTACCCACAAGTTTTAATTTCTCAGGCTGGAAGTCGCTACCTACTGAGGCCTTACGCCCGCGCTACGGTTCATATTTTATGACTTTTGCTTTTCAGATCGATCCGGTTTTTTGAATGTCATTTCTAAACGGATTGATGTACAAAATCTCGATTTCTGGCAGATTTTGGGGACATTCGAGGCTACTTCTGATAATATCGTAGTCCAACCGAAACGGCGTAGCCGTCCGAAAATGGCTAGACATGTTCAGGATGTTCCGCTAATTTTGTTGAGCAGTATATAAACGTTTGACCGACCGACCGACCTGTGCCGTTTCTCCGGTGACCCCGCTTATACTCTGGGACCCGACCCACAACTCCACCCCAAACCCTCTAGAAACTTCTGGTTCCCACCCCCCGATCAATAGCAGAGAAGAGTAGCTAAGCTTTGCAAAACCGAGGACGAATTTACAGAACGGTCTAGACCTTCCGCTCTCTTGACTTATTCTCCTTCTTTTTTTTTTTGTTCAAATGTAACCGTCACTCGTTATCAAATTTTAAAATTATTATAGCATATTGTATCAATGACTACGAGACGGGGGGGGGGGGGGGGGGGGGAGGGGGGAACCAATGATAATCAATCAATCCAGCATTGCTTAAGGCAATTATCACCCTCCAGATTTTTATTTTACAGTGTAATTCGAGAATCAATATTTTTAAGCTGCAAAATTTTTGGAATAAGAAGAATTATACGTGAAGGAAATAAAGAGCTGAATACTCATTGTCAGAAAAAATAGATTTTAAATTCCGATCATATAATATTTGTCACAAGTTTTGAGTTTTTTGAACGACAAGTTTATCGTAAATTCTTCTTAACGTAAGTGTTAAATCAATCATGAAACGGATCATGAGATAATCAATCGGATGGAATAATCGAGTTAATCTATGATCTATATTAAACATTGTCATTTAACCCCTCTCGTTCGCAACTATTGCCTCATTTCTACATCAATTCTGTACGGTTGGTGGTTAGGGATCTTTATCTGGTGGCTAACGAGTGCGGTTGACCCTTTCCTTTATGCCAAGAATACTTGATTACAAATTTAATTAATTATTCGATCGTGGTTGTACCGGTAAAATACGTTATTATTATACCGCCCGCAGCGATGCCCTGAAATCTGAATTTCGATACCCGTCTGCTGAATTACCTGCCGTTCCGAATATTCTTGTTATTTCGATTTCTCATACATCTATAACGTTGAGTTTTATTTGGTTCCTTTCAACAATTTCAGATACAAAAATCAGAGCTTTCAGGACCAGCTGGAGGCATTGAAAGATTTCTAGAATTTCACCTTCTTCAATAGTGAATTCGCCGATGTGAAGTATTTTGAATAAATTTTCAATATCTGGAAGTGTTGGAAGATGGCAAATGAAACAGCGAGTGAATCGTGCATTTATATAGAATCTCGCCAAATTATGAACGGAAACACTTAAAATAATTGAAAATAGAACAGTTCTCCTTCAAAGACTCGTAGAAAATAACAGACCAGATTCCCCGGCGTATATATCCCGTGCAATTGTAACCACTTAGTAGTTGTTACACTCAAGTAGCAGATAGATTTGCCCAGTGTGTATATATACTATTTTGCGTTCGCATTCTCATTAGAATATGGTTAGTTATAACGATTGAAACTCGTGTTTGTGCACCACCTGTACATTTCAGCTACTGCCATACGTAATGGCTATGTATAGTATTTATATTGTACAAGCAGCAGCGGCAGCAGCAGCTATGTATTTCATGACCTGTTTCACGAATATACCGGTCGTGGAGTTGGAGAGCAAAGTGCAGTACCAACGGCAACCGTAGACCAAACTGAACAGAGCTCTAGGTGCATGCCTGCCAGAATGCAAATGATCAATTAAGCGATTGTAAATCACTGGCAACGTTGTTGTACATATCTACATTGAAAACGCGCCTATCTGTCTCTCCCACACTAGCGCATTACCTTTATAAAGGCACAGTACATAACCCACCTCTTTCCCCTCGACTTCTGCACCCTTGGGAATATTTATACCAGTAGAAATTCTGCTGCCGCTGGTGCTGGTGCTTCGACTACTGCTTTTGCTTTTGCTTTTGCTGCAACAATCATTCTGCAGATAAAGGTGAGGCTATTTCGGCTGCTGAAACCAACTATTCCCGAAAGGCCAAAAAGTAACCATCCCCCGTTTTGCCCTTGCCAAATAATTGTCTGTCTAGGAAAAGACCATCGTTCCTCTCTCTTACCTTGTTAATGATTAAAGTTATAAATTCCAGCTGTAAATTTGTTGAAGCCAATTTTCAAGCAAACTTGGTCCGTATGTACCTTTATTACTGTCTCGAATTGCATGTGGCTCATTTCACTGTATTCTTACTTTTAAAATAGATTTTTTGAAAGCTTTGGTGCGGTCAGAGAAAGAATGGATACATGGATACCACGGGCTACTGTATTTTGTTCTTGAATTTTTGCATAACAGATGATGTATTATTACCATTACATAGCGGGAAGAGGTCATGAGCTAGCCGAGTACATGAAAATTTGCATAACGAATCGATATTGTAGCTTGTATAGTGCTTCTAAAATAGTGTCCTTCTCATGTACGTGTGAGAATGTATGGTATATGGATGAGATAGACCGAATAGTAGATTCTCTTTGGCCTCGCCTCACGTACTTATAGCTTGTCGAGAGGATACCTCTTCTAGACAGCGGCTACGTGATATCGAATTTATGGAAATCGTACGCTCGGGAAAGTCGGAGCTAAAGCCCTCTTGAATTGAATAATGGCGGTGCTAAGATATTTCCGCTAACGTCAACTACTTTAAAAATCTTTATATCGTGAAACTGAATACCCACATCATTTTTACCTAAACAAATAAATATAAAAAAAAATAAGTTTTTAACTGTTAACGTGCTTAAAAATCGCATTTAAAAAACCAATTCGATGCGAAAGGCACGGTTTCAATAGCGGATATGTACCTGAATCCTTGAAATTTGGGATTAATATAATTTAAGCCGCAACAACATCACTTCTTGGTCTGATAACGACACGTTGCATGACCTGCCATTTTCAAATTCTAACTGTTTCAGGCGTATAAATCGGCCATCGTGGTAAACTCTCTGTAAACTTCCGACATTTGCCTTTCGCATTACGTACGTATAGGGTCCTGACTTTTGGCGGATTTGAGAAACATTTGGAGCCTATCACTGGAGTAAAATTCGAATTAATCAGTAAAATCTTCGAGTAATCCTCAGACATTTTCGGAGCATTCCCTTTAATTTTGTTGAGTGCCTAGTATGTAATTTATCGACGATGATCGTAATTATCATGAATCCTTATATAACGATGATGATCGTTGTGAAGATGGCGACGCCCGGTGACGTTAGCATGGGAACCGCGAATGAACTTCGGCCAACTTTTTACCGAGCAGAGTTTTCGCCCGTGCCTAGAATCGCGATGGTTTGCCTGCCTGGCCCCAATCAATACCAGACTCTTTACATAGCATTCGCTAAAGCTCGTGTATAGTTACACCTAAACCATGACGACAGTGGGTCGAATGCACGGTACCACGTGCTTGTGTTTTATGCATGCTAGCTGGTGATTAAAACTTAGCGTTTTATAGCCTACGTACGGTGATCCTAAAGATTACTTGTTCGTTATGCGCATTTGTCCTTATTACCCGTTATCATCATGGTTAGCTATAGGTATGATATCAATGGAATTCCCCTTAATTTCTTTACGCTTTATAAAATAATCTATACTAAAATTGCGAATAAATTTCGTATCTTTCAGGAAATCGCTGCTATTTTAATAAGTTTTCAAAGACATACGGAATGGCAAAGTCGAGAGGTAAAAGTACGTCCAAGAAGTGGATCGATGCTTTTATACTCAAGAAAAAAGGTGCGATATCGGCGCGATGGTTACTGTTGGAAGAAACGAAAAGACGGAAAAACAACCCGTGAAGATCATATGAAACTCAAAGTACAGGGTGTAGAATGCATTTATGGTTGTTACGTACACTCAGCCATACTTCCAACTTTTCATCGAAGGTGTTACTGGCTCTTACAAAATCCTGACGTTGTCCTAGTTCACTATTTAAACGTCCCCTATCCCGATGGGGATGCAAAATTAGCCGCATTACCACCATGCCTAGCGTTACCACCAGACAAAAAAGAATGGACACGGGACGAATTAGCGTCGCAACTAAGGCCCATGTTCCTTGGTGGCGATGTTGATTACGATGATCCAAATGCCACGCAACATTCTAACCATCCCGTTGATATGATCGTCACTCAGCTGCTCGATAGGCAGAGAGCATCCACAACCCCTTCGACTGGTGGGGCGCAACTTGCACCGAGGAGACTCACACCGGACAACCAGGTTGAGGATATATTTAAAGTTTTTAATTCGAATTTTTGTTTTACCAAATTAACTGATGGTAATTATAGGTGACCTCTACTACTGGAGGTCAGCAGCCCTCCTCAACAGCTCCAAACGCACCTAGGGTATATTCGCGACATTCCCATTCAGCTCAGAATCAACAACCAGCACCTTTGGTTCTGAGTTTACAACAGATACAAGGAGGAGCTGGTCTCCTGATTTTAAACAGTCAACCCTATCATCAACAGCAACAACAACAACAACAACAGACTCAAAGAATTGAAATGAGACAGGTTACAGAGCAACAGATTGTTCAGCAGACCAGTGTTGACCGAGAACAACAAACGCAGCATGAACTCGACCCTCAGGAAACTATTCAAAGATCCACGACGCAAACACTGCCAGCATCCAGTTCCGTCGTTACCGATTTTGCTGAAACTTTGGATCTCAGTCAGGAAGATATTCAGAGAACGTTATCTGCTAATATGGTGCCTCCATCACCATCTCCATCTCCGGCTGACGATAACGTCATCAATCCAATGGACTTCATTGACTCACCAGATGATGTTCTTGTTAATTTAGACGCATTTGACGTATTCGGAGATTTACCTGAGCTTCATGACTTTGAAACTGAACCAACTAAGGCCATTGAGAGAGGTAGATCTGATAACGATACAACTTGCCATCCTAATACAGCTCACATTGCGGAATATAGTCCTGAATGGAGTTACACAGAAGGTGGTGTCAAGGTACATATGAAACGTGCATTGATTACAAGTAAAAAATGATAGTTTCACCGGTAATTCGGGAACATTTTCATCTCGTATCAGGTTTTGGTCGCTGGACCATGGACAGGAGGAAGTGGATCTCAATCGTATTCGGTGCTGTTTGATGCAGAGCCGGTAGAAGCTTGTTTAGTGCAACCTGGAGTATTACGTTGTAGATGTCCAGCGCATGCTCCTGGTCTGGCGTCTCTTCAAGTTGCTTGTGATGGTTTCGTAGTCTCAGATAGCGTTGCTTTCGAATATCGGCGTGCACCAACAGCAGAACCGAGTCCCGAACGTGCTCTGCTTGACAGACTTGCAGACGTGGAAGCTCGTCTCCAGGGTCCTGGACCACCATCACCAGCTGCACATCTCGAGGAACGCCTCGTCGCCTACTGTCAAGTAATTAAAACTTTCGAAAATTCTATCAATACCACTTTTCACGACATCACTGCTCACATTAATCTATTCAAGGATGCCGTCGCTCGTCCTTGGCAAGCTGGGGCCGAACCTCTGCAATCGGGGGGACCTACGCTTTTGCATCTAGCTGCTGGTCTAGGATATTCCCGATTAGCTTGTGCACTTCTTCACTGGAGAGCTGAAAATCCTAGTACGGTATTAGATGCTGAAGTTGATGCGCTCAGGCAGGATGGCAGCGGACTAACGCCACTCGCATGGGCTTGCGCTGCTGGACATGCTGATACGGCAAGAATATTATACAGGTGAGTAAATGAGTTTTGCTATTATTTATTTATTTTTTTTTATTATAATGACGAAAAATTATATTTGGCTACAGATGGAACGCTATGGCGTTAAGAGTTAAAGATAGTCGGGGTAGAAGTGCGACTGAGATAGCTTCGGGAAACGGTCATTCGATGATTGCGGATGAACTAAATCAGTTAGAAGCTAGGAGACAGGATGAGGGGCTATTCTTACGGCCAGCAAGTCCTCGAAGACCTTCTCAAGACAGTGGCCTTGATTTAGCTTTATGTAAGTCAGTTTGATCCTAATTCGCGTACATGTAAAATTGTAAGATGTTTTATACCAGTTATTGATAACGTTGAAAAGAGTGTGATTGAGTAAGTAGGTATAAAAAAAACGTGGATATGACACGTTATTACAAGGGGGATTATCGATAAAATACAGGTGGTTCTCCGCTGTTGGACAACATGGAATTATTGCAAGAGGACGAAACATCGTTGAGTCTAGGCCAGCAGGGGATGGAGAGCACTCCTAGTGCTCCCAACCCTCAAGAGACTGTAGGTCCGTACCATCCTCGTATATCCTCCTTCTGTTTGTTTGTATGTTTGTAACACTGTCTAATTTCTGAAACACTACTAATTCCTATAGATTACAAACTGTCCTAGATGACTTTTCTATGTCGGCTGCCGTCCTAGACTAATTAGATGAATATTATGTGCTTTTCAAAAAAGATAAAAAAAAAATTATTCATATGTAACATAACTCTTCTAACTCTTGCAGTTTATAGCTGAAACGTGTTGGTGTTGCTTGGTTTGGTAACTGAGTGCTCTTGGATGCTGTATATCGTCTGTGTATATTTCATAATGAATAAATTAATTAACCACGCCCACTCCATCATCACCCATCAATAATTTCATCATAACCATGCCGTTGAAATACCAGAAAGGTTGCAGGCTTATGATCAATTTTCAGAACGTGAAGGACCTTGATGCAGTGAAGAAAAAACCATACTTCAAATAAAAATTGATTTCACCTTTATTTTCTTTAGTTCTTCAAGCAACCTCTCTGGTATACATTGTACACATGTGTTGACTATAAATATTATGCGATGGCTTTGGACTGTATGTCGTGATTGATGTGATTTAACCAATGGCCAATTTATCATATCAACTAGTGCCTAGTGATTATTCTTGAGTCTCGAAATGATCTTTTTCATAGGGGAAGAAGACGCCAAAGTACTTACATTGGCTGAACAAATAATAGCAGCGCTTCCAGAACGAATTAAACGTGGAGATGGAGAACCACCTTCCCCTTCTTCACCTCCATCGCCACCTCCTCCTTTGACACCATTGGAAGATGCCTTAATGGAACAAATGGTCAGTCGGAATTCCAAACGTTTTGATAAAAGGAAAATACATATGTCAATTTCGATTTCTTGGAATAATGATGTTTATTGCAGCCACTCGATTCTGGAGAACTTTTTGATTCCTACCGTGACTGTAGCGGTGGTGCTGCTTCTGTGTCGGATGTCGATGCTGATGCCAGTCCATCGAGTCCATCGAGCAGTTGTTTGACTCCAGATTCGCCGTCACCGCCTCCAACAACGGCTGATTTTTGTGAATTCTTACAACTTCAATTACAGTTGGATGGAAATAGTAGTCACAATGGTCGTTACGGGTATGAAAATGGTGATAGGAATGTTGTTTTGGGGGGTGGAGTTTGCGGTGGTAGTGGAGGAGACGGTGAGGCTGATTTGAGTAGATTAACATTATCTGATCGGGAACAACGGGAGTTATATCAAGCTGCTAGGATGATCCAGAAAGCATATAGAAGCTACAAAGGACGTCAAAGACAGGAAGAAGCTGAGCGACATGCCGCAGTACTTATACAACAATATTATCGTCGATATAAACAGTACGCGTATTACAGGTACGCGAAGAAAGCGAAATAATTTTTTTCATCTTTTTTTTTCCATTGGGATGTGATTGTTTTTGGTTTTTCTTTTAATTTTTTTTTTTAGATAATACTTTTGTTATGACAATTTCCAGACAAGCCACTCGAGCGGCATTGGTGATTCAGAGTAACTACCGTAATTACAGGGCGCGCCCTGGGTCATCATCCAGTTCAAGGCAACAGGCCGCGTATCAACAGGCCGCTCATCAAGCTGCTAGGAAAATTCAGCAGTTCATGAGACAATCTAAAATCAAGTAAGTAACCTACCTGCACCGGAAATCAATTGAATTACGTGATGCAACAATTCCCTTTGGCTCAACGAATCAAAAAACCACTATGCATTCATCTATATTCTTATTGTACACGTAGATTCGACTGATAATTAGAATCACCGAGTGATATTTATTTCGCTTTGTTATTTTAACCAACACAATAAAGAAAACTCGCAATCGTTTTGTAGCTGTAGAAGTTTTACTAAAATTACTGTTGTGTGTGTGTCAATGCAGCTTGTCTTGGGACGAGTCGCGACCGGTGAGTAATTATGGAATAAAAAAAAAAAAAATAAAAAGCGCTGAAATAGAACCATAATACATATTGCATCGGTCAGAGAAGCTAATACAACGTCATATCTCTCGGTAATTTTATCATCTCCATTGGATATTATAGACTGCAGAGCGCCAGGGCCGGCGCAAACGGGAACGTGAGGCAGCCGGTACTCATTTCACAGGGGGCTGTTGCCCTCCAAAGCTCGCCCTCATCTAGCCCAGGGACCAGCCTAGCAGCCGCGAATCAAGAAACCACCTAGCTAATTATCACCTACCACCAATAGCTGCTCCGAATGGTTCTCTACAAAAACAATGCCACCGTGTCTAGGGCATTCCTCGTGGCAGGATATGGCAAACAAGCAGGTACCTGTAGCTTTCAAAAAGCTAAAAATACTTTTCATTATCCTTTTTCAAATGGTTGGATATTGCACTGTTCGTAATCACGTGTTCAATATCCGTAGAAAAGAAAATAATAATTAATAACGATGACGACGTCATGCGCAGCAACTGTTTTCTCGTGATACAAAAATGACAAATCACCTACTCTACATTCTATCGAAAAAAAATAGTAATAATCATAATAATAACAAAAAATTACACATCGTGCTCTTGATTTTTTTTCTTCTTTCCTTTTTTCATAATTATTTTTTATTGACAGCTAATGTGGAGTCACATTATATGTATACCTTTGATGCAGACTATTTTCAAAAATATAGCAGTCTAGTTTTGGTTACCATTCTTTTTTTTTCTTTTGTCTCAACATGGATCATTAATTCATTTTTGAGACGATTGCACGATTTGCTAAAGTTGACAAATATATATGTATTATACGGAATGAATACGGCCCACGATGCCTTGTTTAATGAATATTAATAAAAACAAACAAACAAAATGGTTCCTAAACGCAGGCAAAGACGGTATCGAGAAGAACTGAAACTTTTTGACAAATGTCATAATGTTATGAAAAACGGGATCCGGCTTTACTTTTAAGAACGGGTATATTGAAGCACGATACTAATAACCATGCGTGACACCTTACATTGTTTAAAATACCAACGTCTATTTAAATATTTGAATAGAACCAAATACACGAACCGGTATCTGTTGTACTTAAGTTGTTATACTTCAAACAAAGCAAGACAAGCTATAACAAAAATGAAGAAGAAAAATATCGCATTCCTAATTAGAGAATATGATCCATCGAGTATTAATTTAATATGATATAATAATAAACTCGATAAGTTTTCTCTTTGCAAAAATGATCACGTCGAAAGTTGATGATTAAAATGAACGTCAGAATGTTCTATTATTCTATTATTCGAATACTTTTTTCCACAGAAAGAAAAGAAGAAGTAAAATATTTATAATATTAATAGAACAGCGAAGTAAAATCAGCAACGTTCGCGTGTTATAGAAGAAAAAAGTTAATAACATTTTTAATATCTATACTATTACGTAAGAATATAAATTTCAATTTTCAATTTTCAAATCTACATATAAATAAAAACAAAAAGCAAAAAAAAAATGAGAGCTCTTAGTGGGGCCCTGATTAACGGGCTGTGCTTAATATTATATATAATAAATCACATTGTAATCAATTTTTCTTATATACATACTATATGCATATATATTTATATGATATATAAATATATACATGTATGTATACATAGGGATTCGTTGAATATAGTTAGAAAAAATTATTATAATATCATATGAATTATTATTATATATATATACCTACAAAATCTTTCTCTCTGTAGGTTTCATCCATTTAAAAGAAAAAGGAAAAAAAACTAAAAAAAAAAGAAATTACAAACAAACAAATATCTTAGGTTAGGAAACGCATAGAGAAAGCACACTAACTTTGGGGGAGGGGGGAGGGATGGGAAGGGTTTCCGTTCAAGTTATGTATTAAATACTAAGGATTATTTAAGCGTATAAACTGATCAAACATTGTGATAACTCTAAAAAGTGATCCAAGAAAGTATTTCGCGAATGAAAAATGAATAAACAAAAAACGAAAAAAAATGAAATCCTTGAAAAATTGTTCTTATATCTCGAGACAATTTGAAATAGCACAGAGAGTGAGAGACATTATGCGCAGACAAATTCCGGCAGTTCATACGATCCGTACGTGCTTACGTCGCAAAACTCTGTCGTCGAACAGATAATTTTTGAGAAAAAATCTGTTTTAAAAGAATATAACTGACACTCAAATGTACTACGATATTAGTACGTATAAAAAAAGTGGGAATTATTCAAAATTTTTCCCAGAGCATTCGAAAGACTCAAAAATTATTCCAATCCAAAAAAGATCCTTGTATAATTTTGGTTTTCGACCCTTGACCGTGTTTTGTGAAGTAGGCAGGGGATCTTGGTAATATTTGAAAATAAATATTTTACACACGAGTCAATTCCAACGAGCATTTTCATGCCATTAAGCTTAAAGATTTATTAGTTATTAAAGAAAAAAAATAATAAATTAATAAAAATAATAATAAATAAATCGAAAAATTTTAAATGAAGATAGAAAGAAAAAGGTTGAAACTAGTATAAAGCCAGAAAAACACTTTTATTCTTAATAATTAACAATAATCACGGTCCTATTGATACTTAAAAAGAGGCAAGTAATTATCATTATCATATTATAACAATTATTATTAATATTGTGGTTATGATTATCATCATTATTATTATCAATATCATTATCATGATTATTATTATTATTATTGTTATTACCATTGCTATTATTATTGCTATTATTATTATTATAATCGTCATTATGTTGATGTTCTTGCTTATTGAAATTTTAAAGACTTTATTAAATAAAAGGATTGCAAATTTAGTACCAAATTAAATTTACATAGGGTAGTGCGATAAGGCGTAGTGTAATTTTAATTAATTAATTAAGTAATTAATGATATGATAAATCATCTACCGCGAGCGGTTTAATATGTAACAGCTGTAGCAGGTTGCTAAGTAAGTGCGATTTTCACAAGTGGCAATCAATTTTTGAATTTTACATTATATAAAAATGCAAATAAATGAAAAAAAAAAAAAAAACAAACAAACAAAGTTGAAGAAAAAAAAATTAATCTTAATAACAAAATGAATAATCAAACCAAACAATATACCATGAAAAAAAGGAGCAAAAAGCGTCGAAATATCGTTGAGCTTATAGCATTTTGTTAAATGAAAAAACAAAACTCATTCTAACGCTGAATTGCAACCGCAACGCTGTGCAGTAGATATGAATTTATACGGGCGGTATTATGTAATTAAATTGCTATTATTCTGCTTTTCGTTCGTTTTTTTTCTCCTCTCTTTTTAAACTCGAAACTATTATGCATTATACTTACATACTATTTAAAATAGTATTTTAGCTACGAGCGAAATAATATTGTCAGAGGGTGAAAAAAAAGAGAAAAATATTATCATCGACTAAATAATAAATATCTATAATATATTCAATTAAAAATAGTATTTCACGATTTTCTCAGCAGCATATGAATATACTCATGATCAATGAATAAATAAATGAATAAATAAATAAATGAATAATTTAATGAATAAAAAAATAAATAAATCACTAAATACGTTATTATATATCCACGAATGAATGCAAAACATAATTTTAACTGCATATTTTATCGCCGGGCAGAAAACATAATTGTTATTACATCAACAACAATTATTATAATAATAGTAACAATAATAATAATAATAATAATAATAATCTAAATAACAAAGAAATAAATATAAATACGAAAGATAAAATCGCTAGTATTAGGCGCTTCGAGGTATATTAAAAAATGATGAAGGAAAAAAATACGTACCTACAACTATCAAATCAGTTGAAAAAGAACAATTCTCAACGAAAAAACAAGGAGAAAAAAAATGAAAAGTTAAAAAATCTGAAATCTATATTATAAATAAAAAAGCCAAGAGTCAAAGACGAATAGATTATAGGAGCCGCATGGCCTAACTGCTGCCACTTTGATTAATTAATCATAATTAATTAAACATTTATTACTATATATATTATATATACACATTATGAATAACTAACGTATATAATATATATAAATATTTCGGGGGAGAAACACGTCATGCCACTTTTAAACGATTTTTAGAAGCAGAAGATTATTAGAGTAGCATTACCTAACTCTTTCAATCGAAAATGATTAATATATTCATACTATTATATGATGATGAAATTCGTACCCAGATTCTCGTCCGCGCATTATATTTATACGTGACTCTAGTTAAGGGTGAAATTTTTAAAAACATCATCATCTCGAGGTAATTCATTACACATTCACACATATATTGTATGAATAAATTAGAAAGAAACGAACAAACGATCCAACAACGCTCATCGCTATATTTGCTATCTTGGAGTACAAAGTCTAAATTTCCTTCCAATCAATTTTTTCTATATCCTTATTATATTGACTAAAACGCTTAGATAATATTAAATATAATATAAATACGTTAGCTGATAATATGCGATGGGGTTGAAATGACGAATAATAATATTAATAATAATAAAACCGAACATTCGATGATACGTTTCGAATCGAGAAAACCCAAACAAAAAAGATCAGAAAAAAATGATGTCACGTGAATCTGGTTTCGAATTAATTCGTTTTAAAGCTCGTTGGGTCTAGAATTTTAAGCGATATTATACGATGTAACACAAAATAGGTACGTCAACTCACAGAAAGAAAAAAAGACAAAAAACAGTTAAAGAAAACCTTTTCGGAGAAATACTTTGAAGAAATAAGGGTTAGAAGTAAAAGAAGAAGAATAGCAGTAGCTAAAGTTCTGCAAACAAGCTTTAAAATTGTTAAATTAAATTTAAAATAACTAAATGAAAAAAAGAATTAAAAAAAAACATACTCGATACCTCCTATACTTATATACCTTCTCGCTACTTTAGAATTAACAAATATAATAATAACAATTCAGGCTCCATCTATTGTCATATTTTTATTATCGCAACCGTATTATTACAATTAAAAAAAAATACGAAAAAAAAATAATAACTATTAAATTATATATATCACTATTATTTATCGACTATATACTATATAACAACTAATAATTGTAAATAATAATGAAAAATATTTTATCTATATTTCCGGGGGATGGGGGTTGGGCGATGCCGATAATTATTTATCATTAATTATCAATTATTAACTAATTATTAATTATTATGATAATCTGATCCTCCAGGCGATGCTCTTTATCCCCAGCGCGACTTCGTTACCCCCTCCCCCCCGCCCCCCTCCATAATTGTTACACCATTTCATCATTGCATTTAATAAATTATATATTTATTGACTTATTACAGTAATTCGTGTTTCTCCTATAATGAAGATATCATTAAACGAATTAGGTAGGTATTTATACGTACAGGGTATATAAAAAAGAAATAATCTTTTTACTTCCCCATAACAATTTATTCAAAGCATATTATACAAACAGTACAAACAGTGGTTCATTTTGAGTACAAATTATAGATTAAGTATATTATTGATTTAATTTTTTTTTAGGTGGGTGTGGGAGAGGGAGGGGAAATCGATGTCTAGAGTTATTTTATTTAGGGTATCTATCAGACAATTTTTATTTTTATTTTTTTCCACTCCTTTTTCCATTTGCTTCTGATTTTTTTCACACTTTAGCAGCGGAAGTAAGCAAATGAGTATCGTTATGTGATTACAGGTACGGGATTCTTTTTTCTTTTTAGACTATTCATTCGCATCGTAATTTCGAATCTTATTCTTCGCATTTGTAATTTTTTTTCAACTTTTTGAAAAATATTCATAATTCTCATTTATGACAAATAAAATCATGATAGCCGATTATTTACAGCACATTTAGTATACAAACGGTGACATGATTCATTTTGATTTCGATCCGAATTATATTCATTAGAAAAATTATGATGCAATATTAATTAAATATCGCGCCAGGGTTGCTTTTTATGGTTAATAAATTATCATTATTGTTATATTACTTTATTGCATTCGTTTTTTTGGTATTTGTTCCGTAAGAAAATCTATCTATAGATATAATATGATAGTTATAGTATTACATATTATTTTCAATTAAATAAAAACCGACTAAGACAAGAACGTATTTTTTTTTGTCTTATTTTTGTCATATCTGCAAGCGCTGGAAAATGTAAATCGGTATATATATATAATAGGTAATATGTAATTACATACTATATTTTTGAATATAATATTTCACCCCTAAATTTTAAAAGACCTGAACGCGGTGATTTTCTCGATCGCAAACAACAATATTTCCAGCTGATGTAACAGCGACGCCTTCAAGTCCTCTAAATTCACCGTCTCCGCTTCCCCATCCGCCAAATGCTCTGAGAAAAACACCTTCGGGGGTGAATATTTGTATCCTGTTATTACCGGAATCGGCAACTACTATAAAACCTTGATCGTCAACGGCAACACCACGTGGGAATTTAAATTGACCGTCTTCAGATCCTTCAGAACCAAATGAGGTCAGTACACGACCGTTCACGTCGAATATTTGAACACGGTGATTGTTTCCATCGCTTACTATTACCCTGTTTGTGTTACTAACTGCTATGTAATGAGGATGTTCCAGCTGACCTCTTCCACTACCGCAAGATCCAAATTTACCAACAAATGTACCGTCGGATTGGAACACCTGAAATTAATGCAGAAATTTGTAGAGTCTTGAAATTACGGAAGAACTGGAGAAAAAATGAAACTAAAAAATAGACTCACCTGCACGCGGTGGTTTTCTTTATCGCAGACGTAAATGAAACCTAAAGCGTCGGTTGTTATTCCCCAAGGGTAATTTAGCCTACCGTCCGCGCTTCCTTGCGAGCCAAAAGCTCGAAGGAATCGACCCGAAGGATCTAGAACCTGAATACGATGGTTGTAACGATCTGCTATTATAAATTGACCGATTCTATTCACTGCAACTCCAGCTAGACAATCAAACTCTCCTTCTCCACTTCCGTACGTTCCAAATTCTTTGACGAAGTTACCGTTTCCGTCAAACACCTTTAAAACACATTTCGTGAAATTGATTCAATTTTTCAATTTAAAGCGAATTATAACAATTTTACTTTCAGACGCTGTTGAGTTAATTAAATCTTACTTGGATTCGATGATTTGAACTGTCGGCTACGACGATGGAATTGTCAGGACCGACTGCCAAGCCTCGCGGCCAGGTAAAGCATCCGGCTTCGCTCCCCCGCATCCCAAATTTAAACAGCTGACGCCGCTTCAGCAGATATTGGCCCCTGAAATAAATAAACACTAATTTAATTATCGATACGATGACAGCTCACTATTATAATGATTAAAAACCGTTAATTCGGCCAGATTATTGCAGGGCCAGGATTTTCACTATTTTCGGTTACCATATTGGATTTGACGTTATGAGATTTTAAAATCAGAAGACATCCTATGCACGTCAGCATAATAATTGATCGTCACCGTGGCCCAATGAATTAATTTTTATTACCGTGCAAATCTCCTATTCTTTGTGTACACGATCGATCGATTGAAAGTTTAATTTCGTTATCAGGAATGTTAATTAAAAAAAAATAAAAGAACGCGGAGATCCAGTGAAAACGTAAATTTCTATTGCTGGTATATGATAAGATATAATACCTCTCCTTATGATGTGAGAAAGGCTCAATAATTGATGAAAAAAAAACTTACCTAGTGGAGGAACCTGCTGCCGCGTGAATAGCGGGAGCTGCTGTAGGGGATGTGGGGGAGCCTGACGGGTTTTTTTGGTCGTCATCAGAAGATTCGAATGATGTTTGACCGGTGTGCCTCAATGGTAATCCTAACGAAAGCCTTCTCGAGGCAGCGCTCGCGCTAAAATGAAAATAAAAATCAAATTTCCAATCGACAATTAATTTTCAATCCCTTGACAAGGGGTGCTCTAAATTGGATAAATCTGCAGAATCACCGAATATAAAGAGGTGAGTTTTTTAATTTATACACGGTAAACTATACGCTGAATAGTTCTGACCTCGATGAGGCAGTCGCAGCAGAGCTGGCGGAAGGTGGTTCCTTGTCCTTGGTGGTACGATTGCCGTATTTGTTCTTGAGATAGCGTGCCCAAGAGCTGAGGGCAGCGCCGTCCTTCTCAGTAGCGCCTCTGTCCCTGTCCCTATCCCTGTCGCGTTCCCTGTGGTCCCTATCGGGGCTCGGTTCCCTTGATTTAAGTGCGTGGGTGCTCCGACTTCTCGCCAACTCGCTACCGACCCCGTATTTAGCCGCGAGATAGGCGTTTGGCGATTGTGTTGTGGGAGATGGCGGGTCGTCGTCGATGTCCAGGTCCTCCCCCCCGAAATTATGGGAACTTCTGGAGCGCGCCAAACGTTGACGACGTTCCTTAAGGGCCGCGTAACGCGACATGGTCGAGAGGGGCTCGGGCTCCGGATCCGGTTCACGCGATGCTGCCACGGCCGCCTGACTTCTGCTCTTGTTGAGGAACCTAAAACCGTCGATAGAAAAATAGCCTCAAATTATTATCGTTATTCACCAAATGAAAGGGAAAGAGAAAAATAAAATTCATTAACCCCCCTCCCACCCCCGCGAACTCTCGAATTCTTTTCAAGTTTTTGCTGAAAATTTATCATGTTTTTTCACATCCTATACCCCGCACCTCTTCTATTCATCTCGAAGAATAATTCGCAATTTATATCATTGAGGATCATATTTATTTTATAACTCATTTTTTTGTCCACACTCGTTTGAATTATAGCACTAGATTTGCAGCGTAATTGAGTGATAACTCGCGATTCATTTACGTTCATAATTAAAATAGATATATAAATGAAAATAAAGAACAATTAAAATAACCCGCGTCTTCGTACCCTGATTGAAAACGAGAGATTAAAAAAAAAAAAATCTGATTTCTAATTAATAGATATACGATATTAGAATATATTTTTACAATCGAATCATACAATGTTAATCGTTAATGATAACTCGTTATAAAATATTAGCTGCGTGATTGAAATCACGAAGAGGCGTTTGAAAAGCCCTTTTTAATTCGTGAACAAGTACAAATAAAGAAAAATATTTATGTATACAAATAATTGAAAAATAATTGGCTAAAGATTAAATTTCGTCAATAACTATTTTTACCTCATAACGTTATAACGGTATTTTATACATGGTAAAGTGATAGGATAATAAATGAATACGAGTTATCACAAAATGCAGTTTATTCACCACACCAATAATAGTAATAATTAATCTGCGATGACGCTGCAAGCCGAGGTATTTTATAACTATAATATAATATTCTAATAAACCAGTAGAAAGTATAAGAAAAATTTAAAAAAGGAAATTTCAAAAATTCAAACATAAATGCTCACAGATTAAATTAATATTTGCAGAATGAATAATTTCTCTGCGGCGATCAGTTGGAATAATCAATCCATCATATGGTTTTGAAAAAAATGTATTCATTTTTTTTTAATTTTTTCTCTAATTAAACTATGATAATGATTAATTGCTGCAAGCGATTCAGCTGATTATTGTTTTGGTTTTTGGCCTTGTTTTAGGATATAAAATAACAACACGAATTTACACGAACTCATGGAAATTTATCAAATAAGTACGAATATTATTATTATTTATATTTGTATGCCGACATAGGAACGCTTTAGTTTCAAAATTACGTATTATAGAAATATATCACAATCTGGTATGCAAGTATGTAAATATATACATATAGTATAAGGTACAAAATTACGTATCGCTAATACCAAGGAAAAAAGAACGATAAAAAATATGCGATCACGAATAATTAAAATAGAATATCAGGAGATAGAATTCCGAGTCGGGGTGTTTTTTTTTTTTTTTACTATTTCTATGTAATGACTATAGTCTATTATGTTAATTGTTTTTTCTTGCAGTGCGAAGACGCGTAAAAATTCTATGATTCAATTATATACGCGAATATTAAATATACCTATAATAATACAACTAATAGTGTAAAAAGTAGAAAAAAAAACCATTAGTAACACGTATATCATATTATAATAGCAAAAAGTGGTTTGCGTTTGCATTTTTTGTTAATAATTATAATGTAAAATTATATTGAAAAAAAAGAAACAGAAAAATAATTATTATGATTCATATCAATCACACGGATAATAAATTGATTAGAACGCTGTAACACAATATGGACACACAGAAGACGGTTGTTACCATTTTCATTTGCGTACCTATGTCTAGATTTTCGTCTGAAATTTTTTCGGAATTTACTGATTGGCCGACAACCCCTGCAGAAGCAACCGCTGCAGCCTCGGAATTTATAGGCGATGAATTTTCGTTCGCGTTATTATCGTCATTCATCAGCACAGACGACGACGACTCGTCAACATCGACGTTATCGTTTCCATTATCATCATCATCATCATCGACATCATCACTGAGACACAATTCTGCAGTTCTTAAATTTTTTTCTGATTCTAATAACTTAGTAACATTCAAATCTTCTGGGTCATGCGACAGCGAAGTTATTTCTGGTCTTTCTGATTCTTTTTTAATTGATTCTGTAGTTTGAATTTCACTTTCTCTACTTTCGTCTTCCAGCTCGAGATCCTCATTTTCTTCTTCCTGGTGCCGATCGTCTTCGAACTTGATTACAGATAAGTCTGCACTTTTATTGTTATTGTTGTCTGCTTCGTCTTCTGGTTTATCTACCTCATCATTTACTGTTACAGCCACTGCACCTTCTTCGGCCGATTCTTCACTTGTTTTTTCTGACGAATCATCGGAAATGGCATCTTCAGAACCATTTATATGGTCTTCGGTGTCAGAGCTGTCTATCAGCCATCCAGAACTTCCAAGAGTAGGCGATTTTTCACGCTTTTTACATGTTATCAGTCTCCCTGCGCCTCTCTCCTTTGAAATCTTTTCATAATCCTCTTCAAAGATCCAACCATCTTTAGAAAATTTTTCGGTTGATTCTTCGCCATCAGTTATGTGGGTTGCATCATCCTGTGGGACGATATCATCTGGTTCTGGAGAATCGACCAGCCAACCGTTTCCACCAATCGCGGCGTTTTCGCCATCTTCTAAATTTGATGCTCTTCTAATCTCATTATTAACCGTAGTCGGAATCGCGTTTGACATTAAAGAATCATCATCGTCATCGTCATCCGTTGAAACCTGTCCCTCCTCAATATTATTATCGGGAGGTGGGACGTCCGCGTCGTGATTATTTATCCAAGAATCATTGTCTTTTTCACCGATTGAATTTAAATCGTCTGCACTAGTAAGATTGAACGATAATTTTTTATCGTCAATGGATTTATTTATTTGTGATTCGTCGTTGATTGGCGAGTCGTCGCCTGCAGCTGCTGCTTCGTTATCGTTATCATCGCATTCAACGATATCGGTGAGGGTGTTATTTGAACAATAATTGAAGTGGTGAATTTCATCGTTTGCTACGAACCTGCTGGTGTAGCCGCCAGCTGAGGTCGCGTTCGATGTCGGCGTCGACGTCGGCGTCGTCGTACTCGTTACAGAAGATTGCGCCGGACTTCCCCTTGACGACGAGTACCTTAGCCACCAAAAACAAAAAAAGAAACGTACCCTCTTAAACGCCAACAAAAACATAACTAAACGAATAATACATCAACAATTTCCAAGCAGCGAAACTTCAAGCGTGTCAATTTGCTATGTAATACAACCTATAAAATTTTCGCACCTATAGGAACCATCAAATAAATTTGAAAAACCAAAAAAACTATTCTACCTGGTTGAAGGTGAGTCTTCCTTGCTGCCGCGTCTTGCCTCTGCACTTCGTGCTAAAAGTGGTCCAATATCGGTTCGGGCCATCGCGGATTCGCCGGAAGGTTTGTTTGGGGTTGAAGGAGCAGAGCTTTGAGTCGGTGTCGATACATTTTCCGTTTCAGATTCTTCTTCAGTGTCAGAATCTGTTTCTTCCGAAGAGGTGCTGGTCTCATCTTCTTCGACGGTAGCAGGAGCAGCCGTCGCTTCTTTTTTGACTGATTCCTCCCTCGGAGGCGGCGGCGCGGGGGCGGCGCGATTACCTAGAGGAAATTGATTGAATTCGTTTTCTTTTTTTTTTCGATTTTCTATCGCTCTAAATGACTGATAATCCGGTCAGCTTGGTATGTCGAAAACAATTTTTTGTTTTTCAACCTAATTTTCAAACTAGGGGATATTGGAATTTCTATAACTACGTCAATTCTACAGTAAAAACAACAATTTTCTTTTCTATTGTTTTGATAACAACGAAGTTATTATAATTACTAAAATTACAAATAATGTGTATATAGTATTATGATCCACATAACATTATATATATCAATGAAATTATCATTACCTAAAATAAATAAATAAAACATCTACCAGAGCGTAAGTAGAGAGAAAGCGGTTAAATTATGTAACTGTGCGGGCAATAATATACCATTAGCGCATCGACTTTCAAGCTGTTTAAGAGTCATACATATGTGAAAAAAAAAAAATAAAAAAAATATACCTCCGCCTAAAAAACGACTTTGAAACGGCCTCTGTGGCGTCGTCGTGATTGTAGTTTGGGACGTTGGGATCGGATCTCTTCCGGCATTTCCTCCCGTATTTTGAGCAGCGGACAAAGTAGTTGTTGTCCCGGTTGCGGGGGCACGTGATAAAAATTTCTGTTTCATTTCTTCGGCTGTAAAAGGTGCGCCGGTGCTTCGAATTCCAGAACCTGTAGAACTTTCGGATCCAGTACTGGAATCGGAAGACGCGCTTCTCGCCGCCAGAGGATGCGAGTCCTGCGTTGAAGTTCTCCTGAAGGAATTTTAGGGACGCGTATTTCTTGATAATTATTTTATCGTGGAATAAGTTGGATATTAACACATCGATTGAATATTATTGTTACCTTGCTACCGACGGCCGCCTAGGAGGGTCTTCCGGTTCGCGTTCCGCAGGCTGTACATCCCGTTGATGATGAGCCGGAGTTGAGGTAGGGGTAGAAAGTGGTGGATGGGAATCTTCCGCTGTTACTGTTTCCGAGGAAGATGGAGCGTTTTTATTTTGCTTTTTGATCCGCGATATCTCGTCGTCCTCGCTGACCTGTCTGGCGGCGGCAGCGGGAGCTTTTCTCACTTGGACCTGCATTAATGCAATTTAAAAAAAAAATGCATTTGAAAATTCGAAAACTCATACACGTTCGTCAATTATATCAAAGCTGAAACAAACAATTTTCCACGGTCTAAATCTCAACGAAACAGGCTTACAGGTATTTCATAGTTACTCATTATATTGTCAGGTATGAATTCCAGAGATTTTAATTTCGGTTTTAGAATCAAACTCTTTTTTATTAGTCAATTCTAAATAATATATAAGGCAGCTCTCGGTACGCACATGCTGCAAAATTATTTCAAAGATAATAGCTGTTTTTTTTTGTTTTTTTTTTTGCTCCAAATATTCAAAAATAATGTATGTAAATTATAATTAATTTGCGATAAAACTTCATAAATGAAATCATCTTTAGCGACGTGCCAATTAGAATTAGCCGCACTCCTTAATGATTTCAAAATTACGGATACATTAATACACGACGATTATTACTAAAGATAAAAACTGCAGACTGGACATATACTAAATGTAATGAGCCGAAGTAACCACATAATTTCAAAGAAATAAATCAAATAAAAGAAAATCACAATAGAAATAATCTCTGGTTAAATTATGCATCGTGCTAAGATCTTTTTAGAACTTATTTTTCGTTGATTGAGGCCGAAAATGTAGGAGTAACCAGGCCTTCCTTTTGGTCTTAGAAAAGGATTGGCATCACTGTCAAGCATAAAATGAGTAAATTTATATCGAAACGAACGAGTGGATCATTATCCTTTCCTTGCGATGAAAATTTTTCTTTTTTTTTTTTACCCTGCGACGAGCCTCAAAATTTTAATTTATATTAAAAATTCTAACCTGAGGTTTGGGTGCCTGTGGTTGTGGAGGGTTGTGGACTTCTTCCTTTTTCTTTTTCCCCACACGTTCGCATTCTTGTAGTTTTAACATAACGCGAGGGGAGTCCGTAAGTCTGAATATACCGGAAAGCGGACCCTTTCCCGCGTCTTCGGTATCCAAAACCTTTTCCCTAGGGATAGTCGGTCCTGTTGTAGCATCTTGCTGCGCTCCCGTAAATCTTACAGCTCTGGAATCACCGTCGGAATCTTCTCCGTCACGTTGTCGCATAAAACGACTCCTGTAACGGGATTTATTCCTGGGCGCCTCGTATTCCGGCGTTTCATACCTGAGGAACAAGAAAATCAATTTCATCGTTAAAGACATTTGAGAAAAACGAAATGATGAAGTGAATAAATAAATGAATAAACTAACTCGTAATCTGGAACGTATCGGTTCCTGGCTGCGCGTTCATCTTCTTGTTGACGATACTGCGACGCGAGACGATGATCACTTTTGCTTCTCATGAGTCCTTGAGGTCCTCCTGGAGGCGCCAGTCCTCCTGTACCTCCAATCATATTACCGCTTCCTGTTTCAGGCTTGATGTTTAGTTCACCATAGCCAGCAAGATGGAGAACCATTTGGTTCGGTTCGTGAGGAAGCATGAAACGTACTCTTCGACTGTAATCACCGGCTTCGTATTCGAAGTTCCTGTGAAAAAAACATATCTATCTAATTACGTATTCAATTTCGTATCCAGAAGGACAAAAAGTGTTCTCAGGCAAAATTCAATTCCAAAATTTGGATGACGAACAAATTCTGGAATTTCGTTACTTTCGTTCCTGCAGTGTTGTAATTAAATTTTAATGCGCATCCTATATTCGTACCTGATAAACTCAACGGTGCGTAGAAATAATTCCTTAGCGTCGAGGAGTTCCGCGTCATCCCAAGGGACGTTTTCGTTGATGTGTGCTTCGGCTAGGTCACAGTTGCTTTGTATATTAGCTATTTCTAGTTCCAGGTTCTCCTTAAGGTGGACGAGTCCCCTGAGCTCTGTACCCAGATAACGGTCAACCTCGTTTCGTAAATATTCAGTACGGTCCTTGAGCGCTTTAGTTAGTCGACGATAAAACTCGTCGATCTCCTCAGAAACTGACGTGCAGTTTGTCTGAAGGCCTAAAGTATTTTTCTCGACGAGGGCAAGCGCATCCTGAAGCCGATGCAGTCCCCTCCTTACCTGTTATTGTATAGAAAGAAAGAAAGAAAAAAAAGAATAAGAAAAGAATAAGAAATAACAAAAAGAATAAAAAATCATGGCTTTCAAAGGATTCTTTTTTGTTTCTTCATCTCGAGAAAAAAGTGGGAGGTGATAATCTCGCCTCTCTTATCTTATCCCCTTTTGTTGGAACGGGACAATAGCGGTATAGATACAATACGTCTATCGACGTCGGTAACTCTGCCGAAGCTTTTTTACCAACTCCAATTACCCTCGCTTCGCAGGTTTGATATAATAAATTTATTTCCACGTTAGAAAATCTTTTCTTTATAATTATATAAAACGATTGATCGATTTGAGAAAAGTGTTTTCTATAAAAGAGAAAAAACTAACCTATACTACTGTGATGAATCACGTTTCATCCGTGCTGCGGAAATGATCGTTGATTCGTGATTAATTTAAAAAAAAAAATTTTCTCACTATCCGGATATATCACATATATTTTTTTCCGAAATAAAATCTTCATCGCCATCTTTGATCGTCGCTTTTTTTCGCCTCCGATATATTTCAATCCGTGAATCTTGACGTATTAGAAAACAAATATGAAGAGGCTAAAGAAGGAATTCATCGCGACAGGGTAAACATACCATGAATTTCATTGCTTAAAATTTTGTTTTGTTTTTCGTAATTTTTTTTCGCCGATCATTATCGGGTTAAATGATTTTTTTAGATTCGCTAACGCCTGTTTAAAGGCACACAATAAATACAGGGCAATTCATGGATCGCCCAATCTCCTTCTCAGCCCAGAGGTAATTATCGATAGTAATTTGATGGAATTTTGTCTCTATTGATTATGAAAATTTTCCAGATTTCTACCATTGCTCAGGAATGGGCTGATCATTTAGCAGAAAATAACTCGTTTGAGAAAAGTCCGAATACTGAATACGGCGAAAATTTATTCACAGCCTTTGAGACAAATCCTAAATGGATAGCGCAGCCCAGCGACCCAGTCAAAGCATGGTGATTGAAAATGCAAATTTCTCTACATGAAAAATGACTGTATATAATAACATCAGGTATTCCGAAATCGTTTTGTACACCTTCGACGAGTCTGTTTCACCAAAAATCAAAGATACGGGTCGTTTCACCCAGATGATATGGAAAAATACTGAAATTTTGGGGGTAGGAATTTCGATTCACCCTTCAAAACGAACTTATGTAGTGTGCTTTTATGATCCTCCCGGAAATATAACGGAAGAATATCATTCAAATGTTTTACCCCCGATAAAGAATGCCAAGTACAAAGATACGGTGAGAATATTAAAAATATATTACACTTATACAGATAGATATTTTTACGGTTGACAAAGAAAACATTATTGGCGCGCACGCGCAGAGCCAAAGTTTCATTTTTCTATTTCTTATACCGAAGTTGGTGCCAAAAAATATTCTGCTTTGTCACGCTGATGCGCGGGGATGTAGGTCATGAGATTTCTTCTTGCGCACGAGGTGAATGCGTATAATGAAAAAGAACGTCGACGACGTAGCGAATTAAACCCTTCGGCAAACAACAATGACTATAGTATTCAAAATCTACAGTTATTCATAGATCGGGATCGAGAGAATTCTTCAAAAATTATTTACTAATCATTGAAAATTTTCGGATTTTTTTACAGTACAAATGGAACAGGGCAATTCCATCTACTCACAACTACAAGACGCTTTGAACTTCCTTTTTTTCGACTTTGGAGTTTTCGAAAGATGAGATTTTGAAAAAATTCAAGTTAATCAGAACAATTGAACGTGTAATAATAATTGACAGGTACCTGAGAATTGATGCGTGTTATTTCACGCCTCAAGATGTCCATATGAGCGTCTTTGCATTCTGAACAGCATTTTTTATCGCAGTGAACGCAATGAGAGCAATAACTTTTCTCCGAACAAACACCACATCGTTCCATAGTCTGTCCACTGGTCGGATCCGGAAGTTCTCCCGTTATCTCTATGTGCAGTTCCAAAAATCTTTGGAGCGTCACGTTCGTAGGAAATGCTTGCACCCCCTGCACAAAAATTAGCAATTAAATTTGGAATATAAAGCGGGGTATAAAAATTAATTTCAAATCAAGAGCTCTGTAAGAATTTCGACTATAATCGATTCTCAAATTCAGTGCAGTATCATCTCATCTTGTTTTAATAGAAATATTTATGCTCTACAAGTTCACGCTTTCCCTTCGCTGTTCTTTCATAACGATCGTGATATTCTCACCTGGTAGGGAATCCGATGCTCCGCTCTGCACTCCGGACATTTTACTTGTCGTCTAACATAGTCGACAAGACCATCCATGCATGGTTCCATACAAAAACTGTGCTGACATGGCAGGAGTTTAGGATTTCTATAACGATCCAGGCAAATTGCGCACGTGAGCAGCTGCTCGAACTGCTCCATGCTTCCTGAAATAATAATCAGAACAAATATAAGTACAAGTAAATCTATTATATGCATACGGTATACATCCAGAAAAACAACGACAAATAACTGTCAATCCGGAATGCGATATCCTAAAAAATTGCATTGAGTAAATAAAAAAAAGAAATTCTAATTTCAGACAAAGTCAATTTTAATCGTATTATTTAATGGACAGTTATTAGTGGCATCTGTTACGATCATCTGGTCGCTCTAGTTTAATCTGCTGATCTAAACTGGATGAAATATAATATCTTAGAATTACGTCGTCTGCTGGTATAAATTTAATTTTGGAATTGTTCCGGGGTGCATGCCGCGGCTTTATGAGATTCCCTTGCACGTCGTTGGTTTCTCAATTATATCATTTTTCTTATACTAATCAATTAATCGATCAAGATTTCGCAGCCATACCCACCATTACTCTGCGCCTCGTCTGTTTGCACAATTGCAGACGTGGTTTTTAAATTTTGATTTTCCTCTGTCGCCATTGAAGTGAGAGAAAGAAATAATTTATTCTCATGCACCTCTTAACGATTATTAATTAATTGCCCTTCATATCCTGAAGATTTTCTGAAAGACCCACTTGTATTTTTTTCTTTTTCGTTAAACAAATGCTAATAATAATTTATTTAAAAATATTTCGGAAACCTCACGTTATGCGCACGTGTAAACCAGATTTATTTTTAGGAATTTACGTTATATGTATAGCTTATCTTTTGTTCTCATTCAAGAAAAAAAATTTCCGCGCTATAAGTACAGGTTATTTGACCCGCGGATGTGAGGTGCAGAAAATAGAAACCCGAAGGTCCCGAAGATTCGTTCACTGCACTTATCCTTGCGTCACTCAATCAGTAAAGAAATGAAATTTTTTGCAATAGAAAACAAAAAATAGCAAACAGAGAAAAATCAAAACGGTTCGATCAGTAACCGCACGTATGACACACGTCTTACTTCTTCGATAGTTTGATCGGCAATAAAAATGATGTTTGAAAACAACTGCCGCTAGGGATGTGAGAGAAAATTATTTTTTATTTACTCGTATAGAAGGGCAAGAAATTAGATTCGTCACAACAAACACGTGGGCACGATGGGGATGTGATTCAGCTGGTTCCTTTGTTTCTACACCGGTTTAAAGAACACGAACATTTTGGGCACAGTTTCAAAAATGAGACAAGAGAAAATTGGACTCTCCTCTCTATCGCACTTATACCTTCGTCTTCGAACTAATTTACGTTACATACCCAAGTCAATTTGCTGGTTGATTATTTGTTTGGCTTGAATGTAGAATAAGAGAATCAAGAATGGAAGAAGAAAAAAAATTGAGCGATGATAAAAGAAAGTTCGTCCTCTTCGGCCCTTTGGAATTCTAGTTCTTATGATGGTTCTTTTTCTGTGTCGATAAAAAAATTTCAGAAAAAATCTTGGAAGCTAATAATTGGGCAGGTGGCCTGAGGAGATTTTTGGACACGTATAGTTTGGTGGAATGGATACTTGGCACTACTGGCCGGTGCTTCAGCTAAACTTAGGTACCTTACATTTCCAGTTTCTTATTTTAAACATGGCCGCTCTCTTATTATAGAAACGCGTTCTATGTAAGTACGTGCATACGCGTGCCGGTTTATATACGTATACATAATCTGCATTGGAGTGGTTCAGGGCTTACATCTCTGAAGCCAAAAGCTCGAAAAACCACGTGAAAATTATCGTCAGTTCGGCCGGCAACCCGACGAAAGCTTTCAGAGCTTTCAATGCGAGTCGGTAATTCAGATGCTCTTCCTTCCGACTAAAATTTTTAACAAAAAATGCTTTTCGTCATCAACCGACAGATGGCTCTCTACTCACGAAAAAAAGCTTGGAGGAGCTTCGTATCGATGCAAGTGTTTAAAAGAACCTGCGAATTTTTTGCACGAGACCAATTAATTAGTAGAAAAAAAGAGAGAGTACGAACTCTTATCTACTGATTATTGGGCGAGAAACTAATTACCTCTGGAAATGGAACTTCAAGTTTTTGGTTTCTAGATCGGTGAAATCAAATGCTCAGTTTGCAAGAGCGTCGCGATGCCGCACCGCATCGTCGCCTCGCGCCTTTCTCTTCCACGGCATAAACGTAGACGCGAAGATAACGCAAATGAATAATGATACGAGGGACAATAGCTTTTCACGATTTGTATTATCATTGTAGTAGTACATAGTAAAAGGATCTCTGCAGGCATTATTCAACTTACAAAACATTCCAACGAGTCAACCGCGCGTGATATAGGTATATATATATATATTATATCTATGTACATAATCAGAAATGATATTTGTTTGCGCCGTTGCAGCTACTAGTACGATTAATTTTCAAATAAATTTCTCCATTTCTACATCAAGTTGGGTTATAAATTAAAATATAGTATATTGATAATTCGTCGCAATATATCATGATTATTTTCCATTTTCTTTCTTTCTTTTGTTTGTTATCGCTTATGTGGAATGTCGTGAGAATTTCATCTTACGGCAAAGAACAATATTCTTCTTCACAAGAATCGAAAATCAAGAGAAAAATTAAGTTAAATCCAAAACAAAAAGCAAGGAAGAAAAATATGATGTTAAATTACTCACGTGTATCTTATCCGCCTTTCGGCGGTCTTCTTTTTCTGGGGGCCCTTTAGGTAGGGCCCCAATGATCGCACTTTTGCACCACCAAAACTTAGCGCTGTACCAGCTGCAATTTTGAAACACTTTTATATAATAATTATCATTATTAACACTATGTATTTCTAATTTTTTTATCTTTCAAGATTTTTGTTCTTTTTTTGTTTGTTGGTCTTTCGTCCAACGTGATCTAGAATTAATTTCGCGAAACTTTTCACTCGATTTTATAAGTTATGCCAAACGAGAAAAAGAAAATGAATAAATAAAAAGTGAAAGAAAAATCGGTTCGTCGATATAACGTGTGAAAAGACTTAGAAATTAAAATTTAATAAAGTAGATATGGCAGATTTTATACATATATATTTTTTCTCGTGGAAATTTTATAATTCCGGTTCGAACTGCAGAGCGTTTTATATTGTCGATGCGGCGTTTGAATTTGAAAAATTCTAAAATTGCACAAGGACGATGGCAGCTCGCTGGGGCTATAGAAATTCCAGGATCACTTTCGGAAGCCTCTGTCACCGCGGCTTCGATTTTAACTTCGAAAAAGCTTTCGTGGTATATGGACTCCCCGACTTTCGAATCTACATGTATTTATATCGCGCATATAAAATGAACTGATGATTAAATTAATCAATCACCCCTCAGGGCAAAATTGTTTGGTTTTTTTTTCAAATTTTCTCTCTCGATCCACTCTTTTTATTATACGATTTCTATATCACATTGGACGAGATTTGAATTGAGAATTATATTTTATTTTAATTTTTTTGTTTTTCTCTCTCGATTTGCTTCAGTTTCGTTTTCGTATACGATAAATAAGGGGTGTGGTTGGGGTTTTATTCAGCGAGGCGTAACCTTTGCCAAAAAAAAATACGAAAAAAAAACGTTATTTCAATTACGTAACTATATGTACTGAACCAGTACACACAATATAATGTCATAAAATCGATGCACATACTACATATACAAGACGAAAAGAAAAATTAAAACAGAACGGAGCCGAGGGCAGGGGGGAGAGGGGGGACAGCAAAATATATGGTGCAAAAATTTGCAATCCAGGGAGGGGATGAGGGAAAAACTATACATGTATTGAAGAATGAGAAAAAAAAAAAGACAAAATTTGTGGGATAATTAATCGAATGATCACAAGGGACTGTATATACGATGAATTTGGTCAAAGTAATTGGATACCGAGCTACACACACGAGTCGCGAAGATAATTTGGACGCCGGCTATATTAGAGCAGCAGCCGGCTATGTATCACGTTTAGAGTCGTCGAGGTCTGAAAAACCGCGCGCCGCGACGCGACGCGTCTGACCGAGCCATTTTAGTATATCACCACTGGTATAATATGGTATAGAAGTTGGTATAGAAGGTAACGCGGAAAACGACGGTTATCTAACACTTAAAATTAGCCGTCGCCGATTGAAATCGGTTAATACAGGCAATAAAGGTAAAGCGGGCTAATAATTTAGTCGTTGATTTTTCTCTTTTCTTCTCCTTTCATCTCATCATCAACTTTTAGAGCATATTATTTTTTGAATTTTTTTTGTCTTTTCCCTTTCATATGTATATACTTTGAGGAACAGCCGTTGCACGATTTCACTGATCTGATCGATTTGTTTATGATCCGTCTGCGTTTCTTTTTCCTGCGACGATCGGGAAGTATGTTCGATGTGGGGTCCCAGAAGAGGTCCTTGTGTATAAAGCTGTAGCTGTTGCGGAGGTTGCAGCGTTTTTATTTCTTTGCGGGTAATTATTTATGTGTTATATACACATTTGAAATACGATTTTTTAAATTTTTCAGTTGCAGCCGTGCGGTGGTCGTAATATATTAGCACTTGTTAGAAAACACAAACCAGAGGATAAAATATACTGTACGATATATATATGTATATATACACATATATGTATGTATATAAATGAATGCCGCTGTGCGGCAGTTAATTATTTTTTTTTTAATATGATTTTATTCTTTTAATGGTATATATGAAATGTATATAAATATATATATTCAATTATTTGGAAATATGAGAAAAAATAGTAAAACGGTATTGAAAATTTTATATATTCTCAGGGTTAGGACGCACCGCGTTTCGTCCGGGCCGGTTGGCCGCCCGTCCCAGAGTGAATCTTTTGGCCCCTTAGTTATTTCTGGCTTCATCCTATACTCGCTATTTCTACGTCATCTTCAACATCTTTCTTTCTACAATTATATATGTACATATATGTGTTGTGCATGTATGCGTACATGTATTAGTACCTACTTGTATAATATACATGTAGTATAGTATACTCTTCGATCAAATTCGAACATTGCACCATACCCCGAGATGAAAGATGTTTGAAACAATGTGGGAAGTAAATTTCATCCACAATTTCTATTGTTTCAATCCCATCGAGTTGTGCGGTCGAATTCAAAGTTTGTTTCAATAATTACTGTGGAAAAAATCAACTTTTCACTTTGAAATGTGAATTAACTGGTTTAGAATATTATATTCGGTTGATTGAAGAAAATATTATACCGCTACGGGATTCAAGAAATTTGATTTTTTGATGAATCGAATCGTCTGCGGTTGAATGAATGAACATTTCTAAATAACCCGAAAGATTATTTAATTCAGAATTTTTATGATTCACAAACTTTGCGAGAGAAGTGAAATTAAAATTCATCTCCAAGATATTTTTCAGTTTCAATGTTTCTTCTCTCGATTGTATATTATGCCCTCATAGCATTCATTCACTTCTTTTCTGAAGTATTAGTCAGCTTAATAATAGTCAATGTACGTATTTTTTGGAAGATGTAAAAGAAAAAAATAAAAAAAAAAGACGTTCCGCTCGATGAACTGCTGCGACTGTTCATCAATTTGAAAAGTATCTCTATTCAAAAACGAGGTGAATGGGGTGAATCTAAATTGTTTTTTTTTTCACATAACCAATGGGCCATAAGAAAATAGTTTTTTTAGAACTACACATATCTATGTGGTCCAAAACCATCAACCCTACCCTATTTCACATTATTTTCAAGCTCCTAAAATTAAAAAAAAAAAACAAGAAAACAAGAATTTTTTTCCTCATCTTGTACTTTTCTTTGCTTGTCTAGGTACGTCTTTAAGCATTTGTTTTTAGTTTCTCTATAAAACAAACAAAGCAATGGGGTGTTCCCCGGACGGTACTTTTGGGAGGAAAACTAGGTATGTATGTGTTCGGCAATGGCGGTGGTATGAAATTTTCAACATAGCTATGGGGGTTGGTCATAATAGTGATTTCCCTCTTCCCTTCTTCACCCCGCCCCCATTATACAGGCGGCCCAATACAGAACTGGAAAAGGACAAAACTGATGAGATTTTCATCCCCCGACATAAAACGAGCATTAGTTAAGAACGAGGACTGCTTTGGGGAAAATCATAAGTTACTAACCTACGATTAACGTGTTCAGGGTGTATATCACATTTATATAGAAAATTTCGGCGGCTACAACTAGGAAAAAAAAGAGAAAAAACTTATTTTCCATTGACGACAAAAAGAAAAATGATATAGATTTTATTTTCACGGTATAGAAAATTTTGCCGCAAAGAAACACGAATAATAGAAACAAACAAAAAGCGAAAAACACATGTGAAAAAAAAAAAAAAAAATATTGTTTATGGAACTACTCGAATAAAGTTATCGCGCAAACGATTTCTCAACGAATATTTTATTGTACTTAAGGTATATATAAATATATTTAGGTCTAGATATATTCCATATAAGGGTAGGTGGCTACGTATGAGGTTTCGTATAATTCATGAGACTTTGAAAATGTTTTTGCCGGTATATACAAACTATGAGAAAGTGAACTCTTCTTTTTGCGAGTTGTTCTCGTCTCTGGCCCCCTCGTCCTTCAGGCCCCTTTCCACCTGGCCAATTCATTTTTTTTTTTTTCAACTTTTTCTTCGACTCTTTTTGTTTTGTTTTATTTATTGTTATTTTTTACTCTTCATTCTCTTTCTTTTCTTCGTTGTGAAATTCCAACGGAAAACTTTGCACTTCGACCTCCCGACCGCAAAAAAGCATAAAAAAGAGCATACAAACTAAAAATGAGAAAAAAAAGTTAAAAAAAAAATAGAAAAACTTTGAAGGTGGCGTGGGTGCAGGGGGCGGAAAACTATGCCGTCTTACCAGTCTGTCCGCCTCCAACATTCGTTTAATTTTCTTCCACTCAAAGCGACAGAAATCAATCCTTACTACCCTCGACGACGGTTCTTCTTTCTACCTTGTGTTAGATATATACATATAACCTCATACGAGCCACCTAAAGAAATCGCTCTACAAGCTTTCACACTTTCAATCTTGAGACCTTTAGAAGCGACGCGTGCTGTGAGGTGAGTTGATGCACATGTTAGGTACACGGGGTATTATATTATGCAATACTAATATACATGTATTAACGCATATACATACATATATGCATGGAATTTTTATATATTGCAGAATAACTTGCAGTAGCGATCGATGCAAAAGTCAGCAAACTGCACAGGTAATTTACTCAAGGGGTACAGCACTGTCAGCTATTTTGACTGCGAGCTATTTTAACACATGCTGAGTAAGACCGCTTCTTATATTGTACATACCTATAGGTATATATATTTATATACTATGTACGTATATTTATGAAAATATGTACTAGATAATGTTCTTATGCTCTTATTGCTGGCCAACTTTATGTTGTCGCATACGTTAGGAATTCTACACAAGTTTGGACCTTGTGCAAATCTTTGCAGATTTTTCAGTGACTTGAGAAATCAATTTGATGTACGCGGTGGAAAACTGCTTCTGTTGAATTCTGATATTGACTTGAATCTGAACAAATTTTCTATCTACTATGCAGTGTCGGAATGATCATCGATATACTCAATTCGATAATTATTCGGACAGGTAATGGCGAATCAATTTCAACGCTGGATTCAGAAGCAAAAAAACTCGCCCGGATCATTAAAAAATCGGATGAGGCGGTATTTCAACCCTGTGTCGGTTTTAGAAAAAATGACCTAGATACCTTTACGTACAGATAGGTACGTGTAGGATACGGTCAGCTGACGCGAAATATCGTCTACGACAAGTACAATCATAGATGGCTTTGAGAAGGTGAAATAAAATTTCGCGACGTCAATTATTTTTCTTGTCCTCCACTTACCAGTTACAAAATTTCAAATTTGACGTATGGAATAACCTATTTTTGGTGAAATCAAATTTTCAAAATTATTCTCAAAAAATAAATTTTAGGTCTGCAAGTACATATCGAGAAAAGAATACATTTCCAAAAGAGTACGTAAAATGCTTGATAATATGTAACAACAATTTTATATCCAGTGTGTGAGAAATATATGAATGCAAAAAAGACGCTGGATTCATATGAGGGCAATCACGAGTAGCATATACATTCATTATATATCGATGAAAATTACATCACGCATATGACGAGTTGTATATTCGCATATTAGAATTTAGGTAGTCAAACGATCTCTGAGACAATTTCGAACTGGCTCTTGACGGTATTGCCGATTCAAGATGCCAATTACCCAGCATTCCCTCCGAGGAATATATGTATGTGGATATATAATCTATACATATATATACTGTTCTATATTTACTCATTCTCCACGTGCATCGAGTGTTTGCTATAGGCAATATCAACCGCCTAGTTCCCTCTCTAAAGGAGTAGGTATAGGATGTTTGTTTAGTTACTGTTTCATCGCCCGATTTCACTCTCCATATAAATCCCACTGTAAGCAAATCCAGAAAACAAAGCCATGAGGGAGGAGAGAGAAATAAAAAAATCAACAAATTCGCTCGCAGAAACATGTAAATTACTTTTCCTCCATTTCAATAGAATGCTAATGATCGTTAATTGCAGAAAAAAAGCAAATACATAAGAAACAAATGGCCAACGAAGAAACTGCTGCTGCAGCCGAGAAGGGTCGATCTGGAGATTCTCAAAAAAATGTTAAGAACAAGGGAAAAGATAAAGGAAAAGGAAAGAGCGAACCTGAAGACGAAAAAATGGTTCTTACGCCATCAGAAACTGCCCTAGGAATTAAAATCAATCAACCCAAACGGTGAGAAACTGAATTTTTAAATCTGGAGATTTGTTTGCCCGATGGATGACTTACAGCAGATGTAGGTGCAGCGAAGTATCGTACAAAAAGAAAAAAGTTTACGATCTATAGGGAATTGAAGAAATAGTATAGTTTTGTCGAGCCATTTTTTCCATACCTTCTTTTTCCCCACCCTCTTTTACAAGTAACTCGTGTTTCAAGAATTTCTCTATGTCACCTTGGATCTATAAAATAACCGGTGATTTTTCAACCGCAAAAGTTAAAAATAAAAAAAAAAAAAAAACAAGCAGTTTCACATCATGTTTTCCAAGAGATTGATTTACATTTATATATTGAAAAATAAGAAAAAAAAAATAGATACAAATGTGAAAAATTGCGGTCTTTACAATACCAGAGTTTCGAAATAACCGTTCAAACTTTAAAAGTGGTACAAAGTCACACACAGTTCTTTATTCATTTAATTTCTTCGAGTGTTTCAGAAGAATCTAAAATTTTTTTTTTTTTATTAATATTTGCAACCCTGTGATAAAAATTTTTCAAGTACAATAAAGTTTGAAATAATTGTTATTCTGTATTCTGTAGGAGACTGATTTTAAAACAATGCAAATTGAAATGAAAATTTTTCGAAAAACTGTAAAAAAATCAATCTCAAAGAAAAAGAAAAGAAAATAAAAAAAGATAATTTCATCACGATATTCCAAGGATATAATTTTTCGCATAAATTCCTTACTGTGATTATTATTTTTTATCGCTTCCGCAACATCCATGCATGCATTCGTAATGAATGGCATCAGGGATTCGCAAATTTTATTGCCCGCGCCGGTTCATCTGAAATAGTTCAATGTTTAGTTAATCGGTAAATTTAGACCAAAAAAGCGGTATATACCTCGTCCATATCCTCACTCACGTAGGTGGGTCTGTAGGTCGAGTGACGCAAGTGGCTCATTTTTCAGCAACCATAACTGAAAACAGGAAACCATTTTCCTCGCGTCACTGTCCAGACTCATCGTCACTATACTACATCCAATTATATTCGATATTATCAGTTTCGTTTTTAATTTTCTTTCTTTCGATTGAAAAAAATTCGAAAGTTTTTCGCATCGATCTATTCAGAAAAATGGAGAAGAAAAGTATTAAAGAGGTGATTGTCTCATATTATAGTTATAGAAGAGTGCATTGATGATATTCTTTAAATTTTGTATCGAGCCATGAACAATTGACTTCTTCATCTCTTTTATACGGTCAATCATTTTGAAGATGCTTCATCGACGATTATTACTGAGATCGTATTATACGGTGTGCATCAGGGATTATTATCTCTGTTGGCACGACGACGTCACGTAAAGTAGTGGCAATGAGCCAGAGTATCTAATCTTGAAATCTTCAATCCAGAATCAAGACATCCAACCTTGGCTCAACGTATGGGCTGACGAAATTTCCGTTAGTCGGTGCATTCTATAAATATATCATATCGTAACACACGTAAAATTGAGCAGACATACAGAGCTTGAAAAGCTTCGCCAATTTTCATCCAACAGTTCCATCTGGCGATGTTTTGATGTACTAATTTTTTTCATTAACGGAAGCTTTGAAAAAAGACAGGAAGAACTAACAGAATAAATATTACAGAAAAACCGTCGACGCCATGACGCGACTTTACGCGGTCCCTTCGGAAAAACTTCGCGTTTGGAGTTCCTGGTTAACAAAGGTCGGTGAACGCTCACAAGATTGGCAGTGGTGGTTGAGAGCGCAGATTGGATTAGCCCAAAGGATTAGTGACCGTCTTCAACGAGCCGCTGCAGCTTTGGAGATCGAAAATAAAAAGAACGAGTTAGGCCAGGGAGACGAAACGAAAGACTCCGCGGAAGGGGGCTTTCCTGAGGTAACTGAAAAATAAAATAAGAGAGAATTAGCCGGAAGAAAGTGGACCGAACAAACTACATAATATAATGACTACCAGTGAGCACATAGAAAATGAATTCTAGTGGTTTTAGATGTTCTTTTCTTTTGTGATAACAGGGAGACGAAAGAGTACATGAAAATTCGGAAGACAGACCGATGTCTCCAGCTAATTTTTCAGAAGAAGAAAATGAAGAGGAAGAAAATGAAGATCAAATGGAATCCGAAATTATCTCAAGTGAACCTTCTCCAGCTCAAGGTGAGAGGATTAAATAATGTGTTCGATTTTATGTTAAAACTCTGGATAAAGATTTTTTGTGATAGGAAGATAAAATGAAAGAATAAAACAAACTCGCGCATTTACTTCGGTGCGGTATGTTCTTTTTTTCCTGCAATCACACCAAATGCAGGATTGAAATTTTCTCCTAAAGTTATGCTGAATCGAGAGAATGAATGAATGTGTAATATTGATTGAAGATTGGTTAAATGCAGCTGGAGAGCTGATAGAATAGTATTTTCAAGTATTTCAGTAAACTTATTGCAGCTCTTTGAGCTTTTTTGTATCATGAATATTTCAGTGGCTCAATCTACATACGTACAAACTCTAAGGTTATATATAACTGGTTCTTGGATTTGATCAGCTGACCCTTGCAATTTATTTTATCCTTCTCTACAGCTGCTGCTGCTGGAGGCGAGCAACAACCCGTGGGAGTAGCAGAGGACGAGGGTGAAGAAATAGAGGGTGATAAAAGGGCGGGTAAAAAAGGTAAAAAAATTTCCAAGGAGAGTAGTAAGAAGAAGGACAAACTTGAACCAAAAATCGTCTACAAGGAAGGCTTTTGGCCAGTTGGTATTCGATGGAAACCGTTATCGTTAAGGAAAACGGAGCGGAAGTCAACCCCCAAACGAAGACCTGACGTAAGTATATATATGGGGCGTTTCGTTTCAAATCGATTTTTTTTTTCGCATCTACTGTCGATAATATTGACGATCAAGACCTAAAATTTATGTCGAGATCCCTTTAAAGATAAACCAAAATACAATTTTGTTTCAATAATCCGTCCAATAATTCGACCATTTTGATTAAAATTGCGTCGATACATAATAATTAATATAATGTTTTTTTCGTTTTGAATAACAAAACACTTACAAAATAGAATTTTTTAAAACACATGTACGCCAAAATGGGGTTCTGCATGGCAGTTTTAGCGGGACGAAAGCAGCCAATTGCATGTCAGGACAATTGACAATCATTTCACTTTCGTCCCATGGGAGAAATTTCCTCCCCTTTCGTCCCTGTTTCGCCGGAGGAAACGACTGACTCCAGCAGCGATAGGGTGAACTTTATGCCATGCAAACCCCCACCTTTCATGCACTTATCATAAAAAGTACAGCGTGTGACTAGGGCCAAAGGTCGGCAATTGGGACGAGTGTGAAGTTCGCCACCCGAGCGAATCCAACTGTCGTTCCTAATCACACAATATACTATATTTTCACTGTCGCATTTCAAGGGCCACCTCATAATGCGAAGAAATTTTGAAGATTTTTTAAATTTCCATCAACATATCCTAAGCTTCTTAATCATCGTTTGCCGGGTAAGGACTACTATAAAAGCGATAAATTAAAAATTGTACAACCAGTGGAATGTAGGTCAAGAAGACAGCCTATAAATGTGGTTTGGTGTGCAATGGCCCACGTCACAGTAAACACACATCTGTATGTATCTATGTATCCTTCGCAAGGTTCTTTTTCCCCTTTTCATTTTCTTTGCGTTCAAGAAAAAAGTCCTACTTCTCCACCTATACTTCACTACCGTCTTACCCCGGGGGTATCGATGCTCGAATAAGGACTCAGTGCCCCATCTTGTTTATTGGTTTACCGCCCATTCGGTGAGGGTTGACGAGCTTCTGCCTATATACATCTATGTAGCCCTCTTCGCGCAGCTAGAGTAAACAAAGTTTCATTGCGGAAGAGAGATGTTGTAAACGTTGTATCAAGTGCTCGAACAGGACATCGCAAAAATACATAACGCTCTACTCTATTATATATATATATACATAATACATACATAAAATATCTATACATATTTCTGTTCTTCTTTTTCCACGTGCACTTACAGAAGATACCCGTTCCAGAGAGCGAGGAAAGAATGGAAGAGTTAATAAAAGAAATCAGACATCAAGGAGTTATTTATCGAAGCTTGTACAAACACTGGTCAGAAACTGGGGAACAGGTACATATATACATATGTGTAAACGTATATAAATAAAAAATTATCGCGTTGTTTTATCATTTCTTCCAATACTTTTGCGCATACGTGTAGCTACATTGCCAAAAAAAAAAACAACAAAAAAAAAACGTGAGAAGAAAGAAAAAAATAAATAAATAAAAAATCGACAAAACGAGGTATGGTTTGAGGGTTGAAAAAAATTCAAGACGCGTTCCGAAGTCCAGCGCGATATCGCCGTGACCCGGGAATAATTCGTCGTGTTATGGGAGTGGGTAAGGGGGGTGAAGGGGGAGGAGTAGAAGGAAAAGGGAATTCGGGAAGGAATTTTGGATCCCTCGCACGTTAATTGCTGTACCCGAGGAAAAGGGGAAAACGGGGTCTTTTCCTTTAGTCCTTTGGGATATGTTTCGGTATATAACGCGACGATTCTTGGAGAGTAGAGTAAAGTTGAGTCGCGCGCGGGATCGCGTTGAATAACTTGGAAAGCAAATACAAGCGTTGATAATTGTTACAGGCGGTGAAACACATCGTTGGAAGAACGGTGTTACATACGAAAGACGTGCCTAGTAACGGGGACGATATTCCCTATATTTTTTATCTCGAACCATCAGAACCGGATGTAGAATACGCCGTGGAACACGACGACGAGAATGTTCTGCTTGC
Organism: Athalia circularis; assembly: GCA_963978495.1. Classification (NCBI taxonomy): domain Eukaryota; kingdom Metazoa; phylum Arthropoda; class Insecta; order Hymenoptera; family Athaliidae; genus Athalia; species Athalia circularis. The sequence continues at coordinate 11,793,548 of OZ021700.1, read as the reverse complement.
AGACACTCGAAGGGAGAAGATCACTAAGGATTTTACGCACCTGTATTTCAACCTATCCGACAAACCTGGAAAGGGTGGAAAACCTTGGATTTAATTGCCACTTGACTGTTTCACGACTTTGTAGGGAATCTAATCCCGTGGATCTCGTTGATCCGATAAGGTACGGGAGGATAGCAGGTGTATATGAACAATTTTTCTCTCCTTTATCTCTTATTTTTCATACTTGTTTTCTGCCTCTTTCCTCTGTTTCATTTTGTTGGACTTTTTTTTTCCTACTCAAAATCCTGTACATGGAAGATCACGACGTACCTACGTGTACGTAATTCTCAGATGATTTTGCTTCAGCATGCGATAAAAAAGCGAAAAGCGGGGCGAGGGAGGGAGAGGAAGTGTCGCGCGATCTTTTCTTTTTCTTTGTAGGGGACAAATTTTGAGGATTAAAAATAAATTGAGGGAAATCATGTAACAGCTCGTTTATATACGTATATATGTATCCTTGTATATAATTTCAATAAGGGATGAAACGATGACGTAGCAAATGTCGAGCCAATTAAAATATATCTTGTATATGATATAACAGAATTTTTTATTTCGAAGGTAAGATACGTATAACATGGATAATCGGGTATTGTTAGCGATCCGTCTTTGGTATTTTTATTATTATAAACCGTATTATTCCGTTTGTTACTTTTTAGCTTTTTCTTCGCAAGTACACAGCCATCGATTTTTAATGTGAAAAATTTATTTATAATTTGGTCGCATTTGTCAGATGCACCCTTTTGGCAGCATCCGTACTTTTTCATTTTGTCGGTTATAATTCGCCTTTCTCATTGAGAGCCCAGATCGATATAATGATCTGACACACTGAGAATTATTCACGTATAAAACAAAAGAGAAAAAGTCTCGTACCATGGAATAGTGAATTATGTGTACTCGTAATAATCTAATTTGATGATTAATTTTATCGCATGGATAACTGAAATTTATCTATAATACCTCTATGTTTCATACGAGAGAGAGCGGGGATCATTAAATTGCGAAAAACGTTTCGTTACAGGTATCGGTGCAGGTTCACTGGATAACAGGAATCTATATGGATTGTACCCGTTCCCTAGAGGTTTGACAAAAACGTGTTGGATTCAAATTTCCGTATAACCATTTCGTACCAGGCAACCGCTTTTTTTATTTTATCGGTTTGTTGCCCGTGCACTTCTAAGCGATAGCAGTTGCCCGAAGGTATCCAAAAATATTTTCCCTCTAAATAAGAAACTTTTTGTAATAAAACTATCGAGATACCAGAATAATCAGAATGTTCGTATTGGGTACTTTTATTATCGGTATTTTTTTTTCCTAAAATAATTTAAAAAATTTTCAAAAGTCATTTATGCACATTTGAGATTACCGAGCTGATCGTACACGATTGGCTGGGGACAATTTTTCTGAGATTTTTTTTTGGTAATATACATTTAAAAACCGTCACTGTAGACCGTAACTAGGCTGATATAAGTTTAGAATTTTCCAAAAGAACTTTTGAAATTCTTTTTCTTTTTCAAAAAGCTCATTACGCCAAATTAATGACCAAAAGCTCGACCAAAAGAGATAACGATCAGTGAATAACTCTCAAGTTCATCATCTGCTGATTTCCTTTTTCAGGCCGAAAAAGAAAACTGTCTGGAAATGTGGAATACAACACCCAAGCGTCGGTACGCATGAAAATTTGGCTTCTGAAAAAGTGCTTTTTTCAAAAACTCAGTAATTAGCATGAGAGACAAAAAGTTCTTGCAATACCAGATCTTGAATTCTCGAGATCAGTGTCCTCGGTGACAGTTGCTCTACCGAAGTAATCTGTGTGTGGAGAACGAAATCTAAAATTTTCGCAGTACTTTGGACCGGATGCTCTCATCAAAAGCATGCTTTTTACACGCGTGTTCTTCCATATAGGTATAGCATAGTACAAAAGAGTAAAATGAGCGCACGCGCCCACATCATCGGCGTCCCTTTCCTCTACATCCCCCACTTGGTTGGCCGGTTTTGCCGGCGTGACTAGCGGCAGGGTTAGGGGGGAATCTGGAAGCAGTGCCACTCCAGGACTCCGGAGTTCTGGTCCAGTTTCAATTCGCACACGTCTGGTTTCAACCCCGACTTATATCCCTGTCCAACAACGAGGCGCAAAACACCCCTAGCTAAATAAATCGGACGCAAGCTTTCGATCACCGCACTAGAAAATCTTTCCCACTTTCACCCTTTGAAATTTGAAAAAAAAACAGGAGTCGCGGTTTTTACCAATCAGCAACCCTTGATGATCTCTTAACATAATTAATCTTCTACATACGTATTAGTTTTATGAGACGTTTTTTTTTGTTTTTTTTTTATTATAATACACCTTTATTTCAAAAATCTCATATGTATTACTATATGCTTACACGTATGACAAGCAAAACGTGCACATGACATGAAAATATTCGAATTCGAAATATTTCAAATATCTTGTTTTCGCGCGTGAAACAATTTTAAAAATTTTTTTCCTCAATCGTTGAAAGTTTAATACCATTCACGTATGACTTTATAAAAAAAAGGACATTCGCATTTTATGATTTTTTCACAAAAATCACATTTATTGAGAATAACCAAAAATACCAAAAATCAAATACATGTTGAAGAAGTGAGTGAAGAATTTTGGAGTAAAAAATGAACTGCAGCTCTGTCACGTGTATAATAATAAAATGTTACAAAGAATAAAACTTTTTTAATTGTTTGAAAATATTACATACCATTTCTGGATTGTAATTGTAAAAAATTCAGAAGAGGAATAAAATGTAAACGGTCCGTCTCCCCACGAGGCAGAAAAACAAGAAAACAAAAAAACGATAAGATGATAATAAACTGCAAACAAAAAAAACAATAACAATAATAAATGAAAAGAAAAAATAATCATAAACCAATTAAATTCAGCAGCGAAGTTATATCTCGAGAAGTAGTAGAAGAAGAAGAAGGAAAGAGGAGAAAAGAAAATAAGAATAGAACGATCAAGAGAGGGAGGATGTGTTTGCGAAATAACATTTGTGCGTATATAGTACCTGCATACCTATGTATAGACCTTAATTAAAATCGCCCGTTGAGGTTCAACTTTTTCTTTTTTTCTTTTATTTTTGTTATCTAACTTTTTTTGTTCTCTTCGAAAGTTCATTTTGACGTTCTATTTACGTGATGTTATTAAAAAATCAACTGTGTTTCCGTCGTTAAATAAAAATACGCATATTATATCCTACGTACATTATACAACGTATTAACACCGAACCGTTATACAATATTCTATGTCAATGTTTTAGAAAGGCGTTGAGTACGGTCTAAAAACAAAAGAGCTGCTCACGTGGGATTAAACGCGGGGACCGTATTTCGGAAGACCCTTGATCGTTAAAACCATATATAATACTGTATAATAATATCAACATATACATATATATAGGTGTACATACAGAGTACGTTTTATAAATCTAATTATAGATGATGAACATGAATATTGTAGAATGTAAAGGTTGTGGTATTATAAACCGTGAGGACAGAACTACGTGATACACACAAGGTGATTTTTTTTATTTCTTTTCGAATGGCTACAGTGTCGGTTGAATAGATATTTGGACCATCGATGAAGTAATGAAGACTGAAAATTCGGAGTCAACGAAATTAGAAACAAGTTCATCAAAATGATGAAAATCAATATCAAGACACGATGATAATCAAACCCCCAGTGCAGATCATTGCGATCATGTAATATCTGAAACTGAATTAATAATCAATGATAACGAATATTAAACCATCAAATATGTTGAAGACAGTTTGTAATTATGCGGTTGTGAATAGATGTGGAGAATTTATTAGATATTATTACCATCATCATCTGCAGAGGTGAAATGATAATCGAAGATATTAAGTTGATGATAATTAGTTGACGAATCTGAAAATACGCGTGTAATGTGCGGGAATGTTAATAACTAACGTGGTAAGGTAAATTTTTCAAAGATTTATTACAATTGTGTGATATCTGTGATTTTTTTTTTTTTATTTTATTTCTTTTCTTTTTTTTCATACCCATATAGGGAGGTATGTCAGGGAGGTCCATTCCAAACTTTTCTGCATTTTCAATTTTACGCGGGGCAAACCGGGAAAAGTCTGCCGTATGTAAATCGAGGACAAAATTCTACCAGAAGATGGATGGGATCGCACTAAATTTTATATTTTCCTCTCGTCTTTGCGGGGTGTATATGAGGTACATTTTTTATAATCTCACCCACATCGAGAGCTTGTACAACCGAATTAACGTGATGCGAGAGAAAAAAAAATTTTCAAAATTAAATTTGTGCAACGTAAGCTTTGGTATGTGATAAAATTTCGGTCACGCCCTAATTCTGCGGAAGTGCAGGGCGTTTACGGTCCGAGTTACAAAATGTCGAAAATTTGCCGGTTACGCCCTTTTTAATCGTGGAACTTGATCGGCCAAATCACAAGAATGAATTTCTCGAAAAAATATGAGACTTGTTTCAAGTTATCGTATAGGAAAACCCGAGGAAGAACCCTCCGAGACTTATATCTGTGGGAATTTTGTCTTCCCGTTTTACCGGAAATCCCTCAAAAATATTGCGCCAAATCAGTCGACTCGTATGAATATATATTATTTGAGAAGCCAATACACGAGTTATGTCGATCGTTAATTTTTACTTATTTAATTTTCGGGGATTTTCACGTTTCGATCAAAAAAAAAAAAGATCCGATAGCGACTTCCAAATATTTTTTGGTTCCGTTCCGTCGGGCAGCAGAATTTATTTCTCTTCGTATATACGCGCACCTTTTCGTCGGCAACCCCGTCAAATTGAAGAAAAGTAAATTGAAACGGCCACCCAGCGTCGCGAATTTGGGTTTATTATCGAGGGTATATAAGGAAAAAGGGGAAAATATGAAATAAAGCGAACTTTTCGGATAAGAACCACCCATTTTCAGATAATTAGCAATGTAGGGGGATAATTTCCTTGCACAAATCTGTTTTATGACGACAGCAGCTGGCTTCAGGCTGCAGGCTATGTGTTCACGGCGAGTTATAATTATATAATTAGCAATGGGAATTAAATTTGTGGACCAGTTATTTCATTTTAAGTTCACTAGATAAGTCTGATAATGCCGTTGTTCGTAGGGATGAGAATAACGTGATACCATGAAATTTGGATTTCCAACTTTGACGGTTTCAAAAACATGCCCTAGATGAGCGGTCGATTGATTCTTCTTTTTAACTAAATGATTCTTGATTATTAATTGAATCGATTGTTTCAGCATAATTGATTTAGATTCTTAAAAATTTGCAAATTTCGGAAACATAAACCGTCATGTGGGTGTAATTCCATTAAATTTTTTGGAATCCATTTCGAGCTCAGTCACAATTACTTCGATTCCCAATATAAAGTTGATTTCAATTTGAAAATGAGAATATAACATGAATTTTGTCTACCCCATACGTTTGATCGCCTCGAAAATTTCGTCAGCAACATTTTTCCTCTTCCACTCTCTAAAAATATCAGTTTTTCAAATGTTGAAATGAATTCACCTGCAGTGTATATGATATGAAAAAAAACAGGAAAAAAATTCTAAAAGCGAACGTCAGCCGGTATGTCGAGATCTAGAAACCCGACCCTTGTGGTTTCTGTCTTTCGACAACCTAGGAGGCGGCGAGCTTTAAGTTTAATTTGAAAAGCTGCCGACTAAAGTCGCAAAAACAAAAAAAAAAAACACAAGGAAAGTAATAAACCGCTATAACCCGGAGATTGATTTATCGAAATTTTCGTGTTAAATTTTTTAATTTCAATCATCAAAATGTCGTCCCTATTAGATCATCCTCAACTCATTGAGAAAAAACTCGAAAACAAATACACCGATATGTAGATATATCACACAACGATTACATATACATCAGATAAAGTGTTCAACAAAATAGATCTTATAAGGGGTCGATTTCAATTGGAAACCCATTGAATTTCTCGATAAAACGTTCGGTCGTAGCAAACCAGTGGATAGTTTCAAGATATCGACTCGAACCACTCTCGCTATTAAGTATCTACGATTCGCGTATACACGTACATACGGGTATCTAGCTATTCCGTATAACAAGGATAAAAGAATTGCTGAATAGGTTACATGACTATGTATTAAATAAACACCGTAGAAATCCCATGTAATCATCACCTCGTATGTGTACTACTTTTTATCTCGGAGAAGTACCAGAAGTGCATTAAAAACTTTAAACTAACTCCGGACAGCTATGTATATGATATGGTTTCAAGTTCTTGTTATTTTCTGACGCAAAGCAGCAAACTAATTCACCTAGATTTTATTTACCATCTACATAATTTAGATAAATACGTAAGTATAATAATGTAAATGCATGAGTATATTTATACGATTTCCAGTCGCCGCGTCTGATGCGGATAGACTCCGGATTTTAAACTTTCTGCAACTTTTTCCCTTCATTTTACACTGCGTCTTTTTCACGAGATTCTCGATAGCGAATCGTTGCCAAGTTTATAAGTATCAGATGTTATAGTCGAGATGTTCTCTCTTCGTCCGCGATGATCCATGTAATTGGTAATTGTTGCGATACTTCAATCAACTTTGCGTCTCATTAGTCTCCTATTGTTCTGTGAAACTGCACGAGACTTTCAGGAAGAGAATCGACTCGATCCGAATCTGAGCATGGATGATTCCGTCAATCCGTTCGTCTGTTGTAGAAAAAATGATTTTTGTTATTGCATCAGTTTTGGAATTGACGCACACGATTGCTATCCATCAAAATGGAAGAATAATCCAACCTAATCTATTTTCGAAAACCTCAGCTGTTCGATAAGAATATTTTCAAAATTACGGGTACTCGAAATTGTATTAGAAAAATTTCGTTCGCCTCAGACAACGCATCCACCTGCGGTTGAATATTTTTACAGAATCATGTGAATTTCATGGTGTTCCGAATTTTTCTTTACCCAACCTACTTCTTTCAGGGCAGACGACAGTTTACTGCAATTCCAAAAAACTTCCTCCCGACGAAATACAAACCCTTCTCGAGTTTCGGACGAATGACCCTCACGTATACGGATATGGAATAATTGACCTTGCAATATCATGAATATACTGGTTAAGTATCTGGGGAACGAGGGGAGGGTCGAACATGGTCGAACGTAATATACCACACTGTTTTGACGAGCCCTTCAATTAAATGGTAAACCGGATAGACGGGGTTATCAAAACCACCTATGGTGGTTAATAGGGTTTTTGGGTCAGCTCGTGGTCTTCCACGTTACCCTTGACACGATTCTACCAAAACCGCGAATTGCAGGCTGTGGTTGTCCTGAGCTTCATGTATCCGATACACCGTAAGCGAAAAATGTACGTACATCGCCGGATTTAACAATAAGAGCGATATCCTTTATTTTCAAAAGCAGATGGAAATCCAAGGCTCCTTAATTCTCAACTTGAAAAAAAACAAAAACGAATGAGTTCGCTGAAATGAATAGCTCCGTCCGAAATGTCATCCATGATTTAGCACCCACTGGTGATTCTGCATGGATCTTCCTCTATATAAAATAATGATTGCACATAACGAAAAATTTTCATATTTTTCCCATGCGTTATGTGATTTTATTGTTACAGATATATCATTGGATGTATATAATCAAATTTATATCATACCGCGCGTATAGATGATTTTATTCATAATCGGGTCGGCGTTATGTAATTAAATCAATCTATGGCGGTAGGGTAAAAGTGATGGTGTGTTAATGGCAAGTATTTCGTGTAATGCAAGATGATTTGGATTATCGGGTCTGCTAATCAGTCTGCAGGGTACCGATAACGACATTATGTATATAGGTATACCTATGCACGTCACCCTCCAGGAGATGTAGATTAAAGGCATACCTAGCATGGAATATAGATATGTGTATATGTATAATACGTATGTATATACATAAAAAAACAACGTAGACTCGTTCAGAGCACGATCGGTTTTTCCTCTTTTTTTTTCTATTTTACAATTTTCATTTCACTGTATATTTTTGCAATAAATTAAGCACATAAATTCGTTCAGTAGACAGACTCGCTAATTTCTACCTTAATGAAAAATTGATAAAAGACAAAACAACTTATTTTCTCTTCTAACACAGATCCAAGGCGACAATGTCAATTTTTTTTTTCTTTTTTTGCGTAAAATATTATCTGCCGAGACCTCTTGAGATTTTTTTCATTTTTTAAATTCCACCTTCCTAGGTTGTACCCTTCAAGGGCTTGCTGGAATGGTTATATACCCAAGATGGCAGCTGACTCAAGGTATCGGAAAACGATAATATCGGAGGTTCTTATTATTAGTTGTCTTCAAGCTTGTCTTTATCGGTGGAGAGCTATACCTACATATATATATATACATATATATATATATTCTATATACGTTATATTTTTCATAAATCAACTTCATATAGAACGAGTATTAGGAACTTCCGTCCATGGTTATATTATACCTTTCAGAATTTCAGTTGATTTTAATTTTGATTTTTTTTTTTTTTTAATGCGTTATTTCAATGTATGCACCATTCACGTAGTTTCAATTTCAAGTTTTATATTTCATCTGATATTCAATTATTCAATCGTCTATTATTTTCCATTTATATGAGCTCAATATTTTTAACTTTATATTTTCATTTCAAATATCGCATACCAAAAATCGATCTTTCATAACGATTAAAAATAACAGAAAGAATGATCGCCTGTGATGTTTTACACGAATGAGAAATATTCGGGGGTCGTTCCATAGGTTCGTATGGTTTTCAAAATTTCTCAATTTCTCAACAAAAAATCCTAACAATTTGGTACAATTTTGAATTTAAAGGAATTTTTTTTGCTGCAACACGTGCGAACTTTTCTGCAAGGGATTGAAACATATTTAATGATTATGGCTTAAAACTCAGGATAATCATATTTTTTTCAATATAAATCATACATACGTCGTAATAGACCTATTAGACCGAGAAAAAAAGAAAAAAAAAGTCCGAACTTTAGGCTTAAGAAGAAGTATAGATAACTCAGATATCGGTTTCAGTTCATCTGTAGATACGATTGAGTAGAATTTTTTTTTCAGAACTTCTCAATAACGCTGTTTTGTTTCGAAATTTGAAAATAAAAAAACTTTTCCCACCAACCAATCAACCAACCAACTTCGTTGCTGCGATAAGTGCGTTCAAAAAAGTGAGAAACAAAAAAAAGAAAAAGTAAAGAAAAAAAAAGCGTCTGAGATGGGAAAACGTCGAGTTTTTTCCACAAGTCTCACCGTGGTCACGTCAAACTCTGAAAATTGCGTGCAACCGTTATCGCAGCTGTGTAGAAAAATTCTTAGAGGAAAAGCGAAAAGAATTCATAAAAAAAGAAAAAGAATAAAAACTAAGTACATATGTACAAAAATAAAAATATCCATATAAGTACATCCGATGCATGATCGTTTATCAGGATAAAAAAAAAAGGTGAAATTTTCAACATTGTAGTTCCAGCGAGAATTTATTCATTTTATGCGTTGAGAAAATTCACAAGGACAGAAAACGGATATTATTAAAAAAAAAAGAGAGAAAAAAAAACATAAACAGAAATTTACAACCTCGCACGCGTATATATTATAGTAGTCAGTATAGCTGGGTGTGCGGAGGCGTTTTAATCTTAGCAATCCTATATCATCTCAGTTGTGATGAATGGCCTTTAGATGAATATATGTATGTGTGTATCAAAATACGATATATTTCTGTGTACGCAATTTTTGTGTAAATTTTTTTTTTTCTTTTTCTTGCTCTCTACGCTTTCCTAAAGCTTAACAATCTTGCAGAATATGCGTCGAAACTTTAATTCGATATATAGGTATATAATTATAACATAATTTGTTACGTCAACTTTGAACGGTGATTATTTTATTAATTTTTTTTTGTTTTTCAATGAAAAATGTATAAGTAATTTGATTCGTTTATAAATAAATTTATTTTATTAAACGCGATGCTTTTGAACGTGCAATGTAGTATGTGTATCGTACATAACATATTGAGGGATTTGCGGCAAACGACGCGAGTGATTAGAAAAAATACTCAAACGCTCTTGGTTCGGTTGTGTAGTAGGTGGGTGTATGTAGAAAGCGAATTTGGTCTTTTCTTTCATTGATGAATTACCTTCTAACATTTCAGTCGTTACTTTACCTAATTAGAACGGGGTGGAAATGCGGGAGCGCAGACGTTCCAATGTTTGTCTCGGAGCGCGTTTAATGAATATAACATCGGGAGATAACGTTTAACTCACCCTGCGGCAACCGAGTTGTTAACATTCTGAAACGGGACAATTGGCTAATGGGTTAGAACTGAATATGTAAGCGCTTAATATACATTTATACATATATACAGATACATGTATGAAACACCCGAAAAAACTGATCGTGCAACATACCAAGCGAAAACATATCGGGTCGCATTTTTCGTACGATTTACCATAAAAATCACAGCGATGGTCACGCAGCAGGTGGACGGTAGGTATTTTTTTTCACATTTCTGCAGGTGCTTCTTTTTCCCGTAGGTATTTTTTTTTTTAACAACCGAAAAACTGAAATCATTCATCGGGTCGGAAAAAATAAAGGCTGTCAGAAGTTCTGGTCTCGAATCAAAAACGAAATTTTGTGCGGTTAAAAAAAAGGAAAAATTACAAATTCCCGTTGAATCGCCCAGCGGTACGTTGTACGTTGAAAAATCATCTTACTCATTATATAGCTCGACTACGTGCACTCGCTGCACCGTAGAATCTGAAGCTATACACGTATACATAGTTAGCGAGCGACAAAGCGCTCCGAATAATTACCTGTGTAGAGCTTGCGTATATATATGGCTGTTATGTACCGTTGCATTTATCATGCGGCTTGAAGTTACTTCCCGACTGAGTTCCGGTCCCCGGTATGTACCGTTGCGGGTAAACACCTCCTCTCCTGTAGGGGCAGCAACTATCCTGATTACAATAACGTCTTCATTATCATACCAGAATATGCCGCCTGGAGGTCCACCTGTCTGCAACATGAACGACAAAGTGATAGCTGTGTATAGTACTAATTAGTATATCAGAACATGCTGCGGAACATATAACCATCATGCATTGTATACATATATATGTATATGGGGTACTCCGTCACGTCATTCATCGTCATTGGGTTTGCTTTTTTAATTTTTCTTTTAATTTTCTTCAAGTCGTATATTCTGGCGGAACGGCGAGTCTTGAATACACGAAAGTCCATTTTTATTCTCTACTTTCTAGGAAGAGTATTACCTGTATTTCATCTGCAAAATTTCAGCGTCAACATGAAATGCTCCATATGCAGCTATTTTTCTCTTGTAATTTCAACCGGATTCGCATGCTGCAGCACACTTCCGTGAGAATTCACCGCCTTTTTTTTTTTTTTTATTATTATTATTCACCAACACAGGGTTGAACAATTTGGAGTGTGAATTTTCAAGTAATAGTCGAGTGGAACTAACTGAATAGAATAAAAGGAAAAAGATTTACAGAAAACGGAATTTTTTGTGGAAATCCTATTTACTGCAGGTTCATTTATTCGACGCTATCGAAATTATTGAAAATTTTTCGTGACTTCTGAAACCCGAATGGATGAATATGGAAAAGTGAGGTATGTGTCATGTAGAAATATTTCGAAAAGAGGTATTACTGTGAAAAAAACTTCTGAATAAGGTAGAAATTTTGAATCCCAATTAATCGTGCCGTGGATTTCGAAAATGAAGACTTTTACTTTCGCTCACATAATCGGAAACGGACCAACCATGCAGCTGTACATTACATCGCGTGGATAATTTGCAAATCAAATTTACGGCACAAAGACTCTATGGATTCCTTATATTATATTATCCGTTTTACTTCAAAGGAGAATTGAAAAAGTTCTCTTTATATTCTGAAGGATTCGCTTTATAGGAAGGCGTGCATTCTCCATTTATTTCTCTAGCTCATTCAAGTAGGATTAAAATTCAATTGAATTTCCTGAAAAATTGAGAAGAAGATTGATTGGAAATAAAGCAACCAAAAAATAAAGCAAGATTTAAACTTAGAAAACTTTAAAAATTAATAAATAAATAATCCTTAGCAATTAATTCTCTTATAAGGAAAAGCTTTTCTTACCAATTAAGAGGGGGGGGGGGGGGGGGGGGAGCACATATTCTCCGCTTAATTTTACACCCACTTGGAGAGTATGTACCTTATATATACTTGTACTTAACCCTCTCGTATCTGCTGCAGCCCTCGAACTTTTTTCCTCTTTGGGATATCCTGTAAGCAAGGAAAGATTAGATTTATCGTAGTATAAGTTGGTAACTACACACCTTTGTACATACATATGTATGTAGTAAATACATACCAACTACCCCCCGTTGGGGTTCAACGATTTGGCTGAGCGCCCAGAGAACCAACAAGTGTTTCATTTCGTAGCTATACGTCGAATCACCGATTTGCAACGGACGAACGGGTTGTATACAATGTCTCTATAGATCCATAAATGTCGGGGTAAAATTAACGTCAAGATTTGACACGATGCGTTCCAACAAAAAAGATATATGAATATCTATATCACGTATAATTTTTTGTATCATTATTACTGTTTCTCGAGTCGATTTGTGCAGATTTTCTGTTTTTAGTATTTTTATTTATTCTTCTAGTGATTGGATTCAAATGTTGTCGATTTACACAAAATAGAACTCCGCAATTAATCAATAGAAAATTCGTTTAGCTATCCACCGAATAATTTACAATAAGTTTAACTACAGAATTTTTTCACTGATTTTAGAGAGGGATTTTCTTATTTCAACCTGTGAGAATTTCACCTTCTCTTTCTCCTCTTTGGTTACAACAATTTTTTATTCATTCTAACAGAATATTTTTCGCAGCGTATAATATAACGAGGTGCATAATTTTATTAAAGAGGATTTTTTTTGCCTTTTTCATTTTTAATTGGTATGATAATTGAATAATTAAGGTTATACGTCATCGACATCTGGCTTATTTGGTGGAAGGATTAAATTTTATTATTTATCACGGGGATGTTGTATAAGTATATGTATAATTTACAGAGGAGAAAAAAAAAAAAGAAAAATTCGTAAAAGATAAAAAAGGGGCGGGGGGGCTCGAGAGAAAAAGAGGGTATTATTAATTATAGAAGCAGAGAATTAAGAAATAGCTGGGTAAAAAGTGAAGGAAATTGTCCGTGAGAACAAAGGCGTTTAAATTTAACGCGTTATAATTTGCAAGTTGAATTAGAATTTCACCTTTTACTCGGATAGGTAGATATATATACATTATATTTGCTGCAGACTTCACAAGATATCTCGTCTTTCAACGATTTCTTTTTTTTGTATTAAAGAACTCTTATTATCACAGATATATGTATTCATTAATGTGCAGGCGATATTTCAAGCTAAGTTTTTTCTTTAATTTCGAGTCTCACCCGAAAAAATAAAGTGCTTGCGATGAAGGAAGACGAATTTTTTTGCAGTCACGCGTACATCAAATGTATATTCGATATGCGAAAAATTTGTTCGCCACGTAACATGCGAGCATTGAGTTCTGAGGGTAAAATTGCAAATCGAAACAAACTGAGTTTAAAATATTCGAAATCCGAAAAAATTCTATTCAGCCGCGGATTATATCCGATGTCCAAAGATTGATCGATTTATAAAGTTTTTCCGAAGTGAAGCAAAGAAGAATGCCATATTGTGACGCTTTTCTTTTTCCTTCATTTTCCTTCTTTCTTCGCTATTTTTCTTCGCGGTCAAAATATAATGTCAAATGCTTTTTCCTGCAGCCCTATTTTGCTATTTTTTCCCCCGTCATTTTTTTCGTTCCACTTTTTGCCGTTGCTTGGAGCAAGCCACATCGGATGCCCTCTCGGTATTATATATATAATTTATATATGTACGCATGGGTATGTACGTACATGGTTTGTTGCAAACTGAAAAATGAAGTTGCAGGTTCGCAGTTTGTCAGATCCCGTCGGCACCGCGGGACAAGCTGCGTCGGAGAGAGAAAAAGAGAGAGGGATAGGGTGGAGGAGACCATCAATCCCGAGGGGTTTGTGGAAAATTACGTGATCGGACGACGTTCGTATTAAATAATCCATTTTAAAAATAATAACTTCAGAGTGATTCATACCTATACTCTCGCAGTACCTGTGCAACGACCGTAGCAGCAACGGCAACAATAATAAAAAGGATGTAGTAATTATCATACGAATAACATTGCTAACAAAAAAACAACCCGCGTGCAACGAATCACTTTCAACATTACCGTAGTGTGAAGTGATATAGTTGGAAAAATAACAATAATATTAATCGTAATAATTCAAATAATAACATCAATACCAAGACGTCTTATCACACGGATAACGATGGAGACAAATTTAACCGTCAGCGATGTTAACACCGGAAATGAATCGTCCATATTGAATATTAATTCTACGGCAAGTGACGTGGCTGCAATTTTCACAGCGGTTGTTCTCGGCCTGATAATCCTGACCACCGTGATAGGTGAGTTTATAATGATGTAATTTTTTGAAAACGATATCGTGAGTTTTCGGATTTTATTTACGATTCTTTCGTGCTATTTTTTTTTTTACTCGTTATTTTATTTAGTTATTTATTTATTCTTTTTTTTTTTTAATACGAGAGCCGCGGTCATATCGTATATATATACTCGATTTATGCACATACATATATGTATGAAATCGTTGTGTTCTCTTCGTCGACGAAGGGTGGAGGGTGGAAAAAGAGGGGCAAAGATTGAGTGGGCAGTGGATTGTTTCTCACTTTTTGGATCGATCCCACAGTTCATTCTTTCTATAAGGTAGAATGACGGAATCTTTTTTTTCATTCGTTTTCCTGATTATTGTTTTTAATTTTTTTTTTTTTCATCCGTCTCTCTCTTTTCTCATCTGCAGGTTCTTCGCACAGTGCCCCTTCTGCTTGGAAATATTATTTCAAGCAGAGAAATCCAATTTACGTTTCTTATATACATATTTATAATAGTGTATACGATGCATGCTCACCATATCTAGTTGAAAATAGTTACAAGATAATCGATTTTTATTCGCCTCACAGCATCATATCTATACATGGCTTTCAATTTTACCACACTTCTGCCTATGTATTCCGAATATTTATGTATATCCATTATGTAAGAGTCATGTATTATTTTTATAGCAGAAGTAATATGTTTTCATATACACTACTATATAATTACAAACAGTCACAATCAATCTTTCATCGTATCGAGTGCTCAACGCGTGTCCGGAGTTTTTTACTTCTGGTTTCCCTTTGGACCACTTATTTTCTTTCATACCGCTCTCCGATCACTTCTACCTATATGTGATTTTTCCCCCAAATTTTTCTTTTTTTCAAATTGTTCTCTCTCTGTTTATCCCTCGGTTAGGCACGCAATCTGTAAGTAAATTGTATTTATTTATTTTGTTTTTACTGTAAATTTTTTTTTGCTTCTCTGATTAATAATCATGAAAAGCATATTTGAGCAGGAGTGCGTGTGCATAACTTTTTGGAAAGATTAATATCGCATACAATTCTATCACATCGTACCTTTGAACGTATACCCAATATTTCAACTTGTTGTATAATGTGGAGCAATGTTTTTCTTCTTTTTTTTCAACGTCGACCAGTTATGTTATGCATAGAGCTTTTATACATAGGAGGTGATACATGTAATTGCGACTTTCGATATGACTACTATGAGTTTGAGGAGTGCACTCGATTGGTGTTCGTCTTCATTCTACCCGATATTCGTCTTTCTTTGAAATGTACGGTCGACTGAAAATAGGGAATAACACTTTGATGAGTTTCTTTCTTGGTTCCGGGGTTTCTTCTATTGGGACTTGCGAGTTCGCCGTTTTGTGTGCAGAGGGAAATTACTGACGCCTTCTTAGCGATGGACTGCTACCGTTACTGTGATAATTTATATACACGGCTTGCATGTAACCTTATGTATATATGTATTATATAGCGTATACCGTCGTACATACCAAGGTACCCGAAGAACTGGAAATTAAAAAAAAAAAAGAAAAAGAAAACCTTTCAAGACATGGGGGGTGTAAGTTGACTATGTATATATAGGTATACATTATATACCACAGACTGTAAAAAACTTGACGACTTTAGGAGAAGAAGGCACTATGTAGATGTCGTTTGTTATCGAGCTGCTGACACCGACCTGCACGCACAATTAGTTTTACCCCAGACAGAGATCGGTTCAGAAAAAAATTCTATCGACGGTGTCATTTATATATGGGTTGTGTAATCATACATAACATTTCTTAATTCCGTCGGGGAAAAACCAGCTGTTGGCGGTAAAATTTAAAGTCGGAATTCAAAATTTCACGCATCGAAGCATTATTGTAGGAAGTACAGTTTCATTTATTCATTTTGAAGTTTTAATGGGTGCGTAAATTGAAATTCGGTTGACAATGACAGCTCGTGATTAAAAATTTGTATGAACGTTGACCAGTTTGTTGGAGTCCGGGTTAATCTGGGTTTAGTCCAGCTGTGAGCGCCCGATCGTTGCTTTTTTTGGAACGAAAACAAAAACCTAACAATAAAACGAATTGGCCAAGCTGATTTTTAAAAAAAATTGATTTTCTGGAATTTTATTCATCAAAATTCCGACACAACTTATTTCTTAGAGAACACAAAATATCGTAGAATCATTGGCTTCTATGAAACCAGAAAAAAAAATCAAAAGTAGTTTGAAGAATTAAAACTCCTTATTCTCTGAATAAATCCATCGTAATACTCAAACTCGAAACTATAATCAATTTTTGTGACAAGTTTATTTTTTCGCAAAGTTGATCGGGATTTTGATAACGTATATTGGATGGCCTATGTACATAGATATATATTGCATTTGTAAGTACACATCGATCATTGAGAACGCTGCGGCATAGTGCAGTGAATTTTTTCATCCCTGTAAACTGCAGAAATCCCTGTTGCAAATGATCCTTCGGCTGGATGTATTTACAACTGTGATGTATGTATGTACACAGGTAATATATGTTGCGGGTCACTGTGGGAAGTCCTGAATTTGACAGGGCACTATATATCGTCACATATATTATCTTTATTGTACACAGGGCATTTCATGCCAATTCAATCTTCGTCTGACTCGCGATCTTTCCGAATAAGCCCGCGACTTTCGACATGATTTTCTGACCTCCGAAGTTACGGACTCCGTTTTTCTTTTTTTTTTTTTCAATTTTTTAGAATCTAATGTGAAAAAAATGGGCGCGATCGTTCGGAAGTTATTCTGTATACGATATACGTAACACTGAAGTTTTGCTAAAACGAAGGAATTGAAACTCTAAACGTCTCCACCCTTGCATGCCTATATTTATTTATATTCATTTTAGACCGATGAACAAAAGAAAAAAGAAAACTAGACTAATGGCGCTGGAAATTGTCTTTTCAATCATATCCAGTTTGGCTATTGTGCTGGGATTTAATTGTACTCCTTTGACGCGTGATATACGTCGATTCGCCATTCCCTTCCAATATTCTACTTTAGAACAAAAAAAACAACAAGAAAGAAGATACAGCAATTGCTACATCGTAAAATGTATACGTAGGTATGTTATTGTCAATTTTTCTTCTTCAAAGACCTCAATAAAAATCGATCATGCAGCCGCAGATGAAATTAGTCAGGTTTCAAAAAGTCAAATGGCATGACTAGCGGAACCGGAGTCGAGGAGAAAAAAAAAAGTTTCAAGTTGTTTTCTGCCACAAAAATTTAACTAAAACGTATGTAATCGGTTGAACAAATCTGAAGGAAAAACAAATCGTCGCAAGAGCTGCAGAAGCAGTTCGAGACGACGTGAAATTTAATATCCTTATGATATGAGATTTTAGAGAATCGGAAGAAAACCGAGATGAGCCAGGCGCGAAGCGTTGTTTGATAGCTTCCAATCTAAAGGGATATCGTTAATGTGCCGTCTTCCAAGTGACACCGCGTGCAGTTCGGAATAAATGAAAATTGACCATTAACTATAAACGCAACGTCGCATACTATATCTATATTGTAAAATATCATACGAAAGATTCCACGCTAGTGAAGTCTTGAATGAAACTATTTGGAAAAGAAAAATCCAAAATTTCTTCGTTTCGCAGTCGTTTCTTGAGAAATTTGGGAAACCCTATTTAGCTTCACGACTCTGCACTTTCTCTCATATTTTATAACCTACTGACCTATTTCGGATTTTTTGACGCAATGTATTTTTCCAAATTTACTATAACATACGTTAATCTAAGGAAATTTTTTTTCCCCATTTACAATTTACAACTATTTTCTTTTCTGTAGGATCCTGAAGAAAAACCATCGTATAATTATGACAAAATTTCAGAGAGAGAAAAGAATAAAGGTGAAAAGTAAAAAAAAATCGAAATCAAAATTTCAAATTTGTTCCCCATCATCAACGATAATTTTTTGTCCCCTTTGTATACATGTATGTATATTGTATATGTATTTGAATTTTACCACACATAAAAATGTAATATATACATATTCTTTTTGAAGTGACGTATACCCACAGATACTTCTCATGTAATATACATATATATATATATATACGCGTAGCTATCCGTTAAAATCTGAATAAAAAATTGTAATACCTCCGTGCCGGTTCTAGCGATGGTGCGAAAAATAAAAATGATGAAAAAAAAACAAAACAAAAGAATACAAAAAATCATGGAACAAAAATGAAACATCCAGCTTACATAACATATACATCACCGCATGTGCGCGACCTAAAATCGAAAGAACTTGCAGAGCGAGGAGAGAAAAGGAAAAAAACAAATAAACAAAAAAACTGAAAAATAAAGAACACGAAGAGAAAGAAAAAAAATTTGTGAATCAAATTGTTACCTTGGGGTCGATCCTCTTGCAAAAATGGAAATTCTGCGGTTCGCAGAGAATGAGGAGAAAAGATGCGAGGTGAGAGTTGCTGCGGAAAACAGCGTGCGAAACGAGATAAATAAATTCCTTTTTCTAGATATGATAACGAGATAAGTTGCGCCGGTAATATATCTATACATATTACATATCATATATAATAGAAGGATGTCCTCATTACGGTGCGCGGTAAAGATTCTGAATAATTCGTAAATTCTTTATCTTTTTTTCTTTTTTTTCAATCAATATTTGAACTGAATTTGAGTAGCGGACGGGTCGATGGTTGGAAAAAAATTAGTCCATATCCTAAATAAGGCAAACCCTAGTTTATATGTAATTGCGAGCGATCCCCGACGCGTTAACCTATATAACAACAAAAGAAATAAATAAATGGGGAAAAAAAAATAAAAAACGTTTCCCTCGTTTTCGCAATGTTCTTGTTACATGTGTACATACTATGGTACATATGTGTATTACGCAATAATTACGCATAATGCTCAATGTTTGTTGCTTTATATAAATAAAACACCTGTAATGGTCTTTATGATTTTGTTTCAGGGAACGTCTTCGTTATCGCCGCGATATTTTCAGAGCGAAATCTCCAATCCGTCGCAAATTACTTGATCGTAAGTCTCGCAGTTGCCGATCTCATGGTGGCTTGTCTAGTGATGCCTTTGGGTGCTGTATACGAGGTGAGTAATTTGTATGATTCATCCTCTAAAGCCATACACCGATATAAATTATAAGGCAGGATATTGCATGTGGTGTTATTCGACAGCCTGTCTAACGTATGCACGTATATGGGACATCTCAAACCAAATCGTCTGTACAAAGTCACCCTGACGTTTTTACATTTTTAGGTTAGGTGCTAGTGTTGGTTCGGAAAATTCAGAGCCTTATATGTACGAAGACGATACGCAATATTGTGAAAAATATACGTCGTCCCGTAGGAAAGGGTAGTGGATTCTGCATGAAATCTTTGCGTCTTACCATCTTCGAGACAGTCAAAGATGTGATAGTAATTCTATTGCACTCCTCGTTCGCTAATTGAAGCCACCTACGTTGGTACGCATACCTAATTCACGTAACCAGGTCGTTACACATGTTGATGAGAACGAAAACTCTTGGTATATAAGATTTGGAGTGCGTTGGGTGTTGTTCGCGTAGATCCTTGTAAATAATTCAGAGAAGTTGTTTCTCGTCTTTCATCCCTTATATAGGGAATACTGGTTTCTATGTACGTACTAGACATGTATACAGCCGTGATAACCGTAAAGAAGATGAGGAAGAAGAAGAAGAAAAAAAAGAGGAGACAGAATACGATAACAGTGCGACACCAAAGTCCAGTCAATTTGCGCTCCGCACGTTAATACCCAACCGCACAGACCGTCAATTCCTATTTTCCATAGTCTCCTATAGGTTTCCGAATAAACGACGCATACGATGCTCTTTGTTGGAACCTTTGACCTTTGACTTAGTAGGTGTATCCGTAGACATATATATGTATTCTCTACAAATACATATATACTTGTACCCGTATAGGTATGTATAAAATATACACGACAAATCGCCAGGATACTACCAACACTCGTTCAAACATTGCCCCGAGGATTTTCTCCTCAAATAACACGATGAGTGCAATTTGTCCCCACGCATTAAACCCGCCTCATGTTTAACAATGAGACAACAATTGTCGCTTTTTTTACGTTGCTTTTCCGGATAGAACTGCAAAGCCAGTAGAAAAAAAAAGAAAAGAAAAAGAAACGATAAAATCCTTTGAATATATACTTTTCTCTTTTTTCTCTCCTGCACATACCGCCTCAAATACTTTTTTCATCTTCTCTCCGTACATTTACTAATGTTATCGATTATTTTTTCCAACCCTTCCTGATGTGTAATATGCAGCAAAAAAATATACAGATATTTCATTTATTTATTTTTTCTTTCTTCATATCCTGCTGTTTAGCGCCGGACAAAAAAAAAACACGAACAAAATGACAAATATATCGTCCACGCTAGTGTTTTTTTTTCTAGTTCACATTCATCGATACGTGTAAACGAAATAGAAAAAAAAGAAAGTAATCAATGCTGTATTCGTTATTTCGATATCATATTTTTATTTATATTCCCGTTTATTTTATTCAATTCATACATTTACCGCGGGTGTGAATTTACCGAGAGAATCGTTAACACCTCAGAAATTCGAAATAACAAAAAGAGAAACAAAAATATCAGGGGCGCTTTTTTCGATTATTTCATTTTTTCCCCTTTCATTTTATTTCAGCCTGACGATGCGAAAGGATCTGAAGGATTAATTCTAACGTCAGCATATTATGTAACGACTTTGGTCGAAATTTTGCTAATTTCTCTTTTCGGAGGTGAAAAAAGAGATTAGAAAACTGGATTATATATCATACCGTACGTATGTATAATGTATATAGTACACCGTAATCACCGTCGTTTGAGCTGAGTCACCCTTATTTTTTATGGTGAAATTTCTTCATTCATAAATTAACATCTCGTTACGTAACCTTAGGTGTGGAATGTATAAATTGAAACACACCGAAAAGCTGCTTGTGTATTTTTTCCTTTGCATAATTCGTGATTTTATTCTTATGTACATGGGATACGATATAGAGAAAGGTTTTGTCGTTTTTCCGAATGCGATGAGCTCCATAAATTCTGCATAGGATAAATGAAAAATCAGAGAGATGTGAAAAGTATATTCTGTATTATATGTAGGTATAGAGTATCGAAGGACACACTTAAAAAAAACCTTCTGCAAAACCTTTCTCTCTCTCCGCATTTTTTTTTCTTTGTTTCTTTATTCGCGTTCTCTTTTTGTTTTAAAAAAAAAAAGAAAAAGACAAAAAAACGAAGTACAAAAATTTTCGCAGACTCCAGTCTCTACCTCTTATACATATGTATATTGTACCTTTTTCTCATTGTCCGCGCGCGTTTTCACTCCCCTATTTCTTCTCTTTCCTATCCTGCAATGGATTGTCGTTGCGTCGCGTCGCGTCGGGTTCTGGTTCTTCTCATTCTTTCTGCAGCACTACGGTTTGAGATTTTCTTGTATCCGGTGCTCCTAGAGACGGTATAAATTCTTCTGTTTTTTTTTTTTTTTTTCTGTCTTTTTACTACTGCTCCTGCCAGTTTCAGCAACCGTAACGACGCAAGTTATACTTTTTTACTTCGTTCGTATATACGCATGGGTATATATCATACAAGCCGTTCCGCGGCAAATCGAACGTACACATTTTCTCTCGTCGTTTAGTATGTGAAATTCATAATTTTTCGCGATTGGTCTCACTCTAAATAGTAGTTTTGAAATTGGGGATCGTTCTTCCTTCCATTCTTTTTTCCCCCTTTTGGCAGACCGTTGATTAGGTATGTGAATTAATTTTGGAAACTCCAAAATGACCGGTATTTTTGCCCGATTTCGTGGAAAAAATTCTTAACAGTCTCTAAAAGTGCTTCATGGAACGATGAAAATCGTGTAAAATACCTTATGGATTAAATCAAAAATGGTGAAAGAAATCAAAGATCGATTTGACGTGGAACTCCTCATATTTATACGCAGATAGGCGCGGTCGTCGTTTTATATACATATAGGTACTGTATGTACGCATGTACCAGCTAGCTCTTAAATAGATGCTCTCATTTTATTCTGTTTACAGAAGAAAAACAAAAAATGAGACAAAAAAAGATTGAAAAAAACAGTGATTTTCTATCTTTTTCATTCTCCATTTTCACCCATTTTTATCGTATATCATTTCAGGGCATCGTCGCGACGTTGTTTAGATGATGATGAGTGGCGCATTTATTAAAATATACTCAAAAGCTGTCGCACAAGATTTGTGTCTGCAGAGATCTTTTAAAAAATTGGAAATTAAGCAACAGATAAGAGTACAGGCCACAGGAAATGGAGATGCTGTACCGTAAGATCGTCAAAAAGTGATAATTGAAAAAGCTTCGAAGGTTTTTTTTGCTCTAAAGTGTGGCTCAACACTGGCTCGAATCTCTTCAGAAATCTTTTAAACTGTGTTAATTCTGAACCCGTTTTGATAAAAATTATCCCAACCCAGCTCGATATTATCCGGAAAAAAGACAATATGACAATTATTTGAGTGAGAGGAGATATAGGTAAGGGAACATCGGTTTTACAGTAAGAAGGAAACTTCAACTTTCCCACGGATCTCAAGGGCTTAAATTCCATTCCACGTATATCTACCATTCCTATACCCATACGATATCGAGTTGGTTTCGATGTTTCGACAGTTTAGACAGTTTCAACCTTTCAGAATTTTCACCTCCACAAGCTTTGACGTTGACATAAATTTTCAGAATTGCTGTTCGATTGTCTTTCCCGTCATCTTATCTTCTCTTCATTTCTCCTAGGCATTATATTTTTATTTCGTATTTTACTTTTCCCTTTTATGCTTCAACCACCAGATTGCATATCGGGGTATGGACGTATCAAACAAATGATGATATTCAGACCTATATCGGTGTGCCGTAAATTTTGTAATCCTTATGGTGGAAGAGAAAATAAGTAAAGAAATAAATTGAAAAAACAAAAAAAGAGCATAGAATCTTATTATATTCCCTGCAGAGGTCGCGATGGTGCGATCCCTGTGAGGGAATCTTTTTCTTTTTTAGCCGTAAAGGACGATGGTGTTTGCCACCCCATAAGGATAACCCAAACGCTCTGCGCTCTCTTATTTCGTTCTAAAAAACCAAAATGAAAGAGAAAGACAGAAGGGGGGAAAAAGGAAGAAAGTTTCTCCTCTTTATTTTCCCGGCTGACATCCCTCATATGTTTGATACCCTCGCCTCGCAATTCTCAACAAAAACCCCTTTCCCATGAAAAGTTATATCGACCACAAGAACATATATGTACAATATACGAACAATTCACTGGGTTTGGTCACCCCGTGTATCGGTAGCACCTTTTCAATATATCGGGAAAAATTCTCGAGCATCGGTATATTGTTCGCTACAAGAATTGCATTAGATAAATATATGTATGTTATATAGGAGAGTAAAATACCGAAGTGTCGAAGTGAACCAGGATAAGGTTTGCATTGTTATCGAATATATACATAAATGCATATTCTTTTTGTTGAACGTGTATATTTTACCATCCTCGGCATTTTATTCTATTTTTTATCTGTTTATTTATTTTTTTTATTCATCTTCGTTCACCGACCTTCGTCCGTATTGATCAATGTGTTAAGAATTGCGCATACATTTGCGAAGAGGTCAGTTTCGCTCTTTTCGTGCGTGGAATAGCTTTTTTTTTTTTATTTTTTTTTTTCTCGTGTCTTTTCACATATTTTTTCGTTTTGTACGTGTTCCACGTGCTCAGATCGTATTGAAGAAAGAGAAACTGATGTATTATATGCCTGCTTGAAAGTCCATTCCTATTATTGGAGTTTTCTCTTCTTTGCTCGCGATATAGTCGCGTCGTGTGAGAATTCAACGAACTGCGCGGCGGGCGCCGCGTGCTTGCATTAGAGGCCGGTTCCTAACCTCAAAATGGAAGCGTATAAAGACGGCAAACTAGACTCACTTGTACCTATATACGTATGTATATCGTACATATACATGCATTTGTATATACCCTATCAAAGTTCTCTGCCTGCGTCTTATATATTATATTACGTATGTATACGGTATACGAAATGAAACTTTTGGCGAGGCTTCTCTTGCGCAACTATATGTATATACCATATACACATACACATGTACATACTATGTGCGACTAAGCAGAACTCACTTGGGAAAGTTAAGAAAAGACGGAGAAAGAGGGAAAGAGAGAGAGCCAAGCAAAGTTGAAGTATCAGGTACATATACCCTTTAGGGTGAAGTCAAACGCAAACGAGCTTCTCTAACAATCTAACGGTTAGTATAATCTAATAGGTCTGTACTGCGTGAGAAAGAGGTATACACGGTAAACTTTTTCCTACAGCCTCACTGTAGCTTCACAGCGCACGGCGGTACGAAAGGAAACCTTCGCAATGCGAGATTGTTTGTCAGAATGATCCATATCAGAAAGACAAAAAATTTTTTTTCTCGGGGCACATGGGAAAAACTTCACATTTGGTGCGCACATGACGCTCTCCAAATTTCATAAAAAAAAATAATAAGGTCAGAGGTCGCTCAATCACGTTGTTCATGATTGAAACGTTATATATTTTCTTTGGCGATAATTTTCGTGTATATTGCCATGTAGAGGCGGTAATTTGGGAAATTTTTTAGAACTGTTCTCTGAGACTTTCATAATTATATCTCCGAGCATACCTCACCAGATTTGCGGTCTTTGCGTTCTCAAACGAAATGCTTGTAACATTAACATTCCAAGTGCCTAGAATTATTTATTTTCGTTTTTCATTTGGTACGCCGAAAATGTGATCAGAAATATCCAAAGTCCATGTAAAATTTACAGAGAGATGAGAGTTGTGACTTGAAAACGTAGCGTAATTATCCGATATGGCTAAATAGAAATGAAAAGAAAAGAGAGACAAATTCGTTTACAAACTTAATTACAAAATATTGGAACGTTGCTAAGGGGATTAAAATACGTGCGCTGATCCTGCGGGGGTACAACTTCAAGACCCACGAATTTGATTAAACGCCAAAGTATAAGGCATTGGTATCAGAGACGCCGAACACAGAATACTGCAATAGCGACTTTAATAATCATTCAAATTGATCGGCTACCTGGTATTGTATCGCGATAAAAACAAATGAGCGACGTGAAAGTGCTGCTAATGATCGACGAATAATTAATTCACCCGTATTGACTATTCATGCCGTCTATAAAAAAAAAAGTCATTTAGTTTCTTCCATTTCGAAAACTACATCACCGGCTGTAAAAATAAAAAATGCAAAACTCGGAGAAAAATGGGGAGGAATAATACGTACTTTATAAAATGGAAGAAGTCGATGGAAAACACCAGAATAATACTTGCATTCCGAATCATTTTTTCACCAAAACCGAATCAAAAATTAATTCGATGAGGTCGTAGGTAATTCCGCTTTCGGAGTATTCCGAGGAAAAAAAAAAACACCCTAGCAAAATTTGGTGAAAATCATTTCCGCCCTCTATATAATTTTAATTATCATATCTTCTCTTCTTTTGACTTTAATTTTCTTTTTCTCACTTATTATAACCCAAGGTACACGCAGGGAAGGGTTAGAAGAAAAAGTGCGGAAGGGACGCCCGGAAATACCGATAGCAATATCCGCAGTAAAACGGCACCCCTTGCCGTTGTTACTGTTGCTGCGCTGGAACGGTACACACATAAGCTGTTTTCATTCGCGCTACGGGCACCACCGTATAGGTAGAGCTTTACACATACCGTACGTGTAACATTATATATTTCGTGTGTACATAAATACCTATATAAATAGGCAGACGCACGTGTACGAAAAACTCCTGAACCTCTAGCTGAATCCGAACGTTCACCTGACCTTCGCGTAATCCTCGGTGCAGGCAACCCTATATCCTTTGAATAATAATAATGTGAAAAGTATGAAATTTTATATAAAAGGGAATTCTGCGAAGTATTATCGCTGTGTGTGTGTGTGTGTGTGTGTTACGCCCGTATATTATGAACGTGGGGGAAAAAATTAATCGATTAAAAATTATGTATGATGGGAGGTGATGAATTTTTTTCTGCATATAATTGCAACAATCATTATCAATAATCGTCATACGTCAGAAATTAGCGCGGATGTACTGCAAATGGCAGATCTCGTGCGGGATGTTTCCATGCACGCAAGTAGGGAAGATAGAGAGTTGAGTAGGTATAATAGCGCCCCTATCACCCTGCAAAAGTAGGAGTATAGGCACCAGTAGCACCGGCATCACGCCGTTTGATCCGAATGTGATTACTCGTCAGTAACGCCCCGTTTCCCACGTGTCACGAGCATCGCCCCAAGTGTAACTCTCCGTCCCTTTGACGATGCACGGGGTGCCGTTGGAGGATACAAGGACAGCTGTACCGCTGGATAATTCAGTGTTAATTGCGCCGCGCTCTCGTTGGATAAACGAGAGAGAGGGAAAGAAAAGGAACGAAAAAAAAAGAAAGAAAAAATACGTACATAATTTTTGCCTAATTAGGAGAGTGCCTTCTTTTGTTTCGGAATTCACTTATTAACGCTTGTTATCACGATCCTTTGGGTTCGCTCAAAGCGTCTGGTACACACTCAGGTATAACATGCGTGTATGTATACTACAGTGTAAAACATTGAAATTTTCTACGAATTGCGATTTTGAAAATTTAGGATTCGAAATAATCACTGATGATAAAACAAACTCGGTGGCATATACATATATGTATATACATACAATATACATACAGGTAAAACGTATTTGAATTGGCCCAACGGCACGAAATTTTTTTAATGAAAAATTCCTCGTGATTTAAAACAGGTTTTTGCAAGGTGAAATTGTATCGAATCCCCGAATAAAGGCTATTCCAACAAAAGCGAATCAATTTCCCATACAATATAAAGCTTTTATGTATATATTAATTAGCATTCGCTGCACGCAGTAACGCTCCAAGTTACTTTATGTTTTACATATATGTATATATATATATGTATATATATTAGATATTATTTGTATGTGTATACTAAACACGTACTTACATATATATACATCAATATATGTCACAAGCTGCAGCTAACATTTACTGCCGCAGCAGAATCTGACTAGATTATACACGGATTGTGCGCATTGTGTAAACTGCAGTACGCACAAAGGGCGGAGTACCAACTACTGCAAATGTAGGTATATGTATAGCACATAACCTATGGGTATGCAGGTTGGGTTGGATGGGTATATCAACCCTCTAGGGATCGAATACTTTGCTACACAAGCCAGGATTATTACCGCACATCGGGATGTACTATATTGACATATCTACAAGTACGTATGTACATATGTAGCTACATGCATCCATATAAACTACTGCGCTAGACACTGTACGGCGTAGGTACAAACAATAATTCTCGATTCTCCAAGAGTGATTAATACCGTCGAGGTAACCAGTCATTTCCTTTGAAACTGCCGGCGCATCTGACGACAAATAGAGAGAGAGAGAGAGAGAAGAAACATCATGACGAAAAAAAGCGTTAAAAAGAATACTCAAAAACTAGACAATCGAATAAAAAAATATCAGAAATCACGATCGGCTACTTATGTATTGAACAAATCGTATCGAATTATCGGGGGAGTCGAGGATCAGATGCAGCTCTAATTGGTATATATGGAATGCCCATCTATGTACACCTGTTCAGGTTGATTCTGAATCGCTCCGTGGCTAAGCGCGCGTTTGGACAACTTTTTCGTGTAGCTGGGCCGGCCACGAAAAGTTGTCCAAGCGAGTTTGGCCGCGAAGCGATTCACAATCAACCTAACCGGGCGTACGTACGCATACACTATACATGCATGTATTTACATACATAATACGCATATGTTATACGTATATGTAACCAAAAAGTGAATCCACGGATCAGTTAAACGATGCAAAAAATAAACTTGTGTAATATATTCGTATCAAATATAGGTTATGTAATACCTATGTATAACGTAATGTACACATGGGTGAATTGTGCACATGTCCTGTACGTACGCGTACATTATTCGTAAACGGGTTACTTGGCTCGTCCAGCTGTGTCCTCGCCCCGTGAGTTGTTTGTTCGTAGTTAGCTGAAAAGTTAAACCATTCGAAAGCCGGGCACGGGTTATACATGTAACTTCGTAACGCAATGGACGTACTTTTTAATCACCACGCGCGTGCATACGCAACGTCAACCTATTTCCGCATGTGCGTTTGAAACGTTCATTCACGTTAATTTCATTTTACGTCTACTTTATTCTTTGTTTTATCTTTATTTTTCATTCAATTTTAATTTTAATTTTTTCTTTTACGGATTTTGATTGATCGAATACGCCATCAATCGTTAGAAATTTGACGTTTCCAGTCGAGTTTTGGAACAAATTTGAAATTTGAAAATGAATGAGCCAAATTTTCGGCATCACGGTCCGACTTTAACCCTTATAATTGTCTGCTTGAAAAAATACCGCACTTTTCGAATAATTTTTAGATCATATTAAAAAAAAATTTCATCTTTTCACGATCCTGTTGCAGATTAATTCAACGGGATGGCCTCTAGGAGCTGAGTTATGCGATATGTGGACCTGTAGCGACGTCCTATGCTGTACAGCGTCTATTTTACATCTAGTTGCTATCGCGGTCGACCGATATTGGGCGGTTACCGATCTCAATTACATTCAGGTGAGAAAATCCTACATCATAAATGGGGGAAAATGAACAGGAAAATATCCCCTTTTTTTATTTTTCATATTATGAATAACGCATGTAATACCAAACGGTGTTCAGTCAGTGTTAAGAAAATATTGTACTTTTGATCATTGCTGCCAGTTTGATGATTTCCCAAAACATCTAAAACACGATTTTCCTAATTTTTGTCGTTTCATTTCATATTACTCAATGAAAATTTTTAAGTTTAATGGCAAGGGCTTTAGCCGAGTCGGTTTGGCACGGAATGCCCCATGTATATGATTGGCGAATATTGTTTTCATTTTCATTTTTTTTTCTTTTCCAATTCCAGGCTAGAAATCCCAGGAGGATTGGGATGCTCGTTGTCGCCGTTTGGGTTGTGTCGTTGGGCGTTTCTTTGGCGCCGCAACTTGGATGGAAAGATCCTGGATACCTGGATCGAATCGCCGACGGCAAATGTCTCGTTTCACAAGACGCTGCGTATCAGGTATAAGTTTTTCTTTTTGAGATATTTTACCGAATATACAAAGGTATCTGAATTTGTTTATCCACTTTGGTGTTCCAAGAAATAAATAAATAAATGAATAAACAAATAAAGAGCACCTATATAGAAACCCAAGAAGAAAAAGAAAGAACAAGCAAACAATCCGGTGTATTATCGAATCTCCTGATTCACCGAACACACATGTACCTTTGAAATTTCACTAAAAACCAAACTTTATCTCGAAAAATCCTGCGTGATTTTACAATGGAGTGGTCTAGTTTTCCCCGGGGATCCAAATTTTTCAAGTCCCTCCCCCTGAGATTCCTCCATTCGGAAATTTTTTTTTACCATCTTCTCTCTTTGCGAATCTTGAGCCTGATTGAACTACTTTAATCCGCCCCCATACTGCTTGAAATTCAACATCAGTTGGAGCTCGAAAAAAAAAGTTCTGCAACTGAGTAGTCGGGTTATACTTTCGGAAGAGCGATGGTTCTGTTTTATAGATGAATGAAAATTTCGATTTCTTTGAGTGACCTTTGAATCTCAGTATTCCGCGTTCCAAATTCCAACCATCATACCTTCGAAACTGCATCACACGAAAGAAGCGGCTGTCATAAAGGAAAGTGAGACAAAAAAAATCAAAATTCAGAATATTTAATAGAAAAAAAAGAAAAAGAGTAAAGATTTGTCGTAGCCCTTAGTAACTAGGTATCTCTGAATATTTCGTTTTTTTTTGTTCTTCTTTTTTTCTCACTCGTATAATTTAACGTGAAATTAGCGAAAATTTTTCCGACAATATTTGATGAGAAAGAACGAAGCTCGAGATATTGTCACTCCTGGTTTACCCTATAAACCCATGGAACACATGAAATGTAAAACGACGCTATGCGTCGATGTTGATCGTATCGTATGAATTTCGCACGTTACACGTATAGGTATATACGGTATACGCATAGGCTGCAGCTGTTCGTATCGGGCGCGGCTCGGCTCTGCGGCCAAGGTCCATTCTCCCCATTAATCCTCTTGTCGAATTTCTCTAGGTATTGATCTCCTGATCGATATATATATATATACACACCATTCACCCGCTCGAACTGCTGCTGTGAGAATTGCGATAGGTAATAAATATACCACGCGACCTGCAGATATACTTACATACGTGTACCCATATATATCTGTATGCCCGCGTATAGGGATATGATAAAATACGCTCGCGACGACATACGTATACCCATGGAATCCCAACTTTATTATCCCCAATAAATCACGTATCGAATGATCCCAACATTATCTCAAGCAATTTTTTAATTGAGAAAACCGTATACACGTATCGCTTCCATTAATTTGTTATCAGATATTCGCAACTTGTGCTACGTTCTACGTGCCTCTTCTTGTCATTTTATTTCTATACTGGAGGATATTTCAAGCCGCAAGAAGAAGGATCAGAAAAAGACCAGGAACTGCTCTTCAACCACCCAGAGAACGACGAGGAATTTTGAGGCTCGTTACAAAAAGGTGAGCCCTTGCAAACTCAATTTTTCTTTTCTTTTATATTCTTTTTTCTCTGACACTTTCGTTCGAATGATAACGCTATTACGGAAGGTGAAAACAGCAGTTCTTCGATACAAATTGATACAAGTTCAAAAAAATGGAGTGCCAAAAAATTCATTCACTTAGACTCTTCAAATGTTGCATTTGACCGAAAAAGCTTGGAAAAGCCCAACGTGACGAAAGAAACTATACGGACTAAGTCAAAATAGACTTGTGAAAAATTAATCAAGTTGAACCGATTTCAAGCAAGAATGTTCACTATTCACTTACTTTCAAATGGGATTAGTCTAATGGATGGCTGCACGTAGCTGACGTGTACGAAGTCATCGTCTTCTTCGTCCTCGTTGTTTTGCATTTTTTATTTAAGATACGAAATAATTAATCTGCTGAGTTTGTAGGGATGGAGTAAAAATTCTCAAATTGCCAGGACAGTTCTCATTAGTCCTGCATGATGCATAAATTGCGTCTTGGCGTTAGCAAAAGCTCTGCCGAAAAAGCTAAGCTAGTTGTCAGTCGGGTTTTTTGAGTAACCATTTTCAATGGAATGAACAAAAAAATGTCAACATTATTTCCAATTACGACGAATGAAGGGGGAATCTTTTTCAAAGTTTCTACGCGTCCACCTTTTTGAAGCCAGAAATAGTGGGGGCAACGGTAGCTCGTAGATGAATCGTAGCCGGGCATCATAATTTTCGGTACTACCTAATTTCATTAGATGGGAAAATTATTTGGATTTTCTTCACTCCGCTCTACGATAAATATTATTCAACGTCGGATTAATCCGGAGTTTGGTTAAACAAAAGGAGCGAAATGAGAAGGGAACAAAGAAAAGAGAGAAGGAAGGAGAAAGAGAACTAAAAACGCGTTGCTTTAGGCCGAGAGAGGAGTCGACAACGGCGTTCACCATAACCCGATCAACCCCCGATCATTCCTCAGCGTCTCCCGAGAAGACGTCATCTTACAACGGTGCAAATCCCCCAACAACGCCAGCAGCAGCAACAGCAGCGGCGGCGGCGGTATCACCCCAGCCACCCCCTGCACCATCTGCGGTCTCCTCATCCGGTTCGAGAAAAACAAGAGAAACCATCGAAGCAAAGAGGGAACGTAAGGCGGCTAAAACGTTAGCGATTATAACCGGCGCCTTCGTGGCGTGTTGGTTGCCATTTTTTTTGGTCACCCTACTTCAGGCACTTTGCGAACCTTGCGCACCACCGGATTTAGTGGCAAGCGTTTTCCTATGGCTCGGATACTTCAACAGCACTTTAAATCCACTGATCTACACGATATTCTCACCGGAATTTAGGCAAGCCTTCAAAAGGATGCTATGTGGTACTCGGGGGGCTCGTGGCTGACACTGGGTTTAACTGCCATAGGGGGTCTTCTCGAGAACGTCCTTCTAATATCGAAAAGGACGACGGTGAGATGGAAACAAGGATCAAGGGTTCCGGATTTTATTTCATTTTTTCACAATCTTCACATTATTCGTCACATGCACTCTGCTTCGGTCTATATTTGTATCTGGTTAGATAATTAATTAAAAGATCTGATTGTACGTAGGATCCCTCGAAAAATCTCCATAATTTCACGTATTCCAAAATTTTTCTCTTCAAATTTTTCGTACAAACATAATTATCTCCGGATCTATAATTGTACTGCAGTTACATCCAGCGGATAAAAGAGAAAACTAACTCTTTCTTAATCTTCGATAATCCATTCCTTATTTTCCAAAACCCCTAGGCGGTTATAGCATATATGGATATGTATAGAATCTTCAGAAAATCCAAACATAGAAAATATAATAAAAAAAGTTAGAGAAATGAGACGTGAGGAGTGTGTTTCGTGTCTTAGAAAAAGATACGTTCGTGACCGTTGAGAAATAAGACAATGATAAAAGGAATGAGACAAACAAACAAAAATAAAAAAAAAGATGAAATAAAATAAAATGAATAAATAAACCAAAGCAGTAAACTTTAGATGTACATATATTTGTGAAACTGGATGTTCGAGAAATACACAGGTAATGCCTGATTTAACCAATCAGTGTCGTATTGATGGAATACGCGTTCCCAAGACGCAAAGACTCTCTTCGGTAATTTAATTTACACGTGGGAGGTATAAGAGAAAATATATAGATGTATACAGGCTGAATCACCAGAGGTGTCCGAATAGGCGGAGACTAAACGACGTCATGTGAGCGTGACAACGGATACGATAGCCGGTATATCGTGTTGCTATTTTCATCTGTGGATTCTTTCGCTGTTCATTGGCTACAGAGGCGGGGCATGACGTCGATTAGTCTCCACCTATTCGGACACCTCTGGTCACTCGCCCTGTATAATACAGTACGATTCTCCCCAAGTTGAAACTTCTGAAGAGAATTCAGTATATTTGTATATATCTATACGGTTTACCATGAGCGAAAATTCTCGTCCCTTCTATAGATGCATACATACAACTAATTTCTCGATGTATGACAACGGTGTTTTTTTCTTTCCAATTATCTTCCGTAAGTGATCAATTTTTTTTTTCAATTTAGGTGAAATCGTGAAACTTTGATACAAGTGAAAAAACTTGAATGATATTAGTGTACGTACATCGGCTGACTTTTCATTTTCCAATCGATCCGGGAGCGACATATATTTTTCGTTCACATCCAATTAGATCTGTGTGTTCAGACTTTTAAATCGGATCTACAAGGATTTGAAATTCAAGCATTTCGTCAGGTCTAATTAAATCTACTGCGATCTGTAATATCGGATCATTTTTAATTCAATTCGTAGATCCCCCTGTGTATATCGCACCTCTTTGAACTGAACTGTGCGTTGGACTAGAAATTATACGGTAACTGAGAAAAAAAATATTAAATTACATTAAATAAAATATCAAAAGTAATCGTATTAGAGTTTTTTTTTTTTCATAATAGATTAATAAATTAACAACATTAATAACATTAATAATAGTAATAATAATAGTAATATTAATAATTAACGATAATAATGATTTCAACGCTTGAAATGTGTCTTTATGAACTCGAACGTATATTAGAAAGAAAAAAAAAACGATCTATTCTTCGTAGAATCGTGAATGATTAAAAATATTAGCTGATTAGATGGAAAGTAAGATTTTACAAAAAATTGATACTTTCTTTCCCGCGGTTTTCAATTGATTTTTTAATTATTTATTCATTCATTTTTCTTCCTTATTAAAATCATATAAATTTTCAAACGAAAACTGCGCGATGATGAGTGCAGTTTTTTAAAAATACGAATTTTCTTTCTAAACCTTTATCCTTCATAGAGTAATTATATTAATGAGGATAAAACTAATAATAATAATAATAGTAATAATAATTGTCAGAATTATACGATTGTTTTTTACCAAGAGATGTACTATATATTGTACATATGTGTATCATATTTAAATGCAACGTTGAAGCTTACCATTAATAAAGTTGAATAAAGAGAGTAAAAAAATTAAAAAATAAAGTTCAGCTTTAAAGCACACAAATATAAATCTATATCCATATCTATTGTAAGTAGATGATTCAGAGTATATATTATATAACCTATTTACTCATAAAAATAGAAGTTTATGTATATTACACATATATATGCGTATATACTTGAATAAATATCGTTAAAACTCTCAAACTATAAATTCCACACAACAACGATATGAGCGGGTAGTTAAATATATAAAATATTTCAACTGCAGCAAACAAATTTATTTCTCAACAAAAAAACTGAACAAAACAGAAAAAGCAGAAAAAAAAATCAACAATCGACAAATTAAAAAGTATACCTAGAGTATATAATTGTAGTTAGGAGTAGGGGGAAAAAACTTCACCATAGAAGAGAAAAAAAAATAATCAAAACAAAAAAACAAAAAAAGTCTTCGGAAAAGACAAAAGATTTCAGATGTTCATTACCATCAAAATTAATTATAGTAATTAGTTATAATGATGATGTATAATATACATAAATGTTCATAGAATAGAAGAAATAAATTTGGTGTACGTACGTGCATAGGTATACGTAGTATATATATGATACAAAAATGGAGAAAACAAAAGTTGAGGAAGGAAATGTGAGAGAAAAAAAAAAATCAGACTGATAAAATCGTTATTGATCGTTTACATTAATCGATTAATTAGCGGATGCAGCCTGAGTGAGCAAACAATTTTTTGATATTGTTATTCCTTTTATTGTTATTATTATTTTCGAATTATGCTCTTGTGATATTTACAGAAATTAATTAACATTCGATTTCTATGTCTACCCACCACTTGAGCCCCAGAGGTGGTTGGCAGGAATAAATAATACAGCGAATGTCGGATGCGTATACGATTTCATTTAAAAATATCCCATTTCGATTTTCAGGTTATATCCAATTGTCTCTAACTGTTTCTATTATTATTATTATTATTATCACTATTGTTGTTGTTATTTTTTGTCGTTCAGCGAGTGAATGAGTGTGCCTAATTCGTTGTTCACGATAGCATGTATAATCCGTTTTGCACAAGCTTGGAAAAAGAAATAAAAAATAAAAATAACATTATCATCATCATAATCATCATCCATTATTGTTATTATTATTAATTTGCAATGGGTCCAATATATTAAACTACTATCAGTTTTTTATATGAACGAGGAAAAAAAGAATCACAGCTTAATGTACGTTATACAATGATATACGTATCGCGTGCAGACTGACGCCAGAAGATCGATAGACCCCATTATTCAACATAATTCGGCAGAAGAGCAGATAGAAAAAAAAAATTGTCGAATCGGAGTTATAGTGGAACGTGTTTCGAGAGTGAATTTTTTCAAAACGAGTTGATTTCAATGCTCTCTTTTTTTTCATACACCTCTCACTTCGGCATTAAAATCGCGTTTGTGACGCTTACGACTTTCTGGCATTAGTCACGCGATACACCTAAGCACATGTACGGTATGTTATTAATATAGTGTGGTATAATATGTGAGTTATAAATTCAGTGTACAAAAATCGTATAAATTTGATTTCGCTTTTAGCAAAAAATAAAAAAATTACGTCGTACAGTATGCCTGAATTGATCATAGTTTGAGAAAGAATGATATATATAGATTAGAAATGTTAAAAAGTGGAATTAGGGACGTTATAGCTACATACGATGTACACAAATAGTATATAACCCACCACATATTTAAAATTGCTACGCGTGGTGGTGATTATACACATATTCGGGAATACGGGGTGGCATTTTTGCAGCGCGTTAAATTATATTATAAGTTTAGGTGCCAATTACAATTACCAACTCTACGAATATAATCATATTGATATTACGTGTGTGTATAATATTAAAATAATTGAAAAGAAACACAAAAAAAAAAAAATTATTAATTCACTTAATGAATAGGTAATCGAAAAACCGTATAATAATAATGATAATAATAATATATAAATGTAAGCACATGTCACACCATAAATAGATGTAATGATGGAAAAGCGAAAAAAAAATTATTTTGAATTATTATCATGTAATTAAAAGTAATAAGTGGAATAGAAGAAAAAAAACAGATATATATCTACTACATAAGTATATACGTTAAATATGATGTAACATAAATATAATCTATCAGTACTGAGTGTGAAAGAATTGTGAAGTAATGAATATATAATTATACATGATATATAATCAGGCGTGATTTGAATTTTATGCTGCGCACGATCTGTACTACGCGTTATCGGCTATCCTTATATGTTAATATAAATAACAAATTATACCTATCCATAGACATGTATATAATAACACGGATATATACAATACATAAACCACGTTGAAAATAATGTTGCGATAACTGTACGTCGTGAAATTTTAAATATATCTCCTATATATGTATATATACGTATATGTATAATTAATATTGCGTAATCGAGACCATAAATAATATAAATAATATACATATTAATATACACCTGTAATATATATCAATCGCGCTGTATTATTAATTAATCAATTAATTAATTATCATATTATATATTATACATGCAGCATATATATACATACACTACATGCATCATTGTAATGCGCGATGTATCGTTGAGTTTTAATAAACGATTAAATGAAACCAAATACGTCAATGATAATAATAACGACAATAACGACGTACATGCGTACGCCAATTTTCCCCGATTAGCCAGAAATCATCCCGTAAAGCGTAATTGACCTCTTTTTTATTTTTTTGCTTCAATTATTGCAGTGCCTACTTGATTTGCGCATTCCCACTTCACGTGTATTATACCCGCCTATTTCAATGCAGATAGTTCACATGCAGATAGCGAGCCTACATGAAATATCGAACGATCGCTTCGTTAGAATCGACCTAGTATCCCTATAATTTTTATTTTTATTGGTACAAATTTTGGTGTTGCGGCTATCGAAAAAAATAAAAAAAACGAAAGAAATTCACTCCAACTTTCGGTGCGATATCGTTATTTTGATATCTACTCGTCAATCGGAATCGGTCAAAACCAACGCGATAGCCATTAAGATAACCACCAGCATCGATTACTCGTTATATACTATACTTATGCCTCCGTATAAGTAGGTATACATAAATATATGTTTCCATGTATGTTCACCGTATCATGAACCCGAAATTCTTAAAATATGAACGAGTCGATTTTCCCAGGGGAAAATTTGAAGAGAGGTCTTCCTAAACTAACTTATCTGTACGTATATACACGTAACAGTCGGGGCGAATATATTTCGCAATGGGTATAAAGAATTATGTTTATTCAATTCAACGTTTCATTCTTTTTGCATTCTTTTCCTTCTTTTTTGTGTTAGGGGTGAGAAAAAAAGAATTGAAAGATAAAAATTATCGTCGTCACGCTTCGATACGGAATAAACCACACACATCCGTATGGGTTAGGTACCTAACCTCACCTACAGCTGGTCGCATAAAAGCAGGACGTAAAAAGCGAAAATCGAACAAACATATTATTATACCACATATAGATACGTAAGAACGAAAGAATGGTTCTGCGATTATAAAATAATAACTGCCATTCGTTTTCAATCAGGAGGGCAAACAATAGTCAATCCAAAATCGAATGATGTGTGTATAGGTATATACACGTGCGTATAAATCCCGTAAACGAATCAGGTATATAAAGGTACCATATACGTACGAGAAAATCAATTCATTTTTACCTTTTATCAACGAATTTCGTCCCTCAGATTTATAGTTATGTATAAAAGGTGGGTTAAGTCAAACCGGCAAATATTTTTTTAGTTCGTTTTTTATTTCTAGTATACGTGGATAAAAGTTGGCCGCGTGATAGAACGTATGTTGTAGTATTTTTTTCTGTTTTTTTTTTTGCTCTTATTTTGGTCACCATGTTGTATACGCGCACAATATCAATCCACGTATACCCAATTTTTTTTGCAGTTATTATCTATATTTTATCCATGAGGATGACACCGGGACGAGTTGCACGGATAACAAGAGAAAGGCGTTATTGGGAACTTCCCACAACCCTTTCAATTTTTATGTATTATATATTATATGTATATAATACATATATGTATATACTTTCGTTTCGTTTTGGTTTTTGTTTTTGGTTTTAGTTGAGTATATAAACGCGGAGGTCGAGTCCTCGTGCACCGAACCCGCAGTACATGGAACAACGACGCTTGAGCGAACGTGGACTAAGATTAAATGCCCTCATGCCAGGTCCGTTTTCGCATTTCATTTGTTTTATTTCATGAAAATGCTCTCTCTGTAGTCTCCGCGGGAATCTCGCTATTCTTCTCTCCCTATCTTCCTCTTGTGCGTGATTTAATTCCCCTTTCGTTTATCATTCAACCTATATATATTTGTATATATATGTATTATATGTCTGTACTAGTGTCTGTAAATATTACGTGGAGATACATAGATAGAAATTCGAGTGGAGATTATAATGCCAACTTCACGGAGCTACTTTATTTTATGTATATGTACGGAAATTAATATCCTATGAATCGCGACGCCCATTTTATAAATTCAAGAACGAAAACGGCTTTTGCAGGAACGTTACAGTGTGATATCCGGTGCCAAGTTTATACATTATACTACGTCGTAACGGTAACTGAGGAACAGAAGGGCGTAAGCCACAAAAAACGCGGATATTGCCAGAGGGGCGTCGTTTCTTCCAACAAGTGACCAGATTCAAGAGCACGCGGTTATTACCGCCGTAATTCTTCCAATTGGATGTGCAGTTCAAAAAATTCCATATTTTTCCGCAGACCGTTCGAAATATGTTTCAGGAGTACATATGCCCTTCTGTCTACAAATTTTCGAAGAATGTCTTGTTCAATATTTTTTGAAATTTCCTTCGAAAAATTTATAAACAAAAAAAAGTTCTGCACGGATGTACGAAAAGAGATACGTAAGAGGGAGTAGATACCAAGAATCATGACGTCATTTGTAAACTATCTTGCTTTTAAAAACTTCATTTCCTATTTTCCGCTCCCCATTGTTGCATCTGCACGAGCCAATAACGTGCGATGTTTTATACATATAGATTTTCCGCGAGAAAACTTTTGACGTCGTATTAGCCTTCCAACAAAACTTTTAACCCCGCTTGTGCGGAGAATATATAGGCAAGTTATTTGCGAATTTCTTCCTACGAATTTTTTCTCCGTCCTCATTTTCGTTTTTTTTCTTCCTCTCTCTCACTTATTTTCACGGGTTTTGTGTGTCACGAAAATTGAACTGCGAAGAAGTTATACCCGATGAGTAGCTATGAATAAATACATTACTATAGGGTAGCGTCAATGTCATTTTCCAGTTTACTTATTTTCCAAGTTTTTCGGCCTATCGAAACACGTCGAGAAAGGTAAAAATTTGTTATTTCCTCAACGAAAAAAATTCCCCAATAATTAATTACGTAAAATCGTGTTTGAATTCTAAATAATATAAATCGGATATAAAATTTCCGGGTTTTTGTTTGACTTTAAAAAAATTTCCATCCACATTCATACTCTGTGAGGAAATGGAAATTAGAATGCTAACTACATACCCATCGATATATATTTTGTTTTATGCCAATATCCATTCAATTCTCAATTCAATAAATTCTCATTCAGATATATTTTACGAGTTTGAAGCTAAATAATGAAATTTTCCGACTGTACTTTACAAGTATATTCGAACCAGATGCTCTCAGCATAACGTATGCGAATATCATTCTACGTAGAGGAACGAGTTCTTCGATAATCATTTTTACACTTTTACGATTTTTCGCGCCAATTTTTTTTACCTTTAATCAAATTTCTCCTACATTTCGTGCTCTTAACTATTAAATATTTTTCACTCTGTTTAATAATCTTTTTTGTGGTCATTAGTGATGTTTTTCCGCCAAGCCAGGTCCTGGTCCTCAGGATATATCCTTTCTCTTAGAATTTAAGACTGAAATCGTAAACCTTTTATCTAAGAAGATCCTCCTTATATATATGTACATACATAGTAAACGTATATAGATATAAAATGAGGTGCGTGTTCAAGTCAAGCGATCCTCTTCGAAATCCTAGGGGGACGTATAAAGGGCCGATCGGCTGAGCACGCGTCCAGTTCAGCAGGACTCTCAAAGTGTTCACGAGCATTAAACGTTTCTGCTTGCTCCTGCTGCTTATACTGCTGGTGCAGGCGCGTCGGGTAAAGAACCGTCCTAAGTAAACAAGGTTTGACTTTCAAGATCAGCCCTAAAATCTCCTGATTTTTTTTTTCATTCTCACCGTTTATTTATTTTTTTCTTTTTCGTTTTTCATTTTTTGCCAAGTCTGCAACAGATTACCGCCGGCTTTCGACGCGTTCAAATTCTTCGCGGCGATTAAAAAGAAGGTGAAAAGGAAAGGTAAAAAACGTATGTAACAAAATGAAAAGTGAGAAGAAAAGATTAACAAGCTTCGTTGTTTTTTTTTTATTTCATTTTTTTGTTTTTTTTTTTACCGTTCGTGAGGTTAAGGTGCGGATATTACACAATTTGTAGGTACATGCGTAGTACCTATGTGTACATGTATGTAGATCAAAGAAATTAACCCTGTAATTACAGGGTTGTGTATATACCTAAAGATTTATTGCTTCTCTCCGAAAATGCGGGGTAACCGTTAATACACGACCATTTTTTTTTTGGTTCATTTTTCTTTTCCTCTCCCTTTCTTATGTGCAGCCCCGAATAACCTGTGCTTATCTCACACTAGCCAGGCGTGATTCTGGACACGCACAAAATGTGTTGAATAATTACCCCTTTTATACATAGATGTAGTACCTATATGTATATATATTATACACAATATTTAAACGTATATTTTCTATCTTCTCGAAAAAATTTTGTAGTTGAAATTATATACATATATTTTATCATGACATAATTTCATCTAGCCATTTGATGAAAAATGAAAAAGCAAAAAAAAAAAAACAAACAAAAAGACAATTCTCAAAGATGAAAGAAGAGGAACGAAAGTTGAAAGATTCGGGAAAAAAACTTCCGCGAAAAAGACTGCTTTTATGTATGATTGCACACGATGGATCATTGCGATTGAACAGTTATGTTATCACGAATAAAGTATTCAGTAGGTGTGTATGTACGCATTATAAAAATCATAAAATCTTTATTAATCCGAGCTTTTTACAGAGATCAGAAAATACAAGGGAACGGAATAATTTCAATATATAAACTTGTCTGTAGAGGCGGAAAAGGATCTGAAAATCCCGGAGGAAAATAATGAGAAGTATCTACTGTACAATACATAGGTATTATGTCGAGTACTATATCGAGTAGCTAATACCGTTAGAAGACTTTTTCTGGTTTCTTTTGAGTAAAATTGCTGCTCTTTCTTATGATCTTACGTTATGTTGTACTCCTTTATACATTCTGCATCGAGAAGGTCGCCCCATTCACTTTTTCTTTGTACTTTATACCGTGCCGTGATAATTGAATGTAATATGTTATATAACATGTTAGCTGCGTCTGACAG
This sequence comes from Athalia circularis, assembly GCA_963978495.1. Lineage (NCBI taxonomy): Eukaryota > Metazoa > Arthropoda > Insecta > Hymenoptera > Athaliidae > Athalia > Athalia circularis. Next base: position 11,751,145 of record OZ021700.1, on the reverse strand, counting down.
CCATCCCGCTCGATCGTCGTGCACACTTCAGGAAGCAATTTAGGCTAGATATTACAAAAACAGCAAAGAGTAATGGCGATCGACTACACACAGGGTATAATATGAGTCTTTTGAATGTGCCTACATAAACAATATTGAAACATTTTATGATAAAAAAAAAACTAACCTACAAAAAAGGGTGGAAGAGAAGATCGCGTGAGGATGTATGTTATAACTAGATTATGAGGAAAATTGAATAAATCTGTCTTGTCGGAAAAACAAAAATTACAGAGTAGAATTTTATAACTCGTCCACCTTATGAAAGATATCGAAGAGCGCGGGATGTCTGAAATAAAGGACGAGGGAAAACCCCGTCAGGGCAACTACGGGGGAATATAAAATAGAAGAATGTTGGAATCACGGTATGTAGACTACACAGTGTAGTACGATGGGCACAAAGATACGAAATGCAGTGGACGGAGAAAATACGGTACGAAGCTAGACGGTCTAAATCAAATAGTGAAAAGACCAGAAAAATACGGAAGCGGAGAAAAAGAGAGAGGAGGTAAAAGAAGACGAGAAAAATGTCTGGATGCAGTAAAAGGATCAAAGCTGACAGGAATGTAGGTATACCGTAAGAGAATAAATGGAAGAATTCCGATAAATTACTCACAGTGTTGTCCGCGGCGCAGAAGGAAAAAATCGAAGTGGCGTCAGAACTCGGCGAAGGAAACTATTAATTATAATAGGTAGAAGGTCAAATGAACGAACGAAAACGCAAAGCAAGAGTCAATTTTGGGGGGAGATACGCAAGATCTGAAAATTACCAAAATTCAAATACGTAAATAATAAAATAAGAATTGCACATATCCGCGTGCAATTTCTTTTGTTTTTTTTCTGTTCGATCCAAGAGTAATATAACGAGATGTTCGAAAGCTAATTTGATAGGTTTGTGCAATCCCATGTATTTTTTTTCAACTTCTTCAAAAGCAAATACCGCGGTATTATTTCATACCATAGAATTATACAATAGCGTACTTTTTGTACGTATATAGTCGAGAGATATACTCTATGTGTTCATTTCATCAGCGTCTGGACATTAATTTTTGATAACTTACATTTTTTTATGACGTTGAAAAGAAATTTTTACAAAACCACAAATACTTCGATGATTGAATGAACCCTGAAACGATGGAAATGAAAGCGGAAAGAAATAAAAGTAAAATTTTTCCGAATTCTCGAAAAGTGCAGAATTTTTCAGAGCCTTTGGATGAACGAAAAAAAAATGGGAAAAACATCTTGGGATTTTCGAGAACTACTGCCGTTATATCGGAAAATGTTTCAACCGAGTTGCTGTTTGTGGAACCCTCGTCGTATCAACCTGGTAATGCCCCGGACACAATTTATCGAACTTAAATTGCTTAATTTTAGGAACACAGAAATTTGCTAACAATTACGGAGGTTGTTTGTTAGTGCAGAGGCTAAATATGTATACTGCATCCCTTATAACGTTGAAGCGATTCTATTTAATTGCATTCTATTGATGCGAGCTAGAAATCTATGGAAAGTACTTACATAGATTTTGTAGAAAAACATACGTATTATGTACAACGCATGTACGTATTATAGACATACCATATAAGTGTTTGCAGCGCGAGAGAGAATTGATCGAACAGCTCTAGGTACCTCGCCCGTAAATCTGGATTCTGGATTGGTACATGTACAGTATATATTTATACGTACACACAGTAAATCTATACCGCATGTACTTCATAATAATGCGTTCCGCGAAATAAAATAAATCCAATAATCACGTATAGCTGCTGGGTGATCGATATCGTATATATTATATACACAAGGTATACCTAAGGATCGAATATTACGACTTGAACGTACCACGTAAAATAACGAACAGTTCGCTGTGACCCCGTCATAATCATCGTCATGGAAAACCCCCGGGGCAATCTATATATAATAAAGATCTTCGCTTTTTGAGACGATGCAATGGTCCTCAACTAACTTCCGGGAAAAAGCTTCGCGATAAATCACGGTTCTGATTTGTTTTGTCTTTTTCTTCTTCTTCTTCTTTGTTCTTCTTTTGTTTCATTCTTCATTTCCCTACACTCCAAAACCAACGAGTTCACAATCGACTTTTTCACCTTTTAATTATCAAAAATTACAAAATATGTCAGTTGGTCAAGAAGGGTATCATTTCAGGTTGAAAAGAAGGATAAAAATAAGCTGTCTTTATTATCAACGATATCAGTAAGTTTCGCACCCGCAAAGTTTTTCAACGTCGATCTATTTAATTTTTCAGAATCACCTGCATATCTGGTTCTCAATGGTTCCGGCGACATTTACCAGAATATAATATACATCCGTGTAACACACAGAATATATCATGGCTATATTCTAAAACATGGTTAATAGTTCGAGTTTTTGCTCTTCTGAGAAAACCACAGCCTTCATGTTCTTCGAGTCTAAAGTTTTGAAAGCATCTCCGCAGCTTCTACTTTCGCTTTACGCTGAATAACAAGTCTTTGTTCTACCATAGGCGTTGTTATAATTATAAACTATATTGAACGTTCAACTAGCAGCTTGATGTTCCTACACGTATCGTACAACTAGTAATATCCATGGGCTGAAAAACCCCCTCACAATTTTACGTGGTTTTTTGAAGAGTTTTTTGTTTTTAAGTACTACAATTTTTGAGTCAACGAAATATGTTCGTACCTAACGATGCGCAAGGAAGAAAAAAGAGAGAGAAGACCCAATGAAACAAAAGATTAACTTTGAAACGTATAACACGTTGTACAGTTTTTCTGTACAAGAAGAAAAATGTGGAGAAACGCTTAATGGAAGACGAGGATAAATTAAATGGGAGACACCGAGTTGGTACGGGAGATTTGAGACTTTGTTTTATAGAGGAAAGCTGGGTGTTGATGTTACTTTATTACTTTGCAACTGTACGACGAAAGATAAATACACTCGCGACTTCAAATGCCTTTATATAATCTGAAAGACGCGACACTCTCATCATTCAAACTTTTCAACTTTTGTTCGTGAAAATCATGTGAAGAAAATTTCAGTTTTTTAATTTGTGCAGAGTCAAAATTACATCTGCCCCGTAATTCGTAATTCTTTTTTTTTTGTGTCGTTTCTCTATTGTCAATAAATCGATTAGACGATTTTGCATATTATCTGGATTTGAAATGTCGGGTGAATTTATTTTCGAATTGATGTATACGTATTCCCGTTGCGAAGCCATTTACTCACAGGAAACGGGCGTGCAAATTTTTATCAAGATTACATCGTGCTGGATCGAATAACAACTTCGACGTACGCAACCATTTTTTTTTATTCCCAATTCTTCTTTGTTATTTTTTTCTACGAGCAGTATTTTTTTCTGAATCAAATAACAATGAATCGTTAATTAGAAGAAAAAGTAATGACGGTAGTATGATAGAAAGAAAAAAACCCACACAAATATGACTTACCAGTGTTCGGATTCTGTTTGGATTTTTCCGACAGAGAAAAGATTTTGATTCATTAGAGGGATTATAATTTTTGGGACAAAATTCATGATCTGATTTTCTTGTACTTAAGTATATCGACGTATATTTAGCACGTCAATCGTGGAATTGTTTCGTTCAGATATCTGAATCAAAGGATCACGTCCCCAGCGGCCGGTATATTCAGCCGATTACTTCAGACCACTGATTTTCAGAATATTGTCGTCATTCGGCATCGTTCGTTAGATCTACAAGGGTGAACGTCGCGCGGTGTTAAATTAATTATTTCTCGGTGCTCAGAATAACAAGAATTTAACAAAAGAGTTTTGGAAATTCACCCTAAATCATTGTTGAAATTATTTCACAGGATGTACACTGCAGATTAACAATAGATCTGAGAATGAATGAAGAAAACGAAAGTTTCAGGATGAATAAACAATTCTGGAGCGACAATCGATCTTGTTTTACGCGAGAGCATGAAAATGATTCTGCTGATACTCGAGGAAAATACAGCAAACCAACACCCCTTCAGGACGTCATAATATCGTGAGGAATACGTAGTATATATGATCCTTTATATAGGTAAATCATCGATTATCGGACTTTGATGAACTCTCTTCGTTAAGTCCGATTCTCCTTGCTATCTAATTCCCCTTTCTTTCCTCTTCTTCTTATTCTCGTCCCTCTCATTTCCGACTTATTGAAAATTGAAAACTTATCAGTCGGGTTTTGCCGCCCCATTTATTGCTTCCGGGTATATCCTGCAGCATCCGCGTGTATACGTATACATAGTTGCCTGAGGGTTCGAGACAATTAAGTCGAGGCGATTTTTCCCCTCCCTCTGCAGGACTTTTGACGAAATTTTTTTTTTTAACCTCATTTCACCATCCAACATATTGTAAGTATAATTGCAGGTATTTCATGATTATTCTGTGCGTGGGAAGTCTCACCTGAAAATCATCACTGATCGAGTTGGATGAGCGTGAAATTTTGAAGATGTACACAAAATGCGTGTAAGCAATATTCGCATGTACACCTGTAGAAAAGATCACGAATGCAATTGAGAAATTCGTACCACTTCCAGGTGCTCGTCGATTTGGCGTGAAATGCCTCGAGTACAACTCCTCAAAAAGAAAAGGTAAGGAATGGAATCCCAAATTTTCGCAGAGGTTCCAGACGACGATATTACGAGTTGAATGACTGGTGAACTCAAACGAAGCGTGGTGGGCGTTAAATCCTCTGTAGGAGAGAAATTCTAATCTTGAAACAGGATCGGAAACCATGCGGTCTAGTGAAATACTCTCGCCGAGTTTTGACTTTCGAGGTGTACTATACCCCACCGCTGATTACAGAACTAACTGAAGTGACCCTTTTCCTCAAAGAGTTACAATAGTAAGTGATCGAGTTTGCAATGAATCAAGTTCCAGCTGCCTTCCTCTTCACCCTTAATTTCTCAAAGATTTTGACACTTCCCACTGGACTTGGCGTCGTCCAAACTCCCCTCATCAAGTACCGATATAGTACTGGTCTTACCTACTCGCTTAACGAGGCAACTTGTATGCTTTTCCCACCCTAATATCCCAGTCAAAATGAAAAGCAAACGAAACTTCGGTGGCAAAGACCACCGAGGTGAAGCGAGCAACCGTCGTCGACGTCTTGCACAGAAGAGCGTCTTTCCTCGAGTTCAGATGCTGAAAACCCACCCCCTAAAACTCCCTCAAGAATTTCAAACCCCCGCCTCTCTCTTCCCCTCGCAGTCGCACGCTCGTTCTCTCTCCCTCTATTTCTCTCTCTTTTTCTCTCATCAGAACTCTGTGACTCCCCGTAGGTCGGGAATGGGGATGAGAAAACTCAAAACTTTTAAACGAAGAGTCTTGCCAGCTCTTCGCTTTCAATTTTATTGAGCAAACCCAACCCTGCACATCAACCTCGGCGCGCTATTTAAACTTGTAAGTATAAATGATGACTGCAGCGCTTAGCGATTTTCCCTTTTTTTTCTTCTCTCTCTTCATAGAATATTATATGATATATGTATACAAGTAGTGTACAGTGGTAACTCGAGTGGTACGTTCAGATGGATGGAAAAAAAGGAAATTTTACAATTCAGTATCGCTTTTAACATTCCAGTCGATCATCATTCGAAGAACCATGAATCTGTAGGAAAATCATTGGTCGAATCAGCATGAAATTTTACAATATGTATCATACGTTAACATATCATGTGGATGGAATTCAAAATGTACATGCGGGTATAAAGTCGATGCTGATACGCCAATGCTTGATTTTGAATGGAAACACCTTTTAGGGTTTTCGCCAAAGCTTTGAACTTTTCATATACGGTATGTAGGTATAAAAGAAAAGCCGCAAAATCATCGGGTATCGTAGACACGAATAGAGTTCATGCTTTTCATTCCAATGTACCATTTCATTCAATACCTGTACTTAACCCAACATACCCAAACTATATATTTACCTATCCCTTCGTCAGTCGATGAACTCGAGCGGTTTCGATTGTATAAAAAAAAAATTGCGACATCCTCTTCATCAGCTATTTATTCGTAGTCGAGTTACATGTACACGATATACATCACTACCTATACCTATATAGCACGGAAAAAGTATTAGAAAAAATTTCAGGAAACGTGCGACCCCCTTATAACTTGTTACACGTAACCGCGTTCGTTAATGCCTTTTCAATCTTCACATAAGTATACAACTATCTATAATTATACGTACATTGAATAATCGTCGATCTAATTGCGGAATCGATGCGATACGTGGTTCACTGCATACCTTCCTTTTTTTTTATTCGATTTTCTTCTTTTTCTTTGATTTCTTTGGACCACGTTTCGTTATCAATGGTCGGTATCTTTTTTTCAATCAACGAACAACGTAACGAAATTCCGTATGTTTTTTTTCTTGTTTATATGTTGTTTATATACCTGTGCCTATGTGTACGAAAAACTTTTAAATGTGTATATATACATGTATACTTACAACGTTACAACTAAAGCGTTATATTCTCACCCTTCGAGATATATTATATTATACATCCAAGTAAAGAGCACCCCTCGCTAATTGAGCAGCAACGCCCACTTTCCGGCCGAACGATCATTAATTTCGTTTCAAGTTACCCGATTTCTAAATAAAATGAAACACGTAAAAGAAAAATGAAATCAAACGAGTAAAAACGAAATTTGAGTATGATGAATATTTGATCACCAATCGGTACGGTATGTGTATGTATATATGAAGAAATCTGATAAATTGTGATTGAAGAAAAGTAAAGAAGAAGAAAAAGAGAAAAAAGAAAATATAAATCCTTTTTCTGCAGGAGGATTAGGTATTAATATTATATGGTGTATTCCAATTAAATTGTTAAACTTAAGCAATAATTGAATTCACGATTATGGTACCACGTGTATACGTATAATATTCTTGGGACCCTTGGATAACGGCCAAAATAATGCGGGTTCGGAATAGTAGTGGTTATAACGGTTCAGATTGTTCCCACATTTTGGATAACCGCCAATAATTTTCTAACTATTATCCCGTGTACGTTATCTATATAGAAATTTGTGACTGTATAGAAACTGATCATTCCCCACAAGCAATTGCTGGCGCATTATCGTAAAATACATACATTTATAGGTATATCCCGTTCCGATCGATATAAAAAGAAAAAAGATAAAGAAGAAGAAAAAGAAAGAGAAAAAAAAGGGGGGAAAAAAATACGTTGATTTTAGAACACGCGGGTAGTAGTACATCCTGACCTGACTCAACCCTACTACGGTTATAGGGGATGATTTTAACAATATTAACGAGCGTGACATCTCTGGGTCGTCGGTGGTACTTAAAAAAAAATGATTGGATTCGGTTAATAAAGAAGCGGTATATGGATTTTGCTTTACGTCACAATCTTAATGAGGGTTCTCCAATATATTGTTGCGATGAAAATGTGTATTCTACATCATATTTTTTCCGTTACGGAACTCGATCGCTTTTTCAGCAATCTGTGATAGCAGAAATAATGATTAGATTTTAAGGGTGGTGGCGCCATCAAACCGCTTCACCAACGAACCTTATAAACCCTCGAAATTTCAAGGATTTCATTTCATTGATATCGTTGTTGTTGTTACTATTATTTTTATTTATTGGAAACACCCTTTTGCGGTGTAACGAGCAGCTACTATGTGCAATGACCCCGCTGCACCTTTTCCAATCGTTCTTCAATTATTCTATTTATTCTCTTCCACGTTTTGGGTGCCCATTTTTGTTATTTTCACATACCTACATGTGTGATTTCTGGCACACAAATGTTAAAGAAAACCAAAACTAGTTTCTCGAAAAACCCGAACTCTTATTTTTTTAATTAATTTATATGCATAAAAAAGTGGGCAAAGTTTGTCGTCTCAAAGAAACATTTTTCAAGAAATGTAAATTGCTGTAAAATTTTTGGTTAAAAAATCAGTTCCAGAGGTACCTAATAATACATTCCTCTGGAAGATCTACAATGGAATTAGCCTATACACAGTATACACGAATAATAATTTTTGGAGTCAATATCAACTGGAATAAAATATTGGAAAAATAAGAAATAATAATAACGGAACAAAAAAACACTGCATAATTCGGTGATGATGTATAGAATTGCCAAAAAGTTCTACGTGAATATTATATTCCATTGCTTTCGCTTGTTAATCGAGTGATCGTCGTTGGATAAGCTATCTAAAATCCATACTAAAATCTGAACTGATCGACCAGATTCGACAAGTAAATACCGGAAAAGTTCAACCACCCTAAACAAAAGTACCTTTTAGAGTATCGAACTATAGAGATCAGTTCAATATTTCATTGACGTCGACTTAATGATTTATTATGATGTCAAGGCCACGGTTACCGAAGCCGATGTAATTACAGCATCTTCCTTTCATTGTGAGTAAATTTTCCGAGAATATTGTATCTTATTTAATATATCTATAAGAGTCACCGTTCGATCTATGCATTGACTAAATCAATAAGCTGACTAATAATTTTGGGTAGTTCAGCAGGTGTTTCGACTAATTAATAGTAGAGTCCTAATTTCCTTCCTATTACTATTCATCATATCGACAACGATGTTTCGGGGGTGTTCATCTTTCATGTACAAGGTGTGAGGATAACTGCAGGAGTTCATCGCCTCTGGAGTTATCGTGCTTACAAAGCAAATCTTCCTTTGCGTACAATTTTAATGGTTATGTATACGGTTGCTGGTTCGGTAAACGATATTAAAAATTCATACACAAGCCGTTCCGTCAAGAAGATTTTCTAAAGATCAACGGCTCGCGTTCTATTTCATATTTATAAATGATTCAAATCTACAGAATCAAATTTGCTACCGGGTAAAGGACCACAGAGCCCGTCGTAAGTATTTCGAATCCAATGCAGATCCCTGCAATGTTAACCGAGGATTTTTTCACGCTCATATCGAATGGATCGTTCAAAAGGTATCCTGAATGACCAAAAGAAATCGACATGACTGACATCATCGCTGATTAGGTCGTAATCTTTGAGAAAAAGTGACCTGTACATCCCCGTCTGCACTATAGTAGTATCACCATTGTTTTGAAAATTTTTGAACGAGACGATACTTCACGTGATCGTTGTACGATTCGTATTTCCATGGCAGTGTCAACAGTTTTGGACACCTCAACAGTGATTATCCGTACAATAAGTAAGTGAATCATAATTATAATCACAATATTGTGTGTAGGATAATATCTTATGAGTTATCGGTCGATTATTTGTGTAATAGGCTGATAACACCCGGTGAACTTCCGATTCTCTCATTTTTCTTTTTCAGCGAAGGCTCGCATAATTATCATCATACATTTTCTTGGGACTACAAGGTGACGGAATCGATTTTCAAGTATTTCAACAGTACAACGCTCTTTATCAACGCATTTGCGAAACTTGGATGGGCCTACGATCCCCGAGAAGTTTCACCTGAACTTGTGGAAAAAGTTATTCGACGCAATATCGGCCACAAATCTTATAAAGTTATTAAATTGTGATAATTAATGGTAATCTTATCAATTTCGTAGACAGAATCATTAGCATTGAATCAAAATGAATGGACGTAAAAAAAAGACCTAACCTAACCAAAGAAAAAAGTGAAGATATAAAAGGTAAGGACATTCCGACAAAATACTTTTTTCCTAATTAAAAAAAAAATTCAGGAATATAGAAAATTGAATTTGGATAACGTTGTATATCGAGAGCTTAGAGTTCAGATAAAAATTTGAAATTGTAAGAAATTTTCAGTTTATTTTTTTGAAGTCGATTCCCAGGCAGCAAAAGATGGGTAATTATTTCTCCATGGATTCTTGATATACATTAATGGCGTGAACCTGCCAACTACATAGTTAAATTTTTTTTTCGCTCACATTCTATATAGAACTAATTAATACACGTTATACCTTACGATATATTATACCTAATATAGTTCAGAATATGAGCAACCACGCACACAACGGCTAAAGTACGCCTGTAATATACTGAATAAGGTTGTTTCACTAATTAAGTAATTAGCTACGGAAACTTCGGCTCGCTAATTACTAGACTTTTTTTCATGTTTTTTTCCCCATTTTCGCTTTATTTATTTTATAATTTGAAAGGATGGTGACACGTCGTTGAAGAATATTTACCTCGATATTTACTAATTACAATAACCTTCACTGTAGCGATAATCAGATTACAAAAAAGCAAAAGTTCTTAAATTTAAGATTGAAGTCAACAAAAATTAGTTTTCAAGTTTCAAGTTTCTATTGCAACGAATCCGCTGGAAACAGTTGCAATCAGAGTCACTGGACATCATGAGGTTTTATGATTAATTTCCGATTCCAAAACTTGACAAAAAGGTGCGATCGATGGGAATCGGATTTCTCATGCCACTTCCTTTTTTTTTCTTCGAAACTTCGACAGCTGTATAGAAAATATATAATAATAAGCGTTGGCACGCGGGAAGCCGAAAGGAAAGGTTTATTTGTGCAAATAAGGGACGTCGTAGAATGAAAAATAAGAAAAACAAAAAAATATAACCCCCTTTCTTTTTTTCTCCCGCTTATCCTCAAGTTCATTTTTCTCTTTTCTCTTTTTTTTCTGGTTCGAGCGATAAATGTTGATCGAAATTTTCTATGAAAGCCAAAGCGGCGCGACGCAACGCGGACGCTTTCAGTAACTGAGGAGTCGCTTGACGTAATTAGAAAAGTAAGAAAGGGAGCTGGAGGGGTTTGAGGAAACGATTATATCTCGGAGGTACATACATATAATGTTCGTATATATATATTATATATTTTTCATATACGTACATAGAAGTAAGAATCGCAGACCCTCAGGCCCATTATCAACAGCTGCTGTATTCAGAGAGACTGCAGGATTTCAGGGGGCTGTGGGGGGGGGGGGGCGCATTATGGGGGACGGGAATAATTTTAATTTCTGACCTTTTGCGTCGGAAATTAATAACCGCAGGCGCGTGGATAATACCGCGAGAATAGCGCTGCTTTATTTACATATATTCATATACACATATGTATAGATATATTTAATAAATATGAACACCCATATATATATATAATTATGTACTCAGCGTTATATCACCCTGTTCATAATTATATAACATACCGCACCACCACGATTTTTCATATTCCTTCCATGAGAGAATTTCAGATTTTATAATCGCCAGAGTCACCGTAGTGAAATTCATATATTTTTGTACGTGTGATATGTATATGTGTATAAAATGCGAACAATTAGAAGTACAATAGAATTCCTGATCAATCATTGAAAAGTCTTTGATTTCATTCGACTTTGTATGCAATCTATTTAAAAGCGAAAAGAAAAAGTAACGAAGCCAGAAAAATTGGAATATAAATCCCTGATCCCATTTTTATCAATTTCATTACGCGGGCAGATTTTTTAATAATGATCATGTCGCGTAGGTAATTCTACAGAGTGGCCAGAAGCGAACAAATAAATGAAACGGATTAAAGATTACCAACCTCACCAATGAAATGAATGTTTCGCTCGTTAGTTTTTGAAAAAAAAAAAAACGAAATTCGATGAGATATTCGTTCACGCACGTACAGCTTTTGCGCTTCACATTTCAAATATTTTCTGTTCGTCAATCCGGTCCTTCTTCGGAGCCACCCTGTGTCATATTTTAATATATTGTGATTTTTTCTTCTCTTCTCTTGTCTGCATATACTTGGAGATTCTTCAATTATATACATCCCTTTGATGGAGTCTTTTGTCATTCGGGTTGAAGAGGGCGGGGCAAGGGGGTATAAGTGTCAGAATGGAAAACCCTTTAATTAGAGCGTCAAATTAACACCTCGAGGCTACGTACGTATACCCATACATATGATGTACGTATATACACGTGCATACACACACAGAATATATATAAGGCTGAGGCGGTGAGAAATTGAACTAAATTTATATCATGAAATTATATGGACTCCCTATGGAATAAATTTAGCGGAGCCTGCTGCTGCCGCTGCATTATAGTATATAAAATGGTAAAGCTCCTATTCACGTATGTATGTATAATACATGTATATATATAATATATGATTGTATAGATACATCTCTATATAGGGACACTGGGATTAGCGTTTTGCTCGAAAATTTAATAGACTTTCCTTTCAAAGTATCTAATTGACTTATTAACACGATTGGGGCGGGGGTTGTCTCTTGGCGACTCAAAACGTACAGCTCCGCACCCCTGTAAATTCACGTCTATGCCAAACTGAAGATTTGCCACGCCCGTTTGATGAAAAGATTTTTTCGCGACACGACACGCAGATTAAAATCTAACGGTCTTACCTTTTTCTTTTAAGTAACTTTGTGGAACTTCCATCACCTACTTTAAAAAGTTACTTAAGAATTTAGAAATTTTCCAATCAATCCGCTCGTACTACGCTGCGGGTCAACGCCACGAATTAAAACAAAATTTCAGCATCCGGTCACGCGGTGATGGAATTTGCATAGACATATATATCATCTACTTGCAGTTCCACGCAAAAAATTGAAGTTTTATTTTCTGTGGAATGAATTTTTTACATCATTACGGAATGCCTGATCGCCGTGAACGGTGTACATATAGTCGTGAATTTGGAAATATAATTTCAAAGACCGGATGACACACGAAAAACCTACCCCCTACCTCCGGGTAAAAAAACAGCTGAAAAAACACACACATATAGTCTAATCCATGTACATGTGTTTACACGTATATATAATGTACTTCAATATCATTGTCTATGGTAATCATGATCGGTGGTAATCAATCGGGGAACATATAATATCGTTATCATCGCATCAATTGGGATCGATTACGATACCATCAATCTTCGCTTCCATAGACTTTAATGAAAAATATAATAATATAGATGATAGAAAAAAATTAATAAAAAAATCATAAGAGTTAGTAGCAGTATGGGTGTATTTTTTACCACGTCATGTAGAACTAAAATTATTGGTATATATCTTTCGCTTATCTTTTCTGAAAAAAATCAATTTATTTTATACTCCACCTTCTCCCCTTTCAGTCCGCATCCGATATATGTTATATAATCACAGGCAAATTACGGGAGATTGAACAAAATTCTACCATCATATTTCAGTAAGAACGATTTGAGAAAATAAATCCGCAATGTTAGAACAACCGTGAGTAGAAATTATTATCATAAAATAAAGTTATATGCTTTTCAATGCTGACCTGCACTGAAAATTTATTTCAGAATTCTAACCAGAAGTCAAATTCGAATATAATTTTCATCCATTACGCGATCGTACGCGATCGAAATACACGAATTTATACTATACGTGTGGTTAGTAAATTTTCTAAAACATCTGAAATCTCTTCATTTCATAGAATTTCTTTTCACACACATACCGTCGTATCTACAAAGAGTGTAGGTATACTATAAATGAAAGGTAAAATAGAGCTTGCGTGAGAAAAAAATAAGATGACGCGAGGAAATAAATAAAATAAAATCAAATAAAAATAAGCTCGAGCTGAGCGTCAGCTGAAGCGGAAAGATTGTCGGTAAGTTCCGATACAAGAAAGCTTTCAAGTTTAACGGGCCATATCTGATATCGTTAGTCGGGAGACTAGCAGCTGCGGACGTTCGGTCCGCGCGTCACGCGATGTGGGAAGAGAAAATTTTCTAATCGCAAGTTTTCCAGAGGAATTTCATTTTACTTCATATCTTATTTCATTGTTTGTTGCTTGTCACGAATTCATTTTTTTTTCAGGGCTATTTCTTCTTTATCAAGAAGGTTAAAGATCTTTTACCGCACATCAACCATTATACTCGAGTAACCATCGAAACAAGAAGGTCGGAATCAAACGTTGGTTTCGCACGAATATTTTTCTTCGATAGTTTTTACTTAGAAAATATCAAAGTTCTTAGTTTTGTGGTCCCATAAATCATTCGTAGAAATTAATATACGTAAAACGTAATTCGTAAGTATAGTAATTTTTGAAGTGGGTAGGTAATCAGAAACGCACGATATTTACGTACAATTATAAAACATCATTGAATGAAAAAAAAATGGATTAAAAAAAAAATGTAAAACAAAACTAAATGAAGATCGAGTATAATAAAACTCAGAGGTCATGAAGAGATTACCGGTAAGTATAATAAAAATTGTACCCACGTGTACACGAGAGGGAGTTTTATATAACCCATCTAGGTAATCTCGTTAGTGTTTATTTGTTATTTATTTTTTATTTGTTAACTTTTTTTTTCATCCGCGTTTTTTTCTTCTCTCCCACGTTTTTTATTACATTATATTCCACAGGCGTGTGAAAACAGAGTAAATAAAAACGGAATGAATGAGAGAAATTAAAAAACAAAAAAAAAAAAAAAACTGATAAAAACGAAAAAAAGGAATACGTAACGGAGAAAGAGAGAGAATTAAGGACAAATATGAACCGTTGTTGATTCAGAGAGTGGAGCAAAGCTCGGACGAATTTTATTTGCTCTAGTTTCCCCTGTACATATGTACTTTTATACATATATACCTATAGCGCACGTCAGTCTCTGAGAATGTATAGTAAATAGAATTGTGTAATATGTATGTATAATATGGTATAGGTGTATTATAGTATACAACGAAAATTCCCCATCTCTGGAGTTAATTCTCTTTTTTCTATCTTTTTTGCTTCGTACAGTATGTTATAATTCGGATGTTTGATAAGAGGTGTTATTTAATTACGCGTTACCGCAGGGTGAGTATATAAATTCTTGTAAATGACAAAGGTTGCCAGCCAGTCTGCCTCCCCGAAAACGTATTCGTATATAAGGCCTGGCTGGTATAAGGTGTATGTGAGAAAGTTCAAGTGATTAACTTTGATACGGCTGTTATGTCGTTGTGTAGTTTAGAGGAATTCCATTTAAAGGTATACTATATAGGTACCATACCTCACACCTTACACCTTCCTAACGCGCGACCTTTACCTTCCTTACCCCGAAAACCGACAACGATTATAATTAATCACAATTCCTTTTGGGAAACAACCGGCTAATGCGCCGCTACTTATTTCATCTCCCAAAGCTTTTTGCCTCCGCTGCTGCTGCTGCGGCTATTTAATTAGGCGATGCAACGTAAAAACCGTATGAGTCAAATTTCTGCGCTCGCGGCTTATCGGTGGAATTTACTAGCCATTTTTCATTCTTTTTATCCATTTATTTTTTTTTTTAATTTATACATGCATAATAATTTAATTAAACTATTTCATACACTATGTATAACTACATAAAAGTAATTGCGTCATGTTTGAAATAATTACCGTAATACGAAGCCAGAAAACTGTGGTAAAAATGAGAACGCAAATTTTCAAAGAATCTTATTATTGTTCGAAGGTTGGTTTTATCAGTCAGATATTTCGTATTTCTTTATCGAAGTGGTAAGTACCTACAGTGCTTTGCATATCAACTAACGGATAATGTAAAACATGAATTTGAAAAACCGAACCTCGCAAAATCCCGCTTTGAATTCATTGAATTTCACCAGAATCCCGAATTTGAAGTAGAAAAAAAAAGATATGATTATCCTAGAAGTTTTCACGGGTGAGAAATATAGTAGCGCTGATAGAATTGAGCTTAGGTATACTGCGGTATTAGGTCTTTTGCACTTCTTTGTATTCTTTTTCCTCTCTCACTCTGTACGTAAACTGTTTCTGCTTCGCCTAATAAGAACCAACCGTCAGATCCGCTGTAAGAAGAGATTATAATAATTTTAATCTAATTTCGTGGAACGTGAGTGGAACGCACTTCACTCGAGTCCGTTTTAAACCCGCTTTGCGACTTTAGGGTTACAATTTTTTGGGTAAGATAGGTCTTTCACTTTTTTTTTTCGAGCCTACCGACATTCTTCTGCAGATTCGGAAGTTGACCCAAAATTCAAATTTCCAACAAAATATCACTAAAAGTTCTAATTCTTAGTTATAGAACCTTCTATACATATAATTACAAGTTCAGTTAATTTTTTTACAAAATTTCACATCTATTTCCAATTTTTTGTTTTTCTATTGTAGCGAGTATAAAATTGACCTTATAAACGGAAGCACTTGTGCAAAAAAATTTTGATTAAAATTCATCGGAAAAAATTCTATAAAAAGCGCTTTTGAGTTTGATATTACTATAGAAAATTTAAAAAAGTTCCTCAATTCAGAAATCCTGTTAACGTGGACGGCTAAAACAGAAAGAGAAAAAAAAATAGTGGTCCTGACAAGATCTCGACATAAACTTGAAATGCACGTTTTGCGAAAGCCCAATTGATTGACGAGTTACGGTTACGGTTCCGTCCTGCAGGTCATTAAATTTCAGATGACGAAGTTTTTCGGTCAGCATAATATAGTAAAATTGATTGAAACGTAGGGACATTTTGCTCCAGAGTCCCCTGCTCGATGCCAAGTCAAAATTATACCTTTATATTGTATTTAATATACAATATAGATGCTCGCAGTATATGATTCTTGGTATTCCCCTCATTCGGGGGATAACTTCCGAGTTCTGTAACTTATTTTACCCATAACGCGCGCGGCCATTTCGTGAGAGCATTTGCTGGGCCATTGAGTCGTTAATAGGGTTAGTGTATCGAAACTAATTGGTGATCGTAACGTTGTTATATGTAACATCGAATATTTGTGTAAAAACTCGCCTTCCTCGATTGCAGGCGAAGAGCTTTCGTGCACAAAATGTCTCAATCTATCCAACTTGTAATTTTTTCATCCCATAATCGATCGTCTGAACGTTAGAGTATCGAGTGAGAAAAATTCTTCTAGACCAATAAAACAAGCTGATAACAAAGCAGACGAACTAAGTAAATATTGCGAATGAAATCAAATATGTTTAGAAAAATAGCGCAACGATTTTATTCTCATCTTGATCGTCACGTCGGAAAATAATCTTGGATACTTGATTGAACGAGACATCAATAGAATTCGCTCTTCAATACATTTCTTTCTTTATATCCTTTTTAGGTTAGGTCGGCCCATTCTTCCCTTGATACACATACATGATAAAAAAATCATTGTCCTTTATTTGTTGTTGATTCGTTAATTCTTTTTTTTTTATTACATCGATATACCGGGGATGCGCCTTCGGCGTAGATTTTATGCGGCGCGGCGGCGGGATGGGGAATCCATTAACTTGCGCGCAGGTTTCTCTCATGTCAGCCGGTTGATTGTCGTTTCGATACGTATATTGTATCCGAACGTTTTACGTGTTCACTAATTGAAACAGTATAATACTCTATACCAAAGTGAATACAACTAACCAGAAGCAATAAGTAGGATCGAAGTCTTTTTTGCCCGTGTCACCGGTTTTCCAATTTCATGTGATTTTTTTTTCTCTCTTGTATCTGGTTCAACTTTGTTCGTATTTTTTATTTTGCTTTGATCTAAAGCTATAGTATACCAATTTCGGTCACTCTTTTTACACTTTACATACGTACGCACACTACTAATTGTTATACCAATATGGTTAGTCGCAGGCATGCCATCGGAACGAAGAGCTTTATTTGACCCTAATGTTCATTGTGGCGTATCAATTTTTTTTTCTTCTCCGAGCAGCAGATAATAGATAAAGTAGATAAATATGTTCGATACAGATCACGCCAGTACAATTCTTGAATAATGATCTTGAGTTCTTTTTTCGTACATTTTTTTTGGAAGGTATAAACGTGTGGAACGGGCTGGTCCGCGTTCAAGAAATATCACTCCGTTGAAATTTTGTCGTGTGGTCATTTTTCCTCGCAAACATTACGAAATTTGAATTGATAAAAAAAATGTACGTATAATATTGTACCTACCACTAAATTTCAATTTAGTAAGTGGTAATACACCTGAAAAACTTCCACATCAATCGGAGGATACAAAATTTTCCGAAATTGATTAACCGCGATTTATTATGTCTCGTGAAGAAAAAAAAATGTATTCTCGAAAAGCTTTGAAAAATTTCGCAGAATTAAGATCAGAATTCTCATGTATAATGTGTGAATGAATTTATGACCGATAAAAATTATCTTTACAAAATTTTTGAAAATATATTTTCACAACCCCAAACCGATGGAAATTCTCAAAATTACATGTCAAGGATTGACATATATTTTATTTCCAGTTGATTCAGATATCCTGTTCTGCAGTATGATTCCGAATGGATCCAGTCCCGCCCCATTACCATATTTCAATTCATTCTTCGTTCGGATCACGTGATGCAGATTGAAAGAAAAAAAAAAGAAAAAGAAAAATAGAGGAGCTGAAAATCAAGAAACTGACGTTAAATAACCGTTTTGATTTTGCAACAAGGAACTCCTCTTATACATGCATGTAATTACGTCATATATATACACACACCTATGTAATATTATATGATATATATGCGGTATAAGATATATATTCCCATATAGACGAGGTAGAGGAGTTATATATGAGTATACATATTCTTCCGCCTGTCTACGACTCCATTTTACTCATCACCGTGATGGACGTCAAGGGCAGGAAAAAGAAACAGGGAAAAAGCTGCCTACCCAGGATGTGACTTCAGCAGTGTATATATTCAGGTATATATACGCCGACTCGAGTAACGGGTACGAGAATGAAATACAAATTTATAAGAGAAATATACCGATTTCTCGTTGCTACCTATTTTTCTAAGCATTCCTTCCCGATATACTTCCGAAGATGCGGGCACCGTTTTCAAAAATTTTCGCGCATCAGTTGCACTTATATCCACACGTATATCATATATATAAAGCACCTAATTTCATAATAGTGTGAAATTTTTCTTTCGGGCAGCTTGTAAGGTGGAATCGAATAAAGATATCAATAGTAATAATATTAATCATAATAATAATCATAATAATAATAATAACGGTAAACGTTGGCGATAAAAACATGAACAATTTTGTTTTCTCACTGTTTTTATATATATACCGGAATACATCATTTGCTGAATGCATAAAAAACGTACCGACACATTCGTTGCAGGCATGTCACCCTTTTTAATTCAGTACCCGAGTTTTTGATACCTAATTTTGATTCCAGGAACGTTACTTTTGTAATTCAATTAATTAAATTTTGAGTAAATAGCCGTTTGAAAGAGGTGCGATTCCTGCAGAGGTATATAGAGGCAGTTTAGCTGGTATACCTATAATGCATACACATGTATTTGTACGAAAATTAGACGAATAAAAGTAAATGAAAAAGTAAAGTCTCGGAATACACGCTGACACGTGTGCTACATTCACTCTAAAGACACCCCTATAATGTTATACATACATTATATACCGTACGCGTTTATATCATCGGTTGTAAATCTTTTTTTTTTTTTTTTTTCTTGTTCCCTGGATTCAGATGGTTGAAAAAATGAAGAAATATTTCTGCGTCAGTTAATGTCCGCGGTGTTATACTTACGCTTTATTTTTTTATTTCTATTTTCTCGTTAAGTGACGCCATATTATTATTACGGGTACCTCAAGAATATACCGAGTAGAGTAACCTACGGATTGAGTAAAAAAATAAGAACAAAATAAGAATATAAAAAAACGAATTTAGAAATTTCGAGTACTCTAATTGTAAAATTTAATAATAAATATTATCTCGCCAACGTGTCTTTGATTTTTTTTTGCGAGCGATTTAGTTTTTTTTTTTTCTTGTCTATGGATCTCCGGTGAGCTTTTTCGGTCACCCGTATACACCCAAATGAAGTTCAGAGAAATAAAGAGAAAGAAAATGTGAAAATGTAAACCCATTTGTGCGCAACCACAAATTTTCGTAGGTTTTCAGCAATTTTTGTAAAAAAATTTTGGTCCGTCGGCAAGATTTAATACAACGTTAATTCGAATGTCAGACATTGAAAGCTCCATCATCCCTAATCACAGCGGTAACAAATGACCCGTCAAATTTGACCGCACGACCATACCCTTGGTGAGATGGAGGTTCGTTTCGGAATGGCCATCGCAGAATGTATTCGAACCACCATGGTTTAATTCGATGCATGGACATAGTTTACACGTACAATATACATATACGTATCGCCGAATAGAGAGCAGAAATAGAACAGTGTGGGTGTGCTATAGAGAAAGTGATGTGATATTGTCCATGTAATTCCGCGTGGACAAGAGCGGTGGTCGATCGTTCACATACATCAATTTACATGAAATGACCCTCAACACTTGCATATGTAAACAACGTGTTTAACTTTGGTGCAAATTAACCGACTACGATCCGACCTTCAATAAATTTGCAACAACGTTCGCCGAGGCGTGACTCCATCGCTCCCATCTGACATTCGGAAATGAAATAAATGAACAAATAAATAAACGAACAAATAAATAAACGAACGTCCGAACGAAATGAAGCAAATAATAAGAAGAAGCAGTAGAAGAAGGGGTGCTTCCAGCAGCATGAACTCTCGATTTCAGAGGAGCTTTCCGCACGAGTATAGAGTTGAACTTGGTGATAAGCGCGGGGGATGCTTTGAGCTGGAGTGCAAAGGGGATGGTTTTAGGATCCATAGTGGGGTTGGACAGAATTCGAGGAAAACTGGAAGCGGACGCGGTGGGTGATCCTCGAACGGTACCACCACCACCACCACCACCACCACCACCATCAGCAGCAGCAGCAGCAGCAGCAGCAGCAGTAGCTTTTGCAGACGAAGGGGGAGAGGGCGTCGCGTCGGTTCCATCGGCGAGGAACGGGGGGAAATTGAGGGAACTATAGGGGGTACCGAGCAAAAGACGCCTGCGCACGTTAAACAACCGCGACAGAGAAATTCAGTTGATACCGACACACCGTGATATACGCGCGCGTGGTTATCATTTGCACTTTATAATATGCAGGTACTCGATCGTTGGTTATAATATACATAGGAATATACATACACGTATATACCAACGCATATACCGATGCAGTTACATTCGTCTCTGCTTTCCTTCTCGCGTTAAATCTCGCATATTACATACGTGTATATGTACACGCGTACATGGTTATATGTATACTTCATATACTATATATATATAAACAAATTATATTTATGCGTGGTATATGTATATATATGTATCTATGTATTGACATATGTATACCATATACGTGACCAGCAGGGTGTACGCACGCGTTTTATTAGATTTATTTATTATTTGTCTTGTTTTGAAAATGAGCGGAAATTGAAGAAATAAAATAATCATAACTTTTCACATACATTCGATTGAGTTTTCATTTTTACAGGTATTAATTTTCAGAGTAAAAAAATAAAATTAATCGAACAAATAAGTAAATGAATTCAAAGTATCTAAGAAGTGACAATTATCGCACAGGGATAATAATAGATACCCATATTTTCCACATGTAACCGAAACTATTTCTTTCGAGTATTTTCTATTTTTATTTGACCTAAATCGAGAGAGAAAAAAATAATATATAATAATAATAAAATTGTGGGACACTTGATAATCGACACGCATTTCCTCGATACTGGAGCGAGAAGAAAATAAGGAATAGAAAAAAATTATGTGTAATATTTCTGCCCCAGAGCAAATTGGGGATTGAAATTGATCAGCGATGATCTATGAACGATCCATTGTTGTACAGTTATCATTGGAGCCACGGCGATGATGACGATCACGATGATAATGATGATGATGAAGATGATAATTGAACTGAAAATATTTTCCACGCGTAACTCACCGAATAGCGATTAAAATCTTCTTTCGTTTTTCATTTATTCTTTCACCTTATCCTTTCGTTGTTGTTTCTGGATCTAGTAAAACAGAAAGAAATTAAAAAATCGACAAAAAAAATTCATAAATTTCTTTAGTTTTTTATTAATTTTTTTATCCCTGAAATCATTAAATTCGAATGAAATACAATGTCGTAAGAAGGTGATGGTAATTATGCTGCTACCGCTGTTGCTGTAGGAGCAGATGATTAACAAGAGAAATGTAAGGTTGGTATAATCGATCATTATATATTTATTTAGAAAATATATGAAATAACATTTATGTGCGATAAATGAATGCCCATGTGTACAAAGGAAATATAATAACAATAAGTTCTGTGAAACTGCATACACAGTATTTTGATAGCTACATGTTTCGCATGTTTAGTTTGCACATTAAGCACAGAAAATAACTTTGTTGTATGTACTCATTATCCTTTGTCATGGTGCATAGTCTGGTGCGTAGAACGATTTTATGTACACGTCGGATAAAATTAGATGAATCTGAATGGCATGTACATGTGTGTGGATATCGCACGGTACACGTACACATACCTCGTGCCGTTCATTTTCTAAAATTGAAAACTCATGCTTTCGAAATTTGATGTTTTTTTTTTTTTTCCTCATTCGGTTACCGCATATTCAAACGTATATGAATGCAAATATGTATATTTTCTACCTATACAATCGACACGTGCATAGTTGATTGTGAGCTATCCGGTTGCCCGATATAAAACGTGTGGGTAAGTGGTCGCAATCAACATATCGCCAGGCGCGCATATCATACGTTTCTCTATGTATATCGTGTGCCTGCACACACGTGCAGATATGCGCAACAGTCTAGAAATTCATTTTTCTTTTCTTTTTAGGAAACTCGTAGAGGGGAATAGATTTGACGGTAGGTTTGGTAAAGCTTCGTCGAATGGGAAATAGATGATAAAATAATGAACGATCCAGAATCAAAAAGCAAAATTCAACCCAAAGATACGTACGTAATATTTGTATAGAGGGATTTTCTGCACAGGCGGTAATAGAAATTGAGCGATTGATTGATTCTGATTTGAAAGCGATTCAAACGCAGCGAGTTATTTCTTCTCATACGTTTCCAGGATAACCTGATAACTATGACCCCTTGTGGCTATGGCGGCAGGCGTATAGCTCACGTTTGCAAATAAAATTGCTTTATAATTTCAGACACACGATGATGACGATGTTGAAAAGAAAATGGCGAATTTTACCACCGGATCAATCGGACCACTCCATATCAGAAAGTATAGTATAGGGCTGGCCCTGCAGAGCGGCCCAATTTTTCTGGTGGTCCAATTCACTTCACTTTCGCGTGAATACGTAATTTCGAATCCAGAATAGCGTTTCGGTCTAGTGTTTGAATTTTAAATGCAGCAGGGAAAAAAAACGAAACAAAAATTACACTTGTTATCATTTTATCAACATTGGCTGGTATCGAGTATACAGCGTATAATATAAGATGTATTGTGGGGTGGCGGCCATCGTGATATACTATTGTGACACTATCCACTTGAGACCAACCAACGAACCAACCAACCAACCAACTTCTGAAGCTTGGTCGAGTTCGATTTTCTATAGGATCACACGTATAAATTCTTTGAGAGTTTCTGCCAGAAGTAGGTATATATGTAGGTAACAGTCTGTACCATATAGACCTGGCATATAGAAGTATAAGGGATGAGAGGTGGTCTCGGTGCTGGTGGTGGTGGAAAAGGACTTTCAATGATTTATCGTAACGGTTAAGCAGAGCAATGCCGATGGATCTGGCGGTATCAAATTACTACCTCAGTGTACCACTACCACCGCCATCATTATATTATTCCTACACAAATTACACGTAGAAATTCAAATTCAAATGCCAACTTGTCGCAACTTTAAACCTACGTCGGTGTTTTGAACTAAATTTCTGTCCGAATTATCATTATTTTTATCGTCTTATTTTTGAGGCAAACATTTTTGATTGATTAGGAAATTTATGTTCCAACATCACACAGCTTCCGACATGATATGATACGCGATGTACGGTTTGAAAACTGTACTGCGTAGATTTCAACTCACTTTTCGAAACATTTTTTTTTATTTCGTTGGTCTTCATTCGCCGAAATATTTTTCGTCAAACGTTATTTCGAGTCGAGTATTAAGTGGAGATTCGAATCCTAGCTTTGTAACTTTGGCACATTTTTTAACATCTGACAAACATAAAACCCGAGCATGTTTCGAAACATATGCGCTGTTCATTTCTTGGCGTTTTAGATATTTTGATTATCGGGTTTTGCCGTCTTTTTTTTTCAACTCCGAGGTCACACCACGTCGAGAAAAAATTTCGCAAATAATTGCCGAATAAACGTTTGGAAAAAATTAATGATTAGAAAAAGTGCGAAATATTTTTTATAAAAGCTACAGGAATTGCGGTTTTTAAATAAAGCTCACCTATTCAATAAAAGACTAAGAAAAAAAGACAAATAAATCATTAAACAGAAACGAATAAAATAACCAAACGAGAAAATTGAACGGCTTGCACCGAGGGAAATTAGATTTACAAAACGAATTGCACGAAAAAAGAAAAAAAAAATTTCATTCTCTCAGCTCAATTATTGAAAGCTTGAAAGCTTCTATTCTCTCAAATTATGTAAACTGAAACTATAATTGCGTTTTCGTAGCTCTTATAGCTAATTTTACTGGGTATACATATGAGAATATATTACGGTACATATATACACTTATGCATATTTTACACAAGGTTACGGATACAGAGCTTCTTTGTGTGAAGACATATATTACTTTGGGAAACTTTGTTTTTGAACCTGTAAGTATGGATGCGTGTATAAGTTATATGAATATTAGTTTATGTGCCTGAGGAAAGGGTGTATACTGTATAGTAATAGTATGGGTGGATAGGCGGATGGATATATCCCACATAGCCAAACTCGAACCAAAAATATCTATCACTTTGTCAAAGTCGACAGAAGTATATTATATAGTAATAGTATAGGGATAGGTATGGTGACCTATATACATCCACGTATCATCGAGCCGCCAGGAGAGCGCAGTGGAAGGTTAACTTTTAGATCAGGTTAGACACGTGCGCTTCTGTACCACCGAGTTTAGGCCATACCAAAGTCCGTACTCACGGTTATATCGGAAGAACATGGAAAGAACTTTGACATTTCACACTTACGAGTACACATAACCTCATGCATGGGACATTCCATAAAAAATAACCGAGTGACTTTGACCCCTGATTTTTATCTCACTTTTTCTTCTTCAGTTTTTCTCAAACGAATTCTATTCGGGCCATCGCAAGAACCCCCATTGTTCTTTACTCCGATGAAATTCCCTGACGGAATATTTCATTTATCGTAAAAACCGCCGATATTGCGAACAAAACTGGACATGGGATTCCGGCTTTTTTATTCTCGTTCATTCAATGGGTTTCGGAAATTTTAAGTCCTTTCATTTTTTCCTGCCATTTTTCGTTACGCAAACTCGTCATTAAAATCGCGCTGCAGTTTAATTCTATAACTACGTAGGTTGTCGCACACGGTTATTATTACTATGCTATTAATTAGGATGATTGTTATCGTTATTTTTCGTATCATAAATGTATACCATACATGGACCGATGTCCCGAGGGATTACCAGGATATTCAATACATACAGGTATACACGCGATAAATGTGCATAGTCATCAATTTATATCACGTTAATTTAATATCGGCAATAATAATCAACCATTTTCTTTTTCTCTAGCTGCGGCGGGCGCTGTATAGAATTTTGAAAAAGACAAGGAAAGGAACAAGATTTTATAACAATAATGATATGGAGAAATAGAATGGCGATGCCATATAGAAGTTAGCATCATTATAACCATGAAATATATGGCCGTTTTAGGTGCGTTATATGTCTGCAGCTGTTTATTCTTCGCGAAGTGGACCCACTCTAGTTATATTCCCGTCTTTTCATCTGGGACTTGGTTCACGAAGTATATTTAATACGGGTGCATGTAACATGTATACATAAAAGGTATATATTGTATGTATGATAAGCATATAAATACACTTATATGTGATGTACGTGTATGTAATTCTTTATATTCTTTCATCATATCCTCATCCAGAGACGGAGTCTGGCTTCTTATTGCCGGACACAATTATACGTATGCTGTTCACATTGTACTTTTGCACATACACACATGCTATACACATGTAAGTTATACCGTCCAGTATATTATTCGCAAAATTCTTGGGAATAAATATGACGTGCCCAATTTCTTGGGTTTTTGTTTTTTTTCTTTTTCTATCGGGTGTTGTAGTTGAAACGCACGATTTTAAAAAAATAACTTTCACAAATTGCAGTTGGTCGTAACATTTTTTTATCCTCAACTTATGCGTCGTATATTTTGGATTTATATCGTTTCGATGTATCTCGAGACAAGCAAAAAAACGGGGGGAAAAACGTATTATAAGACTCTGGAAAAAGAACAAATGCGTTAATCTATAGGTACAACCTATATCGATTGTTCGGCAATATTTTTGAACATTTTTGAATCAGGTCCTTTCACTTTATAGAAGAAAGAAGAAGTGAGAAGTAACCGACCGGAGATTGTTGAGACAGAAAAAAAAAAATCGCATCATCTGTATCATTAGGTTTGATGAAAACTTTCCCGCGAACCCATCGGATAAGGTTTGGGGATGCACGGAATTTTGAAATTCTCACAAATTGACTTCGTTTATGATATTCTGACTTTTTCCTGCAGAGTGTTTAGTGGAAACTTTTTTTCACATGCCCGGGAGAGCATAGGGTTGGTGGCCAGTTACCGATAGGTTGCCTAAATTTTTTCTTCCGGACTTACTCTCTTTTTTCGCTTTCTCTCTCCGAGCTTTCTTTTTTTTTTTTACTACGTTTTTTGACACACTTTGATAATTTTGTCCGTTAGGACTCTGCGGCGAGGATATGAGGAAGAGCGCAACAGGGCGAAATATCATTCTATATATACTAAATATACTATACGTACACATAGGGTCTATATACTAAATATATAGCATGCATATACCTACCCTGTCTAGAACCATGTGCAGGCTACCTAACCCACCCGCCCACCGATTTTATTTATTAACTGTACGAGGAACGTACATTCTCTTTTCGCGGTAGAGGTATGTAATGTACGTTATATGTGTATGAATATGTACATATACATAATGTATATATATTGTGCGTATATATATATCACATAAGCATCAACCGTGAAGGGATTACAAGAGAATTTTAGATTACGATGTAGGTCTACATAATATGATACCCAGATACATGGGTGAATCGAAGGTGTTGGATGTATAGGTTACATATGGACCCTTTTTCCGACCGCGAGTACATATATATGTATATGTATATAAAATATTTCGTATATATATATATATATATATACGTTACATTGTACATATGGGTATATATACATAATCCATTTGTGATCGGGTTTGTTCGATCCTCGGAGAAATCCTTCATATTGTATGTACATTTACGTATAGGTATCCATACATCCTGGCCCGAATGTGATTTGAAAGACATTCGCCATTAGGACGCAAGGAATTCTCTTATTTTTTTTTCTTTCGCTCTTCGCTTTATTCTTCTGTTTAATTAATAACCTTTCTACTAATCACCTAACTACCACCCTCCGTCGGGTAAATTTTGACAAGGGTTATACGTTCCTTGGACAGTTAGGTACGACGACCTGAAAAAATGAACGAAATAAAAACGTGAAATTCATGCATCTTCATTCAGACTTACCATATTTTCTATACCGAAGAAAAAACAAAACAAAATACAAACAAATCACGAAGCTTGGTTGATGATCAGATTTATCCATTTTGTCGACCCCGCGATTTGCGTTACCAATTTGTCTGATTGTGAGTAGGGAGTATTTTTTTTTTGTTTTTTTTTTTTTTTTTCACTTTTAGTTCCCCATATACATAGGTATAAATCTTTTTCGACTGATTCTAATCACTCATCCTATTCAACGTCACATGACGCGTGATTGGAAAAAAAGTTTTCTCAAATTGAAAAAAAAAAAAAACAGAAAATTGGCAGCTATAGCCTATGTTCTGCGGTTAATCCCGCAACTCGTACTAATGATATCAATAAAAATGACAGAAAAGATGTTTTTCATTTTGTTATTAGATTTTTTGATTTATCTATTTACACGGTTTTCCGTTCTCTATTTCCATCAACCGTATACCTACATACATTCGTTCTTTTCTTTCGGGTATTATCCTATAGGTATTATCAAAGCGCGGAAATGCATAACCTAACCTATCAGCAAGTCAATTCAACTGGACCGTACATACTATACCTCCTTGATATGCCTGTACAAATGTGTATCACATAAAATAACAGATTTTTTCCTTTTTTCGTTGTTCTTTCATTCGAAGCTTTTTTCTCTTCTTTATTGTCACCGTACCTACTCAGGTATCCATAGAGGGCGAAAAAATTAAAGTTTTACATTTGATATACATTCACATATGATCTAACACGTTTATATTTAAAAAATGTATTACAACAGAGGCGCACTTACGTCTTACGTGTACGCACATAGATACATGTATGCAAAGCACTCTTCGTACTCTGAATCCTCGTACATATATATAAGTATAATATAGTATAGGTATGTACAGTAATGAAAGGGATAAGCGCGTGCGTGCTGTTGAAAGGACCACTTTTCATAAAATATTGATGTTAATCTACGGCATATACATATGTGTTATGTATACATATATGGATAGTATATACAAATTATATGAGTTACGAGATCGTAGTGAATATTTATTCGGGTCCGAAATCTTTTTTCTGCCGATTGTGGGATGAAATGAATCGAAGCAGGGGGTGTTCGTATTGGTGGATATCTCATTATTTATATTCATGGAAAATACAGCGGAGAAAAGTTAATAAATTAATTTTCAAAAATATCAATTCAGCATAGGAGTAATGGTATTGTAAGGTACGTACATTGCACGAATTTATGTAATACATACCCATGCATGTATGTTACGTAAATGTCGAGCTCGTTTAGTATTCCAAAAAGGACAAAGGCGCCGTAGCGAATATCAAATAACCGGATATATGAAAGAGCCGTGACGAATGACTTCTTTCTTCCAACATCATTTTTTGTTTGCCATTTTTGTTTTTAGATTTTTCGCTGTACTTTTTTTTTCTAATTCTTTTGCTCTTCCTCAACGCGGAACTCGAAGTTATCTATTTAAAGCGATTATGTAAAACAAAAAAAAAAGAACGTTGACTACCGGAAAAATATGTTCTTCGCATATCGATCCAAAAATAATTGAT
Organism: Athalia circularis; assembly: GCA_963978495.1. NCBI lineage: Eukaryota > Metazoa > Arthropoda > Insecta > Hymenoptera > Athaliidae > Athalia > Athalia circularis. The sequence continues at coordinate 11,722,023 of OZ021700.1, read as the reverse complement.
CATTCTTCGAAGTAATAACTGCTGTGCAAAAAGCGTATGACATTTTGAGGATAAGTGAACGTTTTTCGATAAATTTTTGTTTGTTTTTTTCTCGCCTTTTTTTTCTACATTACCCCAAAGTGTAATTCGATTCCAAAGTATATACCTACGTGTTTCGGAAACAAGAAAAACAGAAGAAGGAAAAAAAAACCGTAAGAGTTCATCCTATTCTGGATTTTGCGACTAAACATCCTGTACTTAATCCCCATCTTGATATAGACACAGAACCCGAGCTCTAGGGTAAAAAATGGAGTCGTAGGGTTTGTAAACACGGGTGAGATTGAGGGGCCGGGCGGAAAGGGGTTTACTTTCTTTCCCTCATTCACTTGCCGTAGCACCAGCTGAGGCTAAAATAAATGACTGGTGATCTTTTGCAGACACGACGACGGGGTGCCTCAAAAGAGAAATGGTAACGGATTCGTGTCTATTAAGATTAGATTTCTCGGATTATTCCTTATGTTTTCGCCGGTATTCACTTCTCATCCTCGTTTTGCGATCGACTGTGTTTGCGACCTATGACATTTAGGATATTTATTATAAGCGGTCTGATTCCTTCGCTTTCTTAAATAATGGCACCCATCCATTTTTTCGGTCACTGCGGTGAAAATGTTCATCGCTTAAACATATATGTTTCCCGGTTTCATGGAGAGGACAAAAAAATGCACGTCACTTCAACAACAACCAACGTGTACGAAACGTTTGTAGCTTTTTGAATCGTTTCAATGAGTTTTTTTTTTTTTTTTTCTGTTTTGTCCCCTTCAACATTTTTTTTCACATAGATTATAGCTGGTCATACTAAACCGAATTCCAGTCTATTTTCACGCCTGGTTGAAGAATGAACAGGATGAATTATTCCACATTGTAAACATCTGGCGAAACGCCAATTTAACGATAGATTATATCTGTGTAGTTGTGATTTATTGTTGCTCCGTTTAAGCGAAGATGTAATAAATGACGAAACGGTTCTCCAAGACTTGTAAAAATCGGTAAGATTATATTCTTTTGTGCCTTTTAAATGCCGTGTTCCGTGGTTATTTAACCTCTGAACAAGTGGAAAAGTGGGGGGAAAAAAGAAAATGAAAAAAGCTCTTGTTACCGACAAATAGACGACACAATGGAGACCATTAATCCTGATACGTCCATGCTTGGGTGAGAAAATACACCGTTTACTTCAGACGTATATGTGTGCATAGGGGGTGAGTTTTTGTTTCACTTTTTTCTATTTTCACAGGCGTGTCACAAGCCGATATCTCCGAAGCTATCGGAAATCAAGTAAAAAAGAAGAAGTCGCAGATCTTTTTTTTTTTTTATTAAAGTTTCAGTGTCATTTTAGTCCAGAGCATTATAACTGAGGCATAATCTCACTGCGGTGAGTTACGAATGTAAACTTGAATCATGTGTGAATAGTATATGAATTATAATATTTCGGTGTAATACGAAAATCGATATTTTAGGCAGTTTTGGTCGAAAGGTTCTCGAGAGGTTAGAGTAGACTTTCATTCCCGCGAATAGTTGGGAGGGAGACTTCCATGCCTGGGGTCATAAATGGCTCCTAAATATTCGAGATGTGCTTTGTTGGGATTTAGGAGGCGCTCACGTCACGGGTCTCCGCATCCACTTTGCTCTTGAATGGTCATCTCATAGTGACGCTTTTACTCCCGCCGTCCAGGGCGTTCCACATACTTCTTATTTTGTCAACCCCAAAAAGCGGGCACAATTTTTTCACGGGATTCTGCTTAGTCATGATTCTGTCGAAAAAAGTGGACTTATATTATTCATGCGGATTTCATATATCTTACTTTCAATTTTAGTAAGGGAACCGAATTCCAGTCACCTCGAAAATTAGAAGTAGGCGGACCTTTTTTTTGTAACCGCAACCACCTTAACATGGTCGCCCGTATACGGGTCTGTGCGGATCAATTTGTTAATTCATTTTCATTCACTACTTACAAACCATTAGTATTTCATCTTACTTGCAATTCAGACTGAAATTTCAATTAACTTCCGAACGATCGGTCGAATAGTTTTCAGGGATAATCAAAAAAACAAGATTCGATTAATTTCGTTTGGATAAACGATGTGTTTGAGAACGTGTCAACGGGTTTGGTGAAGTTTTCTTCAATCGACGATGTGATTAATTCAATAAAAACGTGATTGAATATTCAAATGAATGAATGCTGCAACAGCTGTTCGGGAGAAAAAAAATGATCAATTTCTCGTTTGACGAGTTACAAAACATTAGAACGCACACACGCAAAAAAAAGGAACACAAAAAACTCGTTCGAAATGCTTTAGGGGTGGCCAAGGCTAGCCAAATTTACACCGCTCGTTGGTTTATGATCGTTCAGTTCGATTCAAGTTTTTCACGTAAATTTCACATGAAAAATATCATATATAAGTTAGATTGGGTAGTTCTATACGGTGTGAGTGAAAATCGTACCAAATGACAAAGAGAAAAGTGCAGGAGTTAACAAGTATCCGTTTTTCTGTGTCCCCAGCCGAAGTTCCTTCGCCAACGACATCCTTCTTCAGGTCTCTTCCCAGCTTTTTCTTCGATATCGATTTTTCTTTTGTTTCTTTTTTTTTTAGATTCTGCCAGCGATCCAGGTCCAGACAATTCCCAGATTAGGCTCGTTAAGTACACAACCGACTGCTGGCTGGAACCTCTCACCTTTCCTTTTCCATCCACGCGATCTAGATACAACTCATTTAAAACGAATCCTTCCCGGATCTTCCTCCGCAACGCAACTAAACCCTCTTCAATAATACAGGACGTCTGGATAACCTCCCCTCTTCTTCCCCCTTCGTTCTCGCCGGTATTGTGGTGTACAAATTATCACGTTCATTCCTCGTCTCTTTTTTTTTCACTAATTCACCCATCGTTCGGATAAACACTGTAGCTTTCAGAATTTCGTTCTTCATTTTTCAAACCCCCAAGAATCTTGTCAAAAACTAGTAGAAAAAAATTAATTTCACCAACAAGAGCAAAATTCGAACGTGCTTTTTATTTCAAATTTTACAAAAGTTTAAACACTGATTGCCGATTACTCGAGGCTTTTTATGTCTGGGAAAAGAATGAATTTCGGAAAAGGAACAAAACCAACCCCGACAACACTTCGATTGCACAATTTTCTGATGCTCGCTTGTTACACACAGAACTCTAGCGCATATTCGAGCATGTGTTAAATCTTAGGCTTGAAATTATCGAGCATGAAAAAATGAATTATTTTAGAAATTTAAAAATTGTACGGAGAAAAAGCTTCTCAAGAATTTCCTTACTCGTAATCTTAACTTACTTACTCGTATCAACGTCCGTTCGTTGCAGCAGTGAACCGAAATGAAAATTGATCTTGCCGTACCTCTGGAAAAAGATTCGTCGTAAGCTCTACAGCGAGCGAAAATATACGTGTGTAATGTGTTAAAATATACAAGGTGTTGCAGCTGCAGCGGATACATTAGAATTTTCAGGTGTATAAAATGGTGAAGAAGACAAGGTTGCACGTGCACGTGCAGTGAAAAACCAATTTTATTACGCGCATTGTATACGTGCACCCGTAAAATTTGTTCAAGAGCGCGGGTAACAAAGAAAAGAATATAAAAAAAAGAAAAAAAAAGAAAGGAAAAATACGTCTCACTGTTTCCTGCATTTTTAATTATTCAGATATTTATTTCGTCTTATTTTTACCATGCGCCTTAAATTTTAGCTTTGCTCTATTTTGTACATGTTCAGGTATATGTACGTTGAAAATTTAGTAAAAATATAATTTACCTAACGTCGACATGTATTTAACCTGAAATTTCGGTTGTTTGGTTTCAACGCAACTCCACTACTAAGTTATATATTTCATAACCGACCGTCATAATTGCATATACCAATACGTGTATGTATAGGTTAGGTTGTACATTTTGGGTTTAGAACTGAATTATAATGCCAAAAATAATATTCAAATAGATCACAAGCGAGCGAACATTTATCCAATTTGTCTTCCAAACCAAGAAGATGGAGGAGGGTAAGGTTTCACCCTAACCCCGCCAAGTAATTTCATTCTATAACAGGGAAAACCTAATTGATCTCCCCTCCTCCCTCCCTCCCACATCACCCCCTTGTCCTTCCACCCAATGCCACTCCCCATCCATATAATATAATGTATATAGCTGTTTTACCCAACTTCTCATACCGTTTCTTGTCGTACTCAAGAGACTCCTCTTCACACAGAACGAGACAAGCTTTTCAATTATTTTGACTAAAAAGATGTAGACTTGAAAATTAAAACAAAAACTTAAAAAAAATAAAAAGAAGCTCGCTTTCGTAGTTGGTATACCTGTACATAATACAAATGTAGGTACATGTGGGTATATTGTGCTGCATAAAAGTTCTTCAGATAGGTAGCTCGCGTCGTGACCTTATAGCTGATGCTGCTCTTAGTTCTCTCAACTTTACAATTTCTTTGTTCTTTTCACACCTACCTACTCCGCGATACGATTATTTTTCCTCTCTTCCTACGTTTCATTTCATTTCGTTTTGGTTTTTATTTTATTTTATTTCATTTATTTTATTTTGTTTTATTTTTTTTATCTCACATGCGGGCATATACATACATGTATGTATATGTTTCAGGGGGACTGGAAGTAAGCATAACTGTAGGTAAATATGCTGACGATGATCAAAGTTTAAACTTCGCAATCTTTTACATGAGAATCACTCTCCTTTTTCTCTTTCTCTCGAAATCTTTTTCATTATTGCGACCACTTGTTCGATGTTTTAGGAAAAGTAAAAAAATGCATGGAAAAATTATTTGTTCTGTCCGGAAAATCGACCGTTCGACTTGACATAGAATATATAGAATGTACGTGTATAGTATTTACATAGGTATCATAGAGATAATAGAGAATAGAGAAAACGAGGATATCGAAGTTTCAGGGAACCAAGTTTTGATTCAAATTGGCGCACCAGATAGTCCGGTCATATTTCCTGCAAGCTCGACCAACAACCTTTGCAATTTACAGATAAGGTTCCATTTCATTATCATTATCATTATCATTACCATTCCCATTACCATTACAAAGATAACTTCATCGATTATCGAAAATACAAAACCATCGTTTCGTAGATCACTGGAAAAAAATGCCGAAAAAATAAACGTAGAGAAAAAAGAAAGCTCTATACCTGAAACCGAACCGTGCTTTCACTAATGTTCTTTTCAATTTTCGCGTTGTTCCATTTATATTTATTTTCCGTTTTTTTCTGGATTTTTGGTTCTTACAGTATAGTATATACCTATATACATTTTTGTTTTTTACTCTCAGGGGCTCGTTGTTCGTTGGCTGGATACAGTTTTCCATTGTTCAGAGTCTCGCCTTCGTCGGATGTTTTTCTTTAATTTTTATCTTTCTTTCTTTCTTCTTTTTTCCCCCAGCGCGTTCCACGACGTATGCCGAGTACATCACTCTTCATTTATTCCCAACGCCTGACGTTGGATTGCTCAGTCGGTCTGGTGTACACATAAGTAGTTATACCTACATAGGTATATACCCATGCATATATATACAACAGCCTTCTATATAACCCACGGCTCAGTCTCGTATAATTTAACCCTTTGAGCCACGGTGGTATAGGTATATATACCCATACTCTCCACCTTTAATTTACAAGTAATTGATCATCGCAGCGATCATTGATTTCGGAATGTAGATTTCTGTGTTTTGGGCTACGCTGATTACGATTTTCATTTCGGAATCCAATTTTTCGCACAGCTGTTCAATTTCGGTCGAACTGTCAGTCACGTTAAAGAAATTCCAACCGTGCAAATAATTACGGATTTTTAGATTCTTTGTGTTTGTGAATATAATTCTAGCGTAAAACTTCACTCTTGACGGCTGTCAACTGGCTCGTCAACCTCCAAACTCCTGAAAGATATATAGAAGCTCATGATGTATAGCTTTCCTGAAATTGAGGTCCAGGATATATCATCTGTATGCGTCGACTGAATTCCAACACCAAAATGGTAATTGAACTTTCAAAAAGATAAAAATCTTTCACTACAGTTCGACGATATATCTGATGACTTTTCTACGCTTTTTTTCAACTGTCAACCGAACGACAAACGCGATCGGCAGGGTCCCAAGAAACACAAGAATCGATGATCGGTACCAAAATATATTTTTCACATGTTTGATGGCCGGATCAGCGATTGGCAAAGAAATTTTTTAATTCATCTATGGTCCTTTCGCGGATAGATTTTTATAACTCAGACCTGCTATAATATCGCCCAGTTTCAGTAGGAAACTTGATTCGATGTTATCATTCACCTTTACACTGATTTACCAACCAAATCAAAGAGAACTGTTGATTTTGATGGTGGTTGTGGGATTATGGGTTAAATATAATATTTTGACGGAAATATAATCCAATATAATAATAGCAGATATAGGTCTAGGCTTGTCCACCATCTTAACCATCGACCCAAATAACGCCCATGCCTCGTCACTAACTGGGCTTGGAAACTTTCACTTAATCCTGTTTCAAACTATAAATTAGTCCGCCATGCTTATAACGATGCGTAATCATAGTATACAAACTCATAATGAACCTAGACATTTTCAAACGTGTTATAATATTAATAGTTCTGTAGCTTGGTACCTTACTGCACACCCTTACGTGGTCATAAAACAAGAAAAAATTGAAAGAAAGTTTGACCCTTGACAAAAACGGGCACTTTCATGTACTCGTAAAATCACTTCGGAACTTGCTCGACATTTATGTTTTTTGCTAGTTGCAAATTTTGCTCCGATTACGAACGGTCGTGAGGCTGAAAAAAATGTGAATTGGGATCGCGAGTACATTGAAAATATATTCCAGCTGGTGGATCACTTCGAGTACATGAAACCATTTACTTATCTGGTACATATTTCCTACTCCGTACATAAGCGACGCCCGTGACTCTCTTGTCGCGAACGTTTTGTTCACGTCGTTTACCGCCGTTATAATAATACCATATAATACACGTAGAAAAAGATCCTCTGATGCTGGGCTTGTGCGTTTAAATTCCTGGAATACCTTTTCTCCACTTTCGTTCGTATATGTGGGGGAGGATTTGATCGCTCTCGAACGGAAGCAGAGTTTACGCGTCGACAAAGGATTTTTTTCCTCCCATTATATATTCTGCTCCATTTTACGTTACTCTCCATGCACGTTCTCCACATCCAATCATCAATAATAATGAATTTACTCCAAAAATTAAAGAAAGTCCGGAGCAACATAATTCGGAGAAAAAATGCATTTTTTTTCTGTGAATGACAATCAAAATTACTGAATCATTTATCTTAAGACAAATCAGATCGATCATAAGCTTGAACGTATATCGTTAGCAAAATGTCGAACTCGTTTCGTTCCATTCAATTTGCTACTAATTTCTAAATTTTTAAACGGAAAGAAAGTTGGCCAGATCTCTTCCAAAAAGATCTATGTGTGGAAAAAAGAAATTTATTTCACAATTAAAAACATTCTCTGCAAATTATTGAAGTTTATAGAATTGTCATTTACAAAATCCCCTTTGTAACTCTTTTAAACTCGAAGAACATTTTTGTTTAAAAAACAGAGTAACTCGGCAATAATTTTACGACGATTAACCACGAACGATTTGTTCTCCTCGATATAAGTCAGTGCTGCATCCGTGGAGCAAAAATCAGCTGGGAGAATTCTATAAATTCCATTCTCAGATAGACGATGTCCTGCAGGAGGAACGAAAGAGGTTATGTACGAATGGTTCTCAACCTCTACCGAACCCCATGGGCAATCAAACCATACCGAATTCTTGCGACGTTCTTTTACGTCTGAGAACATTACGTTGGGTAGAAATCGACTTGTTAGCCATCTGGTCACGCACTCCGCTGACTAATACGCTCTTGCACGACCGGAATACTTTGCAGTCTTCACTCGCTTTTCCGACTTTTGCTGCTCCAGCGATTCTTCCTTTTTCTGTTTCGCTTTTTCTCCATCTCTTTTTTCTTACTTCTCTCTCTCTTATTTTCTTTTTCACTTTGTCTCAAGCATTTGCTGAGCGAGCCAAACTGTTCGGCATACCTTATCGTGCATCTTTTGAAAGTTCATATCAAAAACCACAGAGATAGAACCCTGGACGATAGTACTGCACTAGAGTTTTATGAATTGCTTCTTCTTTTTCATTCTTTACCCGATTTTTACATCATAATCACCCGAGCATCAATGTTACATACGCATGTCGTATTATTAGAACTTGAACGTTCGGGTCCACAAATTACCTAAATTTGGGTCGTCTCTTGTTCTTGAAGCGAATTAAAAATTGAGAATCGACCGTACAGAAAAAGCTGAACAAAAAAAAACAAACAAACAAAAAAACTGTTTCTATAAGAACGACAGAACGTTTTCGAGATACTTACATACATTTTATAGCGGAGAAAATGAATCATGGAAGTAATTTTCATGGACTCCTGGGTACTGACCCGTGTGATAGGTGTGTGGTAGGGTAGGGTAGGGTAGGGTCGGAGTTGCATCAGGGATATTTTAGTAGGTGGTGTTATATTCAAATGTATGCCGTGTACCAAAGTTGTAATTGCGTTGATTAAAATATACCGACAATTAGTCAGGAGCCATAAACTTGGCAGAAAAGGCTTTCGATAAAAATTGCTGTTTTAGAAGTGTGCAGTGTATTCCAAATCCAAAGCTCGAGTATAAAATTGTTATTTTTTTATGACATTTCTTTCAATTGATTCCATTGATTGATTCGATTGAAAAAAAAAAAAAACCAACGATTGAAATTGTGTCGCTCGTAAAAAAAAAAAAAAAAATGACAGACAAAAATGGAATGAATAAAATGAATGATTAAAAATTATACACTCGTGACACACGATGAATAGCACTTCAGACGATCCATTCAAGATCCACCTTCCTTTTCCGGAAATAACGGTAACTACCATCCAGATTCCAAGTTTAGTCATGATGGATGAAGTATACGTGAAGATATGAAGAAAAGCCGTACACATTAAACCCCGCAAAGACCGGATCAATTCCCCTCCTCTTTTTTACATTTTTTCATCACGTTTTTCCCCTTCCTTTTTTTCAGCTCTCCCCATTTTATTTCAAGCTTTTGATGGACGAAATATATGTACGTGCAAAGCCAATTTTATACGAATTCACGCGTCACGTTGTTGGTATTTTTTTATTTATTTTGAGATCAACGTATGAATGAATCCTGGCGCTTTTACCGTCCAGGTACCCCTGCTGTGTAAATAAAAATCCTCGAAAAAAAAGTGAGTCCTGAATCCTGAGAGATACGTCTCTAAATTCGGTATACCCGCACGTAATACGTGTAGAGAAAATATTGTTACGTTAAGTTTTAGGGAAGATTGACGTGAGTGGGGGTAATACGGTATGGGGATACCTTAAACTCTGAAGTATGCGTACATAACCTAAACATATAGGTACCTACTTTTTGTAAGCGCGGAGAAAAACGTTCCCGTAAAACAGCAGACCGCGAAAAAGTATATTATGACGCACGAATTACCTACCACCACGGTGTAGGGGTTCCTTCATGTGTATACACCGTACATATTTTTTGATACCTGTATATCAACATTAAAATTATGTAACGACTGTTGAATAATGCTACTGAATATTCACAATTTATATAAATTTGATATACTTGAAGGCGTATAGCAACGACACGGTAAACATTTTTTATCCACCTTCTTCGCCACTTGATTTATTAATCTTTATACATTTTTTTATAAACTACGTAGTCGAGGTTGAAAAATAATCGTAATTCAAAAACAGAGTTTTGCGGTTGGAAAACCATGGAAATGTCTTGGACCTCAAAAAAATATTATTAATGTAGATAAAACCATGCAAAAAAAAGAAGAACACGATTGTCGATTTGTTTGCCATTTTATTTTAAGCTTTTCGTCCCCAAAGCAATTTCCTCGAATTCTAAATTATTGCTACCTGGCATGAAACTTATTTTTTCGTTAGTCAAGGGCTGATAAACTTGAATATAAACATACTTGTGATCACAACTTCGTATGGCTGCAGTTCTTCACATAGATATGAGCTGAAAAGAAAAATTCAACGAAAGACAAAAAGGATTTATGAGAATGAGCAATAATATTGACAAGATAAAATGATGTGACGACAAAAAGCGACGTTACATTTATATTGAATTTATAAAGTTATACAAGTTTGGTTATTGATTACGGTATACCTGGAGATCAGGTAATCTCAAGTGGCTACGTATAGGCATCACTTGACTCGTTTTCAGTTGTTAGGAAAGGAGTTTCTGAAATCTGAAATGAGATAAGTTTGATTCAATTTGTTACTAAGAACATTGGAGAGTAGGTAGTGGTGGTGGTGATTGTTCGAGCTGCTGCAAGCGGTTTTGTTTTTCCGTATCGCGGCACTCTTATAAGACGAGGGATACGCTTAGGGGACGAAGAAAACGTTGCTGAGTTACATTCCATTCATCATATCAAACAAAAACTTGGCCGGAAAATATAAATTGTATACAGATATATCTATAGATAATAAATAATATATACGGCGCACAATTATTATTCAAGGAAAGGACCGTTGCTCTGATTTTGATTGAGAAAATGGCGGATTTAAGAGTCCCGAAACGAGTCGGGGGTCGATATTCTACATAATTATCGCTCGCTGTAAAATACCCGTGACGCCTCGCGATCGATTTTTACTCTTGAAAGAAATTGACGATATAATTGGAAGCCTTTCTCCGATTCGTTTTGAAAATCATCGCTTGAAGAAAGGAGAAAAATACAGGTATTTTTGGACTAGCGACAGATTTGTTGAATTATAAATATTAAATCAGCGCATATTGTGTACTTTGATATCCGAGCAACATTGTCGCAAATGGATTGTTTGAGAATGGAACCGAAAATCAATTCCGTCATCAGGCATAGTTCGCAGACTAATTGCCTAGCGATATTTAACGTATTGTACTTACATAGCTTGTACATACTCCCCCTGCGGCGACAGTTGATATGATCCATTCGATTAGACGCAGGGTAATTATTATATGTAACGTGAAACTCGTCGCACGACGTGAATAACCCAATCGATCACATACCTCTATGGTGTATGCATACATAAGATTCTTCTACCCATACAACGCGTGCACAAGTACATGTAGGTGTGTGTACAGAATATTATACATGTCGGCAAGGAGAAAATGGAGACAGGTGTGCGCGTAGACCGCCGCCTATATAATATTCCATAAGGGTTGTTGCTTCACAATTAGAGAATATACTCTGTTCTAGGTATAGGGGAAGGTAGGGATGATTGAACAACCATGGAAAATTGGAACGTTCTATGGGAAAATACAGGGGTGGCAATGCACCTCCTACAGAATCGTCCAATTATCTTTACTTTCCCTTACCTATAGGTGCGTTCAAGGTACGTAGTAATTCATAATATACATTATATGCGTTATATATGTATGCAGATTTTGTAGGGGTGAATATTAATATTCCTTCATACGTATGTATGTGCATACATTGCTTATGTATGCATTACACATACCTATGTATATATACACCACCTACGCCAATTCAAACGATCGTTAATTCAACAATCCCATATTGTATGGGATGAGAATGATGAAGGCGATTGTAAATTGAAGTTATGAAATTATTATCGAGTCATTAATTACGTTTTTCAGTTGTTCTCATAGATTCTGCTGCGGGTTCTTTTTCCCTGAAATTTTCACGCATGGTTCGGCGATGGTTTTTTCTAGCTATACCGATATTTCGATGAGAAATAAAATTTTAAAAAATCAAATCTGAAAGTTGATTATTTTCTTAACACGCGTACGATGCCTCATTATAGTTTCATAATTTTTCATGCACGTGCGAGGTTGCCAATCGACTATCGATTGTCCATCAATTGAAGGTTGGTTTCGTTCGTGTAGCAATTTCTAATATCATCAGCAACAGCGTAGCCGTAATTCCGTACTCTCAATTACTGTTATCATTCGATTCGAGTTCTCTGTGACGAAAACCACCCCCTGCAGATTGCTTCAACTCGCGCCCTGAGGTCGCCCACATTATTTTTCGTATACCAGCTATACACATATAAGTACACATATACGTAGAAATGTATAACCACATGAACGGGAGTTTCGAAATTACAGGTCAAACTTGTGATAATTGACTTGCGCACACATACATGGGATATACACCATGCGGCTAAATTAATTCTCCAACTTTCATCATCACATACGTATAACTGGATTATTAATCTTGTCATTTTCCACCATATACGAAAAAATGTACCACAGGTACCTATTATCATAAAATTACCGCAGTTCACTGCAGAAAATCAGAGAAACAAAATCACAGCCCGATTAATCAAATAACAGTGTAATATTCTAATTGCTTTATTAGTCGCGGTACCCAAAAAAAAAACAAAAACTAAATACAATGCTTAATCAAAATGAATTGTATAGTACGAAATCTAAATCGTTTCCATTAGAGTAATTAGATTGTATTTTTTTTTACGCCTGCGTGCGGTTATTCGAATAAATTTTGACAAGATTATTAGTTTTAGCTTCGTTGCCCATTCAGTCTCCCTTTGTTAACCGTTTTTTTTTCTCTTCGACTAAAAGGTGTGGAAAATTACATTCAAAATTTCGCTAATAACTCTATCGAAGAGGATCAAAGCTTAAGTTGGACGGGGTATGCAGTGATTGTGAAAAAAGTGAAAAATCGAAAGGAAAAGAAGAAAATAAAAGATAAAAATATTACTACCATTTATTACAGTATCACAGACGAGACTATATAGTACGAAATGTACATATGCCATGTAATAAATAAAAATATAAATCTAGGCAGGTATACAGTTTTTAAAGCATCGCTTCCTCGAACAGATGCAACATGCAAACGTGGCGAAACGAATTCCCTATTTTTAATCATTGGAATTGAAATTGACAGTTTAAAAATACAAAATGTCACATACCATGTGAGGGAATATTCTGAGTTTTATTTTTTTCTGCCCCCTCCCCCCCCCCCCGGCATTTTATTTCCAAACGATTGTTCTCGTAAAAGTTCAGTGCGATGTGCATGCGGGTTACACAGCATGATGGGGATGTTAATGCTGCAGCAGCCAGCAGAATGGAAATTTGAAATCCTCCAGGCTAATATTTTTATCGACGCGGTATCCGACAGCAGTTCACTATTTGTTATTTCCATATTTTTATTATTAGTTCTATTTTTTCAGTATACTATTTTTCTCCGATTTTAACCAACAGTTAATCGGGTTCTGGAAATGCAGGCCGATGACCTAAAGGGAGACAATCGCGAATTGGGAGCTTTATATGGTGTAACGGAAAAGAAAAAAAATTGAAGGTTTTAAATACCACAATATATTCTCAAACACACATTTTAGTTAAACTGATCGTACCCCCATGTTTATTTTTTCGTACAAGCTTCTCAAATATTGAGGAGAACCCTATGACCGACTGCAATAATAATAATAATAATAATAATAATAATAATAATAATAATAATAATGATAATAACAACAACAACAACAACACCACCAACAACAACAACAACAACAACAATAATAATAATAATAATAATAATAATAATAATACTAATAATAATAATAATTATAATTATAACAAAAAAAAACAATTACTCAAAAAACATCAGATCACGCCCTGCTTCTGTTTTTAATCCCATGATATTTAAACGCCGTATTTGTGGTGACATCGTAAAATGCCCGTCTGTCAAAGGAATATGCGAGGCAGATTTTATTTTTGGTCATTTTGCTATGTATACTTCATGTACTTCGCGTATGCACACATGCGCACGTATATATGTATACATCTAGGTATAGCACATCAAAGGGAGGGTCATCGATGAAATTTAATACTTTTACGTATATATTTTCAAATCGGAGCACTCGAGGTATATATAGCTGTTCCTTTCTCCTTATTGTTTTCTCTCTCTTTTTCTCTTTTATAGTTTTTGATATTGTTTCATGTTATGGAATCTCGCTTAACAAATATTCCAGTCAGCCATAACCAGCGCAAGATATAAAAAGAAAATATCTACGAACGATCGATGGAATGTAAAAATTCCTCAGATACCCACACTGCGGATGTTATGTGCAGGTTAATAAATAAAAAATATAAATCACGAAGCCCTGTAATGATACTTCTATTACAATAAATAATAATGTCGGTGAAAAAAAAAATCATAATAATGATATTGATAATAATAATACGTACTGAGCGTGTTAGGCTTCACATAATATATATAATATTCAGATTTTCTTGATTGAGAAAAGGGGTAGAACAAATGAGTAAAAAGAAATGTTTATAGATGGATGTAATAAGCATGAAAACTAAAAGAAAGTGAAGGAATCCTTTTTTTTCATTTTACGTTGAAAACTAGGCGATTTAATCACTCATGATTATTAATCGTATTTTTGTAGTTTTTATTACTTTTAACCGTTTGTTTTTAGTTTACAGGCCACACTGTGAAATGCAATTTATGTATAATCGTAATATATGTGTGTAGAATGAATTATCAAATTTTGGGTTTCATTGGATAATTGATACCACCCCTGCAACTAGATATAATTATATATACAATATAACTAGGTGAAGTAGCATTACGATCGTGGAGCTCTGTCAGATTATAGATAGAAAAGCGGATAAACTTAACTGCGATTCAATTCACTCTACATAACGCGCTGGGGACGAGATTGGAAATAAAAGAGAGGGAGAGAGAGAGAGAGAAAGGGAAGGAAAAGCGAAACGGAAATGCAATCTTAACGTGGAAACTATAACTGCAGTAGAAGTTCAATTAAAGAACTTCCATTCACCTGTATACCGTTTGCATGTCTTTCGTGCAAAATCACCCTCTGAATAGATTTGTCTTTCCATTTCTCTGCAGTGAGAAATAATACTTAAGGTTCTAAACTGTAGTTCAATTTGGTACAGGTCATAATACAATTAGCGAAACTTGCTGCTCTAGATAGTACATAGTATATACCAACTTCAAACAATCCCTGTCTAATTGATAATATATTTCGCTAACAATGACTTAAGGATCTTTATCATTTATTTCTGTATCAGGGCAGCCCTGATGAGGGTAATTTTCGAATTTCAATCCGTGCATCCCCTCAAACCCTTCCAAAAATTTGAAAAGAAGCCCCCCCTAATGTTAATTATATATTCTGACTCTACTTTTCAATTCTTTACATCGATAATGACCATTGAAATGTTTCCCTTATATTTTTATTTCAGTGATGGGTGGCGAGAAATTATGGTGGACGTGGGGAATGGCAGGTCGCGGAACATCGACGAATGGCACCCTTATTATTGGGTCGTCATCAGGTTCACCTGCGGAATCATGGAATGGTTCGGCAGAACAAGATGCGGTTTCAGTGTCTGGAAACGACACATGGAACGATTCCAATACCGAAAGAACTCAACACGATATCATTGTCATGATCATCACAGCTGTCGTTTTATGCATACTGATATTGACGACCGTGATCGGTAAGTAAATTAATTCCCTAAGCTAAACTTTTTTCCGATAAATTTTCGATTCAAAAAATCAGATTCTTCGCATTTTCAAACACCAATATTCAAAATGCTGAAAAAAACGTATGAAGAATTCGTAGAACAGGAACTATTTCTGGAGCCGTCCAATCTATCGATTTAAGCGAAATAAACCGCTTATTATATTACATTTCTTTTTCTCTCTCAGGTTCTCTTGATTCAATCGTTATTTTCTTACTTCGGAAAAATCTTTAATTATTATTTACTTAGAACGAATATACTCATATATGTATGTCGGTGATATGTACATATGTAAGGATAAAACATGTAGATATATAAAAAAGTGACTTCACTCGAGAAAGACTTTCACAAGAGTCCTTGTAGGTCGAATAAAGATATCAGTAGTTGGAAAAAGATTCGATAGACACGGACACTTGACATACTTGTCTTGGAAGCACTCGAGAGGTTAAAAGAATGAAAAAAAAAATAGAGATGAAAAACAATTTTCCGTACTAAATATACGTAAATTTTTTCATACAACTAATGATTCATCAGAAATCGCATGTATCGATTTACTTTCAATACTTTCCGTCTTACCGAAATAAATGTGTCAAGTGAGAGAAATAATAATGATAACAATTAATTGAAGAGAAGAAACGCGGAACATTGAAGACTTTTGTGATGATATGAATATATGAACGTTATACTCTTGAGGGCGTATAAATTTTGTACAATGAACGTACATATATAGAATCATGTATACATACTACTCATCAAAATTAAAGGGTCACCCCGAAAAGGTCCAGCTAACGCGGGGTGGCCCTTTAATTTTGATGAATGGTAAATATACGTACAATTTATATTGTACATGTACTGGCATCTGCCTACCGCACATCGAAACTTCATTGAAGTATGTGCATTCAAATGGATGTGACAAAATTTTGGCAATTTCAAAATCACCAGGATAATGACACACGTGACATTCGGTAATTCGATTCAATTGCTGGGAAATGAAACAGTAATAATGCTAATACGACGCAGTAACAGTAATGATAATAATAATGGCAATGATAAAGATAATGATAAAAGTGAAGGTCTTGTCAAATCGAATCTGATTCCGCGCCATACATTATATTACATGTCCCTTTTTCTCTTGTCAAAGAAACTGAAAAACGAATAGAGGAAAAAAGACTTTGAATAGTCCCTTGCGAATCCCGCTGAACGTAGTTTGGCCTTCAACATCCGAAGCATAATGTCCCGTAGAATACAGCCTTTCAACTTTGGTATAAAACCTTTTTGACATCATACATATACTCACATATACATCTAATAAGCGTCTCTGGTATGCATATATACCAGATGATGTTAACGTTTTTCTCTGAGTAATATTTATTCATTTCATTTTCTTCCCCCCGCCCCCGCCTTCTTCCCTGCCCCGTATCAAATCAACCCTTTGAGGATTATTTTTACTAACCTTGAGAGAAACTACAGCTACTACACGAGTAATGAGTGCATATTTACCGACACATTCATCGTCGATCTGGATTTTGGTTCGGAAACAATTATCGGATCGATCAAATAGGAGAAGAACGTTAAAATTAGTTCGCGTGACTGCACGACATGTTATTTTATTTATGTATATATATTCGATTAGATATTCCTATCGTTATATGTATCGCATAACAATATCGATTAGTTCGTCGAAACCTTCAACCACCTTATCAAGGTCAATGAATCCGGAAATTTCATTCCAGCATTTTTCATGCACGCAAGTAAAGAAGTAATCGTGGAAGCTGTAGATTTAATTCGATCTGAAAATAAGGTCTCGTCAAATTTAAATAATTTGTCTCTACGACTCTCAAATCTGAGAAAACTCACCCTGCTTTGACATCACATCTGATTGGGTATTATCAAATATCACTGAATCCACTGCGATACGACTACGGATTCAATAGCATCCTCGATCTCTTAAGATCTAACATCCTTGGATCTGATTCGATCTGAAAGTCTGGAAATGCGGTTCCAATTCGATCGGATATAGAAAGAATTTGCCGGACTAGATATTCTGCGTAATTTGGATGTTGGATAAATGTTATTGCGTCATTGGGAAATTTTTAAAGATCGCCGAAAATTTTCAAATTAATTCAATTCGTTTCTTACTTTTTGTCATCATGATTTGCGCGAATCTCGAAATTTAAAGATCGTTCATGAATTTATCGTGTAACGTGTTCAAAAACGAAATATATTTTCAAAACTTGCGTGACCTTCGAGTACCGTGACTTTTACTCAAAATGTGGACAATTTTGAAAAAGTGAAAACGGGGACGGTCACGGTTGGAAAAAGAAGAGAGAAAAAAAACTAAATAAATAACTTTAAAAGTTTTTGAATCGTACCGGGGTAAGTTTCAGAAGCCTACTCGAACGCTGAAAACATTTATAAATTTTCGGGTCAGATACCAGATCTGAAAATGGATGGGGAAAAAAAAAAACTCTGTCACCTTACTAACAAAATGTATAACAAAACATTATCACGTGTATTTTGTACGGGCATAACCGTGCAGTATGTAATGTGGTTATATTGCTTCGCATATATACGGTGGAGTCACGTCAACCAGGTCGGTTTTCCATTTTCGTGGTTCTTTTTATCATTTTACGCGCTTTCATTGAAAATTGGGCTGCCAGACGATGGGGGGCAGAGTCTAGAGGAAGAGGAAAAGTGCCGGAGAAGATGTAGGAGGGAGGATGGGAATTTCTCACATTCGCAACCTCCGTCCGCCCTTCGGTGAATACTTTGGTGTAATATATAATTCACGTCTCGCCATAGAGACTATATACCTCTGGTTTCCTCCTCTCTCTTTTCTCTATTACATAGCTATAGATACACACGCGTATATGTATTTCTATATCACGTCGCCGTCGCCGTCGCTGTCTTTTGCAACTCACAACGCGCGCGTGCCTTTCTACTCTTCATCGTTTTCCCTTCCGTTTTGGTTTCCTCCGCTTTTCTCCCACATTCTATTCCGTTAAGGGTATATGCCATGTGTACACGTACGCACGTATATACCTGTAATACCTATATACATGCAGAGTTAGTGGTACCTGAGCGCCGAAGGTTCACTGCACGGCTGACTCTATAACATCACATTGTATCTCGCGTCTTTACTATACGCGCCGCGGATTCGCTCGCTCTACTCGAAAACCACCATCATCAGCTCTTTACGACTATCCCCATCAGACACCGGGGATCAGAGACATATACATATAGATATAGATATGTGTACCCCTATACACATAGAACATTTCAAAATCCATTCACCATTCAGTATTCAACCACCATTCATACAGATTTAGACGGTAGATCTTGAATTTAGAGGGTTCAATGCGATCGACTTTACGATCCGATAAAACCAACGCCTAGGAATAACCAAATGCAAGAGTATCTCTCGTTTACTTGCGATTATGGAAACGGCTTTACGACACGAATAAATATATCATATAGATACACATATAATATATACGATGAATATACGTGCCTACGTAAAGGTATGGGAGCTGGAAATTTTTATTTTCTTGCTCGGATGTAGAAAGGCTTTGGTAATATTTTGTTACATTAATAACAATTGATTGGCCCCGGCAAGAAGAAGCTGGCGTGATGACTCCTTTTGTTTTTTTACTGCTAAAGAAAGTTGATACAAGATTGATAAAGAAAAACAACTTTCACGTCACAAGGTTGTGTATAAACTTTCAATCATTAAACTGAGAATGAGCTTTTTCTTAAATTTACTGTAAAAAAGAGACGAAGAAACGAAGAAAATCTTATCAGGCCAGATGCTCGTTATATAGCGAAAGCTATTTCGCGGTGCGATTAAGTAACAAAGTTCATTTGAGCCCTAAATTTTTTTTCAACGTTTCCAAAATTGACTATTCATGAACGAAGTAATTACACCTAACTATTGAGGATCTATCGGTGCATTTATCGAAACAATATATCGAATTAGTCATCATGAATTATTCACGGCCAGTGAAAGGTCGAAATGAAAATTTGCATCGACACGTGTCCTTATAGACTTCGGAATCAGAACTATAAAATCGACGTGACTTCACCTGAATTTTAATTAAAAAGTTAGAGTATTCAACCCCGATTGGTGGAATTTTGAAAAAATCATTTCGGAACTGCGCTGCAGACCTTTAGAAATGTGTATGAGCATTACAAATCGACTGTACATGTGCTTCAATTTGACGTCGATTAAACGACAAAAAATAAAAAAAATACGACCCTCGTATTCTGTGCGCACAATCAAAGTCATTGGATAACTTCGCAGCTTTATTTCGATTTATTTACGGAGCCACAACTCTTAAAGTAATCGAGTTAAGAAGAATACAAAAAAAAAAAGCATCGCCAACTTTCGAACTCTTCATACAAGTAATTTTATGAAAGAGCTCCGTATGTGTACCTTTTCATAAAATCACGTATATATAAGTTTCAAGTTTGCTAACTCTTGAACGGAAATACAGGTGAAAAGTGGAAATAAAATTTTTTAAACCCGAGAAGAGCACTTTCGCGTTGAACTTATACAGAAATCTCACATTGCCCGAACGTATACTGTCAAATATTTATAAAACAGAGATAAAAGGTGTGTACCGGAGAGTCTGCAGTAACTATATGTTGAAGATGGATCCGATATAAAAAAAAAAAAACAGAAAAACTTTCGTTTCAGGAAATACAAAGATTCTTTCCCTATTTCGCAACGGAATAATACAATAGGAAAAATCAGTTCACTGCAGTACTATTCACTGTGAATATTTGTGAACCCCATGAGATTTTACGTTTTGTTTTTCGGTCACCCTGCGAATTTTCGAACACTGCGAGGAGAATGAACTTCTCATAGATTCAAAATCAGTGTAATATAATTCAATTATACGTACGATTCGGTTGGGTATACCTATCCCTACCTCGAATGTTGCAATGGTAATCAAGCTCAGTCATAGTTTGAATCTGAGGGCCAAAAGTGCAGGGCGTGCTACAGATTGAAGGGTGGATGGAGGGAAAGTTCGACGGCGGGTGAAACTGAAACTAACATAAATCAGTTTAGCGACCAGATCGGGTCGCCGACTCATATTTCTTCGATTGTGTCACATTACAAAGAAATTTACGTCGCCGCGTAGTCTACAACTATAGATGCAGGTTAGGTTGACCTATTTTATATTTTTTGTTTTTTTCAATTTTTTTGTCGTCACATTTTTATTCCTTCCAATTAATACCTCACTTACCTTTAATTTCAAGTACCGTGAAATTTTCATGGTATTCATTACCCCTTAGCCAAACAATTTGATAAATTTCAAAAACATTTTTCGAAGTATTTTTTTTTCACGCCAAAAATGGTGTGCCATCCAAACGGAAGAATTCCAAGATTTTTGTTCGTTTTTTTTTACCTTTCAAAATATATCCCGCAGGTTATCATATCTATTATACATCCTCCGATAAGAAAAGAGCAGGATGAAATATTTTTCCTTTTCCGATATCCTCCAAGCCCTATAGGTATTATTCTTTGAGTTGTGATGTTTTTCTCCAACTGTAGGCTAGCATTTTTCTCCATATCCCATCACACCTCGACGGACACTGTCCGAAGTCCTTCACATTCGATTATAGGTACACGTCACAGAAACGACGACGCAGACCCTTTCGCGGAAATTTTATTTCTTTCTAATACAAAATATACCTATGTACTACCTATACGTACAGCCACTCGACGGCGAAATACAAAATAAGATGGAAGGAAGAGAAAAAGAAAAGTAAATATATATGAAAAGTAATCGGTATCGAAAGAACCCAAAAATATTTCATGTGTAAACCAAAGCTTATTCAACACATTTAAATTATTTATCCAAGCAAATCGAGGAAAAGAAGAAGAAAGAAAAGTTTTTCCTCCATCTTCTCTACGGCTAGTCAGATTTCCTTGATCGCATATAAACGTTGGAGAATTAAATAAATAAATAAAGTCCCTTCGGCGGTTCGGTGCCTCGTATATATGTATATAAGTACATATATGTATGCCAGGGAAATTTGAATGAAAAATTTCTGCCATGGAATTTGAGTAATAATGATAATAATAATAATGAATAAAGTCATAAAACTCGGAAGTCGAGCCGTTGAATACTTCCACAATTTTAGGTATAGGTATATGTTATGACTCCATGCATTGATGTATATTACAGATATGTATATATTATTATATATATATTATTATATATATATACAGAGAGCGGACTCCGACGGAAAAGCGAAGGAACTCCCAGTGGAATAATTTAACAATCCCATTACAAGACGAAAACGATGATCCATAGTAAACGTTGAGATGAAAGAGGGAGAGAGAGAGAGAGGAAGGCTGTTTAGTAGTACATGGGTATAAATATACAGCTTACCACCTAATACAGAGAAACTGACACATTTATAGAGTAATATATGTATGTGAAATATAGTAGCTATACATATACATATAACACCTATATATAATATATACACCTATATAGGTGCATTAGTGGAACCAAGAAGCGTCGAAACGACCAAGCCTGCAGTACCTATACCTATACGTCGAGGGTACGACAAGGACGAATCGCTGGAAGACCCTATGCATGTATATGTGTATTACATATATGTATATAAAATACCTATATGTATATGTACACACCTTGTAGCAGGGCAAGAATGAGATACGCGGATGATCCTTGTGATTGATGCCTCTACGTTTCCATCCCCATCCTTGGAACCCCCTTTTTACCCCCTCAAAACACGCCGTAAAGGTCCTTCCGTAAAGTTGGCACGTCACCAAAGATCTCGACGAGGCATTAATATACGGAAAAAAGGAGGAAAAGAAAAAGAAAAATTTGCAAAAAAAGAAAATCTTACCACCTGTTATACCCTCGGTTTGATTTTTATTTTATTTCTTATTTTTCATTTGTTTTTTTTTTTTTTACTTCTACTCCCCCTTCTCTCTTCTTCTGCTTTTCTCCTGGAGCTTTCAAAGAATTTTTAACACCCGCCCACAAACCCATCAAGAAAATCGATGACGACAGTATAATATAAAGTAACTTTCCCTTGAAAATTATTAGATCCCATCGTTGGAGTTTTTTTATTTTTATTCCCCCCCCCCCCCCCCCCCCCCCCTCCAAATGATTTATCAATAATCGTGGATTTATATTGTAATTTATCTAAAAGTTTTTGCCGATGGTATACGTCTGTTCACGTGCACGTGTACATGTTACATGGATTGTATAAGTAAGAGAAGGGGTGGTAGCGAGGTTGAAATCTACGATAAATGCAAGAGAACCGATTGGAATGGGCCAAATTGCATCAGCGAAAGCTGATCGAGCTTACCGGACATTTTAGAGCCACGTGAAAGCCGTTAGAGTCCAGCAGGATAACGGCTGACACGTCTTGTAATGGTATGTGCATGGCGTATCTAATGCATTAACATAGATGTATAGATATATGCCTATGCGATCCAAAGGCTCGAAACCAGATGGCGGAATCCATCTTGATTAGAATTTGTACCGTTAATTTCTGCTTATCTGTCACTCGCCCCCAACATGTACCACACCGTTAGCAAGTAGTGTGGATCGATGGGGTAACCAAACAAAACACTGCGGCTATTTTAATCCCATATAAACTCAGCTAAGTCAGGATTTGTACAGACATGAGCGATAATTGTATACCGATGCGTACGACATATGATTACAATGACGTTATATTATGTATGCGCGTACGTGTTGAGACACGCAGGTTATACAGTGCCCGATATTTAGTTGCATCGCGCGATGAATATTGCAAAGTTGAATCTGAACCGACGCGTTTGAAATATAAATTAATCGGCTCATGTGTTTAATGCACGATTATATGTGAATGAGATAATAATTGCACAAAAGTCCGACGAGCTTTCGTGCCGATTCGAATGTTCCATTCGATTTCGTGCACATGGTTTAAAAATACTGGACCGATAGGTTTGAACTAGAAATTCGATTATTTATCAGTTTGGATTGCGGAATGATAAATCTTAACGCATAAAATTGACAACGACTTACACAATATCCTATAATGTGTGATGTGAAAAAAAAAATGTTCATTCTCATCAAATCAACGATGGGGGTGTATTTTGGCTCTTTTATGTCATTCGAAATTGTGATTCCCAGAATGTGATTCGAAAAGTTCTTTTCCCTCGCGGCTCTTGGAATCTGAGAACTGTAATTGAACCACCGCACGACGTCGCGGTGGAAAAAGATTCCCATTTTGTATTCCGAATTCCAACGTTATACATACCCACGTATGTACGTATATAATACATAGGTGTACGCGCGCTGCTGTGAAGGTGATTACCGCGCACGATAAAATGATTTGTACTGGGTAATTATGGAATTTTTTTTTTCCATTCGGTTTTGTTTTTTCCAATCCACCCTTGTGACGTGTTATGTGTGTGCGTATGAGCTTTGAATTATCTTGAGAAGCTGCGAACGCTTGAAGATGACCAATGAAATTGAACGACGCGCACTCCATCGTGTAGCGCTAACTAGCCTATTAATTATTTATCGGTGACATGGATCGACAGTCTAGATTGATTTACGAGCGAGCTTATCTGCCCGGTGCAGTTCACTTCCGGGCTTCGGTACTCCCAAGGGAAACGTCGAGGACGCGAACTGTAAACCGTGTTTCCGTGTCGTGCCAGTAGATTAATAATGCACTATTATTTTCTTCTTATAAAACGCTTAATTCCTGTGTATGATAACCTAAACCCATGTGATTAATAGGCAAGAAATTATCGACTCGATATTCAAATGATGAAGCTGTATAATATAATGGGCGAAGAGAAACTTTTTTTTTAAATATCGCAATGACAACAACGCTGCAGTAAATCGTAATAATCGATAGAAAAAAATCGAGAAAAAAGAAAGAAAGAAAAAAAACTTCCATCGATTCGCGTTGGATTTGGTATAGTATAAATGACGTCGCGGTGAAATTGAACGTGTGGAAATAAATTCTTCTCTCTATACCGCTTTCACATCGAGTACTATTCCGGTCGTCCAGAGTCTAGACGGCCATCTATATAGTATTATTATATACGTATATAATGTAAAGATTATTTCTGCGTTTTTATCATCAAATTTTGATGGAACTTCACCTGCATTTTCGATTTAATTGAAGTTAGTTTTTTTTTTTTTTATGCTATTTTCTCTCAAGCCAGCTGAGACACTTCGTTGTAATTATTCGCAATAAATTTTTTTCAGGTTCGATTCGATGCGGAAGAAAAGAGAAAATTTTTCAAGGATCTTGATTATTCGAAAATATTCTCGTAACTCTGGGAGTCGTAAGATTGAGGGAAGAATTTTTTTGTTCGCGCGCGCGAGTATAACCGAATCTGCAGAAAATTGCGATACTCATACGGTTCGGTCGAAATCGATTTGAATCTCAAAGTGCTAATTCGAAGGATTTCAGGGCGACTTTATTGCGGTCGAAAAGACGTTTGTCTTTTTTAGTACCTCTATCCTATTATTACATGCATGCAGCGGATATATACCGAGTAAAATATTTAACGTAGACTTATATACGGGTTATCCAAAAGCGATCCATTAGATCCATAAAAATTCATTCCTATCAATAAGCCAGTTGGATCAAGATCCTCGCCTCTGTACGTTTCGAGTGTTACATTTCCTGTGAATTTTTCATCGAACTTCCGAACGGTCCATTTGTGCTACCCGTTTGCGCATGTAAATCCGAAATTGCTTCACGGTAGCGATCATATAACTTGTAATGGACAACATAACGAGTTAAAATTCTCCACATCCTGCGGGATTTCTATACAACAGCTAGATGCAGAATTGATATAGGTTCGTATTACAGCTGAGGTTTGAATCGCTCCTGAAATTCCTGCTTTGCAATATAAATCGGTGTTTATATATATATACCTATACACCGACACATATGTACAGTATTTATGGGGTGTATATAGTTTAATGAAAAGCCACTAAGTTACAACCAATTTTATTTTGATCAAGTCGTGGCAAGGTTTTATCGACACTTTATAACACACTTGGGAAACCACCGCGTAATGTATTATATACCTGAATATACATAGGTGCAGCTTCTAAGTGTGGGTATGCAGGTATATCATAGTTATTATGTACCGTAATAAAGTTTTTTTTTCGACTTGTTATATGAGCTAGATAGGCTTATACGTATACATATGTAGCAAGGTGCGTTACCTCTGACCCTTTATACATAGAGCGCGAAATTTCTCTTCGATTTAGAATTTCAAATTTTCGGTCTCAACCAGAACTTAACAGTTTTGAGGGCTTAGGTAGCATCGACATCTTAAAACTTCGGCATAATTCAACAATTTTTCAAGATCACTTCGATCAAGATATTCGGTAATGATGAAATTCAACCTGTACGGCATCTCAACTCGATAATAATAATGATCGACTATGTAGTGAAAGAATGTTGAAATTACTTTAATGTCGTTGAACTGAATTTCTAGATATTTTATTGTCACTCTCGTCGTCAGCCATCGATATTTTCCATAAAGTAGTTGGATGAACTCAGGAAGTTATGCGAGTTCAAGATAACGAGAGTTACATCGTACGAAGCAGATGCAGGTATTATATTCAGTTGATCTTCGTTAATCTGCTCCGATCTGCTAAATTTCGTAGGTATTTGGATCAAGGATTACCTTCAACATAACCTATCCTAAATTCTACTATAACCTGAGAATGACGAGGGACCGACACGACGAATGACTGCCGAGAACAAGATAGACGACGGTTACGCGTCAACGAATACATTATATGTATGTGATATAATACAGGTGTGTAGGTTTATATAGGGTCAAAAGCTATATATGTATTACATAGGCCACTCAGTATTTCCATATCCCACAATCCCTGGTGAAATTCAAAGTTCCAAGTATCAATTCACAAATTCACGTCGTAATCACCTGCGTCTCGACCCGCGCGATAAGGTCAACCCTTTTTTTTTGGCAATTTGTTCCAAGAGTATGAAAAAAAAACACGCAAAAAAAGTTCTCCAGATATCTGTTATGAGAATTGATATAAAACGAAGTAAAGTACGCACGATCGAGTCTAAAAACTCTGAAGAATAAAGGGAAGACAGAGAAAAAAGAACAAGAAGAATGCAAGGAAAAGTTACGAATTAATTAGTTCGATGTATAAATGATTACATGAATATTCAATAGCGATGGGTGTAAGTTTTATTCAAAGAAAACACCTCCACCCCCTGACACTTGGTTTCGCACAGTAATTTTTCAAGGTTATATACATAGTTATATCTACACCCGTTAAAAATATAAACGCCTCTAGAATATTTTCATTTCTTTTTTTTTTTCTAGTACATAAAAGAGTGGGCAAGCGGGCCGATCGGGATCAATTATGGGGAGGGTTGATCCAAACTTTATAATTGATGAACCACTCTGATATCACCTCCGAAAACTCTCTTCTCCTAACCCCACGTAGTTATAGGGATCCTCTTTTTTTTCAATTTATTCGTAATTTTCTTCTCTTTTTTTGTTTCATTTGTTTTTGCTTCCTCTTCTCTCCGTTGCATTAAACAAAAGGAATGAAAGAAAGGAATGGGCGTTGATGAAATTCTTGTTTCGAATTTCCGATCGGATATTATATTTCTTCGAATGAAAACGATGCAAATGAGTATATATATTCATATTATACGTATACGTATTTAAATACATGTATATATATTTAGGTATAAAAATTTATGTATAATACAACAGCTGACACGCATAAATCAGACCCTTCTTCGACCGGTGCGAAAATGATATCGAGAAATGCCCACTACACCAGGGTGTGTGCGGAGCAAAAATTTTTCAGTGTAAAGTATAATCTTGTTGAAGCAAAGAGTGGTGGGAAACGAAAAAAAAAAATGAGAATCATAACGGATGTTTTTTCTATTCGGTCTTTTGTTTGTTTGTTGTTTTTTTTTTTTTTTACTATAACTGCACGATGCTAGAAAATTTATGGCAATAATAATTTATATCTATAATATTGCATGTATTTTATGGAACCGCGAGTTAGGAAGCTCTCGTGTGCTGCCGCAGGATTTATACCATTTTATGTGGTATACAGCTGCCATGTACGATTAGCCTATATGTACTCAAACCCCATAAACGAAATTTGATATTGTACATATGGCGTGTCATCACATCCAGTGTAAGCCGAATTATATGAGAGGAATAATCGTGAAAAGAAAGGACGGAATTTTGATATCGAGAGCCAAGAACCAAAAGGGTATGACCGATATTTTTAGGGTCAGGAATTGATTCGTTCTGATCGTGTGGGGCTGAAAAATTCTGCAGTTTTCACCAAAATTTGGTTGGAAATTCGGATTTTCAAGCACTGCGAATGTGCTGAAAATAAGTATTTCCCTTGGTCTTCTCCCAATAACATCCAGTAACAAACTGTTATCATCATTGCCTGGAACATTCTCGATAACGAATAATTCTTTCTGTAGAGTAGCTCACGCCATCAACTGTAGATATAAATTCAATGTTTCGAGTGCTTATATTCTGATGCAGTGCAGGAGAACGACGACTGCGAGGGGGTTTCTAGAGAGGTTGAAATCGGCTTTTCTGCCTCTCTTTCGCCATCCCTATCTTCCTTCCCCTCTTATATTCTGGCGATAACATGTACAGTGTACCTATACCCCGGGTATATAGTTTATTTGCTCCCAAGTTTACGGGCATCGTAAAAATCGCTTAGAAAATTCAGCCTGCGCCGTTAAACTCGCGTACCTGCGGCGAAAAAAAAGTATCTGTATATACATATATATATAAACATATAATATATAAACACGTATACACAGTATGGAATAGAGTAAAAACTAAACTGTTGAAAACAATTCCGCGAAATACACTGTACTTGAAATTTCATTTTATTTTATTTATTCTTTTTTTTTCGTATGAAGGCATTTATAACATGCAAGAATGAGAATTTATGGTATTAGAATTATTCAGATCTTGTTTGATCCGAACTTAACTCATTGTCAAATTTAGAAAAAAATATAAAATAAATAATTCCAGGAGAAACGATTTTTTTAAGAGAAAAGCGAAGAAAAAACATTCTTGCCACCGAAATCCGTATACACGGGATGTACATTTTAACTTTTTTCAAGCAACCACAAACTTTTTAACTCGATGGAAGTTCTTTTTTTTTTTCTCACTAATTCTCTGCAGCACTTTTGAAAGAGGCGTGGACTTCCGCACGTCGCAGATAGGGGTTGAAAAAATCTCAATGAGCATAACAATTAGGCAATCGATTTTTTTGTTGTTTTTTTTTTTGTTAAATTTTTTGTTCAGTGAAAATTGATGTATCGTTCTAAAGATTTAGAGGTGGAAGCTTTTTATACTCTGCGGGACTCTGGAACAGCTGAGTAATTTACGGAGGAAGACATCCGGACGCGACGGGGTGAAGAGTCGGGTAACGGAAAGACCGGGAGAGGGCAAGGAATTCGATCGAATTTCCGCTCTTCTTTTTTTTTTCATTCATTTTGCTCACCTAAACCAAGGCCGCGTTGGTTGAATCTTGTACAATACAAGATGGTCGACTGCTGCCACCGTTGTTGGTGCTGCCTGCTGCTGCAGGTTTTTCTAATTTATTTCGGCTGAAAGGGCTGTTCTTACAGGAACAACCGGTGAAAAACTGTTGGCTATAAATTCTCCTGATCGAGAGGCTGACCCTTTCACATACCGGTACACGTTCACCCATTTTTATCATACCAATTGATTGCACTATATAGCGAAATCTGGATGCCGCCACTTTTATGTTCTCCACATATCTTTCTTATTTTATTAAACATTCAGAATGCCGACGATTGATTCTTTTTTACTTTTCTATCCATAAAAAGTAGAAGTGAAAGAGAATAAAGAAATGTGCTTCATTCCTGCTCAAGCTTCGCCACCCCAGCTGCCATTTTCTAACGAACAAACAAATTGCACGAAAAACGAAATCGATGTCATTCCCTAAAAAAAAAAACAAAAAACATTCGTCTCTGTTGTTCGAATCGTTTTGACCTACCTACATTACTGTGTCTGACTTTGTCGTGGGGGAGAAAGCAACAAAGACAGCCACGCATTTATTTTCTCTTGTTTAATTTTTTGCCTTTTTTCTGGAATTTAATGTTCAAGCATATACCACACCCTATTATACAACACATATTCGCGTATTGTTTTCGCTCCAAATCCAAAATATCGTTCAACCTAAGGGGTCACCACCAGCCATCGTCCTTTTTTCTCTGATTTACGCTTACGACGGCTGTACAATTTTTCCTAACCCTCCTCGTAACACTGCACAGAGAAGAGAAGAAATTCGCCAAATTTATTCAGAAAAAATTCTCCGTTCTTTTCTTTCTCTTTTATTTTTATCAGGTGTTACGGTTATCCTCTTGATTTTTTCTCCGTTCCACGGTGAAACCGTCATTAAAATAATTAGGTCGAAGTATTTGTGAAATTTGTTGAGAATTTTCATAAGGTTCCGAATGTGTTCGCAACGCAATTAAAACGTTTGCGGTATGGGAAAGAGAACAAATAAAATACTGTCAAACGTATGGAGTGTAAGAGTATCGCCTGAAAAAGTTGTAACTAAAATCAGATCAAAGACTAGTGGAACTGGCATGGGATATAATCGACTCACATATACCCACATATCAAGGGGTATTTATGGGAATATAGGTGGAGAAAATGATTTTTCTGCCATAGTCGGAACGTCAGGTATAAATAGCTTTTGGCAAGCCCATTTCCTCTGCGACTGAACACGAAAGATACGCTTACGCGATAATCATCATGTCGAATGTTCACGCTCTGCAATTCCGTTTTACGCTGAGCGACGTATTGCAGACAATAGAATATGTTATAACGTTATACCAAGTGTACGCTTTTATTTCAGGAGAAAATATATACAATACACATAATCATATTCAATATGCATCCAAATTTATTTCCAACTTTCTCTAATATTTTATTCTTCAAATTATAAACGGTATTTTAACGCCAATCTGACCCTACTCAAAAACTTTTCTTCCAAAACATTTCATGATTTTTTTCTCTTCAAACTTTCCGTATGTAAAATCGATAGGAATAATGAAAAATTTTCGAATAATGTGCAAAGATACATATTCGCAGAAAGTAAAAAAAATGCCCTACCTACTAACCTAACCCCTTTCTAACCCCTTTCGCCACGAAAATCGAATTTTTGGCGCTTACGACCTTACGTCACTACATTGCCGGCAATATGAAATTATGATGCTTGTTCATCTCGGTTGTATATTCACATGATATGTTAGCTTAAACCGTACAGACTTTCAGTTTCCACTGAACACACATCACCGAATACACAAAGGGAAACAGAAAAAAAAAAATCCCTCGTACCATGTACGAATATAATATAGAGCTCTATAGTCTCGCGGTATTCGAACATTATGAAGCTTGGCATAGAAAATCTGCGTTCGGTTATCAAAAATTCCTTCCCTTCATTTTTCTCTTTCATTCAATATACATACATAGCGAAAAGGTCGAGAGTCCACGTAAAACACTACGATCACGGAGTTTCTTTTTTTTTCTCTTTTCAAATTGGATCTTTACATTAATGTAGGTCACAAATAATTGGCGTTATTAATTCCCTTTCTTTCTTCATTGATTTTATTTATTTATTTTCAGTTTTCTCGTTTCGTTTCTTTTTTTTCCTATTTACGATGAGTTTGAAGAGCTGGTCTTTTATTGCGGTGGGGAATTTTCAAGAGTTAAACATGAAAACGGGCAGTTCGCCCATTAATATTCAATATTCGTTCCCCGTGTTATTTATATGGGATGAAGTAGAAAAAAGAGTGAAAAAGAAAAGAAAGGAAATGAATACAGAAAGTCAAGGTATTATGGTAGCTCTGTATAGGTACGTGAAATCTTCTGAAATTAACTGAAAAGCTGTGAACAAACAGATATTGAATTTTAAAGAGGAACCTCGAAATTTGCCATATTTCAGAAACGGAAACTCCGTATAACATGCAAAATCTAGGGCTAAAAGCTGAAAGGACCAGAATTCAGTAATCAAGTGAATAAATTCTTTTCATGTGAAAATTGATTGAGAAAGTTAATGTATCGAATTTATTTTTCTCATTTGAAGTACGCTGCTTCAACGGCTGTTCGGAAAGGTTGGGAATTTTTCGAAAAAACAAAACGTTAACGAAGCGGATAAAAATTTACGAACGAAGTTCAACTTAAATGGTGTCACAGGTTCCAACTTTTTTCATTTGTTTTTCACGTGCAGTTTGACAACTTTTCGACGGACACACCATCTGTTTTAGCATCCCCACTTTTTTGTTTTAGTTCTCTATATAATAGCAAGAATTTTGATCAAATTGATTTGGAACATTGTACAAAAAAGAAAAACAAATGATAGGTGGCCTATGTTATTTTTCTACCCCTAGGTAGGTTTCCTTTTTTTCTTTACTTTTTACCGATCGTAATAGATTTCTCTGTACGATAATTCCTATATGTCATCGACTAGCCTGTGAAAATCCAAAAATCGTTCGAGTGAAAAAAAAAGACAAAAAACGGACACAAAGTGTTTCGGGTGAATTATGTACTTTATCTCCGAAATATATTATGTACCTAGCTTCATTCCTTGTTCAACGAATCACGGGATATCAGAACAAATGGAAAGAAGAATTAAGATTGAAAAAGAAGGAAAAGAGATAACGTGAAGAAAAAGAAAAGAAGTAAAATAAAGAAAGGTATAAAAAAATAATAAATAATGAAGAACATAAGAATAAAACAACGAAACTTGTCCTGCGGGAACTGTATGTATAAAAAGGAGTTCCAGAAAATTTTTGTGAAACAAACTAATATTACTACATCCCTTCTCGTTATTAAAAGCACACGCGAAAATTTCTGCCGCGCATGGGTATAGTTATGTAACTAGAAGTATACGTACCTATGTACATGTACTTGGCGGGGAGAGAAAGGTACATAGGCAACAGCCGCAGTGAGCTTGATGTATGTATAATATATGTATGTAGATTCCTTTGCTACTCCATTTCATTTTTTTTTTTGTATTATTCTTTTTTCAAATATTTTTATAAGTCTTTTTACTTTTACCTTCTCACTCGGACAATCTCTGAAAGGTGAATGTGCAGATAATTTTAAATTTGCAACGGTGCATATGTACAATGTACATCCACTATGAGTGTAGAATAAAAAAAAAAGAAGATAAGTAAATGAAAAAACGGAGAAAAGCCAGCCGGTTTTCACCCTTACGGAGGTTGTTTCCAGCAGTTCTTTTTTAACAGCGATATCATAAGCTTAATAAATGAATGACGCCGGAACAGACGAAAATTTTGTTTAATAAGGAAGTGAAAGGATAAAACCAAAAAAAAAAGTTATGGCTGTATGTACACGTGACACATATACATGCACGTGTGTATTTTAGATGTATACCTATCCCATGGGATGAGAAAGTACAGTTAGATACATATTACGTGTATGTATGTATACCTATACAACGAGAGAAAATAGAGAATGTTCTGCAGGTTATAGTCAGAGGTTGGTATTATATTCTAGGGGTAGGTAAATTCTGACTCGGATCATCATCATCATCATCATCATCATCCTGTGACCCCGTATCCCTCAGGATATACGGAATACGGAAATACACACACACACACACACACACACACTTACCTAATCCCCTACCCAACCGATATTATGAAAATATAACCAAGAACAATTAGTCCAGAGGGTGTAGAATATTCGCCAACAAATGGGTATAGTGGAACGAGTCGTCCCAAGTTGGGTAATCAACCGGGGAAAAAGCTGCCCCGGTTCTTTTTTTCCAATTTATCTCCTTCTTCTTTTTTTTTGTTTGTTTCTTCTGTTTTTAAGTCCTGCAATATCCTGTAACACCTTATTCTGCGGGTCGCAAGTTTCTTAGAGGTTTCGTGGATGTTTTTCATTCTTTTTTTTCTTCAAGTTTTTACTTTCAATCCCGAATTCGGAAACAAAAACATTGCGACCGCGTAGATTGAGAGGGAAACACGAGCACGGTTCGTACCTGTCGACACCGATCAGGATTCATAAGATTGAATTCATGAGGTCAGTTTTCAGCTTCAGAATCAATAATTCTGAAACGCCGCCAGATGAAGCGTCAGCAGACTGAAAACTTGAAAGTGCTTTTGAATGGACTGCTCAACGTTTCCGGGAATATTTTTTTAT
Organism: Athalia circularis; assembly: GCA_963978495.1. Taxonomy (NCBI): domain Eukaryota; kingdom Metazoa; phylum Arthropoda; class Insecta; order Hymenoptera; family Athaliidae; genus Athalia; species Athalia circularis. Next base: position 11,688,150 of record OZ021700.1, on the reverse strand, counting down.
CGAATAGACATGGAGTCACACAAAATCGTCGAAAGTGAATACCGCGGCGAAGGGCCTTGGGCGAGTTAATTTTGTTGGGACGATATAGCGAGGCGAAGAACAAACCAAAAGACTTTCATCGATCGTAGAAGAAAATAAAATGCAGCAAAATAAAATAAAAATACCTAATATAAAATAGAATAAATCCATTTTTCACCTTTTACTATTTGTTGCCCTCCATCCTCGTCGTACTTATCAGCTGCTCGGAATGGATTTTCATCTTGAAAAATCGGCTTTCGTTTGTTTTACTCGTTTATACATTACATATGTACTTTATAGTATATGTATAACTGTACACATCCGATAGCTTGGCTTTTTCGCTGACGCAGCTTTTAGCGAGCTATAGAACCAAATACATATATATCTATACGTATCTACGCTTATGTTGTATATATATATAATGTATAGCAGAGGGTAAAAGCTTGTCACTGCACTCCCTACCCCCTTCCCCTTTTTTTCAGCACCCCCACTTCGAAGTCTTCTTCGTAAAAGTATCCCCAGTACATAATGATCGTACTTAGCTGCTGTATCATCGTAAAAAGTTTTGCAGCTACTATTAGCTTACATTATAGGTGCATGCACGTACATGGAATACGAAGCAAGAAACATGTTAACCAAAAATAAAAACGAGAATCAAATGAAATATGTTTGGAAATCTCCTATTTTTCCAAGCGCGTACTGCATTCTGAAACACGCCAACGATTTTTCTATTGTCAAATCCAAAGTACAGCAATCGAATTCATTGATCTCTCTATAGCTTCGGTTCATATTACGAAAATCGGTTGCTGTTCGTTTTTTTTTTCTAATTTGCTTTTTTTGTCCATCCGTGCATATAACGATATACCAATGTTGAGCGGCATTCGCATATACACGTACCTTTATGATGAAACCGCGTCCGATCCCGTGGGATGATTAGATTTCGGACGATCCTGATCCCTGCCCGCATTTTCATTCATGGGATTATCACGGAGATAATATATTTATAATAATTATCGAAATTATTCTGACCGTTGATAATATTCCTATTACTATAAAAGTGAGGCGTTCGTTTAAAACCTAATGGCGCAATAGTTCGCGATAACGATTATTCAGGAGGTTTGTACTTTTCTGCGTCCAGGAGTCGAAGCTTGAGAGAATTTTTGAATTTTATTACCTATACCCTTTCTGCACCAACCTCTCCTCACATAATAATGTCTTCATTTATTTTCCGCTCGCGTCTCAAGTCCGCCGTGTGTAACGCTCTTGATGTCGTATCCTGTGGAAGATGAAAAATAAAATGAAGACGTAAGAAAATTAAAAAAAAAAAAAACAAAAAACAAATAGAAAAAGAAGCAAAGACGAAGTTATTGCAATTCTTGTGATCTTTATGGAACCAGAACGTGCGGTTAGCTCGTCTCTAGCCGTTTTCCATTTTCTCATATATATGTATTTACTCATCGAGGTTCTTTTTTTTTAACATTTCTTTTTTTTTTGTTTTCTCTCTTATCTATTTTGAGACAGCACATCAGGAGACGGGAATTGGGTATACATTTACGTAGATATCGTTGTTCCCTAGGGAAGCGTTTTGGTTTGAGACTGAGGAGATGGAAAGTCTAGCCTTGTGTATAGTAAATATATCTACTTTTAAACGTTGGAAAACTTCTTTATCTTCTTCAAGATGTAATATACGGGTAATGGGTATATTATGTATCATACGTACAGTATGTATATCTATATACACATGAACTTCAGACCATTATTCGCCAAACATTTTTCTTCGCCATTAAAATAAGATATTAAATTTTCTTTACACTAAAACCTGCAGCAGCACTTGAAAAATTCATGTCTCATGCGAGGGACGAAACTGTAACACAAATATTTATGAATTAAATTATACACTTTCAAAAAACAAGTTTTATATACCAAAAAGCATGCTGGCATGCCGAATAAAGAGATAGAACTAAATAAAATCATTGCTCGAATAAAAGAAAAAATCAATCTAGGAAAAAGTGCAACTCAAAATGTGGTTGAAAATTCTTTTTTTTTCGAATCTAAACCCAAAAAATTGTAGATAAATCTTATTTCTCGTCTTTTTTTATCAGTTTTTTCTTAAGACAAATCTTGGCTTTTTGAATTTCGAATTTTCTGTTTCTTTTTTTTTTCCTTTCATTTCGTGCCAGTTTACATACTGTACTTTCAAAGCTTTGCGCACAGGGTATCATTTGAGGGTTCTTTTCGAACGTTTTCATTCGAAGGACACCCTAAAAATGGAAGAAAACGAAAAGGATATGTACAGTTGTACTCAAAATCTTTTCTTTCTACATATTTGTTCTTTTTCACGTCAGCCTTGAACTTAGATTCAATCATGGTTTCATGTTATTCCAGGTGTATAATATTCCAGAGATTTCAAAATTCGATTAAAAGTTCTTACGGTTCGGACGCGGTTAATAGTTCACGGGGATCTCAAGATTTCTAAACCCATATATGGCACCGTATAGTTAATTGAAGTTCTTCGATAATTGAAAACTCATTACCTATCACAACGAGCATTGGACCAGAAGATTTGTGGTGCACGGATTTAATTAATTATTTGATTAGTTGAATAGTTCTCGTTAAAGGGTTCTCTAATCCTACCGAGTCCTACACCTATCTGTATCTTGGGAAATTGTGTGATATAATGTCCTGCAGTTCTCATTAACCTTGGAGTAATGGCAGCAATGAGTATTTAATCATCCTTCTTCCGCTCTACACATATACGTATACATACATACAGGGTGCGGCATTTATATTGAGACACCTGAATATCTCGGCAGCGAAACATTTTTCGAAAAAATCGTTCAATCTGGGGGGAAAAACAAACAGCTTTTGTTCGAACAATTTCTCTGTTGAGTTCATATTTTTGTAGATATTTAATTACGAATTTTTCTCACATTGAATTGTCGTACAAAAACAATCTCAATCTAAAACTGAACATGAGGCTGCCCAAAAATGCTCAAAAGCATCATAATGTTCGAAACAGATGATACTTAATGATGATTTTGAGCAGTTTTTGGCAGCTTCGTGTTCAGTTTTGGATTACGATTGTTTTTGTACGACAATTCCTATGTAGTGTGAGAATAATTCGAAATTGAATATCTAAAAAAATATGAACCCAACGGAAAAATTGTTCGAACAAAAGTTGTTTGTTCTTCCTCCCAGATTGCGAAATTGATAAAAAAAATATAGGGTTCCGTTTGAAAAACCAACGCTGACCTTTAAATAACCTTGAACTCGTCCACCAAATGAAAAATAAGCAATGCTGTCATATTTCCCCTCTGAAGCCAAATATCATTTGTATGAAATATTTTTTCGAAAAACGTTTTGCGGCCGAAATATTCAGATGTCTCAATATAAATGCCGCACCCTGTATATTAGATGCACAACCCGCTCATCTTTATCGGGTAATTATAGATGATTTCCGGTGATACCTATTACGGATTTCAAATCGGTTTAAGGTCATGTTCAACCTTCATCGTCAGATTTTGAAGTACCTCCTTCGGTAGGAGAATAATTTCTTTTTATTTATTTTTTTTTCATTTTCTCTTTTTTAATAGGACTTCTTCGAGAAGGTTGAACATGGTGCGGAAATTCGATCTCTTCACTGTTATAATTTACATCGCTCGGTTGTTTTTCAGAAACTTTTCAAGTATCGTTGTTCGAATATCTATTGTCATTTTTTCTAATGGAAAACGGGAACAAGATTCCGTTGATATTAGAGAACTTTCTTCGAAACTATTCGAGCTATGTGGTAACATAACACGTGTTTATCTATACATACGATATATACCTTCTATAATATTTAAGAGGGACTTACTATCCGATCCTAACACGTTCCTAACCTAACACCTCGAGCCAACAAGAATTTAGCTTATCTTGAGCAACTATATATGTATATGTATATGCATGTACAACGTCACTACGTAATAATATAATCGCGAATTAGTAGTCCCTTTATATTTTCCAAAATTGAGAAAAAAAGAGAAAAAAAAGAAAGGAAGAAATCAGGAGAATTTATTGAACCACCCGCAAATTAAATACAAGGATTTTGTCATTGGTTTACTCAACTATCTCATATAGAAAATTTTCCTCAGCTGGACAAAATGCGATGATACAGATGGACCATATCCCACACACAGGAAGTGTGGTCAAGAGTTATTTTTCCGATATGCAGTCATCTTTATCAGTCTTCCTCACCTGGGTCTTATTTTTTATCATTCTCTTTCTTTCTTTCTCTTTCCTTCTCTCTCACGTTTTCCTCTGCGTCGGTATAAGACGTGAAACGTGTCTGGATTCGATAAATAGGAAGTACATATATACAAATATACACGCATATGTACCTAGCTATATATGAGAACTAGGGATTATAGAGATTCGTATGTAGGGAGGTTGCCGGTGATAACTTGGGAGACGCTTTTTTTTCATCCCCTGGGACGGGCGCGTAAGCAATGCGATGCTTATTTTGTGGTTATACGCTTCTCTCGTCTCTGTTTTTTTACAACGTCATAATTTTTCTTTGTTGCTTCTATTTTTTCTCTTCATGATGTCGTGTATATATTTTACTTTCCAGAGCATTGTGAGTTTTTTTATCTATCTGCACACACATACGCACAAGCCGGGGCTCCCTGAAGAATGATCTTCAAGATTTCATTAAAACTAACCGAAATTAATCCACCCCAAATTTATTTTTTCTCCTCTTTTTGTTTTTCTTTTCATTTGTTTTGTTTTACTTTATTCTTTCATATCATGTGCTTTGAGGCGAGCTTCGTCAGCTTTTATTAAACGGACGTTAACATATTCTGTGCAAAGCTGGATATACATATGTATATTTATATCCATATAAATTATGAATATATCTTCAACTGGGAGGGTGGAGGGTGGAGGGTAAAAGGCGTCTGCGACGCTCCAGCTGAGAACGATGGGCGCCTTAATTTTCCGGAATTCCTAATTGAACAAATGAAAAAGTAAATAGAAAAAGAAGGGAACAAAAAAAGGGGGCTAGGGAGAAGAGGGCATGAACATAAATATTAATAGGATACCTCAGCCAGCTGTACAACCTGGATATAATATACAAAAGACTATATGTATATCTGAGCTTTTTTGTAATATCTCGCGCCTGCAGGAAAATTAAAAAAAAAACAACAAAAAAACGCACGACAAAATTGGATAAAAGAAAAATAAATAAATACATGTATAGATATAAATTATAAGCGGGGAAGAAGAGAAGATCGAAGGTAGATAAATTCTGGAAGAGAAAGAAAAAGATTGTTTTTTTTTTAATTTGTCAAAAAGTTCAAAAATTAATGTAATACCTGCAGCGGCGATATTATTAACCTTTCGAAACTCTCGTGCATTCTTATAAAATTCTTTATCATTATCACGATCGTTGTTGTATTATAAATCATGATTATTCTATTTTCTTTCTTTCTTTTTCCAAATATTAATGTACAAATTCTACCGAGGATTCAGATAACAATTTCAGTTAAGCTGATTTCAAAGATTAAAAAAAAAAAGAAAGAGACTCCCTGTAATTCTATTTCATTGTTAATAATTCATCCTTACCGTATACCATAATATACGGTATGCTTGAATGTCTGGTAGTGATTTTTAAAGTGAAAAAAAAAAATTAGCTGCAGCTATATTATTAGCGGATGCTCGGCTTTGGTGTATAATTCAATAGCTTTTGTTCGTAACTATGAAAATCGTAAAATAGAGTAAGAACGGTGAATACCTTATACTATTCAGTTCCATGCGGAAGTATTAAATTATTATTAGGTATATAATTGTCGAAGCCGAGATGGTATATTTGCTCCGAAATGTATTCTCCTTTCTTTCGCGTTATCTTTATTCAAATATTTTCTTTTTCTCTCCATATGATTCGGTGTTTGAAATTGAAGATGATGGTGAACCACAAACGTGATGGCGTATTAATTATCGATTGGGAAAGAGATACCTATATATGGATTTTTCGAAAATGATATGGGAATTCCGTTAGAATTCTGTCAGTATCGGTATATCGACTTCACAAATGATCCCGAAGGATCAGTTTGCGCGTGAGGTCTTCAGGGTTGGCTTAGCCCTTATCCCTTTCTATCGCCATAAATAGCAGTTAGACCCTTATACCTATACCAAGTCAATAAATAAAATAACACCAACGATATAAATGACGGGCGTTACAGGGAGCTTAAAAGGAAAACCATGTTTCACATCGGCCAACGATACAACCACATCTAACAGTATAGGTATATGTATATACACGCGCGTTCATGTGTCAGGGTTTCTATGTACATGTAAAAAAAAAAAAAAAAAAAAAAAAAACACCTTGCGGCAAAGTGAAAATATTTCTCCGTGTGCCTGTGAAGGAGTATTTGCGACAAAAAAAAGAAAAAAAAAATTAATAAGTGTGAAGGCAGTTAATCAAATGAAGAGATGAACATTTTGAATTTTGATTCCATGTATGTGTTTGGCATGATTTTTTGTTTTTTTTTCTCGTAAAAATGTTGGTAAAACAATTTTTATTTATTTTTTTTTTTGCAGCTTAAAATTTGATTCAATTTGGTGTGTATGAATTTTATTCGTCGATACAATTAAAATGAAATTCTTTGACGTTATTGATTTTTTTAACAAAACGTAGGTTATATATGTAAAAAAATTAATTAAACAAATCTCGCTGGCGAATGAGAGAATATAAAAGAAAAATAGAACTTTTCAGAAATTTCTCGACTAATTTCAGTTGGAAGAAGAATGAACAAAGAAAAAAAAAAAATCAGCAAATCAACCTTTCTTTCCCGTTTCGCTGAACTCGTTGAGAAATGATATAATATAAAGACTCCCAAGAGTAGGCCAAACTTGTACCGCGAACGGTGTGCAAGCAAGACTTGGAAATGGAGGTTTCGACTAGCAAATTAATTAACAACATTTGCATCTCGTACGTCGAGCTCAGCTCTCGCCATTCTAAAAGCAAACACGTTCTCTGCTTGCACTAGGAATAATTGCTGCGGGCGATATCGTCCACCGTATTATGTACAGGTATAAGTATATATGTATACTACATACCGCCGCTATATAGAGGGAAAGCTATCTGATCAGAATAATTTCACACTTCTGAATGTTGAGTGTGTATACAACGAGCAAAAGAATCGGATTACGAAAATAAAGTTTGATCAAAAACAAGCCAGAAAGAGAATCGATGGGGGTGTCACGTATATTCAAAGTCTCCGAAGGGGGTGTGACGACGCGATTAAGTTTGGTTAGTTTCGCTAATTTGGTTGATTACGCTAATTTGGGACAAGCTAGATGGGGTAGAGAAACTGAAATTGCGCACGCACGTTTCTCCTTGGTCTTTAAACTAAAGTTGGTTATGACATGGGTCTGTGTAAAGGTACACAGCTGTGCGTGCACTTTGATTTTGCGTTGCCTTGTCAGTCTAAAGAAAAGTGAATTCAATTTATGAACCAAGCAACGCTGCGCGGTGTGCATTCTCTCCGAATTTTGAAACCCCGTAGGTACAACGCGCCGAATGATTTTTTTTTTGCTTTTTATTACAGCTAATTGTATTATAGGTTAAGAATTATCCCCTTGTAACTTTAACTTGAAAATATTACGTCAAGTGGGGGTAAGAGGATAACCGAAGAAAAGATAATAAAAGTGAAGCTTTGTATAATAAGAATAACTCGCAAGTGTCTGGCGATCATAAAAGATGGTGAACGTGATCGTTCTTTACCATCTCTATACTGTATGGGAATGAAGAAAACCGCGACGTGCATACCTAGAGGAGATCTAAAAACTGTAATACATAAAACTATAAGAAAACCTAGCTTCGAGAATATAAGAGATAATAAATGGCCAAATGCACCTGTAGGTTTCTACGATATTGTAAATTTATGACACGATACATTCACACATATTCATCGGACTTTACACCTGAAATGAACAAAACTTATCTTCGCAAAGTTATTTTTAATTAATCGAATAAATTGTCAGCCACTACGTATTTCATTCACCCCTCGCGAACTTCTTATATACGAATTCTCCTTCGTTCTGTTTATCTATTTCAATTCATTCATTTTTTTTCGTTTTTTTTCCATGTCTAGTCCGACTGAATTTTTTTATTTTTGATTTGGAAAAATAAAATAAATAAAAGTCTTGCACACGAACGCGAGAACGATTCCAGACTCGAGATATTAAAGTTTAGACGGTCAAACGGGCAGGTCGCGAGGATGGAAAAATAAGGGCGGCGAGGAAAAGAGCGGGCAGTGGTAGTAGCCGCTCTATTGAAATCTGATCATAGCTCGTTGGGCAATAAAAGATTGAACGGAAGAAATTTAATTTCGAAAAATGTATTCGAACCATATGGTGTCTACATGCACACGCGCGTTGCTTTATATTCTATATCTATAGACGATGAGCGTGAACTGACCTTTTCTTATGCCCTTGTGCACTTTGAGAAACTAAATTTTAAGTTGATCAATGAAAATCTAAGAAAAACTATTTTCGGAAGCCTTATACCCGGGAAACTTTTCTTTTTTCTGTTCACCTCTAATCTTGTATTTCACGGTGATGTCTAGTGCTCGGTTTACGGCTCAGGCCAGCTTAGTTTATATCAGGTCGAGAAATGTTCTGATTTTCCGCACACCGTTAAATCTACATCGAGATGTTCTGATTTCATAATTTATATCAGAGACAGAAAGTGATTTGTGAAGAAGCTTTACAGGTTGTAATTCTCACGATTTAACGGATTTTCAATCTTCTAGCTTTTAATGTATCAGTCAAGTCCTTTTTACTGGAAGCTTTTCTCTTCTCCTCTCTTTATCTCCATTAAAGAGATTCTCTTCAATGAAATTTAACGCTCTTTTACACCACCCGGTTAGTATATGTATACCGGTAGGTCAAACTCCGACTACCAAACTCGCGGAAGCCCTTAGGGGAGGATAAAAATTTATCAGATTTTTCCCGAAAAAACAGTTAACCAGCTCTCTTCAACCTCATCTTGCTATAACGTCCTTGTACGCATAATAAGATAAAGTTATTCAAGGGACGTCAGTAATTCACCTCGGGGCTAGTATTTGAATTACTCAGTCAGTTATTTATTCGGTATACCTACGTTCCTTCAACTCCCAAACTTCACAAGATCGTAAATCGATCACCAAATTGATGGGATTTGAATAAAATTCTTCACATTCAACTCGGTCTCAACTATAACCCTTTTCTTTAGACAAAATCCGTCGCAACTTCTGAACGAATATAATTACAAAGACCCATTTATCATAAAATTTTTCACAGAAGTTACATTTTGTCTAACTTAGATTAATTCAATCAAATTGAAAAATAATTTCATTCAATCGTATATATATACTTTCATAGAAATTCCCGTACATAGCAGTGACGGTCGATAGGCAAAGAAAACAAAAACAAAAAAAGAAAAAAAGAAAAGAAAAACCAAAAAGAAAGTGAGTGTAAAAAATTTCTGTTCCATTAAACACTCTCCGCTGTCTGACGAAATCTGAATTGATTGCGGGCCCCACCGCCATCACCATGGTTTCTCTTTTTTTTTGTCTTCCACGCTCTGGTTCGTAGAAATTTATAGGTATGTATAGATGTATATATGAGCCTGTACGATCGAATAAAAATTTCGCGATTCGTTATACATACCGATAGAAAAAGATCGCGATTCTCTCTGATAATATTTGTACTTTTCCTCGTTTTATATTACATTTATAACCGACGTGATTTAGATAAATTTCATTTATCTCAAAATGTATATGAATATTTTTGCTCTCCGCGGTTGATTTTTCTTCAAATGTACAAACATGAGGAGTTTATTTATTATTATATATATACATGGTGTAAACGTGTGCGGGTTATACAAAATAGGTATACATTTATGTATGCACCTTGACATAAGGATGATTGGAAAAGGTGCAAAGTTCACGTCAAAGGATTCGAATACGACATATCACGAGGTTTACCGTCAATATCTAGGAACTTGACGGAAAGGTGAGTTTATTGCATTCCCGAGCCTAAAAATATCCTTGAAAAATAAAAGAAAGGGCAATAAAGAACGAATGTTATCGCACTTCGCGGTAAGAAAAAATGAAATCAAAAAAAAAAAAAAACGAAGCGACTCTTTACCCGAAACTCCGCTTCTCTTCTCGTCGGAATAGTATAACGGGACTGGCTCATCCTGCGGGATAACGTCGACGTCTGGAACGTCGCAGACGCGTTACATACATACATATATATTGAATTTCGCTGTATCTTCTAAAAATGGTGACAACCAAATTGGTACACGGGATATAGAAACCACCCTCATCTCACCGGTTCAATTTCTTGACATCTATTTTTCATCCTATATATATATATGTATGCGTACCTGCTCGCAAGTATGTTACATATATTTACATATACAAACCGCTACTGCTGCTATTGCACGATATGAAAGCGAGGAATTCTATTTTATTTTTTTTTCTAAGACGCGAAGCCCTGGCGGCGGTGGGGGGGGGGAGGGAATTCGAGTAAGCGCAAATTTCAGCTAGCTGCGGCAGGGATTTCAGTAGAAAATCGTAGACGTAGCGAATCTAGTAGTAGCGAAATTCCTATCTCCCCAGGTTTGGTTGGTAATTTTTGCATCGTGTTGCAAACATGGCAATATATATGGCATCCGTGATATTAAAACTTATAGGGCACAAAGGAAGGGCAGCGAGTAAAGGATTTCGTCTACCACTTGGGGGATGAATAATTCGTAGTGCTCATCGATAGACGAATCGTACGTTTCTCTGTACACGTATAGTATATTTACAGATAGGTGAATAAATGAATATAAGATCAGTGAAGGAAACGCGGAAAAGGGATGATATATTTACACATACCCCATCTAGCCACCCTGAAACTGACTTGTAGAGAGAGAAATCGTTTGAAGCCAGCTGCAGGAATACCTATGTACTACATGGTATGTTCCTAACATTGTTTCTGGCACCTCAAACTTTTAGGGTTAACTACAAGCTATGTAGATATATGTATACACCGAATGTACGGTCCTGTATACGTAAGTATTTATGTTGATCAAAGCTCGGCAGGAATGGAATATCAAAATTATACAAGCTTTGTACGTGCACATAAATGTGTTTGTACGACACAAAAGTCATAGTTGACCACATTCGAATTTATCCTAGAATTTTTTAGCTACGTAGAGCGCGTGAAATGTTTTAGTTTTTATGAATTTCCTAAAACTATCGCCGATATAGTGATAGAAAAACAGAAAGAAAAAAAAGAAACAGAAAGAGAGTGAAGAAAAAGAAAAATCTCGTGTAATAGAGATCAGAGGGTGTAATTCTTGAGTGAGGTATTTTTGACCTGTAGGGGAAATGGAAACGCGGATGAAATTTCATATACCATATAAGTATAGTCCGGAGAAGGTGGAAACGGAACGTCTCCGACGTGATAATATTTCTCGACGTTATATACCACGTATGAAATACTACTGGAGAGCTTTTTTTTGCGCGAAGGATATATGTACCTTATATACGCTTACATCACACGTACGTATATATATATAATGTAAGATGATTCGATGGTGTAAGAAATAAGCATACATAGAAACATAGAAATTCATGGAGTAGAGGTCGTCGATACGGAGATGACGTCGCACCCCTTTTGGTAACCATACTTGAAGATATACGTATGGAATGTTATATATCTTGTAGTTCTGGATATTCGTCGCAACGATCACACTCGGTATGAACATATGGACTACCACGCCTGCAGGACTTATGTTAGATTCAACCCACGTCAGCTGTGGTATAGGTACGAAAATGTGAAATGTATATTTGCTTTCATAACGTTTGACCCTTTGGCTGGGTGTAGAAAGCGGAAGCAGCGGAAGAGAGGTATGGTAGGTAGTTCTAATACATATATACATATATATTTTTTTTCTTTTTTGATTTTCTTTCGAGAAATATATAGGAAAATATGAACCGAAGATCGGGTTTCATATATCCGAACTCATAACCGGTCCTGCAGTAGATTTCTGGAATCAACCCCCGAAGAGAGAAAAAAAAGCCGACGGAGAAAGTAGAAGACAGGGGGAGAAAGAGAAGGAACTAGAAAAAAAAATAGCAGAGAAACAAGTGGTGAGATTAAAGAATAAGAAGAAAAAACATAGAAAGGAAAAAAAAGAACATCAAAGACCACTTCTAACTGCGATGGGGCATGGCCAAAATGTTCGTTCATTCGTCGGACACGCCGAATGATATAGAACAGACGTCGCAGCTATCCCACGTTTCAGTGGAGATCCCGGAGGATATCTTCCGGGGTAGATTCCTGCGCTCTTATATCTCTGGATATATGGCCGTATAGATATGTGTACATATCGCACGTACACATATATAGGTGTAAATGTGTGTAGGAGAAAAGGGCAAAAGAAAAGCGGGACCCAATAAGCTGCGGCTGTAGTGGTAGAACTGTACCGGGTGAAAAGCAAAAGAAAGGCCAGACACGTCGCCAAAGAGCGTTCACGACTGTCACGCGAGGGTCGAATAACCCCTGGGCGAAATGAGCCGTGAACACTAAGGTGTGCGTGCATGCAGTGGAATCTCGAACCTTTTACCCTCCCAAAAAATTATCATGACATCGCAGACGTGTATGTCTATTCGACAATTTTTAATTGTGCGACTGGAGAATTATCCAAATTATTCAACGTTACGCAAAATGTGTGATAATTTTTTTCGGTTCGTGCTATTTCATCGCACTAATTTCTAATAGCGCCGCAGCGTGATATTGACCTTCGATACTGCACCGATTGAGTTTGAGGCAATATAGGCGTGTAATATTTGCGTGGACAGCATATCAAATTTTCGCCGATAAATAGTTGATGTCATCACACATTCGGTAAGTGCTCGTGGAGGTCGATCGAGATGGACAGTAAATGTATTACGAGAGGGTCTTCGTTATGCACGTAACCTATAGATGGGAAACATACCTTTACCATAGGTATATGCCTTTACCTATATGCATCGCGCAAAATACAAAGTAAAGAAATTATTTAATCTTGGAAAAAATTCGCTCGCGTGATATTTTAGGCTTGCAAAACGAGTGTTGCTTTTATTTTCATCGTGAAAAATGAATATTTTACCCACGAATTTGCAGGTGTGTGTATAGTGAATTAGTTCTAATTTTCGTAAAACGCGCTTTCAGATTTTACTATCGTTAAACGTAGGCTTGGTGAACACGTTTGAGCGTTATCTGTCTCAACTCCTGCTGTAAGTCAACTCTTCCGTGACACGAGACCGTAAGCTTAACCACCGTGTAGTCAACTTGGAACTCTCCAACAACCGCAATTATTGAAGATAATATGAGGTACACGAATCGTTGCGGCGAGGCTCAAGTGCTTCAAGAAAATGGATAGGCGAGGTCGCTTTTCCACTGCAACAACTTATACGCTTTTTATCTTATCTAAAACCACCTAATAACCGGTTGTCCTTTCGCTGGACGAGCTAGAAAAATGAAAGAAATAAAAAAAACTTGTTAGAGAAATAGAAAAATAAATCTGTGCTCCGCGCAACCGGATACATTTTTTTTAAGGGTTAATTTTGCTTTTAATAAATCAGATTGTCATATTTATCGAATTTTTTTTTCTCATATCCATACCATTCACACTGAAAAGTTAGAAATGAAAAATTCCGCCTATTTAATTCTGAACTGTTAGAATAATAATAGGTGCAGCGTTAATAAAACCTGCAAGGGGCATAATTACTCCCCGTAGGGGTTTTCATAAGTTACCATTACAACTTATATATATATTTTTACCTGCTGATAATGTGACGTTATCATGTTAATTATTCTATCATTTATAATAGCTGCTAATGTAATTATCTTTGCCACAATACATGATAAACTAGTATATATATGTACACAAAGAAAAAGCTTGGGAAATTTTTTTTTCATGGATAATAAAATTGAAATTTTTATTATAAATTGGAAAAAGTGCGTACGGTAACTGTGGGTAACGTTTTCACACTGGATTTGACTCGATTTTCTGTTAGATTCGTACGTGAGGTTTTGAGGGTTCTGGGCCCGGGCAGGGGGCAGGGCAACTAGGGGCATGTGGGATGGGGTGGTTGAAACTACGTCAGCACTGCCCATAGAACACGAACTCTGGGGCAGTGATAAATATGCACGAGGGCCGGCCACGCTGTTTTACCCGCGGTCGGGTTAACAATTCTGTATACGTTTAACGCAATTTACATATTTAAGGGTTGTTGGATAGAAGGTAACCTCCGCCTCATGCTATGTTAACGCCTGGATAACTTGAACATCTTACTCCCATGTCCCATAGAATATGATACAAAAATACATACATATATACATACGCACATAAATGGACCTACCCTTATTCAACAAAACATTATAACACAATTGTCGTCGCGATAATATTTCTGCAATGTGCATTGTACCGTGGCCGATAAAAACAAAAAAAAAGGCAATGGCCCGTTTTAAAACGTGGATGAAAATTTATCGTGTTGTTCGAGTATCCATGTTTTTTTTTTTTTTTTCATGCCGTTATATTTTTAAGGAACATGTCCTTCGTGAAGTACGGGATGTTTGAATTTTTTAAAACTACAAGGAGCTAGTTAATGTGTTTGCGCCAGAACCTCGTTCCGTTTGAACTCCATTCTACATGAACTGACCTAATTTTCATGTAAATTTTTTCTTTTTTAAATTCTGTTCACTTTTGGAGGATAGATTTTTACATGTCATTACGTGAGAGAAAAATAAATAAATGGTTTACGCTACGGCCTTCGATGGATGTTTGAATTTCGGAATTTTTTGACTCTAGGAAAAATTTTATACACGTCGAAATTTGTAGAAAAAAAATAAAAATAATTTGCAAAAGTTCAAAAGTTAACGCGCGGGTATAAGAACGGAGCTGTAGATTAGAAATGGGGATAGTATAACCGATATATCTATGGTATAACTGAAATATGATTATGATTTATAAAAAAACCAGATAGGAATGACGTCCCATAATTCACTGCAATCTGTTAGGCATGGTTTCAATTTCCCTCCAATTCCGCAGAAGTCGTATGGAGGAATATTAAATTGGAAAAGGGGAATGAATAGAGGTTGGAAAACGATATCACCGTGCAGGCCGGTTATACACCGCACAGAAGTTTACCTTTCTCCGTACATATAATGCAGTAATAATATATCCTTGGCGTCCCACAATAAATTAATAATAAGCAAAGAATAACGAGTGCGAAAGTTTAAGTCGTACCTTCCTCCTTTTTTATCATACATAAATTGAAAAAAAGAAAAAAAAGAAAACGCTAACAGACGCGATTTTTTCTTTCATCATTTAAAACCGAAACTAAGGGGTGGTCGCGTGATCTTTTCGCGAAGGATGGGAAGCTTGGCGTACGAAACAAATGATGATGAAAAATTTTGTGCGTCTGCGGAAAGATGCGTTTGCAACTGTCGGGATGTTCGGATCGAGAGAATGAAAACCAGAAAAAAAACAGATAGAAAGAAATATCCCCGAGGAATGCAGGGTGGTTGGTTGGTTGTTCGATGGCGCTACTGATCTACCCATCATTGTCATTTGCGGCTGGAGTTATGATACGGTGAGGCTCCTCTGAATTTTAAGCAACTCGTTTTATATCCCACGCGCAAAAGCCACCTCTGAAGGATTCTCAATTTTTGAAGCGTTATATCTTTACCCGCAGCGCATAAAAATCCAAGAATTTTTACATGTACATACATAGGTATATACTGCTAGCACGTCATCTATACGTTATGCCAAAACATGATTCTGTTCCTTTTCCCCCTTCCCTTTTTCTATCCGCCACTTTCTTTATCCCCTGTAGAAGAATTTATACGATATGATATAAGGAGCACGTGAACATTGAAGGATTTTCCGATCGACATTATACATCCATACTATATATGTCCTATAGAGGAGAAGACTGATTTAAAATCTGCGAATAGCTGTCTTCAGCGATGTGATTCTACCCAACAGTTTATCCCTTGGGAGCTCCCTCGATTTTTAGTGCAGGTACCCATACGATTTTTACTTGAAATCAAATATACGTATGCCAATACCTACTGTATTGTACTGCAGATCTGCCGTATAAGATAATAACGAGAGTTGACGTCGACTGGGATAACTTCGTCTGCTTTTCTATACACGTACCGCAAACCACAAAATTTAAGCTTTTCTGAGCGGTGAATGGGTTTTAAAGTATGAGGGATTTCGGAGAATCATACGTATTGTACGTATATTTTAATACACTTTCGAATGAACAGCTTACGTAATACCTACAGCCGAATATATTCCGTCGGGATGATAGGTATCTCATAAGATTACGAATAATAAACTTCACACTTTATTATTTAATATAACTTCGATTCGGAATTAGGATCAGATTTGGCCGGATAAGGATTTCAATCCCGAAAAAAGATTCTTGCGCCCAAAGAAGACAGTTCATGAATTTCTATTGAATATGGTTCGGTACTGAGACCGCTGCGCCGTCTCCACCGCCAACTTTGAATTAAACTATTCGGAAACAAGTCACGCCGGTTATCCCGCCATCTTATGTTTTTATACTCTTGAATTGAACCTTGCATTGCACACATCGTCGTGCCCTATTATTTTATTTTAGATAAAACTGGCCATTTCATTGTCACAATATCTTTTCTCACAATTTAAATCTTCGAAAATTCAATTTAAGAATCGTAGGAAAAATGAATGATGATTTCCATTTTCTTGTGAATCAAGCTGTGAGATTCTTGGTTTTTATCAATTTATTCAGTTTACTTAACAACAATTTAGCATTTCAATTTTTGTACTCCGAGAAGCGATAAGTTGGCAATAACTTGATCATGTTGATAAGTAGATCAATTTAGATATCAAATTCGGATTCCAGAACTCAAAGTCGAAAAAATCGAAGGCCATAGTTTTCGTATTTTTGAGATTCCTGGCGCCAAAAATGAAATATATTTTGAATCGTTCTGCTGTATAACGTTACGCAATCGAGTTGAACATGTTAAAAAAAATGTGAAACTCTTTAGTCTCCACAATTCCGCCATTTCGAAAAAATCAAGAAAATCGTTTTACTTCCCTACTTCCCACAGGGAATTTGTAGTCTGAGCCCCCAAACGAAAGAAAACTATACATGTATGTACCTATCTGGACAGATGGAAGCAAAAAAAATGAGAGCAAAAATGAAAGCACCTGCGGAAACTGGACCGGGACGTGAACCTGGACATCATCCCGCTGGGCCAAACTGCTCGAAAGGCGATGCTGGAAAGATTGATCGTCTGGGTAGAAACCAGCCTGCACAAGCGCTGCTCGAAGATTAAATGAGTGCCTGACAAAACGGTGAACATTAATTATCCCACCTTGAAGAAGCAATAAGAAGCAAAAACAAACAAAAAAAATATATATATATTTATACGTTGTGTCGTACATACTAAATAAAAAAACTAAATAGAATTGATAGAGAGAAAAGTCGATTGAATAATTGCTTCGAATATGTCGTATATATTATACATAGGCATACTACATTCCTATTCAAAAATTCCACACATTTTCACGTTCAGTAACCGTTGAACGTGATTTTCTTCTGAAAATTCATCGTAACTTTTACGGAATCAATGAAAAAAATTCAAAATAAAAAGTATGAGATTCAAAATATTTGAAAAATCTATTTAATCTCGTGTCGACTTTTGATAATCTCGAATCGAATAGAAGAGAAAAAAAGATGTGGCAGTAGAAGCTGGCTTAAGACACACGAGTGGTAAATTTTGCGAAAAATTTTCGCGCGTTTGACTTTTATTTGCTCGATCTTACGCGTAAAGGAAAATTTATAGACTTCATATTTCGTTGATCTGAGATGGTTTCGAGCGCAGTGGGTTTCTTCCCGATGATTTGTATCGTGATTTTGGAAATAGTATTTTGGTCTTATGGAAATAGGTTATACTATACGGAAATATAACTGATGTCCCTACGCTGCATACAAATCGCTCGATTTCAGCTAACGGTATAGTGGAGGGTTTTCTTCGTTCAACTTGCCGAATTGTTCTACCATGCCCTATATACATGAATGTGTGTAGCAAACCCTTTTAGGTTTAATCAAATTATTGGACTAACATATTACGGACTTCATCTGTCTAATGTCTTTTATAGGATTTTAATTAATTAATCCGATGCAAAACGGAATCTCGCTTGTACTTGTATTATGTCATTTCTATTTCGTTTGTTATTTACTATATAGTTTTTTCTATTTTCTCTCTTTTATTTAGTATCTTTTTTTTTTTGTTCCTTTTTATTCTCGCGTATTGCACACCTGGGTCTTGATACCGGAGTGATTTATTACCAAAGTTATATATTCAAGCAAACAGCGTATATACATTATATACCACATTATATATATATATTATACTTAAATAAATATCTATATGTATATAATGTATATATAAACATAATATGGTGTAATGCAAATTCGTTTGAATGTTACATTATACCACAGGTATAGAATATATGTGTATATGGTATATAAATAATAATATAACTTTGATTAAACAGACCAACTCGGTAAAACGCTCGTGCGCACTATACATCACGGACTTGGCGCGTGAATAAAGTTTATGACCACGATGAAGAATAGCTTCAGTTATGTATTATATATGTGTAAGGAAATGAATATATAGTTATACGGGAAATAATTACTTATGGACTTACTTTTTCCCCCGCAAAATGTTTATATTATAAAAGAAAAGAGAAGACAAAAAAAGCCGTAAAATTATACGAGAAAAAGTAAAAAAAAAGAAAACTGAATTTTTACGCGGTGTGAGAAACGCGAGAAGAAATTATATACATAATTGATACGGATACCGAGTTGGAGGACCGCGAAAAAATTTCTTCTATTTTTTTTTTCTCTTCTAAAATAATCCTTCCTGATTGCTCGCAAAGTTTCATATCTGCCGCTGGAAAAGGAAAGGAGGAAAGTCGACCGCCGATTGATTCAGTGTCTCACTGCTCCAATTACCATTTCAATTCCCGTTAATTAATAAATCAACCGGTGGCATCAATAATTCAGAGATCCAACCAGAACTCGCCCCTTCTAAAGCGCGGTGCAGCTTTCTCAACGTCGATGAAGTTTTACCTTGTACAACGGTAAATCCTACTTTGAAGTTTGAGGGATCGTCGGAAAAACTTTCTTTGACAACCCACGGTTATATATAGATGCGAAAATTGCGGTTTTTCGGTGGTATTACATTGTTCATTTTTTGAATACGGTTTTGCGGTCTAGTGAATGAAGAAACATCTTGTATTATCGACAGGAGGTACTGCGATGCATCAATTTTTGCGAGTTTTATTATTCGGAAGTGTAAAAAACAAATAATTATACATCATTATCGAACGATGCTTCGAGCCGTGCTGCAAGCTGTGCATTATCGTTTGCGAATAAAACTTAAAAATCGAACAAAAAGTTTGAAAAATAAAAAAATAATGAAATTAAAACTAAAATTAAAATACTTTAATAATCTGGAACCCTGACTTTGGATCGTTGATCTTAAAGATCTCGTCAGTTACTTCATTAGTTTCAAAGTTTCTATACGAAGGTACACTCATATATATATATACAAGTATGAATATATATATATATTTTATATTCTCTGCTTACTTTAAACCAGGGATGCTTTGCCGTGACTTCCATACTTTATTAGAAAAATCATTAGTCAGATCGTACTTGAATTTTAATATTACCGCCGGGTACTATAAGACGGCTAAGATTCTTTTCTCTTTTTCTTCAAAGTTTGGTTCAAGCTTCGACTGTATATGTATACGCTACAACCTATGCATACCTTCGTACATATGTATCAATATACGAACGTTAGAATTTTCATATAAAATTACACGAGTTCGAATAAATGATTAATATTTTTGTCCAACATTGGACGCAATTTTCCATTATAATATTCCGCGGTATATTTTATATTATTGAGATAGGAAATTCGTGCAAGGGATTACTTTGAGAAAAGAGACAGAGATTGTGAAGAATAATAAAAATAATAATAATAATAATAATAATAAAGAAAGATGGATTCCGAAGAAAGGGAACCAGGTTTGAACGCGTAGACCTATTATAGGATGACTTTGGCCACTGATTAATATTAATGATCTCTTTCAACACCTCGAATCTGTTCGCATCGCACACTTTACCGATTCTATTCTCTGCAGTTGGTTTATTTTTCAACGATTTCTCTCCTTCCCCACCTCTTTCTTTGCCTACTTCGTCTCCTCCCCTATTTCACCTCCATCCGCAAGCGACGCGTCTCTAGTAGATTAATGATCGACTTTTGCCGCATGTCTTGCACACCGAGAGCTGTTACCCCGACGGTTCCTAATTGGCTTCTAATTAAAACCCACTCCCGTTCTCTGCAAACTCCTGCAGTGCAGTGGTTTGACTTTTTTGTTTAACCTTTTTTGTTTTTTCTTTTATTTTGTCTTTCTTCTTCTCTCTACTCGTACACATATTTAATTCCATCGGTAAAAAATCTGAAACAAACCATGTACGTATATCATATTATAACGTATAGTATGTAATTCATAAAATCGTAGGTACTGTAGAACGAAAGAATAATCTTGATATGCAAATTCTGCGACATAGAGAAATGAATGGGAAGGAAGAAAAATAAATGAAAAAACGAAGGAAGTAGAATAAGAACGTAAGAAATGAGAAAAATAGTCCTATATATACCTGAACATGTTCACGCATCTGTGAGACAATTCCAAGATGCAAGAAAGCTGGGAAAAGAGAAGAGAAGAAAAGCGAAAAAAAAAAAAGAAATAACTTGTTTGAATCCCTGAAAATGCGTAAACCCCTTTTTCGGAGTTTCTAGGGTTTGTGTCCTTTGCGTTGGTAGAATACCGTGAATCGTAATCAGGAGAAACATTCTGTAGAACCCATTTCCCTACAAACACCTTATTCGCTTGACTGAACACAAACGGGCCTAGGTATATAATACGGTATATACTACGTCGGTACATACACATATATATGTAAATATATAGTTATGTGGCTGGTGGGCTAACCTCGTTGTGGAGGAGATAACTGTGAGGGAGTAAAATTTTTACCACTGAAGTTTCAAGACTCGCCACTTGTACATAGTTACCCACAGTAAAGCTAAAAGACCGCAGCGGGAACCTTTTACAGAAAAGAAGCATCTGGTGGCTCGTAGCTATGGACAAATGTATATAGTATACACATGTATATGCGTGTACGTCATAGGTATATATATGATCTTACGACACACAGTAGTGACACAGAAGCACAACGCGTCCCTCCCAAATCACACTTATCCATTCCCTGCTCTCATATCCTCACCCTTATCCCTTCTTACTCCGACTATAGTGAACGTAAGGCCAGAACCTTTGGGGAATCGTCATCCACGTTAAGGGGAAGATTCTACCAAGTTTCTAACCACAGTTACTGCAGTAAGGGTATAACACTTATCGTACGAACACCCCATCAGGATTACAGCATTCAGGGAAAATCTGTCGAACTCTTACGGCTGATCGGCGAGAGAAAAAGGTGGGTGGCCCCAAAACACTGTATAATACGCATCGACCCTTTTGTAAATGACATGCAGAAAAAAAATCGAATAATTACCAAAAGCAAAAGCCACGAAAGTTCAAGGAACGCTTCATATTAAGCCCCGGTGAAAACTGGACGATCGCGATCACGAGCACTATAAAAAAGAAAAAACATTACGAGTATCGATGAATCTTCTGTCTTCGTTAGGTTCACCCAAGAAATCTTCAGTTTTTGACAGGAGCCGTTGATTTTATTTCTACAGCTTTATAAATCAATCTTAACTGGTCCTTGCGGAGTGTATCTAGCCGCTGAAGAGGTGTCGGTACCTACTGGTGGTACGGTATAATAGCGAATAGCTTTGAGAGTAGTAACTTGACAGTCGCAGACCCGTCGGGAACCCTCATAAGGGTTTACAGGGTTGGTCTGTGCAGTGGTTCCTCAGTGCGAGACATGCTATTAGCTCTTTGCTGCTACTGATGGTGAGCCTTTCACGCGCAGTGAGTATCATGAGAAAATAGAGAGACGCAAGGAAGGAGGATGGGGAGGAGTAGGGAGAGTTGGATAAAAGGGACGGGGGATGCGATGGGGATCTTAGAATTCGAAGCTAGCTCTCCCAAATTAGCGAATCGATCGGTTAAACCCGAGAGCTTCTAGTGGTGCTGTACCGGTACTGGTACTGCTACATGGAACCGCTGGAGAAAAGGCTCAATGGGTTCAACGGATATATAACCTGACGGAGATGATGGTTGTCAGAAAAGGCTACCCTAATTATAAACGCTTGTACTCTGACAATGAGTAAACATACCCTTTGAAGCTTTAACCGAACCGAGGAAGACGTTTTTGTCATGATTTCATTTAACAACATAGGTATACCCACCGAAGTTGTACAAAATTAGCCCGAGCCCTAGGCAGCAGCTGTCGTTTCATGTAAGAAACTTACATTTTAATAGCTTTTCGGTCTGAGAGATTCAACTTTTGTTTACCGAATATCATGAAAATGTTTAGACAATGCAGATGACGTTACAAAGTTGATGTGGAAAGAAAAAATTGAAATAAAAATTGTAAAAAAATAAAATATAGTTATTAGGATTTGAATCGGGGAAAAAGAGCCGTATTATAAAATGTAGGGTTGAAAAATATATGTATGAGAAAATGAAAATAAGGAGATAATAAAGGGTCTTCAGTAGCACCTAGTGAATCTCCACCTCGAATACAATGAAAGGAGATCAAGACCTTTGACTCCAACGGAAAGCAAGCTTCGCTCGCCACAAAAGCTTCCTTCCCCCTCCACGTCGAACTTTCCAAACAAAATGCCCTTCGTCTTTTGTCTTTCGTCTTTTGTTTTCCACCCGTTCCTACCCCTCTTCATCTTGGCATCTCTCCGACTTAAATCCCCAACCACTGCGACTCTGAGCTGAAATCTTTTTCTGTACATCGAGTCCGATGACAAATAAAATGGAAGATTGAAAGAATGCGATCGAGTATAGAACTATAGGAATTCGAAATAAAGAAAAAAACAATTATTAACTAGAAATATTTTTCGATTGTTGCAGGGAACGTTTTTGTGATTGCTGCTATCCTTTTGGAAAGGAACCTCCAGAGTGTTGCGAATTATTTAATTCTATCGCTCGCGGTTGCCGATCTCCTTGTGGCTTGTCTCGTGATGCCTTTGGGTAAGCTGCAAACGAATATGTGCGATCATTTTCATTAGGCGTTTCATTTTTTCAGATTTTTTTTATCTTTGTTTTCTTTTGTAGAAATCACGTTGTTACGAATTTTATAAGCCATTTAATTGTGAGTACAATAAAACGAAATTTCTTTAGTGACAAATTTTTGACAGGAGCCGTGTACGAGGTTTCTCACGAGTGGGCTCTTGGCCCGGAACTCTGCGACATGTGGACAAGCAGCGATGTCCTCTGTTGCACAGCATCCATCTTACATCTAGTCGCCATCGCCTTGGACAGGTAAATTTAATTTGAATCGAAATACGGACTCCGTGAGTCGATCTTACCAACAATAACAGTGAATGACACCGTTGGAATTAAAAAGTTCGTTTTTCTTTTTTTTTTTTATGAAAAGTTTTTATAGATTTCGCGAAAAACCGTTCAGATATTTTCGATGGCTCGGTACGATTATTATTACATGTTTCGAAAATACGTATCAAAGAATTTCTTTCGGTTCATTTTCATCTTATTTATTATATTCTCTCTCATCGGTTTCTTAGTCTGTTCGTAATTGTGACATTGATGCTTCGTTTTTTTCATTTTTTTCTTCTCATGGTTCTTATCGTATAACAACGTCTTTACTTCGGCGAGCGCGCCTTTCACGGAAGAGAAAAAAAACAGTCCTCTCATAAGACTTACTCTTACCATGGCTCTTCACTGTATTTTTTTTTTCCATTTCTTTCTCCCTTTCTTTTTCTATACTTTTTGCTTTTTTTCTTCGCCGCGGAACGAAACCCCAGCAATCTAAGGGATGAAACTGGACGCGAATATGGCGCTTGAACATACAAGCTAGTATACAACGACCCTTGCACACCTCAATTACCGTCAATCAGCACGATATATCCTCTCCCTTTCCCTCCCTGTCTTTCTCCATATTTCTATTTCTTTCTCGTTGCTGTCAGACACACTGACAATGAAAGAGAATAGAACGGTCTATTATCACCATTATCACGCTGTATAGCTACAACGTCTTGGCGGGTGACAATACGCGGGCAAAAAAAGAACTAAACAAACAGCGAAACAACTAGGTATATTATATACTACGAGAAAATAACGCTCGGTATTGTTAGCAGAGTACCCTGATTACATACTAACATGATTCCACAATAATTATATTTAAAAAAAAAATAAAAACGTCTAGAATCATGCAGAGAAAAAACAAAAAAATGTTATACACGGAATTAATGTATCTAATTTAATTCAGAAAAAATTATTCTATCAGCAATTTTGATGTACCAATCGTTCTTCACATTCCATAATGGAATCGCATGTACATCGTACATGTGCAATTTTTTTCTCTTAACAGAGAAACTAATCATGATATACGTCATATGTAAAATTTGTTCATCAACATTGAAAATTGGTTGATGTAAAAATACTTTTCAAGTGAAATACGACCATTGACAAATGAAGGGTCCTTTTAACGATGCATACGGAGTGACCTTTCCTGCATTGATAATAAGTATCGAGTTATCTCTCCATTCGTGAATACCCAGCACATAATATGCGCGTTCGATATCGATTTGGATAATAACTTGGGGAGTTGCGAACTTTGTTTCTATAAAATGACGATGATCGATTTTCTATAATAATACGAACATATACCAAACAGCCTTTCAATTGCATGAAAATGTCGATACCTGCACAAAACCTCCGGAGGGTAAATCAACCGTGGAAGTGGAAACCGTTCATGTTTTACCGGTATCAGAAAATGGAACTTTATACTATCTAGTAGCTACGTACCTAGCTATATGAGGGTATAGAAGGATGATAAACTAGGGTATGTAGGTAGATGCCGATGATGATGCTGCAGGGGTGCGCAGAGGGCGCGACCTGATAAAACATACCGCTGTGGAGATAACGGGGTTCTCCATACTTGTTTGCAATAATAAGGTAAATTACAATTAATATCATCAGGTTTGTAAAGAATCTTTGCCGAGGATGAACTACCTATATACTCATAATACGTAAGACTTTTGTCAATGGGGTTAGGTTAAACCTGATTCAAATTTCTAAGGACTCTGCACCCTTAAACTTGTAATCACCGTGGAACTCATTACACTACAAATGATTACGTGATTTAATTTCTACCGCAACGGTCGGTCGGCATTTTTATTACAATTACAGCGCGGCTCTTTCATCGCAGGTTTAAAATTCTTGGAGAAGAACAAGGATTATATCGGTTAAAAATGGAATAGCAAGTATAATGCATGGTGTACCCTACATATACATGTTGGGTATAAAGAGGAATTCTTTGGGGATGAATATTCTACCCGTCGGACTTTAATATTCGAGGAAGATTGCGTTGGCTAACAATAACGCTCTGGGCGATGCATCCAAAGAAAAGACAACGCATACATACGTAGTATACGTATACCCGCACTGCATAAGCATATGCGGAAGGCATGTACCTAGGTATGTAAATATGTACAGCGTGGAAGAAAAGTTTACAAGGTAAAAAATTGAAGAAAAAAAACTAGTTTTCGCTCGGTGAAAAACGACCGTATATTATAAGATAAAAAAAAAAACAAAAACAAAAAGCAAAAAGAGTTTTTGAGGACAAACTTCAAGCTTTCAATCAAGTCATTTATTTTATTGCAAAAAATCTCTAGTCACAGTGCTTCTTTAATCAATCGTGCGTTAAATTTTTTCCACGGACAAAAAATATCAAACGTACAAATTGATCATTTTTTTTAAGCTTTGGAGGTAATTTTTTCCCCCGTTTCTTTTTTTCTTTCGGTGAAAATGTTATAAAAAAAGATGTACGAGCTTTGTGAACATTTTTTCATCATAACTGTACAAAGGTATGTCTTGCAAACGTCGTCGTGATGCTATGTTACTCCTGATGGTTTTACTGGAAACGCGCGTTACGCCGGGTGCTTCAATTGTTCCGATTTCAACATCTAAATTTCACTCGCATTTTACGTATATAACAGGTATATTTATTACACATATGTACTATCAGCTGTATTCTAGACAAAAACTTTTCGAGCGTACCTCTCGTACCACCGCTTTTAGTATAATATTTGGTAGTGTATTATAAACTATATACGTATACCTTTTCGCGTAGTTAAGTGCAACAGACTTTAGTTTGTAAAGTTCTGTTACATGCGCACGCGTCACGAAGCAATTCCATACCTCTGCGGTTATATGCAAATATCCTAGATGCGAAGGGGGTTAAATTTCAAGCGGATGAAGTGTCAGTGAACGTAGTAGCAGGTATCTGAGTATATATAGGTTGCTCCGTACAACGAATACCGCATCCCGAATAATTCTATTTTCTCGCGTGTCTGAATGCGCTTAGTTCGAAGTTTGGAAGTGCAAGCTTCTAATTGTTATCTGCGTCAAATACACGTATAAGTGAAACGAAATAAAAAATTCAATTAAGGTATATTAGATTATAGTCCGCGTATTTAGTACGTTGATCTCGAAAGTTTATTTATACATCCCAGTGCAACGACCTTTTCCGTATTATTGCATAAAATTATATGAGGAAATTAATTCAACGCTCGAGAATGTATAAAATTCCAGACAAAAATTATCTTCATCGTGCAACATACGGAGCGACCATACAAAGAGAAGAAAAAAAAGGATCCACCAATTTCAAAACCTCAACCGCTGAATGTGAAAACGAATCCTGTCGAACTTGTTTGTACGACGAAGAATTGAGGAACAAGGCTTTCATTCGCTTGTTACGATTTCGAAAAATCTCCGTTTCTTGTCTACAAATGCTCAAATTTACACCTCGGTATTTTTGTGTATTATATTTTTTTCAGAAAATCTTTGGTAATTTTATATAAAATAGTTTATACAAAACTCGAAATATTTGTAATCACATGAATTTCACATGGACGAAGCATTTCACGCCAACCCCTACTTGATCGATGATTTTCTCTCGCCATATCTGATCTGAATTTTAACTTTTTACCAACGAATGAATTCCTTACTTTTTACAGAAGAGTCCTGACATCAAAAAGCACTTTTGAATGATCTATACATTTTTGATTTATTTTTTTTCGAATCGGTATTCATGAATTTTCAAGCCATCGAAAAGACTCACACGTATAGTGTATAATTGAACTAAATTTGATTTTTTTTTTTCTCGGAATGATCGAAAGTTACACACTTATTACATTTACATGTGATACGTATGCTATGACTGTACTTTACCTACTACAATAGACGGTGCTTTGAAGTACCTCATTCATAATTTCCATACATATAGGTAGGCGTACACGCACATGCCATTGTATACCCCATATACATTTTCTGGCTTAACTCAGCGAAAGGTGCGCACTGCTCGGTTCTGACTCGGTTGCCAAAGTGTTGCGTATAATGTATGGTGTTATGTAGGCTATAATCTAGTCATAATAATCACGTGGTGGAGTTCTCAAAGTCACGAAATAGAGACCGAGTACCCATCTCTGCTCGAGAGAGCAATTCCTTGTTTCGCGTTATAACGTTGAATACAAACTTGAACGAGAAAAAAACAAGAAGAAAAATAAATAAAAATACACACGATAAAATGAAAAAATAAAAATAAAAATAAACGGAGGAACCAAAAAGAAGCGCATGACATAATGCACCCGGGGGAAAAGATAGGAGAGAAGAACCTGCAACGAAGAGAAATGTTTCGGGTATACTACTTCCCTGTATATGAGTTTTAAAATGTATATACATATATGGTATGTATTATGCGTAAAAATGCAGAATAATTAGCTGTCTTTGTCTACTTATTATTATTGTGCAATGCACCTCCCTAATTGCGCAGAAATAATGACGTATGTATAATGTGCTGAAATAAATATGTGCAAAAACTTTTCTCACGAGTGCTATGTCTCACCGAAACGGTCGTAACATTGAGAAGGAAGAACAAAATTTATAGCTTTCTTTCTACAGACCGTTGTGTGATTTCTTCGTTTCTTCGTTTTTGCTTCCAATTTTTTTTTCTCGTGTGATGCAATGTAATTATACGCAACGAGACGTGTTTTTTTTCTCTTTTATCACTACTGAATTTTATAATTGATTTTCATAATTTTCAGTCAAATATTAAATCGATACTGGTGTGATTTGTCTGAAAACAAAAATTCCCGTCTCATTTTCCATACGTACAATCTTATTCAAATTTCTCGAGTAAAATTCATTCAGACTAAAATAATTATACAGAGCCAAATTACGCACGGCAGAACAGAGTGTTTTTGAATAAAGAATCGTTTAAAATTTTGCGATTCGTTGAGATTTTTTTTTTTTTACAACTGATTGATCTCATCGAAATTCGCACTAATTGCAGAATTCATTATCGGTACGTATCGGTCCGAATTTGACGAAATTGAAAATGTATATTCTTGATACAAGAGTACAAGTGAAAATTTATTTTTCTCAGAACAATTATTATGCAATGTATAATCCAACTTTCGTAATGTGCAGTGATTTCTTCGAATAAAAATATTTCATCAATTTTAATCCGATAATATGTGCACTAATATAATTCGTGTTCCGCAGTTCACCAAAAAGACTTTTCACAAGTTGTCTGCCACAGAAATCGAACCCCATAAATACCTTATCCTCAGGTGTAGGCGAGTATAATAGGCTCTGACAGGCGTTAGAATCCGCTTCCAAAAGTGTCTGGTAATTACTATGGGTGAAAATTAGCATAAGATAATGGAACCCGCGAATGTTGGCTCGTCGCAGTGGTTAGGGGGGGGGGGGGGGGGGGGTAAGTAGAGTTTGAGGACGTAAGACGGGTTTTGAAGTACGTAAAGTGTGTGACTATAAAACTCCAAACTCATGCCAAAGTGGTATAAGCTTTACGCCAAAACTCCTGAGCTTTTGACATTCTACATAATGTGGATGTACTTTGAATAAATATATCGAAAGTAGGTAATTTTCACAATTACCACGTACAAAATGTGCGTATCCATTAGATTTGTTCATATTTTATTACGACTTGAAAATATTTTTTGGTTTATATATCCGTCGTTCTTCCAATTTTTTGTTGGTTTCTAAATCTTTTGTAAATCACAATAAAAAAGTTCGTTCACTTCAATCGCCGAAGTCATCGTACTACGCGTGCTCCAGTGTGCATCATCCCATCCAAAATGGACGCTCGCCCAGTTTTGATTTGAAAGCTTTTCGGTCGAACCGCATGTTATCAATTTTTTTTTTTTTTTTTCATCTAAAGCGGTCACATTTCATAAAAAAATCTATACACACCATCATTGCCTGTATACGTTGGTTGCAGGTTAAAGCTTGGAAACTTATTTTTTTCACAATTTGTATGCATGTATATCCCGCACCCTTTGTTTTTGCACGCGTAATGCGAAGACATTATCGAAAATGTGTTCAGCTATTATGTTGCGGGCGAGGGTGCGGGGGTCTTTAATTCCGGCGCGTAAAACCATCTCGTTCATTCCAACGTGTGGAATTCACCGGCGTATAATAATACATATTTTATGGGAATTTTCATCTACCAAATAAACAACTCTCGAACCCTCGCCATGAAAGTATCCACCTCCAGTTTCCTAGATTATCTAAAGGATTTTTTCCCCCCGCTTATTCTCCAAAAATTATGGTCGCGTTTCGGTGATAACAATCGACGAACATCGAAATCGTCGTTGTGCAAAAGACCCGAATCGAAAAATGAAGGAATGTTTCATATACTTGTGACACAATTTTTTGTTTTTCCTCTTGTTTTTTTCGAGAATTTCATGTGATACATACGCGTAGACATAGTATATAGTCTGGAAAACTTTGTTGGTTCGTCGAATAATTATCAGCGCGGCGTGAAAAGAAATACGATCTTTGGTGTAACGAGCACAAAAAAAAAGAACACAAACCAGAAAAACGCACGAAAAAAGAGGTGAGAAAAAGGACAAGTTGGAAAAAAAAGAAAACAAAAAACGGGTATTGTATACAAACCCAAGCGTGCGTTAACCCATCAAAGTTTAGCGTAGATATATCACCCTTAAAAATGTAAGAGAGAGTCTAAAAGGAAAAACTAAAAAAATAATGATAAAAAAAAAAAAACAGAAGATAAAGAGAGACAGCTGTGGCAGGAGAAAAAGAGGGAAAAATAAATAAATAATACAAGAGAAAACGAAAATTACGAACGTTGTACAGCGAAGGGGTCGTAGATCAAATCTGTTTTATCGCTATTCGTTCGTAATAGCTAAGCTGACAAATATCTATAGAGGGTGTCCCATTTTCATTTATGAAAGATGAAATGAATAGGGGAGAATTCAAGTTGTACGATAAAATGTTTCGTGCAAAAAAAATGTGACACGTGGCGATAAAAGTCTTTGCCATCGAAACGAAATGAAACTTAATTGAATATTGAAAATTTATAAACATCAGAAGAATTTTAAATCCTCACCATGTTTGAAATTGAAAAACTCTGAAAATTTCTCAAATTTTTGATATTCCGAGCATTGAATCTAGTTTCGGCAGGTACCTAAAAGAAGAGACCGAATTAAAATTTTTCATTTCTGGAGCACAATATTTTGCCCGAAACAAAATCGGAAATTCCAAAACCTTTGCCACTTGGAAATATTTTGCCGTCTGCATTCTTCCGGAATATATTAAAATTCACCAAGTGAAAAAGGACACACTGTATAAATTTACAACGTATAGTTATGTTAGATAGAATGGGTACAGCCATGTGAGGTCAGCGGGGCCGCATGCTCTACCTATAGCTACTCATACTATGTGGCCTTCGAACCTTCGAAAGAAGGGAGGAGAATATGTATCGCGGTGTACGCCTCGCTCGTTTTGTGTCAAGTAGTAAAACTCAACGTTCGTGCTGACTCGCTCCGGCACACTCTTTATAACCGTGATTACATACCGGATAACTGATATATAGCGATATACATATATACGTATACGTCATATCTACTTTACAGTTCTTTTTTATACCTACCCTTTATTATTTTACGTGACAGGTCTAATAAGACTGGAGAATTAAATGATTACAACTTACAGCATGACGACTTTATTTCAATGAAAATTAAAGACAATTTTATTTCGATCGTGCACGATATTACAAACAGGGGCAAGACAGAGGCAGCAGAGTAAAAATTGACGGGAGAAAATTCTCATCGCAGTTTTCGAAAATTGAAATTCATTTTTTCGCATTGAATATTTGTTGCTTGAATTCAAACTACTTTACAATTAATCGACCAGTTCCATAGAGACTTTCATTTTTTTTTTTAGTTTCTTCTGTAAATCAAGAGTTTTTCATTCTATATAATACGCGTTTTACGGGAACCAATTTTTTGCGGAAATTTGTGACATTTTTTTTGCTCCCGAGGTGACTTTGTCATATCGAATAATATAACTCGACTCGTGGTCAAATTTATTATCCTAGAACCTCTCGACGAACGAGGTTGTACAATTTTTTTTTTTTTTTTTCTCGACATCTATGTAACATGCACGGGGTATGTATCTCCTTGTTTTCGGACGTTGGTTATTTATTACAGAATTACAGACAGGATCTTTTTGGAATATGCGATGATTTGTGACTAATTGATTTGAGGGGGATAATTAGCTACGGCATATAAGGCACTACATCGTACATCCATATAGATACTAAACTGGACGTGGGAAACTTGAGTTTATGTACATTTAGCTGCAGTATATTATGTATTAAGTATATATGTAAGGTACGTATTATAGAGGCACGAATATACTACATAGTGTATATACGTATGTACAGGTTGATGAAAAGGAGATACCAAACTTTGACAGAAATTATTCGGTTATACGTGGAATTGGATCGTTGACGCGGTGATTATTACGTAGTATTATTCTAGAAACAGAGTTGCAAAACCCGAACTGGAATCGTCTTAATGATTCGAATTGTTAACCGGAGGGTGGAAATGGTCTTCTGAAGAGCTACTCTATATATTGTATAGACACATATATAGGTATACCTCATACACCGATTCCACAGTCTCGGACTACCTTTCCACATGAAGGAAAGTTCAAATTTATAGAATTCGCCAAACAAGAACTACAATTATGCGGAAAACAGTGTGATTTACCTCGGTTTAGACAAGCAAAGAGATAGAAACGAAGGCTGTAAACTTAGAGTGCTTTTTTACATTTTTGAAAGGACTTGTGTTTAATTATTTCTTTTTTCTTTATCGCTTTCAACTGTTTTCTCAAAAGAGATTCAGCTCCAATAACGAGGGCTAGGTTTTGAGGGCGGCTACACATTACAGCGATATTGGAGTAAATATTGATTTTTTTTTCGTCTCATCATCAGGTTGATTATACCTACCTTATATATAGACGAAGTTAATGATAAAAAACTCGAATACGACGCCTTTTTAGTAAGTCTGGTGCAACTTGCTTTTTAAACAGAAGAATATACATGTCGGTATATACCCGTACAAGTATAAGGTCCTTTACTTGTATAAAATACATCCACCTCAGAAACAAAAGACAATTGAACTTCTTCTCTCTACGGTTTACATCTTCCCTGGTTACTCGCTGTTCAGTGGGTCCTGCAGAGCTCAGAAAGTCGCTAATTGCAAGAAGTAGAAGGAGTCTAATTGCATTTACAGCTTCTGCTGTCTACAGTACATTTCAAAATTTTTAAGACAATTTTTAACTACAAGTCAGAAAAGAACGAGAAAAACTTTGTCGCTCGGAGAATTTGATGTCCCACTCGGTGAAATTGTAGAAAAAAACAAGTTTTGCTATCAGACACTTTAGGCTTCGAATACATTTTTCTTTTACCAGGTACCGAAGTATGCGCAAGGTATTGTGTTCCGAAAAATGTTTTTTTTTTTTTCTTTATTTTTCATTTCTTGTCAACACCAGGTCTTGCTATTATTTGGCGAGTGAAAACTCAGTGTGACGTCGCCAACGATTTTGATAGAAATTGAATTTTTGTACAATACTGTACTTACCGACCTCTGACCTTACGCTATACCAGGTTACCTCAACTTTTTAGATACAGAAAAACCACCAAGGTATGCACCCTTCACATTATCTCTACGTTGTACCCGCGCAATTTTCCTTTTCCACTTATTTTGTCTTTGTACTCGAAGGAAAAAGTTCCATTTCCATTGTTCTGGTAACTGTAGGACCTGATCACTTGCTAACTCAAAAATGTGTACAGAAAAATAGAAATCAAATCATTTCTACACCTGCAACTAATCCATTAAGGAGAAAATTTCTTTATACCTGCCCAGTGGGAATTATTGATATCTAATTTAGAACGCACGATGAGTTGTTTAAATTTTTCAACAATGTGTGAAAATATGAGCAGACTATTTTGAACAAACTTGAATTTTTCCATGTGACCTAACACATCGAAGGCTGGGATCCAGAGTGGCGTATTTAAAAATACCTGATACGCCCTCATCGAAGCATAGTCGAAAAAGTTTATGATCATCTGGATCTATTTTATACATCGATTATAATTGTTTCTTTTTTTTTCTATCTGCTCTCCAGGTACTGGGCAGTGACGAACATCGATTATATTCATCAACGGACAGGAAAACGAATTGGTTTAATGATCACCGTCGTTTGGCTCGTCGCGGCATTGGTCTGCATCGCTCCACTTCTCGGATGGAAAGATCCACAGTGGGAAAATCGAGTGATACACGAAAAGTTCTGCCTAGTCAGTCAAGATATCGGTTATCAGGTGATTCCTTCAAAACCCAATAAAAAACGAGTGAAGAACCGCGTTTAATTCGATTTTCGAAATATACGATTCAAATAAGAATAACAATAATAGCAATAATAATAAAAATAAGTACCCCATATTTATCTACTTCAGATATTCGCGACGGCTTCCTCGTTCTATCTTCCACTTTTTGTAATCCTAATATTATACTGGAGGATATTTCAAACGGCTCGAAAACGCATCAGAAGACGTGCTGGGCAACCAGCGAACCCCCCAGGTTATTATTTTTACCTAATTAGTAATTTTCTCTTCAGAGGAAACAAGATGAGTGTTTAAACTCCAGCATTAAAAAGTTATGGTGAAATTCTCAAGATGTCCACATGTTTTTTTTCTTCTTCGGTTGCTCTATTTTACAGGAACGACCAAAACTATGGGAGCGCCACCAAGACCAATTGGCGGAAGTCACGCCGTTGGGGGGGCGTTGGCCCAGTCCCAAGTATCCGGTGGAATTGCTGCTGCAGTTGTAGCCGTAATTGGAAGACCGTTGCCAACGATATCAGGTGAAAAAAAAAAAGATTACAAATTATCAAACTATGAGAGTGAACTCTTCAACTCCAAAGATTACAACTCGTCAAATTATGATAAACACACGTGACATAAACAGGTGCTGGCTGGACGGTATTGAATTTTTTCCTCCACCAATTGAATTGCATGTTCAACATTTTCAGAGCCCGTGAGACACAATTAGCTAAATCAACTTAGGACCTAAATCAGTCCAACTTTTTCGAATGTCGAGTTCAAAAAAATCGAAGCCAATTTCGTACTCCTTACATTATATCATAATATGCGCCAAACACAGTCTATAATATATTAGGACTCGTGTTACTTTGATTAACTCATGAAAACTTAAGGTCCATGGGTGTTTCCCCAATGGAATTTTCATAGCTCTCTTGATTGGATATAACAGTAACAATAATAATGATAATTTTTATCATTATTGTCGTGATTATAATTATAATTATAATTATCTACCGCCATGAAGTAAGCTAGGGGGTTTTAGCTTGGCGTTAGATATTGCGGCTGGAGTATTGCATAAATATTTTAAGTGCGATGCGGCAGTGCGCATGTTTGTTACCGAATTATGTTGAACATATCAAAGGTATAATATACACGTACAAATGTACATAGGCAATATATACTGAATCCTATAATATCTCAGTAGGTTACGCGTTGGGTTTAATGTTGGAAACAGTTGATACCTATTTTATCACGCGCTCTCCAGATTGGGTTGGAATTAATTTCATGCGTCGTTAACACCCTGCACTACGCATTAATGTGTATAGGGATTATTATACTCATGTATATAATACAACCATAACAATTATGGCCATTCAATTTCATAACTGCTTCAGAAATTGTAACATTATAGGCACGCTGTATCAAATTTCAAAAGGGATATATCGTTAATACTATATATCCGTGCGCAATGTGAATCGTTGAATTGGAAATAATAGAATAATTAATACTGATTGATCATTACAACTATAATTATTAACTATATGCTTTTGAAATGCAAAGTCAAAGGACCGCAACGATATTCTTTTAATTTTTTTCTTCTTCAAATTAGTAAACCGTAATAAATATCCGTGTAATAATCCATGCGGAGACAGGTTTTCTCCTTCGGATTCAGTCCAGTCTAATCACAAATTCTGAAAGTTGTCTCTTTCTAAGCTTTTAACAAAACAAAAAAAAAACTGAAAACTTCATTCTACGCTTATTTATGTGTATTCAAGTTACTAACAATTTGTGAAATTTTTTGAATTGAAATTGAAGAAACGACAACGGCCTTCACAACGGTGAGTTCAACGAATACATCGCCGGAAAAAACATCTTATCACAACGGTTTAGAAGCAGATCCTCCAACAATGGAAGCGTCCCCTCGTCCGCCGGTTTCAAGAAGAAAAAAAATGGCGGCAGATTCAAAGAGAGAACGAAAAGCAGCAAAAACTCTTGCCATAATAACAGGAGCTTTTGTTGTTTGTTGGCTACCATTTTTCGTCGTTGCGATTTTACTTCCGGTCTGCCAGAGCTGTTACATAAACGAATATTTACTCGACTTCTTCCTGTGGCTTGGGTGAGCAATTCAATGTCTGACAAAAAAACGAATGAAATATTCAAAATTCACAAAAAAGAACACAACTATACAACACGCACGCAGTTTGAAAAATTTCCGACGTGAAAGTAACTGTGAAAAACATACACACTTACAGGCGCACACGCGCAAGAAGAATATAAGAATAAAGTCCTGAGGTAAGTTACATACCGTAGGCTGATTTTCACTATTTTTTCAGATACTTCAATTCTACTCTTAACCCGGTGATCTACACGATATTTTCACCGGAGTTTAGAAACGCCTTTAAAAAACTTCTATGCAGAAGACGAAGAAGTGTTGCCCGACGGATGGGAGTACGTCATTACATGTAGGAATGGGTTTAGGGTGGAGGTTACGAAAATAAATCAATTCATTTATTCGGCAATTCATATGCGGACGCGAGTATAAAAATCGCAATAATAATTCACTCTTTCGAATCAAAGAAAATACAAAAAAAAAAACAACCACAATGCCGTCAAAGCCATTTGCATCCCACAACAAATTTGATTGAAAAAATTCAAATCAAATAAACAACAAAAAATATATATGTACATCAAAAATCCCGGATCATGATTCAACCCAGGAAACCACAGGTATTTATTTTATACACAAAAAATAAAAAATCAAACGGGGAATAAACCAGCAGTTTAAATGTTTTATTAATCGCGCCCGAGTCATGATTCTCTCTACAATCTCTGTAGTTACTTGACTGTAGCTTCCTACCCTTAATACCGATTAAATAATATTAATAATGATGATGATAATAATAATATGATAATGTTGATGATCTTGATCGTAATATAAGGATAATAATAACGTACCCATTGAGAATGATTCCGCTAAAAAATTACCATATACGTACACATCAACCCCTGGAGGCTGCACGAGGCCATATACGTAGCATCGAAGAATTGAGAACACAAAAATGAAAAAGAGGAGAAAAAACGCCGGGTAAAAAAGGGCTTGACATGTACCTTTGACATTTAGTTAACAGCCTGAAAGATCGATATTTGAATACCTCTACTCTGCAATATGATGTACAGGGTGTCAGATTTTTAATCATACCGTGAAATAGGTCGAGAGAATGAGGTCGTACGATAAAAATGTTTACTAGAAATGTTTTACATTTTCGGAGGGGACAAAAGGTCTACTGTGATATTTTACGTCAACGTCTTCACGGGATCCTGTGAGTACTTTTCACATTTTGAATGCAAACGTACAACAATGAAATGGTGTAATTTTTCTGAATCGAAAAATGCGAGTGCTAAGATAAAATTAGGGTAAATAAAGCTGGCTATCTTTCTGTGTATATTAAACAACGAACATTGAATATATCTCCACATCCCGCTGTCCTTGAAAAAAGTAAAATTTTCAAGGCGTCGCCGATGATAACAGGCAATCTGAGTAAAGAAAGTTCTATAATATCCACGTTACTGCATGAATTCAGCGTGGAATTGACTGGTATTGCGAATTGTTGATCGATTTTGAGAAGTTTCGTAATCTTTTTGCCGGCACTTTTTTCCCCATTTCTTCACTTTTGCTATTTTCCGGTTTCTATTTCATCGCACTAACAGCAAGATTTTTAATTCCCTCCATCGAATATCCACACTTCAATATTGGTCGGGTTTTCGTTTCATGCTAACTTGTTGAACGTTTAAATTTGATTGAAGAATAAAAACCTTCAAAGACTCCAGGAGATGATATGTACTGTGGATACCACACGACTGACGATATAAAGTGGCACCTACTTTATCCGATGAGTGTATGAGGGTATGTTATTATTATACGTGTTTCTCATATTCGAAATTCTATACATACACATTTACACCGATGAGAATTCATACTGCACACGTGTACATGATTCGCTGATATTTTCAACGTCTACTGGATCTATTTATTGTGTTAATATTAAGATCCATGTAAAATAATTAATTAGGTTACGAATTCGGAAAATAAGGAACGATTTCCTGTGGCAAAAATAATTAGTGAAACGGTGAGTAGAAAAAAATTGAATGATTGATATTATTTCTATATTCATAATAAATTATATGATCGCGATTTCATTTATCCGTGTCCTAACTTCTACACTGATTTATTTTCTTTTTTTTATCCATTTCTTGACTTTTTTCCGGACGAATCTACACAGATGAGGCAAACTGATATTTGTTTTTTTTTTAAACAATAACCGTATGGAAAAATAATTGAAGGAATGCTAAGCCTGTGACACGAATTACTCGTTCTCCCTACTTTCGAAGTTTTAATAATTAAGATGCTAATTAGCCTCCGTCCGGACAACAGAGCAGCAGCTAAACACTGACCCTTGAAGTTTTACGAGAACCATTGACGGAAATTTTACTTAGAATTTAAATTAACGTGACTTACATCGCAGCAACATTTTTTTATTTATTTTTTACCTGCCCACACTCACTTTCATCTTGAATTATTTTTTCATTTTTTTGCAACTGTTTTTGCTTTCATAGATATTTTGAGTATTTTACAACCGCGGTTTTTTTTGTTTAAATTCAAAAAAATTTATGAAAAATAGGTATATAACAAAAATGTCGAGGTGTATACGTATGATATGTGCATATATGCTCATATATTTACTAACATATACGTTGTATGCATACCTCAGACTATATAAAACTCTCCCCTTTCAGCTTTGGGAACTTTGAACTGTGATACCTACCTCGGAAAAGTTTAATTAAAAAATTTACAAGATTCTTGAGAAAATTTACTTTTTTTTTCACTATGCTATAGCTTTTCTTTATTCCTATCTATATTTATTATATATTTATTTTTCTCTCAGTGTATGTTGGCTTATATTTTTTTTCCCGACCATCTCTGTGTAAGAACTTTTAAGTTTCGCGGCAAACGACACCTCTAACTTAAGTTTTTATTCGTTGTTTATTTTATTTTTATTTTCTATTCTTCATCCCTCTCGCTCTCTCTCTCTGTCTCTCTCTTTTCACTGCCAGTTTTCGCGAAGGTTCAGTGAATTCCTTTGGTGCGAGTTGAATTACCATGGAGGAGAGAAAAGAAAAAAAAGAACAGAGAGAAAAAAAATGTTAAAAACAAAGTTTTCTACTTTTTCCTCTACTTTTCTGAGCGACTAACTGAGACCATACCAAACTTTTCACACTCTGTAAGCAAACTCGCACCTTTTTTTTTGTTTTGTCTGAAAAAAAGAAGGAAAACGAAAATATAATTGAAAAAATAAACAAAAAAATATCTTCGCAAATTTTCTGACACAGCTGCAACGTATTCATTAATTAAAATGTTGGACGGACATATATTTAATTAGATTATGATCATTTCTTATTTAATTATGAATGTTAGTTAAAACGGACATGTGATTCTTGGAAAACTGATTGATTTGTGACTAATTCGAGTTCATTCATACCTTCAGCAACGTTCAATTTTTTATTATATTTATTAATTAATTTATTTAATTTTTCTCAAAATGACAGCGATAAGATGGCGATTTCCGTTTGGTATGGAATATTTAATGTGGAATCAGTGTATGTAGGTATACAGCGCTATGCGAATGTTCTTCGGAATTATGAAACGTACCGTCTGAGAGATGCACTTTTTTGAGGTCCGTTTAATGAGCAAACTATATAC
This sequence comes from Athalia circularis, assembly GCA_963978495.1. NCBI lineage: Eukaryota > Metazoa > Arthropoda > Insecta > Hymenoptera > Athaliidae > Athalia > Athalia circularis. Next base: position 11,648,367 of record OZ021700.1, on the reverse strand, counting down.
TTGTGCATCATAGTAGTGTAGAAATAATTATTGTGCATTTTCTAGAAATATAGCATTATGCATCTATGTATGTCGCAGTGCACATCCGTTATGAAGTTTGAATTTCATTTTATTGACAATTGTTATTATCATTATTGTTATTATTATTAATACAATGATATCGCTAACCTCCTGTCTGTCAATCATCTATCTATCTAATGGATATAAAACAGAAATTACACATTAAGAAACATCTGATGTTGAAGATTAGAGAAATTTTTACTCTTGTTTCAGAACTATATCAATACAACGCAAAACACACACTAACTTTTAAAACAATTATCATTAGTCATACATTAATATTATTATTATCATTTCGAAACTGAAGAAATCAAATTATTGTTACTTGACGTACAAATAATTATATCAATTTAATTGTACATCTACAACATTTCGCGACTCAAGATTAAACATTTATTACGTAATACCAACATAGACCTAAGTTCAAACTAAACAAAATGACTATTTTCATTTACCATTTAATAGATTGATTATAGTATTTAACTATCATATATCGATGTGGGTATATACATATTTATAATGTAAATACGCGTACATAATTGATAATTCGATGTGAAAGATGAATATAAAATCATCAACGTATTATATGTACATCTGTATAATTGTATAATACATAGATGAAGTAATTGATAAACTACACATATAATGAAGTTACTCGTTTTCTTTTTTTTCTAATGTTTGTCTATAATATTGAAATAAGCTATATATATTTGAGTGTAACAAATCGCGTATTTTCTGCAAAATCTGAATGTGTACAGTACGTTACGAATAATTATTTAATTATTTTAAGGACCAAAATATGCTGTTTTAAAAGAAATTTGAAAGAAAAAAGACAAAAAAAAGACCCGACATAAATTTACGAATAATCCCTATGTGATAGGATGTATTTATATGTACCTATATATAAATCGAAAAAAACAAAAAAACAAAAAAAAAACAACCAAATACAAATAAATTGTGCGATGCTTAAATGTAAATAATTATTAATTATACATACGAACATCTTTCAATTTACGTACAAATATGATTAAATATATGTATTCATATACCTATATAGATATACACAGATATACCACACGTAAAAACATGGACTTCCCGAAAATTATTCGAACCTACTGTAAAGTATTTCGAATATAAATATATAAATGGCAATAAATATAAATCATCAATTTTTATTAGGATACAGAATTATATATTATATTTAAATATATAAATGATAAATAGTATTTAGATCAATGGATATATACCTATGTAGGTAACGAATACACTTGTTCATAGTGATAGCAACTACCTAAATAGCACATAGAAATTGAAGCATGTTCAGAATAAAGGCTAAAGAAAAAACCAACTATTAAAATCTTGGAATCAATCTTAACGATCATCACTGTAAGTGTAACTAAATGTTATATATATATACGATCTCATCATATAATATCGTGGATAATATACAATACATAAGATTATACATATATATACACATGAAATAATCACAACCAATAAATTTGCTTTTGAATTTAATGAATTATGCTGACATATATACATATAATTGTATACGTACTTTTAATATACTATGAATTAAAAAACAAAAATTAATCAACTGATGAAAAAAATGTAAATCACGTGAAAATTATGTAAATTAGAATCACGAGAAACAAATCAAGAAACAAAAAAAAAAAAATACAACCCCAACATAGGAGAGACAAGAGAAGAAAATAATTTACTGTGAGGTACAATCATCATCGCGCTATTTCATGTATGACGCACATACATATAGTATAAAACAATCATATATGTATAATGAAGTTATACGACGTAATAAATCTTGATTAGAAAAAAAAATTTCAAAAATAAAAAAAAATAAATAAATAAAAAAAAGTCGGCGTCGACGAAGGATTAGAAAATCTGAAAGAAAAGTAAAACGAACTGCGGTGAAGCCTGCTAAAATTGAAAAAAAAAGAGTACGAACGAAAAAAAAAGATTTCTCAATTCCGAATGCTTATCCTTTAATCGATATAGCGGACCCAATACGCTTATTGTAGAACTGTGTTATTAGATTTTGGATAAATTAAAAGAAAAACTTGAAAAAAAGGTAAGAGAAAAAATTAAACAATTAAATGAAAAGACGAGAAAATTACACAAAAAACAATCCTTAAATAAAATTAATACCTATATTATATCAATAAACAGATGTGTATGTATATTAAAACATAATCGATATGGGCATAATAATAATGATAATTTAATGGTTTGAAAAGTATGCCGATGTCAAAAATAAGAAGAAGAAAAAAAATATATTAATGATAAATAATTATAATTCTAATTCGAATAATTACCATGGACCAACAGACAAGAAGAAAAAAATAAATGCAACTAATTGACCTGACCCTACTAGAGAGAGCTTAGGAATTGGGTAAAAAACAGAAATAGAAGAAAATCAAAACGAGATGATTTTTAAATTTCTCGTTATACATAATTAGGTACTATGTATAAACAGCCTTTGGACCGAAGAATTTGAGATTACGATACGAAAAATTATAAGACAAGACAAATGTCTAGTTAAAATTAATGATACATAGGTATATATACGTACTATATCCACGTGGTTGTTATTACGCCCCACCTCCATACAGAATTTATTGTATGATAATGAAGAGATTGTAATAATGATGGAAAATATTTGAAAAAAAATATATCATGTAAATATATTTGATTATGGCAGTTTATCATATTGAATTAAATGTAATCAGAGAGAAGGGAGGAAAAAAAATGAGAATGATGAATCGCTGTCATGGGGATATTGAATTAATAATCTAACTGTATGAGTATATAAGCGGTTATAAATAAATAAATATACATATACATATACATATATGTATGCGTGACTTAAACGAACTGAACATACCCTATATAAATTATAATAAAGTGTACCGTCTGATCTATAGTAATAAAATGATATTGTTAAGATACTCGAGGTTTATTAGAGAGTATTAAAATAATTAAAATCAATGGCTGTATATCAAACGGAGAATGTAGATAAATTAGTTACAAGAAAAGAAAAAGCGGGAAAAAAATGAGAACCGATGTGTGAAAAATATTAAATTGTGAAATCTTCCTGAACAAAATGTTATCATCATATACCCGTGTAGCTATACAGCATTTGGAATCTAAACTAGTTTCCTCTGAAGTGATGAAGTAGTACATTTTTGGAAACCATAAAACAAAGGAAGAATCAAGAGGATAAATTTAATTTTAATCCTAGAGTCTGAGTTATCTGTAAATCATTATTTGTAAATGAACACAGCTTGAATAATACTCCCTGTAAAACTGAGCCCCTAAAAAAACAGGGGGTTGAATTCAAACACGGTTTTTTTTCAATCAATCATTTATTCTCTTACTACCGACATGTGATTCTAACTGTTCTCTAATTTTTGTTCGAGTTTTGATCTATTTTTTGATTTTTTTTTTGATATGCATAATTGAAAAAAAATTCTTGTAAAACTGTGTATGAAATAAAACCCCTTCCGGATATCGTGTACACAAATTTTGGTGGTCAATTTTTTCTGTTCTTCATCATGCTAAGACCTTCATCCAGCTAAAGTGAAATCCAAATTAGGGAGGTCATATTTTTGAAGAAAAACAAATAAATTAGTTTGCATTATTTGTGGAAAACTATTACGTGCGAAATGAGAAATTTAGAAGTTGCAGACATCAGGTAATTCGCGGTAGTTTCTGCAATTTATGTCGATATCAATTTGAATGAATTCAATGATTTGGCAGAGCTCTGCAATTTGCGCAGATCAAAGTCACAAATTGCAGCGTATGTGAAATTTGACTCAATTTTCTACGTGTTGTTGAGATCTCAGGATCGCCTTCACATCTTCTGGGGAGGAATTAAAATTCGATCTTCAAGAATGAATCATGTTCAATTGTTATATTTACGAAAATTGGAGTGGCGTTAGTACAAAGTGACAAAGTGACGTGATTACAAAATGACCGAATGTCAAAATTTGTTTGCAATCCCTAGGAACTGCCCGTGACGACGTCATTCTCGCAAGCCATATGATCTCCTCTTTGATTCTCTATATCTCGAGTTCGATGAGCTCAAATTGTGCAAGTTGAAGTCGTCTGCAGTGGTCAATCAAACACGAATTGATATATTTTTCGTACTATATTCTGTAAAGCTCCGAATTTTTCTATAGCATTAACCAACACGGTAGCTGAATTTCGTGACAATTTTGTACAGCAAGGATTTTTGGGTGCGCGAGTCTTATATTCTAAATGTAGAGGTGTTCGCAGTATATAGATACCTGGCTATATACAGATCAGTTCCTTAAATCCGAATTCCCCTCATTTTATAGCCTGTTAAAACATTTGATTAAGATTCTAATTTGTCGGTTCCGTGGGCAGAGATTACAAAATACCAGAACCACAATGCACGTGATTTTTTAAAAAGTTCAATAGCAGGGGTTGGTATAGACCTCCGTTTTAAATTCCTCCTCGCTGATTCCAAGTACGTGATCATTAGCCGAATTAAATCCTGAAATACGTATTCCAAGAAGATCCTATGATAATTACATAACCTATAGAATATATATATAGATATACACATATACATATATATTTATCCTATAATGACGTTATTGATTAAAGCTGCTCCGAAATAAATGAAAATTCAAAATCTGATGCACCGCGCGCCATCACACTCCTACTCGTCTCTTCGATAATTCCAGTTCTATAATATTAGCGTGGAAATGAACCACATGTGCTTTTATATATAAGCAATTATTAAAAAAGCTTTATATACGTGCGAAGAGCACACATGTGTTTATTCAACCGAAACCAGTCTACTGCAGCAGCCCGTCTATTATTCTCCAGGACACTTGGGATTGTTATGCCACTTTCCTCGTTAGAAGGGCTTTGCGAATAAGGTCTCAGGTTGGTTATATAGCGCTACTTTTTTTCAGAAGAAAAAAAGCAGAAAAACAGAAAATGGAAGACCAGAAAAATAAAACTAAACGTTTATTCAACTTCCCTAAGGACTTTTATCGCACACGAGGATTCTGCTCTCTGCTACCGTCACGGTCTACGTGAATTTGTCTCCTACTTTTTTCTTCTCATTTTTTACCCCCTGTGCTTGTTTCTTTTCCGTCTTCTTCTTTTCCTTGCTGGGTATTCGATCTCCGAATATCGTGGGAATTGGAAGTCTGAGGAAGAAGAATTAATCGGGTACCTATAGGCCAATCAAACCATCCCCAAGAGGACGTCACTCTACGTCATCATCTTGAGTGGATAACTTCTATATTAGTTTCGACTTTTGAGGTTATACCAAGTTATATATTATTGGTATATAAGCTGAAGAAATACCTATCTGGGATGTATAATATATCCTGGAATTGGACGTTTTATATTCGGTAGATATGGATTATTTGATTATTATCCATGTGCACTTATATAGGTATGTCTGCGCAATAATTATATCCTCGTTCTTTTGCAGGATGCGAAGGGTTGTATATTGCAAGTTTTATGATCGACAGTAAAATCTTGAAATGACTAATTTCAATCCCATGTATAGTATAGACAGTAGAAATATACATGTATATACATGTGTATTATGTACATAATCATAGTACACATGTACAGTTTGAAACTATAATTAGAATTTATTCATTTGTCTGATTATTCATCGAATATATGAATATACTTGTACCTACGTATAAATTATTTTCCTTCTACTTTCAACGTACAAATAGACGTTGAATTATAACCGGACAATATCGAAATGTTAAGAAAAAGAAAACAAACAATTGAAACAAGATTTTTTTATGATTCGGAATTATCGTCGGATGTGCGGTCTTTTTTTTATCATGATATGCAAATCATAGAAACCATAAAATAATCGCGGAATAATGAGAGCTATCAGTTCGAAATAGATAGATACCAATACATAGGAACTAGGTCGCAATTAGAGTACCGAATGAAGAAAACAGTACACGTATTACACCAATACACGATCAACTTAATAGTCGGATATGGAAAACAAGTTGGTTACCTTAATTTATTTCATTATATTTGAAACAACTTCGGGGTTGAATTAAAGAATGTTAAATCGAGGAATGGGAGAAAATGGCTCAGCCGCGTTTAAATTCAATTCTAAACGACTCGCAATCAACGTGCTTTTTATACAGTCCCTTTAATATCTTCGTTATCCAACTTCCATCCGTGGCAGCAGTAATTTATATAGTTGAATCTCGCGAATAAAGGAAGAGAAAAAAAAGACTATGAAACGCACGTTCATTTAGTATACATCACGGTGAGATAACTTTTTAGGATATCCACTCCACCGATGTAATAATAGATTTCCGGCTTTCTAAATTCTTTTATGACAAACTTGCTGCTCGTTTTTGATTGTTTCCGCTCAACAATCTCATCTTCAGTTAACATAGATCTGATGTAACAAAGTAAATACATGTAAAATTTAATCAATTCAATGGTGTATGATATATTTGAAACGTAATTTTCTTACGTATTATTCATCCTGTGAATGATGATTCTAACACAAACACACCAGTAAAGCTCTGAAAAGGTTTATCAATTGGGACTCGATGTACATGTATTCTACCTGTATGTATGTATTCATATCTACAGCTTTTGAATAGCTAGAAAAGTTTAGTCGTCGTAGTCGTCGTCGTCGTCGTAGTCTTGAAATCTTTTGAGGTGTAAAATCGTTTTGGCGTACGTTCGAAAAGCGTCGCGTTGATTGATCGCAGTTTTAAAGTGCTGCAATTTGATCGAAGGATAAGGCGGCCGCGTGGGGAGATATTTGCGTCAAACCGGAGCCGATGTCTTCTCCACGTTTCGACGCCATAACAAATTTCCCACAATTTTCTCCCTCGACGATCCGGAAGCTAAGTGTTTAAAAACGAAAAAAGAGTGAAGAAAAAGAAACAGAAAAATGTAGTGAGATCATTTCTCGAACGATTATCTACAACGTTTATTCTCCAAATCGAGGAAAATAGATAAAAAAAAATTCTAGATCACGCGACATGAAATATCCTGTGTAGTAAACTTTTCAACTTTTGAAATATAGATCTTAAGAAACTTACCCCATATAAGTAAAACTTTTTCGATTCGCACTTTTAAGTATTATGTATTTTCTCTTGAACTTGTACGACAAAAATTTGTGAAACATACCTTAAATTACAATACTCGTGATATAATTTGTAAAAACTCATTTTACTCTCATTTAAAAAATCATACATTATTTACTTCATGACATACAACCTCATTTTTGATGTAAAATTTTTCTAATTTTCTGAAATTCATTTTATATTTATACTTTTTGTTTATGACATTCAACTCTTTTCGTTTTATACCGCATTCGAAGTTTTCTAGACTCTTATTTAAAGCCGGTCTTTTGTTTTCAGAAGCTCCTTAAGACTTTCTGCAAGCTACTTGAAGAGCTAGGATGAAAAGTAAAAAAAAAAACTGGAAACTAAAGAAACTAACAAGTAGCTTATATAACTCGCAATGGAAAATGTCGGGAAAGTTTTTATTAGAATTTTGGAGAAAGAAACTAAAATTACGTTAATTATGCGGTTTTCTGAGAATTGCAGAATAGGTATTCTTTTGCCGGATTCTATATGTCAGACCGTACGAAGAAAAATCATGCACGTGAAATGCACTATATAGATGAAATCTAAGAATACCTGATTTCCGTTTGACTCAAAGACGCCTGAAGGTTATTTGTATTCAATCCAGATTTCATTCATCATATTCGAGTATGATTTCCCTAAATTGTTCTATTTTCCCTGATATAATATTTATACGGATTCTGGATTCTGCAGAAGTACGGGAGTCGATCGAGGGGCGTACGAGTAACGAATCGATTTTATTTTATTACCAGGAGTATTTTCTTACGTGAAAATCCGTTATGTGATAAATAGCTTGTTTGGAATTTTAACAATCTCTGCAGCACGTTACATTTAGCAAAAATTTATCGTGATATCGAGTACCTGAAACTTTGCAGACTACTTTATAAAAATTCTTAAAAAAGAATCTACAGAACTGACCACATTATACCGATAACTGATATTATAGTTTATTTCAGTCTAACTTGCAATATCGCCTTCCAACTCAATAATTCAACAGCCCCTTGGAGACTTTCTGGAACAACAATTAAGCAAAGAGAAAAAAAAAGAAAAAACTAAATGAAAGAAATAAAAATATAAGAAAACCAGACGCCGACAAAAGTTATTTTGAACCGTCAGTTCAAAAAAACAAACTTTTTTCGATATGATGTATGCGTATGAAAAATTGATTAGAGCAAATATAATTTTGAATCTTTGCACAAATTCGAAAAGGGATGAAAATGAAACTGATCGTTATGCAAACCAAATTTCGCTATTTTTCCGCAGTAAGCCGTTCATCTTATACCCCTGGACGTGGAACGGAGGGGAAGGGGCATAGGGGCGGCAATTTTAACGCCTATACTTTATACCTAATCCCGAAAGGGTTTCAACGAGCAGAGACGAAGTTAATTTACCAAGTTACCGAGCCTTGGAGATATAAACTCAACTCTTCTTAGCCTTCTTCTTCTCCTTATTCTTGACGATGTGACGCTGAAAATTTTATATACGTAATAGGCGGGACCGACGGGGGTCTTTGGGATTAACCGGAATTCAATTTATAGTCACAATTTATTTGCACCTGGTTGGTATATATGTATAGTTTGTTTCGTGATCCCATTAGGGTCCTCTTGACGAATTACTTCTCTTCTCAATATGATAACAATGTACATAAGGTGACCAAAAAAAGAGATCGATTCCAAGTCGTGAATAAAACTTAAACGCTTAAATGGATCGGGTAGCGATTTTTTCAAAATATTTTTATCAAACGAGTTTTGCTTGGTAACAAAAAAAAAATTGTTAAAATTGCAAAAATTGTATAAAATTTTCGTACTATCACTCATAGTATGTGCGCAGTGTTTGAAATAAATGTCCAATTGCGGCGATGAAAATGTGGACGCAGTGGTACCATAGCGCAACGCTGTGAAAGCTTCTGTAACCCTGTTTACTAGTATTTAAAAATAATTGAACCATTTTTGTTAAAGTTTTTGTACGTGATCTTCCGTTGAAACAAACGAAACACGATAAGGAATTAGTTTTCGAACTAGAAGAAGTATCAAATGATGCAGCTTCCATGTTGGCATTTTTATACATTTTGTGGTACATCTTGTGGTTATACCTAAAAATTACAATACATTACAGATTCACGTTTTACATACACGCAATTTGTGAAGCATGCGTGTGTGACAGACTGACATGCCCGAATATCGTATAGGTATATACGAATTATGTATTCAAGAGTCAGACCGTGTAGATCGTTACGATGATAAGAAAGTTTATCATCTGCTTCCGGAGATTATTTCTGATAATATGACCCGCAGGTTTGAGCGTTTTAGTACGTAATATATACTTCGCAGCAATGTGTTTACACTATATTATATCGTATAAATCCACGATATGCATATTGTTGCCGAGCTGTTTCAGGTCTGGATATCTATTATACGTAAGAGTAATGTATACATTCAGGGCGTTTCTCTGACAATGAGTGTTGCATGAAATTTACTTTAAGATAAACTCGAAAATTGTGGACTAGAAAGTTCACCAAGTTATATTTTCGTAGTTCATCAAAGTCCCTATATAGATTAGATCAGAATAAATAAATGAATAAATGAATCCGATGTGTAATCTACTCCGCATTTTCAAGTAATCTTATTTCATAACGATCATATATCCGCGGATGTATTACTCGTCCAATTTTCGCAGATGGTCCCATATCCGTCGACTTTGCTCGATCTAATAACGCAACTTCGGATATTTATGTATTTTTAGTATTTCTCTGCATCTCAATCTCCTGCAGGATATTCCATAAAAAAATACATAAGTGTATGGCGAGCGAGATGGCGAGTCTGGCGTGTGGCGATATCAGCAGCTCTAGTTGTGGCAATAAAATATGTAATTTCCGGATAGTGAATAAGTATATGTATAGAGGTGGTAGGGATAGGTTTTATTTCCTGCACCACCAGTTTTATGCGGTCTTAACAAACGAGGTCCTATAAACTATATTATTATATCATTTTAAAATATTTTTAACAACCAACGGCAGTAACAGCAGTAGCAGCAGCCCATCGGGCAACAGTAGTCAAGTTTTAATTGGGTAATTAACACCAAAATTAAAATTTTTTTTACTCATTTTCTTGCACAACAATGTAAGAAAAATGGGAATAATTTTGTTTGAAAAATAGCCCATCCTATCATGACTATTATTATTACAATCGATCTCTGTCCCAGAAGCACGTGCATCTTCTAATTGAATCTCTACCCCGCTGGTAGGTCAGCTAAACAGAATTTATGCGAGCATGCAAGATATATAATATAGATACGATTATTACCTATATATTTCCCACGGTCTATTTAATTACCTTAATTAAAAGTCAACCATGCGCGTTGCGATTCTTATCGCTGGTACATTAAACGTTGCGCGCAAAATCGAAATGAGTCATTTTGTATTATGAGCGATACTATAAACGTAAATTCGGTCACATTTACATGGATTTACAGCCATACCTTGTTGATCTTCACAGTATAATATAACAAATCTTTATGATACTGACGAATCATTTTGTGATCATCATTGCAATGAGTCAGTCATATTTTGATAATAATAAAAATTAAATCATCTTACCGCTGCGCATAATGTCGGTGCGCGCGGTGGATTTGTAATGTGTAGTGGAGGGTGACGTCATCTGTCAAAACCACGTGATTACAAGATGGCCGCTGCAGGATTACGGTTCTGCAGTTCGGGCAGTTGATTTTATTATTTTTTCAATTTACACTAGTACAACGATCGTAGTAAGAGATTAAACGTGCGTTCTGAAACTCAGAAGGACTACACAATCGCAGAGGGGGCAAGAACATCAACGTTTTTTCTGTTCCTCGTCGTGTGTTAAACCAGTAAAATTTATAAATATAACCTGACCTTGCATAGTAAATGTCGTATTACGTCAGTGTTTCTATAATGACATGAAATATCAAGTTATTTTTTGGAGAGCGTCTAAATAAAGTGCGAAAAATTACGACGAAATGATATAAAATTGTTAAATGAAGCGGATAAACAAAGAATGGACGCCCCGGATGACGCGGGCGTCGACGCCGAGGGGCCTTTGGATCCCCGCATTCAGGTGATTGACCTCTCATTCATTCGTTAATTTTATTATTGCCTTAATTAGATATTTGTAACGTCGTACGCGATTTAAGTCAAACCCTTTTAGAGGGTCTGTGTGGTTCACACAAATTTGGCATGTCACTGTATTCTTATTTACCTGACAGCTAATAGGTTATGTGCATTCAGAATTTTCCACCTGACACCACCTGGTACTTTGCCCTACTTTGTTTATGTCTGGCTTAAAAACCGTCAGTCACTCGAGATTTACATATCGATGATCGCATGTATAATATTCGTAACCCTTTCTTCACTTACAGATAGAGCTGGAGAATTTGAACAATGCAACCGATGAGATAAATAAGTTGGAAATTGAGTTAGATGTGAGTGCAAACTTTTGACGTATACAAATATCAAAACCTATCGACGTACATATGTGTTCGATTTACCGTTCGATTCTATTTACCTTACTTATTTCCTAGGAGGCACATACAGCATTTCGTCAGTTATCATCAGATTCAACAAGACGACTAAAAGAAATTGCCAATAAGATTGGAGGTAGCTGTATAGAAAAAGCAAGATGTTACTATAAAGCATTGGAAGTGGCTCGGCAGGCACAGGTTTTTATTTATTTTTTTCCCACTCTTCTTATCGACTCTACTGCAAAAGTGTTAAGTTTTGAATTTACAGGTACGATGCCAACGCCAAGCTCAGCTCTTTCAGAGGGCTAGTGAAATTCATACTGCCGCTAAAGAAACAGTCGCCTTAGCTGAAACGAGATTTACATCACATCAACATGAGGTAAACTTTGATCAGGCCTGGCAGGATATGCTCAATCATGCAACTATCAAGGTAAATCATATTTTCATCTGCTTATGGTGATTTTACTGACTTTAGGCATCAAAAACCTCAACATTGTCAAATTGATATTATGTAACAAGCATGAATAAATATCAGGTAATGGATGCAGAGAATCAGAAGGCCGAGTGTGGCAGAGAGCACTTTAAATGTGCTACCCTTTTTCACGATGCAGAAAAAAAAGTACAGAACTTGGAAGAGAAACATCGTAGAGCAATAATCAAATCTAAGCCTTATTTTGAAGTCAGAGCTCAATGCGACGAGATGCTCGCAACACAGAAGAGTAGGGTAGAATATTTGCAGAAACGAGTTAAAAAAGCTAAGGATTCGTACGCCACCAGTCTTCGAGTTCTCGAAAACATCAGTAATCAAATTCATCAACGAAGACGTGAATATGGTGATTGTTAATTACCTATATTCCATACACTAGCATGTATCGATCAGAGATACAAATTTTTCAGCCTGCAAATGTAATCACATAATTTTTATTATACAGATCTAATGACTAAAGGGCCAAGAGAGCCGGGCGTGGGAGCGGAACTTCAAAGTCCGACGGAAAGTTTGAGTTATGAAGCTGAATTAGACAAATTATCTCTAACCAGGATAAACTCTATAGCTAGCAGTGAGCCAGACTTGGAAGAACGCCACCGAGATTTCGAGGTAATTCAATTGTATTAAGCTAAACTTTCCCAAAATTTTACAACTCACACAATTTCAGGATGTCGACGACTTGAAACACCGCATGGAACAACTTGGTACACGGTCCGTTGATGGAAGTGAATCTAATTCGAGCCAGTGGGAGTTGGAATTACAAGCTAGTGTTGAAAGATTGAATACCTTGCCAATAAGAAAGTTGAATTCAAGTACTACAGAGGCAATAATCGAAGATTCTCAAAGTCACGAGTGTAATGAAATTGGCAGTGTAAAGTTAGGGACCTATGAGACGCAGCGTGATGCTTACGTTGACGACTTCGGAACCGTTGAGTGCAAAATTAAAAAAAACGATGAAAACGAGTCTAAAAAATTCAATGAACAATTGGTGAATATGAAAAAAAGACCTTTATCTCGTACGGGTATAACGTGGTATTCGACATCACTGAGTCCGTCAAAGTCAGGAATAATTAATTCTGAGACTTTCTCTACTAGTGGTTTTTCAAAGTCGTTAGATAACAGCCTTGTCAATATCGGCAATATTATATTCCGAAAAGGAAGTACCAGTGGACAAGAGGTGGATGATTGTCAGGCATCAGGATCAAGATCAATTGGAACGGGCAACTTTGACAAAGATATCATAGACGATTTGAAGAAAAGCGACGGAGACTGGGAGAATGTAAACAAAGATGGTGTGAGAAAAAAGATTTCTGTTGACACGACGAACTTGGAAATAGCTGAATTTGTCGGAAGAACTATAAATAATGAACAATTCAATAAAGGAGATGAGATTCGGAACGGGAATACCCCGGATGACAAAATGGAGCGAAAACATAATCAGAGATTTAAGAGTTCGGCTTCAAATATCGCGAGGCATCGAATGTTAGCAAAATCAAGAATGGCGAAATCCTATGAGAACAATTTAGACAAAGATTTTGTAGTGTGTCTGAAAGCGGAGAAGCAAAGTTCACAAGCCTCTAGCGTTAAAGAATTGCCCCTTTTATCAATTATTCAAAGGTTTCCTGAGTCTCGGTTCTCTAAGGACAGGAGTTCGAGCATGACTGACTTAGCAGAGAAAAAAGATCCCAAGACTTACATAAATCGATCGGATTCCTAAGCCAATAGCCGATATTTGAGCTCAGAAACATTTTTAGCATTAGTTCACCTCGAACCCAACATCATCGGATTTACCTGATCACGAACAAACACAACGAACTATCGGCCTAAATGATATTACCTTGTAATTCAAAATGCATGTTGTGCCAAGGTTTGAATTTCCTCTAATTGTAAATCACAAATTACAGTTTAAGTTTCAATAGTGCTTCATTTAGGTTCAGGTTAGATCTAGATTTTTAGTTGTTGAATGAGATAGGTTTGACAGCGTTTTTATGTAGATTAGGGTGGGCTAAAAAAACCTTTTAATTTTTTTTTTTCAGTTACCATGAAAATATCATCCAAGATGACGAAAAACAAATTATGGTAAAGTTTGAGCTCTTAATATTAATATTGAGAGGCCGCTCATCGTGATTTTTGATTTCACATTTAAATAACACAGGAAATGTTTTTTTTTATTTGGAATTTTATTGCGCTCGAACGAATTTTTGGCCAGTGGAATTAAATACACATACTTGTAGGGAATTTAACGATCTACAAAAGAGATTTGATATGATTTTTTGCTTACTCGACTCGTTTAAAAGTTATTCGAGGTTGAAGTTCAACCTCAAATTGTAATAATGACTTTTACAATTTGTTATACTCTATCGCAAAATAATAACTCAAAAACATAAAATATCATATTTTGTAAATATATAATTTGAGGTTGAACTTTAACCTCGAATAACTTTTAAACGAGTCGAGTAAGCAAAAAATCATATCAGATCTTCTTTGTAGATCGTTCAATTCCCTACAAATATGTGTATTCAATTCCACTGGCCGATAATTCGTTCAAGCGCAATGAAATTCCAAATGAAAAAAAAAAAAATTCTTGTGTTATATAAATGGAAAATCAAAAATCACGATGCTGCAAACTTTACCAGGATTTTTTTTTTGTCATCTTGGATGATATTGTCATGGTAACTAAAGAAAAAAAAATTAAAAGTTTTTTTGGCCCACCCTAATGTAGATGCATATTTATGGTTACCTTCCTGCGGTTCGATATTCTTATTTGTAATACACCCATAAAAAATATTTTAACGTGAGATCACAATATATCAGTACAAGCTAATCTTATTATCAATGATTTTATAAAATAGTTAAGTAAACTATAAACTGGTAATGCGGTTGTTAACCACCGTTGAAACAATTCAAATGTAATACGTTTGTACCACCCAATTATTATTGACAATTTTAATCATCGATGTAAATAAATATACATACAAATAATAAATATTGGAAAATATCGACATTACTCGCGCGAAATCAATGAAAAGTTGGGCGAAAAAAAGAGGAGATGAACCTCTTGGTAATATTATGAAGACCCGTCCGTACATTTCTCATTGACTGACGATTTCCTATGTCCGTGTTACGCGCGCTTTTTAGCAAAGCTAGTACATCAATTTCCCGAGAAGCGGTGCCAACAATCAGTTCCTCAATCTCTGTGGTTCCCACTTCTACTTCTCCCGGTATACCACTCGCCAGTAACAGGCTGGTTTGTCCTTCGTAAGGTCATTACCATGATATTTCTTCAGTCGGTGCAGAGTTTGGATTCTATTGAGCAGTGAATACTGAGTGGAGTTGGTAAATCTTCTGCATTACTACAATTTTAGATGTGGCTGGAAAACTTGCTTACTCCACTTACAGTTGATATTCCACATTATCGAATGCTTGGTCATTTCGGAACAGAAATTATGTTGGTCATTCGATGCAATGGGAACAAAATGTAGATTCCGTATACACTATAACGTTTCATTGAATTAAATGTATAATATTTAGAATCACTATAGCTATACAAACGCGTTTAACTCCATAATTATTAATACCACGTTGCGAAGTCCTGCAACAGCAGCAGCTGCCAGAAATAATAAAACGTGAGTTGCTGCAAAGCAATATAAGCTTCTCTCACTTTGCTACGTCACGGTTGCGAATTCCGCCCGGGAACTGACGATGAACCGGCAAACAGAAGAGGATTCAATTTTATAATTCACGAAAATCCACGGCAGTCCTTTACCGTCACGCGGGAACATCAACCTTCGGCATCACCTCAATAATACGTATCACGACGATAGAAAAAGTTGAATAAAAAATAAATTACCTTAAACGCGATTTGAGGTGGAAATGTATGTATATACGAACGTGAGTTGGGTGATCGATCAAATATTTTATATACATACCTATATATAGCATTACGTTTATATCCATACGAAACGAGAATTTACAGAGAATAATTAAAATCCAATTTAATGATGGGATTGAATTGCAGGTCGATGGGTGTTAACTGGTTGTAATTGCTTTTGAAGTACTGAAAAGTTCGAGTTCATGTAGAAAATAGTTGGTATAAGGTGTACAAGGAATTCTGAAAATTTTGATAACAGCTCCATTATATTACGGACCAGTGCAGCAGCAGCAGCAGCAGTAGAAGCAGGTCCAGGAAGAGGAAGGGTTAAGGGTGAGGGGGAAAATAGTAGACGCGCGAATTGGTTGGCAGCTATTCCAACCATCCGGTCATCCTCTGAACGTACCGGAGGATTGGATATCTGCCAGCTGCTAAAACCAAGAGACTAGATATCAGTTCTTTATACGGTATGATAATGGATAACCCGTGAAACCTGCAGGAAGCCTTAAGAAAACCACAATTTTGACCTCCTCAGCAACAGCAGCAAAAGAAAAGAATAGAGACAAAGACAACTTTTACCTAAATCCTCCACAACGCCATTTCGTATAGCCGGAGAACCCTGCAATGTTCGTTAAACTGGATATAGCAGGGGGTTTAGGTGAAGCTGAAGCTGAAGGGGATCAACTGGGAAATGTTCCCTTATTTTTCACTGATCCTTACAGGGTTTCACGAATATATATGTACGGGATTATAAATCTGAACGTACAAACGTTTATTTACCCCTACAGCCCTGCAACGGATCTCAAAACGCCGATTATATACGGGGTGTTGCAATAATTATCAGCACCACAAATGAGACCATAAATATTAACGAACTATTTTTTTTTACTTGATACAAATGTCCAATTGCAAAGCTAAAACACCTTTGTTAATTATTTTATAAAAGAAGGTGCCAATAATTTTTGTGTTTGAACAAAATTTTGTAGAGAAAGTTTCACTTTTTCTTCAAGATACAAATATAATATAATAACTACTTGGAATATTTGTCCACAAAATGGAATCCCAGAATTTTCAAATTGCAATTAAAATCTCCAATTATGTGCAGCAACGTAAAGTTCAAGATTTAATTTACTGTTGATTACACACATAGTCCACAAAAAGCGAAACGCAAATCGTACCGGTTATTACATACGATGTAAAAATTTTTCGTCCACTCGATCGTCGATTACTTTTTCCGAAAAGGTGTAATAAGGGATCTAGTGATATTTTTTTTTCTAGTAAAAACAAAATAACGAGCTAACTAATCATCACGTGATCAATGTATGTATAATTGGTAGCTAAACTTGTATATTTGAGAAACCGCATTTTATAAGACGTGAAAATAAGGACGTTAGGTCTACAAACGTTGGAATGATGTGACAGTCGGTTAATTATGCGGGTACTTCACGACTAACCTACTTCATCACTGTTTAATCTGGTAGGTAGCTAACGTGCGAGCTAACGTGATATTAGGGGAGAAAGTGGAATTTTCTCTTGCCTGAATAATTAGACGGATTATTATTTACATCTCTGCAGGATATTATACAGTTGATTTTGTGAATTACCGTACGAGTTTCTCGAATGCTTCTTATAGTATTTCTAATACATTTATACGCAACAAAAACTTTAATTTCTTTTTCACCCACCTGTCAAACTTGACCTTGTAGACATTTCCTGCACCAGAAGATCTCATAAGAGATTACCGTCTTCTTATCTTTTTAACCCACGGCCTCGTCTTTTGTTTCACCCAATTTCTGGTGTATCAAATATTTGACCAACGAAAATGAAATAGAAAAATCATGCCATGCAAGATCGATCGATAGACTTTCAAAATCTAAAAATAAATTGCTTTTTTGAAGAGAAGATTTATATCCGAACGGAAAGCGTATGATAACGAATGCGGAAAGACTAGAAACGTATCCGACGTATGTAAATAACGGTGTGCAGGTGGACGTGGATTGATTTCAGGATATAAAACACATCGCGAGGCAAAGGGGGGCGGGGGGGAGGAGTTGCATTAAAATGGTTGGTTGGTCGGTGGTGGTAAAGTGATTTCCATAAAAGCCGTCAGGTTGTTCGCACCTAGAGACCTGCAGTAGCTCGTTACCCTTCATACTACTATTAATTCGCTAAAGTTGAAATCACGCGCGAACAGGCGACCCGAAACTAATATACACACGTATATACAACCTGTAATAAAACAAACAAACGAACAAACAAACGAGTAAACGGACGAATGAGCAAACAAATCAAAATTGCGACTTTCGTCAGTATCGCGCGAACCTTTTAGGTTCGGTTAGGGTATAGGAGGATTTCAACGCGAATGAGTTATTAGACAAGTTTTGTTTTACACAAGTATTATAACCTGACCTGTCCCACGTATGTGTGTATAATGTTGGGATGTAAAATTGGGTAGAGTTGTAGGAGGAAGAGATGCTGCAGAGCTCCCAAAACATGCATAAATTACATCTAATGTTACGCCCTACCATGTTAAGGGAAAGTATGGTACATTGGACCACCGGGTAAATTGGCCCACTGTATAGGAGTATACATCGTTTATCCTATATTTTCTTATGGAACGGTTCAATTTATCTTAGGATATGATCGGTATTTAGCGTCAAAGTTTAAGCCTGGGTCATTTTAACCCGGTGTGACTAGAAAGTAGTGATTCGTCCGGTAGCTAGTGCGGATCAGAATACCGCTGATATTTACTACCGCAATTGTGGGTTTTGAGTTTTAGATTTTATGTTTCGAGTTTATCTTTCAGCCATAATAATTCCAACGCTATGCAAACCAACGCATATACGGAATATAACATTACCCATAACAACGGAATGCAACAATTCACATGTGGTTTGCCGCAGGCACGTTATACCTCCTATTGCGCAGGTAAACATTTGCTGAAATTTGAATTCCGAAAGAGAGAGGTGTACGGAAAGAAGAGGAGAGAAAAAGGAAAAACAGGGTTGGTTAGTTCAGCGAAATGCCTGCGTACTATTATTATAGCTATGGTATATTACGCACTATTGGTCGTACGCGACCTGAATTTTTAAATTTTATCCACAAAGACTCTCCGAGGGAATAATTGTGATCCAACTATACCTGCTAATTAACTACCGTACCGTGCACACTTGAATATCGGTGAAAAGTGAATATTCAGATATGAAATTGTTAAGTAGCTGAAATAATGTTTTAGAAGGATTGCTCCAAAAAGCGGTTTAACAAAATCATATCAATGTTTCAGAGCTGGAATAAATATAAAAAAAATCACCGATCAAATATCGTAAGTTATGCGCCAACTTGATATATAAAAATCGCCGTATTACTATATCTATATTATTAAATGTAGACTGGAACCGGCGTTGACGTTGTAGATTATTGGAGATACATTTCCACGTCTCCTCCTCTTCCGAGAGGTTGAATGCCTACGGAATTCTTCGTCTTTTTCTTCCGCACACCATTACATATACCTATACATTATATACTACATTCCGTATATGCGGCTTTCCACGTCAAATCGAAGGAAAAGATGAGATTTTTCTCTCTGACCCTTTTCCCCACAATTCAAGTATACGCTTTGAAGGGGTGAACTTGATATTTGATACGTTCTCTTTTACTTTTTTTACGCATTATTTTCCCTCCTACACCCGTTAGGATAATCGCAATTTTTTATAAATCATTAATTTTTCAGCTTAACGTAGCATGAAATCAAATTGACTTTCAAGGAAACTTCTTTTGCGGAAGTTTTCAGATTTTCATGCTGCGCTAGCTTGGAAAAAACAAATGGTTACTCGTTAAAAGTACATATAATTTGATGGTGACGATCAACAACCTATCAAAAAGAGTCAAAAGAAATATAAAGACCAGTTTTTCGATGCGTACTTAAATTGGGCTATGGAAAATCGGCGAAATCCGAAGTGGGTGGCCGGAGAAATCGGCCGTTCAATTTGAAATGAAAACTTCTATTTGTAGGTTTTTCTTTGACAGATCATATATCACGTGGGTGTTCGCGTAATATTGTATTTCAGACGTACTATAGTTTGGATATATAACATTATATATTGTACTGTAGTTTGCCAAAACAGAAATTCAATTGCAGTATCCTGCCTCTATTTCGGGGTGTATTTTCAAGCACAACATGACAGCATTGTAACCCTCGGGAAGTAGAGGAGCCCACGGCGTAAACAGCTAGGGAATGAGAACCAAGAGAAGGTTGGAATACCAGCTATAGTGGAGAAGATACAGTGGTAGTAAGTTGTTACTAGACAACAAGTAACAAGCGTGTCTCAAATCGTTGGTGGCTTCTATTCGTCCTTCCCGCCTTGATAATCATGACGTTCTATTTGCCGAGTTTGTTATTTTTACCTATATATACCTTCTTGTTTTTACTCTCAAAAGAGGGAAACTTTGTAACCCCCCCCCCCCCCCCCCCCCCCAACAGACAGCGGCGTGGTGTCACTTCGAGCTTTTCCACCCTCCTTTTTTCATCCGACTTCTATATTTTGTTAGAGAAGCTTCAAGTTTCTGGTAGACAATAATGAATCGAGGACAAAAGTAGTGAGTTAAAGGCTGCAGAATTTACCGGAAGATGTACCTTTTACTAACCTATATATACCCATACTATCTACCTGCTGGTATAATACGCAAGCAGCTGCCTATTCCATTGCTACTCGCCATTGTTTCCGAAGGAACAATGTTTCCGTTGACGTGTCTCTTCGTATGGTATTCGGGGGGTTGGGGTCGCGTAACAACCTTCCCACAATCTTCGAGCTTTCTCTTGGTTGACAGAAAATAGATTGACTGCTCTATTCCATTGGATTTCACGTCATGGAGTCGATATAATATACAAGTCAATGCATTTATGTTGTTAATACGTATGAGTCTTCATAATCGTTACTCTGACTGTCAGGTGACCAAACTCTGATTGGGAGTTTCAACCGCTCGAATGATCAATAATTTTTGAAGTCTGCTATACACCGTTCTTCAAAGTAACATTTTTGTGCAAAATTCAATCGAATCTCCGAAGTTATTCTAAATCACCAAAGTCCGATGTAATGATGGTTTCATTGAATTTAATCACGGCGCCATATGATACTACTTCATGAAATCCTGCAAGTAACTAAATTCCATCAAATCATTCCGAAAAATTCCCACAAAATTTTTCAAATACCTACCACGGAGTTCCGAAAAGCTGCTCAATAGAGTCTCCATCATGAAGTTCTACATGAAATTCATTTGAACATTATTATTGTTAATTAAAAGCCTCGAACTTGCAAAACGGTTTTCTGTACAAGGAGTAAGGTACTTAATGAATTGTCTTCAGTGAATGAGTTTTTAATTATCTTTATAATCGCTAAATTATAAATGTGATAATTATTTTTCGTTCTTATTATATTGTAATACAACGTTATATTTGGATCTACTTTTGTCAACCTTGTTTAACTCCAGTCGAACGAATTTAAGCCAATATCTGTACAGGTGCGCTGGCAATACGTATACGCATACCTATACTGTAACGATGGTATTCGGCGCCTTCGAGTTGAACAAGTAACTAATTAAACCAGCCGTCATATTTTCTGTCCGTTTCACGATCAACTTCCACGTACTAATCCTGAGGACAGCCACTCTGGGGGATTTCTGAAATTCAGCTAACCGAAAGCTTCGTGATAAATGCGTATTTAAAATCTCTTGTATGAGCTTTTTATTCCGGGATGAACGCTGCCGGCGGATCCTCTCGTTGCAATCAATCAAACTCTTATATTTATTATCGAATAATATCTGCAGTTTGAGTGCAGAAGACACTGAGAAGAATGGAATTTTTCAAAAACTATTTTGCACAAATCTGATTGTGCGCCCCATTCAGTTCCATTTTTCGTACTCTCTCCAGCACGCGTCGAAACACGTTGGTTATTAACTCGGCCATCGTCATCCGTGATGTATTTTGGATTTTTAATTTCCTTGCAGCATGATGCTCAGAATAAACTGCTGTAACATGTAAGTTGTATGACGAAGTATCCTATTATATCTACGGATACGCGTATGCATATGTAACACGTGCACGTATACGTTCTACTCCCAGAAGGGGGCAAAGGAGCGACGGGCGTTTGTGAAGAGCAAACAAGTTCGCATCGCCCTGAAGCGCGTTTCAAGTTTGCTTTTGCTACAGGACCCACGGTGTACATAATATTGGCATATGAGTTTATATACGTATATGTATGTACGTGCATACATACCTGCATTTATGTAGACGAGGATTTCCATGCGACATCGGCAACTCTCAGATCCTAAACATATATATATCCGATTTGAAGGGCTTTTTTCCCCCGTTGTTTTGTGCTCTGTAATTTTTCCTATTTCCTCACATCAACGCTTTTCTGAGCAACAAATTTTCCAAACTTCCGAGAACCATAGAATAAACGGAAATCCTATAACGAATCACTAGCCGTCAACTCTGACCTCGGAAAGGTCGGGATCTCGTCTGGTTCATTTTTTTTTCCATTTTTAATAGAGATTTATGAACACCAAAATTCGCGAGAAAGGATACAGAGTTACGATTTGAGGGATTACTTGATAGGTGTCGGTGAAAAGATGGTCGGTAATTTTTGACTCGGAAGAGATCGATGAAAATTTGTTGAATAATTTGATCAAAGTAGGTATCTCAGGACCGAGTTAAGTATGGGAAAAATCGTCGATTAAATCCCAGAACGTTCGAGGTTTGAAAATTGTCGAGTTGCCATGGAAATTCTTATACATATATTGTGCAAAATGCTATAGCTAGGGGCGCGATTCCCGCATGAGTTGTCGTTCACCGCTATATATATAGTATAGTCCTGATTTTTCGCTACATAAATTCATCTCCGGATGCAATAAAAAGTAAAGAACGTCCCATACACCCATTTATATGTATATATAGATATCCGTAGTTACGTGTGTTCGGCGGTTTGTGAATGTTGAAAAAACTCACCGATGGAAAAATTCCGGAATAATAATATGACGTAGTGGAAGTTTGAAGATGTATATTTTTCTACCATCCGCGGATTGGATGCTATGATTTTCTGCACGGTAGAAAGCATGGATCCTTTTTTTTACTTCTTCCTTTACTTTTTAGGCATTTCAAATGACCCGCGCGCTGCACTTCAACTGGTAGTGGGTTTTTCTATGAATTGTTGACTGGTGGACTCCAGAAATTATTGAAATCATTGTCAGACGAACGATCGGTCACCGTTGTGAATTCTCAGAAACCTATATGTATATATATATATAAATATAAATATATATATATATACTTACAGAAATTCGCTCTACCGTGCAATAATCGCTACTACAGCCAGTGCACTTCCGGCTTCTGCAATAAAGAGAGGAAAACTGTGCGGATGACAGCGCCGAACAATTGCCGTTTAATTACGTTTCAGTAGTTTCTATATGTACACCAGCTAGTACATACATCTTCGTTTTCTGCACGAGCTATATGTGTACTTGTACATATATTTTATATATGTAAACACGTATGTACATAACTATCTGCAAAAGGCGTGTCTGCAGGCGCGATGGTCTTCCCTGGATCGATTTTCTTCACCCCCTGCAATATCAACGAAGACGAAAGACCTGTACGCAGGGTACCAGGATTGAGAACGCGATGGCGGAGGAAGAAGAAGGAAAAGGAGGTGGAGGAAGTGGAGAAGGAGGAGGAGGAGGAGAAGGTCCTGATTCGAATGATCAGTTATGCGACCCTTACCTTCCCAGTGTCAACAGTGTCTCTCCGGTTCCGAGTTTCTTGACTATATACATACAGGACCTGCAGCGCGGTGGCCTTTTCTGGTGTCTCGTTTCTCCTGGAGATTCTCTTCTGTCTTTCCTCTGAAGCAGGCGCGGTTGTATGCATAATCTAAGTGGAAAGTTACCGCTTCCAATTCCCATTCCCTTGCAATAGGTAATCCTCTGTCTCTCTACCTCTACCTCAAATTTCTCGTCCTTCTATTCGTCCATCTCTTTTTCTTCCTTCAGACCGCGCACGCGGTCGTTCCGCGCAGTACGATGGGTTCGATTCACTTACCGCGCGTGAATGTCCCGGTTAGATTGCAGAGCTCAGGTTAAGGTTGGGTTAACTTTTCCTCCACTACGTATACAGCATTTTGAATAAATCCTCGTTCCTTTTGCTTCTTCCATGACGCAAGGAGAAAATATTGTCGACAGGCACCAAGATACATCCATATATATACAATTCGTCGTCAAACAATCAGTCGCTGCACCACGGAAAGTCATCCTTCAACTTTATTCAATTACAAAAAATATGTACTCATAAATTTGAATACGTATATTTTTTTCTTCAAAATTTCTGAACGGTGAAATTGCAGATTTTTCGTTAAGTTACGTCATAATCTATGAAATTTTTTCAGATCTGCAGTTGGAGAATTCATAAAATTTCACCGCGCAATTTCAAGGATTTCTCTAGAGGGGCGTGAAATTTTTTTAAGTCTTCGAGATGATTTTTTCAACCCATGAAGTCACATGGAGTCTCGATGAAATTTTAGAAAATCCCATGAAATTATCATCGAGCTCAACAACGGCTTATAAAATCTTTGACATGGTATACAGACTCTTTGAAATACGAATCAAATATCTGAAATCTCATGAAACGTTCAAAATCTAAAAGTTCGGCGCACGTAGCTTTTCTACCTCTCATAAAACTGGTTGTCTGATCATCAGAATATAAGAGAGTTTAATTCATCACGATTTGGGTTACATTAAAAAAAAAAAAGTCAAAAAGCTTCGAAGAAATTATAATAAATCGAGTCTTCCTGGATACACGTTATTGTATGTACACTGTAGGTGTATAGTTTATAAGTATACCCATCTGACCACACCGGTTCCTCTCATCAATTATTCTCCCACTGAGGGAAGTGCTGCGAGTCAGCGCAAACTCTATGTCCGATAAATTAATCAGTTGACCGCGAGGAGTATCAAAGACAGCCAGGTAGAGGTGATTTCTCATGACGGAAAAGTGGTCCAGAGTGGCCCTGGGGATAACTCGGGGTTTCTGTACTACCGACCCTCGTATGGGGCCTTCAATTTAAATTTAGTCGATGACCAAAAGAAACTGAAATCGATTAACCCAGCGAGGTGCGACAATTGTAAAAACGGAGAATCCAACAAACTGAATAAATAAATAGATGAATATATAAATAAATATCTAAGTGGTTATAAAGATACGAGTTCATGAAGTTGGGAAATATCTTCAGCGTTATTTGTATCTAGAAAAAACAATTGGCAAACTCGAGGAAAATTTTCTAGTTTCATTTGCCTCTCGATGTACATTCCAATATACGATTTCCAAAAAAAGTTTGATCATTTCGAAACACTTGAGAATTTACAATTCGTATCGTGAAAATCTATTGCCTGATTGTAAATAATACAACGTTATTTCAAGGTTATAATTATGTCTCTGTATAATAAAGTTGTCGAAGTCTGTGTGCAAGGCTTCCAAATATCAGCTGATATAAAATATATTCTTGTCATCTATACCTTTACATAAATACTAATTGTCAGTTTAATTGCAACTCCATTCTGTATTTCTAATTATCCCCATAAATACGCAACATTACAAACAGTAGGATAACTTACACCGACAATGAGATAAATAATACCTGTCTTTAACAAGCATCAGATATGATTGAATAATTAATTTCAGAGAACTCTCATAGTAACTGTATATGTTGGGTTTAAACTTTTGCATCTTACTCATCGTTGTTTTTCCATTATTTTTGTCTAATTTCTTTTTATTTTATTTATATTCTTTTATTTTATATTTTCATTTATATTATTTTCCATGAATTCATACGAATTAAAACTTTTCACTGAAAAATTTATTCTGAGCTGGATTCGTCGCTTTAAAACATTTTATTTCTCCTCTTTGTTTGTTACCTGTTCTTTTTTTCTTATCCGCCCTTTTTTTTCTCTCTTTTTTTCTACCGCCCACCCTAATACTCGTCATGTTATTTCGTGACTGAAAGCACAAAATATTCGTTCTCCTTGTTGACTTATGTATATAATTATACAGGTGTAACGTATACGTATATCTCTTTTTTAGATAAATAAAAATATGCACACATCTCATCATTGTTCATGACCTCTTCTACCTTTCTCTCATTGTCAGTCCGTTTTCCACCCACCATCGCACTGCGTATAGCCATCAAGGGTATGTAGCACATGTTTATATTATACATATAAGGAACGCAAAAGCGTTTGAACAAGAAAAAAAAATCAAAATAATAATAACAATGAGACATAAATGAACAAAACGAAATCAGAATTTTCTTCAAGTATAACGACAAGTATTTGACATTTTGCCGTTCAGAATCCTATTTCCTGGTTTTGTTTTCCTTTCAGGATATTTCCGACGTGCAGCTACCTAATCTATAGATAAGTTGAACTGTATCTGTACCTGAAAAAGAGGAAGAAAAAAAAGAGAGGAAAGATATGAAATGGTAAGAGAAATTTGGAGGTCGGCAGATAGAAATCATCAACCAAACAATAAACGAATTCCAGGTGGTAGTAAACAAGTCGATTATTGTGTCCACGTCTATCAGAAGGCATCAGGAATATCTCGATTAATCAAAGGTCTCATCGGTGAGAGAAAAAAAAAAAAAATACCGAACAAACAGACTAAGGAAAAGTAAAAGTATACGACCATCACGCGATTCATTGTTCAAACAAACGGAATACAAAATAGAAAAACAAATGAGAGGACAATCGGTAAGTACGGGGTAATCAATTTTATCGCATGCTTCAGATGTGTAAATCGTGAACCGGAAATATCCTCGAAGTAAATACGTGTTACCTAGATGCGTCAGAGAATGGGTTCGAAAAAACATCGAACAAATAAAAAATGTAAGAAAATAACAGCCAAACAACAAATTACTGACAGAATTTTTTCTCGGATCTGGTGAAACTTATTGGATCCATTATTGGAAAGTATTAGATCTGCTCAAGTTCGATCAAATCTGACGTTAAATCGCGATAGATCTTTCGAGATTTAATTAAGTCTGACCAGATTCATCGTTGAATTTGAGAATCGGCGAAACAAAAATCAGAAAAAAAAGGGAAACGCGCGAGAAATAACGAATTAATTATTTTAGTCCAGTGAAGGAAAAACAGTCTTTAGGACCGGTTCCAGTTCTGGAAGGGTCACAGTATGAAGCAGAACCTCGTCGATCAAACAATACGGATACCCGAAAACGGAAGAGAAAGGAAGGGCTTATTTTTTTATTTTTTTAGAAAGGACAACTCGGGTCAAGCACGCGGGTGTCCTCAACGGGAATAATGTATGAGAATGGTTCGATATATCCCAGCAGGAGAAACTCGGTATAAAGGATACAGAATCCAGGATGACGCAACGGGGTTGTAGAAAGTATCAAAATATTGGCATAAAAGAAAAAAAAAAAGGACAGACTGACAAAAAAAAAGAAAAAAAATCCGTGATTTCCGTCGTTCCGTGGTCAAAGAAGTCGAAATGTATTTGATCTTCTTCCCTTCCATTTTTTAGACTCATGTGATCCGGGGATGGTTTTATAATCAAAGCACGTTTAATTCGTCCTATCCCACGGATGCAATTTATTCATAGTTTTCAACGTGATGCAGTTTTCACTGGTACTTGTTCGTAGGTAAAAGCTGGCGTATATTGATGTTACCCGTATTACATATATACCATATATTCCACAGGAAGAGGGACTCCGTGAGCCAAGTGTAATAAAAAAGTTTTAGTGTCGGGAATACAGCACTGTGAATTATTCCTCGCGCACAGAGTTGGTTTAACGAGGACAGGAATTTTATCATTTTCTTTTCTATTCTTTTCTCTGTTTTTTTTTTCCGTCATTTATGGGATGAAGGATAAAAATATCCTGAAGAGAAGAATCTGATATTAGCGGTTGAATTCTGTTTCGGTTCTTTACGGGTTTCAATTTTTCTTATTTTATTTTATTTTGCGTTATAATCTGCTGGTGTAAAAAAGTTGAGGAGAAACTTTTCAATCGCGTTGCAAAGGTTATACACTTAGGTATACGCACTTTATAGAAACTTGGTAAAGTTTTTCTGCGATATATAGAATCGCAAGAACTCGGTATAATTATGCTTCGGTTAATTAACATTGAGATTAATACACTACTTTCAGCTAACAATTCGCGAGCTTTTTTTTGTTATTTCTTCAAGAGAACCTAATTAGCAGACTTTCCATAAAGTTACCATAAAAAACTAAGTCGCCCATCTCGAAAGTGCATTTATTCATATTTAATCGCTCGATCGAGCGAAACAAAATAAAAAAAAACCTGGCATCAACGTATCAGATAAAATCGATCTCAAAACACTTGATCTTCGAGTATTTTTAATTTTTCTCTTTTTGACCCAAATAACGATTGATTTCATTCTTTCCAATCAGCACCTGAACCAATTATTATACCAACGAGTAACACTTGATTGAAAGAAGAAAAAAAATCTGCAGAAGTGCAGAAATGGAATGCGTATAAATATTATAAATTATATACATATATAGATACATGATGCTTTTTTTCACGTTCCCGAGCAATCATTTTCTGACCTCAACCCTGAAGGAGGACGAAAAGGAGAGAAGGGACGACTCGTATATTTCGTATTCCGGTAGGCACACGCGATGGATCAACCCTTAGGCTTCAGGATAGTGACGCGCGCGGTTCTTGTGCAGGAAAGGGAAAAGTTTGGTGAATTTTTTTCTTCCTCAATCTTCGTTCAATTTTTTTCCTTTTTTTTTTTCCTTTTTTTTTTATGTTCCAACGATCGACGTTCTCCTGGACGGTGAGCGCCCTGCAGGCATTCTTCTTACACTGGCAACCTAATGAACCGTGGAATTCCAATTCAGAGAATTTCCGTCATGAGGATTGAGAGCAATAAATTTATACGCGTATCGATATGACAAATATCTATATTATAAGACAAAGGGGGAAAAAAATGAGGAAAAAAGAAATGGAATTCTCAAACGATACGAACGAACCGATAGATTAGGGCAAATATAATCAGTGTAATATAGACACAAGAAAAAAATATGTTGAGGGACTCGCAAGGAATTTGTATCCTTTTTTTTCTCTACAGACCGCGACGTCGGGGCGTAATAAATATTTCAAATTACAGAAATTTTATTTGGGCAAAACTCAGAGAAAATCACACATGCGCCGATGAATAAATTTACAAGAGTAGATAAATGACGCATAACATATACATTGTGCATTGACTATGGGCGAATTAGCTAAAAATTGTAAATCAAATATCTCGTAATTTTGCTATGTATCTCGATATACTCGCGAACGATTCGAATATCCAGTCCAACTATCCAGACTATTGCATTTTATGTATCTCAACACCCCATGGGGAATTTATACGAAATACCCGAATATTAATCCAATTATAATATCAATCTAAGAATATTGAAATTATAACGGAACAGAAGTATTCAAACTAAATTAACCAGAGAGAATCGCTTTTGAGCTTATTAGACAAATTTTCTTCTGAGTTACATAAAAATATTTTCTTCAAGAGCTGCTTTTTTTGAGTTGGCGGATTGAGATGGCGGCCGGGATTTTGCAGGGTGAAAACAGCGGAATCAATGTGAAAAAAGATATACTTTCATGTGTATGGAAAAAAAAAAATCTTTTCTACGGCTATCGCGGGTGGATTTCTCCGGTTTTAGGCAGGCTTATTATAAAACGAAAAACAAAGCGCGAGCAGAGAAAAAAAAAAAAGAAAAAAGGAAAAGCGGTCCGGAATATGGGGTGGTCAAGCGGGTCCTGTAGAAGAGGATTCCGAATTGTGAGCTCGTGGAGTTAAGCTGAAATGTTAGATTGTTCTCTCGCCCTTGGTGGACACGGGTCCAACCATGGTGGTCTCCAGTAATGGTACCTATCTGTCGGAATACCCTTTGAATCACCTTTACCAGTCGTGGTGTTCGAACGCCCGGAAAACGCCCCGAAGGACTTGCTCGTGCTTGGTTGTAACACAGAAGACTAGATTTTGCCGCTTTCTCTCTCTCTCGCTGTGTTTTCTCTCTTTCTCTTTTTTTTTGGAAGACAAAGTTCACCACAGGGTTACCGATGGCATTTGAATACCTTATTGGATCACGCGACGAAACTAACGAATCAATCAATTTGTTTGGTCAAGGAATTATGAGGGCATCGGGCTGGAAATATTTGCAGAAATTCATGATTTTCGAGGATTGGAACATCAGAGACTTTACATTCAGAATTTAAAAATTTCTTGTTATCGTCGATATTATATGTATTTGCTTGTACGTATACTAATACCTACCAAATGCTTACCGGGATGCCGTTTCTTGGCTGCAAAGAACCAATTTTCTGAAGGGTGGATTTCACAACCGAGTCGATTTTATGTATATATGTATTTATAATATATATATAATACAAGTATGTAGTCGTGGTAGTAGCTGCATTTCAGACGTTTCGTAGAGTTTTCATTCGCACACCCACAGCATACACATATACAATTGTGAAATAGGTATCATTTGAGTCCGTGTGTACCCACAGGGTGTACATTTTTCAACGCATAAAGAGAGAGAATTTCGCAAGATCTTATGCCTGTAGATCCGCGCATGCGATAGTTTTGCAATTTAATAAATGGTTCGGTCGACTTTCGCTTGGCCCCAGCAAAGATAAATTTCGAGGGATTCGGGTGAATACAAAATTAAATTCAGAATTCAGCCCAATCGGTGATATTTTTTAAATATCGTCAGAGCAGACAATATTTTCAGATAATATAAACTGCGGACTTTTCATCTTTCTACGAATAGGAATTTGAACTCAATTCGACTTTGTGAAATCTAGCAAAATTTCGAGTCGAGTCTTAATTTTATGCAAGACTTGCAATTCTTATGTTTTTCGTTCAAATTTCAAATTTAGACTCACCACATTCCCCCGCCATATAATGTACACTTTTGAATGTGACACCTTGTATGTTATAAATACGTATACATAGGTAGGTGGAGGGTAACTCTAGTCTAGGAATTTCTCTAAGCTGGGACGAATGCAGTATACATACAGCTAGGAGGTGGTACAGCAGGACAAAATCGGACGGTGGATTATCGGACTACCATTGTGCAATACACAACGATTTCTTATACAGCCAGAATACATATATATGCTTATACGGTGTACGTTTCAATTTCCTCCACCTACACTTTACTTTTATTATACTACCCCGCCTGCCTGCAGTACCAACAAAAGCAACTTTGAGCGAGTAGCCGAAGGTGTGCCACATATACGATTACATATCCACTATATATATATATATTCCTAGAGTTAATATAAGTTGTCGCGAGATGTCTCACTCTTTCTCGCAACACCTTTTCACTGGCACTAGCAACAATAGCCTCAACTAGACTCCGAAAATTGAATGTGACAATTTAGCCAAATAATTTTTTCTGATTTCGCCTAATATATTCGCAACTTAATACGTCCATTATGCATGAAATCGGTAGATTGAGTTTAATTAGAAAGTAGAAGATATAAGCAACCATTGAAGGGATGAACAGAAAATTTCAACGGCTGATACAAAAGCAGCTGTAGGCGTGAAGGTATCGGGTTTTTTTTCCATTTCTTTTTCCGTGAGGTGAAATCCACGAAAAATCCAACAAAATTTTCACCTTCATTTACCAAAAAACGATCCCCATGGGGACAGGCATGACGATCTAGAAATGACCGAGACTCGTTCCCCCGACATTAACGTGTGAAGATGTTGTAAAAATTTGAATTCTCCATTCCGGGATGATCGCATAAGCTTTCCTCGGTGAAGCGAGAAATTGGGACAAACAAAAAAAGAATCATTTATTACCGTTTTTAATGGTCTAGTCCGATGATCCATCATTCGAACGGATTAACAAATTTATTTGAATATCGCGCGATGTATATATATCCATACGTAGATCAATTATAACGATAGTTTGGCGAGTATATAAGTGAATAAATTTCCTAGATATATGTATACGTATATATCAGATTATACATAGATAATAGATGTATACCAAGCTGAGGTGTTATCGCTTCGTGCAGAGAGGGTGGTAGATGGGGTAGTTTCATCGCTTAACTTTTATCGACTGTTCAGGTAATTCACCCTTCCAGAGCCAATAATATAGCATTTTAATCTCCTCCAATAATTTATTATCGCGTGACGCGCGCATGGGTGTTATGGCTATAGAAGTTTAATCGGCTTCGTATTATATAATTTGTAATTTAAAATCACCATACATCACACTCTTTTCGGACTCACATCATGCCTAACTATCAAAATTTCACAGACAGAGAAATAAGGGAAGAGTGGAGAAAAACAAAACAGGAAGCGTAATGCACCGCTAACCCCCCTTCATCCCCCTTTTAATTTTGTTTTCAACTCTGCACAAGTATCTAAATATGTGTGTATATACCTTTGCGTTTATATATGTCTCCTCCTTTACCTGATACTTAAAAAATACGCCGTCTTTTCATCTTTTCACATCGCGCGTGTTCCTCGTTATTCCGCGTGCAAAAGCTTCACCCTCCAGACCCCATGTGTATGTACGTACGTGAAGATATGAGGCATTTTTTTCCAAATCCACTAACCTCTCCAGACTCTGATAATTTGATGGAAATTTTCACCTCTTGTTTTGTTTTTTCTCATCGTACAATCCGGACCCGAAAATTGAAAGTATAGATGGTTTGGAGATAATTCAAGGTAATCAACAGCCAAGCATGTTTCACAATCAGAATTCTCGAATTCATCCCGCATGCAGTGCTGACTGTCACACGAAAAAGAACTGAAAAGATAGAAAATTTTCAGGATCAGCTGGTTTGGCACGGAATGCCCTATACACATATATACATGCGCTGCAAGTTTCATCTAAACAGGTGTGGTACACTGCACTGTTGGTGTGTTTTTTCGTTCCGTCTCTCTTATTTATTCATTCATTCATTATTTTGCTTCTTTTTAATCTTTTTGCCGATCTTTTTTTTTCATTACTGCCGTTAGTTTTTTATACACCTACTTGCTACTGCGCTGCTGTTACTGGTAACGGTGGTGATGGTGGCGTTGCCGCGATAACTTCACTGAGACTCTCTTATATACTTGTACAATGTACACATATATATATATATGTATATATATATATATATATATAGGTCACATGTATGTACATACGTATATCTATATATCCGAGTCACCATCTCCTTGTTAAAAATTTTCACTGCAACCATGAAGTGCCATGCACATTGCAGCACATGCTTTGGTCATGTCCAGTAACCCGCTGCAGTCAAGCTACAACTTACTGCAGCAGAAAACGAGCAGATACACATATATACACATCCGGGTATGGTTATATGTATATCATACACACATTGACATCTCTTGTTATATTTCTCTCCAAGGAAGTTCGTATTTTCTTCTTTCCCATCGTCTGCTTCGTTTTGAAAAAGGAAAAGGTATACTCCACGTTGCGAAATGATATTCGTCGTCTCATTTACGTGACCTTGTATATACGGAGAATCAGTCATGTGCGAAAAAGACGAATTCGTCTCGTTGGCAGGGTTGTATTTTTATAAATCTGGATACGTGTAAAAACATTTTGCGTATAGATGACAAAAAACTACTACATTTTTGGCGCCAAAAATCGCAAGAATACCGAGACCATGGACCTTCGATTTTTTTTTCGAAATTGAGGCACGAAAAGAAAATCCGAATCTGCTGACTAAATTGATCTATTTGTCGAAATGATCGGGTTTATCGCCCATTTATTTTTTTCAAAAGCATAAAAGAATAAGAAATTCTTATCGATTTTATTCGCAGCTCAATTTTTAATTTTTTATAGGAAAGGATCACCGCATATTTTCAATCGCTGCCAAATTTTTATAACGTACTATACCTACTTGCACCACAGACGACGAATATGAACAAATAATGTATAGAAATAGATATTGCTAATTTATTAATTCATCTGTAGTGCAATGATAGTATAATGTAAGTAACATCGGGCTGATTGATTTCACGCGAAATGCCCCGTATACATACGAATACATCTTGCCGGAAACTAGGCGTCGGTACTGACAGACGTGAGAGTAATACGCGGCTGCTTTTTTACTTTCTTCAACAGCAAGTGGAGAATATATAGTAGCTACTAGCTTGTATTCTATAGAGATACCAAAAACTGGCAAAGACGAAGTTATACACGAAGAGAGAGAAAGAGAGAGAGAGAGAAGGAGAGAGGGTGAAATGAAACGAAGTAGTGGATACGACGGAGAGTGGAATATAAGAGAAAGTAGGGCATGTATTATAT
Organism: Athalia circularis; assembly: GCA_963978495.1. Classification (NCBI taxonomy): domain Eukaryota; kingdom Metazoa; phylum Arthropoda; class Insecta; order Hymenoptera; family Athaliidae; genus Athalia; species Athalia circularis. The sequence goes on along the minus strand of OZ021700.1, from coordinate 11,613,931 downwards.
CCTACATAATATAGAAACATATATCTATATGTGGTATAGTTTTAGGGTGAAAAGGCACACGTCGGAATTAGAGAAATGGAAAGAGAAGTAAGAGAAGAAGACGCAAAAGAAGATGAAGAAGAAAATGAAGGAGGAGATGAAGGGGATAAAAAGAGGCGGAGTGGTGGTATAGATCGGGCGCGACTATCATATCAAAACTCAAACCACGTATTCACCAAATGTTCTGAGGTAATTTTCTTGCGGTTTAGGTTTAAGGCGAAATATTCCACAATTTATCTAAGGAGAAACCATCCGTTGCTGTAATACCGAAAACTGCCCGTTTAGAAAATTCGGTACAGACATGTATTTCTTTTATTTTTCATCTCTTTTTGCTTTCGTCAGTACTGATTCGTTGCAATTTTATTCTCATGTGTCAGACACAAGAATTTCTACGCGATTCATATTCGTGTCGTCGAAAACTCTCGACGACTCTCAAAATCCCCTATTTTTTCTAAAGAAACATTAGAAAAATAAAGACCACGGTCATATACAATTCCCAGAGCGCGAAGCGCTTTGACTGAACTAAACATGGATTTGGCATCAACCCTCGGGTAAAATTCGAAAAGAAGTGAATCAGAGAATCTATCAACGAAAAAAGTAACTCCGCAGAAAATCACGAGATACTTCCCTCTCAATAAATTCTCGAGGTTGAGATATCTTATCGCATGGCGCGAGTTCGAATCGATGTAGGTATATAATTAACGGTGAAGTTCCTTTTGTGTTATCTAGAATTTCAGTTACACTTCGGAGATGGAGAAGGAGGTAACGTTGGCATGATAGAATATTAATCGTACTAGTCAAATGGTGTACACAGAAAGGTTCTAGTCGAATGAGAAGATTTTAAGAGCTTTGCTATAGATCCGCTAGCGCAAAGTCCTGTATGTGAACCTGAACGTGCTGCTACAACGACGACGATGACATGAAACAGTAGCGTTTCTCAAACATTTACCTACCCTTTGTACGTGCGGGTGCGAAACCTGGACGTATTTAACACTTGGATTGTTTACCAAAGACAAACAATACATCGATATAAGGTTACGGCGTATAACTATGTATGACGTATGAAGTGAATTAACCGTTGAACGATGGAGATTAAGAAAAATTGTAAATTCTATTACGTACACATGAGTGATCGCGCACAATCGATTGACTGAAGATATAGTTGGATGGTATTAAGCAGTAACGTCTTAACCAAGAATTGTGAAAAAATCGTGCGATCGAAATATTTTTATGTCGTGGGTCGCGCTTCACGTTTCCGCAATAATTTTTTCGTTGGTCGGGACGTTTTTGCTTATTACCGTGCAGATATATAATGCGATTGATAAAAAATGTAGGGAGAAAAACGAATAGGAATTTCAAATAAACGCAACTCTTTTAGATCTATAGAAATGTTCATAAGTTTTATAGGAAATTTTATAAACTCACTCTTTCAAAACCGCTAACAGCTTTCTATATAAACACCGACTTCAATTTTATTCAAGCTTATTTTGTCTGGTTCGCTCGGTACAATTTCGTTCATTTTCACCGAACAGCTGCTACTGCTGCTGGTGCTTTGATCTACGGCGTCTTTGAAGTTCAGTAATTGTTAGGTCCACGGGCGAGGTATCATACATATAGTACACATACACCGATGGTTTCGTTTCTGTATGAAAGCATAATACGTGTCCTTGAATTTTTATTGGTTTTTTTTATTTTTATTTATTTATTCGAAAGAACAAAAAGACACACAATTTCTTTATTTTGTTCCGTTTTTTGTACGATCAATTATTTTTTTATTTTACTTTCCGTATCGCCCAAAGAGCACTGCGAAGTACGGTATATCGGGTTAAAGAGGATAGTGGTATTGCTCGTAGTAAAACGGAGAAGGCAAATAGAGAAAAAAAAAACAAAATAAGTTGAAATAAAGAAATAAAAATGGGAACAAAAAAATCCCGGAACGGTGCGTTGTTGCCCTTTCTCTCGCACGTCGTCCCGGGTGTAATTAGGCCCTTAAGGGCACCCTGGAGTTCTTGAACGATCCCGAACCCCGCTAATACTGGCTAAATAAAACACCGCACCAAAAACACGAGAAAAAAAATAGTAATAATAAAATAAAGTAAACACAGAGTGAAAAAAAAAAAACGGAAGGAAAAATAGAAAGCGAATATCTGATTTTTGGTAAATATATGAATGTTGTCAAGAATACAATCTTGTGGGGAAAAAATGAGTGAATAAAAATTGAAAGAGATATATGTTTCGAAAAGTAATTCCGCGATAAATGATGACGAGCGTCTGGAAAAATCATAGAGAAAAAAAATCAGCTTTTTTGTATACCAAAAAATTCTGTCAATTTCATACGAATTGCGAAATTTACAACGGCGGTATTATTACAAAAATGCATATTATAGCCCGCGTTCAAATTCGTATTAGTTCACTTTAGCGTTATAAAATTAAGACCACAAAAATATTTGAAATGAAAAAGATACCGCATTCTGCGGCATGATGTAATTTGGCACGTTGGTAAATGTTTCGACCGCGCTAGATGTGCACATGAAGTATGTATGTACATTGTACTGGATACGTATACAGATATACTAAATAGATGTATGCGGTTCTGTTACGCCGTTGCCATTTTCCCAACGGGTTGATTTTAATTTAAATATGTCCGTCAACACCACCACCATCATCCCCACCGACACTGCCGAACTGGTATCACTGACCTCGTCACGAATCAAACTATGCCCCTATAGCTGACCTCAATTAAGGTGTCATAATTAGTAGAGTTCATATGTATTTCGTAACTCTGATTACAGAGTGCAATTATTTATACAGGTATGCTACTTTCTGTTAAATAAGTTTCAGACATTAATAAATATCATGGACGAAGCGACTCCGCTTCAAAAATTATAGGCTTTCAAACTTTGGGTGTATAAGAATCAGGACATTCATGTTTCCTTGAAAAAATTCAGCGAAATTGCCATCAAATTTGATTACCCAGATTCTTTATTATCGCAATTGTCTTTCGATTCCATTGGAAATGACGTTCAATTACTTTTTGGCCAATTTTTGTATGTGTAAGTATGAAGCTAATTACGTGTATTTATAATCATTAGCAATGTTCGAGGCTTTCAGAGATCCTTGACTGGGTGTTATAAAAGATCAGCTTGTCATTTCAACTTCAATCCCCCCCCTTCATAGCGGGTGGTGTACATCGAATACCGCACTGAAAATCCTCAACAACCTTATTTCTTACACATTTTGCAATACACATATATACATCGTTGTGTATAAATATACATTCAATTATATGAACACAATTATAAAAACGAACCACACGATGCCAACCGATTCGTTCTTAGACCTTCGATTGCTGCTGCAGAAGCGTTTGATCGCGTTTCGTACCAATTATGACCCATAACTGAAGAGTTTGAAAAATATTTCCAATACGGTCTCAGATTGCACCTCAACGATTTTCAAGAGCTGTATTTCATTAAAAAATTTATTGAATTTATTTTTACATTCATTTATTTTTCCCAACAAAAATTTTACCTCCAACTATAATTTTTTGCTTTCCAGACAGTTGGCAATGATAAATTGCGAGTTCAGAATTTTTTAAAATTAGTTTTCGTGCTCATTTAAATTTGGACCTAGAGCAAAGTAGCACTAACATCAGTTTACTCATTTCTGCGGAGTAACCGGAAGTTCGTTTGTTTTTAAGTGTTTTTTTTTTTTTGCATTTTCTCGTTCTGAAGTTTCGCGTTTCGCATTTCGCGTTCATGAGAAAATATACCCAAATACAATATGTACATACACACGTACGTATACACGTACGATGGTTTAGCACTGCGCAGGCACAGTGAAGGTTGGAGTACAAAAAATAGGGTTGTTTTGTCGGAGCCTTAGGGCCTCGCATCAATGAAGATGGATGTAGTGTTTTCGACGCCATTCTTAAGCACCTCTTTTTCGGTTGATTGATGGTGTGTTCAGCTACGCTCTCTAGTCCTACGAGAGCCAATGTTCCTGACACGAACTGCACCGTTTGTTACTTACTTAACCCTTGTAGCTGCTCTGCTTGTATCCGAAGCTTTAATTACAAGCCACCAAAAAGTTATTAGCGTGTTTGCCTTCAAGGTAGTTTAAATATAACTCAAATAATGAATTTTCTAGCCATCGCACGTTCTGCTTTTATTTTGGAGAAAGAGAAAGTTTAAAACGACTTTGTTAGGTCAACTCGCGTCCTAACCTCATGTGTCAACTGGTATCGAATATCAAAAAAGTTATTGGCGTGCTTGACAAGACAATATAACTTAAATATTAACTCGGGGTATTCGTTTTATATGGTCGTAGCCAATTTAGTTTTCGATTGAAAAAAAAAAATCAAAAGATACTACAATCTGTGACGCTTCGAGCGATAAAATGTAAGAAAACTAATTATTAGCTTACTTTTCAGACTCTCGATAGCTTGAATGTGAAAACTACCTATATGTTTTTATAACTTCGTAGACGTCGCCAATTCTCTTCTCGTTTCGTGCAAAATAAATAAAAAAAATGGTTTTAAACTGCTCTTTGAGCTTAATTCCTGGTCCGTTCTTAAGTTTGTCTGCTTTTCAAAGATTTTATCTGAAAAAAGTCTTTAGCATTTTTGCCGGGGATAGTTTAAGTAGAACTCGGCTTATGAGTTTTGTAGTTAACCGCGGTTATATTCTGTTCTGTTTCAAACAAAAGAAACCCTATTAGATTCACTTTTATGGGTCAATTTGTATCCAGACCTTAAAAGTTTGTGCGCCTCAAGGATCAAATATGAAAAAGGTAATTCACATATTTGACAATATAGATTGAGCATAACTCAGTTCATGAGTTAATTAGTCATCGGTAATTTTTTTTTTGCTTCTAACGATAAGTAAAGAAGGAAAAAACGTCACTACAATCCGATTTCGTAGGTTCATTCTGAAGATTTGAACCTGAAATTTTGGCTGCTCTCTCAAGGATAAAATATTCTCGTATACATCTTCATCCTATAATAACCTTATTCGGTCTCGAGTGGAATTTGACGGTAAAATTCCTTAGACGATATTTTCCGTAGACTTCTACTGCAACATCATGAAGAAGAAAACCGTCTAACTAACTAACCAACCAACTAACCAACCATGTGGATTAAGAACCGCTTGGATAAAAAAAAACGTTGCATCATCTTCGAAATTAGACTGTACAGCGGGGAGGTAAGGAGTTTGAGTGCCTTATTTCTCGTTGGAAACGTAACTTGATTTATCCTATAAGCAGTTCCTCAGTAAATTCATTTCCAGAACAATCAGTAGTGTGTTTCGATAATTGAACTTACTCGATATAATTCTACCTGCTGCCGCCACTGCTACCGTTGCTATCGGGGTGGTGGTGGTAGTGGTTCGTTAGAAAGGTTATAGGATTCTAGGTTTAACCGCATCACGTTGGTGCCCCAGGGTTCCATAAATTAAACAGTTTATAAATAGCCACGAATCCAATCAGGTTCCTGGATTTGTAAACTGAGGATTTCTTTCAAATGAAAACCATGATGATGTATTAAACTATGATTTTTATAGCCAAATGCAATTTTGGCAAATGAAATAATTAACAGATTCGCAAAAAAATGTGTCGAAGCAGCCAGTCCTTGTAACTGAAAGCTGGTTGCGTTACGTTAGTTTCTTCTTCTCGAGTCATCTTCTTCTTCTTCTTCTTCGGGAAGTTTCGCAGGTGTACCTACCGAGTCGGTTGTTCTTGGCTGCAGACAGCAGAGTTGCGGTGCACGACTTTGTTATCTAGGTATATAAAGGGAGTATATGTATACCTACCATATGAAACACAGCAAACTACAAAAGCAAAGACCCGTCGACGAACCCGCGAACAAGGTTCGTAAACGTATATCTATGTATGTGGTTACTAATACCGCACTATGGTTGAAGAGATAACGTTAAAGAAGTATCATTGTTATCACGTGCCGAGAATACAACTTAACTTTTCCTCAAACTTCCCATTTCCACCTTGAACCATCTTCGAAGACAACCTACTTGCATCGGTTGTCGATTTCCAAGGGAAATAAAAAGCAGCGATATCCAGTTCAAGATATGCGAATCCCCGTTCCAAATGGACTACTTTCTACAAGTTTTACTATTTCACATTTGATCGTCGAATTTTTTAATTCTGTTCTTTTTTTCCTGATCGTGAATTTTGTTGGTTCTTTGGTAGAGTTTTCTCAATATTTTTCGAAAAATGTACTTTGGAGACCATTCGACGTGTACCAAAGTATATTTGGTCCGGATCATGGAAAAAACCAGTGAAGAGGTAGAGCTTATATTCAATTTAAAAATAACGTTTGTCACAAACATTCAGAAGAGAAAACATGTTATTATTAGGATGGTATGACCAATAATACACATGCAGCATTTGTCGCATTATAAACAGTTTCATATTAGGATACGTTCGGATTATTATTGTGATACTGTAGAACAAACCCAAAATGAAGAGGAAAAAGCATGTTCTGTGCAATTGTATAAAATTCTGAATACTGAGGTGTTTGCGCAACTGTTTCAAAAATACACAACAAAATGATGTAAGGGTAACGTACATTCAACACTCATTGAGTATAAAAGGAGAAGATTTCGAGACCTAAATAATCAGACAACAAGTAAGCTGAATACCGTCAAGATGGTGAAACTCATTGTACTTCTCGTTGTGGTCGCACTTTGCTACCAGGTAGCAATTGCGAAGAAAGAAGATTCCTGTGAAGTGGACACTAGTGGAAGTTACGGGGGCAGTCGCAGTAGAAGCGAAAGCAACAGCGCCAGTAAAAGCAAAAGCGGCAACGATGATGACTGTGACGACTCTGGTTCCAAAGACAGTAAAAGCAAAAGCGAAAGTGGCAGCGACGACGACTGTGACGACTCTGGTTCCAAAGACAGTAAAAGCAAAAGCGAAAGTGGCAGCCACAATAACAGCGGCAGCGACGATGATTGTGACGACTCTGGTTCCAAAGACAGTAAAAGCAAAAGCGAAAGTGGCAGCCACAATAACAGCGGCAGCGACGATGATTGTGACGACTCTGGTTCTAACGATGATAGCTACGACGACGACGACTGTGACGACGATGATGACGATGACTGTGATGATGATGACGACGATGATGACGATGACTGTGATGATGATGACGACGATGATGACGATGACTGTGATGATGATGACGACGATGATGACGATGACTGTGACGATGATGACGACGATGATGACGATGACTGTGATGATGATGACGACGATGATGACGATGACTGTGACGATGATGACGATGACTGTGATGATGATGACGACGATGATGACGATGACTGTGACGATGATGACGATGACTGTGATGATGATGACGACGATGATGACGATGACTGTGACGATGATGACGACGATGATGACGATGACTGTGATGATGATGACGACGATGATGACGATGACTGTGACGACGATGATGACGTATATGTATATTAAATATTTCGTTTTGATTGATTCAGATAATGCAGCAAAATCATCCATGATTTGGCACAAACATCCTTTTTGCTTATTTGATCGTCGATCTAGTTACACAACTTCGGAAAAAAACAAGTGGCAAACACATCATTTCATATTAACGATCGCTGTATAAACATACTCGCTGTGCACTTCAAATTACTCTTTTCTCTTCGATCATGGATAATCATGGTTTAACATTTCGCTTGTGGAATGAATTTCAGAAATCGACAGAATAAAGTTGTTAATGGTTGATTGTTATAATTGTTGGTTGTTGATTGTCATTTCATGTCATTCATTAAATAACCATTATTGATTGGGGCGCATAAGCCTTTGTACCATAAATTGATTGATCGACCCAGAGTTATTGTAAAATAATAAAAACTACCAGCCAGTCGAGATGAAATGTAAGACTTGAGTTAAGATTAATTCTCACGGGGAAAAAAATTGAAACTAACATTATGAAAAGAAGATGGTAAGGGTCGGGAGTGAACAATTCGGTATTGTCACGATCCCAGTAAAATGAGTATGTATATTATATATTTTTTTAAATCCTAGGTATCAAGTATGGTCGAGGTTCTTTTTTTTTCCAATTCTGAAAAATGACTTTTAGTAGAAATTTTCACAGCACAATTACTGCGGGCATTTCGATAGGTTTGTTTTTCGGAATCCATACGAATATAATTATCCAATTTATACGTGATCTAGATAATTCACTTACGAAATATTTTAACCGAACAGATTCCATCCGGTTGATTGAAATTACTAACATCATACATATCGTATTGGTATTAATTTTCCGTGCATTAACGTTGTTAGATTACAACTTGTATAAAGTTTACGTAATTAGATGAACAATTGGATAAATAAACGCTTTTACATTGATATACCCGGTCCGACGATCCGCGGTTCCTAATTGGCATACATACACCTCGTCATACCGGAAGTTATAAATTCTCGGGATAATTTACAAATATTTACTCTAGCATACCAAACCGTATATCGGTATACCAGGTATATATGTATAGGTAAATACATTAGTGTGCAGTGTTTCTGGTTTCTAACCGACAATAGAAAGGTCAAAAGGACCTGGTTCCGGTACGTTTACCACATTTGTTTGTACAATGAACGCGATGAATCCTCACGTCCATACAAGTTGTAAATGCTCTGGCCACATAGGGACATCTATAAATATGAGGAAGGTCCTCTGCCAACCACCTCAGACTGGTCAATCTATATTCAAATGTGTCACTTGACCTCACAGTTCGCTCATGGCGTGACCATCTCTCCAATTATACATAGATATAGGTGTACGATATACGGGGCGTCTGATGCCAAATCACCTAGTCTATGACTCAGACGGTTCCCAATTTTTTTAATTGTTTTTCATGCTGTCGTTCGCACCCCAAAATTCAAGGGCTATTGCAGAAATGACTTTGAAAGATTTGATTGACATTCACACAAAGTTGATGACTTTTTCCTGAGATTACTTGAAATGATCAATATCACGTGAAAAGGATTTAAATCTCGCCCCGAGTATTCGATTTTCATTGAACGAAAAAGAATAACTAAAACTCGGAATATGACTCCTGTTAGACCTCAAAAATTTATAATTTTCATTTGAAACGTAAGCGTCTATAGGTATTTTCGTGCTCGTTCAACCCATGTTAGTCTGCAAACTACGACGTGACTAATATGATTATCGCTCTTTCCATTCCTGAATAAATTCTTCACCCACTCATACCTAATAATGCAGCTAACGTTTCGAGAGTGACGGAAAAAGAACGAAGCTTACACAACAGAGAAGATTAAGAGTAAAAGGAAAAATACATCTGCAGGCTTCATACATTGATCCATAAAAAAAGCAAAAACTTTTTTTAATAATTAATAACTGGTGCGGTTGAACCGCAAGTTTTTTACCACTCTCAGCGCATTAAGTTAATTTTTTTTTGGCAGCCAGAGGGGGTAAAGGTTTTATTAGGTAGTGCATGTGTATAGACACAGCTATTATATCGTATCATACGTAGATATATTTGCTTGCGATAATATTTACTACGTCAGTTTTATATTTTCAAACTATCAAATAAACTATCGAGAAAATTATTTATAAAACTTTATTCGATAAACTGTGTATAAATAATTCACGATCTGTTAGTAACACAACTATCTAAATTTGAAAGTTCAAATGCATAACGTTCATTTCACAACTTTCAACAATTCTGTATAAATTACGAAAATTTTCAGAAAAAAATCCAAACGATTCCGCGGCCGGCCGTGGGAATCGTGGTACACCACAAAAATCGATCAGTCGATTCACCGATTGAAATGAAAATTTGCGAAAACTGGTGTACACATGGTAATTTCGAGAGCGAACTAGACTAATTTTTCTCTTCCCTCGGGAGATAGGGTACGTGCCGAAATATGTGAAACTAGTAGAAAATGGAAAACAGATACAAGGTCCAATCTTCTAGTTCTAGTTGTGAAAACAGGTTTGCCAAAACTGGTTCCAGCGTTTAGCTTTCATTCGCTTTTCAAAACTGTTCGTTCCTTTCACAACCACCCCGTATGGGTACATGTTATTTCCGAATGTACGTATAATTCGGAAGTTCCATTTCGCTTTATGTGAGCATACACTGCATTCGGTAATACGTAGTATAATGACTCTCAAAGTAATTTGAGTACCCATAGCAGCACATATATGCAATTACACACGTATACATATATATAATATATATATGTCCAAAACTTCAATTCAATCAATACACTCGAGTGATGTTCACCCAGTGAGATAATTGGGGATGGACGTCAGAGAGTCAGGTGGATTCGGTTGGCTGACCAATGTTACGTTAAATGTTAAAGTCGTTATACCATACCCAACTTTACATCCACATATAATACATACCCATATATATGTGTCTATCTGCATACATGCGTATACACGTGCATGCGATTCCCGAGGGAAAATATATCAGCTCGGTTTGGTCTACGCGGACGAGTGAATTCAAAGCGTTATACATACCTCTACGTATGACCCCTGCTATTCCTGTAGGAGCTGATGGTCACCGTCGAGTCACCGATGTTCCTGGATGCGACCATAGAACGGATACATAGGATACGTATACGTGTATATATCTATGTATCTGTGGGTCGAAAGAACGGATAATGAGAGGCCGCAACCGAGGCTCGCTAGCTGAGTGCTTCTCTAATAAAATTAAGTTGTTGATTAAAGGGAGAACATACCCTTTCCACCTTAAATGTATATACGTAGACGCCCATTTATACATACCAGGTATACGTATATATTCTCCGTAGTGTAAAATTCTGGTGAAATTCATTAGACCGACTTTATCAATTAGCCACATCTGCCCAAGTACCTACCATATATATGCACAGATTATGCATAAGTACGTTCATATGTGTAACCGATACTTACCTAATCCTCTCAACTATATGCATTTATATAGAACTCGTTTATGAAAAAAGAGACCGAATTTCGGATTTTGTTGATAGCCCACAATGATAGAATGAGAAGAAAAAAACAAATTTTCATCACTCACCCCATTTCGCTGTTATCAATTCTTTTTTCTAGATTCCTTTTCATGAGAGAAGGAAATAAAAATATTAGCATATCTCATATGACATATTTATATGAGTGTGTTTTTCAAAAGTAAATAAGTAATTTTTTTCACCAAGTATTCGTTAGAATATTATTATTGATCAAATGACAAGCAACCTGAAATCCGACGATCTTCATTAAAATCTTAAATTCGGGACGGTCCGCATCTTCATATCCCACATAAAAATATAATAGTTGCGACGACAATGTCATTAATACCGGAATAAGTTTAAAACTTCCTCAGGAAGAATCTACCTTATTATTACCAAGGGATCATGAACCCCATATTCCCATCCCTTATAAATATCGTCTGAGAAACGGCTGCACGACGTTCTTTGAATTATTAAGAACCTTAAATGCGAGTCCCGTGTCACCCTTAGGGTCTATACTCGTTCAGTAGCAAAAGTACTCTCGTTACAACGTTTCCTCACCTCTGCATGTAATTCAGAGTCCCGATTTATTCCCAGGTCGATCCCAAATATCCGGAAATGTTCACCCCTATCCGCATTTGCTACACATGCATACATTCGTATTTTGAACTTTGGAAAAATTCGGCAGCTCTGTGAAATTTCGTCACAAACGCGTACGGCGATATGGCGCGTCGTAGAAAAAAGTTCTCAAGAATTTTGTCTTCTGACTAAAATTTTTTTTTCTTCTCTATTCTCATAAAGCTGCATCGAAGACAGGCAGCTGAAGGAAGTCAATCGAAGTTTATCTTTGTGGGAATTAATGAGCGTGACCTACGCTTATAGTACGGGATGAGGAAAAGAGAGTTTGTCGTCAAATATGATGAATTCTTAAACATCATCATTCAGCGGCGCACGGGTCTTTCTTTTCTAACAATGGTGGTTATGTATGTTGTATGTAAATATTTATACAGACACATATATACTTGTAGGAGGTATATTAACAGCTGGGTTCGAGTTTTCCGGCAGTACATGAGGTGAGTGAATGCCCCTAGGGTGATTTTCACCTACCATGAAAATTACAAAAGCAGTTCTAAAGAATATAGATACAGGTATGTGTCTATGTATCATATACGTACTTATATATAACGAGATAATGGACTCTGAGCGACGCTAATTTTTGTTAATTCTTATACCTAAATACCATATCCCGTGGTTGAAAAGCAAGCGAAGGTATACATAGGCAGGTCTATGTATATATCACATATTGTACGTATATATATAGATATATATAAATTAATGCGCTTCACAGCAGCAGCAGCAGCGGCTACTATAACGTGTCAAAAGAGTTAGAAGCAGCTTAGAATTCAAGAGCCGTTTAATAATATTTAATCTTTCCCTCCCAGTGTGACTACCTCGGCTAATTCATCTCTTGGGAAATGAAAATTTTGTTGTTGTTTTTTATGTGTACATAGGTATACGGTATAATCTACGGTTGTTTTAATCTTTCAGAAATTAAGGGATGAAAAATGAAGCGTTGTATAGATTTTCGAGGTTTTTTACGCCATTGAAATAACCGCCGAGTCTGGAATGCTATGATCAGCATGTAACTAATTGGGAATTCTATTATTCCTTTTTGGGATCTAAAAAATTATATATAACTGTCGCTTTCAAAAAAAAAAAAGAAAAACCAAAATTCAAAGAAATAATAATCATTTTAGAGATGTTAAATTCTCTTTTTTATATCCAAGTTTGTACAGATAAACCCACGCATTATGTAGTGTCCATCAAATTATGAGCTACTATATAATACGTACATCCGTACATAACCGAACGTAGGTACATACATACGTATATAAGTATGATACATGAGTACATAAAAAACACGCAATTCTTGGTTCGTTGCGCACCAAAAAGTCCACCATCCTTTTGATGTTAAAGTCCGAAACTTCAAGTATACCTGGTTAATACGAGTATACATGTAATGCTTATACATATGTATGTACCTATCGTGTGCTCCACACACGAATACAACGAATTCGAACAACAGAAAATTGAGTTCATGTAATATGAAGAATGTCTACAGTGTAAGCTACTTCGTTAACCTTTGTGAGTGCGAATTATGTATCGCGAGGTGCATGTACGTGGTAATACAGATAAAAGTCAAGCAAAAATTAACGTGATGTATATATATTTTATGTGTGCCCATATTTCAACAACATGGCAGACAGCTGTATAAAGTTGAAAGCAAAAAAAAACATCAACTAATAAAAAACAATCGGGTACTTTCACGTATGATCGTTCATATCCACAATTTTAATACATTCGATTCTCAATAAAACCATTCGTATAATATGTATATGTATATGATTGTCATCGCCCGCGGCCCGCGGTCTGCACGTCATATGATATTTCTACCCTTTGAACTATTTGAATGAAAAAAAAAGAAGGAAATGTAACATATGTTACAACGTTATGCGTCGAGCGAAACTATATCAAACATCATTCAATCAATGGAAAATAACTCTCAACTATACATAACCAATATTTAACATGTACGCAGGTAACAGTATGCCGCAAATGCGGATATTTATTCAATTTAATTTTCGTTATTTTGTAACATTTTAATTTTTTTGATGAATTTTTCATTCTCTCTTCGGTGCAAGGGACTATTTTCCGAGCGGAACAAAATTGAACTAGTATAATAAACACGAGAGAGAGAGGATATAAGAAGAAAAAAAATCAAATGAAATCATTTACGTGATAAAAACAAAAATGGAAAAATGAAACAATGGAAAATAAAATTACCGTATATACTGGATAGGATATACCTATACTTTTATGTCTGGGTAGCTGATACTGCCACTGAAGGAATCTCTCGCGCTTGATTCACCTCTCGATCCCCGTTTTCCAAAGTGATGATATTATATGTACGCATAATGTATGAAACGTACTCTTTTTCTGCCTTCGTTATTTATACCGTTGCCCTGCAGCAGTTATCGCCCGACGTTCGGAGGGCGTGAAACGGGATACACATAACAAGGCTATCGAAACAAACACCACCACCACCGCCGTCGTTTGTCGATATTCACCGTATAAAACCTATACTGCTGCGAATCCTTCTGCTTCCGGTTTGAACTTTAACCCCGCGTGAACGTGTACTCGTACCGAATTTCAATTATTTTTTGAAAATAATATGCGCGGTCTCTCGTTAATGAAATTTTGAAGCCATAGATCCCCCGGGTACAGGTAAAAAGCAAACTGCGGATTCTTCTTTTTCTAAAAACAAAACCAAAAAAAAAGATAGAGAGATATTAAAAAAATCGATCGAATGATCATTAGCGGATGGGCGTACCCTAGCTGTACACTTTTTTTCATTCCGATCTAGACGTTGTCAATTGACAATAGACTGGCAATTTCTATTAACTTAGCTCAGATCAAACGAAATTAGAAAATCAATTTTCCCAATTTCCGATGGATACAGGTGCTTCGATCTGTTAGAACATAATTAATCATTTCTGCCGATGTACGCTTTATTGCAGTCATTATATACTTATGTGAACAAAGCGGGCTGACAATGATCAAATTGCGTGACTTTTACATCTGCGCAAAAGTTGCGCCCTGTTAACACTGAAAAGTAAATTACATCACAATCGATGCACTGCAGCTGCTCATACTATTATTTGTATTTGTATTTTATTTTTATTTCAAATCAAAAGATACTCATCTTTCAAAACGTGCGTTTCTCATTTCACATTTCCTCATTTCTTCCGCGTTGCGAATGCGGCGCATCGATTCGATGAAAAATGAGAATCGAGCTCCTCCCAGTTCGACAGCAAGAACCAACTCACCCCGTAAAGTAATTGTACTCACATCGCGAAATATCGAAGATCCAATTAAGTGAACCTAACCAATATGAAAATACGCAGCTCCATCCCCTTCTCCACCTGAGTGTATTTATAATCGAGTAATAATTAGGTGCACTTACCTGCATGTGCACGTATTCGTACTCCGATATTGTACATTTATCGTTAATTCGATAGTAGCGGTGAGTTGCTGTCGTGTGGCCTCGAAGGGCCCAAGGGTAGATATCGTACGAAGGGAGATGAAAGTGTACTCGTATATATTTACATGGACACGGACACACATGTACTCATTCTCAGCGTGCTCTAATTGCATCAAACTATCGCAAACAGACGGTATATTAATACCTCATCACCCTGCATGGTGTACCTGCAGCTTCTTAAAATAACAATAATGATAATAATAATGTTGACATGCACCTATTTGCACACAAATACGCATATACATAGGTATGTATCTATACATGTGTACGTAAGTATTCATAGACATAGTACGTAAGTTTTTGAGCCTCGCAACGTGTTTTTTTTTTCACGGAAATCCGTCTCATTGGTATTACTTTTATTGCATATTGAAAGAGAATATCAATTAAAAATTCAATAGTTGTTGACTTTGACGTTTTGAGAGGCTGAAAAATCGAATACAAAAATTACTAGAATTGGAGAACGTTATTTTGTTAACATGAATAAAATCAAATGCAGTATTTTCAAAATCGCGTTTTCCAGGCAACCCAAAATGCTTGTAATTGAGCTTTTGGGGAATGATAATGAAGAAATTAACAGAATGTTCTCTTTGAGTTCGCGAGGTGCTATCACAGATTCAATATATTTATGGTGCTATCTATATCTTGAACAAAAAAAAAAGAAAAAATTCAATTCAATGGTGAAGATCAGAGTCATGGTGAAGTTTACACGAAATGACCCGTGTATGCAGATATATACACATGCATATCTCCGTAATGCCCATCTACTTTATTCGATATACATAACACATGTAGGTTATAACACTCACTTTACGAGGTCAAACATTTTTCACGTTGGACATTTTCGACAAATTTTTTATCCGTAACTTTTTTTTTCGTCGTTTTTTCACTTTTAACGCCTACCGTGTAGACCCCTCGGGGTACCATAAAATTTTTTTCCCCCTCATCCCTTTTTTCATATCTACGTATGTATTATTCATACGTGTACTGCACCTACTCCGAATACATACAGCAGAAATCCTTCGAAATTACCTAAAAAATAGTACGCATACCTGTAATGTACGTACATAGTACATTATTATCTACATGCGTTCATGCAATTAGTTTCTGCGGCTGATTTATCAGGTCAGTGAATTACTCATTCAACTTATGCGGATATATGGAACTGAAATAATATACCCCAGTATTTTGTGCTTGAAACGCGACTTATCGGGTTGATTAAAAATAATATAAGCTGCAGTTGGTGATTTTTTCTTTTTCTCACCTTCTTGAGTTTTTTCACCCTTAGATTCGCACGGTATTAAATTATACGTAGTATATAATACAATTTCTGGAACGAAAATAATCCACATAATCTCAAGTAATATGTACCTATGCTTATGTATGTACGTGTTGTATATAGCTTCACGAGGTTTGGAGGAAGTCTAAGGTAAGTAGCCTGAAGGAAAACCAGGGCACGAGGTTCGATTGTAAAGTTTTCTTCATAATCGTATTTCGAAAGCACCCCAAGAGCCTTTGGATATACCTACGAATACATCGAATAAGTCGGTGTGCGCGAGCACACTATATCCTGTACGGATTATAATTATAAATCCTATAAATTAAGGTGTTAATTGAAAGAAATTCTATTTGTGTAAGTATATTATATTTATTTAACAATAATTACGTATATATACTATGATCATTTGTTTTTATACGTTATTTAACGTCGTGGATAGACCGACATAAAACGTGAGAAAAACGTTCGGTGGCAGCGGCGGCGTTGGTGGTGGCGGTGGATATAATAACCGTTAAAATAAAGAGGGTTGATTATAAAGGGGGAAAAGCTGACGGCGTTTCTCCTGCAGTAACTTTCACGTCCAATCACAAACGCCTCTAATCAAACTTTCCAAATTAAACTAGCGCACAAGGTGCAGCAGCAGCAGCAGCGGCAGCAGCAACACCACCACTACATATACCACCATCGAGGAAAGTCTCCTCCCCCCCCCCCCCCGCCCCCCAACCGCCCAGCCACCCACCATCCACCTTTCCCGACATTTAATTGGCGTCAATGAGTGACGCTGCCGAGCGCGAAGCGCGCAATCCCCCCATACAAACCAAAACTCTACCCTCTACCGCTTCTACCCCTTACCCTCACCGAGCCTCTTCTACATACTCCGGCTTAAAACTGACTTCTGAATACCTGCATTCCGCGAGGTTATACAAGGATCACGTTTTCCTCGTGATATTTAAATATTCGTACACATTGAGCGCAGTAACAATTGATACCTGAAACGTGTTCGGACGAAGATGAACAATAAAACCAAAAGACAAAATGAATAGATAATTGAATAAATTATAAGGATAAAGAAAAAATTCGCCCTGTTAGGTTTAAAGCTACTTCCCGCATGTTCTCATTGTCGCTAATTTTTTTTCCGTTGCTCTTCGCCCTCACTTATTCGTATTTATTTGATTTGTTTTTTTTTTTTTTTTTTTTGGCGCGCGCCGCGCTGGTCACAACTTTATTTCCAGCGGGTGAGATGAAAATGGAGGGTTATGCTAAGAAATAGGGAGGGGAAGGACGGGGGTACCAGAGAGGTGCGTAATTTCTTGGCTTACGACCCTCTCTCTATACTAAGTAAATTACTGGGGGTAGTTGATCAAAGTAAATAGCGCTCGCTGTGCGTTCTGTACGGAGTGGTGAATTTTTGCAAGCGTAGGCAAAGTCCTCGCCGTGCCAGGACTCGAAAGCGTGGGGGATGAAAAGAAGGTGGTTGGGTTTTTTGGAGCTCGTTTTGGGAGATGCCTTTTTCCTGTAATTTGCCTCGCATCATCCCTCGTGTGTATGAAATAATGAAAGTTTACAGTGAAATTATTCCCGAATGCAGATTTTCTGAATACTATAATATGCCGTGGAAAATAAGAGTGCAAAATTTTTGATAACGATATGGTGATTATATTGGCACGTTCAACTATTTATACAAAGCGTCCAAAACTCGAAAATCACTTTTACTTATATATACATACTTTTATACACTTTGCAGCGTACGAACGCCATGAAGAGGTCGAAAGAGTAAATATTTAAATTTATCATTTGGATGCCAAAGATCGTTAACTATGGCAACTCGTTTGTATATAGTTTCCAAGTTTCTTCTGTGCCACGTTGGCAGTTTCACCTGCACAATTTAATAGGTGATCGAATAAAGCCGTTCTACTAGATTGGTCATTCTTTTCTCTCTTGACGCCCACATTTGATGGTCCGCAGGTTTTGGATAGAAAGTTGAAAAAAGAAGAGGGAAATGAAAAAATTTAATCCGATACAGACGCATTTACTCCGTCTGACCAGCTGCATAAGAAAGATGCAGGAATAGGTATCACCTATAGGTATAGGCCAGTAGTTACAGAATACGTTTCTAGGTGCAGAGAAGAGGGAGCAAATTACCCTAGAGGATTAAATGGAATTACTTCGAACCAACACGAATTGATAAAGCATTACCATTAAGTAGTGAGTATAAATTGGTATTCTATGTCCTTTAATGTTAACGCCGTTGCAAACTCCTGCAGCATGTAGATTAGCATTTGTTTTCTATTTTTCGTTTTTTTCCCTGTTTCAGTATTGTAGGACGCAATTTCGAGTATATCTATGCTATAGTTTTCATCCAAATCGTGCCTGTGTAATGCCAATTGTTTGATGATAATTAGAAGGCTTACGTTTATTTTGGACGTCAAATTTGATTTTCTTTTAATTTCTGAGGCTTTTTTATAATTTCTGAACCCTAATGAGTTGACATTCATTCATGCCTCGTGAATATAGTCGATTCGATTCTGGTTTTTCCAGAGAAAAAGAGCACGGCGCAAGACAACTACACTTACCTGTACTCATAACTGCGACCTTAATTTTACCGGCTCACCAAATTGATCGGAAATAATTAATTTAATCGGAAAAAACTTGCTCCATATTCCAATCACACATTTTCAATCCCAGTCGAGTTTATTCTCTCATTTGTCCAGCTGAATTCACCAAATTTATCGCCGGAGAAAACGTCAAATTTAACTACCTCAAATCCTAAATCAGACCGACGAAGAAAATTCTATAAGATTTGAGAATTTTAAGAACAATATTTGTTTATTCCTTCATCAAATCGATCCCCCCTCCAAAATCGAGGCAACAATATTACCGAACGGTTTAACTAATTGTGAGAATTGATGATCCGTAACAATGGCATTTTTTTCTCCCTCTCCCTTTGAAGTAGAAATCCTTCGAATTTTGCTGAGATGAAGACTTTTCTCGTACAGCTTAATTATGTAAAGTGATTTCATTTCATTCGAGACACGGTTTCGGTTACGTTTTCCATTGACTGATCGTCGTATCCGAATACAATGTCGAAATGCCGATGAAATTGATCGATGTTAATTGAATAGAAAAATAAATAAAGTTTTAAAAATCTAAAAACAACATCTGGTATCAGAATTTCCACACATTGACCGTCCAATTTTTTAATCCGCTTTACAATTAGTCATATTGGATCTGCTATCTAGATGAATTATCGTTTTTTTTTCTTCCTATTCTACTTGTGTTCGGTTTATTCTCGCGTTTCTTAAAATTCCTTCGTATCCGCCCCTTGATGTAATAATTATGAACCTCATCGATCGCATGCTGCTTATTAAAATTCATCGAATAATTTCGAGTAATCCGATAAGGTAAACGGTTCGACCTTGGTCTGCACGTGCGACACGAAACAACGCTTATAATATACCAACGTCTAGTTGTACTGCAGAGAGAGGATGAAGGGGAAGTTGGGGGAAGTAAGGGAGGGGGTGGGGGTAGACGCAAAGCGTCGCGACGCTTAAAGCGCGAAACCCCGCTGCATTGTTCCGGTGTTATACGGTATAATCAGATTAGTCTGGTTATCGGGGTCGCTTGTTAGCGTTTCCCTGCAGACAGTCTCCTCCTCTAACACTCTGGTATTGCCCAGGTGGAAGAGTAGGACGGTTACCACCCCCGTGCCTGGCCCTCGCAGAATACTTAGCGGATTCCTACGCGCCACCAAACCGGCTGTAATTATCACAATCTGTTATTACATATTACATATACCTTTGGTCAAGGATTCTGCATTTTCATGCATTTACTTGCACGTCCACATGACTTAAAACCAGCTCTGCGTTAATAAAAGCGATATGCACCAGATTGAAAAATGATGTGATTCCCAGAGGTTTTAAATTACTTTCAAATATTCAACGAAATCTCCAAATTGGAAGGGCGTTCAACCCCTCGTATCGTGATATTACCATATTTTGGACACTCAGATGTTATTGTTTTTAGGTTAGTTTTTGGGAAACGAATAGTTTGTTCTCGTAATTTTTAACGTCGTCCACGAAGAGTCGGTGAGTGAGATGAATCGATTACGATGAGAAATGATCACATCCCAAGGATATATCGACACGCCCTCCTCAATGGAAAAAGACGAATGAGAAAAGGATAGTCGAAGGGACAAACGACGGCTATCTAAGGAAACGATGGACTCCTGAGAACCGCCTTATGTATTGCACTTTGTCGTCGTATTCTACGATGCGCATAAGACATCCACCTATACATTCACACGTATATATAAATTCGTTTTATATGTTTACTCTCTTCTTTTATTATACGTCCATCTATCTCTATACCTGCGCCTTGTGCCTTCTATATCCTCTCTCGCCATGAACTAAGTTTTCCATTATAGGACCATTAGATTCGCTATATACAGTCTTCGCAGTCGTCTCGTTATAAATAATTTAATTTTCCACTTGCTCTCGGATCTTCGCCTTCCTTTTATTCCTTCTCCACCAGAAACCTTCAAAAGTATACCTCACCTCTATATACCAGCGGAGGCTCGAAACAAAAGCGGATCTTTCTTCTCGTTAGACGATTCCATATCATACGGCTACACATTTTTAATGGCTATTTAATGGTCGTTTAACTGCATAGATATGCCCATTTTGTACGGTTCAGGCATATAACATTTGAAGAAAATCCGTACTTTACGTTAGTTAACAACACACGTCGAGAGAGAGAGAGAGAGTTGAGATAGTTCAGAGTGTGTTGAAATTAGTGGAAAATCCAACGCTACAATGTGTGTTTACACGAGTAATGAGGATAACTTGGGAAGCCAGGACTTGTTTCCCTAGTTACTAAGATTATTATGATATATAGCCACCTACGCGTCGTAGAAACTGCTTTTCCAAATTTGAGTAGAGGAATACGTACGTATACCTTGCACAGTGCCACCTTATCACATACCTGTATAATTTACATCTACAAAATACACACACCACTATGGCACACGGAATGAAATACTTGCAGGTAGAGAGGACGTCACTGCGACTCAACAAGTCACTCGAGATTGCAAACCGAAACCCACAATTAAGTTGACGCTACTGCAGCGTTATATACATGGCTTATAGTATAACGAAACTTTGGTACATAATATGTCAGATTGGATCAAGATTTGACACAGAATGTTAGGGGGAATGGAGTACTGATCGAATTATCCTATAGATTCGATATTCTCGATGGCGGGCGATGTCACGAATCGTTACAAAGTCCGAGTCGCACTGTCGGAGATATTCGAATAAATCATTCGTAAACGGCTCAAATAAAAAGCGTCTGTAGAATTCCGTGTCTGTATTCTACGATGCACACAAAATTTTCAACCACCAATCGTAAACTACGGAACGTTTTTCCAATCAAAATTTAAAGATGCGTGAAAACTTACCCCGCATTCTGACATCGAACCAAAATTGAATTTTTTTTTTTGCGAATCAAACAAATCAACCTTTACGGTGCAGCTGCAGTCGCATAAATTTTCATTACAATGGTGAAGTTTTACTCACCTCTTCCGAACGAGAAAACGCGATTCCGTGCGCGCCGTCAAGTGCAGCTGATTGTTTAATTTCACTCAAGATTATCAAAATTTTTCGTCTAACATGTAGATATCGCTGAATTGAACCAAAAAAATTTCATTGATTTTAAACTAATTTTTTTGTTTTGTTACTACTGCAGGTTTCTGGATTCCCTCATAATTTGTCTGATTGTGGGATGAAAATTCGAATCATTTCCTCAACAATTATAATGTTTCGCAAAAGGAAACAGTTTTTCAATAATTCAAAGATTATCCTCATTTCGTAGAAAATTAATTTCAATAAAATACAAATAATTATATAATATATTAATTGAAGTCAAATTATCATAACAATGATAATAATAACGATGATTTTTTCAATTAGCCACCATACATGGTGGAATGGGAACGGCAGAATGTAGACGCGCCACTAAAACGCGAATATCTCTCATTACTGAACATGAAAGCTGGTGGGTTGGATTATAATCACGATTATTAATAATTTGTTGTAACGCGTGTGCCGGACTAGATTTGAACGATTAATTAGTGTTGAAATTACGGACGTACTGCATGCGCACATGTTTTCCTGTAGAATAAAACTATCAAATTTTGAAAATAGGAAAAAAAAACAGAGCAAAAACAAGCTTGTTGCATGTACATTATCATTTCAAATCAGATACCTACTATTTTCTCAAGTGGATATATTAGACATAACTGTGACGATGAAGATTATAACCGAAACCAGACATAACCCGTGGCCACAGAGCTTGTGCAATGCACAATAATATATTATGTACGCCATGTGCAATATACTATACGATAGGATATAATTTATCTTCGCGATTGGATTATAGGTATACATTTGTATATAGGTATATTCAGACATACGTAATACCATTTACAGAAAATTGCATGCTACCATCGTACGGTGTACTCTGGTTATACGTGTGCATGTGTCTACGCGTATATGTAAAATCATTGTATGCAGAAAGATAATCAATCGATTTTCGCAAGTATCAAATAATCACTCACACCTGCAGCCTAATTTCTGCAGCGAAGTCTTCGAACAAAGATCGAATCCGAGTCAGTCGAACGTCACGTCAGGAATTTGCATACGGAAAATCGATCGATATAACTTAATTAGTCATTCCTATTTGAACAGATGTTTTACTTCGAGTTTTCTACTTTTTTTGTTTGTGTTTTTTTTCAATAAATATGCCTCGCAAACATCGGTTCATCCCCGTCGTACATATTTCCATTCACGTGAACTTGAGCATTGGAAAAATGATGTACCTAGTCTTGTGACTCATTTGCCGACTAAAAATTTATACAGGATTATTTTTTTCCACGATCTTAATTGCTCATTAAACACTTTGCTAAGTATCAACTGATTCGTCGATACGGTGCTCCACACACATATTAAAAGTTGTATCGACATATATTGATATGGATTTAGATGTATAGTGCAACACGTACACTATGAGGAAACGGTTTGAGATAAACATGGATTATTGAAGCAGCAAATATGGCGGCGTAGCAAACAACGAGCATTGATTGCTCCAGTCAACTACCTCCTACCCCTTCGCTGTACCTCCATTTTCCCATAGCTCGCGATTCCCGAGAGCGCCGCCTGCTGCACCCCCAACATCCTGTTGTATCACCCCCGCGACTATCGCTCATCAGCTAATCTCGTGAGCGTCTCTCGTCTCGTTCGTGAAAATCGAATTAATCGGATTGATGTTTACTCTGCATTATCATACGGCATAAAAAGAATTGGACGAGTAGAATAGGAATTGAAAAAGTTTGTTGGACTGCGGTAGATTCCTCGGGTAGATGATTACGTAAAATATTCCTCGAAACATCGTCTGAACTCTGGACAAAGATTTTAAAAAAATTAGACAAACTCCGCATTTCATTTTCTCAGGATTCAAGATCTGCCAAGATTGTTTAGGATTTTTACTGGATTTTCAAGATCTGAAAAGTACTCATTACAAATAATCTCGTAGAAAATTTCACCGCGATCGAATCGAAAATAGCGAAAGTCCGAGTATGGTCCAGCTAATACCATGTGAGTTCCTGTACATGTGAGCACATTTTACATAGGTATGCATGTATGTATGTATACATAAAAGTTGAAAAATTAATTCCATGGAATTTAAAAGAAAACTTACTTAAAGCTTTCGTCGAGTAAAATCCTCCCCCCTGCCGTATACTCCCAGACTTTTTGACGTCGTGGATTGGCCCTCGGCCAAGTTTTGTTCTGGTTCGGACAGCTAGGTTAAATTAGTCAGGCAGGGCGAAAATTTATTCCCGGAAACAAAGGTAGCTGCTGAGTAGAAGGGTAGAAAAGTATTATATGTATTATATGTATGTGTGCGTATAGGTATATCTGTAGATACGGTTAGGTAGTAATTGTCATTTCGGTTGTACGAAAATTGCGACCTGTCGCAGCGGTACTTGCCGGTTTTCACTGTGGTATAGGTATAGTATACGCCGAAAACGACAAGGACAACGACAGCGCCTACAACGATCAAATCCTGTATAAAATGGCGAGACATTTACGCTTGTCAAGGCGTAATAATAGTAGGGGGAGAAAAAATAAGAAAGGGAACGGGAAGGTTTTCCAGGTGTATATAAATACATGTATATATGTATGTATAAGAATAAAGGCTAATTGGGTACTTTAAACAAACGCAATATTAGCGCCGCTGCGGAGCCGCGGGATCCCGGATTTGATAGAAAGTGTAAAGGAAGGATGAAGGATGACGAATTTCGGTAATAAAACGAAAAATACGTTCTCAAGGAAAATCAGTATAAGAAGAGACGCGGAATTTTTGTTGGTAACACAGAAAATTGCGGCGAATACGAATTTAAGGGAGAACTTATGTGTATATAGCGATGGAAAATGAACGTCAGGAGCCTACCCAACCAGGAAGATTTCCGGCCTTGTTATTTTCCTGCGCGGAGCCCTTTAGTTTCTTCACTCCGAAACGACATCCCTCGGGACTTTTTTCCCGCCCACGCATAAAGAGTTTCTGTTCGATAGCAACCAGAATGATAATTACGATTATAATAACATAAAAAATCAAAAAGACTATAAAATAATTAAAAGCACCGCGACCATGGATAGTTAACTACGGCACACCAGAAGGACGATGCAAAAAATACCTATCGTGTGATTAGCCAATTTTTATACCTGATCAATGAACTTCAATTCTTCTACCTTATTCTATCAGTATGGACTTGCGCATAATCATATGTATGAGTTGTAATAGAAAAAAAATAAATTAATAAATGAACAATTATGACACGAAACCCGTTTTGATATATATAATGAAATATACGGAAATCAATTTTCGCTTCGAATTCCTGGGGTTCATTTATTTGCCGCGGAGAATTCGACTCCACGTATTTGATGGTATTGATATGATATAATCGACATGAATACGCAACGAAATTTCATTACTTGCAATTAGTCAAAAAAATTGTTTCCTCGCAATTTTTGGGTTGAATTTCACGTCAGCCTGCAACGGGGGGAAAAAGGGTTTATAATTGGACGGAGTCGAATACTGACGATTAGATTGCGATCGATACAGTGAATATTTCACGTATAGATAAACTGTGGAGGTCAGGAGTATTGAAACAAGAATAAATGAAAATTAGTAAGAAAACAAAGGGTAGATGAAAAATGATAAAAAGAAGAACAACTGAAAAAATCGAATCCTCCGTCGGGGCAAAGTATGATTCGTCAGTTGATTTGAATTGTCAGATTAATTGGATTGCTACGAATATGAAAACAAGCTCGTGCTTTTACACCACTCACTGCATGTAGGTATTATTATGTATGCATGCAAAAAGCATACATTTATATATATTTTTGCACGACGGAAGTTCATCATCAGGTGATTTGCTGCTGCTGTGCTGATAGGGGTTGCGACGCTCTTGAAATTTCCGCATCGTGATTTTTCAGTGCACCGCAGTATATACAGGGTGAGTCACCAGAGGTGTTCGAATAGGCGGAGACTAATCGACGTCATGCCTCGCCTCTCTAGCCAATGAACAGCTATCGCATTCGTTGTCGCACTCGCACGACGTCGTTTAGACTCCGCCTATTCGGACACCTCCGATGAGTGTCCCTGTATACACGCCACAACTATAACCTGACGACGACGACGAAAATGATGATGATGATGATCTGCATCACATGGAGTACTAACCTACAGCATATATGGTATGGTGCAAGATGTTCTTAAATTTTAAAGTACCGATTGCACGGATAGTTTGGAACGTCATGCCCATCCCCGGATAACCAGTATTGTATAAGACTACAGTAATCCCACGCCTGATTGCACTGCTACCCAATTAAAATGGTGATGTAGAAACTATTGGGATCGAAATTGCATTATAAAAATTAACTGCAAACCGAAAAAGAAAAGAACAACTGTACCATTGATGGAGGAAAAAAAAGGATTAATCAAATAAATCAAAAATGAATAAATAATAAAATGAAGAGCGAATAACCTGACGATATTAGTGTTACTCCACAATATTGGATTTTCTCTTATCAAAATATATACGTACATTAAATTTCACTTGTAGTACAATATTCTGAAAGCACCGTGGGATTCAATTCGAGTAGAAGATTGGAATATATTTGTGATTCAGGAGATCAACGTCGTAAATATTATACCCGAAATGTATAATCCTGTGGTGTTCAAACCCCTCGCATACCAGCTGTGTATTAAAATACACGATGGTTAAGGAATATGATTTTCCATGTAATAAGTACAGAGTAACGAGAAAGACGAGAAAAGAAGGATAGAATGAGGATGAGGTATATAAGATGTCGACGAGGATGAAGAGTTATCAAACTGTGAAGACTAGAAGTGCTTTAAAGTAACTCACTCTCTACTCCTCGGAGGATGCTTAAACCGCTCGCAAGATGAATTGTCTCTTAAGAAACGTACCCTGAATCCCTGATAAAATCCTCCGCAAAGTGGAAGGAATTATGAGGAATACCAAATACCTCACCCTCTCCCATCGAAAAAAAGAGAAAAAATACAAATAAGAAGAAACAATAAAAAAAAAAAATTTGACGCCAGATCTCGTATGTTTCAAATCTTACACAAGTTTTCGATACACAGAAACAAAAAGTTGAATGTAAAATGCATAAGAAATATACATAGGTATATAAGTGTATACCTATATGTATACACATATATATGTGTAAATAGTAGAATGCATATATTTAAGAGCAAAGTGCACGTCAAAGATGGCATGAAATATTTGTAACAGATAAATGGAAAAAGCTTTTAGGTTGGCAATAAGTCCATGCAGTTTCTAACACACCATTGAGTCCGTACATACCTTATATATGTACTTCTCACAATCAGCAGACCATCCGCACGTATATGTCTACCGAGGAACTTTGTCAGTGAGATGTAAATGAAAGGAACGTAATCGCAAGAGTGCAGATATGGAAGGAGGTAAATAAGAAGGTATGAAAAGAAAGAGGAAAAAGAAACGAAAGAAAATCGGCAAGAATGAGGAGAGAAACAAAAAAAAGAGAAAAAGAAAGAGAAAGAGGATGAAAAATTGAGATCAGTTGGCGAACGTGGTTCTGAAACACTTCAATCCCTCTTTACCGCTGGTACCTGCAGCAGCATCACACCACAATCAACCGTGTCTGTAGTCCGATGTGCGGAGCGGCAATCCTCACTCTCCACTATCCAACAACCTTCGAATTCTCTCCCCCACACCCATTTCCACCCGCTGTCACCCCCCTTCTCTCTCTCCTCCCTCCTCTACGGTTCTTCCTCTCCCCCATCTCCGTCCTCAGCTGCCACCCTTCTATTTAATCCCCGCAAAACGGCATAAGCCGATTTCTCCAGAGATCGATACATACCGCACGGTTTACGCCGATATGGATGCTGCGCTTGCTGCTCCAGCTAGCGCTGCTACTGCATGAGATTATTATTGCCTACCAGCGGGTATATCTGGGAATTATATATATATATATATATATGGCAGATGGTATATAGATATATACACGCATGTAAATATAAAACCTATCTGTAGGTAATTTGAACGGTTATATATCCATCTATTACATCGTGTATAAGAAATCGATGAAAGTAGTCTGACTCTCTAGTTTTGAATTTATGATGCAGATGAGAGTAATTAACCGAACACGTTATTAGAATACATGACCTTGATTTGGTAAAGTTATAGATATTGATCGTTTATACATTCGAAAAATTACCTAAAATCCAAGTCGCGTTAAAATTGGAATCAAAGAACGACCGATGGAACGGGTATAAAGTACAAAGTAATAAAGGATGGGATTCTGTTTTTAAAATGGCCTAGCCGGTATTCGGAGAACGTTCGAATTCGGCACAAAAGTCGGATTAAAACAAAAAATCAGAATTTTTCTCGGGGCGGGGGGGGGGGGGGGGGGGGGCAAAAACAGCGATCACGGTAAAAAGATTTTAAACTATTCCAGGACGCAGAGTGAAGCTGATATCGATACGGTAATTATTCTTCTTTGATCCTCCAATCTCGATTCAGAGTATCTTTGCACATGAAGTTTTCAAATTACATGTCCGTTCTCTTTGAAGTATAACACCCTATATTACGCATACTAGTATACCTGCGTCACAGATTGTTCACTCAAACTTTGCAATGCGAGAAAAAAAATTGCAAATATACAGAAAATCGTTAATGTTCAACGATCGAGTTGTGGCCGATATTTATTTCCAATGTTTTTTTCTTTTCTCGATTTTTATTTATTCGTGTCGAAAGCACTTATCAGAGTCGAAAAATTGGCGCCATTTTGATCATCTTGATAAGAAGATGTAAAAATGATAATAATCTAGTTAACGATGATCGTAATCATTGTAATAAAGATACAGGTAAAAGATTTTGCACAACACGTGAGAAAGAGAGAAAAGTGAAATTAATTTGAAGGGAGGAAGCTACCGCTGGGATGGTGCTTGTTAAGAGTCTGCGAAGATCTTTCTCTGTTTCCGTCAGCAAATATACTATATTATAATGTCGTGTCGTTGAATATGACGAGTATAAGTACGTTTATAGTTACACACAAAAAAAAAAAAAAAGATAAAAGAAAAAAGAATGCTGCTGTTCGCTTACATAGGTCTGACCCAAGCCAAGGGAATCATTTTGATGAAATGCACCCGGAGAAACAGGAGTGGAACAGTTTTATACAGGGCTACCCTCGTGTGTCTTACACAGCCCTCGGAAAGTGAAAAAAAGACAATACAGGGCAGAAAAAATGAAAGAAGAGAACAGATAAAAAGACAGAGAGAGTAAGAATAATAATCAGTACGAGACGTGGAATAATGTGGTAGACGATGAGATACATAGACGTATGTAGATACACATACATTTCTCAAATTTGATGTGAAGATTACTGAAATTTAATTGTCCCAGTTTTATCCAAATTGTTGAAGAATGAGAGGAAATGTTATTTACAAAAATGGTAAATTTTTCCAAAAAACCAGAAATAATACTTCAAAGTTAATCTCCTGTGCAATTCATATAGTCTTAAAGTATACCTTACATGCATAATGTGTCGGAAAATTTGCAGGGGTTTTCGGTTGCGTCCGTGTGTGTTACGTCTGGTTTGAAGGTAGGGCGAGAGAAAGAGAAAGAGAAATAGAGATGTATAAAGGTTCGCAGATCTTTAGAAACGCTGCAGAACTTCTTGCCGCAACTTCGCCTCGCGAACCTCTACACTATTGTTCGCATACTTATCTGCTGGTGTGTATACCTATGTATATGTATATGTGTATAAAGTATACCTATAAATACGCAAAATGAAATATTTCCTATCTTTGTTATATCGGAGAGGGTAAAATTATTCTTCGCTGTTTGGAAACTCCATTAGTTAAGTCAACATGCTTTCCCTCCCGCTGCAGCCCACCGTCCCCTTCAAACGCGCTTTTATTCGCAAACTCCATGAGATTCGTACAAGCTCTTCTGTACAAATACTAAGTATATGTATATACTCCTGTATGTATATGTATTGTATACCAAGTGCGCGGTATGATTCATCGGATATACCTAGGCCGTCTTATATGCATTTACGAAAATACATATATGAGATAATTTATGTAGCACCCGTTATAAGGCCCCGCCCCCTTGCAAAAACTTTATTGAAACAATAATGGATCGCATTTCTTTCAACAATCATAAGTCATCCGTGAAAAAAGATTGGTAACGTCAGTATTACGAATCATCTTTGCCCCCACCCTGACCGTCTCCCACTTTTCTCCCATTCCCACCCCTATAATGCCGTACCAGATCCAGGGTTTTGTGCAACACGGCTTTCAATTTTTATACGAGATTAATTGAACTCCTCGTCATTCCCTCTTTCACTCCTCGTCTTGCCGTTTATTCTTTTCATACCATAAAAAAAGAGGCTGAGAAAGAAAAAAAAATTTGCTCCTCCTCTCCTCGCCATCCCACACCGCTACTTCCCTCTTTTAATTTGTCACGCCAAATTCAAGGTAGAGACGATTAAAAAAATGAAACTGTACGGGGGAAAAAACAATACAGAGTTGACTGTGGTGAGTGTATATATGACTCTTTTTTCTTTTTTTACTTTTTCTTTTCACGTGTTTTTCATCTACTTTGCAGCATGACTTTTTCTTGTGTTTTTTCTCTCACACGCGACCACGGAAATGATCGTGAGAAATTCAGCAGTGCTCACGAATTTTTCTTTTTCTTCCTATCTTTGATTGTGTTGTAGGGAGAGAGGAAAGCAAGAGGCTCGACAAGTCTGAACCGGAAAGATTTGGACGAAAAATCTCTTTCGGACTTGAACAAAACTGGTGTTCACAAAAATTATTAATGTAACGTAAGTTCTCTTTTTTGAAAACTGCAGCAGCACGAAATATTGATGTTGCGAATTTGAAAAAAAAAATTTGAACAAAAGGTGCAACGCAAAGAATAACAATACCAAAAAAACTAAGATAATGGAAACGATGAATTGTTAAGATGAAAGACTGTAAAGCGAATTTCATAAGTAAGAAGAAAAACCTGACTAGAAAAAAAAAGATGTTTGGAAAATTTAGGTCGATAAAGAATTAATTAGAAGTGATAAAGCGCTTGCTTCTCATCCTATTTTTTTCTCCTCCCTCTTGCTTTTTCCGCTTTCTCAAAAATTCTGGAAAAATCCGAAGCTAATAATATTTTTTGTCGGTAAACACTCATAAAATTGTAAATATCCCAGTGATTTCTGCAGAGTAACGCCTTGACATCCCTTGCACGTGGACGCGTAAACGAGAAAGGGGTTTGGGGATGTTTACACCCTCATAGATTATTAGATAATATAATCTAATAAAATCCAGCAGCCTGCACAAAGTTGAAGAGAAAAAAAGGAGAAATGAAAAAAATAACCGTGCGGTAGGTACAGTGGGTGTTCGGTGAAACCCTATAAAGTTTTATCCACCACAAAGTTACCTGTTATATTTTGTTTTCCGAATTCGATTTTTCATTTTTCTAACTTCAGACACGTATATACCGCTCGAAATTACGTCCTCCATTTTTTTATTACACCGCATGATCCTCGCTGTAAAGTACCGAAAATTGCAGACATCGCGCTTATTTGTCGGCCATAAGTAGCATTTTATAAGAAAAAAAATCAGCCTTTCGTCTGCATTATTCGCCTCAGAGTAGATATTTGGGAAAAAAGAAGAAAAGAAAGAGTGAAAACAAAAAATAAAGGAGAAAAACACTCTAAAAGGAAGTCATTTCAGCTGTTCACCAAATTGCACAGTCTGAGGGGCCGTTCTATACCGATGACGTCTTATTACCCTCGTTTGGCAAACAAGGTTTTTCATTAAACGAAGATAATTTTCTTTAGTACTCATCTATATGTGTCTTCTTGTAATATTATGGACATAATGCACCATCATATTGGTATCTTAGCAGTATATATAGAATTATAGATATAACGCGCGATTCGTTCGGGTATTCCGGTAAAAAATATGTTGAAATTTTTGAGTCCTCTGTGTCATCATCATCATCATCATCATCATCATCATCATCATCACCATCATCATCATCATCATCATCATTATTATTATTATTATTATTATTATATTTTAATGATTCTTGTCGTCATCATTTTATTGTTGTTTTTATTATTGTTATTATATTTTTCCCCCCATTTTTCAATACGATTTTTCCTCGAACTTTATAATTGTGACACGGTAGAACGCATCCATTGTCAGATGCGGGGGATGATAATACGATGACCTGCACAGCTGCTCCCGGCGATTTGGAGAAAAAAAAAAAAAAAAAATTACAAGCAAGAGAAAAGATAATAATGCCAAGTAAAGAAAAAAAGGAGAGATATAATACAATACAGGTTCTATATTTGAAAATTGACTCCTTCCGCGACAAAATGGATTTCGATTTGATGAAGAGAAGATCGCAACGATCATTCGTCCTACTTTCAATTTTAATTCTCTTCCAATTTTCGTGAGTGACATCTTTTTTCTGAGAGCATGAAATAATGAAAATTCAAAAAATTCAAACCACCAAAAATGCTCGCGGGATTTGCTATCCTCTTCAAAATCATCTTTCGTCTTGTCATCGTACAAAAAAAATGTTAACAATTATTTTCCACCGTTTGGTATGGGATCATTTTCTGATAATTAATCGATGACTACTTCACTCCGTATCAATTAATCCGGTATACGATCTTCCCAAAATGTTCAAGTATAGTGTACGTAACAAAGGTCATGATTCAGGGTGATAACTAACTGCCAAGTACCCGTTCCGAGTTGTTTTCTTAGTTAATTTAGTTTATGCGCGCTGGTTCTGCAAGGCTCTTATTATAAGGTGACTTAACTTTTATCTTTATTGTTACCGTAAATACCGCTCTCTTACCACCGCAACGCTCCGATGACGAGGGTGAATAAGATGGCGTCTGCATTGCGTTTCTTTTTTGTTTTTGATTCTTACTCTGAAAACCATCTCGCGGCTGATTTGAAAAAAAAAAGAAATTTCAAGTCTGTACACACATGCAAATATATGTACATACATATGGGAAATCCTTTTACCTCGATATACCTCATATATTTATAAGTACTTACATATATATTATGTATAGTGAATATAAAAATCAAGATATATTTATAAGCTCACCCGAGCATGCTGTAGGTAAAATGTGAAGGTTGGTTGGTGTACATAAAATTTGATACTACGGGCGTAAACTGGCTGCCATCAAAACCCCAACGTTCTCATATTATAATGTAAGTATATAAAAGTGTCTTTCAACGTAGGTCGGTATAAGACTCGTCGTCCACCGTGGCTATAAGGCTGAGAAGAAGACCGAAAACGCTCCTTCTGCAGGCTGCCGGATGATTGCAAATTTATACTTTACCGGAGCGCGTAATATATATACCTATACATACATGCATTATACATATATACCCCAAAAAAAATATATATATATGTAACCACGCGTGCGCGAAGAAAGATGAGGTGATGAATTTTGGTAAAACGGGGAAACGAGTGAAGCAACGACGAAGCGGCTCTCTCGCGGATCCTGTAAGAATAAAAATAACGAAAATAAAAACAAAAAATAACAAGTAAAAAAAGGAGGGGAAAGGATAAAAAAGAAGGGATAGATATAGGTATAATGTAGTGCATTCGTCTAGCTTAGCTCCTTATCTTTCAGGAGCGAGCGAACTCGAAAAAGGACCCATGAGTTTCCACAGAACGACGAGGAGAAGAGCTGCTGGAAATGTAAAACGAAAAATAAAGAGAAGTACGAAGACGGCGGTAAGGAAGAAAACGAATACGAAGAATAATAAGGATCCACGAGAAAAAAGGAAATAGAAGAGCAGTATATGAGAAAAGGGATGAAGCTGAGTGAGAAGCAACGCACGCGGTTATCACGCAATTTTACTCGTCTCCCCTGCGTTGAAAAAAATGAGTCTCGAATTGCCGAGTCAAACGGAAGCGTAACGTTGAAAAAAATGAAATAAAAATAACAAAAAAAAATATCTAACTAATGCACGTACGTATGTATGCCGAATTCATGGGAAAAAATTCACCAAATCTAAACACCCCTTTTGTGAGAAAAAAAAAATAATAAAATATTGTGTATAAGACAAAAAAGATTCGGCATACATTATTCTTTACGTCAATGAAAGGTGAACCACATTCACGAACGTTGTAGCATATCTTTATTTATTCATTATTGGTCTTTGATCTTCTGGATGCACGAAAAAATCAACAATGAAATTTCAGTTCGTTATTTTAAAAATGAATGAAATTTAATATTAATCATATTTTCAATAGGATCTCCGTACGTTTGGCAGTAATAATAATAAGCAACTAGCAAACATATTAGTTCACGAATATCCGCTGCAGCTAGCCAGATCAATCAAAGACTCTGTAGATAATACGCAGAATGCTGACAATTTTTTTATTGCGGAATTTGTAGCGAGACAAATATTCTATGAGACATTATTCATAGATTAATATTTTTTGTGGAATGGATTTTTTTTCCGACCAATGTTAGAGGGAACAGATGTGAAATTTTGGAAATATGTACGAACGACGTATATTATATTGTGATAAAAATTCATTCTTCTAGTTTGTTTCAGCAGAAAAAAAAGAAATAATTTATTCAGCAGTAAATTTCTTAAATACAAATTTTTTGACCTCCCTTCTCAAGTTTAAACCCATTATTGTCATTCGACAACCAATAAAAAAATTTCACACCCGTGTAAATGCTGTACGTAAAAATTTCATTTTCCCAGTTTACATAAAAAGGGAGAAGATGAGGAAAACTGAATAAATAAAATGGTTAAACAGATTATACAGGAATTGTCTAGCTCTGAGAATCTACGTTTTATTGAAACGAGCTCGTTTATTTCCGTGCCATCCCTCTTATGAATTATATATATGTATACCTATGTATACGCTCCCGCAAGGATAAAACAAAATAAAGCAGCAAAATACGGGAGGTGAGGGTTGCTAACCTCTACTTGTCAGGCTATCGATCTATAAAATAGGGGGCCCCACGCGGAGGACGAGGTTGGGTAGGGAAAAGGGGTCGTCCTTCGGTTTGCATCTTATAGGAAAGGAAGGTGTACGTACTTTTTGTTCTACGAGAAAGAAACGAAAGAAACAAAGGAATGTTGGAGTAAAGTAAGGAATAGTGAAGGTTGGTACAAGGTATAGGTATACATATCCTATGGGGAGGGTGGAACTAGGTAGAGGTTATAATAAAACGAGGAGAAGAGAAAAGAATCCTTTGCGACGTATATACTGGTACGTCGTAGTCGTCGTTGTCGTTCTGGTCGTCTGAGGCAATCTGTCTTTCCCTCCTAACTTTTACCACAAACTTTGAGCGAAGAAACGCCCGCAAGGTTTGGTCTTCGGATCGACATCCTCTACCTCTACCTCTACCTCGGCCTCGAGGCTCTTCTTCTCCTCTTTGCGGCTGCAGGTTCGCCTCTCGAGGTTCCCTCAAGAGCAGGGGTGTAGATATAGGACGGAAAGGACAGCACCTTGTATCCCCTCTCTTTTACCACCCCACCTTTATAAGATATTTCATTCCCTCGCGGCCGCACTTTCAGTCCTACAGGAAACCCCAAAGGACTGTTAAAACTATGAAGAAGCTGCCGTTGCTGCTGCGGCTGCTGCTGAATGTCTCTTCGGATCGTTCAGTATTTAGACGGTATAGGGGCAGAATCAGAAGCAAAACCAAAAAAGTAAAAGAAGAAAAAGAAGGAGAAGTAGGAGAAGAAGAAGAAGATGGAGAGAGCTTCCGTCTGAAGTATGTCATTAGTTTCATGTCGGAGGATTGCCGCCGCGCTTTAGGTATTGATTCCGTATGTCTCCCCCGAGGGAAACGTAGGAGGGAAAAGGGGAAGGATAAAATCGGATAAAAGTGTTACCGCTATGGTAATGTGTGCGAAGGATATCAACGAGCCGCCTCCTTTTTTTCGTCTTTCTTTTTCTACCACCTAGTATGTATATTGGGGTGATTTTCTTTTTTACTATTTTTTTTTTTTCAGTCCCGACCTGAAATTTTGTTGAATATGTCGAAAAAAAAATTCCCTAAAAGTTTCAGCCCTTAATAATCATTTTAAGTAGGTACTTTCCCAGAGCGTGGGAAGATTTTCCATTTAAAATACACGTAAATTGAAAGTTTTTTTTTTTTTTAATCCTACAACTCTGCAGCGGTCAAAATTGATGCAGAATTGAACGATGTTCAAAAGTATCGAAGTGCAACTTACATTGGTGAAATGGTAGCTGATTTTTACCAAAAATTCTCGTTTTTTCGATGTTATCTCCGAAATGATCAACTTTACCGGAAAAATGTAAAGAAAAATTTTGTTGGAAATTTGATTTCCTACAAAAAACTACTCCGATTAATATTTCTTGAGATATTGAACTTTGACTTATACTTCTGATATAAAATGTTCATGGTTTATTGAAACAAACGTTTTAAATTATTGATATTTCATATCATATCACCATATATTTGACATACATGCTATGGTATATGTATGTGGTATGTATGGTATATATGATATGAAAAAAAAAAATCACCCTAATGTATATGTATTGATTTACATATACATACACAGAATCTTTCCTTCCTCTGCTTTTTTTCTCGCTCGTTTTATTTTCACCTTTTTTTATTTTCTTTCCCATACGTTTTTACGTTTTTACGCAGAATTTTTTCACGGTTATATGCGTAACTCACTGCCTGCGGATGTGACTAGCTTTTTTTTCTCGTCCATACACCGACCAATTTTTTTTTCATTTCTGTTTCGCGCGTGTCTGCCGATGTGCTCGATCGATAAATTTTCAGAAATTTCATTGCGAAGGGCATAACGTAGAATGATAATTGAATTCTGTAAGAAAAAAAATAATTTTCCAAGTAATTCGCAGCGGATCAACTATTTTTTTTTGTTTGTTACAAGCATTGTTGTAGAAACAATAACACAGTAATATTTCTAAAACCAGAACATTGCACTACGCTAAAACGATAATTGACATAATCATATCACAATGAAAAGTAAAGAACAATGAAGGATTTCCTCGTTTGCTTTGTTCGTTAGGAAATATGAAAGCGTCAGCCAGCAGTTCACGTTCGTTTATGTTCAATCCTCGATGTTTACGCTCGGTAAATGTATACTGGATTATTACATGATAAACTAGTTTATTATGGCTCAGGTGTAATAATATTATCAATTTATATACACGTATACACGCATTGCCATTCGACGTATGCATAAAATGTTCACGCACATACTTTGTATTATCCTTTGAACCGATTCAACAGCTCTCTATTTTTTCTCTCCCTCTTTCCCAAGTATTTTGATTATAATACGTATTTACTAATTTATATAGGTATGTACTAGGTGTGTACACACCTATATGAATACAGAGTGGCTGTTACCGCTCGCGTGTTTCTGACGTGAAAATAATTGTCTCTCTCCGAAAACGCCATCTCCGCCTACCCTAACTTCTTCATGTATCCCATGCCACCCCTTCTGTCCTGCCTGGCGTCAGTCGAGTTTGTACCGAGAGGTTGAAACAACTGACATTTAGAAGAATAATAATATTTGTTATGAAAAATTCATCAAGAACAGAAGAAATCGATAATTTATCCGACAAAGTTATCTCGTAGCTATAATTTCTATCGGTCGGTTCAGGGGAAAGTTGCTTTTCCGGTGGAAGTCGAAGAATTTTTCGAAGAACGTGACGTCTAGGAGTTTGATCATTGGAAGGGGGATAACGAATGAAGAATTAAATTCTTCAATCTCATTCTCGTCTTAAAATAAGGTGATTTTTATTTTTTAATTCCGTCTATCTTTTCGGACGGAAAAGTGTCATCTATTCTGTTTCTAGAAAAAAATTCTGAATCGTTCAACTATCGACTTATAAGCTTCATAAGGTGTGCGACTTTCAGGTTTGGTTTTTCGAACCAGTTCCCGATATTCTAGAACGATGATTCATAACTGTGACAGTATCGTACTGCAACGGCCCGATGACTACAGATAATCAGCACTGCCGATGAGTTTTCAGATTCTGATTCAACGCCTGGAAGGATTCAGCTCCGATGCTTCCCAAATCGGTAGGTCACGATGACGTGATATCCATCGGTCACGATGGTCCACCAATTCGATTATTTATGTGCCAAGTGATCGAGTATATAAAAATTTGTATTTTCCCGGAAGTCGGTCTTTCAGACGAAGAATTTTTTTTAAAAGCTGATTACTGGACACGGCCGTTATCCAATATGTCTTTTGAATTTGTTCGTTTGAATTCCGGACGAAATGGTTATTTGTCAACGTCATACCGTTGAGGCAGCACTGTCAGGGTGGTTTTCATCCTGTTGACTACATAAGGTGTGACTAAGCCGGTAGCCCACCGGACGATCGTGACTTGCGAAATGTTAGTTTCTCCATCTCCGTCGTATCAACTAAAATCAGCACACCTACTATCACTAGTCTCGCGGCCCGCTGTATAAAATATCTTACCTCAGAGATCAATTTTCGAAAAGCCAAGAGAACGTGTCTCCTCGACAACAGTATCTGAGTCTCTAAAGCATCGCTTGTTCACCGAATTACCTCCCTTGACAAATAGCTATTCTACATACTAACTGATACCTCAGGCTTACGGGCATGTATCTATACGTGCATACCTGTGTATATATGTGTCTAACCAAAATGGCCGACCAGCGCTGCGGATGATTAGAATGTCCCATGTTACCGTCTACATAGGTATACTTAACACATTAAGTCCCTTTGACATTAGGCACCAATACTACTTATCCCTAAAGGTTTCGAAAGCCTCCTACGTGTAGCGAATGAAACAAATGAACAAATTTCCGACGCACAAACCACTCTGCCCTAGACCAGTCGGCCACCTGGCACGATCAATATCATTTTATGCAGAACTTATTTGATTACCGATACCAAAATCTTACGAAATTCACGAATTGTTTTCAAAATAACTTCCCATTTTTTTCAGAGTGTATACTAATATCGCACCCAATTGCCGTCATGTATTCAGAACGTGTCAGAACAAACGAAAAAACAAACTCACAACCCCTTACTCGCATAAAAGAGTGAACAAGGATACGTTTATCGAAAATAACACTGAGGATCATCGTTATCACGGTCAATATTCCTTTAGCCCTTTATGAAACGAGATACGGTTATTAGAAAGTATTGTGGCATAGGAGAGAATCTGTTTCGAGTATAATGTATGCTCTAAAGAGGGTATGCCACGAGAGTCACAGACATTTTCAAACAATTCTTTCCGTAAATCTTCAGCGCTTTATCCTCAAGAGGAAAGTTTAGAAAAAAGAATAAGAATATAGATTTCTCCAACTTCAAAGGATCGAAAACAGCGCCACCAACGACCCTTTGAGAATGCTTCTTCTTCCTTTCGGATTTCCACAAATTATCATCCAGCGGTTTACATGTATGCAGTTCGGTCCTCGAACGCGTGGCCTGGGGTGGTGAGAAAAAAGAATCATGCTCAAAAAAATAACATTTCTAATCCGGTAATAATTTTCAAATTTTTCTACATTTACAAGATTCACGTTACACTAAATCCTCGTCAATGATTGGTTAGGATAGAAAAATTATTACACGCGATGTTCTCACTATGAATTATAGTGCACTAGACTAGTCAAGTATTAAATTAACGAAGAGAATTTTCGCTTCGTGTGGCTGTTTTTTTCTTTTTTTTTTTCATTCCTTTTCTTTCAAATTTTCTGCTCATTTTTCTGTTTTACGTTTTTTTTTTTTCTGCCTGCGTTGAAAAAATTGACGAGTGAGTAAGTATGAGCGAAAAAGAGAGGGATGGGGGAGCAAGTCTCTACCCTATAAGCCTGCGGGAGTCGAACCAACATGAATGAAGGGCGAAGAAGAGAATTACAGGGCGTTTGGAAAGGAGGAGTGAAGGGTTGGTTCATGCGGCAGTTTTGAAGGCGAGAGTTTAGAAGTATGTCGAGTAGCTTTAATTACTTTCAAAAGTTGGACAGCCCTCCTGCTTTCCTCTTTCCCAAAAAGCCAACCTCACCTAACCATGTATATACATCTCTGTAAATATATATGCATGCATATATATATATGTCATTAGTATAGGTAAAAAAAAAGCAGAGTGAAATAACTTGAACGTATTTTAGGACGGTGAGAGCCACTGCCAAGTAAAATA
Organism: Athalia circularis; assembly: GCA_963978495.1. Classification (NCBI taxonomy): domain Eukaryota; kingdom Metazoa; phylum Arthropoda; class Insecta; order Hymenoptera; family Athaliidae; genus Athalia; species Athalia circularis. The sequence continues at coordinate 11,573,719 of OZ021700.1, read as the reverse complement.
AAAATCGGAAATGTTGAAAAAAAGAAATTTTAGAATTGAAAAAAAGTTGAAAAAAATAATGACAGGATGATATTCGAATCAATCGGTGAACGCGATGATTCATCACGTCCAATGATTAAAAGCAAGCTTTTAGTCCTGTTTTACCATATTTCATTCCTTTTTTTTTCATTTCCGAAACGCCCGTTTTAATATGCCAGTGGATATTTTCACCTAAAGGATGGGGATTTATTTATTCATTTTCATTTGTTTTATCCACAAAAAAGTAATCATTGTATAAAAAGTGAGATGCATTTTTCCAGATAATGAAGTATGAAAAAGTTGTACACATATTGCTTGGCTTTCTTTGATGTGAGATTTAAAATCTTTCACGCAATCCGTTATATCATCCCCTGATGAATATTATTCTCACCCTCGTAACGCACACATTTATTTTCCTTTCAAGGGCCCACGCAGGTAAATTACAAATGAAAAAAAAAAACATGATTAAATGTTTTACCAATAATTACGAAACAAACTACCGCATCAGCTGTGAACTTCGGAAAAAAGAATGATGATAATAATAATGGAAATAATAATGATATTAATAAATGGAAGATCAGACCTCAGTCTAGATGATGAGACAGGACACGTATAGGTAACGTATAGCTTTGCAGGGAATTCAAACGGTGTCGAGCCCCCACGTGGGGTTTATTTAATTATCACCCTGGATGTGGCGTAGAAATCCCCACTCCCGAAACCACAGGGTGCTACTACTCGTTTACGCGTTTCGAAGGATCCGCTTATATTCCAACCAATGAAAGCCACCCTACCATGGTACCACTGCATGTATATATGTATATGTACGGATAAGTACATATGGTAGCTATGTATGTATATACATGGAAAGATGTATATATATATATGTATTTATACATATATGTGCGTTAGCCTTAATCAACATCAACAAAATTCGAGATAGGATTTATCTACTGAGATATAACCTGCATCCGAACCACCTGATAGCAGAAATCCCATTATACGGGATTGACAGTGATGTCGGGATGTCTGTAGCGTTTAATTACGCACTTTTGGAATTCAAAAAATTAGACAGCACAAAGTAAAAAGTAGGTAAATCAAAAGACATCCCTGCAGCAATAAGGCTCAAAAGTTCAAGTAATGTATACGAAAACTTGTGCGTCAGACTAAAAATGAAACGTTTGACTCACAACAGTTCAGAATAATTTTCCCCCAAACTCAGAAGAGAAAAAAATTTGACGAGTGTTCTGTTCGAAATTATAGCTCAAAATGTGCTTCGTCAACTTTTAAGTCGCTTTCTATCAGAACGAAAACAAAATTCCGAATCGATTATTTCAATTGAAATGTTCTGAAAAAGTTTTCCTTCGCATATTGCGTTATGTTTGAACAACCAGGACTTCGATATTTTTGTTATTTTTAGTTATTTAGTTTGATGGTTGAAAAAAAATTGTACCAGAAAGGATGATTCTGATCATCGGCAGAGCATAATTTGACGGAAAGTCTCACGTGATTGGATAGAGGGAAAACTAATTGTGAGAATAATGAAAAAAAGGTATAATCCATCCCTTAATTGTCGCGTTAGTTTTAAGTAAGGAGTTAAGTTAAGGTGATGGCGATAAGCGGGATATACCTACATACCTAGTGGTCGATTGAGAAATCTCTGTTAAGGGATGAGGTAAGGTAAGGTAAAGTAAAGTGAAGTGAAGTAGGGTAAGGTAGGGAATGGAAGGTAAGAGGACGTTCTCTAATTACACGCCTCACCTCTCAACCTGCAGGAGCGAAGAAAGACTGCAGGCTTTACGCGATCGTTAATCCGAGCTGACAACTTTCTACGAGAAAAGAATTAGGGTGCGGGGTAGCGTCTCTGCAGGGCTGAGGATGTGGCATAAAGAGTCCCAAAAAAGCAGGAGAAAAGAGAAAGTAAAATAAAAAAAAATAGAATAAGACGAGGAGAGAAACTCATCTCGTAAAGAAGAGAAATGAATATAGTAGGAGGAAGAGAATGAAAAAAAGAAAGGGACGGAACGAAAACTGATCGTTCTAACCGACAAGTTTGATTGGCTGAAATCTAGGAACCATTTTGAAAGTCAGTTAACCCATGACGACATTGAGTGGGATCGAAGCGTTCGACTAATTACCCAGTTTCGATTGTTTGCCAGACTAATTTTTCTTCAATTATTTCTTTTTCCCCCCCTTTTTTTCATTATGGGAAACGTTACTTTTTTAACACGAGAAACCAAAATAACGAGTGTTGATGGATTTTCTTCAGTTTCACTGGTTTCATTCCTTTTCTTCGTAAAAAAGAAAAATAACAGTGACAATAGTACAGAACCCTCATCGAAATTGGCTTGCAACAGGTTCAGAGTTTTGATAATATTATTTTAGTTTATAGAAAATGTCAGTATCACGTGGGATAATACGTTTAAATATACCGTAGGCCTGAAAGTTAGTTGGGGCGTTGAAAATTGGCGGTAAACCGACGTATAATGTTAGCAAATTATACGGGCGTGAATCGAGTTTAAGTTTGAGATAGGTATATAACACATATATATGTATATATATCTGCAGACGAATGAGAGTACGAAGTGTATCAGAATATTACCGTTCCAACTGGCAATGTATGGTATACGTATAAGTGTGTATAATACATTTGTACACACGTATATACTGGAAACATTCGGGTTATTAATGAAATAATCCTGACGTGGAGATGAGGGATCAGCAGAGAAACACGGATTCGCAATTACAAGGCCGCCTAACTAACCATCCGGTAGCTGGAGGTACTGGGCAACCGACACAACTGTACAACGACCGACGGAAACCATTCGGACCAGATCCGCCACCGCCGCCAGTTTCCAGAGGTAGGTAGACAACGTGAATGGTTGGGTGGGGAGAAAAGGGAGAAGGTAAAAGGAGGAGGATAAGTGTGTGTGTGGGGAGGAGGGGTAGTTTTGCGTTCATTTGGAAATTTCTCGGCCCCGCTGACCCACTCGTGCGTGGAACCTCAAATCTGCCCACACACTGCCCAGAAACAATATATGTATAGGTGCTTCGCTGGCTAATATCAATTCAACTGGTTCCATTTTCTGAATGAGTTAAAACAGTCCGAGTTATTCAAATATATATATCCGACACTGGGCACGATTCATCCTTCCCAATTATCATTTCATGGAAACAAAATCAGCTGAAAATAACAAAAATTTTCAGCCATTTTCAGACGGCTCAAACCATTTACTTGACATTTTCATTGATATTAAGATGCCTACCAACCTACTCGACAAAATCCACTTTTGTCGAATATCATACGAATATGGACGCGTGGGTTGTACGTACATGACGTCAGCGGGTGGATTATGTCGCTCAATTTCCGTTTTGGACATCCACTCAAGAAGAAAAACTTGACTGGTTGCCAAAAAGGATAATAGTGACCGTACGCTCAGAGGCCAATAGCAGCTACGTTTTCGAGTGTCTGTTGGAGCTAGTCTTCTATCTGAAGTGTCTCTAGAATCTATACACTTCAAAAAAATATGTATCAATCCGATGTGTTTGTAGAGTATATCGACTGCTTCATCGATCATACAACTGCTAGTAACGGTTATATTTGGTAGGTAAACATTTCCGACATCGTCTATCGATCCCGCTGGTTTTGAGCTAAATCAGAATTAATTTAATTGAATTGAATTTTCTCTCATGTAGCGACGAAGATAGAAATCCACATCCAATCTTCATTTTACTCCTAGGTATGCATAGGATCAGTTTTGGAATGGTTATCTTTTGTTTTATTATATATTTTTTTTTCTCTTAGCAACCGCGCAATGGTGAAAGAGCCATAGGCGAACACGCGCGTCAACGTCACCTTTCAGTCACGAAAGAAGCAGAAAATAAAGAACAAAAAGGAGGGGGAAAAATGACAGAAAAAACGAAAACGGCAACGACAAGAGCCAACAAGGTCTTCAAGTGACGCGACATAGTTCAGGACGTTGATCGAGGAGCCTGCAGCCAACAGCCTTCTAATTTTTATACTCAAGCTCACGACAAACACTTACGGAGGATGAGGTTATTTACACAAGGGGTAGGTAAAAAAAACAAAACATCAAAAAACAAACTCTGCACGGCAGTGTCAAGTTTTGGCACTTGGATTTCGGTTTCGGCAGAAAGTATTTATTATTAATATTTTTCGATTATTGTCCGATACCGGTCGAAAAAAAAAAATGAAAAAATGCCCGAATAAACGGTAGTGTCATGTATGAGAAGTGCACTTACTAGATGATAATCACGCACGTGTAATCATTCCCGAATATAAAGTACAAAGTTATTGACATTTCATGTGCAAATCATCGGTAAAAGTGACGAAACGATCGGTTCATGCATCACGACCTGTAGGAGAAGTGACTTGGAACTAGAAAGAAAAAAGAATGCAGAGAAAAGGAAAGAGAAAATTAGGAATGAATGAGGGAACCAAACGATCACGTGTATACGTATCCGGGGACAAAAAACGAAAAAATAAAAATCGTAACTGCAGGGGACCCGGTATTATTGGGCACGTGTACAACTAGATCGTCCAAAGCTGTGGAAAGGGAGATGTGGAAATGAAGAACAAAAGAAAATTGGTTCGGATGAAAATTCAGCAGGGGTTCCTGTGAGGGAGGAATGGAGGGTGCAGAGAATGTCCCGGTGATCGTCCCGCGGGATATAATTCGTCCCGTCTGGATACGCAACTATGAAGGATAGAAGAAGGGGAGGAGAGAGGGCGGAGATGATCTGGGACTTTTCATCCGCATCACATTTTACTGGTGGGTACTTTCTGACGTGTCCCTTATAATTTTAGGGTGCATAGCTGCAACTCTGTGTCATTCCCAGTTACCCATGGCTCGGAGGGTGAATCAACTTCCCACGGTTGAAAACATTTTTTCTACGGCAATACCATCAAAGGAAGCTTGAAAAGAAGAAAGTAATGATAAATCAACGAATGAAATGGAGGACCGTTCGGCCTGTCCATTTCCATGATTGAAGTTTTCCTTTAAACTTGGGGGGTGAAAGATGATTGGGAACGGATGACCGAACATTATCATCTGTTACTATACAGTGTAAAATTTAATCACATTCCCATTTTCAATCTCCCTCTACCCTTTCCTGCATGCAAATCTGAATTTGAAATCAATTGTGCATTATTTATACACTGTCAGAAACAGACAAAAGTGATCGAGCGACGGCTTATGATGGATAGTATACAGGTAGAGTAGAGGAGGTGCAAGTGTGTATAGAGGTGTACACAATTGCCGGATAGCTGCAGGTTGAATCGAGTGGGCAAAGCGCGCACCTTGAATGGGTAACACGTAACATTGTTTAACCTAACAAAACAGAAGCGGAACTGTTAAATGGATGGCGAATATTCGCGTTAGAGAATTGCCGGTAGTTCTCTAGGTGGCGAAACCAGGTTGACGTTCCTCCAGGTTCTTCTATACGTACATTATACATACGATGCTGCGGGAACATTTAGTTTAGCACTCACTACGATCATCGATCTACGATCATGTTTATAATCTATGTATTATATACCCTTGTAATATGTGCTATGTGTATAGGTACAATGCCATACCTGGCTACCTACTTCTGGTCCTGGTCACCACTGGAGTATTGAATAGCTATTGACACCGACACGTATTATACTACAACTATAGGTGACGATATCACCGATCGGAATGGTTTAAATGCGGTAGAATTTGGAGAGTGTTATTCTATTAAATTATTTAGATTACCCGAAAAAATCGGGTTGTGCTAAAAAATGCTTTCTACAAAGCTTTCAGGGTTTAGGGAGGGGAAAAATTTAGAATTATTTCATTCCTTTGCAGGTCTGTCCTATCGAGGTAAAAGAGGGTGATTCGGCTCATGGTGGCTTTCATGTAGCGTTTTTCAATCCATCCGATTTCCAAATCAAAAACACATCGGTATTTTGTTATTGACAGAAAAACCGAATCAACCTTGATTTCACGTCGATAAGAAGCTCTCTCCACTTCCCTCGGAACTCTGGAACTTCCGTGTAAAATTTTTTTTTTGTACGACACGATTTTTTTCCAATGGTCAAAATAGTTCAGGCAAAATGTAATTCCCGTATGACTTTAAATTCGTTAGCGAGAGGACGAGTCCTTGTACCGTTTTGAAGTTAGCAAACCGTCTCGCTGCATGTGATGGATGGTCCGGCACTGCAAGTGTGTAATTCACTTTTTTTTTCATCGCTGGTCGTTTAGCTGTCATAAAAATCTATCCGTCAAGACTTAATAGACATCGGAAAAATGAGAATGCAGTCAGTTGGATTGACATATATTCCAATCAATCTACCAGACAGTTGAAATTTGTAGGGATACGTTTTTTCCGACAAAAAGCTGCGTTCAAATATGGAAAATGTGCCAGTATAGAAGTGTTCGGAACATTTTCTTACTACACGTTATATCAGTTTCTGACTCAAGAGTAACAACCTGTTCAGCATTATAAAAAATTGACAAATTACATGAAATTTTGTATCGTTGATTTGATTATTCATAGATCTTTTTCGATCCCGAATACTTGGATTTTGGTTATTATTCTGATCGTTCAAACAATTTATCCAGAATTTAAAAATTTAATGATTCTCACCGAACTAAGTCAGAAGTAACGGGCGATTTAGTGTATACGTGTGACAAAAAATAGTACCTGCAGAAACTTGTACATCACGAATACAAATGTATACACAAATGTATGTACGTTTCAAAATCTGTGTTAATTGTAATCCAATAAAGGTACAAGGCGCGCATCCTGTTCTGTTTCGTAATTATCCTCGTGCATAATTACTATTATTTACCGTTGAGTTAATGACGATGCAATCCATGCCGCTGTATACACCAGAATCAGAGGCGCGGTACAGCAAGAGCAGCAGTTACAGTCGCAGTAGCAGTCGTAGTCGCAATTCTCTGTAAATTGAACTAAATCAAACACGTTTACAGCATGCATCGTGTTAATTGATCAATTTTAAATGAACTGATTTACACGGCGTTCCGACATATAAATACACAAAACATAACCTATTCGTATAACCCATAACTAATTGCTAATTGTTGTAATAATTGTAACGAAAAGAAAAATTCCAGAAAAACAACAAAAAAATGAGCATAGTCGATGACCACCTAGATGTTCCGGGATGGATATAAGGATTCTGAAACTGAAATGGGGGAAGAAAAACAAAAAAGAAGATGAAGAGGAATGGACGTTCCTTACAGTGATGTAACAATATGTTATAAAGAGTTATTCATTCCCCGTGCCGTTCTTTCTTTACCGAAGGCAAGATGAGAGCTGACGCGGAAGAGAACAGTTGTGGCGTAGCTGCTGTTGGATTGTATTCAACGCGCGCACCTTACGCCCCAATTTTGATTTTCTCTATATTCTCTCCTTTCAACCAAGCCGACGTTTGGTTGTTTTGATAAACAAGACGAGATTGGACAGCTACAGCGCAGCCTGCGCCAGACCCTTCTGCGAATTATGTATGAGAAAAATCTTCTACTTTTTTCTTATTTTTCCACTTTTCTTTCATTCCTGTTTCTGAGCAGTTATATCTATATGTGTAAGAAACTATTAGTATACGTATCCATATTTACATGGGACCAGTGCGCAATTCTGCTTTTTCTTCAGAAAAAAATGTATCCCAATATAGATCCCGATCCTGATATCTGATGGACGATTTTTCGGAATTTTTCCAGATCTTCAAGGTGGGCTTTCCCATGTAATCATATTATCGTAGCCAAATTACAAGCAAAACTTGATCAAACTGTGTTTTGCAAGCGGAACTCAAAAAATTCAGTCCTCTAAATGAAATTGGGATTGGCTGATTTTTCGACGCAGCTGTCGATGCAAACATAATATATATCGGTAGAAATACGAAATCTTCGACGCTATGTAACTTGCACACATATATTACAATAGATCTATGTGTGCATTCTACCTACACATCGAAGCTGGGCGCGGTGTTGAGAACGGAAAATGTGAATCTCTAACATCCGGAAGAAAACTCTTCTTTTCCACAGATTTGAAAAACGAGTTCTCGTGCTTCTCATTCTACTTTTCTGATCCCAACCTATACATTTCGCTCTCCTTATACATGCCAGTGTTTCCAAACTTCGAACGTCTTTGACGATTTGCGGTTCTATACTCAGGAGAATTTTGCTCATATCTGTCAAGATGGCGCACGATTTATTTTTCTTTTGTTTCATTTTATTTAAGTTCGGATTATTTATTTTTTCACATCTATAATATATAATACGTACAAAGAGAAAACGATTCTTTCTTTGTGACTTCGAAAACAACTGACAAAGAGTTTGAAAACTCGCGACGACGACTTCCCGCTTTTTATTATACATACATATATAACCGTTTACGGAGTTAACTCTCTACAACGATCAAAGTGCACGCATCATTTAATTATAATTGTGATTTTTTTTCAGTTTCATTCGATTCAAGTCAAACATCTTGGAAAATCGTTCGCATCGAGGATAATCTAATCATTTCAGAGGAAGAGGTATTCTGCAAAAAATCAAACTCAAATTATTACATAAAAGAGATGAAAAGTCTTTCTGACTTTCGAGAAATAATTCCGCGGACTCTCATTGGTTTTGATTCAAAAGCATCACAAAAAATTCTTCATACATCCAAGAAAAGTGACTAACTGATGATATCAATTCATCCGATCAAAATTGTTGACGCAGGGACATGCGAATTCAAGATTTAACGTCGAATTGATGAATAAATTTTTCCCGCCATTTTCGAACGAAATTATAATTTTCCAAAACGGTTGGACTTTAGTTTTTTTTTTTTTTTTCTTCGACAAACCATGATCGATGAATTTCGAAAAATATGTTTTTGGAAATATTTGTTCAAGTATCATCATTCCAGGCCATGTCCGAAAGTGAAAATTATTCTTACTATCTACATCTTTTTTTGGTTTTATAAATGATTAAGGTTTTACAAAAGATTACATATACCTGCATAATAAATTCGGTTGAAAATAGTAGGGAGACGATTTTGCGTAGAATACCTGACACACAAATATGATCAAACGGCAATCCATATTATCGATGTTATTTGGGCCGTTACATTAGTTGGGCTCCCAGAATACTCGAATTTTCGAGAAAACTAGCAATATTATAACGTTGATATCAAAACTAATATACAGCATGGCTGCAGCAATTGTCATAATTAAATTGATTATTACGTAATTTTCATTGCGAGTGTTGTGCTATTAGTCACTCACAGAACCACAGAGATAAATGCAAAATTGTTTAATTAAATTGCCACATCCATTACAGACGAAAAATTTAATCGATGGGAAATGAAAGAAGCTAACCGAATAAAATTAGAAAAAAAAAAAACAGAAAGAGAACAAAATTGTTGAAACCATTTCTATTGATATAATATACATAATCCCAGCCTAAAAGCATCCTTAAAGAGATGAGGAAGTGAAGAAGAAAAAAGAGGCTATATTATATATTTCAATAAAAATCAAAAATCGTCAGACTCACTCAGAGGATGTAATATGGAACACGTATAATGTGATAATCTGAAACGTATAAATTGGACAAAATGAATAGAATAAAAACAAAAAAAATTGAAAATATTCAAAGGAGCAGCATCACATCGCGTGAATATGATCGTGAGCATGCGGACGTACCTTGTTGAGTAAACACAAGGAGAGAAGGAGAGAGAAAGGGAGGGAATTGGGGGATGATGGAATTTTCTGGAAAGCAGCCCGCTGATCCCGTTGCCCTGGCCGGTTGCACGAATTCTTACCCATACCCACCCCATCCGAAACCCCTTACTCCTCAGTTCCACCCTCTCTCCTCCTCCCTTACCACCCCAGCCTACTATTGATTAAGAAATAAATTCGAGAGCTGAGTTCGCTTCGAGTTCGGGAAGCAGAGTCGATATTTACCGGCCATGGAATATTCAGAGTTTCTACAAAGCTACAAATCCCAGTCCAAAGTGCCCACCGAAACGTCCTTCGTATACATACGTAAGTTTATTTCGTATACATATGTATATTTAGATATATCAATGTGCATAAAACCTACTGGAGGAAAACCGTCGCTGTTTTATTTATTTGCTTTCTTTATTATTTAATTATTATTATTTTCAAATCAAATACATGCCGACGAAACGTGTGAAAAAAACGAGAACGTAGACGTGCACAGGTGTACGTGTAAAAATATTTCTACAAAAGCGACGGGGCGAGGAGAGCGTTGGGAGGTGGGGGATTTAAGAGGTTTAAAAAATTGACTTCATAAAGCCGATTATATTTGTAACAATATATTTTTTCATCGTATAGGCATATACTATATGTAATATACAATTGAAAGGAATCGAGAAATTGCAAAAACTGAATGAAAAATAAGAGAAAAATGAATAAATAAATATAATAGCGGATAAAAATAAAAGACGAAAAAAATACTCTTGAAGCAGGGGGGGAAGAAGTATGAAATAAAGAAGGGATGCAAATAATGTTAATTTTTTTTCTTTTTTGAATCGCAAAGTAAGAGTATATACATGAAAAAGCTAACTATAAAAATTATGAGAGTAAAATTATATCCCATGGGGGTAGCGCGTAATAACACATAATACAGGTTTATGATAATCCCCTTTTGGCAATTGCTAATTAATCGTTATAGGTATGGCCATTATTTCGAATAATTGCCTATAAATTGAACGTTATATATTAACGGTTTTCATCGCGTGTAACCCCTTTTCGTGTTAGGTAGATGGATACAGATATCTATGCATGCATACACTAAACACAACTATAATGAAGGGCAATGATCGCCTGATAATCGTACAGCAAAACGTAAAAAAAAAGCTTTGATTCCGGAAATATTTTTTCAATATATTTTGGAAATCAGCCTTTCCTACGTACGCACAATTCTACATCCATTCCTAGCAGCAATCAACTATACTAAAAATTTACGAACAATTGGTAATGAAATTTACATAATGTAGTGGTCAACCGACTAATGACGAAAAAAAAAAGAAGACGATATCGAATTTAGAGATAAAAAAGTGGAATTATTATTGCTAAAGTTTCATTTCAACAGCGTGTGAACCGTTGATCAGTTTCTTCCTTTTCATATGATTTTATTTTCATTTCGAATCACCAGAGACTGGAATATCGGAGGTCTAAATATTGCGAGGTTTAGTACGATCGCAATCACATAGATTACTCGATTTGGTAATTAATGATAAATATCGTTCGGTATTGGATGCAGTCAAATATCCTACTGAGGTACGGTTTCTTTATGGGTAATCTTCCACATCGCATCGATTGCATCCGTTACAGAGTAAATACACGCCTGTAATTTGTACGATTGAACATAATATCCGCGTGTTGCACTAGTGCAGGTAACTACTTCGATTCCTCTGGGAAAATAGATGGCTGTGTAATGACACGAGATTTGTACGGGTAATTTTGCTGAAACTTCTAGTCATCGGGAATTATTTAATGAAAATTGAATAATGCTTGAAAAAGTTGGAACGACACCGGAAAACCATCTGAGAAACGTTCAGGACCATCAGACCCGTCAAGAGTGGCCCTTTATACCCGATACGGTTGTATTCGAGGAATTGAATCTCTTCAATTTTCGCGCTCTATGAAGTGAGGAGTAGAGGAAAGTAACCAAATATGGAATAGTATCCTTAATGTGGAATACCACTGTTTCTCTCAAACAATAAAGTTAAGACGCAATACATGACTATTTTCTATATCACTCATTTACTGTGGTGTCACATTCACTCGATAAGCCAAAATGTATGACTTATTGTTATTATAATTAAAAAGCTTAGATTCGTGATAATGTTTTTTTTATACCAAGAAAACAAAATAGTATTCCATATTTGGTTACTTTCCTCTAACCTAAAGTATTTGCAAAAACAATTATCAATAATATTAGTCGATATCAGTTGACACTTCAAGTGATAAAAAGCTAAAATCGAATGAAATTCACGGAAATAAATGCGAATGAGAAAAGTAGTCAAATCAAAGTTCGAGCGGATGCGAATTAGAGGGAAAAAAAAGACGATTGGAGTTTCGCGTTCCTAAAATCTAGGGAGTTTCGATAATTATTTTTCAACGATTGAAATAGTAACGCTGTAACCACGTGATTTGTAACTAGACACATCGATACCTACCTATATGTGAGGAGGAACGACTTTCTAGGTACAACAATTCATGCAAGAAGCACGAAACTTGCGATGGAATTTATTACATTGATGATGTTAGTAGGTACTTAAGGTAGGTATGGCGGAAACGAAAGCCTTTTCTTATAGTACGTACACATACCTATACCTGTACGGCCACGCCGCACCGTGCAGAGTATAAGCTTTCCAGCATCATAAACTCGGTTAAGAGCTGATCTTATTGCGGTTGGTTATGGGGGGAGGGGCATATGAAGGTAAAATTTCACGTATGTTCCACAGCCATAAGATAGGTAGACGCCGCGTGTTCGACGATCTGTGAAATCGTCTGAACGGTTACCATTTCGAACACATATCTATACCTATTATGTACAACGTATAATTTGGAGCGCGAAACTTTTGTCGTAATTTTTATTTTTATTTTAATTTTTTTTTTTTTTGCAGCTCTCTTTCTTTTGCGCGTATATCCGATAGCGAATTCGAATTTCGTCTGCTTTTGATTTTTCTTTTTCCATCATCCGTACTCGAATGATTTTTGGAAAACATTGACGCGAAAATAACCAATTGTCTTGACACGATTCTTGAGGATTTTGGAAACGGTTGAAAAATTGGAAAAGACAAATCACTTTAGCGTCCAGAAATTATGTGAACCGACATAATATACGTTGTAAAAAAAATCGTCGAATAGATTGGAGGTACGGCGAGGTGATTGATGGGAGATATGAAAAGTTGGCAAGAACATTCCAAATATAAATTTTGCAATAAAAGAAAAATCGGAGGGAGGAAACGCGAGTACGGGTATAGGTATATCATATATACATACGTATAACATTCAAGTTGACGTAAGCGCGTTACACTTGAATTTACAACTTGTGTAATGGATTAATTTATCGCACGTATATATATATCACGTGTATATGTATATGTACACCACATTTTACTTATATCACCAACATATATACAATAGTAGGTATCCGATGTTTATCAGGTGTTAATTATTGCACGTCCTTGCCAGCTTCTGTACATGTATACATACGCACAGATACATATGTCAGTGCATACATGTATGTATAGCACCGTTTTGTACGCTGGTCAGTTGACTCGAGGGCCGCCTAGATTAATCTAGTATACATACATGTATGTATGTGTACATATATGTGTATTGTATACGTGTGTACATGTACGTAACATACTTATACATACAAAACGGGAAACGTATAATATGCAAATTTATATTGTATAAGAGAATATGCAAATTGATTCTCGATGAAAATTCATGGTTTCCGACAAGATTCATTTTTAGCTTTACCATTTCCCTCTTTTTATCCCCAGAGGAAGGGGTGAGAATTATAGAGAATTTTGAATACTATAAAAAATCATGACGCAGTATTTGATTGTACAGAGATTGATTTGAGATCGTGTAAAACTTGAGGTTATACAGAATCCCATACAACTGATCGAACAGGAAATGTTATTAGTCTATGAAGACTTTGAGCCCAAAAATGGGATATAATTTTACAAAGTGGAAGTAATAATTTCGAAGATAGAAAATAAAGTAGCTACTATATTCTGAACTATTTCAAAATATCACGTCTCCGATTCATGAAATTTATTTTCCGAGGGGTGTGTGGGTTAATAAAATATTTGTTAATTGCAGTAATTTCTTCTGGTTTTTAGCTACGTAGGTACTGGAAAAAATTACGATGTAGGATTTTTTTTTTTATTAATACCATTTTAATAAGCTGAACATGAGTATGAAAATTAAAAGCCCGTTTTATAACTTGTGAAGAAACTCATTTGTTTTATACGAAGCAGCAAATTAGGGGTTGAATTTTTGTTACTTTTTTTTCAATTTTGTATTGTTCTATACCCTTTTACATATATATACACATGTGTGTATTTTATTATACGTACATAACATATGTAGATACGTATAATGTATAAATATATCTACGTGCATATAATTTGCAGTTTTTATTTTCATATTTTATTTTATTATTTTTATATTATACCGTCATACCTAACCCTCCAACATCCTGCAAGTTATAAAACCCAGCTCTCGTGATATTCGCGGTTATTTTCGCATGCTTAGTTTCACAAGTATGAAAAGCTGCATGTACATTTATAAATATACATGTACATCTATTCCAGGTATGTATGTATATATAGTATATGATTATTATACACGCCTCATTTAACCGGAGCACGAAAGACTCCGTACAATACATATAAATATATACGCGCGTATATCTATGGGGTATAAACATATTTCTCAGGGATGATTACAGCTATTTTATTTCCACGACAACCTCAAAAATTTCTGAATACGTATGAATTGTTTAATGCGAAAGAATCACTCAGAAACCACAACACTGAAAATTGATATCTCTGCTTTCAGGAAAACAGGACCATGGATTTCATATCCTACAATTTCTTGATCCTTCCCTCATCCAAAGGATATGAGTTCGAATCCACCATAGAATTGGATATTCTCGTCACGAGCTATCGAATAAATGATGAATAAAATTATGCGCATCGATGTTAAATTGAAAATTAATATACTTCAGTTTTCTATTCGCCTGATTATTTTCGTCACATATTTGATATGATGTGCAGCAACAGCATGATCTCAGCCCGCGGTGGAACAATATGTCGTATGTCGTCTACCTATACTTCTTTCACCTTTTCTCTTGTATTGATTTTTCGCTGTCATTCTGTTTGAACCTGTTTTTGTATTTTCTCCTTCCCCTCTTCCTCGCTCCGCCAAACGTCCTCATTTTTCCCTTTTTTCTCTCTCTCCTTTCTTTGTGAACGCGAAAGGGGTTGCCGATCACCAGACCGGTTATATGAGGTACTTGATTTTCATCCTGAAATTGGTAATATGGCATTTCTCACATGAAAAAAAAAAAAATTCACGAATGAATAAAAACTACGATGCCACTTCCACGCAGGGTGTCGATTTTACATATTTTTTGTTACGCGATCGGCTGATCAATCGATCCTCCGTTGTTGATCAAATGCAATTGATTTCTCATAATATTAATCAAATGAAGAACATTGCAAAAAAAAAAACAACTATATTATCAATATGCAACACATTTTTTAAATAGATTAAATAGACTAGCACTGCAACGTGGCGTTACTTCGTTACTATTCGAGATTTTTCAAAGTATTTTCTCGCATTTCGAGATATGAAAAAAAGAAAAAACAAAAAAAACAAACAAACAAACAGGTTGCATAAAAAATACGAAATAACAACAAAAATTTTACAGCATCCATAGCCCGGTAGTTTTTTTCATGATGCCATTCTTGCCGGAGGGATGAGAAAAAGAAAAGATAAGGAGATGAAAAAAATAAAGAAAAAACTAAGAATGAAAATAAAAAAAGATTCGGGTTGTTGGCTACTGAACGTAAAAAAGTCTTGAAGATTTTTCTCGAATTTTTCAACACGGTATGTGTGCGCGAAGATACATACACAGTATGTACGTACAGCTATATACTAATAACCGGTATCGCGAGCAACAGTAACATCACATCGCCACCACTACCAACAGTTACGCCGCAGTCCACTCTACCAGATTGCTCGTTGTAAGATTTATACAGGCCTAAGGCCCGGAAATGTACCCCACCTTACTCCTCAGCATCCCTTAATACACCCGAGTGATGCTCCCCGGCTTTAATGGCTAATGTATAAATAATTGAACATGAATACGGCCCCACCACCACCATCACGACCGCGACAACCACTACCAACCACTACAAACACCTGCATCAAGTTGGTGTCCGTCTTGGGTGCACATGGACTGGGAGAGAACAAAAAATTAGAAAAAATTCTCTCCCACGTCATCCCCTTTCTGAGACAGAAAAAATCATAGTAGGGGTTGAATTATATGCGCGGATCCAAATCGATATCTTCGTCATTTCAATGGATAATGTTGAATAGTCCGAGCATGCATGAATGTCGATTGGATGTAGACAAGTTGTTGAGGTTCTTGATGCAGGCAATGAAAAAATTGAAAGAAACAAATTAATGCGAACAAGTATATAATGTTGAGTAGTTACGGATGTTGTATAAATATCATATTCCTGAGGCTCGCTGATCGCCCAACACATCAAGAACCCTTTCCTCAGCTCTCCATGCTCTTATTTATCAGATGCTTCTTTTCTTTCTCTTTTTTTTTTTGTTTTAAATGTTCAATTCGTCTGTCTTCTTTGTTTTTGTCTTTCGGTTTGTTGAAACGGAATTCAAGCATTTTCATTCAGGAGTGAGGGTATATGTCGTAGAAAGTGAAAAAAAAAATTTATTAAGCATATTAAAAAGTAGGGTGAGAGAAAATGATCGGTTGAATTGGGGTGAAATGTCTCGTATATACGGTGTATATAGGTAGCCATCTTCTGAGTCAAAACCGTTTGCGCTGATCTCCTCTCTTTCTCTTTCTCTTATTCCTAAAGTTACGTATTATACTTCTCACGAGATGATATAAATCTGGATTCAAGAACGGCTAGAGAGGAAGGTTATAGTATAGCGAAGTATATATAAGGAGATGTAGAACGGGGAAGGAAGAAGCTAAAGTTTTGCATCTAAACTTCAGAATCCGAGGTACGTTGAAGCTATAGTCAGCCACCGGGCGCAGCGCGCTGTCAGCTGAAAACGGTGAATTTAATTCCCCTCTTTCACCCCATTCACCCTCCGCCACTTACCCCATGGAATATATACAAATTCGCCGCATAGCGAGACGCGCGTTGAAACGTGCTTAGAAGTTTATCACACTTGCGGAAAATTGCATATCATATATACATACCGAACATTTGCATGTATTGTACACATACGTGTGAATGGGTATATATATCTGTACATCTAGACATGTGTGGGATGCGGTGCCGAAATTTGCGACACTGAGACAATGGAAAATTCAACAATCGTCCAAATGATTCTGCGGGGAATCATAGTAAGAGAAAAGAAAGAAAAAAAACACAATTAATAAATGACAGTAAAATAATTCGAAAGAGACAAAAAAAAAATGGCAGTCGATCATTCGTCGTGGCATACTTTGGCGATGGTCGGGATGTCGGAATTTTTTTTCCCATATTATCAATTAAAATATCACGCAGATAAAATGGAAAAATTGAAATTGTATCTTTCCATTGACTCTATATACTTATCGCTAGAGCAAGAAACGCGGTTTACCCGCGTTGTAAATTTTCAAATTCCATCGATGAGTGAAAAAGTATCGAAATTTGGAGGATAAAAAATTAAACTCACTAAATCGCTCACCGAGGTTCAACTTAGAAATCGTAACTTATGTTAGAGAAAGGAAGAAAAAAAAACTATCACCAACAACCAAAAATATGATGTAAGAAAAAGAAGGGAAATGGTTGAACGATCCTATTAATTTACAGTTCGGACCGCCAACGTGTGAGGTTCGAAAAGCGTTGACCGCTTGTTTGCCACAACGTCCATGTATACATGTACACATACATGAGGTGAACCACGGCTGAGGATGGTTTTCCTCACCAATTCTGGACACCACGAGGCCAGCCCCAACGAGCAACGGGCAGCGTAATACGGTTATACTCGACTCTGCAAAATGTGTACACTCGTCCTCTTCGTCCTACGAAAAGTGCTCTCAGTAATTCGATGCACGGGTAGCTATGCTATATGTAAGTAATATTTCCATGCATATAAGTTGGGTACACATGTAACATGGGAGTACGCAAGTATGTACATTTTTATGTGTATCAAATGATGTACATGTACCTAGTATACATGCATGTTATAATTTAAGCGTTTGAAAACCAGTGAGCCGAGTAATTAAACGTACGGTAAGATAATACCAGGCGAACTTTGATAGCTGATATAAAATGCCATAAGCATTGCAGCGGGTAAAAACAGCACGTCGTTTGATTAATTATGTATGTTTGTAATATGTAAATCGGTTAGGTTATAGTCATGTGTATTTGTTACGAGAATTCAAAATAAACAGAGTATTCAGCGGGATGTATTGTTTTTATTGAAATTGCCGTTCATTATCAACTGGAAAATTTCGTTGGATGTTCGTTTGTGTGGGTTGAAATTATATTAGATGTGTCGACCGCGGTTTTCAAATTTTGCGGATTCCACCTAACCTAAAAACTTCTCCGAAATGTGGGCCACAATTTGCGTTCGCTGCAGAATCCCCGCCCAGCTTTCCGGACCATTACTTGATGAGAAAATCATTTTTAACAACTACTTATTTTTGATTTCCAATTAACATGAAATATTGTAATATTAATATTTATTCAAATTATTATTATCAGTGTAACCCACGCAACACACATGTGATTCCCATACTTGAATTTAATAATGATTCAACAATTGCCTATACCTCTCTTTTCCCCCTATATTTAATTTGCATCGTTTCACTTTTTTCCGTTCATTTTTTTTATGTTCAAACCACCTTTTGGACATTATAACATCCGGTGTTTCCTGTTCCGCCGGAAGTTTCCGTGCAGCATGATGCACATCTATTGCATGTCCCCAGCTTGTTTGCGTTTTTCTTTTATTTTAATTTTTTTTTTTTTTGTTTTTTTTCCCGTACTCATGTTACGGTAGAAAGAGAATCGTAGAATCGAGAGGGGAAATATTTGAACCGTGTCTGTCTACCCCTTCCGTCTCTCTGCCGACCCTCTCGATCAAGTCCCGATGCAATTGCGTGACCTGTAGGGCGATGAACGTTCGCCACCGGGATATGGGGAAGGACCTATAACAACAACAACAAAAATAACAACAACAGCGGTAGCACCCGTCGAAAACGAAACTAAATCGAATTCTGGAATGAAGCGAAAAGGGGGTAAGGGTGAGGGAAAGGTACGGGGGTTCCGCAGGTAAGGACCCGAACCGTATAGGAAGCAGATTCGAAGCAACTCTCTTTCTCTCTCTTTCGATTTTATTTTATTTTGTTTTTTTATTTTTCTCTTCATCTCGCGTAAAACGTTCGTCTGGTTTCCTTGATGGGGTGGGGCGTCGGAGAGGGATGGGGATATGCCTGCCTGACGTCGCAGATGAATCGAGGGTTTCCCTCGAATTCGCTTTTGTGCCTGTACCACCAGCTACAGGGATGACCGAGCAAAGCCCTTCCTCCTCCTCTTCCTCTTTCTTCCGACACTGTATCCAGAAAACCACCCTTTGCCCGCAGGCACCTGATCTCTGCAGGCTGTATAAGGGGTTGCGAAATGGCCACTATAAAATATTTTCTTTTTTCTTTTATATTCTTTTCTCTTAGATTTTTATTTTATTTTTTCTTAATTTTTATTTTTTTTTTCCTTGTTTATCCTGTTCGTATACATATACTCGAGAAGGGTGTTCTCAAAAGTTTTGGAGTAGAAAAAGTTGGAAAAAATCGAGAAATCGATGGGCAAAATAAAATAAATGAATTTCGATCGAGATATATACGCATGTATAATAATCTATTGATCTTTCTTCCATATATACCTTGATCTAGATGATCCCCTGCAGCTTCGTTTTCAATTCGCAAAGAGATTAACTGGGCGAAAATCCCATATCAATTGTATTTATATCATATACATATATAGAGAAAATTTATCGGTTTTAACGAAATTCCAACACCGTTTCCACAGAGATTCAACGATTATATAAAATATCATTGTTATTTTTTTATTTTATTTGGCTTTTTTTGTTTTTGTTTTTTTGTTTTGTTTTCGCGCCGTTATTTGCAAGGCGCTGCACAAGCATAAACGAATACCCGTGACCTTATCATATGTATGTACAGCGAGAGATATTATTGAATTTCGCAAAATCGGTTGGAAAAAGAGGGTCAAAAAACTTTTTACGAAACTAATCGTACCAGTTCAGATCGCTCTCCTAAAAAAGTAGAGTGAATATCGCATGATGTATAGTGTAACAAACAAAAATATGTGCATTGAATGGTCAGGGTCACAGATTGGGCAATTTGCCACGGAATATCTCATACATACTTATATGCATATCCGTGAATATATAGGTATTACGATTGTGAGGTGAGGTCACGACCCATATAAATGATGAAAATAATTCTACGGCTGATCGATCGAAAGCCTGCAGGAATACCAATCACAATAATTCATCATGTGAATTTCATAGAAACCAATCGAATCATCAACGAGATTTCTCAAAATTTTTCATCCCATGAGAATCCTGGCAAAGGATATGAAAGAAGAAACAAAAAAGAAAACATAATATCAAACGATCAAGGGGGTTGGGTACATCACTTTACGACGCGATTAATTTACTTGAAACGTAACCAAAATTTATATCCTTCTCAATGAAAGATCGTTCGCGACAGTGAATTGAAAAATTAAAACAAGCGACAGTAAAAAATTAGAATCTATAAAAAAAAGAGAAGAATCTGCTTCTACTCTGTTTGGGTTGGATACGTTCGTATCATATACCATGAGAATAACGTGCATCGCGACAGAAACCGCTGTAAAATCCCTCGCGCCACCGAGATGTTAGGGTAGGTTTATATGTCTACCTATACGTAGACGTGTATGTATGTAACTATATAGCTTACTCTCTATGGGATCGTTTCATGGGTTGGCAGCTTATCCATTGAGCCCATAAACTCAGAGGTGGGTCGGAGGCGTAGGATTTTCAAGAGTTAAGTTTTGCATTTTCTTGTCTCCACAAAATGAAATAGAAAGAAGGTCAACAAAAATCGGGGTGATTTTCTCTGAGAATTACTTTGGCGGTGGTATTACGGTGAAAAAATTTGTGCGACCGACAAAATTCATAAGTTTGCTCAACTTTCGTTCTCTGGACGTGAGAAAGCAGAGAATAAAAAAAAAAAAAACATTCGGAACTTACCTGTACATTCTCCAATGGTGTTGGAAATTCACTTCTCATTTCCTTGCGTTTAGGTAACGGAAATATACATATGTATATCATTTCACAATTTCGCACTGCGAGGTGCAGCACGAGCTTGCAGAAGAACAATTGGTTTTCATGCGCAGAGCTTTTCTGAGATTACGTGTGATTCCAGATGAAATTCAATAAAATCAGAAATTATTGTTTTCAATTAAACGAATCCATAAAGTATAAAAATCGTTATTCATGCGCTTAGGTGTTGTTCTTCCTTTTTCTTTCCTCTCATTAATTTGTTTATTTGCACCATAGGTCACGATAAGAGCTTGCAGAGGTTGAGATTGCGTATGGTGTAGATATGACAAGTTAGTATATAGAAACATTGGCAAGCGCAGAACCGGAATATGTATCGTTACATAGTGATGCGTACAGATACATAAATATAAATATATATATATATGTGTGTGTGTGTGTTTATATATATCTGGATTATATACAGTGGCAGGGAGAGATATGTGCGGGTGGGTACTCGGGAAGACAAACGTTTTTATTACGAAAAATCAGGAGCCGAAACGAAATCTAGGGCTGGACGCCTGCGCCATGGTTGTTAAAATGTGGGGATTGGCGGCGTCGCAGCCGTCGCGCGGACGTCGAGGGGGGTGGTTATCGAGGAGGGTGGAGGTGCCGGGCGCCAGTCGCTACGCGGACGTCGATCTGAATTTCCCGACCAACGTGCGTCCAACGTCGTCGCGACGCCCGTTTACGATACACGATCATCCCCCGCACGTCGTTACGACAAAATAAATAAATTTACCCCGTATACGTGTGGAAGAAAACCAAAAAAATAAATAAATAAATAAAACTAATCTAATAAAAAAAAATTACATTTCATTTTCCCCCCCCTCGCCGCCATAATTCTTATGAAAACCGGACGTCCGTATCCTTATCACCTAGATGGTGGATTACGGTTTCGCTTTTTCTTTTTTTTATCGCTTCCCATTTTTGGAGCATAAAATACGTGGGTGAACATGATATGAAAAGGGTAACCAATAAATTTTGTGTTACCTACTCTATAGTTCGTTTCGTTAAACGAATGATTTGAAAAATCGTTCGAAATTACACGTTCGAATGAAATGATGAAAAAGTTTCTTTTTTAATTGTTTTACCCAATGGAGTGTGAATATCAATAAGGGTAGTGGGATTCGTGATCGATATGAATCTGTTACGTATGTACCTATGGAGTTAAATTTAAAGTGAAAGTTTACAGAACATAACATACACATGTATATGATATAGTTTCTGAAAAGTTTGCGTCGTCGCAAATACCCACGATGTTAATAATCAGAGGACTATAAAAAATTAGATGAAATAACATTTTTGTTTTTATCTACGAAATATAAACTTGATCGAAACTAACAGTTATCAAAAATGAAAGCCTATGATGTACGTGATGTGTAAAAAAAAAAGTGTTGCAAACACATTGCTATGCGTGTGCAAACTTGAGAAAAAATAACTCGACATTAAAAACCGTATGAAAAGTTTGTTACGATCACTTTGTTTGAATAAAAAGGAGGAAAAAAAGAAACACTACCTATAACATGTTGAGTGACAAGTGTTGAGACTGTTTTTACTGTGTTGGAGCATACTTATATACATATATACATATATGTGCATACCTATACATGCATACAGCAAACGTGAATGGAGGGAGAAATTTACGATGTATACCTAACAACATTATATACCGATCCTTCAGGATTTGTTCGTTGGAGTTAAAAGTGAAATAAGTAAAGAAAGATTGACAAAAAAAAACTTCGATTCTGCAACGATCATCTATTTTTCGGTAAATAATTCAATAAATATATTCACGTATACCTACCATTTGTGCAAAGCATCGTCATCGTTTATTTGTTTATTCAGTTTTTCTCATTTCTCAGTTTGAATAGAACACAAAGTTATTCACCCCTATTACGTGTAATTACACATCGAACTCCCTTATACGTGATCACAATATCGAAACAATTTTACTTACAGTTACACATTGGAAAAAGTATTAAAAAAAAGAGTTGGGACAAAGAGCTAAAGAAAATTAATAAATTTTACGAGGTAACAAACGAACTATTCCAAAAATGCTTTCCAATTATTATTTAACTCTCGACGAATGGAATTGTAGAGACAAATGTCACGCGAGTTCATCGTTGGTCATAGCGATAAGAAATTTGGTAAAAAAAAACAAAAAACAACCTTGAAATAATAATCGCCATTTTAATGTGGTTTGCTTTCTGATAATGTAGAGGGTTAACTTGAGAGGACGGTCACTTGATAACCTCGAACCGTCGCGACGGTGCTTTCAAGTACACTTCTCTTCAACGTCTAGAATATAATACGAATCGTGAGAATATCGCCAAGTCTCGAGAGTTTTATGAGAAGAGGAGGCTCTCGAATTTCATATTGTACTTTTCCTTTAATTTTATTAGATTGTTACGTATATCGTACAAGTTATATTTATTCTTATTCGTCTCGTATATTTTTTATTGACATGAGTCGTCAAGAATAACGCGACGTGCAACAACTATCTTCGGTGATTGCTTTAAACCGAAAGTTAAGAAAAAAATGAAACAGAAGGAAAAAAAAAGAACACAAAAATGCCCAGACAATCGATAACGGAGAATTGACATTCCTGTGAAATTTTTATTCAACATCTAGAGGAAAAAATTTCTGAGCAGTTCTGATTTGGAGCACATTCTACAGGACATATCCATACGTATATGATACGATTGGTTGATCTAAAATTCAGTAGACTGTCATGGAAATATTAATCACTATGGACTTTTTCCAAAAAATGAACACGTATGACTAAATAATGTAAATAATTTTGATGGGGATTGAATGATGTTGAATAATATGCGCGTCAAGATATACCCGAAATGTAGAGCCTATCACAATTACTTAGGTTTATGTACCGGTTATAACGATTATCATTATTAATATTTCTGACTCCATCGTAACAACGATGCAGCTGTATAAGGTTCGGGTAGCATTTGTGCTGTATGTACAACGAACAACGTGTTGTTATACGTTCTATGTTGTGTTCATATGTATGTAGATATATGGATATATGTACATACACATGTACGTGTATTACATACAAATAAACCTAAAGAGTGACGGGTACTCTTGTCAGTACATACGCAGGATAGCTGGCAGCGGGATTCCCTCGCTGGCTTTTCTCAAGAGAGGGAAAGAGAGAAGGCTTTACGTGCCACACTCATGATGTCCCTATATACCTGCCGCTGCTGCTGTTCCCTGGCTTAATTTGGAAGACTGACGCTGATGAAGTGATACGTACGAAGAAGAAAAGTGAAAGAAAAAGACTGAAAGAGAAAAAAAAAAAAAAAACAAAGCTAAATGAAAACAAAAAAACACCGTGTACACTGAATTAGGGTTTTTAGAAAAGAAAAATAGTTTGTTTCTTTTTTTAGCTCATTTTTCATGAAACTGCAGTTGTTGCAAGTCGTTTGAAAGATACCCTAGCTAGATCGGAGCTTAACCGTTCAGATAATTTCAGATCTTCCGATTTTGATTTGTCTAAAATTCTTTTTCTCAAGATCTGGTTGGATCTGATCTGACGTGAGCGAGAACCTTGATCTCGCGACTTTGAACAGATAACTGTTCGGATCATATGTAGACAGACATGAAATTATCGCATTAAGCATTATAATCTGAAGAGAATTTCCCTTTCCGTTTATGCGGAGTTCATTTCGGAGGCGGACCCATACGAATTCGTTTCATTAAATAACGACCAACCAAGCATTCGCACATACATATGTATACAAACAGCACAGAGCTTTGGTTTCCTGATCTCCGTATTCGCAATTTCTTTGGAGTATTAAGTCTTTCTGTGACCCAAAAGAGCGCGTAGAACGTCGCCCTTTGATGATGCCCCTGATAAGTAAATAGACATGTGTATATACCAGTACACATACATACGTATATATATGAGCCGGTTGGATCGAACATATAATACGTACATAAACGTACATATCTATGGTACAGCGTAGAGAAGACCATTATCACCGGCGTGATTCGGTTGACGGGTGTGCAAAGGTGGAAAGGGTATAGAGGTGGGCAAAGAGGGTGAAGAGATTGGCTGGGTTAGGTCGGTAGGGAAGAGAAATTTCGGTTTGGATTCGTCCGGCTAAGCCAAAGTTCTATCAGAAGCACGTCCTTCGCCGACATCCTTCGAAATCCGTCGGACGTACGGGCGTATACTCATTCGAAGGAAAACGACGCGCCTTGCACGGGTGGCGAGGCATTCAGCCATTGAACATAGTCCGATGCCAAGCCCACGACAGATAATGGGGAACCAGGAAGACGAAGATAGAAATAATGCGGGAGAAGAAGAGACGAGATTGTAAATTATACTGGACAAAAAGACGAATGCCTGGACGACTGCCTTTCGCTACAACAGAATGCGGTTAGACGAAACCTCATGAAATCGCTTAGAACTGTTGCGGATGCCTTGAAAATTTCCAAGTGCAAATTATGGTGTGGCGTGGAAATCTGAGGAAATAAAACTACCTAATCCCCTAACAAGGCCACTGTCACAGATGATTTGTATATTTTTGTTTCAATCTGATGTTCAAGAGTGTCGGACGTATAATGATTTTTGCATTTTTTGTGATGAAAGAAAAATTTCGAATAGTCGATCAATCTGCAGCTTACAGTTGGATTGTTTGGACGGCTGTTAATTCGCCAGTATTCACGTGTGTATCGAATTCTCTTGATTTTTACATTTTCTATACAATTATACGTTCACATAAGGTGTGTGGGATGCACGGGGTGCATGTGATAGACATACGTGTGAGTATACAAGTACAACTATGGTTGTATGTATGCGTAATGTTTGTCCCCTTTTGCTCCTGGACAATTACCCGGACGATATGGTTCGGAGCACGTAACCTGTAACGACTAATTTTGTTGCGACGATCATATGAATTGATCGCTAATGGACCGGTGTACCATACATACGTACAGCGGAGTTCAAAAGTTTGTCTATACACGACTGGTGTGAAACTGGGTCGCTGAGCCGACGAAAATATTGACATTTCTGGTAAAATTGTTAAAATTGGAACAAGTAGTTGGTCGCAACACTTGTCGCCACTTTGTTCATCCTTCGATCGAGTCTGATTGAGAGAAAAAAAGGAAGTGAATCGAAATTCGATGAAAAATTTTCTTCCTCGTCTACAATTTTGAGTACAAAAAAAAAGCGAACAAAATCATCTCGGTACAATCGCTCGACAAACTGTAATGCAAGCGATTCAACGTTCTTAAAATCACAAGAATTCAAAGACGAGGAAAAATTTTCACGTTCATAAAAATAATTTTCAATCAGCCACCCGAAGCTCGTGAAAACCAATTTTGTTCACATCTTATATGACAGTTTGTAAAAAAAATGACATCAAAAAACTTTTTACTTAAACTTTTAACATTTCACGAGTTATATAGCCTTATATGTGCGCATCAAAAATATGCATTCTCGGTTCGAAAACTCTTTGAGTTTTATTTTCCGTCAAGATATCAACTTTTCATTCCTGCAACGAATGGTTTTCTCGTGTATGGGCATACCTGTGTAATCAATATCACTTGAACTTTTTAACATCACTGTATATCGCGATATATAGACGCATTGTTATTCCGCGAGTAAAATAACAATAGTAATAAAAAAAAAAAAAAACAATAAAAACGCCCAATCGTTATGGTCAAGTTCGTGATTAGTTTTACGCTCTACGGAATCACCCATGTACACAGATATATACGTACATGTTTATCTACAC
Organism: Athalia circularis; assembly: GCA_963978495.1. Taxonomy (NCBI): domain Eukaryota; kingdom Metazoa; phylum Arthropoda; class Insecta; order Hymenoptera; family Athaliidae; genus Athalia; species Athalia circularis. Next base: position 11,546,824 of record OZ021700.1, on the reverse strand, counting down.
AGCCGAATCGCCTGTCGAGTAGATCGAAATACGTGCGACATGAATAATTCACATATGTGACGTATTATATATATGGACTATTCGAGTTAATTGGCATGTCACGTGTGTGTAAAAGTAATCTATCTAGATTCTAGTATATATAGTCAGGTGTACATAGACATTCCAGGTATACGTACAATGTACATGTGTACACATACCTATAATGGCTTAAATAAGAGTCAACGTAATTAAGGGAATTGTACGTCCATGGGATACACACATATCTATATATATGCATATACTGACATAGTCTGAATTAAGGTATGGATGAATTCCCCAGGGTTACCCAAACTGGACAAGGGGTGTTTAACCCTCACAAGTATACAGAGAAAACACGTATAATTCAGTATTCGCCTCACGCAGTTTCCTTAGCTTGTTACACTGAAGTTAGTGCTTTGTTAGATGACGCATACATAACTTAATCTACCGGTAAACTTTTGAATGGCTCTGTAGGGTTTCAAAATTTTCACTTGATTCCGGGACAAGGTCAAGCTACAAATTCTAACCCTCGCAACAATTCGTTCTAAAACCAACTCAAAACTATGTGACAAGAACTTAAACACCAGAAACGATCTCCAACTGTCGATGAGAAAATATTCCAAATTTTCCATCCTCTTAAAGCAGACAGAAAATTTGAAATTAGGAACGAAAATAAAAAAAAACTCAAACTATAAAGTTTAGCGCAAAATTTGACTCTTCGCTAACTTGCGTTTCAGCCTGAATACTAAAAAAAAAAAAAAAGAAAAAGAAAAAAAACACCCCTTCTCTCGAGAGTGTCCCATGAGGAAAATATAGACTGAGAAGAAAAAAACAATAGAAAGAATGTAACGTACCGAGGAAAAAACTTTTCGTTACTCTTTTAAGTTTTGATAAAATAAGAAAAGAGGGGGGAAAAAAATACACACAGCCCATCGCGTAACTGCTCAAAATAATTCTAAAAGTTCTCTAAGAAGGCAACCCTTGCCCTCCGGGGATCCCTGAATATAAGCTAGCCGGTTGGTAACAAAAAGTCGAAGAAGTTGAAGAAGAAGTGGTAATGTCGTACTCCGGTCGTACTCTTTGACTGAAAAATTCTTCGTCGCTGACGATCGCGAAAATATTCGTAAATATTCTGCGGGTTTGAATTGGAAAACGAAAAATGAAAACGCAGCCGGACGACCACTAGTGCAAAAATGTCGAGGAATTGATGTAACTCCGAATGACGTGATGGCGATGATAACGATGATGATGATGCTGTTTTAGGTGACGTATACAGGAAATGAAAGATTTCTTTCATACTTGATGGTCAGGTCAGACAGAATCTAACCAAGTGTCACGTAAGGTATAATGGACACCTGACCAAATGAGATATGTCGACATATTACATATATAAAATATATATATATTTTCACCATTTAGCGAAGATACGAGACAGAAGCCTAAAAAATAAGAAAACCAGGTGAAGTGAAAGAAAAGAAAAGAAATGAAAAGAAGTTGATGCGAGAGATAAGAAATGAGAAGAAAAACCTGAAAACCTGGTCTTTGCACTGGTTCTATTCGAGGCTTAGAGAATCCAGTTTGCGATCCCACAGGACATTGACAAAGTGAAAGGGGACACCAAACTATTAATCTCCTCATGAAGTAGACGCGAGAGGCACCTCCTCTGCACTATGGCGATGACCATTTCGTACAATAAGCTATGTAGTAGGTTACGTCAACGTCGTTCGCTAGAACGAATTTCGAGAAATTTCTCATTACACACCTTTCTTTTTTGACACCCAACTAGTCTCAGAAAATTATACGAGGTTCACGTATCTAAATCCAAATAAAAAATTTGGTAAAAAAATAAAAAAATTTCATTTATCATTCTCCTGTTGACGGTGCAATAACAGTACCATCTCATGCGTTGTACCTCTTTGTAAATATTTGGTTGAAAAATAACAAAAATTGAATAAAAGTTGTTTCGGTAGATGAGATATTACTTTAGTAGGTGATATATAACGGGTGAAACAAGCGAAGGTCATCCATCAAAGTGGAGTAATTATTTCCGAACTTAATGAGAAGGTCGAGAGAACCGTCGCGTTGTCGTCGTTGGGATCTTTGCAGATAGAGAGAATGCTCGCGGTGGATGGTCGGAGTTTTGGTGAAAATGCCATCGTTGCGAAAACGGGTCGGGAAGCACCTCACAATTAACGTAGCAATCTAGTGAATGTCTACGTATATTTCTTCACCAAGAAGATTTTCTTCCCGTTCAACGCGAGCTAAACGCCCGCCAAGATGTCGTCACCGTCCCCGTCCCTCGTCGGGGTAACTTCCCAGCTCTTATACTGCAGGGACTGCTGACACGAGGAATCTGCGAATATAACCAGAGCTGTTTTCTTCAGGGATTCCCCACCCAACGATCCTTATTTCTTATACCCCATTATTTTGTTTGCCAAATATTTTGGCGAACGCGTCTGCGTTGTATGGAGGTATAAAAAAATGAGTGTATTTTACACGTATATCTCGGTGGCACCTACCCCAAACACGGCAAGTTACGACTTTAGTAAAATCCTGACCAGTCAGCACTTTCCGTTTTTTCATTCCTTTTTCTTCACCTTCCGCACTACTGCCGCTGATTTTGTAGGGTTCGTATGCCGTACATTTAGGTATACCTATATACGAATTATGTGAAATGAAAATAGAGGAAGGGTGTTTGAAATAACATTATTTTATGCGATTACCTTAAACTGAGGAAAGATTATCAGAATATATTATTCACCTCTGTGTAGTCGCATAATGTAGACTGAAGCGCAAAATTATAGCACTACTATATAACCCGCGAATTTACATCCCAAAGTCAGCAAAGTTCAATTCCCGGTAGAGTTATAATATGACGGTAAGAAATGATCGCGTTATATATGAACTTGAAAAAATAGAAAATTTTTTACGAAGAGTTTCGGAGCCTAAAATGTCGTTTTTACAGACACCTATACATTTTTGGGACTTGATTCAACTAAATTATTCTTAGAGTTCTATAGCTGCACAAAGTGAAATGGAAGAGTACTGTTTCAAATTTTGAAAAATCGTACATGCTTTTTGTTTTTTTTCTGAAAATTCCGTTTGACTATTTTAAACGGATCGAAGACTTCTCTCTATCGTTACACTAAATAGAACATGATATTGGCAGATATCTATTCAATTCTTGGATTGCGTCCAAAATTTAAATTACACAATACTTTCGGCCAATGCCTTTGCGACGTACGTTTGTCAAACTAGAAAAAGGAAACAGATGACGAAATTATTTCCAATCGCGATCGATGTGAACATCGAAGGTCGTAAATATTGAACTTTCGAAGGAAACATACTCATCCGCATCCTCATAACATTTGAGGCCCGAAAATCTGCACTCCATGAGCTGAAATAATGTACGCACGATATGCCCGTATGGATGCCCCCTAACGGTGGGCCACCCTCCGGGATTTTAAGCCGTGAAAGTGCCGTTGTAGGTACAAGGAACGTGTAGTATACGTCTCTAGTAGACGTCTCCCGTCCACGATGGTCCCGAGGGTATAAGGTATACCTATATTCCCTTGAGTCTGGCATGGCTCACCACCCCGACGATTGTAAGGTAGAACCATTTAAGCGTTTAATAGCACGGGAACTCCCCTTTCCCTTTCCCTTTCCCTTTCCCTTTTCCATTCCCGTTACCATTTCCATTGCCGTTCCCACTTCTACAGAAAATTTTCATTCGAACAGGGTACGTTATAAACGTTCCTTCCTTCCCTCATTTGAGTTACTGCAAGGTAATACTTCGAGAGCAATGAGCAGCAGTAGCAGCAGAATTTCCATTGTTTTCTATCCGCTACTTACTCCCGCTGAATAAGGGCGATTTTCACCCCCCCAAAACCTGCCAATTTCAAACGCTTCTTTTTTCTTTTTTTTGTTATATTTGTTTTCATACAATCGTAAAAGTCGAAAAATTTTTTAGAACGTTGGTCACGACATTATTGCTTATCGCCGTTCATTTCGTTGTCGAATTCTACGTGTATAAATGTGCGCACGTATACTTTCTGATATATCCTGCAAGATCCTCAGTTAGGGAAGTTTGACCCGTTGATCAATTTAATTAAATCTTACGGGAGATCCCTTAAGTTCCAGTCTCTCGGTCCTCGCTGTTAAATGATGATCCCTCGAAGATCCCAAGCGATCCCACAAGATCGCTCAAAAAGACGTGTATGAAAAACCGAAGAAAAAAAAGCACAATTTCTTTTTCTTTCCGTTTCGTGTCAATATATACCATACTGCACAGTGTCACGTGTAGTCACCTGTACGGCCTCCTCCCTGCGCAGGTATTCCTTTTTCTCCTTTGTTTTTGCTTACACATGATATGGTATGCCGACGGTATAAGGAGGAATGGCATTTTTCTTCATACGTAATCCCTTGAAAGATTATCCAACAATTCGATATTGCGTCTGAGGAATTCGTGCGTCACATGCCTCATTTGGTGGAGATGCGGGAGGCGAGCCGAACCCTGGAAGAGGGATATAAAGGAGGAATACATGGAGAGGGAGAGAAAATGAAGAGAAGAGGGCTGTAGGTGATATAGATATGTATACATATAGGTATAAGAAGAGCTGGTTGTCATCTGAAGTTTTCGTCAGCTTCGCAGAATTCTTTCGATAGAACATAAATTTTGTATAGGCGTACTACGCATGTACGCGTATATAACAACTTATTTTTATCAAAATATTTTTTTCCATCATCTCGATAACTTGAACGACAAAAATTGATGTTTCCTTTTTAGATTTTTTTTTTTCTTCTCTGGTGTGACGTACGAAAATTTGCAGAGTGTGACATGTCCTCGAGCTTCAATAAATATCATACGGTATTATTGTGGGAACCCCTCGTGTAACCCAAAACTAAACCTAAGCCTAGCTCGTACTGCACCTTCTCTAACATGTATAATTAGCGAACTTGATGAGATATTACGTTATAATATCAGAGGGCGAAACTAATTAGATTGAAACGAGAAGGGGTGAGCTTCTAAACACCCTCTCACCCGTACTTGCTGGCAATGCTAAATCTCATTGTACCCGAGGTAATATGCATAGTATCATGAATCTCTTTATATCTTACCCGATGTATATTTTATACATGAAGGAGTAAGAATCGTGAAGGCATAACCAACGTAAAATTGGAAATTTGGCCATTGGAACGTATATTTATAATTATATTCAAAAAGTTAACCGAATGAAATAACATTTCGAAATTTAGGTGGAATTCAAATTGAATTTGCAAGTCTGCAAATTACATCATTTCGAATTCAGTTATTGTATTTTTGATAAAATATTGTCAAAAATTTCAGAATTTACAGCAACAACTCCGATAATAATTGAATAGAATCTGTAATCTATCTTGCTCCGTAGTAATTCTTGAGTAAGAAATTAGAACAATGCAGTTAAAGATGCACCCTCAAAAGCAAATTCCGTGAAAGCTCGAGCGACTACATTTTCGACTTTAAACTTCGGATGTAAAAGAAATCATGACTCCGATCGTAGAAAAATTCAGTCTTTTCAAAAAAATAAATAAAAAGACAAAAATAACATCGATAACAAATACGTCTTTGATTGTATCCACTTAATAATTGTCTTCTAATTTGATCAAGTTAATTCTTAAGACGATGAAAACATATAGTTGGCTCATTTTGATTTCTGTCGTATCTCGCGCCTTACAAGTTCGTCAGGCACTTAGCACTTGGCGGTTCATTGATAAATAATTAGGGGGAAAAAGGGATGGTGACATTGAAAAAATTTAACGATCCATACGCCACACCTATACTATTCCTCAGAATATGTGTAGTTTTGAATAGGTTCGGTATACGTACAGTTCCGTAACAGGACTGTAAATATATAGGAACAGACGGCTGAAGCGTGCGAAGAAAAGGGTTATTGCGTACAGAACAAAAAAATTTGAAAAAAATAAAGAAGAAAATCCGACACTTTTCGCCATACATCTACACAACTTATGATGCATACCCAAATGTATATATATAAAAACTGTACCGTACATAACGTCTGCAACGTTGCATTTATTACGACTGCAGCAGTTTTCCGTAGTCTGCAAACTGCAGAGAGCGGTGGCGTACACGGCCACGGCGTATGCACTGTACTGTTTGAAAGCCGAGAAAATAAAAGGGACATGAAACGAAACGAAGTCGATGCTTACGCCACTAGCGGTAGTAGGTGTGTATGAAGTACGTGCACGGTGTATAGCGTGTACGGCTTTTTTTCTGCAAACGTTTTCGCTTCAGCTACAGCGAATGAAAAAAAAATAAAAATAAATTAAACAAAGAAAAAAAAACAAAAAAACGAATGCAAGGCAAAAAAATATTAAATGAAAAGAAGAGAAAAGGAAAGGAAAGAGGAAAATCCATCTTTCACAAGGTTTGTGCTTAAACGGCACGGTTCGTGCAGGAAATTTCTTATTTTTTTTATCCATTCATTTTGTTTTTTTTTTTTTTTGCAAATCATTACTCACGCATTTGATGCACAATATACTATATATATAGTACTTTATAGCCATGTATAAAAGCACGTGTATCTAGCGTTACAGTTTTTCAGTTTTACTACATCCGCGTGCCTATAATGTACAGTATTACGTAGGTCTTATTACCGATATAAAAAGAACCTCCGCTGCACCTATCAATTTTTGATATTTCTTTTCTCTTTCTTCATCCTGTTCTAATGCATGAATTTTTCACGTATCGCAAACGAATGATATCTGTAAGAGTGGAAAGATAGGAGAAGCTTTCAGCAAAAACATCTGCGACGGGCGGGGCTGGGGAGTGGAGGGAAGTTTGTGAAGATTTTTTTATTTTCTTTTTTTTTCCTATTTTTTTCGATGGAATGAGAAGTGAGATTACGTGAACTACACATATGTATATACACACGCACATATACACATGTGTATACTGTATAGTATATGTATAATACAACAACAGACGATTCTCGGATACATTTGAAGAGGTGAAAACTTTTTCAAATATTTTTCTCAAGTCTGTGATCATCACGTGACACGTCCTTTTTTCACATCTTATACACATCACGACACGCACCGCGGTGTCTGAATGAAAAGAAAAGAAAAACTAAAAACTAACCAGAGGAATAAGAACAAACTTCATTTCTTTTACATAAATCACATTGGAATTTTATCAAACGACAGCTTGACAAGTGTCAAAAGTGATCACCTGCGACATCAATATATTCCGATCTTTCGGTCAAACTGTTTTTTTTTTTTTTTGTTCCGTTTTGTTTTCTCTGTCGTCGTAATTGGATCTGCAGAAACTTTGTAAAGTCTCGCGCCAAGGATATGGCATAAGAAAAAACAAAAAAATTGAAGAAACAACACGAAGACTTTTGATCGGAATAGATGCGTCGTGAATTTATCTACTTGTACCTACGTAAAATAACTGTAACTTGAAGGAAATTTGAAATCAATTTTATTGCGGCGATCACGGAAAAGGCTAACATTTGAGCCGGAAATCAAGTTACTCCGCCTTTCCGGATCTAACTACGGAAGTATAATAATTCTGAGTTTATTTTATCAGGAAATTAATGGCTTCGAAAGTCTGATGTAGATTTACATGGTTAGGTCCATAATTCTACATGGTCATAATAAAATAGCAAAAATTTTTGGAAGGAATACTGCGGATCGTGTGATGCGTAAATTTATTAAAAATCAAATTGAACGTGAGTAAAGTAATATTTGTATGTGGAAGAAAAACCTCTCTTTATTTCATGTTCGAAAACACATCACGATATTACGTCGATCGGATGACGGTACAATATGGAGAGAAAAAAAATATTGAAAAAAAGAGAGTTAGATAAATAAAATGAAGGAGATCCTGAAGGATTTTTTGTCGGAGAAAACGGATCATCTTATTTTGATATCAGCCCCCGTGGATCTTCTCGATTACTTCTCTTTGTTCCTTCGGGACTTCTCGGATACCGGTGACGTCACTCGACCATCTTATTTTTCATCCCTCATTCCAAAGCTGCAGAAGGGTTTCCATGGGCTCAGGTGCATGTGTATGTGTATGTATTTATATAAGTGTATAATATATTTTTTTGAAGATTTTTGAAATTTTTTCGAAAATCACAAATTTGATGGTCCCGAACGTGACGGGAGCAGTAACTGCGGAGTGTGTATTGTATGGTAGTGAAATCATTGAATTTTGGCACGACGAACGATCCCCTTTTGTCTCATGCAGTATACCCTCCCTACTCGACCCCTGAACTCCACGCATCGCACATCGTAAATTTGATCAGATGTATGAAATTATTCAAATTTCCATAAAGCCCCGTCGGAAACGTTATTATCCACTACCTCAACCTATAAACGAGGGATAAGCTCCGATCCCGTGCATCCCGAAAGGGGTGGTGCCAATAATTTGGAGAGATATTCAAGGGGTGCAATGACTGAGGGGGTTGACGAGGAGTGATAATCGATCCGCCATAAAACTGATTAGAAAAAGGACCTTGATCTGGAATGTGTGCAGAACCGATTTTAAATAACCACCCTTAACAATCTTTTGCAATTTATGGAGAGTATCTGAACTGAAATTCCTTATGGGTATACCCATATTATAGGAAACAATTAATAAATGACGAGGGGTTGACGGTCCATGAAATTTGATTCTCCATAACCGTCAATAATGAAGCCATTTGAAATGCTCTGGAATCTCGAGATTAGAAACTCCGTGAAATCCGCTTCGAGAAATGAGAAATCCTGCGAATGCTCAGCGATTTGATGTAAATCGTTTAAATCTTCATAGAATATTTGAAAACCTCGTGCATAAATTTTTGGCAAACCTTATGAAAATCGTCGAGATTTTGACGATCTTCAAAATCTCTCGAATACTGGAAAACCGGGAAAAATTATGAAAATTTCATGAAATCTTGGGAATAGCATGCATTTAAAAAAAACAAACAACGAAATTTCTGCCAATCAATCTCAATTCTGCAGAAAAAATTCTGCAGAAGTTTACGCTAACATATCTGAATACAAAACTGAACCGTTCAAGGACTTCCGTCAGGTAAAAGCTATGTAGGGGTTGGTTTGCCGGCAACTTTTCGAGTCATGAACATTTTGTGGTTAGATCGTTTAACCTTGGAATGTGAATAGAAGTTAGTAGAGGATAAGAGATGACGAGAATAGGTTTGTTGGTTGTGTGTTCGTTGGTTATAAACGCGCCAGTGGTCTCCCTACACTAATTTCATTTCAGGTAAACAAGACGAATAACGCCGCGTTACTTGAAACTCCAGTCTAGTTACATTACACAACGCAGTAGCATACAACCGCGAGAGGGACGTCCTTTTTATACCAATAAATTATCGTTCAAGCGCACCAAAAAAACTTTCGTGCTAAACGTTAACTATAATACTGCAGTAATAAATTCACCGAATACGTCAATAAAATAAATTTCATCCTTTTTTCTCCTTCCTCCAAATAATAGCAAACACAAAAAGCTTGCTAACGATCGACGCAGCCGGTGGTTCGCTTAATTTGGTGGGTGATAAATTTTCAAAATAAAAAAGAAATAAACAAAAAAACTATCGAGAAGATAGCGAGCTCTGGAGAATCGAATGTAGAGAGGTAATTATCACCATACAGTATCAATATACACTATGTTAGTATAACAAAAAAAAAGTCTTCACAGGATAATTTAAATTCCATCCAAAACGGATAAATGAAGTTTGACGGTCGAAAATTACGTGCGGGAACAAGCATAAAACCAGGATTTGGGTATGCACGTATACATATAGGTAGATATAAATTTAGGGTATTCCTCCTTCTCCTTCCTCTCATCCCACGGGCGCGAACGGGTGTAGGTTTTGCTATGAAACCCGTAAGTTTCAAGTTGATTTATCTTAACAAGGACGTCCGACACGCCTAGAGATAGTGGTAGTCTTCTTCTTCCTCCCATTTCGAGGTTCTGCAGGTCCTACCGTGTCCTAGAAAGCTCGGTTGTCCCAGTAAAGGAGATGAGGCGACGCCCATGAGTTCTCCCTTATACGTATATCTATGTACATACGTATGTGCGTATGTATATATCTCTGGAAAAGCAGGAGCAGTCCTGATGGGACCTACCGTGGTTATAAATTAGTTCTTCTTCTCTCAGAGTCCTTGCAATGGGCTCGAGTGTCAGACAAGTCTGGTACGCGATTAAGGGCCTATCCTTATCCTCGCTACTTCTACAGGATTCCAAACGAATTATTTCATTGACCTTTGTAAAGGATCTATATACTCTGAGTTAGTTTTCTTTCCCCTTATACATATACGTATAAACCTATATACCTATACGTATTTTATACGTACGTATATACCTACGTGTACCTTGAGCGATTTATGGCTTCAGGAAATACCTATCCACTTTCTTTCTGTCTCGTTTTTTTTTTTTATTTTCTTTCCTTTTTTCCCGCGACTTACTTTCTTACTTTCTTTACGCTTTCGGTAAGCTTATCGGAATAGGAAATAAAACTCTTATCGTAGGGCAATAAAGATTTCTTCTACCTTTTCGCCGCTCCCCGATTGATTCCATTATTCGTTAACGTTGAGAATCTATAGATTAACCCCGTTGAATATGTATGGATTCTAAAAAGTGAGAGAGAAAGCGAGTGAAAAAAATAAATAAAAATGAACTGGATATCAAAAAATCGATTTATGCGCTCAATTTTTACCAATGATCTTCTCGCATCTATATCATCGGTGAGGAAAAAAAAGTTCTCGATTTTTCAAACACATCTTTTAGTTTTAGAGAGCTTTTTTGAAAGAATAAAAAACATTTGCTACTCCCATACTTTGCCGATACGTCCTCGTGCATTTTTGTTATTTTTTATTTCCGTATCTAAAAACTGAAGTTTTCGGAGTGGGAATGTAAAATTTGTGAGTTGTGGATACTCTCCCTGAAATGTGAAAGTTTTTCGCGAAACGTTGCGCGTTCCATTTTCTGCTTAAATATATATCCACATTTATGCGTTATACATATATATAGGTATATACCCACCAGCAATATAAATACGACAAAGAATACTCATAAATACATATGTACAATAACGAGCACACATATATTTGTATATTCTACGTACATACCAGAAAAAGTCAGAAGTAAAGCTCAGTCCAGCTAAGCTCGGCCCTATTTCTCCGAGAGGTTTCTCGCACATATAGCTATACATGTATATATTTATGTACATACAGAATTCAGCAAGTGCGTAAAACTCGCTCAGTTTCCAACCTACCCCTAGTGCAGGAAAATGGTGACTGCACGTATTACAAAGAGCGACGAAGAGGGGGAGAGGGAGAGAAGTTGGAGAAGAAATAGAATGGAAAAAAGGAAGGCCGAAAAGAGGGGCGGCTAGACGATGGAATGAGGGGACGGCGGGGGCGGTGGTGGTTCACGACGTCAACGACGCCGGCGTATATATTCGTCGGGGGCGTCTCGTTGGTGGTACGTCGCCACGTTTCGGGTTCCCAGTTCCCAGTTCCCGCGGATCGATCCTCCATCGCCATCCAGGAATTGTATAAGGGTATACCGAGCCGCCCTGTAGTATGCCTAGCTGGCAGGCAGCCTGCTACCGCCACCGACACGCCGCGGCGCCGCGCCGTGGCCGTCAACCGTCAGCTAACGACCCCCGACCACCGTCAAAAACCAGGAGGAGAAGAACCGGGGCGACGCGCGCGGTGGCTAAAGTCGCATGTATTGCCCCAATATACCTATGTATAGACACGTTATACGTACCTATATATGCACACGTACATACATACGTGTACTTGATACGGTTATACCTATACAAGGTATATATTATGCACGTTGAACGCCTTCGTGTTTTATACATGTAGATGGTGCGATATATAAACTATATATATCCATACATCTATAGATATAGATGTATCTCGCGGTAATACATAGGCCAAATCTCTGCAGGCTACCGGTTATGTATATATGTACATATATACGCAAGGTCGGTTTTCCCGTCGGGAAATACAACTGGATACCTGACGGCTGCCTCAATGCGTACAAAATTTGCAATTTTGATACGAGAATGTATACATGTATACGTGCATACTCAACCTCAGTTGATCCTATATGCAATCATTTCTGCGAGATAAAACGTCCTAACACACATCCTTAGGCGTATATTTATGTGTATGGAAATGCCGATGAAAGGTGAGATTTTTATCCATCTACTATTCATTCATCATTTTCTTTTACCTTCGGCGCACTCCATATATTCGCCTAACCGCGGTGCATAATTACGTCAGACCGATAATAGCGTTTTCTTTTTTTTGTGAAAGAAAAAGTCAGTTTCGAACAGGTAATTCATTTATTCCTTTATCTCTCAGTTGAAACTTCTACTTGAAAAATTCAGCGGATATCGGATTTGGAAAAATTGTATCTTCAATGAAAAGTCTGAGTTTTTAAAGCGCAGAAAAATCTTCGTTGGAATCTGATCCGTCACTTTTCATACGGCAGGTCCGCATTTTTTTGAGATTGGAATGTGAGCGGAACGATTTCCGAAATTTAGTCGCTATTGAAGCGAGGATCGGTATATCGTACAGGATGGTTATTAGCACAGGCTAGCACTCCAGAGAGATATTACAATTTTTGGCAGGTTGAGTAAAAACAAGAGAAATTCCACCTCTTGAACAGACAATCCTCTCGGCTGATTGGGAGCCGCTCCGGTCGGGTACCAACTGCTGCGTCAGCCACCACCGTCCGTAACACCCTCGCTGGTTTTCTATCGTCGACACGACGACGACACGAGGCCGAAGACCTTCTCTCTCTATCTTTTTCCCTTTTTCACCAAAGAGCACCCTACCGTTTTTTCTCATCTTTTTCCTTTCGGTAGATTTCTCTGTCTTTTTTTTGCCTTATATTCTTTTCTATTTCCCTCTTTTTTTCACTCTTACCTCTCCATACATGCCTGAATTGCTATTTGCAAAAGACTCTTCCGCGCGCGCCTGGATATTTCGCTTCAAAAGCAAACTTTATCATTCGAGTGGGTCGTCCCCTAGATCTCGTAGGCCTCCATATATTCATGCTCTCTATATACATTCGCCAAAAACATACACGTTAAAACCTTTTAAGTTTTGCCCTAGAACTCTATTTTTCGAGAAGCAAATATTCGCTACCCTCATTCCTACACGCGCTTAGTCTGGCCTGTACCAATGTTGACAATGATATGAAGTAAGGAAATACTAGATGAATGAGTGAACCAACTCGTATAAATTAAAAACAAAAAAAAAAGTCACCGTTTTCAAAATAGATCGTTTCCATAGAACTTTTCCTAGAGGAATCGCGGATCATCTGAATGATAATTTATTATACTTCCACAACGATCTCTTCTGGATTTTATTAATCAGAATTATTATTTCAACACACGAAGGATGGAAATAATTCTTCAAACTTTTCGATCCATAATTACAAACTATAATTACCCCGATAAATGATATCCAAAATAGGTTCAATCTGAAGTCAGGCGCGATATGATGTGAACGATGCGGGTATGTATATATGTACATAGATTTATATCACATACATCAAATACATACATGTATATATAATATATATATATATATACCTCTACGTGGCGAACGGGCTCTCGGACTTTCATCAAATTTTCTTCGGGTCGTCGAACAGTTTGCTATAATATTCTGCTTGAGGTTTATAGGTGGCGGGCTAACCAGAGTCTGCAGCAGCGTGAGGAATATCAGGTTATATCGGTAGAAACGTAGCATCATCGGCTACCGGTTTGCGGATCGATTTCCATCGTCCGTCAGCCTCCGAGTGGCTGCAACAGCTAACTGCGCACAGCTAACCCCTTCTACCTCTTAATTCCGTTAAGCGATAACTCGACTAATTATTCCATGCCTGCATTCACCCCCTGCCCCCCGAACGCCGGTTATCGGCATCGACCTATGCCACCGTATCCTATATACCTGCTATATATGGCTTATATAGGTTATACGTTTCCATTTTACTGCTGCAGGAATGTTCGAACATTCACGTACAAATAATGGCGAAGAAAAATATTCAAATAATTAATAATTGAGCAGCGACAAAAGAACAAAAAGATAAAAAAAAAAGATAAAAAAGTTCAACCAGCAAAAAGGGAAGAAAATAATAAAAAAAAAAAAAAGTGAGATGAATAAGAAGAAGTAGAAGAAAGAAACGAAGAAGGGTAGCCGCGACGTGCCTTTCCTCGGAAATTACGCACTCCGAAAACGTGGTTCATGCTATCGCGCTTCGCGTCGCTTCGTTTCGCTACCGGGATAAAAGGTTTCGAAAGTTAGGTCACCAATTTCGTTGTAATTGGATTTGCGAAGTGGTGTCAGAGACAAATACAGAAGATTCTCTTGTACGTACATATTTATATATTTCTCGTATATACACGTACTAGCTATTTCCATTGTACCCCTTGAACGATCATAGAAAAAATACCGATACAAAAATCTTTCATCTTTCGTATCATCCCCGTGACACCCCACGTCGTTATCCTTGTATAATATTATACACTACCCCGGAACGCGCCCTCCACATCCATTTGTTTTTTTTTTATTTTTTTTTTCTCGTTTTTCTCTCCTGTTTTTATTTCAACATAGGTATAATAATACCTCGCGTATACTTCTGAGAACTGCGCAAACAGTCTGGAGTTGGAGATTAATTTCAATTCATGAAATTATGTTTGTGCATCCCACGTACGTATATATGCATTGCTCTAGCGTAGGTCATACTTATAGGAAATGAAGAAAGAAGAATCAGAGTTAAACCGCAAATTTGCTTTTTAAAATTACAGAATTTGTGCACGTAAAATGAAAAAGAGAGAAATTTTTTCAACTCTTCTTGTAGGTATAACGATTACACGCAATCGATACCTTATATAAGCTACAATTCTTTTTATCGATCACAGCAATAATTTTGTTTCATATTTCGTTAATCTAATTATTATGTACAGTTTATGTTTGAAATACGCAGTGACAGTCGAAATTCATACCCAAAAGCGTTATGACGGTCATCTTCCAGAAATTTAAATAATTATATAAGTTAAATTCAGGTTTATATTTTTTCTGCTTTCACGTGTTCGATTAAGCCATGCATCCATATATCTACTACATAAAAAAGGGTACGGGTGAAATAAAATAAAATAAAGTTAAATGAAGGGGGGAAGGGGGGGGGGGGGGCTGCCGAAAGAGGCAAAAAGTCCATTCGGTCGGTGCACGAGGGTGTCCGACCAGATTTATAGCCCGTGTTACCAGTCATTCGAACGTTGAAAAAATTGGGGAAAAAAAAGGAAAAAATAACGCGCACTGAAAAAAAAAAAAAACTAAAACTGAAACAAAAAACGTATCACGTACTGAGACACGCGCCCTTGTAATTTATGGGATTTATATACCAAATTTCGTCTGCGCAGCATCGGTGTAGCAGAACATTGTCGCGCGATGTTTCGATTTAATGGGGAAAAGAGACAAGAGAATAAAATCAAACAAATAACGGCATTTTAATGTACCTATATTGACGGACAGATAACTAGGCAAGTAACAGTCGGATCAGGCATTAAAATTTTTTAATTTCATTTTTCTACCAATTTTTTTTTATACTTCCACTTGTAACGTTATCAATTAATCGAAGTATCATTTTCATATGGATATATTTTTGTTTACTTTTTACTATTTCGGTGCTAGAAAAAAAAAAAAAAGAAAAAAAAAAATGACGAAACATCGTAACCGCGAATGGGATATTTTGATTGCGTTTTAGACCAAGCAATTACCTTTTCTGGTTATATAACAAAAACCATGAGCTTCACAAGGGTTTGCGCATGCAGGTTACACGTACGTATATGTTGTACATGGGTGGGGTTCTGGATTTACGGATATTATATAAACGCACGTATACTTATACATGTATTATACATGTATGTGTATATATGTATATCTATAGATAAGTTGGCGAAAGACAAGAGAGCTTTTGATATACGATGGCCATTTCGCGTTCGACCTCCATTTTCAACGCGGCGTTCGTATATAAATTTTGTATAGGGAGCGCGAATCGAAATATATGTAATACATATAATATACGTATATATGTACGCTACGTATATACAGAGGCACATCTTTATATGAAAGAGTAGAAAATATATAGGGAAAATGGGTGTACAGAGAAAGCCTTTATCAATACCCGATCATATTATACCCTTGAGCATCACCAGTGGGTATCCGATCAAAGTAAGAAGAAAATTCGAATTATCCGACTTTTTTAGCCAAAGCAACAAATGAAAATAAAAAAGCCCACGCGTATAACGCCCAATTTTCATAAAAGTCAAAGAGAACAACAAGCATGTTACCGTAAAATGTTAATTTTGATATTATACACAACAGATGTGAATTCTTCCGAAAAATATCCTCGTGTACTTTTATGAATCGAGATGAAATTTCAAGGATTCTTTTTGGTTGTTGTAAAGGAATTTCGGCCATTCAGAGTTCAAATTTTTTTTCCTATATCGTCGGTGATGTCCATATTTATTATTTTAGTTTTTTCAATAAGTCTTTAAATGCAAAATCCCAGCTCATAATATCTATTCAAATTCAACATTGCTATGCAGGAGGAGGAAGATGACGCTCTTATAAGGACCGAAGAAAAAGACAAAAAAAAAAGACAAAGGTGAAAAAATCTTAGAGGGGTCGGCCATATTAGATCGTACAACTGAAAAGGGTGTACATATAGTGGTAGTAAATCGCCACTTTTCTCTTCTCTCGCGCGTTGCTCCCTCCCTTCCTAGCCATGTAAGATTCGGCATCCTTTTGGGCGATGGAGTCGTTAAGTTTCTAACAAAAGGTTTGAAGGGTCGCTCAGTCGGTTCGAAAATGGACTTTTAATCGGCCTTATACCCGATAGTATATAAGAATAAGGGCTGCAAGGGGCTACTCTCAAATCGGTCCCGTACAATCTAGACGATTTCTCACGATGGAAGGTATAGTAGGTTACGAGCGGAAGGCGTGGGCTTGTAGAATCCAAAAATTAAAATATTCCTCTAATAATAATATTGGAAAAAAGGAGAAGGTTTTTTTTGCCCGAGTATATAATAAGTAATAACCGCCATATTATACCAACAATTTATAACGCCATCTTTATCTTTCCACTATCCCCGGCTCTCCAACTACATGTACCTCCCCCTATACCACAACGACCTCCTTATCCACTTGCCCGAGGGTTTAGTACCCTCTAAACTACAATATAACCCGGAGAAATTATAGTATAGCTTTCCATGGTTACCGTTGCAGTCTGCTGGCTGCCTGGTAACTGGTAGCAACTTAATAAGCTGATATGGAAAGGGTTAGGTTAGCTGGTTGGCTGGTTGCTTCGCTTGTGGGTGGAAATCGTCGTCGTCGTCGTCGTCGTCATCGTCGTTGTAGGTAGTGCACCTGTACGAGAGAAGGGGAATGACATTTCCTTTTCATCTCACTCTGATTCTCAGCCGATCTCTGTACTAGTTTCTACTCTCTGGGGCCCAATTCCCATCTATTTTCTACCCCTTCCCCATATTCACGGTACCTGCCCGTGCATATCGTTACAGCTGCTGCTGCTGCTATGCAGATATCCGCCAGCTCATCCTCTTATTCCACGGTATATACCCAACATAGACAACCGACCCCCCAGATTCGACTCACTCGGCTGTATTATCTGACCCCAGGTGCTGCGAGCAGGTGCTAAAAAACAAGAAGGCATTACACGAACACGGAAAACTCTACTATCGTTATGGTGATTGGATAACCGAATTATCATGCATGGGAAGTCAAATTTCTTTACAGTTTTATTTCGTTACTTTTTTCGTTCTTGTTGAGTTTCTGACGAATTGTTGTTCGGCAGAATAGCGCTTGTGAGTTTGCGAAGGTAAACGTGTCACAGATTCGCTAGCACCTTTGATTTTCTTTGTTTTGTGGATAAAAAATGAAAACCGTTGGCACGAGACCGAGACCGTCGATCCATACTTCGTGCGACATCGATTATGGAATAAGACAAGTGATCGAAAAAAAAAAAAGATGAAAATCAAACTGAAAACGAATAAACTAGTCTAAACTTGGCAAACACCTGGAGGTCTGAAAGAACAGAAAAGATCACTGAAAACGAAAACACAAAAAAATTGTTTTATATATCATGAATAATTTTTTCAGTTTCTCAACTTCTCGCATACAATCCCCGTCGTACCGACCCCTGCATCGACTTATTCTTTGTTACGAAAGAATGAAAACATAAAATAGAAAAAAAAAAGAACAATAACATTCTTACCCCAGAATATGTATACATAGTATGTTATATATTTTCCAGAAAGTCGTTTCATATCCCCCCTTCACGCATAGGTATTACCGTTGTTGTATACTACACATTTATAATACATATTCTTTATACACCCACATTCATATATACATGAAAAATAAAAAATAAAAAAATAAATAAATAAAAAACTTTTCACATTTGAATACAAAGTTTTGTTGCGAACTCAAGAGTCATGCGGAAGAAAAGGTACCCCATTCCATCTGCAGCGACAAAACGAGCGGATAATTTGAAAACAAATACGTTAAATTAAAAGCGAGTAAGATATACACGTATACGAGTCGTTCTTTTTGAGTCTAGATGGTGACCGTGAATTTTCGACTCTTTGAAAAGTTTCAGGCATCCACAAGTTTCCCTTTCCTTATGATCGCCACTTGTTTAAATAAATTTTTACGAGTAATCCCCGTACGTCTATTGAGTTAGTGAGTATATACATAAAATACAAGTGTACGAATATATATGTACACAGCCTGTACCTATATACAACATTTTGTTGATCTTTGTTCAATAATAACATTTCACAAAGTTCTATTATTACAGCAAAACGGTAATTCTATAGGTAAAGTTATTGTGCATCCGCTGAAAGTACATCGCGGGATAATTATATACAGGGTAAGTTCTTTCAAACACCGAGATTGGGAGGAGCTTGATTTAACAGACAAGAAGCGCTTGACCTCGGCTCGACTTCCTCATTCGTTGAGCACGCTATATTTTCAAGTCGACTTTTCTCATTCTTCCCAGTTTTCTCGCTTGCGGCGCGTTGACTGGCTAATAAAATCGTATAAGGCTCCTTCTGTTCTCGGAGCTTGGAATGACTCACCCTATACATATATCAGAGATGACACGAAATCCTAAAATTTTCTGAAGCCAGATTAACAGTTCAATCCTTGGAGCCACGTTGACGCGCATACTCAGCATTTTTTATTCTCCGATACTATCACATTAATTACACCGCTTGAAATAAATTCCATTATTACCAAAAAGCCTAGGAAGATTCCGCCAGTAACTTCATTCACTGTCAAAAGACATCTGTCAAAACCGAATTCAGATATGAGAATTGTAATCGGCATTCCAATAAAAACGCGTAAAGGGAATGTGTTCCGAAAATACGTGTCTCGAAGGACTAAGTAATGACGAAGAAAGAAAAACAAACTGATGAGTGTACGAGACTTGTCTGGCGAAAAATGACAGTCCTATCGGAGATAATCTACGATTGGAGAACCTTTCAAATCTGTCTCATATTTTTATGTTTTTTTTTTCTTCTCATTCGTCGGAAGGAAACTTTATGCCAACATCAATCGAAGGATGCTAAGAGAGAACCAGTTTTGGACGAATGTTCGTTGAATTAAAAACCAAGTAGGATAATAACGAAACTAACGTACTATTTCTACACCTATACGTGAGTAGCCTCATTGCGTCATCAATAGGTGAAAATATAAGTTAGGTTATATCATCCCTGCCGGAGGCTCCAATCTCAACGTTCCATGTTTCGTTAGATCAGGTCAGGTTTGGTTGAGTTAGATGAAGTTGAGTTAGTTTATATACCTATACTTACCAGTTGTTGTTTCCTCCCGTTCACCACGTACTACGCAGGATTCCTGCACCAGCATAAGCGCATGAAGCAGCGTGTGTTTTACAAAAAAATTAAAAAACAACTCTCTTCTCTTGGTGCTCTAACCAGATGAAGCCATTGTGTAGCCTGAGACTAATCTCCTGCAATTTCACATTTATAAGTACTACCGGTGAATTTTGTTGAAAATTTTATTTATCAAGTGCAATAAAGTTCTGCTTCGACTACGAGAATTTATTTCAATTGTTGCCTGAGTAGAAAAAATGAAAGAAAAGAGTTGTTTGTTTCATACGCACACTGATAAAGGAACCCATGTATGTGCGGTGTACATCTATGTAATATTTTTTTATCTTTCAGCTAAGCTCATTCGAAATTGGTGCGCGAGTTACAAAAGCTCATGTGTAGTAACACAGGCGCGATGCTTCGGGGCACGTAACTTGGGGAGAATATAGAAATGATACAAAATAAAATGAAACAAAAACCCAAAAACCCAAGGAAATATATACAGGGGTGAAATGGCTGAAATAAACGAACATCTCTGAATGTCAAGGTACCTGTGTACGATAAAGATACAAAAAGAACAAACAAATGTCCGCAGGTAAAATTACCTGATATGAAATGTAATAATAAATTGGCGCATCCTAGCCCGCGGCTTTAGATCGTTCAGATTAAGAGGTTATAAAAAAATATATTGCACAGTCAATCTTCGAGAGAACGTATAAGATACCATCATCATATCAAGTTGAATGTGCGGAGATGATATACATATACCTATAGCCCATGCTGTTTTGAGAGCACAATATTTTTTCTCTTTCTTACTTTTCTAAAGAAAAAACTAAAATAAAAACTGGATAATAATAATAATAATAATAATAATAATAATAATAATAATAATAATAATAATAATAATAATAATTTGTCGACGGATTCATACAATGACTGCAGCGTTATTGAGTAACAGAGTGGGTGGAGCTAGGGGGTGAAGAGAGGAAGATTAGTCGGGAAGAAAATTTTTAGAGTCAGCAAAAAAATTCAATATAAGTAGTAGCTTATACCGCATCTCGGTGGCGTGTATAAGGATTATTTTTAGTGATGAGTATCCGTATCACAAATTGATCATTTTCAAACTTCGAAGCTGAATAGGTATAACGTTTATTTATAATCCTAATTTCTCCTTGAAACTCATCACGGTTCAGATTAGACTATTTTATTCTTCATTCCCCGCGAGTAATTGAAAAAAACAAATTCTTAAAATAAACGTGCAATGATTTTATGAGCAATAATTTATCTGATACAGCGGAGTTATTGAAACAATGTATAGTTAGTTTCAACTTATTATGATATTATTACATCAAGTATACATGCACATTTTTTCATTCCGATTTTCTTTCTTGAGGGAAACTCGATACTTGAAAGTTTGAACGATCCTTTGTTGATCATTCCCCAACCCTCAAGTATATAATTCTTCAAGGTTTTTTTCTTTTTCCTGTTGTTTTTTTTCTTCTGGTTTTCATTTCCCCCCCCCCCCCCCCCCCCCCCCCCCCCCCCTCAACTTTGCAGTACTTGCAGTATACTCGAACGAACGAATATGATAGAAGTTTTTGAAGTAGGTATAATATTATATAATAATAGCACCGATGCTCTCCTTCTCCCACTCTTCTTCGCCCCCCTTATACTTTCTTCGTTGACGAAGCGATGAATAATTCATCTCTCGAACAACACGTAGAAAAGAAAAAGGAGGTAAAAGAGAGAGTAACGAAAAATAAAATCATTTGAAAAAAAAAAAAGGATAACTATTGAGGAACACAGAGGAAGCGGTGAAATATTGTGAAAAAGGAAATATTGGAACGCGCGTAGCTGTCCTCATGCATCTATTTACGGATATCTATGATTCATGTGCATGTATCTATGATCTGGTGTATCTATGGTGTATGTACATATACACCTGTGTGAAATCAAAGAGAAACAAAACAAGGCCGTCATGTGAAGTATCACATACGGGAGCATGACACAGTTTTCCACCCTTTGTCATCGGGCGAAACCATCCATGTATATGGTACGTACGTATATACATGTATATTCAGCATATAGCTGCTGATGCTTTTTTCCTGCTACCGTTTGCTAAAGAGAACAAAGTGAAAAACGTTCCTAACTTCACAAGCAGCAGCGGCAGCAGCAGCAAGAGAAGCGTAAATCTAGGAGCAGTTTATCGATAATAAAACAACAAAACCAAAAGGGAGAATAAAAAAAACCACTCGCTTCATCACCACGAAGAAAAGATGAAGAAACAAAATTTCAACTTTTTCGTCCAATTTCAAGTACTCTGTGGAATATTCCATTCAACCCCCGAGACGTGTTAAAGAGAAAATGGAATATTGCGACACTCCTTGAGAATCCGACACCCCTGATACTTGATGTACGTAATGTGATATACTGTATAAATGCCATTGTATGTACGGCATTATGTACAACGTTATATAACCTCGTTATGAATCAACTGCAATGTACCTAGTTAGTTTCGAGCTTGGGTTGAGGGGGAGGATTTGAAGTGGTAAGGAGAGATGAAACGGATAATGGAATTGGATGTTTATATAAATTCATTGTACCGCAGTGATGTTGAAAAGTGGTTTTCTACCTTATGTGACTCTGACGAACCGTTGATCAGATTGCATGGGAAGGATACCTGCGACGATAGTTATTGTAGTACTTGAAAAAAAAAAAATAAGGAGCATGTTTCAGAGTAGTATCAGTCCATATGAACTCTGAAGTCTTAAATCTCATGAAGTCCTGAGAAATCCTAAGAATTCCAAATAAATCCTGTAAAGTCAAAAGTCTCTTCCAATCATTGAAACCCTACATGCACCATCGAGCCTCGCGAAGACTCAGAAAATTTTGTGAAATCTTATGAAAACCTGACGTATATAGAGTGACTATTTTGAACTAGGAGTTATCAACTGTTTGATTTAACAATTATTCTCTGAGAATTTTCAATTTGGTTTAATTAATCAATATGAGGCAATAAAACGTTCGAACTATATCGTGTATGTGTATACCTATACGTATACGTACGTATGTATTCAGATGTTACATGGTTGCATTAGAGAAATGCCGGCAGAAATAGTTAACAGTAACTTGCGTAAATATTATTGACTTCTCCCCCCAGTAGTTGCAGGTTTAGCCGTCGTAATTATAATAATTTTAATCAATAATTAGTTGAACTTTCGTTGAAAATTAATATTCAAATTTAATTTGCTATTCAATTTTATGAATTGAATAAACAATTTCAAACGATGTAGGTGTACGAAAGTTACTACGGATTTGCCCATGCAGCGTATAATATGGTGCACGGGGTGATTGTTGAGTTCAAAGTTCATATACAATAGACACTATATAACTTTCAAAACGAACAGGTAAATTCTGCAGGAGGCCAATGTGTGCAGTGACCCCAATTATACTTTTTCAAACGTTTAAGTGCAGGTACACATATTTTACCAAAAACGTAACTTAATTTTTTGTTTGATGGATGATTTTTTTTTGTTTTGTTCTTGAATTCTTCCTGGTTTTCAAACGCTTTTCAGATGATATTTTTTTATCTTCTTTTTCCGCAATGAAAAAAGCAGGCGGTTTTTGTTTTGTTGAATGTGAAATGATCCGAGAAGGAAAGAAGGGAAAAATGTTCCCTTGACAAGATTGTTTTGTGTCGGTTGTTGGAAGATTTTTTTTGTTTTGGTAAATGAAGCAAAAAGTTTCCCCTTGTTTGATAATTAGGCGATTGATTTGTAGGAAAAGAACTTACGAAGTACGAGACTTGATTGCGTTGAATGAAAAAAAAAAAAAAAAAAAAAAAATCAATCGAATTTAGAAAAGTTAAATTGTTCAAACAAAACGTCTTTGTCAATGTTACACATTTAACGAATTTGATAACTTTGGATGAGCAAATTGAACGGCTGCTTAAAATTGCGTTTCCATAAGACAGAAGATACGTATGTATATATGCCACAACCCCCTCTGAAAGGGTCCGATTTCTTGAAAACTTCTCAACTTTACTCGAATATCTACTTTGTTCGCGGTTACTCGAATTGCATTTGGTAAGGATCAAATTTCACTGTTACGCTCTTCCATACTGCCGTCGATATGTACGTACGTACATCGCATCATCATCATCATACAATAACGATTACGCTTTAGGAGAGATAGGAAGTTTAACATCGTTGAACGCGTATACCGTACATAGTATATGGGCATATGTACCTGTATTTATAGAAGTATAAGTGTATATATTTCAACCTAACAATAAGAAATATTGGAGTCAGCATCGAAGCAATAAGATCGTTGGGATTCGGCTAGCATTTCAAAACTTTCATACGCTATGTGTATACCTGATACATGTATATAGGATAGGTACGGACGTACATACCTATATACCTCTCCTTGCCAAAACGGTTTCTGATATCTTTCGAGCTATATGCATACAGATATTGATGCGGCTATATACGAGCGATGAGATTCTCAAGTTTAAAGGATGTTCCGACACCAAGGGTAAGTTTCATTATCAGTCTCGGATGACTCAACTCAAAACCACACGCGACGCCTAATAGATTTGTCGGCATAGTCACGTCGCGGTCGGTAAGATCGGATGATGATTTCCAACCGGTGTGTTGATTCATCATTGATTCAATCTGTAGTGAACTATTTTTCATTTCTCTTTTTTTTTTCGAATATCAATCAGTTCTGATCAAACCGAAATCAGAAAATTGATGAAAGAACTTCGTTATTTTTTGCGGCTTTTGATCTTCATTCTATGCTTACATAATCATAAGTAATGGCATCTATTCATTGTTTTTGCTTTTTTTCCTCCGACTCGTTTCCTACCATATCCCAGCTTTTTAGAGTAACGAGCTTTTTTGAGAGAATGATAAATTGCATAGATCTATGATTATCTCGAGTTTTTTTCTTCACGCAAGCGGTAAACCGTGACCAACAGTCGGCTATTAGAACTGGGTTACTTTTGAAGAACGATTATTATAATTCTGATATAAATTAGAGGTCTTTGAATTTAGATCGTGGCTAAAGCTTTTCCTCGAGTTAGTTGTACTAGTGAAGGGTTGTTGCGGGGGTGGGTGGTGGGTTAAAAGTGGGTGAGCGGTGGTTGTAGAACCCAAAGGATTCGTCTCTGAAGCATATTTCATTATATAGCAAGTTTTACCTCAAAGCCAATGCTTTAGGATTGAGAGAACCAGCTCGAAGTTTCCGAAAGGATATAGGTGTATATACCCATGCGATACAACGTTAGGAAAAGGAATACGCGGAATATGAACTGCCTGGGGCGATTCAGAAGCCTCACAAATTGCTTGGCTCCTATAACAATCGTTTCCTACGTTCGTATATACAGAACGTCCGAAATATTCAAGTTTATAAATTCACTTGGAAATTGTTTCCCAATGTGAAATTGAAGATCATGTAGAACGGTTACTCAAAAATCATCGTTGAAAGTCATCCCTCCTGGTAGAATTAAAAAAAAAAAAAATAAAATAATAAGAAAATTAGAAAACATCGAATATACTCAACGTTGCACGATCATTCTGACCGACGTCAATTTTGATATATGCGAAATAATTTATTCGGCCTGGAATCGCATCGTGACAATATCTGATGCTGTCCTATTGATCTGCACAAAATATTGCAGGTTCTAAAATCGCACATGTGATGTCGGAATTTTTTTTTTCTTTTTACTTTTTTGTCAGAGTTGACAGCCATGGCGTGATTACCGTCAAGCACGCCGTTGAAAACAACGTTGATAAAATTCATTGTGAAATTTTCAGGCCTCTCCAGGGATGCCGAGTGAGGTTACGGCCGAGCAGTCAAACAACGCGACGGTAATCGATCGTATTCGTTAAAAATACGGAATCAAAATTACACCGACCACCTATAATTAACCGCTTTTTTACGGTCAATTATTACAGCCATTATTCCGTTTTTCTTCACCAGCGAATTTCCGTAGAACGTTTAAGTAAATCGTTGAGAATTGAGATCCAGCTAGACAGCCCCTTCCATGCGCACTGAAATGCGATTAATTCACCGACTGAAATTGCGAAGCAAAGCTGCGAAGCCCGGCGAGTCACGATCAGGCTTAATAGCGGCCGCAGCGAGCTTAACCACCGAGACAACCTCGCGTCTATGAATTTAAAGATTCGAGCAAAGCAAAAAATAAACATTCTTTTGGTTTTTAAATATTTTTCAGGAACAACGTCAACGTACAAATTATCGAAAGACAGTTGCCTGTTATTTTTAATATCCTGTAGTGTAATCGATATTGATCAAGTATGCCCAATATATATGATGTAATAATCGATTTGTGATTATGGGACATTTCAAGCTGACGTCAAAACTTCGAAACTGGAGATAATCGAAAATTTAGAAAGGAATTCTACATTTTTCGTTCGTATACGTTAACTAACTAAGAAAGAACCGCAAGAATAAAAGCCAAAAGTTTTGTAATATTCCACCTCTGCAGTATCTGTTTTTCTTGCATTCCGCAGTGAAAATCCTGTATAAGAACTGTTTGGCTAATTAATTTCTCACAATTTTAGTGATAAAATTTTCATCAATTTATACACCTATATGTATACATAGTACATATATGTACATCGTCGCTTGGCGCCTTAAGATCCCAAGAGATTATTCCGTGTTATAGCTTGAAAACTTGGCCTCCTTCGAAACTGTTGCAGGTTAAAACTGAAAACGGCCGAGTAGGGCGGGGGGGGGGGGGGGGGGGGAGGGGGGGGGCGTGCAGCAGTAGCAGAAGAAACAAAACGAGAAGAGAAAAAAAAAAAAAAAATTACAAGGATAGAAAAAAAAAACTGAGAGAAGAAAAAAAGTTTCATTCTTATTGCTTGTAAAGTTTATACCTCAGGGAAAGTGGATCGTAAAAAAAACACAGTGTTTTAGGCGTTCCTTATATACCACCCCTGACTTTGTAGCTAGGTATACATAACCTTATAACTCCCAAGTACTAACCTATTCTGACGTACACATATACACGTGTATATACGTAGTACCTGATAACTGGAGTCCATCAGTAGATTTTATGGTTTTACACGTAGAAAAAGTGACGGGAAACTTGAGAGTACCTAAAAACAACCGTTACGTTGATCAAATAAAAGAAAGTATGAAAAAAGAAGAAAATAAAACGAAGAATAGGTAGGATATTCACGCTATCATTCGTACATCGATTATCACAGGTATGTAGTAGGTACATTCGTTCATTGAATGGTGAAAGAAAAGCTTATTATTACATGTATTTTGTCGCAAAATACATCTAACCTTAACTGGTAGCTACTCTCAATTTTTATTATGCTTTGTATACGAAGCTGCAGGGTTTTCTTATAAACATGCACTATTGAATGTGAGAAAAGCTTATTATGTACCTTTTCAAATATACATTTTATACAGCGTTCGCGTTTACCTCATACTCATAAAAATTCTCTCTCTTATATCACCTCTTTCTTTCTTCATTTTTTTCTTACTTTTTCCTCTCTCCATGGATACCTTTTTATTTTATTCTTTTTGTTTCATTGTTCGCAATTTTGTGACGGGCGTTGATACATATATTTGTTATGTATGTACACACATGCATACGTACCGTCGTACTGTACATAAAGCTATGTAAGTACAAAGACTCTCTAGACGGGGATTTCATCACCTCTGAAGGCAGCAGCAGAAGCTTCAAGTTCTATCGAAGAAACTCTCGAACCTTCGAACTGAACCAAACGCAGCGAGACCCACCAGTACCTTCAGAAGCATTTCGAACTTCAAACCGAATACCACGCCCGCTCGGTAAATTTTTATCCGTTGGATAGACAGATGGATAGATAGCCGAACGGACGGACAAAAATATCCGACCTACGCGACTGACGAAACGAAACGCAGCGCAAATCTAGACGAAAAAGTAAAGCAGTCTGGGGGCTAGAGGGAAGTAGATCGAGCGAGATGTGGGTGGTAGCTATACGTATATATATTTGTAGCTGGGAGAGCTGATGCTATCAGTAAAGATTCTTAGGAGGCAGCCAATCTTCTTCACAAAGCTTTTTACCTCCCCCGTAGCCAACCAACGTATTTCTTGAAGTGCAGCATCTATGTGCCGCGTACGTGTATAATGTACCTTGAAGGCTTGCAGCGGCGGCAGCTGCATCAGTAGCGGCAAAAAGTTGAACGAAAAAAGTGAAAAAAATAACCAAAAAAATAAAAAATAACAAATAACAAAAGGGAAGGAGAATATAGGAAGAAACGGGAAGAAGAGGAGCCACACGTATAGGGACAGAGAAGCTGCACCTCTCTTCTGAAGCTCGTGAAAATGCGATAGCTTCCATAATCTCCAGTCTCATCAGAGTCAGTAAGAGAAAATAAACTAGGTAGCTAGATGATATTATGAAGGAAGAGGAGTCTGCGGGGAAAGATGCCGGGCAGGCCTTCGTCCGGCAGAAATGAAATGTAATCTCTTTTTTCTTTTTTCTTTTCTATTTTTGTTTCTTTTTTTTTTCTTCTCAATCTTGTGCCATTTTCTTTTATCCGTTACTGCAGTTCTTCCTCCCGAGTACTGTACCATATTCAAGTTTAACCGCGTTTTGTACGTACCTACGCTATATACGATTGTCATAAGCCATATGGCTTCCTTGAAAAGGGGAACCTTTCGATCAATTCCCGTATAATATAACGACGTATATTAGTACGGAATAATAAAAAATATCGTGTGGATCTATAGGGTAAATCTCATGAAACTTTACTCCCGATGATCTGCGCATGCGCAAGTTTCACAGCATTCAATCAGCGGTGCACCCAACGATGTAGAAGCATGAAAATAAAAGATACATTTTTATCGGTCTGCAGACACTTGTGACAGACAAATCGTGAAATAAAATATAACACACATGATATATCCACCGTCTACGATCGAACGGATCTAAAAACATTCAGGTTTTGAAGGGAAGAGAAATATAATAATAATAATAATAATAATATTAAAACGTTATCAATAGCCGGCGATGAGCTTTCCAATATAAAAAAAATAAAAATCACCGCGGGGTATCGAAAGCTGTATCAAAATTTATTATTTGATTTTATGAATTCTGTACGATGTGACTTTCGACGTACATTAAAACGTCAAACTTTTTGGGTCGTGAGGGGGGGTGAAAAGCTGAAGAGGGGATGGGGTATGACCTAGAGTTGGTAATTCGCTCGTGCGGTTCGTTCTTTGTCGGTTATTTTGCAATTATCTCTTCTGTTTGGTGACGAAATTGGAAAATTCGAAATTTCAAGAGGTTCGTTTGAAATTAATTCAGTTCTCTTCGCTTTCCCTCATCCTCAACCTTTGCTTTAGATCCCTCTCATCTCCTCATTTTCTTCCCAATATTTCATGGTCTCGAACTCTCATACCCGAAGGGACTTAATCATTTTACCTCTTGACTTTCGAAACTTATCAAACTCACTATGCAAAATTGTGAACCTATATAATATAAAAACGTGAGATTTATACGAATGAAGTACACCGGCAATATATATATTATTATACGTAAATTGTACGTGGCATATTATTGAAGGATAATAAAAAGAAAAAAAAAACTCAGTTTCTTCCTTGGCGTATTTCGAATATAATGGAAATTTTTTATTTTTTTTTTACATACCTATAATATTATTTACAGAAGAAACAAAATTGAATGCGGCAAAAATGTAGCGTACGGTATAATATACCATTTTTCTTATAGAAATTTAACGATTCCCGTTTGCGTTGATTATTTAACATTTTCTCATTTTCTTTTCCGCTCCCAACGGTAAACTATATTCCCTACAATAGACTGGGGATTTCGTATCTGCAACCACCCTCGAAAAAAATCGACGAATAAGTGACCACAACAAAAATAAAAGAAAAAGTCTCTTCATGCGATATCAGATACGTGTGTATACGTATACGTGTTGGTAATATCATATCTGTGTACTAAATTTATATACATGAATAATGAATATATCGTGTTTAGAATAAAACACATGCATGCTCGAAATCGTCTACCACGTGCGTACATACAGTACATGTTCTCCACTATATCTGCCGGGGCACAGCTCGAGCGATCCTTGCGATCCGCGGCGGTTTGCCCCTCGGGAAACCCTCTCGCGACGTCCAAATGCGGTATAGAATATCTATACGTATACATGTAATATTATACATTATATGTATAGTGTACACCTACACGAGCAGGATCACACGTAGGTGAATATAGGTTCGTTCTTTTGTTTTGTATGTTTTTTTTCATGTTCTTTTTTTGCTATTGTTTTGTTTTATTTTGTTACTTTTACCAGAAATTGATACCAAAACGCGAACCTCGCTCGCCCCGGTGACTCAACATCGCGTGGTTGACAGCTGTGATTTATTTGGCTTCCCTGCTACAACTACCGCCATCGCCACCGTGCTGCAGCATTTCACGTCCGTACAGCCCCGACTGCCCTTTTTATACTTCTCCTCTTCATCTCCTTCTCTTCATCGACAAAACCGAAACAAATTGCGATATACCATACGTATAATCACAATGTTCGCACACGGCGTTTCATGTTTTCAAAATAATCAGATCTCGAGTATATCATGGTATATACCTATAGGTATCATGTGTGCATAACCGAACGACATTTTTTCAGCACATTTACCCTTCCCCCCTTCCCTTCCTCCTACTCCCTAATTTACCCCCTAAATCTTGTTCAACTTGCATGAAAAATTCCACGGATTTGTTTGCTCCAAGCTCAATTATTATCACGCAATATTTTTCTCGCAAACAACCAATCCCTTGTAAGCCTTTTCGTACATGTATCGAGGTTTTTGTTTTCTCTTCCTCTTTTCCCGTCACCCCCCTGGTTTTTTGCGAACAATGCGGTTGGTCTGTTTCAATCGGGCTCGAGTCAGGAGGAGGACGTCGGAGATTTTGGT
This sequence comes from Athalia circularis, assembly GCA_963978495.1. NCBI lineage: Eukaryota > Metazoa > Arthropoda > Insecta > Hymenoptera > Athaliidae > Athalia > Athalia circularis. The sequence goes on along the minus strand of OZ021700.1, from coordinate 11,515,897 downwards.
TAACTTGACGATGCGGACGAACATGGAGAATCTGGTTGACTTGGAATAAGGGGGCAGAAGGGCGAGAGTGTGGAAGTATTTGGATCGAGTATAATTTCGTCCAATTTCCGAATGCGGTTGAATATTGGATTTAGCTTGACTTTAGGGGTTGAGCTAGATACTTAGAAGTTCGGTAATTAAACGGTAGCATGCGCGGAGTGTATTGCTGCTATACGTAGTAACCCGCCCACCCCCTACCCTAATTTCTCTTCTCTTGGTTCTCTGTACTGCAAAACTTTCTAGAAACACCCCAGCTTCATCCCTCAGGCGGAAAACACGTACCAAGGTACAGCACATCGTCCTTCGTGTTTTCCTCTTCACTTTGGTATTCGAGGGCGATGTTGTTGAGCTATGCGTGCTCCTGGTCTTCCACCTTCTCTGTAACCAACTGCTGAAATTTTCCGCCCTTGATGTCTCAAGGACCTAGTTTGTCATTTTTTTTTTTCTTTTCTAATTACAACAACTATTATCAGTATTGTTATTTTAATTTTTTTATAAAATTTCCCCCGCTTTATATCGAGGTTATCTACGATCATCGGCCATATTCTATTTGCGGAACTATACGCCTTTCATGCTCATGGATGGGAGTACCGATCCAATCTCTGAGAAGCATTCTTCTCCTGCTTTTAATCAACATATTTCGTTTCATATGTACGCAACATCATAACATATCTGTAATAATATTCATATGGAAAAATGGCGGTTCCTCCATTTCACTTTCTGAATGTCAGATGTATATGGCAACGTTTTATAAATTTATATATTTAATGTACTACTTACGCCTTCCCGAAAATATTTCAAATTATGAGTAAATCTGAAAATTTTGTTGAAACCCCACATTAAAGAAAAATAATAATTATAAATAATGATGATGATGATTGTTCGTTAACTTTGAAAATAAACGCTGAAATTTTACTGACTTGCGAATTACGAGGACGTTTCATGCAGTATTTCGAGAAAGTGATTTATTTTTAACATTCATTTCAATGTCCACGCCGTGTAGATTTACTTTGAATTACATGCGGATCTCAAAGAGAAAATTCAGTTCTGTGAAAATATTTTCAGTTGAAATTTTCAATGATCCACGTAAGATACGTCAATGTCTCGATAGCTGTTGGGCTAAACATCGAAAACGTGATGGAAAATTAATGAAATTTGGAATCCGGGGAGGTCGACAATCTGGAACGAAAAATATATCCGAATATATATTAACCTTTGGACGGAGTAATTCACTAGCATCAGGAGCAGCGGGACGTACATCCGGGTCCGGATCACGGTAGTATGAGGAAGGAAGCGGGCTACTAGTTCATTCCTTAGTATCTTTCTTTCTCTTTTTCTGGATCATATATCACAGTTCCCATTTGTAGTCCCGCAGAAGGAATTCTCATTCCGTAGAGAACGCCATTAGTCGGGCGCGGAGTGGTACGTGAGAAAATTTTGTGACGAATAAGATGGTTGGCTCTTGTAGCGGTGGTGGTAGTCGTGCTAGTGGTGGTGGTGGTGGTTGGAGAGTGGGTAGGTAGCCTCTGAAAAACCAGGGCGAAGGCGAAACCGTGGCAAAACCGAAGTATAAGGTCCGCTAGCCGGTGTACGGTATATAGTTATAGCTATATACCTCATACATACCTATAAGGAAAGCCTAGCTGGTAAATCAGAAGTTATTTTCAGTCTCGGAAAAGCCGTCGATAAAATGCAGGGGTATAAAGGAAAGGGATCAGAAAAATGGACAATTTAAACTCCCCTCCTAACAAAACTCATGGGACACCTTAACTACGGGAAATATAAGCTATTGGGATTTCCATGCCAACTCAAATGCAACTCTTATGCCCCATTGCCACATACGTTTGATCGCAAATTTCTAAAATTCTCGTTTTTTGCTTCGAATAAAATTTGTCTCGTTCTTCTTCCTTGTCTGAAATCGTTTTTAACAATAAGTTACGATTTTTATTTCAACTTGAAACTAAATCTTTCTCGTCATTTTCTCTCGACGATATACCAAAACAAATTTTAATTTTTTTTTCTCATTTCATTTTATCGCCAGAAATGAATGAAAATTGTCCGGCAGGTGTACAAAAATGATAAGTAAAAAACGAAGAAAAAAAATACGAAATTGTCTACTCTTTGTGAAATCATGATTTACTTAATTTGTTACCAGTCACTTATAGAACAAAATTTTTACGATTTTTCCAGCTAAAAAAATAATAAAACCACGCCGTGTTCTGAATTTAAAAAGGAATAATCATAATTTAGAAACGAATTAAAAAAAAAAATTGAATAAAATTACCAAAGTCTTTTAGAAGTATGAGAAAAATGTAGAAAAACGATTGAAGTTGACGAAAAGTGTAAAATTCCTTCACGCAGAAATTATGACGATACTAATTTCTTTCTATTATTTCTTTAATTTTTTCATGTTTTTTTTTTTTTTTTTTTTTTTTTTTTAATGTTTATCACCTCAAAATACGAGGTTGAAAATATCGCAGCGCGTTGGAATTTTCAGATTATGCACCACCTTTCACGGTTCTGTCAAAATAACCGGGGTGAAGCAGAAACGCGGAAGAAATGACGCATGGAGTAGTGTTGGGGGTGGAGAGTTGGAATGGGGTAGGAATAACCGGGTCTGCTAACCATGACATCCGTCTTTCTATATAAGTATAATGGTATCGTACGTACAAAGGAGTAGACCCTATTGAACCGTTACAATGTAGAATGGCAGACCGTGTGTCGACGGTTTCCGTACAGTATAGGAAAAGTTGTATATCAGGTTCGTCGACCTATAGATATGGCGTGTATGTATAGTATAAATTATAGTCGTAGTCCTACAGGAAGCCTTAGGAAAGGAAGATTTTACGGACTGAACTGCGAGCTGCGAGAAAAGCAAAACTGAAGGAGATGGGCGACTTGTAGTCTATCGAATTGGCGCCACACCGACTAGCTCGATGCAACGATATCCTCAACATTTATAACAAACTAATTTATATCGGGCTCGCAATACCCTTTTGTCAGCTATTTTAGTTTGCGATTTCAAGTCTGTAGTAAGGAAGAGAATAAAACGAAAATGAGAAGAATTTTCTTAAAATTTATACTTGATTGCACTTGGAGAATAAACATTTGTTTCATTCTAATTTTATATTGCCGTATTAGAATGCTAAATTTTTTTTTCCTAAAAAGCCCGCCAAGGACCACGTACTTGAATGTTTTTTTCATTCAATTTAATCTATCGTTTTAATTCTCTTTGATTTTTCGAATTCACGTTCATTGATCTTTTTTCCAATTTCATCTCTTCTAATTGGCAGGTAATTCGTTTTTTTCTATGTTTATTTCAGTCTTCTCTAATACTCCTATGCATGATGCGAAGTTACATGCACTTGGCACAATGATTAATTTGAATCCTTTTTCCCCATTGTTGATGAATTTTTTGTCAATAAAGATATTTGGATAGTAGTTATTATTGAACATTTAATGTACTTGGCGAACTTTTTTGCACCGTAGGTACCTTTTGGGGGGATTTCATAACTTTTTGTACGTTGTTGATGAATATTGCAGTATTGATTATGGTTTCTTTAGTATACTATTGTTGTAAGATGTTTGACGGAATAAGAAAAATTTTCGAACGGTAGCCATGATAGCGCCACTCTTCTGGGGCCCAATGAAAAGGAATCGCTGTGCGGCGGTGAACTTGGTAAGAAATGAGACCAGCTACGCTGACGCCACCTGCCAGGCGTACGAAAATTACACCCTTTTTCCTACTTGATAAGAATATGGCGCGAGCCGCGGCTTCCCTTCTATACCATTTACGTGAAAACGTTTGGTTTCCAGATGACATATATAGCTAGCTGTACGATGATGACGACGGTGACGAATCTGATGAAACGAGCATGCCGGTGATCAGAGATGATCATATCCCAGCTCTCCGACCACCGATGTTATTGAAATTAGGCTTAAATGAAAGCCCCTCCCCAATTTATACAGCGAAAGTGATCTCACATTTGCTGTGATATTATCAGTATGAAAGCTATTTGATGAAACGCGAATCCCCACTCCGCTTCTGAGCTCCCGTCGCAGTAAATATACTCGGTAGTGCGCCCGTTCTTTTGAATGTACTTGGCGCAAGACTCTACCGAGTCTCTTGATGTAATTATATAATTATAGCTACTTGGTGAAATCTCATCGGCGTAAAGAAAGAGAGAGAACTCAGGATTGATTGTATTATTGCTATGAACTTTATTATTATTATTATTGTCATCAAACTTATTATCCTTTTTGGTTTTACGGGTGGTATGAATATAATTTCTATATCGGTATTAAGCATCAAGCTCTCTCCATTTCCCGCTTACTTTCCCCTGGTATCGGTTAATCAATACCCGTGCGATATGGTAGTTTTATAGTCGACCAGAAGGCGAAAGAGAGAGAGAGAAAGCGAAAGAAGAATACACAGAGAAAGAAAAGGAGAGATTTATTACACTTAGCTAACAAATTCCCTCATAATTTCGTTTTATAATTGTTATGAAAGCACCTCTCGCTCTTCTTTCCAACGGGCTGAATCGAATTTATTAAAATTGACATATTTATTACGCTGAAATATAATACCATTTGATGGATATTAATATTAAATGGATTTCAAATAAAAATAAAATAAAAATACATAAAAATGAGATAAAATCGATAATTACCAATATACTATCGTTGGATAAATTATTGCACAATTTACTTTTTAAATTTCATACCAACTATTAATTAACAGGTTTAATTTCTCCTATAGTTTCTGCATCACAATCAAATGTACAATATTCTCAAGCGTTCTAATCTCGATTTCAATGAGTCATGTGAGCTTACAACTATAACGCTATAATACATTATATAACAGCGATGGCATATAGGAGCTGTAAAATAGAAAAGGGAAAAAAAAACAAAAAAATGAACAAAGAAGAGAAGATTTGAGGGCAGAAACTGGTGGTCTGAAATAGGGGTAAGAGAAAAGCGAAGCATGCAGAAAAAAAAGAGGATGAAAAGGGAAAGAAAAAGGGAGAGCAGAGTTGGAACCGCCCGATTGTATCTGGCCGATCAATGAAAGGAGAACTCGTAGGAGTGTCAGAATGCGTGGTGCTCGGCGATTTCGTTGTCAAAAAAAGAAGGGAAAAAACAAAACAATCGCAACTTCGATTTGTTCTTTAGCAAAATGAAGTAAAAATCAAAGAGAGAAATAAAAAAAATTCAACAATATGAAAGGAATGAGTCAAGGAAAAGCTTTAATCAAGCTCCGCGGTCTCAAATGGCGTCAACAATCTAAGCGGTTATGTATAATGTACGTAACGTCGTAACCTAACCCTGCCATTTTGTGATCCAGACAAAGCCCGAGTTGTCATCTTGTTTTGTATGAAATTTTTTTATTCTTTCATTTTTTCATTCTCCTTTCGAATTGACGCGAAAGAAGTCTCTAGTCGCAAGACACGAAGGAAAAAGGAGCAGAAGCGAATTAATGAAATCTGCTGTATGAACCATAATGGCTTCTATTTTTAAAGAAATGACGATGAAGAAGAAGAAAAAAACGATTATGCTGTCGCGATGATATTACATGTCTTTTTCTCTCGTGCTCTTTTTCTTTCCCATTCTCAAGTGCGATCTAATTATTTCGCTTACATCTCCTTCGACCTTTTTTTTTTCTTTTTTTTCAAAATGAAGCGATGATCAGACGATACGAAATGGAAGGGAAGAAGCGTAGGTGGTAAATGAAGGTTTAAGCTCGTGAAAATGTCACGTTAGGCTAGGTCGGACCAAAAGAAGGCCGAGTTTTGTAGGGAAAGGGAGAAAGGAGGGAAGGAAACTCAGCAGATAAGCAGCAGGAAACAACTCCTGAGCTTTCTTGCATACGCACCGCGTACTTATACATACATATACTTACTATACATGTATGAGCACCTATATGTATTCCGTGTACATGTAAGAACTACGCATTTTAACCCCAGCTTATAAGGTTAGGGATTGAGTCGAGTCGAGTTGAGTTAGGATAGGTTGGGTTTTCAGGGATCCGAGAATTGTGTTTTGTGGACTTCTGCTTTTTTCTTTCCCTTTTTCTCCCTTCCCACGCAAAACGACAGACTCGCTGTATACAAACGAGAGTTTAAACCGACGATGAGCTACTGATAAACTGATCGAGGCGGCGTATACATATAGTAGTATATGTGTAGACGGTAAAGAATCCAAAGATAAAGAGAGGGGGGAAAAAATTGATGTTGAAAGGTTCGGGGAATCGGAGAAATTTTTTTTTCTGCTTCACAGGAAGATTTCCGTCGCATTCATCTCTGTTATTTACAAATATTAAGACGTGTTGAAAACAAATTTTTGGTTTTTTCATTATTATAACATTCAAATATGAGTCACCTAATGAATTAGAGTTTTTTTAAACATTTTTTTTTTGTCTTCCCACTCTGAAGTTCATCGTGTGAAAATTTCAGGGACGCTAAATGATCCTATAAGCGATGATTCCGTCGATTTTTTAATATACCAGATGATCAGCACAGCAGAAAAGGACATTATGAGTTTTCATTAAAAGAACGAAGAAAAAAAATCATGAGTCTGCTGAGGATTAAGATATCGTGTTCGTGTTTGTCTCAGTCTTAAGGATAAGGATTGTGAGGGTTTGATTATATGCTCCTTGCTGTTATAATTATAATTTTCCAAAAATTCTTCTTCTCTGTAATATGCAATGATCGCAGTCGCGATAGTATAATACATTTCGTAAATGTGATAATAATATCGATACATTACCCCGAGGATATTTAATTTATGCGTACTGGAATTATAATGTAGTCTATAACGTGCATTTGCTATTCTATACATTCACCCATGTATATGTACGTCCAGTAGAGCTTATGACAAAACGGTTGAATGCTTCGTTGATGGTTAATCAAATTAACGCCTCTAGTTTATTACAAAACACGAACACTGCACCTCACGCCTCTTCTCTGTTCCTCAGGGGTAATAATGAAACGATAATTACAAAAACTACACCATAACCAACAATAACAAAGTACGAATAATTGATTGCAATTTAATATAATTGAACGTTGAATTACAAGTGAGGGTCCAATTTATTCATGTTATTTCGTGTACACTATACTTTGCTATTGAAATAGAAATTAAATCGCCGTGAATATATATTCATGCCGCGGTATATTAATATTTTCACCTTTCGAAATCTGACACAGATTTTTGACTTTCTGTGAGTTCTCGAATTTTCTACGTAATAACCGCCGAGAAAATGGAATCCACCCTGGAACGTGGATATTACAAAGATGATGAAAATTTTTTGAACTCAATCTTTCTAAAACAACGTCGTTAAATTTAAGGGAAAATTTACAGGTTCTGCTTTTTAATTATAGCTACTTTGTAATGACTGAATATTTCATTAGTTATTTTTCGCAAGAATTCAGTCTAAATTAAAGGGAAGGAAACGAGAAGGAGAAAAAAAAATTTACAGACTAAAAATGAAAATAAAAAGTAAAAAAAATCACTTCGTCCATTTTTTAACCATCCAACTCTGTATGTACATAAATACACGTATGTATCTGGGTAGATATATGTAAGTCTACATACCCGCGCAAACGAGACCCGAGACCGAGACTGCTACGAAATTCATTGACCCTTGGGCCTCTCATTCAACGGTGCGGGAAACCTTTATGCTTTTCAAAAAAACAGACGCTCCAAAATTGATGGGCTTTTTCATTTTTTTTCTCTCTTTTCTTTCGGTCCTTTTCGGTTCTTTCTTTCAAAAAACCAACGCATAGGTATCTACTGCAGTTTATACCGAGACGTCCATGGGGTGGGTAGATATTGTATGTGTTGCATATGGGTGTATGAAAACGTTTAATATCAAAGTCTACATCGATTTTTCTTTTCTCCTCATACCTACACGTACATACGCGTATTTTGTACTTATGTATACACATGTATATATTTATGTACGCTTTCTCCGAGTTTTAGCAACGTGTGTACGAAAGACGAACGATAAAATAATGGCGCCCATGGAGTAAAAGGTAAACGTTCTACAGTAAAAAAAGGATGAAGAACAAAAAGGAAAAGTCAAAATAGCCGTCTAGAGCAAAGCCTGTATACTCGATTTCAAGGTTTGAATAATGAGCTCGTTCTTCTATTTTTCGTGCTCCCAATGAAAAAAAAAGAAAATCTAAAGGAACGAATGAATACATTTTTTCTACCTTCAAATTAAGAAATCTCTCCAAAACTCAAAATGGCGCAGTATGGAAGAGGGAATGAGAGAAGAAGAAACAAAAAGAAAGAAGAAACGTGGCTAAATGAATTCGCCACTCGTATTCATACACCCTCTTTCGCCAGAAAAATCTGTGCACCATCAGCACCATCAGTACCAGCAGCAGCAGCGGGAGCGTTCGTTTGTTTTAAACCGAAAATTCAGCGGTATAATACGCGTTAATTGAAAATAGATTTATAGGCGTACGCGGGTGCCGCATGGATTGGATTTTAAATAGGACTGTCACACGCAGGGTCACGGTTTCTTTATTTTCTTTACTTATTTTTTGATTTTTTTTCATCAATGTATGAAAAAAAGAAAAACATTTCTCTTATTTTCCTTGAGGGGTGCTTTCATTTTTTCTTTTTCTCCCATGCACAGCTTTTCGTTCCCTGAAAATACAATTCCCGCAGTTATCGGAGTTAATTCGAGCTTAATCCCGTTCGAATTCGTCGGGACACGTGCCATTAATCACAGCCGCTGTCTATTTCCTCTGCAGGGGATGAGAAATACGGGTGGGCGGGTAGATGAGGGAAGGGAACTTCCGTTGTCCGTACAACCCATTCGTTTGTCACCTATGATAGCATTACATAAAAAAAGAAAGGGTGGGAGTGGCCTGCAGAATTCTATGTGTTGGAAAAACACGAAAAACGATGAAAAAAAAATACATAAAGTAAGTAAATAAAACTAGAACGATCAAGGAACGGAGGATTGTATACATATCCTAATGACAGTGATGGGAAAGTTTACCAGTCGTACATATACGTATACTCACGTATCGGAAAAACGTAAGACCCCCCAGGGCAAAAGAGTAACCTTTTCCGTCTTCGGAATGTATTTGTTGGTCTTCTTCGTTTTTTTTATTCCGTCGTTTCTGATCGCACCCCAAGCGATAAGAGACGTCGTTGAACGTAGGAGAGAAAATACAAGAAACAAAACAAAAAAACGTACTGTATGCGTTGGCATAGGAAAAAGGGCGCGTAATAACAAAGCTATCAAGCTTGACATTATATGTTATTTTTAGACTTTCTCTTTTTTCATTTCAGATTTTCGATGTCGCCGATGTTCCTGCTCAACCTTCTTCTCATCGTCTGATGGCGCGTCAAACTGTCCGGCAATGCGACGGAAATCGGAAGATATGGTATTATAGAAGTTGTGAAGAAGAAAAAAAGACAGTCGAATGAAGATATCCTAGTGGGCAAGAACGTGGACATTTGTGTTATTTATCTTGATTGAATTTTTTTTTTATTTTCTCGTTTTTCTTATTATTTTATTTTTGTTCTCTAAAGTAGAATAAAAAAGAAAGAAGAAAAAAAGTGATCGATGAGACAAGGTAATGATGACGGTGATCAGCGCGAAGGGTGTAACTACTAATCAGTGGTTATTGGTTTGGTGGTGGAGAGGAATGCTCTTGGGATCAGTTTTATCATTGACAACGATGGCGGAGGGTTGCCCATCGGTGTGCGTATGCAAGTGGAAAAGCGGAAAGGAATGGGTTGAATGTGCTAAACGTGGATTGGTAGGGCTACCGCAAGGTGCTGGAGAGGGTACTCAAGTATTGGATTTAGCTGATAATCACCTAGTCAGTTTAACACCACAGTGTTTTCACGCCCTTGGATTGATTAACCTTCAAAGGTTGTACCTGTCAAGATCAAAGATCGAACGTTTGGCTGAAACAGCTTTCTTTGGACTAACTGGATTAGTCGAACTTGATATTTCAGGGAATTTAATAACTCAAGTACCTTCTGATACTTTTCCATCGTATCCGGGACTTATGAGACTCATATTAAACGGCAATCCTATACGAGAAGTGAGAAGAGAGGCTTTTCACCCTTTGGTACATCTTACAGTCCTTGAAATGACGGAGTGTAAGATTGAAACAATCGAACAAAGCGCTTTCTTTGGACTCGATGCACTCGAATGGCTTAGACTTGATGGAAACAGACTCACGTATGTTCCTGACATGACACTTCCACTCGGTGGTAATCTTCACGGACTAACGTTACACAATAATCCTTGGCTCTGTGATTGCAAACTCAGGCCTATGCAGGCCTGGCTGTTGGAATCGGCACCTGCAGCACCTCAGGAATCTGAACCAACCTGCGAATCTCCACCTCGTCTGCATGCAAGACAAATTAAAACGGTCAAACTTAATGACCTCGCATGTATGCCACGAGTCACGGTTAAGGAGCAAGTCGATGTATTCGAAGGAGCTAATCTTACACTTAGATGCGATGTACACGCTATACCTTCTGCTAAGGTCACTTGGTGGTTCAACGGAGAACCCTACGAACCGCAAAATGAAAATGACACTTACACCGCTTCAGCGCCCGCTCTTATAAGGTAAGCATTGATTACAATTAAGAAATATAAAATACTTTACACAAATTTCACTTGAAAAAATCAGAAATTTTCGAGAAACGTCAAACTTATGCAAGAAGTCTTTAGGCTGCTCTTATATTTTGTATTACCTGCACAGTTATATTGGACCCCTTTCCGGGATTCAGTTTCGTCCAATTACTCTCCAAGTTAGTCCCTGATCTGAAATAATTGAGTCATTTGTTACACCCCATCGAAGTTTGTGGACCTGATTTCGCTTCATTGCCTAGTAACTTGACAGAAGAAAATAAATACATATATACATCGCAAACTGATCAGAACGAAAGTATTTCGAAGCAGGGTTTTGTTTTGAATGTTCAACAACATCTGATGAAAAATGTCGTACTCAGTGATTGATCCTTTGATTTATCAAAAAACTTGTGTTTCATAATTTAATTTGTCCGTTTTTTTTTTTCTCTTCGAACGCAGAAACTTATTCGATTCTCGAAATTAAACTGACGGACACGTTGTCAGATTTGCCAAGATTCGCAATTCGTCGGATAATTTGTTGAAAATTTTCAATTTTTCTAATCTAATTACAGATACTATTACCGCGAGCGTGGTCACACGAACAAGAGCAATACTCTCCATCTTCAGGGCGTCGAATTAACGGATGAAGGAACATTCACCTGCGTTGCCGCAAACAGCGCCGGTTCAGCCGTAGCCAATCTGTCTTTGAGGGTCTTAATTCGTGATAAAGGTACCATAGAACCACCATTTGATCAACCCTCAACGGGATACGTCGCAGCGGTAGCAGCAGGTGCTCTAATCGGAACACTGTTAGCCTTGGGATGTGTAATCGGTTGTGTTTTATACTGTACAAAAAGGCGTCAAGACCGCAAGAGAAATGCAAAATCTCTAGTGGCCCAAGGGAAAAGTATAACCCCAGTGGCAAAAGACAACGCTACATTGCCACGTATAAAAGGTAACGCCGGCGATTTAAGCTTCGAGAGACAACAACAAGTTCTTTACAACGAACGAGATATGGTGAGAAATTCAACATTGGAAAGAAGGGAGCCGGTGGAGGGTGCCTACAGAAATGCCGGTACAAAATATTTAACCGAACCTGACCTAATTAACGAAGTACCAGAATCAACGGACAGCTATAACATTTATCAACAACAACAGCAACAACAGAGAAACGATCATCGTCAGATGTTGGCCGAGTATGATCCAAGGTACTGTATGCAGCTTGACTTACCACCAGACATACCGCAAATGAGTTACGTTGATAAGGACGGTTACCCCATAGATTTTGGTTTGCCAAAAATTTCATTCGCTAGTACCCTACCCCGAAGATTACGACCACTAGAAGCAGGTTCGGCTGCGGCCCCTTTAGCAAGATATTCAAGAGAAGCTGAATTTCTTGCTAGATCAACGCCATACGATGTTGTTGTTCCAAGAAGTGATACGCGTTATACCGCCGAAGGATATCCATATCCTACCCACCATCCCCTGCAACACCAGGCAATAAAGCAACAGACTATCCAACAACAAAATATCCAACAACAACAACAACAGCAACAACTGCAAATCCCAACGTCACCAACATCACCAGCAGTCTTACCAGACGTTCCTTTCATACCGTCACCACCAGCTGCCTATAGGGGTGAGCCAACGCCTTTATCACCAAGGTCATTGCTCAGCAAAACCGCAAGGGAAGCGGCAGCAGCGGTTGCCGCAAGAGCAGAAGGTGCTCATCAACCTCCAGAACATTCCGAAAGTCCTGACGAAGGATACGTTGGTGAAACAATGGACGTTTGAAACGAGAAGAAGAAAGAAAAAATAATCGTTATGAAAGTGGACCTAATATAATTCTTGTATTTGAGACGTCAAAGTATAGAAGAAATTGACTCAAAAACGAGAAAAATAAGAAGAAGAAAAAGCAAAAAAAAAACCTCTATTGCAATAAAGTTGTGTTAACGAATGATGGAAGTAGAGGAAGTTCATGGAATATACATACGTTGTAGTTTATATAATCATCCGTGAACGAATCATCATAAATGACTGTATTCAATGTAATAAGTTATAATATATATACATAATGCACACCTGTATTATGTATAAAAGTAATATATAAAAAGTGTTTTGCAAAAATTTCTATCTGAAACATGAATGCGCACCGTAGTGTAAATAAAATGAAATTAAGTTTATGTCATTTGAAAATAAGGAATTAACAAATTTGAAAAAAAACCCCATGATCAAATCGTGTGAATTAAATATCAAATGAAACTGTTGAAATGTGATGAGTATATTATAGCATATGCATATATACTATTACAAATTATACACATGTTCAGTGCTCAATGATGATGGTCTAAATAAAAAAATAATAAAAGAAAACAAAAAAAAACAACAACAATAAAAACAATAAAAATTCTACATATGAATGGTGTGACTAATTAAGTGATATGTATAATTTTAAATAGAAGAAAAAAAGGGAAAAAGCAAAAAAAAGACAGAAGGGGTGGAAAAACCCACTTTACATGCTCAAGACATTCAGTAATAAAAATATATATATATAATATAGGTTTACGCACGTTGTATAAGTATCGTAAGTAAGAAATAATGTAGGATAAAATAAATTTTACGCCTCATAAATATCGAGAAACAACAATCACACCAACAACCATAATGATGCGTATTAAACGAAAAAAACAAAAAAAAAAACAAATAGATGTAGAGAAAAAATATTTATGCTGCAACGATAATAAGATCGTCGATGATAAATTTGCGGCCCTAGTACGGCACTAAAATTGGGTTTAATATTACATTATTTATGTAGTACATACGGTCATAATGAACTATGTGTTACAATGATAAAATACATACCTCCAAAGTGGCACTTTGTACGGTTTATGTAAAAATATTGTGAAACGAAAAACTACCAAAAAATGGAATAAACAGAGGATGATAGCCTCCTATTTCAGAATAAATAATATCCATTGAAAAAAGGATAACTAGAATCACCCCGTACGTATGTGTAAAAAATGACGCGAAAATTAATAAAAACAATAATGTAAAAATAATAACAATAATAACAAAGAAAGAAAACACTAATAAGAAAGAAAAAAAGATGATGAAGAATAATAATAATTATGATATTAACAATAATCGTGATGATAATAATAACAATAATAATAACAATTATCGTAATAATAATAATAATAATAATAACAACAACAACATTGTTTATGATAATTTGTTAAAAACGAAGCAAAAGATCAGAGAGAAAAAAAAACTGGTGAAAAGTAAACATTTCATGTACTAAGAGAGAAAAACGTAGCAAAGATACGTTGCATGAATAAAAGGAGAGAGAGAAGAGAATATTCTTAGGTATGATACACGATTTAGATGATCAAACTATATGGAATGCATATATACACATATATCTCTACATAGTACGTATATAATATCCAAAGAAAGTGTTTTTTACCCTCTTATTAAATTATATACCAGCCTAGTGAATTGTGAAAAGATATAGCAAACGGAGACAAGGATATGAAAAAGTAGAAACAAATGATTAAATAGATGAATATATAAATAAATAATTAATTAATGATAAATCAATGAAATAAACCAATAAAATGAATTATTAAAAATTAAGACACATATTATACACAGTCTGTAACACATAAACCCTATAATCAGATTATAAAAAAAAAACAAAAAAAAAACCTTCAAAATGAAGACAAAACTTCATGACACGTACGTACATATATCATGTACGTACATGTAGTATATAATATGGGCGATCTCAATATGTAGAGGATTTTAATCATCATCATTATTATTGTTATTATTATCATTATTATTATTGATTCTATTGACATCATCATAATTATTGATAGAGAAAGAACAAAACAAAATAATTATAGACATAAATAATTGATTCATCATCAGTGATTATAATATTAAATATATAAGATAAAATTTGACCGTGTTTCACAGGGTATAGGCAACGTTCGCGTGCAGATAAGAAATATCGACGAATATATAATATTTGATTAATAACGCGTTTAGGTGTGTGTAAATTAGACGTCGGCGATAAGAGAATTTAGAGAAAGAATAAAAAATGAAAAGATAAAAACAATAATAAATAATTCACCTTAAAATTGAAGAAGAGTAAAAAAAAATCATACAATTGAGATGTAACAATGAGACACCCATTTTTCCTGACTTCCTCGGCTCCCTTCACCCCCCATCTCCTTCATCACCTGTATGATAAATGTATCCCCTACTTAATTGAAATAAATTTAACGTTGTAATAACAATTGAATATGCATAATAAGAATATAATTATAAGTATAGATGTATATTACAGTGAATCTGTGTATGGAATGCAGATGATCACGAGATACACCTATTCATAATTTTTAATCATATACCGGTGTGTAATTACAATATATGAATAGAGAATAATATTATTGAATAATTGATAATAATAATAATAATAATAATAATAATAATAATAATAACAACAACAACCACAATAATAATAGCATTAATAACAATAATAATAATAATAACTATAAGTATACAAGAATATTCTTTTTTTAAGGAATGTAGATAATATGTAATAAAAGGTATGGAAAAAAAGTAAAATTAACAAATTAAATTAATATTCTATTGTATCACGCAAGAAGTAAGATGAAATACATTGTTAGAAGATATGAAAATCACTCCTTGTCGGCATTATTTTATTTATAGATTTAATCATCAATTTTTTCAAAATTCACTTAGGGTGGGAAAAAAAAAATTATAGATTTACATCCCTCGCATGAAAGGAAAAACCAATTTAATAGAACGTCAGTGACGAGAGAAAATTGTGACAAAGGTTGTTGAATCTTTCATAGAATTATATCCGAGTTTTTCAAGTTTTTAGAAAAAGCTGAGATTTTAACAAGAGTGCTGAGAGTGGTAGGTATAGTACACGTGCCACGTACACCCTTTTCTCATTCCAACCCTCCAATGCCTGTTTTTTCTAACGAGTTTCGACGTCTTCTTCGTCCTCCTTAACCTCCACCTTCAACAGAACCTATTCTTTCCATGCAGTCGACAAAAAAATTTTTTCTTTAGGGTTGATTATTATTCTTCTCCGTACAGTAGTTGCTCGAAACTGAACTTTTATTTTGAACAAAAAAGACAGAAGAAAAAACGAAAGAAATTGTAGAATAAAATTTGAAACATGAAAAGTTTTCAGTACCTACTCGACTCGGTCCTTGGATAGGGATGGAGAAGAAATTTTGTTTGTTAATTTGAAATAACTCAACTTCAATCGGTCACCGAATATAAGTTCGTATCTTGAAGTTGAAGACTTTGAGAATTTTGTGGGGATCTAAAATTTTCATCGATGGACTTCGTTATGGGACTTTATTTTACAGTAACTTTGTGAAATTTTTCACAGATGAAAATCGTCGGGGGATATGAAAGCTTTGAAAAAAGCTCTCATGACTTTAGTGGAATTCATGGGAGTCTGTATATATTGCGAAGAACTCCATGACTTTTATTGGACTTCACGTGGAACTCCTGGTGGTGCATTCTATGGGAATTTAGAGATTTTTTTCGAACGTCAGTGACTTAAACTGCTCCACAGATTTTTATTTGGTTTAAGAAAATTCACGGGTACTTGACGAGATTACCAAATTTTTTAGTTTAACCGATAAACTTCACGCAAGCTTCGTAGAATTTCAAAGAATCAATGAAAACTCCGAAATTTCATGCGATATCTCTGCATTTAATGTGAGATACCGATAATTCGATGAAACTTTGCAAAACTCGCCAGAATTTCACGGAGCTTTGGAGTCCTATTGATCCCTATGATGTAAAAGTGGAAGATTTTAGTACGACTTACGATTAATAAGATTCGACGAAACTTATTGTGACTTCAATAACTGCGGTATAAAATTTTTTGAAGATCTCCAAAGACTTGACTAGACTTTGCAGGATCTCAAGGGCGATTACATTTTCTGTTAATAATTGCAGTAAATCGCTAAGATTATCTCATCGTTTGGTAAAAAAAAAAAAAAAACAATTTGAATTCAGTCTACAAATCTGAGTAAAATTCTCTACGTTACTTTTACCTCATAGTAGTTTGCGTCACATCAAAATGCGATGTGGAGTAGTCGCGGTAGGTGTTCGGAAGGAAGAAGGGGTCGGTTTTGCATCATCAGATTGAGAGCCGAGGAGAGAAGTAGGAAAAAAAATGTATAAGAAGAAGAAGAAAAAGACTGAAAAGAGGTATGGTACGAAGTGAGTATCTAACTGGTTTTGCAAAACGTCGTCGTCTACGCCGCAGATGAAAGAGAATATGCAAAGTGGTTGGGCGCAACGACGGCGGCAGAAACATCAGAAGGAGTAGAAGCGGCAGCAGAGGTTGTCCGCGGTTCGTGCGATCTTTCGAGCAACATACGTAGCTGGTATAACATAGTACGATAGTTATAGCTCCTCGTCGTCTAGGAACGCGTATTTCAGCAGTTCGAATTACGTGCGATGCGGCAAAGAGCAGAGCTTGGAGGTACGGTGACTCGAAGCGAAGGGTATATAATAGTGGAGGAAGAGAAGTCAATGGTAAAACGGAAGTAGTTGTACCTCGGAAATTGGTCTGCGGGATACCAGATTCAGCCATAGTAAAATCGGCTCGGCAAATTCAGAGAATCACTACCTACATACATTCATCACATACTATAATGCATGAGATGTTCCTCCATCGCATAGATTTCTGATTTCTGCAGTAGCATGCAGCTTCTGATTTCATACTACTCTCCAGACTATCCCCCATACGTAAAGGTATGACGCGTACATCTACAACATACAGACATACGGTCTGTGGATTTCATGTAAATGCTGCTTCCTTTCGCTCACATATAAGTCGTTCCGCAGTGCTATGTATGTTATTTCATTTGACTGCAGATCGTGATGCCGCAGAGTTAGGTGAATAGCAAATCACGAATCACTATTACATATATGTAATATGTATACATACACACATACAGTGAATTTCGAATCACGGGTCATGAAACTTGCCAATTTTTATTTATTTATTTATATATTTATTTATTTATTTATTTATTTGTTGATTTTTATTTTCTTTTCTTACCTTTTCACCATTCAACCGCCAACCGGAGCTATCCATCCCATGAAATATGGAGCGAACTGCATGACGGAACCGACGTCTTTCCCGAACTGTTTGACTAGCCCATGAATCACGGTTCACTGACGATCAGGATCCTCTGTTTCGACATTTCAGATTCACTGGGATGTCTATACGAAACCTTCTCCATCATCCCATATACTTACACTTGGAGGTCGACAAGAAGGGTTTATATACAAGAGGCGTATTATATAAAATCCAAACATATCCACGCGATCCTCATCTCCTGATATACATTCTGGTATACGTTCAAGTGTTACATGGATCATTCTTTTCGCATCTACCACGAGTTTTTGCCAGAAATTTTCCGAATTTCAAAAACTGTACAAACATGCGTACATATTATAACATTCATGAGCGGAAAACGCGTTTGTTTGAAAGCAAAAAAAAAATTTATAATCGATTTTTTGTTCGCGTTTTTTTTTTTTTATTTTTTTTTTATTTTCTTTAATACACCTTATACCATTCGAACTTGTCAGTTTCCATCGATTCTATTCAGCAGGGATCACCCGAACGGATTTCAATCAAATTGAGAATTGTGAGGGTCAGACCCCTGGTCAAGTTCACATGGAATGTTCCATATATCTGGATGTTCGTTTCCTCCGATTTTTTTTTTGGTTTTTTCCTTTTTTTCTGTTTCCCTTTTTCGAGAGGACGCGTAATACCTTATCCCGCGGGTGCGAGAGACGGTCGAAAGAGGAGAATGTTGGTGGAATGGTGGAACGGGAAAACTCGATGAACACTCTAAATGCATATGGGTAGGTTACTTTATATACCACCATATACGCCGGTTCTCTCTTGGTCAGCAAACGACTGATAGCGTACAATGCATATATTGCAAATTTGATCTTCGGTATAGAAACTCTGCGAACACTCGCACCAATTTTTGAAGTTCATACATACAATCAACTAAAACTATATTCAGGTGATCAAGGTACAGATCAATTTTTTCAGTAACGTTTGAGAGAATTCTTTGTTCGTTGCTTTTTTTTCAAGTCATCGAAAGCTTCAGCTTGTACGTGAAAAATGTCTTGCCTTCCTTAAACTCACATAATTTTCTCAAACATTAGTCTGAACAATTTATTAAAAAAAAACAATCGAATAATTTCTTTTTTATCCCTGATTTCCATTTGATATACATATACTGTCGTGGCATCCGAAGATCCGTTAAATAGCTTTGCTCGCGGGTGTTTCCGAAGAGTATAAGCTTCTATACAGTGTAACCGTGGTGACAGACGAGCGTGAAAAATGAATTTCTCTTCCCGGTTGACAGCCGCGTCGCTTCGCAGCGAATTGAAAATTCCATCCGTAAGGGTGAGGTAGTACGTAGGTATACATGCCTATATATATACTAAATGTATATAACACCGTCCGAACGAAACGCTTTTGCCGCGCGCCACGTCGAATAAATACGAAAAAAAAAGAGATGAGGCAAGGGAAAAGAATATGGAGGGATGAGATCGGTTGAAATAAGAGAGAACGTCGAAGCTGCGCGTCAACGATTGCTGCAACAGCAGGTAACAGTTTAACGGATTTGCATGGAAATGACGAGCCCCTATTAAAATTTTAGTACAAAAAGAAAAAAAGAACCCAGCGTCTGAAGGGGCATAATATAATACCTGATATCCTACGAGTGATCGGGGGTTGCGACGAAACCTGCTTTAGAGAAGAATGCGCGGAGGATATTGCACGATTCTTTTTATATATGGAGCATTTCGTGCCAAATCATTTATCCTTTGAGGCATCTGTGATAACCAAAAAAACAATTTTCACATTTTTTTTCCTATACAATAAAAGTGAAATTATTTTGTAAAATAAATTCAACCGTCTTTATTTTGGTTTTCGGGGTGAGAACTGATCCGTATAAAAAACAAACAAATTTCAAAGTTTTCAAACTGTTGAGGTCGCAGTCTAGTCGCTTTGACATGGAATGCCCCGTATATGTGTGTACGTATACGTACGAGCGCTCGCCAGTAAAAAAATTATTGAGCCTTAGCCACATCGCGCCACCCTTCAGAGCAAAGTTAGATTTTTTCCTTTGTTTCCTCCCTTTACGCCCCTTTTGCCACACGTATTTCTCAGCGTATATATTTTACTTTAAATGCTCACAGCCGGCTCACAAGTGTCGAGTATTAGAAAAACTTTAAAGGTTTTCACCTCGCGCCTTCGCACCACCCCTTCCCCCCCTTCCCTCCTTACCTTCTCCCTACTGGAAGAAAACGGAGTCTGGGAGGACAATGATAAAGAAAAATGAGCCCTGAAGAAGCTTAGCTGAAGACCGTAAATTTTCAACCGTGTACACCATCTTCTTGTTTTTTATTTTTTTTTTAAATTTTCTTTGGTTTCTCCTGTCCTTTATTTTTTCTTATTTATATAATATACTTATACTTCTATAATACTCAAACCTACCCTCGAGTCCGGTTACTTTTTTTTTTGTCATACCGCAAGTCGTGCGAACAAACATTTTTTTTTCTATCGAAGATATTGCGATTCTTTATTCACCCTAATTTAATATACAACTTCGCAGTCACCCTAATATACTATATAACTGTATGTATGTATATAGCAGATTATCATCTGTAAAGTAAATTGTCGCAATATCGACTATTGGAATGAATATTTAAATTTGTTCCGTAGGGTAGGAGAACGATTCGGCATTCCTTATTTCCTTTTCCGCCTTTTATTACACCCCCGCGTCCTCAATTACGCCTCTCTCATTTGTCGAAATTCCCTGCTCTATATATACCACACTATACCATACCGCTACTATACCCTATAACTTTAGTTTCCGGGGGACATTACGCCCTACTTTCATCTACCGAGTAAATGACGGTGATTGTCTAGTCAGACAAACTACCGCTTGCGTGAGTCTACATATTCTAAGAATAATTCAAGTAGAGACCCTCATTTTTGGTATACATAAAATTCCTATACATGGAATCAGGTCCTGATTCAACGTTTCCCTGGGAGAAAAAAAAAGAACCTACGCTTGCGATATTTCTTGCGTACATGTGTATTTTCTGTTTCACTTGGATAAACTAATGGTTGGTTGGAAAACGACAAAAACTTTTTTTTTTACAGCAGCAGGATCAGGAAATTATTCGCTGATTTTCTTCGGCTATTTATACCTGATCGTTATTATATGGTGATAGTTTTTGAATGAGAATTGTCATTGGTTGATACAATAAATTGATAGATGATACGCGGGAATACTTTAAAAATATAAACTTCATCCGAATGGAAATACATAAGGTATATATATGTATGTATGTATGTAGATATATAGTACATAGTCTATGAATGCCGTTAATGTTCGACGGAGCGTGAAAAACCAATTCTCGAAAAGAGCGAGCATTTAATTAAACCGATTTATATATTTATATACGTGTGTGTAAATACATATAAGTACACAGGTACACCACCTACCTATATACGTGTACATTTAACTCGTTTCTGCACTGCCAAATATTCAATATCTGTAGGTTGTGGGCCAGGAGCCAATTTCAACTAGGAAGTACTTTAATTATTATTTTAATTAGACCCCATCCTTTCTTCGCGATTTTCACTCGCTCTCTGCCGCGAACTGTGTTCAATCCAGATAACGTTTATACCACAAAAATTACATAGTTAGAGCAAAATTGAAAGATAATTCTAAATCTTCGCGAGCTTATTTTCGAAAATTTTCGGTATTAAGTAACTAAGCTAAAATCATAAATATAATAACGTTATATTCTTCAGAATCGAATTCAAATTGGCGGGAAAAAAATGAGAATAAAAATGGTGACCCTCAAATCGGTCTTGGAAACCTTCTTAATCCGAAAATTTCTTTCCGTTTAAATCCCAATGGAATTATTATTATTATTTATTTTACCTATCGTTACAGAGAATAATAATAATAATTGACAATTCAAACGGATGATTTGGTGAGCGAACAGAATGTTATACCAGGGACGCCAGTGAACCGACGTGATGTTGGTGACTATCGTGATTGCCTGAGTTACCAGAATCAGGATCAAGATCAAACTACGCTGACTAAACAGGGTTTGCGGTAGCGTGTTGCTTCCGTATATAAACCTACTGTATAATACGCGTATATCCGGAAGAGCTAATCCCAGAGTGTAACCTGACTTGGTAGTCTTCTAATGGAGAAACGGAGAAACGACCGCAAAGGGATTTGCCTGCAGATTTTGAGGAAAGCTTCGGATCCTGTTTCCGTTTCTTGTTGCACTACTACCTGAGTAACTCAATTTTGAATCGTACTCATTGAAACTGACGACAGAACAATTACTGCAGGTATCGGATTCCTATCATGATAGCGAGATGATCACTCATTCGCATGTGAATGTTTTTATTCTCGCGTTGATTCGTCGACGACCCAGCGTCTCGACTTGGGATTAATCGCGTCGACTGATCCGAATGACGAACAGATGAATGTGATGTTTCGTTCAACTGGAAAATGACATGATTCAATTTAGTTGGCCGATTCAGATTCCCAAGATCATAAACTACATGAGAAATACTGCGGGGGAAAAATTTGATTTTTGAGCCCAACATCAAAAAAAAAAAAAAACTAAAGCATTTACCCCTATGAAGTTTTGCGACTTTTGAAGAAAAATTTGAACATTTTTCAAGCCTTTTTTTAATCATTACAAAAGTATTTGTGACTGTGCTTTTTTTCAATCGGTTTTCTCTAAATCGACATTTTTACCCATCGATTTGGCATATCCCGTAAATCTACGCATCATACTGATGTATACGTAGCGTTAAATTAGTGTAGGAAAATGAAACAGCTGCCGCTGCTGCTTCGGTATTCGGTTGTTTGATAGATTTCGATTAATTAATTTAAACAGCCGAGCAAAACGTATTATTCGAAACTAGGGCTTAGCTGATTATATACGCTATAGATCAAGTCGCCGTTTTCGTTACCCTCCAACACCCCTCAACGCGCAAACCTTGTTGACGCCAATTCTATCTAATTTGCATTTAGACACCCAGAGCTGTGATTACTTCCCTCAGGATTTCTAAAACCACCACTACCACCACCTTCACTTCTTTTCTACATTACAGATAGGTATAATATGTATAGTCGTACCAATATTTTACTCTGCCATGAAAATTCCATGCTTTCCCCCATCCTCCTTCCTCTTTGCCCTGCACACACTTTTTCCATTTCATGCATATATTCACTGTCTACATTCACTAGAGAATAGAATATTCATATCAGGATATGCAATTTTGTTGCATTATGCAAGACGTAAATTTATCGCATCAATTTCGCGTTGATTCTACTATGCGTTCATTAAAATTGAAGGATAAAAGAGAAAATTCGAAATAAATAGCACGAGAGTTGAATCGTTACTCAAAAATATATCGTTCAGATTTTTTTCTACTTCTTCTTCCGTTTTACCTCATTTTACTTTTTTTGCTATATTTAAGAAAGGGGGGAAAATTAATGAGATTTCTTTAGCCGGAATTAAAAGAGGACGGTTATGTAACGGCGTGGGTGGAAAAGAAGGGGAATTAAGAGATAAACTGAGACATGAATGGATAGCGCAATTAAGAGAGATTCTAACAGAGAGAATGTTGATTAAAAGTGGAACAGAGTGAGGGAGATAGACGTCGAGAATTCGCGCGTATTGGAAAACGAGGAGAAGCTGTAATAATTGTATATAATAGGAACGAAAAGTAGAAGGGGATCGAGATGAAACGAATTAAAAAAACGTTGGTATTTTCAAAGTATGCAGAAATTACTTACTGTAACGCTGTAGATTTTTACGTTATGTACAGCGAATATCGACGTAGCATATTGATTTTCGAATTCGGGGGGTCAATGGTCGAATTGTCAAAGTTTTTAAACACCTAAAGTCAACTTTTCAATGACCCAGAAACTTTCAAATTCTTAAATCGTACAATATTATCACGCAAAAATCCAAACCGTTGGGATTTTTTTTTCTTCTTCTCTCGAAATATCTCGACACAAATAACAAAATCTTTTTCGACTGTAGTAAAATTTGAAGTGAGACACACTATATATTACATGTGCGTAGAGTAAATTCAAAAGGATTCGTCCAAGACCTTAGAAATGTCTCTCAGTTTCCAATTAGAGGGGTCGAATTTCAGACGACGTTCAATTCAGTCTGGCCGAATATTAAATCAAATCGAAAAGAAAATAATTGGATATTGTATACAAGGTGAGCCGCTCGATTAAACAACTTCAGATATCTTCTCTATCAGTATGTTAAAGTTTCAATAAAATATTTTCCGACAAGTTAACACACAGTTTGCTTGAAACATTCATTTTTTCTTAAGGACATTTTCACCCCAATTTCTGAGGCATCGATATGCTCTTTCAAATGAAAGAACACATTATTTCAGACCTTGGCGTCCCAGCCGACATTAGGAAAAATTTAACGGTCTACCACACCACGACCTTCAGACGATCTTGAACTCAAATTTAATTAAGTATAGTAACCAATTTCGAACAGACCTCGAAAATGGAGTTCCAAACGCATGGTTCTCGTCATATCGAGACGGTTGAATTCGCGAAGATTTTATGCTTGTCAAAAACGTACGTATAGTTTTGAAAAATTGCAGAAATGAATCAGAATTTTCATTTCGGTTGAAAGCACGTCTGTGTTGTAACTTTGAAGAATTTAGTACTCGTGATTACTATTATCATGATTATTCTGGAGTCAGGAATTAGCGAGTTGAGAAATGTCTGCGAAACTGCAACTGCACCAGTGCACCGATGCTTTTGCTGCACCTACCGCTCCAGAGCGAGCTGTAGAAGCAGCGCGCAAATCTGCGTAATTAGGTATGCGACATCAATTACTGTTGGAATACGTACGCCGTGCCGTTCTCTAAATGCGTAGCCGTTACCGGCTGCTAGTTGCGGTCGTATACAGCCTGATTCGTTACGGTTAATTTGACTCCCGGACGATCAAGGAGATTCACATTTCTCCGATTGTCATGCTGCCAATATGAAACAATTTCAATGATATTATTGAGCACAGTCGGAGTTGGCAGATCTTGGCACAATTTTTCAAAATCAACTCTCCATTCCTGTATATATATTTGGGTCATTCCATGTCAAATCGACAAATAGTTGGACGCGACCCCCACCGATTCGAATGATTTTTGGTGGAGAGTTTTGTCTCATCATGAAACGAAGTTCTGCCAAAGGAAAAAATTTTTCAAAATTTTTCCTACGAGATATTCAATATCAAAAATGTCACTGTTTTTCCGATTTTATGAGTTTAGTTATTTAATATTTCAGAAACTATTGAATATTAAAAAAAAAACTCTGGTACATTTTCAGAGGACACTTAGAGGTATGGAAAAAAAATTTGTTTGAAAAAAAATTTTGAAAATGATCAAAATTAAAAAATTTTGAATTTTTCAAAATCGTGAAAAGTACCCATCGCGGGAAAATTTTGGCCTGAAAATTTTTTATATTATACCTCTAACATATCTAAAGATATTCTGAAATTTTTAGAGGGGTGTTCTTTTTCGTTTCATAGATATGAATTTTTGAATTTCGGCAAAATAATTTTTTTTCATTTTTATAACTTTTTTTTGTTAAATTTAATCTTGCCAAAATTCAAAAATTCATATCTATGAAACGAAAAAGAACACCCCTCTAAAAATTTCAGAATATCTTTAGATATGTTAGAGGTATAATATAAAAAATTTTCAGGCCAAAATTTTCCCGCGATGGGTACTTTTCACGATTTTGAAAAATTCAAAATTTTTTAATTTTGATCATTTTCAAAATTTTTTTTCAAACAAATTTTTTTTCCATACCTCTAAGTGTCCTCTGAAAATGTACCAGAGTTTTTTTTTTAATATTCAATAGTTTCTGAAATATTAAATAACTAAACTCATAAAATCGGAAAAACAGTGAAATTTTTGATATTGAATATCTCGTAGGAAAAATTTTTCCTTTGGCAGAACTTCGTTTTATGATGAGACAAAACTCTTCACCAAAAATCATTTGAATCGGTGGGGGGTCGCGTCCAACTATTTGTCGATTTGACATGGAATGACCCATTTCTATTCAATCAATTCTGAAAACTTTCCGAAATGCCCCAATAACAAAATAAGTAAAGAAAAAAAAAAGCATTCGCATCCTCCAGATCAGTAATAGTTACATAAGTTACTCTGTGTGGAAAGGTAGATCCTTTAAGATGATCCTTATAGGGGTTTTAAGGATAAAGTAGCGAGCTTAGGATATCCTTGTTGTTAAGGGTTAGTCTGTCTAACGTATTTGGAAGTAGCTGCGTCTCAGCTATAGTATTGTGTAAAAGGTATATCCTTGAAGCGAATTCTCCCGTGAATAATGGGGGCACATGTACTCAAGTTTGCATAGTAGACCCAAATGGTCCAAAATGGGGGCCTTACTGCTGCAAATTAGCCCTTGTCTACCCCTCAGCCGTGTGGTTTGACGTTGCGTAAGCCGCTCTAAATCAAGCGTTAGAAGACTTGAACGGGGGCAGGCGTTGGGGGGGGGGGGGGAGGGGGGAGTATATACTGAGGGTGGTTTCCAACTACAGGTATACATATAGTAGGTTGTACACGTGACTACGACATTAATTGACTACGGCATCCGGTCCCAACGAGCTGGAAGATATTATTATATAATTTTATGATAATTTAGAAATCTGCCCCCGATATCATATACCCCTAGTTTGAACTAGCCGCTCAAAATGGGTAAGTTTTGCCATACGGAATTGCAAATTACCTGCCCGTTATATTCTAGACAAGGTTATAAAAATGGAAAATTATTCCGTATCACATAAAACTATGTATATATATACATATATATTA
Organism: Athalia circularis; assembly: GCA_963978495.1. Classification (NCBI taxonomy): domain Eukaryota; kingdom Metazoa; phylum Arthropoda; class Insecta; order Hymenoptera; family Athaliidae; genus Athalia; species Athalia circularis. The sequence goes on along the minus strand of OZ021700.1, from coordinate 11,489,237 downwards.
TACATATGTGACTAAAAAACTTTCATTATTCACAACATAAATCAATGCGGTAATCATGTCAGAATGCAGGGAGTGAGAAGATAATCTCAAAAGATAATGAGTGGAGAGTGAAAAAAATAAGTAAATAATAGATAACTGAAATATGACTATATATATTACCCGGTTGTAATCGCGTACATGGATATTAGAATCGAAAAATCTCGGGGCTTTATCTTTTTTAAGAGAGAACACGTTGAAGAGAAGTGAGCCTGATGTTATAATCAATAACTATGAACCTTTCTGGCCTTCTGCCAGCGATATACCAACCCTATAGAAGCAGTGGGGTGTATAAGCTTCCGTGACTTCAGCAGCCTCGACCGGCCGGAAGTTCGCCCCGCACGATGTCAGCCTCGAAACGGCATCAACCCACCATAGAGCCCCCGTCAACTTGCCAGACCTGGGTGTCAAGAGTCTCCCCTTCTCTTTTCCTCTTCCTCTTGCCTCTTCTCCGGCAAAGTCTGTGCAGAGTAGAGGAATGGCAATAGGAATGGGAATCGGGACGGGAATACGACGGAACCAGGAGACGCGATAAGTTCGCTTCGCGTGTCTCTGATCTCTTCGTTGTACTCCACCTCTACTCACCCTCATCGTACGTATACCGACCGCAATCCCGAACCTCAGAGGAGAACAACGTTAATGAAAAATAGCAGACTGAGGCGCCATATTCTCTCACTTTCTCTCCTACACACTTACTCTTTAAGCTTGCCAATTTAAACTTAATTTTCTTCAACAACTTGTTACGCCCCCCAACCCCTCATATTATGTATACGTCAGTTTATATATACCTCAACCTACACTTCATGTCGTACGAAACATCTGCAGGGAATAAATTCTTGTTTTTTTCCTTCATCTTTTTCCCCGTTCTTTCGTTTTAATTTACTCCATTTTTTGCTCTTGATTCTTCGCTTTCTCAAGAGTTCAGACGAATATTAATCACGATGTAGATGTAATCATTGTGTCCGAACATATACCGACAACTCCGATTTATTATTTCGAAGTAATTCCCGAGTTTAAAAAAATAGTATATTTATCTGGGTAATGAATCTTCTACCTGATCACTATCGTTCACTGATTTAATTTTCCTGATCGAGCTGCCTATTACAATTAGAAACAGATTAATTTTATCGGTACACACCATACGTATAGGCCGAGATCGATTTTTCAATCGGAGCCCGATCAGGCCGAATTAATTTTTCTGACTTTCAATAGAACCCCGCTGCAAGCCAGGGTCTAGAGTCGAATCTCCTGATCGGGATCACATTGATTTTCTCGATCGAGGCCAGATAAATCTTTCCGATTGATATCAGATTATTTTTTCCGATCGTGGCTCAAATAATAGAACAATGATTAATCCATTCAAAACAAACGTCAGATTAAAGTTCACCATCGGAGTCAAATTTATTCTATTTATCCCGATCATCGTATCAACTTCGCCTATTCTATAGAATCGTCCTCCAATCCTTCCACCCGTGAAGAGCATTGAATTGGTTTGGAGCGATGGTTGAATCGGATAAAATATTCAAGAGTTGCCAGCTGAAACTCGATGTCCGTCCAATTCTGATGGTATTCAACAGTTGAACAATCTCAATGAACTTTTTTTTTCTTTGTTAATTTTTTCGTCCTTTTTTTTTTTTTTTTGTTTACACGTTATCTATCCGTCACTATATTTTCGTTGAACTCTTCAACCAGATTGACTAATAGATTTGTCGAAGTATAAGTGAACCGTTTTTATTTTCAGGCGAAAAAAAAAGCAGGCATACATAATCAAATGCGGAGCTATATTACACGTATAAAAGGATAAGAGAACCAAATATAAAATTTAAAAAAAATAAGAAAAAAAAACAACGAGAAAAAACAAGAATGGAAAGAAAAATCTCGTGATTTAATTAGAGTTTAATCCTGCCCCTCGGTATAAAGGGTGAAATGAAGAGCGGTGGTGTACCTATAGTAAGAATGAAAAAAAAAAAAAAAAAAAAAAAAAGAAAAACAAAAAGGGTGTAGAGAAGGAGAGAAAGGATTTTATACTAGGAGGAAACTCTACCGGCTCAACTCGAGGGACAGTTTACCCAGTAGAGTGCAATGTTTAACAATTATATTAACGCAGGTAGTGAAAGACTCAGATGAAGAAGAGGACGAGGACGAGGATGGTGTGATGAGGAAAGGATGGATGCACAGAAAAGGACAGTTCCAGGAGTGTCTCATGAGCGCGCTTGCAGGATCCCGCAGCTTCAGGGTAAAGATACATGTGTATATACATGTGTATATGTATATATATATTGTGAAAACCTGCTAGTCGAGTGAAAGGATATAGGTCTACTTCGCTAGCTTACGAAAGAAGAGCCAGGGGCGGTTTATTAAATTAAAAACTTCGCCACTATCTCACTCAGTGTTAGACAGGATCCCCATACTTGCTTTCCTCTTTCACTTTGCTTTTATATAAATAATTGTTAAAACTTAAAATTACCGAGTTTCAAAGGTATATATATATACATATAACAACTTGCCGGTAGGTAACTGTACACCTACGTATATGAGAAAGCTCTTTGGTTTTACGAAGTCCATTCAAGCGGCGACTGATTCGCGATGCAATTTAACTACTTCTTTTACATCAACACCTCAACTTTTCATGCAATGCCTGTATACTATATAATACGTAAGACGCCCTGCAATCCTTTCGGTATTATAGTACATCGTTTATTATTGTACCTACCGTTTGAACTCCAAAGGAAGTTTTCGAAGCACGCGCTTTGATAGAAATAAGAAACAGACACGAGAGTTGTTTCTAACAATACGAAATGAGTCGATATTTAATTACAAAACTATATGAGATATACCAGCTATTTACAGCTCTATGTGATCCGCTGTATTACGTACCGCATATATACGTATATCATACACGTACAACGTGACCGGGATAATTTCTGTACAGCCGACCGCGTGGCTGGAACTCAGATTATATTCGTGTTTGTGACGTCCCTACATCTCTTCACGTATATACGATGCATATGTATACCTTTACATATACGTAGACGTATGTAGATTGTTTCTGTAGTACTTCGATGGTTCGATTGTCGATTGTCGATTGTCGATTGCTGATCGGCGTCTGCGGGCACCCTGCATCTGTACGTATGCGGGGGTTGATAATACCCTGGCCCTCAAACAATGCATTGATTACCAACACACCTTTAACCCTTTCAGGAAACTCTCGTCCTTCGGTCGCGTGTTGCATTGTTGGTATCGAAAGTGGACTCGAGACGATATAACTACAATCGACGAATGAAACAGTCCAGAGAATCTTCAGAAACAATCTCGCTCGGTGTACCGACAGATCCAATGACTGGTTTCCGGATTTCACCATCACGTTTCCAGAGAACAAATGAAACAGCGATCTACATCGGTAATTCCAGTGAGAAAGAAACCTCGGGCGATTAAAAAATCTCACCGATTTTCTTCTTATTTCTCTCATGTATCTTCAATTTGAATAAAGAATGAAAATCTATTTTCTTCTCTTGCCGTGGTTGCTGCTTACGATAATCGTGAAATCTGGTGGTAGGTACATCGATTATTGTTTCAAAGATCGTGTTACATGAAATGCGTATAATTTTTCACGAAATGAAGAAAAAAAATTCCAAAACTGACCAACTGTATAGAATTTGGTGGGTCGTCGATCTAATTTTCAAAGCGAACAGGAATGAAATAACTTCTACTGCCATCACTGCGTCAATTCCCTCGATCGGATTGAATTACGATGAGTTTCCCCAGTTCCATCGTAATACTAGAAACGAGCTAGTCTCATCTGCTATACCGGTACGCAGGTATATTCGAAACAACTCGGTGAAACAACCCCTGGGTTCGTAGGTCATATAACAGAGCCACGTATGTACAGCAATACCACATCTATATGTAAATACATATGTATATCCATGTATTATACGTGTGTGATTACATATATGTACACAATACACCCGGGCCCATCCCCCAGAGCAATATCCGATTTTCACAAAGTTTAATTGGTTCCGTACCGCTAAACCTTCCAATGAAAAATTATATCCCCATATATATAGGTACAAAAACCATTCCATGTGCTGAAAAAAAACATTATATATATATAGAGAAATAAGAAGAAAAAAAATTCAAAATTGAACAAACAAACAAACCCAAAGATTAACAAATGAAAAATGACAAAAGGAATGCAATTGTTATTTCGTTATCACATTTCCGCACGTATATGTACGTATGCACATATATCTACCTGTATTGCGTGGATGCAGTATTTGAAAATTCTCTATTCGGAAATCACGTGTTATCACCTACAACGATTCAAAGGCAATCTTGTTTTCTAATTTTATTATTTTTTTCATTTCTTGTTAGTTTTCTGCTATTTTTTTTTCTTTCTTCCAGTCTGAAAACAAAATTCAACTTTTCCAATAAGGATATATTTTCTGAATATATTGCAATGATTAATGAGGAAAATAATCGTACTTTCGAAACTTTTCTCTTGTAGCTATACATCAGGAACTGCAAACAAAATTTTCCTAGAACCGTCGATCACTTGTCGCCGGCGGTAAATACGCGCATGCGAGATCGGATGAGCTAGCTATACGACGTAGAGTTATTAAAAAATTACTCTGATTATGGTGATAAAAATTTCAATGGACAAAATAATTATCCATCTTGATTATAAAATATACTTAATTTTATTTAAAGTTCGAACTTATTTTTTTGTCCACCCTGATAGAGAAAATCAATCGTCAAATTCGATGAAAAAAAATTCTCCCGTTTTGACCGGTTCCGTTTAAAAATATTACGCCGGTTGTGTATTTGGATTTTCTCTAGTATTCGTTGGAGGTTTTTTTTCATGTAGAAAAATCGTCTCTCTCCAGAGTGCGAAACGGTTTTATATACACTTATATTCCCTCGTCGTTTATCCGTTCCCGGCTATTTCACCTTGATATATCCTATCTCGAATACCATCGGCAGTGAGTAGTAGTTGTTTCGTAACCGCGTGCCGTTCCGTGCTTACGCCGCGCCTCGCCGTGCTCCGTACCGCACAGCGACGGTTCAGAAGTGATCTAATCTTATTAACCCCCCTGGGCGTTTGGTTAAAACCCAACCTACAAACCAACCTAACGCGCCATGTAGGTCCCAGAGGATCTCTATTTACGTTCAATATTTCATCCTCACACGTACATAGTTACATATGTATTTATAGTATATATTTAAGGATACCATTTCTGCGGGTGGTTCGATTCGGGATATTTAAAATGGCGGAGAAATGATACAAACATACATGCACCTCGTTCAAAACCGTGATTCAATACGTTAAAACGCGGATCGCTGAATGCGAGAACCCTGTACGGGGAATGTGAAAATTGCAACTCCACTTTGGTCGACAGAATATTTGACAATTGAATCGATTCACATGAAATTTGATAGTCAGTGGTATCAGGTGACACTGATACCCGGAGATTTCAACAATATTGCGATTCACGAATTTCCGATGAACTTTCTCGTTTTTGTATCGAGTGAAATTTCACTACCGAAATACGATGACACTCGTTATTGTTTGATCTCTTTTTGACGCTGTTTCTTTTTTTTTTATATACAAAAGTGAGCGCTGAGATAATCTGATACTTGGATAAATTCTATTTCAGTTTTTATCGTTATTATTTTGTGGGATATACTCGAGATTGGAAAACGATCTTGTAATTAACGTCAAACAATTCTATTCCCTCTCCTTCCCCTTTTCTATCGGTATCATTAGTCTTTTAAGGGAATACCTATACAGCCCCATATGCCCAATCTACGTTAGGTTACAATTTCTTCCTCCCGAAGGAGCAATCAGCGAATGTATAGCTGCGATAACGATCCTAAATTATCTAAAGATAGCAGTTCTCGATAACCCTTTCCATCGCTATACTTGATCCATTCCTTTTCTTTTTCTTTCTTTTTTTGCTTCATATTACCCACTTTGGACGCTCTCGTTTATTCTTATTTCGTCATTTGATCAACGTTATATATTTCCAAAGTGGTTTTTTTCCTCTCGTCCCCATCGTCGCGTTTATCCCCCGCAAAACTTCTTCCCATAATTTTAGAAATGTATTTTTACAAACTAAATATTCCATCAAAATATTCGTATCGACATTCTTACGGCTTCCCAATTGGATACATATTGTATTTTATACCAACACAACGCTCCATCGAAGAAATTCAATATCTCCTCACGCTTTGAACCAACATTTACAAATATTCACGCTTCGTGTATCAATCCAAAATAAAAATTCAATTTCCAAAGGATATAGTTGTATTATTAGGCGTTGGGTGGTAAAAATTTTTCGAGAACCTACACGAAATGTAAGAAAAATATATATATATATATATTTATCACAAGAATAATGATAATAATAATAATAATCCAAGTGTTTTCACGCGTTTTTTTTTTTTAGAAATATTCTTTCTTCGGTACAATATAACTTATTTGCTGTAGCGAGTTGACTCATCGATATTTTATTTTCCAATGCAGAAACAATTTTTATTGATCTTCTACTGTCAGGACTTACGTGATTGATTATCGCGATTTTGTTGCCGATAATTTTTTTTGCTTGTTTGTTTTGTTTTTTTTTCTGTTTTTGCGGTGTTATATTCTTTTTTTTTTCATTCTTTCTCTTTCTCCCTCCATCCCCTGTTCTTCAAAGATTCTACTATCCTCTTTTGTTTTTTCCTCCCTTATTTATTTCCCAGCTTTTCTTTCAACGAAATATATCTCAGACAGCGCAGCGTGGTTCCGTGTTTACCAATTGATGGATTTCTCCCTTATACATACATATATAATACATATATAGTGTTTTCCCTGTTTCTTACAATATTGTCAGAATAAAAAGTGAAAAAAAAAGAAGAGAAAGTACAAGAACGAAACGTCAAAACAAGTTGAACGCAATAAAAAGCGTTCGCTTTCACACTGCCAGCTGATTTGAATCGCAAATTTTCTTCTTTCTTTTTCTCTTTATCCTTTTTTGTTTTCAACACATTCAATCCCAATCGTTCGATTTGTACGCGATAATTATTTATCATTTCCTCTGTATATCATTCATGAAAAAAAACGTTATTGTATCGAACAAAAAAAAGCGTGGGATAACTCGTCGACTTTTCCTCAAAAATGAAACTCACACATAATAACCCTTAACGGAGGTTACAGTTGACGGGCAGGGATCAAATAATTTGTTGAAGTGTAACCAATTGTGAACGTATTATTATATGGATAGCTGCACTTCTGTTGTTTTTACCTCGTCATTGTTTTATCCTCCCATGCACATCCCGATGAAAATATTCACCGACTAGATATATGCATAGGTAGAGGTATATACATGTACTACACATTATACCTTTATACAAAATAGTTATTTTTCAATTTTTGTTTATTTTATTTTATTTTATTTTATTTTATTTTGTTCTTTTAGTTTGTAATCAACGCTTCGAATGTTGCACCCGCAAGCTCAGATGGGTGCTCAACGAGGTATTTTATAATCGAACTCTTTGGATTTTTTCCCGCCTTTTTTTTCAAGAAGAAAGGGAAAAAAATTGAATAGAGAAACCAGAGAAAAAGAGGACATCGACTTTCTTTGATATGTACCTATTCAGAAAATGTTCATTTGGTATTTACATTCTGAAGAACTTGGCCCGGAATTAGGGAACCTATGGATAATTTTTTTCGGTTCGTTTCTCGTGATAGGGATACGGAAAGAATTGAGGGGGATGAGGTATAAGGAGTATCCCGTTTCGTATTTCTGCAGCTTCACCCGCGAAAAGTTTGCTACAGCGGAAAGGGCGGGCTGTGTAGTCTGTCTTATTCTAGTGAAGAATGGGGAAACTTTTGTACGTATACTAAGGGAGGGGGTAGGTACCTACGGTATGCCGGATTTTCACCCTCTCAGACGACCTTGACGAAGATGAAGAATCGGAGTAACTGGATTTTATATCATGCAAGAAGAGCAAAAAAAAAAAAAACGGTATCGCGCGTGGTGACCATTTCCTTTTCAAACTTTTTGATGTTTCACAGTATGCGTATATATGTACAAAGGCATGTGTACATAAAAGTCAGTGAACCATTGTCCTCTTTTTTCAGGGAGGAGAGGGTATTTGTTTCCCTGAAATTCCCGAGGGATGGACAAAAAAAAGAAGAGATTTCTTTGATTTTTTTCCTGAACCATTGTTTGTTTGTTTGGCAATAAAATTTCCGTCGTTGCTGAAGTGAGTTTTTTTCGTTTTGTTTTTTTTTTTTTCATCATGGCGCATTATTAAATTGTTTTCTCTAATTTTTCTATGGAAAGGTAGAAATCGGTTGAAACTTCGCAACTGGTTGGATTTCCACCAATTTATGTGAATGCAACTACCTACTAAGGGAACGTGGGAAAGTTTCCAAAGAAAATAGTCTCCCATTATTCACCGTCATCCTATCCTTCAGGAATCGTCGTTAGATTTTGCAATTCCTCGAAATGTGTGTAGAGAACAGCAGGACGAGGGTGGCAAAAATTAATTACCAGTACCAGTACGATGGATGAGTTGCATTGAAAAAAACAAGAATGTCCATATGACGTAGAAGAAAATCCCCCCGAAATAATCGTGCAGAGTATCGAGGGGTTGGGTTCGTAGAGGTTGGGGTTCGTAGGCGAGTTGATTGGGACAACCTCGGGACTCCTATAGGGAAAAATGATTGCACGTCCCTCAGGATTTCTCCCCTTGTTTGGCTGATGTAATCCGGGGTTTGGTATATATTGGGGAAGGTTAGGCTTAGGGAGAACGAAGGCTGGATAAGGGTGGAGGTCGTTTGCGAAAGGTTACGGTGCGCTGACTCCCGTTTCTGAGTTACATGCATTTTTCGCTCCAATAAACGACCGCCAGTGAATCGTCGAGGGAAAAATGCGATATAATGTTCGGGTCGAAAGCACGCTGCAGCAGCATCAGGGTCAAAATACCATTATATTTTTCGATGTGTTTCTTTTACTGAAAATATCGTCGAGCCGAATCACATGAAAATAAGTTTGAAATTCTACTCAAGTATTTCGTGAAGTAGGTACTCGTGAAACTGAATAGATTTTTCTGGGAAATGAAATGACGAACTTAGGAAGTGACGTAAGATGTTTTTGGCATATAACCTCAACTTGCATCGAATAGTCGTATAGTTTTATGAAATCAGGTATACAATGATACAAAATTCACGTGAAATCGTCGTCAAATATTTTCAAATGCGAAGTAGTTGCCGGGCGCGAAAATACATACGTACATTTCGATACTGTGTATCGCGTTTGGTAAACGAAGTATTTGTATTAGACGGCGTGTTCAGATTATATACATCGCACATGTTTGCTCATCAGCTTTCCAACGGTTTCGTCACGATGACGTGGTAGAAAAAGGGGAAAAAAATGTTTATTTCCAATACTCTGCACATGTTTACATGCCGGTATATAGTACATATAAATCGCACACAAAACGCCCTCTACTATACGTACGACATTTGACGACGAGGGGATGAGAAATATACCGCGGATATTCTCGCCCAATCACATTTTCGTAAATACATTTACTCGTATTTTCTTTTCCCAGTACACATATTTTTATTTACTCGAACATTTATTCAATCGATTCATTCATTCCCATGCTAACGAAGAATCCATTGAATTAAATTATAACTGTCTACAGATCGTCTGCAAGCTGCGAAAAAGATTCTGTACGAACATTTCAGATAGTTGATAAATAAGAAAAAGGTCATGGGTGAAAAACAGACATTTTACTCATTAATATTGGGGTTTTATCAAAAGTAATTATTAAATTATTTATGCATGTAATATTTGTGTACAATATCCAAATATATCCCTTTATTTATAAAAAATTTTTTCACTCAATCCAAATGTCTTTCGCATCTACCTTTGAGCTTTATTCTTCCCCCTCCCCCCCCCCCCCCCCCCCCCCCCCGCGCCTCATTTTCTGGTTTTGTTTTGACGGGGTGCAAAGAATGCGAAAAAAAAATTCCTTGGGGCAACAACGCACCTCTGCAGCTATAGCATTAATTAACTCGCACAGCTTCGGTCCCGGGGGTTTTTCTTATACTTTTTTATTAATTTGCTACTTCAAAAGTGATGTTGTTTGTCGTAGCAGCTCCAGGAACACGGGGCGAAGTGACCCTCAATCTCCTTTCTTTTTTCAATTTTTTATTTATTTATTTTCTTCTTTCATCTTATTAATTTGGTTCTGGCTTTTTCTTTCCGTCGACCCGATCTACGGCGATTTAACTTCAAGAGAAATGATTTATGAAAACGTATGAATATAATGCATATTTTCGACGATCAAACCAGAAACAAAATCATGTTCTTCGGGTGAATAAACTTTTTGAAATTTTTCTATAAGAAAATAAAAAATGCCGATTCGTTCGAATTTTCAAAAATTTTCCAACTATTCAGAGGTTCTTTAAAAACCGATACATCGAGTACTTAGCAACACGAGGACATTCGTGTAAATCTTTTTTTGAACCAGATTAAGAATGGTGAGGAAATATCAAGGTCAAGTTAGCGCAGTAAAGTGCCTATATCTATCTCTCGAGAAAACGTGAACGTAAAACTAGTATTTTTCAGATATGAGCATGCTTAAAGCACTTTCAAAGGATCGTAGATTGAACCGAATATAATCTTGAGTAAATGGCTGGTTGAATCACTTTTCTTATATTACCTAGTTCGATGGCCAATTACCCCTCTTTCCACCCCGAGTAACCGTTTCAACAGCTTTTAGAAAACTTTGTAGAAACGTTGCTGCTGTTACTCCTACTGCCACTTCCTTTGCTTCAGGATGGGAAAATTGAAACTATACGCATACCTTAATCTCAGAAGATCTATGTAAAAAAAGGAATCATTATAAATGGAAAAAAAAAACATATCAAAGAAAAAGGAGTGGAAAAAATCTCGATGTCGTGGATTCGTTGATGTTAACTTGCGAATACAGTAACGCTCAGAAATTCAATTTTTAGGATGAGAAAATTGGTCCTCGAAAAAAAATAAAAAAATTAGTATGAAAATTCAGAATGTGTATACATACTGATATTTAAGATTCTAACGTGCGAACTTTCTACAAAAACACTCGAACTTCTGTACGAGATGTTAGGCCGCGCTACATACACTCTATGCATATCTCTTTAGGAAATTGGTTGAAAGTGCACGTATTATACATGCATAAGTAGTAGCTGTAGGGAAAAAGGAAAGAGAAAATTTTGGACACGAGTCAAACGAGCACCAAAGTATTATGTAACTTATTTTTTTCTCATTTCTCCTCCAGTATCGGAATTCCCACGTACATGCATATACTTTTCGAATGCGTATAGATAAAAATCAATGTAAAAAATAAACCAATAGTACATAAATATGTACACAAAATACCCATCCCATAAACAAGAATATATACATACATAAATAGCGATGGTGAAAATCAACTTCCGAAAGGTTTATAAAAGCAATTTCGCAAATTGCTCGAAGTCAATACGCCTTTTTCGTTTCTTTCTTCTTTTACTTCTTCTTCTTCTCCTTCATCTCCTCCTTTTCTTTTTTATTCATCTCTTTTTTTATTCCGGACTTATTTATTTATTTTATTTTTTTCTCTTTCTTTACGCGGAGCTGAAAACGCGTGAGGGTGCCGAGGAGCGAACGAGCTATCGAATGAATTAAGGTGAGGGAAAGAAAAAGAAAAGCGAAAAAAAAAGGGCAGAGGAAAATGAGGAAGAGACTTCCATTTCGACGGGGTATTGAAAGGGAAGCTGAAAAAAAAGAACAAAATAACAATAATATTGAAACAAAAAGGGTGAGAAACTGGGAATAATCGAGACAGACTATGGGAGTAATAATATACCTAGAGCTGTGTATTCTGATATCCGCACTAAATTGTTTCGAAGAATTTTCTTTTTTATTGTTATTACCATTGTTTTATCATACTGCTGTCATCATTGTACAGAGATATACTCTGATTTGGTCTCATTATTTGGCGAAATCCGGATGAATGTATAGAAATTTTTTACCTCACCTAACCTAACCTCTAAATATTTTGGCGCGATCTTATCGTCTTTGAAGAGAATTTTTTTTTCCAAGAATTTTATAAACAATTCTCAAACGTCGATATTATCAAGCCCGGAATCTCGATCACTTCGAATGTTATAAACGATGAAACAAACGTCAAGAATTGCGGAACGTGATAAAATGAAAATGAAAAAACAGCAATAAATATTCTTGTTACGTTTCACAGCGATCTTTCGAAATTATTCGAATACACCAGAGTCTCGAGAAGCTTATAGGATTCCTAAACCCATGAAGTTTCTCGGGTGTGATTGAAAATTGGAAATTTCAAATCGACGTTAAGTTGTCACCCTATTAATATTATAAACGTTGGTATAATACATTAGCTCTGAAAATTAGCTTCTCTGCTGAATTCTCGTTAACTTTGGTATCCCTGGGCGATTATGTACATATATTGCAACGAAATATTTTATATGATCTAGTGCTTTGGTTAGGCTCTGGGAAGTTAGAGATTAGCGGAGGTATCGCGTGTACATAGGTATATACTGTACACATACCAGGGGTATAGTATATGACAAATTTACATTATGCACATTTCAATTAAGCCTATATTATGTACATCTATAGGTAAATATATGTACGTAGTTGTACATGTGTGAGGCCAAACGATACCTCCGACAATATCATCAGACGAATTACCCGAATTTGTATCCTACCTATAGCATCATCATCGGCGTCGTCGTCACCTTTGTAAGAGTCTCTCCGTGGCAAACTATGTACAGATAAAGTCAAAAACACAATACAAACGTGAACAGAATTGACGAAGAGACAGAGAGAGAAAATTTATTGATCCAGAAGCAAAACTCCCCAAAGACCTCGTACCAAAAAACGCATCAATATTGATATGTACGTATATGTTAGAATAAAATGTAAAAAAAATGACAATGACCGAAGCAGAAGTAAAAGGCTCAGACATTTTACTTATGGGCAGACAGAATGTAACAATGGAAAATAGAATCGAAGAAAATCGAGCTATCAAGAATAACTTACAATTAGGAGGAGGAGAAAATTGATAATACAATTCTAGTTTTGGTGATAAAATCGTTTTAATGATTATACCTAAATCATATGGATATCGATACTGGAACTATACGAAGACATTAAGGAGCATTAACAGCGAAACGTCGACGGAAACGAGCTTGCAAAAAAGTTACGAAAGCAGCAGAAAGGGGGAGAAGCGAGAGCGAGAGTGAAAAAAAAAGTGAAACAAGAAGAAGTAGATAATACCAGCTGCATTAGTACGCTTACGACACTCGACGGATACAGATAAGGGAAAAGAGGAGTTGTACTTTCATAAATAATAATTACCCATTTGATGGGATTTTCGAACTAACTGAATCCACAAGTCGATCGCTCAAAAATCCATCCCCTTATATTTTACTAAAAAGATAAGTACCTAAACTAGCATTCTTACGCAACAATCTCCATACTTTCACTTTTTTTTTGCCGTTAGACTGTGTGCTGATTTTTTAATTATCTGACCAGTTTTCGAACTTGATATAATTCATTTGGTTGAATTGATTCTAGCCAGGTAACCCGAGAAAATAGAACCACATGCAGCGCAGCTGAATGTGAAAATTGAGTTTCTCAATCGATCTTGGAAATTCCAAGAGTGGATTTCTCGTGTCAAATTCGTATTTCTCACTTCGTGGAATTCTATGGAATTACTGATTTCAAATATATGAATATACATACACCCCGTTCAAATTCAAGGTCTACTATATAAGGTATACCATAACGTCGCGCCTCGATTCTCTGAGTCTCTTAATTCAATTAGAATTATATGTCTAGACTTGGAATCGCTAATTATAGTTATGCGACAGAGATGGATATTTGGATTCGAATTTCGAAACTGGTTCGAAATGATGCTAAGTTATGATTATTGATCCGTTTCGATCTTGACATAAAATTCATCGAACCCTGTAAAAATAGATTACTTTAAAACAATTCTGAACTCATTGCGATTTTGTCTCACATGTTAGGAAGATCAGATTTTTTAAGGTGGATATAAAAACTTAGAGAGAATGAGAAAAATTGAAAATAATCAGCGAGGGTCAAACATAACCTAAACGAGTTGACGCAAAAGTGTCTCGTTTATACAAGAATATTATTACTCGAAAAATTTCATGTTCACCATATCATAAGATGGCGTCATGTACCGTTAGGAACCAAGGCGGTTTTCATGCGCATTGTGCAGGATTTTAGGAGACGGGTTCTCTGCTTGGTAGTCCGACCGCACGTTGACCGTTACCACTAACGCGAAAATATTGCACGATTCTGTTGACCATTTACGGTTAATAGGGACCCTCGCGGTTCCTTCTCCTCTCTGCTTTCTGTATACTCTCCATTTCTTTTCTATTTTTTTTATTTGTTACTTTTTTTTTGATTTATTCGCTTCTTTTCTTTTTCTACAGATTTTTTTCACGGTATAAGAAGAGATTCTTTCGCCTTCTCTTTTGCCCGCGATTCCCGTATCATGACATAGTTTTTTCATCTTTTTCTACAACTCTACTCTTTTTGGGCTTTTTTTTCTAACAGATCCCACTGACCTTCTCTTATTCTTTCTCTTTCTCTATTTTTTTCCCCCCGTCGATTCTTTCGTGCCGCAGATATACATATAGATTGAATATTACCACTAGATATTATGCCGCAGATATGGGATTCCAAATTTATCGTTGTAATAAAATTGATTCGATCGCTTTTTTTGTTTCTTTTTCGTTTTTTTTTTCTCACTGGCCACATCGGGCCGATGTGGTTGGTTATGTTATAGCGGGTATGTGTTTGAGAGTGGCCACTATGTAAATGTCTCTTCTTGATCGATGCAAATTACGTTTGATAATTATTTGCATGGTACATTTTGAATTTTCATCAAGCAGTAAATAATTGTTCGATTTATTTTGATCGTATCAAAATATCTGAAAAATTTTCCATGATTTTTGCCTTAGTACGGTAATAATTGTCATCGTAAACCTGGACTTGTAGTATGTATTAATAAAAATGACAATAATTTCAATTCTCCGCTAAAAAAATGGATAGATTTTGTTTAATGATGCAAAAAAAAAACACTAAAAAGAAATGACTCCACTTTGTGCTGACGGTAAATATAATTAGAGATCTCGTGATACGATCGCACATGTGTACGGGAACAGGGAAACGTTGAGTGAACGAACATAGAAAAGCAGAAAAAAGATGAACGAAAAGAAACAATATGTATCATTGTAATAATCAACGTGCGCTTCCGACCACAAAACAAATACCTAACCATTCAAACAAATTAGGTTTCATTATAACCTTTAGGCTTCTAACCGACGTGTATATACACGATCCCCCGACCGATTAGGCTGAAGTTTGTTTGGTCTGATTTCGTGATAAAAAAAAGGCAAAACAAAAAAATAGAAGAATGCAAAAGTCCCAGCAAGGTGGCAGTAAAAGAACGAATTGGTGACTTTCAGTACGAGGCCAAACGCTCGAGGGCTAATCTTCAGGGTGCGATTTTGATGGGAGAATTTGAACACCGATCGAGTATATAATAGGAAAAAAAGAAGAAAATCTAAAAGAGCCGTTGGTTGTGATTTCGTCTTCTGAAGACTTTAAACACTTATATACTTATACCTACAAATGGCAAGAAAAAATAATCGGTGAGATTAAAATTAATTTCTAAATTATGTGCACTAAAATGAAGATTCTATGAAAGTTGAATGAATAATTCACTTTTTTTTTATCTTACTTGGGCGATTACTTTTTTTCTAATTATATATTCTAAAATTCATGTACATAACTTTACTGGAAACGAGAAAATCGGGCCATTCGCTTTTAATTCCCCTTGTGGCCAATGGAGATCTCCCGCGCGGTCTAATTAATTAAATAATTTAATTAGTAAGATGTTTCGAGAGTTAATGACTATTTAGTGAAAAATTCAAACAATTACGGTATCCTACTTACGCTTCACTCCGCAGTTAACAATTAAATTAGACGGATATAATTTTTAACCTTTTGTTTCAATTGCTCCAGTGAGTTAAAAGAAAAACTTAAGAGTACAATAACTAATAATGATAATCGCGATTTTCGGTTTTACTTTTCAATCGAAAATTATTGGAAAACTTTTTTTGTCAGAAGCGTCAACAACGGTTACGAACCATCGATATTAAAACCTCGGAATGGGTGGTTGGACAACAACCGAAAGAGAGAATATCAAAGAAGCAATGTTACTGCGGTAAAACCAACGAACTATTTACTGAATGCTTTGGTCAGTTATTGCAAACGCAGCTCTCTTCATGGCTTGAATTATATCGTTGAACCTGGTACACATTTGGTAGATCGTCTGATTTGGTCAGTCTTATTTATTTTATCAGTCGCATGCGCTGGAACCGTGATTCACATGCTATCGACGAGGTTCAAGGTAATTGATTTTTA
Organism: Athalia circularis; assembly: GCA_963978495.1. Taxonomy (NCBI): domain Eukaryota; kingdom Metazoa; phylum Arthropoda; class Insecta; order Hymenoptera; family Athaliidae; genus Athalia; species Athalia circularis. Next base: position 11,472,678 of record OZ021700.1, on the reverse strand, counting down.
TTCAATAATGATAACAACTTGGATTTCGAAAACATCATTCATTTTACTTTCATTCAGACCGCCAGAACATCGACGGTGGTAGAAACAACGAACTATCCGATATGGAATCTTCCATTTCCAAGCGTTACTTTTTGTCCGAGTAATCGAGTTAATTGGCAAAAAGTGATGGAAATAGAAAAAAAAATGATTCCTAGCGGTGACCGAGAGGCTATTGAGACCTATAGAGACGTTGTGACAAACTTGGCTACGCTTACTTTCGGTGATTTTGACGATTTTCTTTTTCTGAATAATCGTTCGATAACATTTTTCGACGGTACGTGGATAGTTGGTAGCGTGAAACGATTTGTTTTTTTCCGTATCGCACAAAATTTTTTTTTTCATCCTCACGTCGGTCTCTTTACAGAAAAGCAAAACTTGACGGAATTTCTTCGAAGCGTTGCTCCAACTTGTTCGGAACTTCTTGTGACTTGTTGGTGGCGTGATGATTATGAAAACTGTTGCGATTTATTTGAAGAGCAAAGAACCGAGTACGGTTTCTGTTTTTCATTTAATTCTGATACCGCTGATTACGATTTAGCAACTTATAACAAACAAGTAAGACCAAGAAGAGCGAGTTGGATGGGAGATTGGCACGGAATTAGATTTGTTATTAAATTAAACGAAACCAATCAACCTCCGAAAACTGGTAAAACTAAATCATAAATAACTAGGTGAATTGTTTAAGAAAAATAATTTAGCAAGACCGAATAATTCAAACATTATTTCAGATAAAGCGCTTGGAATCTCAGTGTTTATTGGACATCCAAAATCATGGGCATCGAGTGGACGAGATGTTGGAATTGGAACTTTGGCCAATATTGCCGTACAATGTCCGTCGAGTTACGCAACCGAAAGAGTCCTCAAATTACAGGAACATAAGTTGCCGTGTGTACCAACTTCGAATAATGAATACAACCAGGAATATTGCATGACAAAATGTCGGCGAGATTACGTCATTTCACGATGTGGTTGCAATCCTTATTTCTTGATGCCAGCAGGTAATTTTAAATAATGATTGAAAAATTCAGAGGATTTCATCGACTCTTACGATGCTGAATAGAGAATCAATCCGAATAAATCCCCACGATCTTGAAACACCGTAGAAATCTAGAAAGTATGTAATCTAGTGTCTCGCACACGAATTACTAAAAACCCAAAATCAAAATTCTTTACAGCAAAAGAACGCGACTGCAATTGGAGGGATCTAATTTGCTTGGCTAACGAGAACGGTATTCAGATTAAATAATTTACTTTCAACAGAAACTTTGTCATTCCACTAATACTCACGTATGATCTTAAAAATGATTTGATATCGCAGATTTCTTCAACCACTACGTTGTGTCGGACAATAAATATTTTCCCGACGTTGATAAGGGAATGAATTGCAGTTGTCTACCGGAATGTGAGGTATACGATTACGCGTATCAGATCAGCCATACCGCGTTGAGGAAATCCATTGCATCCGACACTTTATTTGTCGATGTTCACTTTGCTTCTTCAACGATGATACGATACAGAACGGATATCGTTTACACGCAGCTAGATTTGCTCGGTAAAAACAAAAAAAAATAAACTAATAAAGACAAAAAAGGGATTCAGACCATATCCGATTAATTATCGAATCTCGTTTCGACTCATTCACTTATTTATTTCACTTTTTTCTCCTCTGTTTTCAAGTCTCTTTCGGAGGAGTGATCGGCCTGTTCGTCGGTGGTTCAATACTAAGCGCCGTTGAGCTCTTCTACCATCTGACCGTTGGTATTATTGGTCAAGCTTTTCGAGGATCGAAGGGATGTTTTAGAAAGCAACTGGAGTGCAAAAAAAAACCGAAGAGCTTCAATCGGCCCAAACAATTGTCCGTCCAAACTGTACACGGAGTGGTCCTGCCTCTTATGGATTTTGACCAGAATCAACGGTCGACAAATTTTTATAAATACTGATTACCAGTTAAAAAAATACGTTTTTTTGCAGCATTTATTCTTTGCGATTGATCGATGTTATATCCGGACGCTTTCGTAATTAACCACAGCTCCGTTGTACAGCGTTACAAAGGAATACAAAATTTATAAGAAACATATAAAAACGAATATGGAAAATCAGAAACGTTGAAGTATTGGCCAATTATAAACATCAACGGGGCCGATTAAATTTAAGGACTACATCCGGCTGGCATTATTATTTTGTCGTCGAAATCTTTTACATTAGAGATCAAAGTTCAAGATGAAAAGTTTTTCGAGGTCAAGGGGAACCGCTATTTAATTCCGATGAGTATACACATACATATATACGTATGAATACCTATATAGATATATATATATATACTGGCGATCGTCGTGAAAAAAGTTAGAAATAATGAAAATAAAAATCAACGGAGAATCTCGTTAAATTCATACGATTATTGGACAGGAATTGTTCAGGTAGGTAATAGGGTTTCCGGGTTGATCCTGACCATCCAAGCAAACGTGTCATTAAATTTTTACGTAGTCCTGCAAAAGTGGTCGATTTTTTCACGTTGTTTTTTCGATTTTCTTTTTTAACTTCAAATTTTTTTTCCGAAATGACCTATTACAGGTCCCGTGAGAGATTCCAGGAAAATACGTAACGGTTGCTGATGATTGTACAGGAATCCCTTCAGAAAAGAACACAATTGATATATCCCAAATCGATCCGCACGATATCCTAAATTATTTCACAAGGAGAAAGTGATTCGACATATTTTGCGAAAGCACGATGATCATTTAATCAGAAGACAAGGGTCCTGCCGATCTCAGGCACGACATGTCCGTTTGCTGTCCAATTAACGTCCTGAAGGAATAAACCTGAAAATAACCAAAGATTCAGACGGAGAAAATAAAATAAAGAAACCAGACAGTTATAACAATCGATCATCCTGTCAAGTGTATAATTGATATCAAAATCGCAAGTAGAATTGTTCGTTAATTATTCAACCCATAAATCGTCACGGTTCCGGACTTCAGCGTCAGGTCGAAGATCGGGTCAAGGGTTGATCCCGGGTAGCGCGTTGGCCGAATGAGGAAGATGAGAAAAGGGGAAAAAGGAAAGGGGGACAAGGGGTGAGTCGGAGAAACGAGGCAAAGCGGTACGACACGGTAGTGAAGCACCATTATGTGCTGATGAATTCACGCGTTACCACTGATGTGAGAACGGATCAGTAAACGTTGAGAGGGTCGAAAGAGGACGAAGGGTGAAAGGATGAGTGAGTTGGATGGTTGGTTGTGGATGGTAGCAAATGTCGAGTCATACCGAAACCTGCCTGACCTCAACCATTGGAACAGTTCAAAGTCCATTTTATTACATCTGGACAATATTTAGCCGGTTTGTTATCGCGTCCGAAATTTTACCTTTACCGCAAACAGCCAACCTGGTTCAACAACGATGAAGGGAAAACGAAACAAATACAAACTCAATTTTTATCATTTATAATGGAAATCGTGTAGCGGAATTTTATACATACCTATACGTATACAAGTATATGTATATACCTTCAATGCAAATCAGCCGAATTGTACATACCTACCTGTACACTTATTGTTAGTACCATGTTATATAGGTATACATGCATGGTTGTATGGTGTAGCTTGCCATTTTGTCGTTTCATGCGCAACTGTTATGTGTTTTGTGTCAGCAAACCCCTATCCCGCGTAATTTCAGCCTTTGTACTTGCGCCGCCATGAAAACCGCCTGTTGCATACAGCAATGAAAAAATTCAAATTCAAATTAAAATAAATAAATAATAAAAGTAGAAATTGGAGAACATTCTTTTTCGACCCATTTTATTTTGGCATTGACAAAAAATCGAATAAACAAATTAAAAAAAATTTTACGTGTTTTGGCTGACTGAAAGATGAGTTTTATGATTACAATTTTAGTAAACGAAATTTGAAAAGAATAGAAAAAAAAAATGTATGGGGAAAAAGAAAAACGTTTTAATAAAGTGGTATATACAAGGTCTTTGACGTCAGAATCTGCTAGGATATGTGAGCCGAATTTTTCTGGGTTAATACAGTCATAGAATAACAAATTTTGTTTTGGCTCGATGAAAGCCTGTATAGAGGGTGTTCAATTTTATAAAGTTTATATGGTAAACGGAAGGATAACTCTGATCGACACCTTTTTCATTTTCACGAGAAAAATATTTTGAAATGAATATGAAAGTTGAACATTTTTTAACTACGATAAAAATTGTAGGAGAATGAAATATTACACTGATTGTGAAATCTGAATTCCACGCGTGCCCTTTTTAAATCCTTTTAACGTTTATCCCGAAAATGTTCCCGCTCGAATATGAAGTCTCGAGTTATTCCGCGGTGATACATTTAGAAACCTGACACCCTGTATATTAAAACTCATGCTGACCGTATACATATATTATTCACCCTTCCACGTTATCCGAGATCGTCGTTTAGATCCGATATAGAGCTATATTCTGGCAAAATCTCAAAGTGCATTTTCTTGTATATCTATGAAAAATCTTTCTCTGATAGAAAAAGAAATAAAGAAAAAGAAAAAAAAAGAAATGAAAGAAGAAGTGAATATATCCAAAAAGCGCTAACATCAAACCATTTAGACATTTGCAACGAAATGCAATCAATTATCAGGATTTAGCGCTGTTAAATAAAAAAACGTGAGATAAATTTTAATATCCTTCTCAAAAAAGTATTCTCAAGGGATACGCCATATACAACGAATTACTACAGCATTAAGATAAGGAAAGTTCGCCAAAAAAAGAGCAAAAGAATGAAGAAAAATTGTGATTTTACATCCAATTCAAAATCCTGTCAAGATTACATAACCCAACCCTTGATGATCATAGCCAGGTAATTTTTAAGCAGATGTCCAAGTCGATAGGAAGTCAAGCCGTGGTATAGCCTATCCGTAAATGATCTTGGTTCAACCGGCATGGACACATGGACCAGAAACTATCCCTATTTTATTCCTGGTATAAGTTTTTGAGTTGAAAGTTTGAAATGGGTATAAGAAATCGCTGAATCTCACGTACCTATACATAACGTGCGCAGTGCTGCAAGATTCTAGTTTAAATTCCGAAAGTGGCTATACGCGAGAAAGATTTTTAAGTAGTTAGGTCAGAGGTTAGGTAATATGGGTCGGGTTACCCATAGCTACGTTGGGATTTTTATGAAATTTTGAAAAATTTTATTCTCCTTAATATTGTCACATTCATTTTGAGTTTGATGTTTTTTTTTTCTCGTGAAGGACGATGTACGAGGAAGGATAGTAACGTACACAAAAATTAATTTACAAGATCACATGAAGCGACGAGAAGGGGAATAGAAAAAAGTTTTTCCGCTTTGAAAATTTTGTTGATCTATAAGTTAGATATATACGCACAGTTTGCTATGGCGATCGATCGATGAAAGGGTCAAACAAAGGATGATATCAAAGGGTTGAAGGCTCGAACGTCACCGAGAATCACCCGGAATTCTGAGATTGAAATTCTTTTCTTTCAAATCCGTTTTCAGTACCCCTGGAATCGTACCGCACACAAGATCATATTTCCTTCAAATAATATGACCTCCCGTTTTGATCAACTATTGAAATTGTTGAATAAGCTCAATTCGAAAGAGTTTTTTTTTCTCTTTCTATTTTCGATCCTCGCGAAAAAAAAATATTAAAATTCGCCAACATTAGCACAAATTAGAAACATACATATATTTTCCTACAAATAATTATTACTAAACTGAACATCTTCTTTAAAGTTTTATCAGAGTTTCATTTATTAAAAAAAAAAGGACAAAAATAAAAAAACTAACGATGAACATTCGGCTTTCAATTAAATCCACGTCAAGAGAAAATTCCATTCTTAGTTTGGTGTATAAGCTTGAAGAACGGCGAAGAAAAGAAACGGGGGTGGAAAAAAGGAGGTTAAAAAAATATTAAAAAAATCCAGGTCCCCAAATTTACATAAAAAGTAGTAACGTCATCGTTTATGCGCTACCTTCTTCGGTTTTCTTTACTTTTCCCGTATTCTCTTGCACTTTTTTCTCTTTTGTTTTTTTTGTTTTTTTTTTGGTCAGCAAACGGAAATCAGAAAAATACCTTCTCTATGTGAGAGGAAGTATATACGTACTATATACCTATGTATGTTGAACGGTAAAAATGGAAAGGTGCCAACCCTAACCAATCCATGAACCAACAATTGAACGAACGACGCCCTGCACACTCCAAAGTGACCACACCCTGGTCAACTTTTATATATGTATATATAAATGTGTATAGCGTCCTTTGGAGAACCACAATTTTACCACCACCTTCTTATAACCTTTCTTTCTCTTTTTTCCCATATAAAGAAGAGTGTTAACGGAAAGTCCGCAGGATAAAGTGGTGGTGTAGTTGGAAATGGGTGCTTTTCCAGTTTTTCAGATCTTCCGTATACTGCAGCGGAGGTGACATTCCTTCATTTTTTTTCCCCCTCAGTTTTTCTACCCTTTTTTACCATATCTGTTTTTCCATTGACAATCATATATTCCTATACAGCTAATTGTAAGATGCCAAGCTACGAAATGATCCTGCGAGATCGTGTCATAGGGAGACAATTTTCAGGCCTAATTTTGCAAGATGGTCGATTGAAATGATTCAGAATTGAAGAAGAAATGAATACTGGGAAAAAAAATAAATAATTACGAAAATAAAATAGTATAAAATAAATGAAATTGAACAACGGAAGAATAAAAAGAGGAGTTTGAATTGCAAATTGCAAACTTAAAACTTCTCCGATGGTTAATTATTCAAATTCGATCCGTGTTTCGTCTATATTATTGCAGCTGTTCCCGTATGCAATTCCGAATGGAAAAAAGATAATAATAAAAATTGAAAAGAAATCAATCGTGGTGTAGATCCAAAGAAATAAAGAAAACAGACATGATTAAATGAAGAAGAAATAACACGTCAGCAATGTTTACGCAGTCATATGCATGAGTTTGAAAATAACAATAACACAATAAAAGTGCAAAGGATAATAATTAACAAAATCCTGGCGGTTCAGTTTAATTATAAACTGTATTATTAATAAATGCTATTCCTGCTAAGTAATTCTTTGAGAGTTGAGAATATGAGCAAAAAGCATTCGGTACGAAGAGAGAAAATAACGTGGCGCTATTATTGCAGTATCTCGTAATTTGTTAACCGATTTCACCTCCGCTTTTTGCCAAAGAACCTTCAGCGTGACGACGAGACACAAACGACTTAATTTTTGCTTTATTTTATTATTTATTTATTTTATTTTTCAGTCTTTTACTCTCTTCTGCGACCTCCTCGAAATCTTTATGAAAAATGTTGCCAGGGGATGTTTAATATAATTGTAGTTTATTGTAGCTCTGAAATAACGCGTATAAATCAAGCAGATCTTTTTGTCTCTTGCTTTATAATAATAATGATGTACATTAAATACAAATTAATTGGCACATTACGGGTGTATGATAAGCGAGGTGGAGATATCGAAGTGAGAAAATATCGATAATTGATACATTTGAATAAATTTGTATTTATTGCTTTTCTGTTTTCAATTTTTTTTTTACCATGTTTCCATTGGAGCTTCAATCCTTTTGTCGCCGAAAATGTGACACCGTTTAAACTCCATCTCCTTTGTCTGCCAATTAACAATGTGATTTTCATTCCCAAAGGAAATTTTCCTTCCCTTCTCTCCTCATTTTCCATTTTTGTTTTTTTTTGTTTTTTTTCCATTTCACCATCTTCCTTGCCACGAGATCACCCAATTATCTCAGAAGACCAGGCGCAAATATGTAATTATTATACCATCTAATTGGAACAAACGATATTAACCTGCAGTAAAGTATAATATCAATTTATTTATTTGTTTCTCACGCGTGCAATTCCTACATTACACGATGAAACATGTTGTGTAAAGTAATAATAATAATGAAAATAAATAAATAAACAAGTAAACACTAGGGCAATGGAAAAGGGAATGGGGGAACGAGGCCATCCGTATAACCCCATGGCTCACATAAAATAACGACAAGCATTTACGACGCAATACGTCGAGCTACACGGATGAGAAAATCTATTTTAAAGAGAAGATCGCGACTTGGAAGCCCGTGCACTGGGTACTATATAACTTTTCAACAAACTGCTGTAGAAAGATTTTTCAGTATATGTAATACGTGGGTTTAATATTACAGCGATGTATAGATGCCAACAGTTTAACCTGGACGGAACTCGTGAAGAAATTGCGGTGATATAAATGAAAGAAAAATAAGGAAACTCACCACGTATCTCACTACAGAATTTGAAATTGATTTTTCGTATCAATTCCTGCGGGCAACCATAACATTGAGGAATTAGGTTTACATTACGTGTACCATATAAGGTACTTTTAAGCTCAACTGCGGTGAAGATAGAGACGTTGTTAGGAACTCTACTTTTACTTTATCATCTTATGGGGGTGTGTAAGTACTATATCTGTACACTGTAGGTATACCGTATACTCATCGGAAAGGAAAACTCTGGAGTTTCGATGTCTCCTCGAGTCAATTTAAGCGTTTTTCTATCGCATCTGACAGTGGTTTTTTTCGATGTGACAGTTTAATAGCTGCTGGATGACGAGGGTCATCCTCAACTGCTTATAACTCCAATATCTATCTCTCACAGTAAAAGTGAGATGGGATAGCATATGTGTAAAGGTTCGCTGCACGCGTATCAACTTTCCTTAAATATCAGAATAACTCCCTGGAGGGATATCTTCACATCGCATCCCACAGAAACATCATGATTTCAGTTTCCATGTAGTTAAAGTAAATATGCAAGGTGAGATGGAAAAAATTATGAATGCTTAACAATTTCACTAATTCAACCAGTTGCGGGACCGTCTGTCAACCTGTTTAATCAACTGTGTTCGGTTGGTTGAACCAGTTGAAATAGGCAATCCGAAAAAATGGCAGGAAGATTCTGCGGTTCCATTGGTTTATAATCTGCTCGATTATTATCCCGCTGAGTGAATCAATCTGGTTGATTAGAATTCGCTCCAGTTAGTTAACCTGATGAAGAGTTCGTTCAGCTGGTTAACTCGTAGATTCAACGGTTTAAGTGATTATTCTGATTGATAACCAGCGAGTTCACCTGGTTTGACGTAACAACAAAAACCGTCTGCAGGGATATCAGCTGTTAAAAATAATCTCCAAAAAGAATTTTCCTCCGTTCGCTAGAGGTTTTGTCCCGTTTGCAACGATAAATCGGTGTTACCATTTGTCTATAAAAAGTGACATTTTTATCTATGCAGCGTTGTTACGAAAGCGTCTCTTTGGTATCGTCGTCGTCGTCGTTGTGGTGGTTCGTGGTAGTTTTTCAACAAGAAATCTACAACGAGAGAGGAAACCTCAGAAAGCTTGCGCAACGGAGACGAATAAGAGTACCGTATCGCAACGTAGCAGGGACAATAAGCACAGAGCGTGAGAGATAAGTTTAACGTTTCCGTAACGTTAATTGAAAAGCCCTCGGCAGCTCGTAGTCGTGAGACGCCCTGGCGACCAACTCTCTGAGGCGTCGCGACGCCATCCACAGTAGGCCAGCCAACCCCACCGCGTTCCCCTTGGCTGAATATCCTCCCTTTCGTTCCTCCTTACCCTCTTTGCTCAACGTTGTTGTCTCTTTTACTATCTCGCATGGGAATCTTTATGTCTCTCTCTTTTCCTCCTTTTTTTTTTATTAATTCTTTTTAAACAACCCCATTGTTCACCAGCCAAGTAAGATATTTTTATACAATTTTTTTTTTTTGATTCCAAGTTTTGCTCTCATTGTTTGTGTTGTTTTTTTTTTGGGTTTTTTTCTGACAAAACTCACGCGTATCGCGGAACCTTGGCAGGAGAAGCTGATCATTTTTGGCAGTAACTTTTTTACAATTTTACAAACAAAAGTCAAACGTTCAAATTTTCACTCCATCATGTATAGTATAAAGGTACTTACTGTTCGCACTAACACAATAAATAGACACACGAGGTCTGTGTGAAAAATTTTCTTAAATTTGAGAAATAAAATTAATTAAAACACAATTTATGTATCAGTCGAATAAGTTTCCAAACTAACAATAAGTGATCGTTTAATTTCCGGACTCCACGAGGCAAATAATAAAGGGGCGATTTACTTATTCAATATGACGTTGCATGGCATCATAAGTAATATAAACGTGTATTATATTCTGAAACCTATACCTACGATATGTATACACACATATACATATGTATGTGTATGTATACTTGTCACGTTGAAGATTCTATTCCCCGCTTAATATTCAAACCTTTATTTTCCCACTTTTGTATTATTACACATTTTTCTTCACCTTATATTTTCCGCTTCAACGCCGTTCCATTCTATTACCCTACACTATGTATATATATACATTTTTGACTCTGCAACAACTGGCTGTTCGCGAAATGATATCAGCAAGGATGAGATAAAAAAAAATAAATAAATAAAAAAAAAAAATTGAAAGAAAAAAATTGAATAGAATGAAAAAGGAAAGAGAAATAAGAAGAAAATAAACACACACACACATTTGCCGCATCTGCTTAGCCCAATATTATGTACCCGAGGAAAGTGAGAAAGCGAAAAGTGTGGAGAATATAAAAGCGTGAGCGAAAGGTCTTGCGAAGGAGAGGAAGAAGGATGGTGAAATTTGCCTAATTTTGCAAACTTTAATCACTTCGAATCCCCTAGACCGATTTCGCCCAAATTCTGTAAGCAAGGTAAGTTTGGCCGATCAATAATATCATACAAATTTCATTGAGAAATATTAAGTCGTTCGGAAGATAAAAAAATCGCCTCTTCTGTTAAAGAGATAGGCGTGTTTGTCCGGGAAAAGGATTCCGCGAATCTTGATTCAAACTATTGCGTTTGATTTTCGTTTACTTTTATTTTTCTGTATTCGAATTCTTTCTTTTATTTATTTGTTTATTTATTTATTTATTTATTTATTTATTTATTTATTTTTCATAGTTATTTCATCGCAGAGATGTTAATTACAGAAGATACTATATTGGATTAAATATCTTCAACGGAACTCACAGCACTCTTATAGGTACGTATAATAATATGATACGTCGCACGATGCAATTTACCGACAAAATCATCATCTATCGTCTTATCGTCACGGTGTAACGAGTGCACTGTAACGTAAAAAAATTATTATTATTATTTTTTTTTTTTTGTAATAATAGGGGAAAAAATCATGCAGCACGTAAGATAAAAAATAAATGAACGAGAATACGATATAGCATAGCAATAACAATAAATTTAAATTCGTCATTACGAATTTATCGATATGATAGAATTCGAAGGGATGTTCCCGACATTGAGTTCTAAAGAAAATGGAAGTAAATTATTTCGTCTTTACCATGAAAAGTTCATTTTTTGTTATTTTTCTACATCGCGTCGATTTGGAGTTGAAAAGTAGGTATAGAACATCTCGTACCACGAACGGATGATCAGGCCAATCCCGCGAAACTACAGTCGAAACAATCTACTAAAAGCTCACAGCATGTAGAGTCGAAATGAAAAAGGAAAGAAAAAAAAACTTGACCATTGTCCATTCTTGTTTTATTTATATATTTCGTACTACATATTACCTGTCCACTTAATAAACCAGCTAGCTAACAAAGTTGTTACGAAATTGTAAATCGGAAATTAATTCCGTAATTGAATTTTATTTTTTTTTTTTTTTCCTTCAATCAAATAACTATGGCTGATGAAATTAAAGGGCAGCGGGAGGGCGGAAACGAATCAAAATTAGTCAGAAGAGGTGAGGATTGATCGGTAGCGAAATGCACGTGCGTATATTTATGTATCTTTTCGGAATACGTGTAGGTACATGAAGAAAAAATTTCATCGAGGGAAAATTTGAAGTTATATGCTGCAGGAATAAATAAATTGTGTATGTAATGTGAAGAAGATCTGAAAATCCTGAGGGACGCAGCAATAGGGAACTTTGTAACTTTGCTAAAGCATTAGATGATTTATAGGAATATTGTAGAATCGGTACTTGCAGGTTTTTGTTGGATGAATCTTATATAACTCGGAGGATTTATGGCGATCAATTCTACGGCTATACGAAGAAAAGGCAGTCGGGGAAATATATACCGATGTACATGGGTATACCTAGTATCTGTATCTTTATCTACACTATAGCATTAAAATAATGTCGTGTAATAGCGTTGATACTTGTCAAGTACATTTCAATGACCTGCAATGTCCATTATTACAATTGGCAAAAAGTTTATGGGATATATGTGACTAGGAAACATTGAAAAAGTATTCGACTCACGATAATAATCTTCTTTCCGATTGTCTTCTAATCTTTTATCTATAGATCAGTTCTAGGGAAATTTTCAAAAAATTTGGACACAATAAACCCTCAGCCTAGTTTCTCAATGAAATTTTTTTTTATTTTTCATTTTTGATTCGACGGGAAAATAATTATACCGAAATAATAACATTCTTCAAATCTTAAGACGAATTGGATTTGTTCGTAGTATTTCTTTTTTCTTTCTCGAAAATAAATCGGAGCTTTTAAACTCCCCGTCAAGCTGTATAGTCAACTTTATGATTTCCAATTAATCCTGACGCCATTTTTTTTTTTTGTTTTTTTTTTTCATTCTCACTCCAGTGAACGTGGGCATTATTTCGTCCTGAATTACTTGCCGAATATAACTGCCTTAAGAAAAAATTTATCTAATTTCTTTTCTCCCAATTTTCATGCTTTTACCGAAGTATATTTTCACATACCGTTATGATATTAATGCATAGAAACGCACGTCACGTTCTCATAGACAGATGCCCATACTTTCACCGTGTCATCTAAAGTAGTCGTCGTCCTGCAGTGTTACTTTAAAAGAAAAGAGCGGCGAGCCCCTACCTCCTCGTCAACTCGACACTGGCGAGGGTGGGTGGGAAACCCCCCACTTTAGAAAATAAAAAAAAAAAGTAATAAAGAAAAAGAAGAAAATAAAAGAAAAACGACAACCTGCAGGTCGCATCGTTGACGGGCGCAAAGGCAATCTGCATTTTGTCAAACTATCGCGACAAAGTTCTATAGTTGAGAAAGGGGATGAAAGTGGCGAAGGGAGAGGGGCATGGAAAAGAAAGAAGAGAATAAGAAAATGGGAAGAAGAACATTGCAGGGGGAGGAGAAGAAGAGAAGAATGGGGGAGGGAGGAGAAGGTTGTAGGAGATGAGGAGATGAGGGTAGCCAGCCAGCTTTCCAGTTTTCCTCGCCAGGGAAAGGTTATGCTGAGAAACTTGGAGTAGCTCCCAAGCGTGCTGTCAGCTAAACCCTTCGCGCTCGTCCTGTACGCCGAAGGTGGCGCTACGAAGAAAGGTGGTATGGCGTACGTAGCTTAAGAGGGGTCAAAGAAAAGTCAGCTATGCGCGGAGTAGCCAAACCGACGAGGCGGAGGCGTCTCGACGCGACGTGCGGACGATGGAATAAGGAGCCAGGGGTGGCCATGCCGCCTGATCGTGATGCCGAGAGGGGGGATTGTTCTTTCGACTGTCATTTGTTTTATGATTCTTTTTTCCGACCGTGCATGGGTGGGTGGGTGAAAACCACCCCGTTACCGAGGTTGGTTTTCAACTGGGAAAATGGTCGGTCGTGCCAGTCGACGGAATTCTTTTATATTTTGACTGCGAATTGCTCACTTTGAAGATCCGAGGATAAAGTTTTTATAATACCCGAACGAGTACGTTACACATAGGTATTCCATTTTTCGATTATTTGATAAAATCTGTTTTTGAAAATAATAATAAGAACAATAAACGCTCACGTATTATCGAATTAGATATCAAACTTGATCAAAGAACTACATTGCGTGATACAATTACTCCTAACAATAAGTCTTACAATATATAAACTGGACTATTCATAATGTGGGTATATAATTTATTCGAGATTCGAAAATCGCGTGTTCATCGCACCAGGATCAACTTCACTAGCGCAGTCCGTGTAGCAGCAGCAGCTGCTTTTACGAGTAAGTTGGTACCTCATGCACCGCGGTTTAAGTATTGAGTGCTAGTAGGATATATATATACATGCACATATATAATAAAGATATATATAAAGAAGCTCTTCCTAGTTACTTCATGTACTTGAAGAGCGGCTGCTGCTGCTGTTGCTAGCTGCTAGCTGCTATACTGCTGGTTTTGCATAGTTAGAACCGTTCGTTACTCGAATTTACTTCATATGTACATTAACCTCAACTTTATTTTCAACATTACGGTCGAATCTACATCTCGAAAGCAACGTTATAATTATATCCGCAGGCATTTTAAACTGAAAAACTGTGTTGGGTTGGGAGAAAATTTTAGCCACTTGAAAAAAGGAAAAAAATTCCAAATCCGACCTTTAACGAGAATTACATAATTTTCTCGCGAAAATTACAATATATTAATATAGTTACCATAATTTTGAAAAACAATAACAAAATGGCGGTACGTGAGGCGTTAAAAATATATTTAGAGAAAGTTGGGCCACCACGAATTTTTGTGACGAAAAAATCGTGCCGCAGGATAAAATATTTCGAATAAAATGAATAACGTGGTTTCAAGTCCAAAAACGACGTACCTATAAGTCGGGTTGATGGACGATTTGAAAAATATCGCATTTCTCTTATATTGCTGGTAAAAATTTCTCCCCACCCTATTCCCTACCCCTTACGATATGAGAGTTCCATATTTATACCACAGCGAGAGAAAACGAGAGAGGAAAAGAGATAGAAAGAGATGAAGATATATCAAAAATAAAAGAAAGTCACAAGGGGGGAAACGGCGGAAGCTCAGAGCTAGAGGGCACACACTTTAGTGATTCCCAAGGCTGCTGAGCCCTCCAAAACTCAGTCGACCATGATAAAGAATGGTGCTTTAAAACACATAAAGCAGACATCCCCTAAATTTGCGCGGTCATATATCTCTCCTAATTTCAGAATCAAAAGTGGCAAAAGTATTTTTCCGGTTTCTATTTTCTAAATTTTACAATTTTTTATTTATTCGTTTTATTTCCTCCTCTCTATCCCCATTTCTCTTCGCCCTGTATAACTGCAATGTTTTCTACCTTCAACAATTTCCAAAACGTAACGCATAGTAATATAATTATTTAATAAAAATGATCGCCGACCATTTTGTATAATGGTAACTCGTAATAACACGTAGTACGTACCTTCGTGTATTAATATATGACTCTAATTATCATGCCTAAAGCAGAAATTCCTCTAATAGGTTATGTATTATATTACAGGTGTGAAAACTAATTAGCCGATGACGTGTTCAGTTACACGAAGTAAGTTTTACACTAGAAAGCGTAGTAGAAATGAAAAGAATGAATGAATGAATTACAGTTAAAAAAAAAATCGTCACGTTAGACCCACGTGTTTTTGCAGAAACCTTTTCCCCGCTTTCTCTTTACAACCCAAACGGTTAAGAATTCGACAGAATTTTAGTTTATTTTTTTTTTATTTTCAAATTCCTTCATTAAATCATGTAAAAAAAAACCGGGAGCTTTCAAACAGAAAATTGAATGGAAAGAAGCGAATGAAAGAAATTAAACAGACTTCATAATTTTCAGAACGAAATACCTACGTGAAAAAAAAAGTAGAGAGAAAAGAAAATTGAATAAGAACCTTTCATGTAAGAATTTTTTTAACACATTACGAGGTGAGCTGATTTCTTTTTGCACATATTTATGCACGAGACATATTGCAGTGTACATGTATATTTAGATTTATGCATGTGAAAAAAAAACAAATTGAAGTTGAAGTTTATATTATAAATAAAAATATAATTATCCTAATTAGTGTCGTGCAGACTACCTGTGCAGCTGCAGCCAGTATATATAATAATAAATGTAAATATGTATATATATTTGTGTGTGTAAATTATACAACGTTGGAGTAATGTATGTGGATTTTTTATTTCTCCGTTTCTCTTTTCATTTTTCATTGTTTAACAAGGACAGAAAAAAACGAATAAGATAATAAAAAGTGAATAAAAATTTCTCGCATCAAGTGAAAGCCGGAATCCTATTGCAAGTAATTGAAAAGGAGTCGCTCAGTAGTGTAAAACGTGATGCGAGTGAAAGGGACAAAAAAATAACAAATTAAAGGAAAAACATTCCCAACCAACCAACGGAAACTCTTCTGGATTTCTCGAGCTGCGCACATGATATGCAAAATTTGTTTTACTCCATTTTTATTTTTATTTTTATTTTATTCTATATTTTTTCTTTTTTTTTCTTTTTACATAAATTATATGAAAAGATATGTCCGCGCCGAAAATCTATGTTCTATTCAAAAATACCAGCGAGTTTTATGCGAAATCTTTTTAAATCGCGTATTATCAAGTGTATTAAGACCCCAGAAACCAGGCGGGCGTTGGACTCGAATATTGTTTTAGTTTGAAAAAAATTTTCCCCACATTTTTGCTTCGTTCACATTTTGTGGGATACGCCCGTTTGGTTTCAATAGCAATCGATGGATTCGAATCGTGAAATTATACGTCTAATAGGTGGAATTATACCTAATATACATATACTTACGTTATACAGCATCGTGTTTTATTGGAAAATGTGCCCCGGTGGGTCCCGTTTTTTTATATTTATTTACTTATTTTGTTCCATCCTTCTTTTTCTATATAGGTAATACTACTCTCGAGGGAGGAATCATACCGCACAATGACGAACGGAGCGGATCTCGAGTCAGAGGGGGTCGCTTTGCACTCTGCCGAGGAGAACGTCGTGTTACGTTTCGCGAACTTTCTTCGCTTTCGTTTTTTATTTTACTATTTTGTTTTTCTTTCTTGTTTTTGGGGCATGGGAAGTATAAAACTTCTTCCCAAGGGAATACCCATAGAAAACACCCAAGTCAAACTGTTACACGTGTCCACAGGTGGAAGATATACGTGTATCTGTATGGGTATAGGTACACCATTAAAGTATCTATTGAAATTAAGCAATTCGTAAATCTTTCTTCTTGAAAAAATTCAACAGGGATTTTTTTCGGATTTTTTCTTCTAATAACTATGAAAATCATCGAGAGAGAAGAAAAATTTCTTAATCACGCAAGTAGTATTATTCGATCCTTGACCAATTATATTGTGGAACTACAAGTAATTTTTGTTTTATTTTTCAAATCACGTTAACCCATATCCAAAGAAATTTGAGGTTAATATTATAAGATTCGCGCCGGGATGTGTCCACAATTTGATTTAATACCCTACCGTTAGGTACCCGTGCGATATCCGGGGAAAAGTCGTTCGTCGTTTTCAAGCAGAATCTGAATCTTCTAATATGGGTGTGTATATATATATTTGTATGGGTAAATGGCGTTGGTATACCTTGGGGAATAATCTATAATACTAATCTCTCTTGCGGGAAAGCTGCAGCAGGACGAGCTGGAAGAGAGCACGGGGAATCCTATACTTTTCGGATTAGCACGGAAAATTCTATATTGTAGGACAAATGTTAGCTGATGCCGAGGGGCTTCTTTTACTTCTCCTTCACCTCCTTCTTCCTGTACTTCCCAATACACCATCCTTCCCGCTTCCCGAGAGTTGTGCGAATTATTGAATTTTATCATAGAACTTTATTGCGTTGCATTTATACAACATCTGCTTACATACAATCGGATAGATTGAAATATTTTTTACATATATAATACATGTCGAGTACCAAGAACCAGATTAGTGTAATCTACAAAAACCTGGGGAAAAGGGCAAAATTGAAATATTATTAAAAATACGCTTGTTCGAGTGAAATGTGATGCGAAAGAGAACTTTTTTCAGAATATTTCATGTAAAAAGTGACGAATAAAAAATGAAGTGAAAATTTTAAAATTTCAGAGAAATAATTTCATTTAATTTTTAAGGCAACGCGTACAATTCCCTGTCCACATTAAAGAGATTCCATGTCATAAATGCTGAAAGTATCAAAGATTGTTCCGCACATCGATCTTCCAAATCTCATAGTTTCGTCAGTTCGTAATTTCCGTATTTTTACTCTTTCGGATTTGTCGAATCCAAAAACTGTTAGCTTTAGATCTACGCGTTCTAATTTTCAAATTTTTCAACAGACACCTATTTTATCTCGTGTCGAATTTTTCGAGGATGCCAGGGATGTACCGACAAATCGTTCGCCTCATTTCATTTGCTAAATATACAGGTAGATGAACAGTGTTACAATTTCTTAGACCAACTCACGATTGTAATTTCGTCACTCCGTCTATAATACGCAATTTCACCTTCTGCAGAGGCGGTTATACTCGGAGTTTGCTTTAGAAGCTCCTTCTCCCCCCTCTCCCCCATACAGCAGAGAACGTTGCGCAGAGCTTTAATAACTTCAAGGACCAAGGCGCGTAACGTAACCTAAAATTATTATCATTATTATTATTATTTTATCTTCGTGCCTCGCTCCTCACCTCTGCAAGAATAACTCTCCACCTCCGCTGTACCTTGAAGAATCAGAAGAGGAAGAAGAGGGAGAAGGAGAAGAGAGAGCGAAAGAGAAAGAGCGGAGGGAGGAGAAGGAGGAAAGTAATCTGAAATATGGACTCACTTGTCTAAAAATATGGCAGCATCATAGAATCTTGAAACCCAACGGGTGAAAGAAAAAGAAGAGAAAGAGGCTGCCTGAAGATGGGAAGGGTATAACCTCGCGCCAAAAGAGAGGCAAGACTACATTACTATTCCGTGAGTGTAGCCACTCTTGCCGCCTACAGAAAGTAAGGGAAAGGAGAGTCGCGAAGAGGGAAGAGAAGAGAAGTGGAGGGAAGTAAAGTAAAGTAAAGGGTGCAGTCCCAGCTAAAGCGACGATATAGGGTATATAGAATGACTTCAGATTCGGAGGGTAGTTTCAGATACCCTGCAGGAACCCTCAAAGCTTTTTCCCGCTTTTAATTTATTTGACAAACTTCGAATTTCACTGCAACCGTAGGTAGGTGTACGTATACATACATTCTGTAGATGAATGAAATTTTTCTTTGGGTCACAGGAAGAGAATATGAAAAAAAAACCCTTCCGCATCCGAAATTGGTTAACCACTGTAATTTGAAGTAATCTCAAATTACTTAAAGTCGTTATAACTCAAATCACTGAAATTGATGTTAAATACACATAATTGTTGATCCTCGCGTTGGGAGTGCTGTTAGCTAGAAAGATTGTATATTTTTGCACATACATTTTTTTATTCAATACTTGGCATTCGTAATTGTGACTCTCATGGGAAACAGAAGTACATAATTTTCAATCACTTGCAGAAAAAAGTTTATACTCGATATTTTGCAAAAGGGACTTCAGGTACCAAGCCTATAGGAAATTATCGCAGTGAAATCTTAATTTCAAAATAACCACCTTCAGAATCGGAATTATCACCACATTTTACAACTTCCTCGTACGCAGTAATAATTATTATCTCGGCGTGCGTGAGCATAATTTTCAACTAAAATGGTCTCGAAAATAGTGGTTTGCACAAACGCAGAGTATAACCAGGTATCGTCCTCGGGTCGAAGGTGAAAGGTAAAAGGTTACAAGGGTGATTTTCAAACGGCATACGCTATACAACAAAAGATAAAGAGGAAGAAAAAAGAAGGAAAGAGACAAAAAACCAGAAAAAAGGAGTCGAAGTTACACAACGCTGCACAGAAATTTCATTTGTATAATTGGCATGATAATCAAAACTCTTACGTGCAAGCTTCCTTTTGCAAGGTAATCGTTTTTCCAATGCGATTATTGTCAGCTCCCGTGCACTGCACGAGCTGTATTCTATTAAATTTTTTATTTCTCTATCGAATCTTATCGATAGGATTGTTAGGTTAGGTTATTATTGTTGTACATTTTTCATTTTTATGATTTTTCGTAGCCGCCCGCTTGTGACAAATGTACCTGAAACTCGAGTTACATCGGTAGAGAAATACGCAGAAAAACCTCGTGATCCAGTCGGCGTTCGAAAAATTCACCCAGTTAGGAGGATTGTTATCTGGGTTTTCTTTTATTCTATTTTCTCCTATATCCGTCCCGCGTGATCCGC
Source organism: Athalia circularis (assembly GCA_963978495.1). NCBI lineage: Eukaryota > Metazoa > Arthropoda > Insecta > Hymenoptera > Athaliidae > Athalia > Athalia circularis. The sequence continues at coordinate 11,452,583 of OZ021700.1, read as the reverse complement.
GCTTGTCCCTCCCACTCATTCGATCGTCGACTATCAACTGCGCGATCCTTGGCGAATGTGAAAAAGGAAGGAAAGGTGAATCCTGTAGGAGCAGACCCCGGTAATTGCTATCTATTCTCTTTTTACCTGTGTAATATCTATCGTCGATCCAACCGACAAGTTAATCCGCGAAGAAAATATTGCTCCGCGTATCAATCCAGATATATCATATCCTACTCCTGAGCTACATACATACCCATGTATATCCGCGTTACTATAGCAGCTAGATCGCTCTATTGTTTTATTTCATTTTTATTCTGTTTCGTCGACCGTATCGCGAGATTAATCATTAAATAAAAAGACGGAACCGTACAGATTACGCGTACGCGAAAAAGATTGTCGGTAGCGAAACGGAAAGAAGTGACAATTAACTTTATTAAATTAACTGAATGAAACATTGCGCAGCAACCTAAATCTCTTCCGGTACTGCGTCTACGTTTTTTATTATTTAAATCTCGTCAAGCATATCCGTGATACCCGGGATGGAAATACTGCGTGCACTTTAATCAATCTGGTGTCTTTTCATTCGGAATAATCAAACTAGGAAAAAAATTGTATTAAAATGTTTGCGCCACGAATTTCACCCTAAAAAACGGTGGACGTAACAATTAACCGTAATCACTCTCGGTCGTTGTGTCTAATTTTTTCACGAATAATTTTGCCAAGTATATTTAATTTTTTCGTGACTTTTTTCGATCAATTTTACATATTATTTTATCCAAAAAGAATCCCGAAGTATATAATAAGATGCGATGGTGAACGAGCAAAGTAGATAGACCTCTTGAAATTTTCTTTTTTTTTTTTTTCAAATCGTATTCCAAATTTTTTTCTCAAATTATCTCTCCCCAACCTCGGCGTAAATTTTTTTGTTTTTCTATCCGTTGAAAGTTTTTTTTTTATTTTCGAGGTTGACGATGAGATGTTAGGGACGATAGTATAGGGGAGGGGCAGGGTATCTTTGAACCCTTTCATCCAGCTTAGTACGAGGTTATTAATACCCACGTAGCCACATAGCCTTCTTCCCGTTAACCAGGGAGTCCTGTGTGTAGTATACCGGCAATCTCCCTTTTCTACCCCCTCTAGGTTCACGTGTTAAGGGGTTTGGCGTGAGGACGGGACTGATAAAGAGGAGCGCAAGCAAGATGGATGAGGCGAGATAAGTATGGGGATAGGGTAGACAGACCAGCTCCCGTCATAGAAAGATGATTTCTCCCCACCAACTTCCCTCCCGAGTCCTTCCAGTTCCCGTACCGCCATTTCATCCCCTCCCCCCTCATCGCTCCCGACGCTTTCGTACTTCCTATTTCTCTTCCACTCCGTCACAGATCCTACAGGAGGCGCAACCAGCTACTTCGTTGGCGCAGAGGATATATGATTGTATATATATGTATACATATATTAAAGGTATATATAGTGGAAGAGTATTCACTGAACGAATAAGGAGCTTATGGCTCAAAGAGATTGGATTCTGATACGAAATTTTCTTATATATTTTATATCACTGCGGACGAGAATCAATTGGCTATACGAGCTATTTTTGGACGAGATGAAAATTTATTTCTCACTTTAGATATTTAAAAAAAATTTTAATATTCCAAAAAACAGATGCAGAAAAAAATTTCAAGTCTGAGTCCTCGTGCAGAAATTTGAAGTTGCAAGTGCGAATAATTTTGTTTGATCAGAATCAACTACGAGCAAGAAAATAAAATTTCCAAATATCAAATTAAAACTACGTGACAGCTGCTGACTTTCGTACCGATTATAGATAATTCAGGTTCTGATTTTACGTTTCTCAGGTAATTATTTTTTCTTCGTCCGAGAGATTACTCAAGAAACAGGCAAGCTAACGAATTACGATCTCTTGAAAATAAAATGGAAAAATACGAAATTTCCGATGAAGAATAAAAAGATATTTCACGTGTGTCGTGGGGAAAAATTTAAGCTCCTAGTGGATTCAAGTTATTTTCAGACTAATTAATAACATTATGCAAAGATTACTTGGCAAGTGGGTCAACCACGACGCCCTAAATTGCTCTCGCGTCTTATTAAACTGTTGTGCAATTCCTCGTCGTTTTGTACGTACATGAAGTCATATACCTACACACAGAGAATATCCGTACGTACATGTAAGGGTCATACCCCTCGCACATACCATCGCACTCTAATATACGAACTTCTGGTTGGCTAGCTAAGGCAAGTATATGCAGTTTACGTAGGTATCCCTGAATTTCGCGAATAGCTCGCTACATGTTCATATACTGTGTAGGTATACATATATCATAGGTATATATTTACTCCATGTAATTCCAGCAGCTGAATTTTAGTTAGCAAATAGAGAAATGTACTCCTCTAGGTACCTTCATGACTTTGTAGTCTGTACAGGTGTTACAGCGATCCTAATTACGCTGTCTAAACCACTTCTTGCAACTGTCATGAACAGAAATATGCAGCTGTAGAAATATATAGTATTATATTATGTAACTTTTATTCAAGTATACTTGGAAAGACGCAATATTTTCGATTATTCTTTTTTTTTTTTTTTTGTTTCATTCAACTTCATTGGATCACCGGGAGTGAAAAAATGCTCGAAAATGTTCCACACGAATTAAATTTATTCACAGCTTACTCGAGGGACGAAAAAATTTCTCTTTCGGGGTAAAATCGTCGGATATTTCGATTTTCAGTCCTTTTTGTTTTGTTTTATTTTTTCTTGCTTGTAGAGGTAGTTTGTTGATAGAGGTAAAATTATTCGGTAAAAATTTTGAAATCTCGACAGTGTAAATATACATTGTCGCACTTTTCGTTGATTTATAGATTGTACGAAGTCTAGTGAGGTTAGGAGAGCCATCTACACCGTAATGGCGGTGCTGATTTTTAAGATATATATACTTCGAATGCTCGTAAAAAGAAGCAGAAGAAAAAAGTATATCTCCAAGTGAAAAGAGAAGAAAAAAGTAGATAGGTATATTAATATATATCCATATATACGTACACCTATATAGGTTGTCTTCAATCGTGGGAACAATGTCGGGCTTAAGTGTCGTTAGTAAAACAAAAGCCCAGATATTGCCGGGGCGATAAGAAAAGCGTGCGACGAGAGGAACGAGGTAAAAGGTGAAAGCGGTAGGGGTACGTCAGCGCTCCACAATTTGATGAGAGCGGCAACCTTAAAGGATCCGATATACCTACCTGCAGTAGCAGCGGCATCACCAGGAGGAGGAGAGGTAGACCTCTCGATATCCGTGCTTTACGACAACCACCATCTCAGCACCCCCTGTCCCTCGCGTCTTTTCTTTCCGGTGAAAACGAAAACCCTTTCTCTCACATATACCTATATATACTCACCTTCAGGATACACCGCAACCTCTGCAGATCCTTTTTTTCCTCCAGTATTAGTAAGGTTTGATGAATAATGCCAACCTTTCCCATCGATTTGTTAGGACCAAGCCACCGGCGCGAATATCGTCGTATAATCAGGTAAGTATATCAGATCAGGTTGACAATATTGTGAGCTCCATCTTTTAATTTTTAATTCTAACCCGAAAATCAATATACTCGCGGTTAGAAGGAAAAATTCCTGGCGGAGTCTAGAGTCGTATACAAAGAATACTGTGAGAGGTCGGTTGATCTTTTAAAAATTTTTTACTTGATCTTCGTCAAAAATCGTAAATTTTTTTTTTTTTTTTTAATTGTCTCGCTTTTTGTCACCTACAACGGCTCCCTTTCTGTACGGATAATTTACGCGGGCAGTAAGAGAAGATTTCATCTCAAGGGGCTCGAAATCAATACGAATAAGATTTTTTTTATAAAAAATATCTTTCTTCTTTAATGAAAACTTTATTGAGAACAAAATGAAGAACGACGAGAAAAAGAATGTTTTGCCAAAAAGAAAAAGTAACAATAAAACTAACCACGAACTAACCCCAGAACGTTTACGGTATTTGTTTCAGACGTTGAGATCAGGTTTTATTTTATGGTTGTGACGTGAATTTCGTAAAAATATATATATCTATATATCTATATGCCTTTATATGCCTTTATATGTACACTTTGCCATAAAGCAGATAGTTTGAGTTTCAACTTTACGCCGCGAACGAAGAAGTACATGTGTACTTTATGACGCCAATGGTATGGTAGTACTGCTCCCCTCTTTTCACGATGGTGTAAAACTTGAACGGATCTCTTAGTTTGATGTTTTTAAAGCTTTAGTGAAGGTGAAATACATCACCTGAGTCAAGAGCCCTACAGCCGATTCAATCCAACACCTCAAACTACACGAAGCACGTCATATGACATTTCATAAGATGATAATGTTTGGAAAAAAAAACAAAACGATTTCTATCTTCTGTTCGATGTACATATTTCGATTTTCTGGAATCCGACTCTCCATCGCGCAATCTTCTGAATTCTCTCCAGGCAAAAACAAATTCCATGTCTCGAGAATTCTATTCTCTGTGTGGTTGTCAATGAAATTTTCTAAGTCTGGTCAAAGTCGTAGCAAAGTGCGGGCATGTTTCATTTATATCCCATACCCAACAAGAGAAAACCGCCAAGAGCGTATAGAATAAATGATGGCGAGTGATGAAAAAATAAATTATAAAAAGAGATTATGCTTGAATTGAACTCACAAGATTATTTTTACTTTCTTCAAGTCCGAAGTCAACCCCTAAAATTGGTTCCACCGCAATAGACGAGGATCATATCATCGTATTGTCCTTTTCGTGGTAAAAGGCGGAGAATTGGAGATTATTTTTCGACGTTATACGTAATTCTGATAGTAATTATTTCATGAAAATTTAAATTCAGATAACCATCTGTATAAATATTTTAGATTAAGAATAAAGTAAAGGGGTATCCTTCTAACAAATGCGACTACGTCATGCAGGTATTAATCTCGGGGTCTAAAAATTGGATAAAATCTCATGTGAAATATGGAGTTCGAAGAGCTGGAGATAATATCGTTACGTTAAAAGTAACCAGCTGGCATTTTGCGCGCGTATTACAAAGAGAAAAGTAAAAAAAGAAAGAAAAGAAAAGGAGTAAGAAAAAACACATAAAAAGAAGAAAGAGAAGAGGGATGGAATATAAAGGGGGTTGGAACAAGGATAAGGAAGAAGAGATAAGAAATATGCTGACTTCCAAAAGACAAAGTTTCCCATCTAAACGAAGCGACGTTACCAACCCGTTCTTGGTCGAGCCCGTTTGGAAAATGTAGCAGCAGTAGCAGCAGCTTAGAGTAAGAATTGCATTTTGTTACTACTACTACTACCACTACGACAACTATACCTACTGCATGTAAACGTTGGTTGAATAATTTCAAACCGTAAATATTCTTCCTTTCCATTACTTGACGCCCCCTGCAGTAACAGCAGGCCATGTATATGTATGCAAAATTACATAGTTAAATTCTATACATAGATACTGAAACTATATAGAATACATACACGTACATACATACCTATATACAAGCTTTAGAATTCCAGAAAGACTGACAAAATGTGTCGGCACTTAATACCGACCTTGAAGTAGTGGAAGAGCTTATTTAATTTTCTTGGTGAAAATTCTCGGTGATATCTCACCTCTTAAAAACGTGACTAAAATGAGGAAGGGGAAAAAAATAGAATGAAATAAAAATACCAGGATGAATTTATCTCGCCATTTTTCACTAATAAAATAATATAGATATATGATGTTGAAGAATTTTTTCATCTGAGGGTAAATCGACCTGGAAAATCGCGTACATTTCAGAATATCCTGCAGACATTTCACCTTACTTATTTCCCATTAGCCGGCTCCGTCGATCGTAACGACAGCAATGGCAACGGTGCCTCCGATTCCGAAGGATGAAGTGTTCTCGAATTAGATAAAAAGGTGAAAGAAAGGTGGAAAAAAAAACGAGAAACAAGAAAGGAAAAAATAAAATAGAAGCTATTTCCGATAAAGTAAATACGGCAAATAAATATTTTCCAGTTCACGTGGATATATCCCTCCGAGCTTGCAGTGTATAGCAGCAACACCTCAAGGATAACTCGAAGCTGCGTCTTCTTCCTGTGGTTTTTTTCCCCCCTCTTCGACGAGACGTCGAGTAAAGAGGATTGGATTTCTTTTACGTCGATGAGATGAGCAATTTAGGTTGGATAAGGTTAGCTTAGATAAGTTTCGATACGTATCCAGCAAATTCAAGTAGGTTTACTATATATATGTACTATACGAAACGCACTATCTCATGAAATATAATAAGAATATGTAAAAAGAAAAAAAATGTCAATTTCTACGGACGTCCCTGAGGAGGTTAAGGTCACACGACGACAAGATTCTTCCTCTTTTTATGGATGTGAAAAGAGGATAGCAACGGTGGGAGAGGAGAAAATGTTGATTGAACGTTGACGCTGTTTTTTCATTGTATACGTATGTCTTATCCCAAATTATGTTATTGTTGTTGTTGTCGTTGTTCACGGAAGAAAAATCCTGCTTCGACATAATCCCTATGCTCGTTACGATTCCATGGAACCAACAAACGTCGCGTATCCTAGACTCGAAAGTCTGCTGGGAAATCAAACGACTACCGTGCAACAGGGTGCTACGACGTGAAAAAAAAAAAGGAAAAAGATAAAAGTAATAGAGAAAGAGAAACATCATGTAACGAAGAACAAATTATCCGAATATTCAAGTTCTTTGATTCAACCTCCAGGATTCACAGAGGATTGGTTCAAAAACATTCGTATTATTAAAACGAAAAAGAAATTGTTTTTTTTTTTTTGTTATCATTATAGGTCGCTGCATCCATTTCGTTATTGCGTCATTCGAAAATGCAGACAATCAAACCACATTTCTGTAGGTAATTCAGATCTCGATTTTGGGGGAAAAATGATGATCGTTCTATTCGCTGTATTCTGATGCAGGTACTTTAACTTCAAACACACGAATTGGTCGACTGAATTAAGCTACGACTAACACCAATCGAGATATCTCAATTTTTTCGCTTTGAAAAGCGAAGAATGAACGGAAATCTCCTCGCAATAACTTCACTGGTATTTTTCACTAGTTTTTAATTAGTAGAACCTAATAGTTGGAATGTTTATCCGAGTGAACGAACAAGAAATCGATCAACTCGACGCCATAACTTAGCGTGACGTAATATGAAAACTAATCAGGAATCGCATATCCTATAATTAATACAACTTGTTTTATAATTCTTATTTTGGATCGTTAAACTTGTCGATGTTGCTGCAGGAGACTGACTGTGTACGAATAATTACGGCAGAGCTTTTCTACCTTTTCATTAGAAATTCTAATCACGGCGTAATTCGCCCGTTAACAGTTGGGGTTTTCTACCACTTGCACCCTAATAAGATTTTACTTCGAGAGTCGTTCGTTTCTCTCCAAGTTGCCGATCGACTGTTGCGTAACGTAATTCCAATAACAAATTAGCAAATTTCACATTCCACTCATCCAAATCTGGTTAACTAATTTATTTTCTCTCTATGACGTTTATCCGGCTCGTGCAAAGAGATTTTTACATCTACCGAAATAAAACTGTTGGTAACTCGATTTCTAGTCTAGATTCATCAATTTGTACATAAATTTTGACTTTCATCGCGATAGTTATCGATTTCTCCCGAATCACAATGATTTCTCTCGTTTGATTTCATTTCCCACTTTGAAATGAAAAAAATTTCGTACAAGGTACATTGGATCAAACTTGACAAGGTTATATTCATATAATATAGGCAGATATATATATAATGTTGTCTCTACGGTCTATTACGTCAGGGTGACAGGAAGCAAAGGATCTTAGCATACAAACAAGCTTCTCTACATAGGAAGGATGGGGAGAAGAAGAAGAAGTGGGAAGAGGACGAGAAGTAGGAGGTGGTGGCGGTGGTGGCGGGAAAGTGGAATCAGCCACGGAGCCCCGTGGGACTCTTGTGGGATGAGATGCCACCAAAGGACCTGACTGTACACCTATGTATAAACGTGATTTCCATGATAAACGTGACGCCCTTGTTACCCAACATCAAGATCATCGCTTGTCCGGCTACTTCAATAGCTTCGGTGAAGAAAAATCACATGCTACACTCCGATACTTTTGCATTAAAATATTCCACTTTAAAATTTTCTTTGTAGCAAAAATTTTGGAGTAAACTATTCTAGTCTAGTATTATCGAACAGAAATCGTAATGATTTTTATTCAGATGTTTCCTCTTGAAACGACCAACATCAAACACTTCACAAGTTGGAGATAAAGGAATATTTTGATGCTTGAAACGAGACTTGAAACTTCGCTTCAAACTGCTACGTGCAGATTTTCCTCGTCAAATTGCAAAGTGAATTACTGTAATGTAGTTTCGGCGAACAAAAATTAGCATCTCTCACAGATTGTGTTTTTGTTTGAAATGTCTGATTTCAAACTCAAATGTCTCGAAAGTTTGGTAAAAAGCACTTGACTAGTTTACAGAACTTTGCAGTTCAAATTTCAGCTCGAATATGCTCACTACCGATTTGGTTTGCACGATTTTTTCGTTCAAAATATCAATTCTACGAACTGTATTCTTGTAAATAAAAAAAAAATACCCAACAAAGAAACCTAAAAAATTGTAGACCGGATTCTAAGAAACCATTAAAACCCGGCGAACTGAAGCTTCAAGTATACTGTTCCTCGAAATTAGAACTCCAAGATTTCGTTCCTTCGTGCAGTAATTTGAAGTCAAAGGATCACTCCGCGTAGATTTTGCGCATAGTATAATACTTGACGAGTAAACTCGTGCGGACTGAATCGACACAGAGAATTTTTAAATCGCCATTTCAAGCCGAGAAAATGATAAGGAGAAGAATAACTTCGTTTAAAAACAGAGCTGACTTGTCTGGAGAATCTGTAAGAATCTTTCGATTTCCTTCATAGAGAATTGGTAATTCGTGTAATATTCTAGCGATAGAGAAAAGTTGCGTCAGCTGGTTAAACTCTCAGCGTTCAACAATGCTCTGCTCATGGCGCTCATTCCATTTTCAAAGTATTGGAATCTGGGACGCCTATGACGATTGAGAAACTCTATGTACGATTGTTTTTTCAAGTTTTAATGCTAAAAATTTGCAAATATGAGATATTCCATGCCAATTTCATCAGGGTGTAACCCTCGAACACTCAAATGAGCCCATGATTTTTTCAAATTATACCTAATACCAGATTTTGGCAATATTTTTCTGATCTTTTCCGAAGGATTTTAGTTTTCTAACGAAAAAAATCAGATCAATCATGTAAAAAATCGTGGGTCTGATCCAGAGTCAGACTAAAGGTGCGATTGAATTGGCACGAAATGCCCAGTATGTGAAGACTTATTTCAAAATTGAAAATGAACGGCTGGAATATATACCAACTTCCATTTGAGTGAAAACTCTCGGCTTTTAAACCTTAATTAATACTGACAGATTTCCATTCCCTTCAGGGCTTCTTTCTTCTTATCCTTGTACCTACAATCCTCCTCTTTCTTCAGTTTACAACGTCCCACTCTTACTGTTGGATAAATAATTAGCGAGTAAATCCGTTGGAAATATCCCTCGGGATAGGAAGAGCAAATCAAGGGCTACAAAATTTCCGGTGTGTATTTGGTTGGAAGGTTGCTAAGAGAACGGTATACATATACTCGTGCTTGCATATATACTTACGAGAATATAATGAATACATTTCTGAGGTATAGTAATATGTACGTGGATACGAAAGATTCCAAAAGTCACAACCGCGCCCCAAGAAACTTTCTATATACCATGTGGTACTTATAAGTTTACGAGTCAAGTGGTAACGATAAGGTATGGGCAGCCCGCCATAGTGAAAATCCGTGTCGAGAGGGTCAACTGGTGTAATAAAATTCACCTCCGTATAAGACCTATGTTGCTGCACGGTGGTCAGTGTAGCTGCAAAGTCTTCCTTTTTTCGAATAACCTACTAGGTAGATATAAAGGTAACCCGTGTTATTTCCGCCACTGAAAATAAAGAACGGTGGAATTTTTCACCGATAAAAGCAGAGAAATCTCTGATCGTTTCATTTCTGAAGATTTTCAAGTAGGTGACGAAGAAAAAAACTTGTAAGCAATCTGAATAGGTATGACTCGAAAATCTGAAAAGGAAAATATTAATCAAGTGCCGAAAAAAAAGGTTTTTCGGGATCGCGGATTGCAGAAAACATCCGTCGCAATTTCGGTAATACCAAATTTTCGATGCTCGAAGTTTGACAAAAAGTTGCCGTGGTTACCTTGTAAATGTCGTTCGCTCTCATTCGAGGAAGAAGAATTTGTTATCGGTCAGAAGATTCGATAATCTCAAATTACCAATTTAGACAATTTGCTAGATTCAGGATTTACATACAACCAATTGAACATAGCTTCTGAATTGAAAGAGTTTTCACTGTTCAAAATCTCCGAAAAATTGCATTTCTTCATTACTGCAGGATAATCTTGCAAAATTACAAAGAAACAAAGGAATGAGATCTTTCTCCGTTCTTACGAGTAACATGCATAGGTATTATATCTGCGACATGAAAATTCATTATAACAAAAACAATGCGAAAGTCTGTACTAAATCAAATATAATTCATACCATCCTCGTGCACGACACACAAAATTAAACTACACATACTTGTACATAAACTTCTCTGGTATACATGCGGTCAAATTTATTACATCACATTATAGATTATCTGCAAGCAAAGCTAAAACAAAGTTTTCCAAGGCGAATGCTAAAGCGAAGTTAAGGTATATAAGGTAAAGTAAGAAAAGCAAGATGCTGTTTCTGTTTGTCCAACGATAATTTATATCCTTCTATACTGTATGTTCCATGATATTCGTTCAATTTAATGTATGCGAATAATCTTATAAACCACAGCCACAGAATCCTCAATTTCGACGTTATCTTAAACGACCAATTTGTTCATTTGAATTATTATTATGTACTGACATGGCTACATGAAAATTAGATTTATATCGACGTAGAAAAAAAGAGTGAAATTATTCTAGCGATATTTGCAGTAGGTGTAATAACCGTAATTATCAGTTCCGAGTTGATTAATTACTTGGTATACTTCTTAACGCGGTGAAGAGAATATAACGAAGGTAGGGAAGGTTATAGCAATATGGACGACGGTTGTTCGCGTTCAACTTCCTCGAAGATATCTATGGTTGGGTATGTTTTATATATATATATATATATATATACATACCTAAGGTAACTGGAGGATTTATCTTGAACCTGAGTGATAAATTGCAGAACTTTCATTCTTTGCTCTTATCGCAGGAGTCCCAGAGAACTTATCCTTTAAAGTGGCGGTGGTGGTGATGGTGGTGGAATGAGAGAAAAAAAGGGAGAAGACACGATTCTAATATTGAGATGAGAAATGCTATAGGTATGTATTCGTTCGTCTGGTTATTTCCTCAACCATAATATCTGACCTTCGAATATATCTGCACAATTAAGAACGCCGCAAGGAAACTTATTTTATCGATATATTTTTTTTCCGACATCTTTGATCAACATTACGTCGATTTCCGTTGATTATTATCTTGGTGATACTAATTAGGAACAATCTTCAGCAAAAAATGGTTTCGATTTTACAATTTTAATTCTTTCAATTTTTGATTGGTCTAGGTATGATATGCTCCTGAAAATAAAATACAGGAATGTGATCCAGACTATGGTCGGAAATGCGGAAATAAATATTTCACTTCTGAGTAAATAAGCGTCTATAAATCACATGAAGCAAGTTCTTCAAAGCCTCCACAAATTATGATATACATAGCTATGTAGTATTAAATATATACTTTCCTCACAACCTAATTAATTCATTTACAGAAGATTGATTTCATTATAACTGTGCAGTATAACATCAGCTCATAACTCGTTGATAAACTTTTGAATAATTTCATACCAAATAAAGAAAATCAAGAGTAAAAAGAAATTGGAATAAAAATATGAATATACAGGGTGGCCAATTTCCAGTGCGGAAAAAATGTAGGAACAAAATTTGTTGAAACCACACCAATACTTTGGTCCGAACTCTTCTTCCATATCCATTTCGATTCGTGAGATATTTTTGTATGAAGGTTCTAAAATGAGCCACCCTATATGTATACACATGGAAAAAACGAACTCAACGAACATATAAAATTCTGAAAGGTTTTTTTCAGTTCGAAGTTGAATCAAAGGTTCGATACATAAATATATATTCTACAGTTATTGTGAATCCCCCATTTTGCCGTCAGCTTTCTGGGCTCATGTGGATGAGTTATAGATTCAGGTTTCGACGGTTCTGACATGTAATTTCCTCTCTGAAATATACACATATATAAATATACGTATCCATCCACTTATGCGTACATACATATTGAATGTATCGTACATACATATTGAATGCATATACCTTGGCTCGATTGGAAATGTACAATTTTCAAACACTTAAATATGGAAAAAAAAAGAAAGAATTCTTTTGGTGCGTTTAAACAGGAATAGTTTTGTTTTTTTATACCTGTGATAAAAATTTTCGAATGCGTGTAAAAAAAGCTTCGGTACCTAGGTACTTATAATCTTGTTGAATGAAGAACTTATCTAGAGGAGGGTTCTGCCATCCCGTTGAAACAATACAAACATCCCCGTTTTTCTCTTTCAACGGGTTACTGCTGGCTCTCGCGTCCTCCTACTCCACCTCGTTAAGTTCTTTTGTTTACATTAATTCCCACCTTTATCCTGCAGGCTCCAACACGTCGAGGTCCGACACTCCATCTTTGTTTTCTTTTCGCAAAAGGTGTTGTGTGTATATAAGATGTATAAAAAGAGGAAGCTCCTTACTAACTGATGAGAAAACCTAATTTGAAAAATAACAGTTGAAGACTATAGTTTAATTTTGAATAATTGTCGTAGAGTCACGATGTTTTATGGAATAAAATTCAGCGAAATCATCATAATCTTTATAATAATTAACATTTTGTGTGTACCGCCAGGGTACCGCGAATGTAATTATTTCAGATAGTTTATACATTAATTCATTTTACGAACCAATCTTGAAAACACAAAATCAAGAGCAAAAACAACAAGTCTATTTTATCATCATGCACCCAGCGAAAACCGATACAATCTAAACTTTTAAATAACCCCACTACCGTTCGAAGCGGTTGCAAAAGCAATTTCATGTGGTTTTACTTGCGTGCTGCAGCAAGAGGATCGTATCTTGTTTATAGGGATATAGATTATAGATACCTGAACACGCGCATAGGTCGATATCGACCGGCTTAGAATATAGCCACTACAATCATGCTCCTTTTATTCGAATCCGATGAATCGATAACTTCATTTTTCTTTTTGCTTGCAACCAGATATTTGATTATTTCGGACAATCGGGTTACTTTTATTCACGAATCAAACAATAATTATTGAAAAAACATTTCTCCTCGTATTTCATTTTCAGAAGCACATACTTATTTATTCATAATTTATAATACACATAGCAATGGCAAAATATTACAGATTTATTGACGGCAAAAAAACATATTTCTCCTAGCTTATCAGATAATTTATACACATGTATATTAACACAGTCCTTTATAGTAAGTAACAGTTGGAGTGAAAAAGAAAAGGAAACGGTATGGAAGTTTAGATTTGGCTTTTATAACGTCAGTTCGAATTTCTTATTCGTTGTTTTTTTTCTCTTCTTATAACTCAAAAATATCTAGCACACTCCGTTGCTCTCGTCAATTTATAAAGATTATTAGGTATTAGAATATATAACTGCACACTGCTCGAATAGAAGGGCAAAGAACCACATTCTAATTTTCATAAAACTGAAACGTTCGTTACATTCTTACAAGTATTTTATATGTAACGATAAAAAACGACACGATGTTAGCTGAATGTGGCAATTCAAAATAACATAATAATAATAATATCAGTAATAACAGTAATAATAATGATAATAACGATAAGGAATAATCGATAATAATTACTGATCGCTTTGTGGCATCGCGAACAAAGCGAAAAGAAATAAACGATACACTTATAATTTAGAACCTAGTTCGAAAATTTGGGGTTGTGGTAATGTTTAATCTTTATTGGTTAGACACATTCAAATCCAAAAATATGTTTATAGAAAAATGTGTTTATATATAAGGTCTCATATTAATAATAATGAACATTACGAATTCGTGAAAATTATTAATCAATTTTCTGCGAATGGGATGATTCGTGTTTCGCAAGATCTGAACCACCTAAGAAGTATTTCTTACAAGTCTTACATGGAAATGGTTCGACGATAGTAGAACGATTCGCAGTATGTTGCTGCATGTGGGTGAGCAAAACCTTTTCAGCGTGACATTTATAATCGCAAATACCGCAAACCAGTGTCAGGTGATTCAGTTTCAAGTGGCTCATTACCTCGGGAATAGAATTAAACGATTTCATACACAAGCCGCATGTCATGGGACGTAGATCGAAACTTCCTATCATATTTTTAGCAGGTAATGGTGGAAGTGTTTCACACTTTGAACAAAATTTTTCAATCCCAGGAGAGTGAGCATCTACGACTTTTGGAAAAAATGATACTTTGCATTTTTTACATACTGAACATTTGTGTTCATTCAAGCGTTTAGGAACCACGTCTTTATTGGATAATGTTGTACTACATGCTGAAACCTTGTCCGATCTGTGTAACTTCATATGTTCCAGTAATTTAACTTTTTCAGAGAATAATAATTTGCAATAACTGCAACGAACGGCAGCAACAAGCTTCCATGTATGTGATTTATTAGCGAAAGCACTTTCATGTTTTAAGGATTGTGTTAATGTGATACCAGAAGCCTTGACATTTTGGTCTGAGTTATTGGACGATGATGATACAGTCGCAGATTGACACAAAATATCTGAGTTGCTAATCCTATCGGTATCAAGGGTTACTTTTTGGCTATGGGAACTATATTTTATCGAACAGTCATCAGTATCGGAAGATTTTGTATCAACATTGGAAAGCGGTGTCAGTAGATGAGTGCTTATGATTACAACATCGTCCTCGTTACTGATTTTCAGATTAGGATGATCGGTCTGCTGTTCAGAAACCACGGAACTAGCGCCCACGGTCGGTTTAATACTTGTGAGCTGTTTTTTATTTTCATTAGAAAAATTTTTACTAGACGATAGTATTTGGTTTGAAGTTTGGATTACTTGAAAAGTAGTATTTTGAACACGACTATCAAGGCCATAATCATCGGAATTAAACGCAGGTTGAAGTGAGAATTGATTGACTGAACTTTGTGGAGGATTAGCTATCCCTTCTTTTCGTGATTTTTTACTTTCTTCGTCCTTAGATAGGGTGGTTGTTGAGCTAGGCTGGACGCATATTGAATCTTCACTACAGATCGAAAAATGTTTTTCTGTTTTACGATTTTCCGGATTTTTTTTTAGAAGGATTACTCGAGGAATTGATGTATCTAGATGAAGGTCACAAGCAGAAGGCCCAGACTTTTTTTGTTGTCTGATAGTTTTATTTTGCCTATTGTTTGTAAATTGATTTGTCGTTCCTAACTTATCAACCAAGATCTGATGAGGTCTTCCATTTCCTTCGCTTTGGATTATTGAATCGTTATTGGCTATTGAAACGTTAAATTCTTCCAATAAATCCCCTTCACGTTTCTTCAAATATTTTACTCTCCGTTGCCGTCCTTCGTTTTCGTGATATTTCTTTTCATTCTTCGATATCAGTGATGTATCGGAGAGCGGTTTCACCCTCACTCTTCCAATTTTCAGTAACTGTTGATCTATAGATAATTCGGTTGGCAATACCAAAGCGTTTTCAGTTTCCTCTATTGAATTCTCATTTCCCAATGATTGTGGTAGTTTTTCCCTCAATTCGCCTCCGTGAATTCTTCTCTCATGCAGTAGAACAGAATTCTTGCTAAAAAATTCAGCATTGCACATAGCGCATTTAAATCTATCCTTGGCGAGACAAGACTCACAGTAACTCATCAGATTTTGATGACCTAAGAATAATTCATCACAAATTTTACATTTCTCTTGATCCACTGTTACTTTCACACAAGATTCAGCATTATTAGGTGCCCTTAGGCGATTATCAATGGCCAGCTCCTTATTTTCATTCATTGATTTCTTCGTAGAAATATCCGTCGGTAGTGTGTTAGCGCGCTCGTCCCCGTGCCATTTTAATACATGTATTTTTTTGGATGTTTCCGTTGAAGATTCGGCTTCGCAGATATTGCATCTGAATCGACCCTTACCGATGCAAGATTCACAGTGATTCTGCAAAGACTGATGAGTAGCGGCTTTCCCCAAGCAAATCTCACCTTTGATTGGTTTTGAACAAATAAAGTGTTGAGATTCATCTTCCAGCGATAATAACGAATTTGACTGAGCATCACTAATGGTTTGTTTTTTTGTTTGTCCATCTTGACATGATTGACTATTTGGATTTGTTTTCTGAGTTATAGAATAATCCACGAACCCCGAGAACTGTTGCAATGTACTATCACGATGATTATTTGGTTCAGTACCAACATGATGAGAATTCTTCAAGCAATCTGTTTCAGGTTCAGTGGTATTTGATTTCTTCCGATCGAACGTATGATAATGTATAACGTGTGCTCTCAAAACATCGTTAGTACGGAATTTGTGTTTACAAATGAGACAAAGGTATCTTGATGAATTCGTGTAATACGCCTGATAAGCATGTTTTTTCATGTGAATACCCAACGAACTAACACTGTTGAACATTTCCTGACAATAATCACAACGAGGCGATGATAGTGTATTTGGCAATTTACGATTGAGGCACAGTTTTCGAAAAAATAAAACGACCCCCTCTCTGTTTAATTTTTTCGGAGTATTTAATGCATTTACAGTCGTTTGTGAGTCCGTCTCCCAACTGAATTGAGGGCCATGCAAATGCAATCCGTGAATTTTCATTTGTTCCAATGATGAAAAATCTTCTTTACAAATGTTGCATTCGTGCTCATAAAGCATTTCATTAACATCTCGAATATGTTTAAGTCTATGAGTTATTAGATGACGATTCTTCGTAAATTTCCTTCCACAAACATTGCATTCCTTCGTACCTTCGTTAGAGAACTCCCATTCGTGATTGAGCAGATCATATGGATCATTAAAACTTATTTTGCAAGTAGTGCATTTGTATTCACCTGAAGTATGAGTCCAAGTCGTCGCCGTTGTCGATTTATCAATGATTTTATTTTTACATTCTTCGTCTGCTTTAGTCATATCTTGATTGTCACTAAGGTCTTGAAATTTTGATACAGAGTCGTTCACTTCAAAAATCTGATCAGATACTGGATTTGATGAATTTTCATCAGTCGCTATCAATGAGTCAACTTTTGATTCCTGTGCGGCGTGAAAGTGGCCGATATGTGCTAGTAATAACAATTCGTCAGGGAATGTGCAATTACAAATGTCGCAACAATATTTAAATGACTTGAGTTTTTGATTATCATGTGCCTGGGTCTGGTGATATCTAAACATATATTTGCATTCGAATGTTTCGCCGCAAATGTCACAAATTAAACGTGGTCCTGAAATTTTTGAGTAGTACCGCATGTGATTATTCAAACGTTTTGCGTTATCGAATCTTATTTTACAGATTTGACATTGATAATATTTGATGTTATGAAAATGTGAGAGATGAATTCTCAAAAATTTCTTATTGTAAAACCCCTGCCTGCAAATCTCACATCTTAATCTATAGAATGGTAATATTTTTGGATTGTGGGCCGATTTCATGTGTGTTAGTAACATGGCTTTCGATACAAATCTCAGTCCGCATATGTTACAAGTATTCCTACCCCATACTGAGTAACGTTCCTTATGGAGTTTCAAACTACTACTACAACAACAATTTAGCCCGCACACATTACATTTATTGTCATATAGTTTTCGCTGTTTTTTTTCATGATTAGAACGCAGATTTTTAGTACCCCTTGCGTAAAACTCGAGCCTTTTACCGATACGCATTTTTTTAACGCATTGCTTATCATGTTTACAATGCTTTTCTGACTTGACAATTTCTTCATTTCTTGAAGAAGACTTGAACCTGACATTTTTATTACAAGGTAACTTCTGAATTGGCTTGATACGCCTTACGGTTGTGATATGAGTTAACTTTAAAATATCTATAGCTTTGTTTTGTCCCGTGCATTTAAGTATACCATGCAGTGTACGTTGGTGATTTTTTAATTGATCATCATCCTGAAACACGCAATCGCAATCGCTACATTTGAGATTTTCGCTGATACGCAGACTAGTACACGTTTTAGCGTTATCATTCGATACTGGAACAGGTGGCAATCTATCAGACAATTGCTGTTTATCTTGAAAGTTATGTGATACCGCCTTATTCGATTCTTTTATGAATTTGTTCGGCTTACACGTAGAGCAATATTTTCGCAGCCAAAGTGTACTAAGTCTTTGATGACATTTCCGACAAAATTTTTTAATATGCCGTGCGTTTAATCTTCGATGATGATTAATCAAGTGTTGTTTCATTATAGCAAGACCACATATGCGAACGTGACATACACAGCATTCGATAACACCGCTAATGGACTTCATATGGACTGAGATATAATGGCCAATTAAGTTATTTTCATCACAAAATGTCTGACTGCATAGAATACATTTAAGTTTATCAGGTTTTCGGTTTGATTTTTCATGTTTCCATCTATAATGTGAAGCCAGAGTAGGTCTATCGTTGAATGATCTGGGACAGTATTTACAAACATACTGAAGTTCGCCTTTACCGACATTTCCTTCGGGGCAACGATTGCCGCAAGCTGTATCTTTTCTCAAAGGTAACATCGGAGTATTTGACTCATTCCGGCCACCATCCGGCTTATAACCTGGTACCTCGCGAGATGCTAATCTCGCTGAGTGTTCGTGAGGATTCGATGTAGAAACCATATTAGCCGTGCTGGAAAATATTGATTCACTCCTATTTGAGCTGATGCCCTTACGTCCAATTGCTGACATCACATCGTCATTTACTATTTCTGATGCTAAATTCCTAATATTCTCTTTATTCATCGAAACCGATTCCAATTGCTCGTCTTCAAATGACTGCTTACTTCTATCTGTTCTATGATCAGATTGTCCAAAATTTATATTATTTGTTGAACTCTGACTTGCTTTCTGAAGGACCTTTGTGATATTAGCTGCTACCGCAGGACTTCCTGATGCGTGACCTTTGAGTGAGCTGCTTCTGGTTCGTCGAAGCGGCATGCTTCGCATCTTCGGAGTCTTCATTTCATCATTTTCATCTTCTCCCGTGAGAACCTTTTTCTGTACATTTTCTTCAGTTATTCTTGTCTTCCGTTTCATCTTTAACGCTAAAGATTTTTTGTTTGGACTATCCATAAGAGATTCTTTTGCCCCACTATCTACTAAAGTCACGAGTAACGAGTGTTTTGATTTTCCAGCGTCTTTGTCTGAATGATGATTGCCAAGTTCGCTTTCAGAATTCTTTTTGTCTTCTTTCACTATTGAAGTCTTATATTTGGCGTCATCGGCATCAAGTCGATGAATATTGTTAGATGTTGTCACATCATTGTCAGTATTTTTTTGAGAGTCATTGTTACGGTTTTTTTGACGAATTTTCAACTTTTCCGACGACAAAATGTTCTTCATACTTTTCTCAATTGGATTATCATTTGAATTATCTATTGGTTTCTTATGTAAATGCAACAAATGTTGAGTCAATGAGTTCTTCCTACTAAAACGAGCTGTACAAAACTTACATTTATATTTATACACTTTATCATTTGGTTTTACGGGGTGCACACTTTTGAGGTGTTGTGATAACAAATCAGTTTTGATGAAACTTGCATTACACAAATTACACTGAAAAGGACCACTAGCAGAGTAATAAGACGTGTGCGCTCGCAATAATTCACGATTTTGGAAGCACCTACCACAATCTTTACATTTATGAATCAAATTATTTCTCGATTCATCAAAACCTTTTTGCAAACTTTTAGCAGTCTTATTTGTGATATCCCCTTTTACACGGTTCTTCAAAGAATTTTTCGTACTAGTTACACGAATTTTAACGCGCTTACGAACTTTTTCAAGTTTTGACGACGACGGTAAATGTTCTAAAGGCTTGCTCTCCTCAGGTTTGAATTTCTTCTTTGTGTTAGATGCTTCGTTTATTCCGAGTTCTTCGCTGCTGAATATTTTTCTCTTTTTCTCAACAGTGTAACAATTATCGTCAGTCTGTGTCAAAGAATCATGAATTTTTAATATCAGATTTGGACTAGACTTTTTCTGGCTCATCCCAGGCTGATCTGTCGAATCATCTTCAAATTGAAATTTGATACCCTTATTGTTGTGGACTGAAGAAACACATAGTCCTTCATCAACCATCTCAGTCTTATCGTTTTCAACATCCGCATCTTCTACTTCTTTTTTTATTTTCATTAATCCGCCTAACTGAAATAATGAGAAAACGAATTGTTTTTTAGGCCATGATATTATTTTTATGTTACAACATATAAGAACAAAGTGACGTGAAATTAGATCAATGATTCCCATATATCTTTAATAAGATAAAACGAAATGTAGATGTCTGGCACAGAACACGTTTACTCATGCACAATGTTTCTTTGAAGTCCTAACAATAGTTTTTTGTGGGCTTGGTCAGATTTTTCTTCTATCCTGCGATCAAACCTTGAAATCAACTTTGTGGTCTAGCACGAACAAAAGGATGACAATAAAAAAAAATAGTCCAGTCAAGAAGTCATATAGAGTCAACTCTAGTTGATCAAATTAGTTAGCAGCATAAGAATCTCAAGCTCCTATCAAAAACTCAGTTACAATTGAGAACACAACAGAGCTATTAACTCAAAGACAATGTACATAATATACAACAGAATTGAGTGGATGGTAAGACAAAGTGATGGGTAAGATCAATAAGAAAAATCTCAACATTGATGATATACCTTCGAATATATCAAAGCATATATGTCAAGTTTGTTCATCGGTAGTGTTCAATACTCATTTAAGTAGCAATAATTCAATAGCAAGAATAACATTTCGTGGTTTGAATCAAAGACTCGATCTAATATGTAGAGACTCACGATGACAGTGCAAGGTATCGTTGTAATGAATACATCCAAGAGTACAGACCGTTATGTAAGATGAATCGAAGAAATATTATGAACATTGACTGAAATCACCTAATATCTTTTGTACATCCATCTAATGATTGGAACAAAAAACTTGGATGATCTTCGAATATTACACATGCACCAAATTCTATTGATAAATTACACAATGAAAATCCAAAAAAAATTGATGTTCGTATATAATTAGTGACAATGAAAACTGACTTACCCCAAATCGGACTTCGGAATTCCCATCATCCCACAGAATCTTGGCATCTAATTCTCTCTCGTATACAAAAGAACGAGCCATAGTGACATTCAAACAGACAAAGATAACCTACTTGTAAACTGTTAAAAATAAATTTCCAACAAAACGATCCTTCTCTTGTTACGAAGGTTACTACAGTCTTAGTCTCGTTAGTTTGGCAGTACCGTATCGACTTTTGGAATTTATTCTAGGTTATGTACCTTGTCTATTATTAGCAAAATACACTATCATTTTTATATCTACTGAAATTGTCACACAACTGTCACACATCTAAGTAACAGAAACTTTCTGTTTTCACCCAACACACATCGAAAACATATTTTCAATAATACTGACGAAGGTTAAACGAAAGACAAATATATGAAGAATATAGCGATGCCAGCCTACATAAAACAAAGCCCCATGCATAGCGACGAGACACGTTCCTACCAACCAACGCTTTCTGGTTTTTAATATTACTGCGTCAATGCATTGCGCACATTGCTGGTGCTAAGCGGGGCGTATAGCCATTTCAACTTCCCTCGACCACACACTCATGCACTCACACTCTCCCAGCATCACACAGACGACAAACACATACCAGTCTATGTCTATGGTTGAACCCTATTCTCGGCTATTATGAAGGCTTAGTCGGTTCGTCAGATTTCTACGGTCGATGTTACCAACCGAAAAGTGATACGAGAAACAAGTGAACTACAATCTCCCTGCATCTAGTCCTTTTCTGTCTCTCTTTTTCTTATACTGCAAATATCATTTGCATTAACTGAAGTGAGATATTAATAATTATTGGAAATACCAGATTCGTATCAATTATTTCAAATTCTCCACATCGCGTCACTCCATCAACCTATATTTCAGCCCTCCTCCTATTTAAGTGTTAATTTCTTCAAATTTTGTTCATGTTCCCTGCCTACAGAAGCACAGACAAAGAACAGAGCGTAGCGGAAACTTGCCGATACGAAAATATTTGAGGTGTCAATGCGGGTCCTTATGAATTGATCAAATTACACTATAACAGCCTTCGCTATCAGTCATACAGTCGCCAATTCTTATCCTAAATAGATAATTTCATCTGCCTACGCAACCATGAGACTTTATCTGTGGTGAGGAAGTGTTCATTTCGTAGAATGTTAATTAAACATAATTAACATAAAATAATTAAACATTCAGTTCTTATCACTATCGATATATGTTCATCATTATTAGAGTCAATTCATTGGTCATTCAAAATGTTATGACGTATATAAAACTAAACTGGATAAGCCATTTGTTCTCAGATCACGAATCCACAACCCACAAACTGCAATATTCATATTGGTTCATATTCTTTTTATGACACGCAAAGCTTTATGCTGACATACATTCATAATATCTAACGTCAGCAGCAGTACAGCATTTGCATCGCTTATTTTAGTGATCAAAAGTTGTTGCTTTCGTCAAACCAAAGTAGTAAAGTTATACGTTCGTCAATAGTAGATAACAGATTTGAAGTAACATGTTTTTTTCTCATCTCCTAAATTTCTCCAACAATATACATGGCAATTACATTCCAATTGGCGTAAAATATTCATCTATATCCCCAAAACTAAACAACACAAGTTATCTTGCGCCAGAAGTATCATTATTGACGACAACAGAAATATCGAATAAAGATACTTACCGAGACTGATCAAAGTTCCAATGTTGAAACAATCCTGAAATATCTTTTTACGGACTCTATACCGTATCAAGCTTTCCTCCCAATTGCTAGAACGAATGAGTTAATTGTCTGAAATTGATCTGAATAATATTTTTTACAGCCTTATATATTTTTTTAAATTGTATTCTATTTCAATATCGTATATATGTACATGTATATGCTATATAGTATATAAGTATGCAAGTTGACATGATTATTGAAAATTCAGGATGATATAACAATATGCAAAACGAGTAGATAGTACCGGGGTATATACTAGTTCTGAAATTTGAGGAAGCATTCAGGTCTTGAACGGAAATAGAAAATTGGCCGATTGCTGCAATAGAGAGTTGAACGATTGGGGAGCTGTTCGCTGGACTGGATCTAGAACATGACCATTTCACGTGAGAAGAAAGGAGTAGAGACTGGATGATCGTGTCTGAATCAAGCAATCGAGAATCCATCGACTCGTTCATCGTAGGTACTTCGGGTTATACGACATATGTATAGAACGATATACGCCCCATTTGTGAAGAAATTTTACACCAATGCCGACTGTCTGGACTATAACAGTTTTTCCAAGATCATTTTAATTTTTATTATCTACAGTAGCTTTTGAATTACACTTCAAAAGTACCACCGGCATGATGATCCCTTATATAAATTACGATGATCGAAAACGATGTGATTTTGGAAACTGATACTCGCGCCTCACGATATTCCTTATCACTCTCCTAAATTCATGAATTTATATATCGACTGTACACCAAACCAATATGTTGTGTACATAATACCGTATTATAGTTGTGTATATAGGTTAGCTAAGATCGTTAAATCTACATAATACACTGGTTATTAATCGAATTTATCGGGGAATAGGATTACCATCATCTAGTCCAAAGCCGAAAACCCTCCAGACAGACTATGAATCAAAAATAATTCGGATTAACCTCAACGATCAGGATCCATAAAATTTATATTATTACTCCAATCCACCATATCAATGGACACACCATATAGACTCTAAATCATTTTTTTAAATATTGAGGAAATAAAAAAGTGAATTTTACGTTTATATTTTTCGTAAAATAGTGACGCACGGAGGTTTTTCGGCAAATCTTTACATCTCGCGGTGTACTTCATCGATTGAATAAAAAAAATTGAAACCAGAAAAGAAAATGAACCGCAGCAGATTTCATTCACTGAGGTTTTTTCTTCTCCTCACTCTTTCCCATTCCACTATTCCTTCATTTATTCCTTTCCTGGTATACCACCTTTCAAAATCCACGATATTAAATTAATTACGTTAATTAGTCAGAAAAAGGTTGGTAATATCTAGAGGTTGGAGGTCGAGTAGATTTTATCCTCTTACGCAAAGTAATTGGCTTTAAGACCACCACGGATTTATATTTTATCATCTCAACTCAGGGGGGTTGAAAAGTGGGAAAAAGGGGCAAGGGACGAAGAGGGTGGAGAGAGGGAGGATAGTGACTGGTAGAGAAAATTTATGAAGATACTGTAGTAGTATATAAGTACTAACGACTCGCTCAAGACTTCTGTTAGTAATTAGCGTTATTAATTCTAACACGGTGCTGCAAAACGTGAAATCTGTTATAACAGTTATCATTTTTCATCTCCACTATTATAATATTCTTATTTCTTGCGAATTACAAGTAGAAAAAGTAGAAAAAAAATAAATCGAAGTGCAAAAACAAAAAAATATAATTTAACGACCCAAAACTTCACGGTCTAATTTTAACGTATTGTTAGCTTTTTTTTTCTTTCTTTCACGATACTCAAACTCTCTATCTCAACTACATAATTCACAGATTCATTGGAATTCGAAGGGGGAAAAAATAGTTTGAATCGTAAAATCTTTCAAACTGCTAGAAGGGGTTTGGGGAAAACGGGGTATTAAACAAAAGCCGCTAGCTGGTGGTGTAAAAACTTATCTACCTTGGCGTGTTAAGGTTAACAAAATAAAAGAAATAAAACAATGGGGGTTGTAAAAACAGAGTGGAACATAGTGATGGAATTATCACCATCGTAAAACCAAAACAAAAGTATACGTTTCAGAGTTTAATTCCCTTCTATTATGGGGTAGGTATGTAACATGTTAAAATTGTTTCACATCAATTGCAACCGGAGTGAGCATAGCTATGGATATGTATGTATACATGTAGATAAAACGTTCAAATTACGCTGTGGAAAAAAGCAAAAATGCGAAAGAGCGAAAGAGCGGTGTTACAGCGAAAAGCGAAAACAAAAGTAGCCGGCTATTTTAGAAGCATGGTAAACAAAACCTCGGTAAAGAGCTGCTGGTACTGATACTGGTAGTGGTACTGGTGCCCGTGGTGGTTGGCGGTGGTTGTCCGACCGTGTCAAATTAATGACGACGTTAACAAATTAGAGAACGGCGTTGGACAATGGAAAATAACAGAAAAGAGATAGGAGGTGAAAGAGAAAAGGGAAAAGGGGGAGAGGGAAAGAGGCGATGGAAGCAACCATGAGAGCCCCCCAGGGTATCTAGGAAAAATAAAATCGTAAATACTTTTACTCATTAGGGGTGATAAATGTTGGAAAGCATGCGGTACCGTCTCTCATATATCATAACGATACTTTGCTACACTCACACACATGATGTATATTCACAACGTATGTGCAGATAATTTTTCTGAAAACCCCCACACACTCAAAAACTATAGTGTTCTTTTGTTATCACCTAACGAATCACGTACAGGAATAACAAATTAGAGGAATGACTCGTATCAATCATACTCTGCGTTCGAAAGAAAATATGACAATCTATGCATTTTTTTTTTTTTGCTTTTCTCTGCAAACAAACAAATCAAATCGTGCCAAATTTATTTTGTTGTTTTCCCGTTTCTTTATATTGTTTTGAATCACCCAAGAAAAAACCAATAAATATATATAGATTTCAAATCAGTCAATGGATCTAATCCATCACAGTCCTCGTTAGAATGTAAAATTGTCAATCTATTTGTCAAATACCTAGGTATCAATTTTGTTCGTTTTTATTTACTTTAATTTGTTTTACTTCATTTTATGTGTTACCCAATCCTTAAAAGAATGACAATAAATAACGATCAATTTATAGAATAATTCTACAAAAATTTTAAATGTATAAAAAAAAGAATACCCTAACCTATATCATGTTAATTGCATGTATTTTTTGAACTGCACGTATGAATCCTTGGTACGCGAGCTTTATATTATATAATGTACCTACCATTTCCACTGTTAATCGCGTTCTTGCTTATAGTATTACAGTCACTGATTTCAGACTAGTTTCGAAGTAACTTTGGCCAAAGATCCAAAAGCACCAACAACAAGGAACAACAACAATTACGCAAACACTGCCCTCCGACCACTTTATACTGTATAGTATGCCTATGTTCCTATGTATGTATAACGTCTAGATTAGCGAATTCTGTTCCGCTGATGCCGAAGTTTCTGACTTCCCTCAACTCAAATCTGTTGGGTCAGGTTTCCCTCCATCTTTTACGAACACTTCGATCGCTCGATCTGAATCAAACGGTTCCAAATATATGATGGTAATATCTGCTAGAGGCCATTAATAATACTTACTGCAATCTCTCGGTATTTCGAAAAGTTTGTCTTTTGGAACAAAATGTGTTAAATTAAATAAGAAACGGATGCTTTTAGAAATAATTCCATTATTTTCAAGCATTTTTTGTCAAATATTAATGATAATAAGATTAGTGGCTTGGGTAAATAAATTCTTTAAAATCCATATTCCATAGCCTTTTTACCGCATACCAACTTCCATCATCAAAAATATCCGTATCTTAATTAACAAATTTCCTTCACCATTGGTGTACACATACAGTTATACGTTAATTAATATAGCTGACGTTATACATCATTTTGGAAACAAGCACACGATACTGAAAAAATGAAGAATAACAAAAATTTACATCATCGATCACCTTTTTGTCGAGTACGGCGAGTGAGCCTACTGAATGAGAGTTTACGGTACCCGTGACATACTGGGTATACAATGTATAACTCAGTGAACTCAAATAAGGTTCGTGTACATCCAAAGGTTGGAAATATGAAAACATGTATAATATGTACATCGAAACAAAAACCCTAAAAGAAGAAAAAACAAAATTACTTTTATGCCTTACATAAATTGGAAACTCCTCGTCCACCCCCCAGAGCGATGTCGTGAACAATAACCCGTAATTTGAAAACAGCCGCTCACAACCTACAGAGTCTTTTTTATTCCTTTCAATTAACGAACGCAATGTTAAAATTCGGGTGCGACTGACTCAACAATGTATCGTTTCCGTTTGTTTTATTATTTTTGTTTTTTTTTATCTCATATAAACGATGAATGTATGGTGCTGCATTTGTTTTTTCGTTTATTCATTGATCTCTGTTTTTCTTTTTGACTATTCATGAAAATGCAACATCAACCCTATAGGTCACAGCGACAATTTAATAAAAAAATTATCCGTTCGTCAGGTCACTCAAACGGTCTGAAAATTCAATTAACAGAGATTATCACAAGTACACATGTATATGCATGTACAATGCTTTGAAAAGCGGAAATGAAGAGATGAGTTGTGCATGAGGATGGTCGCCTGTCCGCAGAGGTGGTTAACAAGGTTTTGTGTTATGGGGTAGTTTCCGTTTTCTCTTCAAAGCTTGTTATAAGCCGACAAAATCGAGCAAGCGTATAGTGAATAATCCTGTACGGTTGCGATTATTTTCGAATTGTTAATTAAATTATCTACAACCGAAAGTAGCACAAATTTTTTAAATTTATGCCACCAGCAGGGGGTCAACTGAATAAAATGCTTTGAAAAGAAACGGGGGAAAATAAAAAAAATGCAAGTCTAAATATTCTCTTTATTCACAAAACTCGCGCGTTGTATATATGCAGTAAATGTATAATACGCGGTATATTATACGTATATTTATTTCTGAACAATTTTACTTAGGTCGTTAGAATAAAGCCCCCTTTTTTGAGTTAGAATTTCAATGATCGTTTACGTAGCCATTTACATTTGTCTACCTTGTCCCTTCACCTTGTTATTCCCACTTCAATCACCGTATACTGCACTCTGTTTAAAAACAGTCTGCTAACATCGATCATAATTTCAAATTTTCCTTCAAATTCAAATTTCAAAAGTTTATACGTGCAAAACTTTGAAGAATATTGCCCTTCTCCGACCTTCTTATCCGCCGTCGGCTGACTCCCTCTACCTTAAATACCTCTGTCATATTACTTTAAATTTTTTTAATTGCAAAACTTTTTGAAATTACATTAATCTTATCAATGAGATTTTGAAGGAATTGCTTTAATACTATATGCGAATAAATTTTGCTACGATCGGTTGGATTGTATTTGATCAATTCCATGTATCAATATTGTGTAATATGTTATGGAGAATGTAGATGCGATGATATTATACCAAATAATAGAGCTGTCGGTAACATTGATAATTCAGAGGTCTCTGGTTCTGCTCTGTATCAGAATTTCGTGAATGTAGCGACACAACTTCACACAATATATTGTTACGTACATTTGTGTATATGTAGTGTGTACTACATATGTATGGACGACCGAACCACCTATCCATCGATATCATCTCAATTCCGCTCGACAGGTCTGCAACCTGTCAATAATGGACCGGACGTGAATAAAATGGCCATAACTCTACTTCACCTTGATCATCGCGCCATACCACACCTTTTCATCTATAACTTTCCATATTCTATTTTTCATATTTTAGATACATATATACGTTGAAATTCATTTTCTCCCTGTTGCCACCTGCAGTGCCATGAAAATCAAGCAACCTTTCAACTATAGATCAATGATTTAACAACGCGATTACGATTAGGCGAATATCTTTGTGCACCATTGAAAACATTGGCTAGTAGTTACACAGGACTTCGTGTCTTAGCAAATTATCTTCACCAAAACAAGATCTAATTGTATAAACTTAGCCGAAACCACATGTATTGTCGCGGAAGTATGCATGAATGAATTTACCGTTTCATGAATATTTTTCCAATTTTTAGTCGCGTCCGGTCGATAATTGCAAAAAAAAAGAACACCTACGCCTGCCAAAGGCCACTTCTGCTGAAATCCGAATTGCCCATGGCTTCTTGTTTTTTGAAAAAACACCTCAAGTGAGTTGCGGTCAAAATATTCAAGACGACGTTTGATTGATTTGAGGTGAGGTCGGATTGGCTTTGGATTTGTGTCGATTCGGGTTGAGTCGAGACGATTTAAATCAGTTGAAATTAGATTAAGTAGTAGCATGGAATGTTTTCCCTGGACTTCAACTAAACGTTCATATTTTTATGATAGGTACATGAAGCTACCCAAGTTGATGAAAAATGTAGAACGAAAATGAGGCGGTTTGGGTCAGAATAATGGAAAACCCAAAAGGATGGCAATACCGGAGGGCAGTGGGCAGCTATTGCGTGATATGACACCATTATAACCATACCCTATGGACTACCAAAGGGAAAGTTCTACCCTCCTCTCGAAACGAAATGAAAACCACGCGATAGCTCACTTATCAACCATACACCGTAGTTAGCGTGGAGTTACGAATCATTTGGACCTGGTGTGCAAAACTTGCATTTTGGCATCGTTAAAAAGTCTGACGAAGAGGCTCATTGTCAGTCGACATCTTTGCCATTTCGTCGAACACTGTGAACTTCGCATTTTCGATAGGGCTTGTGATCGAAGATAACCTTCAAAAAGACCAAATCTATAGATCCGTTTCATTTGGTGCCGTCCAGCGGTTTTGGAGATTTTTTCAACTGCTCACCAACGCCAAAAAACTGAACCTAAACTATACCTTGGCTCAATTTTCATCCGTGCGAAAACACAACCTCAGAATACATATACAAGAGAACCAGAACAACCTCAACCATTCAGAGTTTATGTGTGGAATGTATACTGCAGACTATATAGAATATGCATCGACGTGGCTATAGTGTGGGTTGTGATGGTAGGGGGGGTAAAGGTTAGAGGAGGTTGAAACCGAGGGTTGAGTAAAGGCATCGATATGGCTTTGGTATTGCCGGTCGTACCACCTATAACTGCAGCAAGTAACTCCACCCTTGGAATCTATTTCGCACTATACTATTAACCGCGTTAAGATACTTGTGAGTAATGGGATAGCGATCGATTAAGTTGGGTCTGCAATTAACAATCACATAGAGGCATACCGTACATTCCCTATATTAGGCAACACCTATAGTTATAGAGAAAATCTATCGAATCCCTACGTCTATGTATAACGATCATTCGATGGTATTGAGTGGTACGTATAGATATACGCACGGTTTGTCAGCCTCCCTATATCAAAGGGGATATCTATCTCGAGAACATCATCAGACAGTACTGACTATATATTATTAGTCGATGAGAGAGGTCTGCTTTTGACTTTAGGCGATGTCCCGTGACAAAGTGTGCTATAGTTTAATACCTACCCTAAATACTACCCTACTGATGGTCACCGTTATTAACGAATACCTTCTAAGAGATTCTATGTTATACGAAGATATCTAGGTATAGAGTGAACATCGCTTCCATATGTGTACATCCCCTTTCTATCCCTTATACTTCACCATCAAGGATAACTAGAACGTTAATTATTACGGTATGTCCTTATTGTAATCGTTGAAAGTGTTTTAGGGTATAAGTGAAGGTATGAGTACTGGTGTCGGTGATGGTAGTGGTGGTGGCGGTGGCGGTGTAAACGAATGGGTCATGTTTCTATACCATTTAGAAACACACCGTTCGGTATTAACCGGTAACCAATTTTCGGAACTGGAGATCGTGGAAGGGGACCATTGCACGGCAGAAAATTTAACAGGATTTCGTATGCCTGCCGGAGGCTAGAAACGAACCATTACCTCGCTTTCGTTCGACCGCCTACAGGACGTCGGTTCAGCTCGGGAGTTTTGATCACATACCGTGGTTCATTATTGTATGTTATATAGCATAATGTAGATATGAACAGACAACGGTTTCTGGTATAACAAGGGAAATATGTTTAAATGCCCTTGAACCACCAATTTGCCATAAAAGATAACGCAATTATACGAAACCAAAATTTCATGAAATCTCCAAACACTGTACGAATTATACGAAGGGCAACTTCTCATGAAAGTTATATCTTTTGAGCGCTAGGAGTTAAAATCGTACGATACGAATGAAAATGGGATTTCACACTCTGCGAACTCAAAAAACAAAAGACGAGATTTGGAAATAAAAAATCATGCGGCATCATGGGTGTCGGGATCAAAATTGATTGAAATTAAAAATAGTAGATACAATAGTGCAGACCACCCATCGTTTGTTTTTTTTCATACTCGATTTAGCTGTACCGAAATCCAAGTTTTCAACCTTGAGATCTTGCACAATTTTCGCAACAATAATGTTTGGGAAAAAAACTGAAAAACATTCCGTGACTACTTGTATATGAAAGAAATTCAATACTGAATATTCTCATTATTTATTTACACGATACATGATGTAAAGAAAAGAGAGACCGCGCTGCAAAATGAATACTTCACTCTCAACTGAATCTACAGCAGCATCAGCAGAACAAAACATAATGCAGCAGATGAGAAAACAATTCTTCGCGTTACTTGGCTCGTATATCGCGCTTCCCAGTTTCTATAGTATACGACTAGGGGTATCCCTGGGGATCAGTGAAACTACAGCTGAGTAAACACGCCATTGGAACAAGCTGAACACCGTACCAGCTGGGATTTTATATACAAACAACGAGTGTCTCTTCTGATAGGAATGCGACATCCTAAATATTTTTAATACTTGTGTTTTAGAACTACATTGACTTGATTTCAAAAAAATTAGTCGAATAAGTAAAAACTTTCGATTAAACTTTCGAAATGAAACCATCGAGATATCCGCAATATCTCATAAAGCAAACTGCACCAAATAATACGTTGAAGATAAAGAATAAAAACAAAAAAAAAGGGAAAAAAAACACACGCACATCCGCGTCGTACGTGTCGAAGTATATAAAAACAATTAAATTGCTCTACCGTTATGATATATTCAGATGAGTGAACGCGATGCATTTTCATGAAGCTGAAACCGTTAACTTCCACATACCGCTATATGGATTATATACACACACATATATATATCGTCCGCACTTCCTGCCACAATTGATATTCAAATTTTCTCCCCCCACAACTTTTAATTGCAATTATGATAATACCTTTATAGTGCTAGCAAATTTATAACCCAGCAGTATTTCTATCTACCCACAATACCGAGTATACGTGTATACTATCCATACGAAACGGGAATGAAATGTAAAAATAATTCCCTTTTAAAACGGCAATTATAATTGCTTTGATATATAAGGGTGGTGAAACTGGTGAAGAAGTATAATAGAATGGCTAATGCTTGAAATATTTTATCGAGTCATTTGCTTTTGTATTTCGTTTTTGAAAAAAACCAGGAAGAAAAAAAATAATCCACAAAAGGGGGAGAAAAAGAAACAGCGTCTCTACTCGAAAACCAAGGAAGAAAAATAATGGTTCACGTTTCTCGACGCTTCCATCCGACAACTAAACTGGGCAATAGCAATGTTACTCGAAAGTAGAGAAAATCTTAAACAAATTGTCAGAATATGAAATATATCAACGAATGAGAATTAATCGTCGGTGAAAAGTGATTTGACATTTTTATCGTTATTGTGAACAATCGGAAGTACAACAATGTAAAAGAGCATTAGTATAAGAGTATTAGTAGGTAGGTAGCTACTTACTAACGAGAAACTTCGTAGTAAAGTACCACTACTAGGTTGATGGGAACACGTACTAAGCAGTGTAAAACACTATTCAAATATATTCTCATGAATTATGTAGTCAGATGGGTATTCAGAAGGGACCCTGGTACTACAGTACTGGTGGAGATTCACAAGTCCCTATTCCACAAAGAGGTGGGTAGGTATAAAGGACGATCAGGATGGCTTATATTGAACAGAATTTTCAATCGTTCCATACCAGGCGTTCATTGTTGTTCCATCAGGAGAATTAAATCGTAGAAAATCGAAGTAAACGTTTTACCTATTCAGAAGAGTACTTGAGTTATGGTTTTTATAGCTATTCAGTAATTTATTAGAATAGAAAAGAAAAGGGAAAAACTAATATTTGAATATTGCTGAGGTTTCTGACTGATTTTATGGATGTCAAAGGATTTGAGCGGCTGTCACAGGATTTTCGGAAGATTGCCGATAACGTCGAATGATTTCAAAAGTTTCCGTGAGATTTCAAATTAGGATATTTTCAATGATCTACGATTAACTCACATAGTTTCACTGGACTGAAAAAGTTTTATTAGCATCCCCAAATTTTTTAGGGCAAGCCAATATGAAATGATTTCCAAAATTTCCAATGACCGTTGTTTACCTGTGAATTCTAAGAATTGCATGAGGCTTAAATTGACGAGAAAAACATTTTCGGTTTCATATTTAAAGCTCATCCTAATCGAATTTCAAATTTCTGATACGACAACCACAAAACACTTGGAGTTTTACTTCCAATCAAGTCTGAATCGACCAACCGTGTCATGAGTACCACTTGAAATGTATGGCGAATGGAAGGCATCGTTTAAAATAATTGCTAAAGGTGTGTCGAGGCAGCGCATTAAGTTGATGGTGAGTCAAGGTGGTGGTTTAGTAATCGATTGAGATGATGGGGATAGAGTTGAGTACTTTCGAAAATCGCCGCAATTCAACCAACACCCTTGCAAACCCAAGGTATTAATTGTACTTTCGAAAAACCATTTGGGGGAAAAGCACTTGTTAAAAACGATATCAATTACCAAAGCACGCGGTAATTTTCAGAAGATAACAAATTCCATTAATTGATCCAACAAGATGCCCTCTTCGTCAACGGTTTAATATAATAACGAAGTGTTCGGTATATTTTAGAACACAATTCTTTCTCTGAAACTCGTCAAACAAAAGAGAAATCTACGAAGATTGTATTTTGGTTAATTTTTTTTTCCTTTTTCTCTTCAACTGTTTTTTCAGCATACTAAATGTGATATTCTACGTAACTAAAGTTGGTTCCAAGTGACCAACTGCAGCCCATCAATTGACTCAAATGAGAATCCTGTTGGTATGTTCCAATAAGTAATTTGATATTCTCGCATCGAATGCAAAACCCCGTCTAACCAAAATTCAGAAAAACCTAAAATCGTGGAAGCTTGATTTCATGAATGATCATTTTACTCCGTTTTAGAATCCTTTCATAGTTCTGATTCCTTTCATTGTCTTTGTTTTTATAAATAAAATGAACAGGTATGGAAAATATATTTATATTCAAGGTTTATCCATTTCCCGAAATAGGGCGTCACCTGGCCCCGGGCAAAGCGACGTGACGCGTTTAAAGCCGAGCCTCCGGAAGAGCTGAATTTGAAGTGAGCTCGACTCCCAGATAACTTAGGTAAGTAGTTGGATAGCTTCGTAGTAGAGAAAGACGTTATATTAAATCCTTCAAAACCTCTAGGTTGTACGTATGATAAGAGTATTAAGTGAGTTGGTTTCCAAGCCTTTACTAATGATAATGGAAACTTTGTCAGTCCTCTAACTTATTGTTGCTACTAAAACTGCTCGCTACCACTTTAACAATTTGTATTCACCATGTAGTTACATACACACGTACCATTAGGTTAATCGAAGTATTCAACGTGCTTCACAAAATTCAAAACATGAAGAAAAAAGATCTCTGAAGTTGCGACCAAGTTTCGAACCATCTTTATACCTATGTAGAGTATCAATCCGTCATTCACTGAACAAGCGTCTTATAGGCAAAGTTAAATAAGGATATGTAAAGATATAGGTATAAGATAAGCATAATAAAAATGATGAATAGTCAAATTTCAATCCACAAAGTAATCGCGATCAGGTTGAGTACAGAGAAAAAAGAGGGTTGAATGTGGTTCAAAAAAATGTGACACTATACAGTAAAATGTTTCCTGCTAAAATTCCACATTATTAATATTAATTAGAAAAATTTGTGAAATGTTGTTATCCAAAATTGACGTTCTTCGGTCGGATTGGATCTTTGGCTGGAAATTTTCTAATGCAGTCACCATTTCAGATTCAACAAATCCTAGAGATCATTCGGTACTAGATTATCTGTAAATCTAAAGTTCATCTTCCCATCTCTATCTCAACCTATTTCGTATTTCGCCGTATAATAAAAAATGGGATACCCTCTGTAGGAAATTGAGATCGATATCGTGGTCTAGAAAAATAATGGGGAAAAGGTGCGAGAGTGTTTAATCTGTGGGTTTAGCTGCTCAAAAGGAGAGAAGCTTTTCTCTTAGGAGGTCGCGAGAAAATCCTTGAGATACGTACTTTTCAAGGTGTTCCTTCGGCCTCGACTGGACCACCACCCCCGAATTAATTACAATAGCTTAAGATTCCGGGGGTTCTACTGCCACGTGGCACCGCGTTACGCCCGAACATTTCACCGCACTGTTTTTTTTTTTTCTTTTTCTACTTCCGTCATTATTTTTGCATTTGTTCGTTGGCAGCTATGCATCCAAGGATTCATTCTGCGTAGAAACACAAAACGCGAAAAGTGAAATCCAAGTGAGAAAACAAAAGACGAAAAAAAACTGCACAAAAGAGTTTGCATTTTCTTTCCATTTTGTATCCATCGGCCGAAACACGAACATGAACCGTGAACTGTGTAAAACACCAGGCCACGCAATTTTCTGTGTGAAATTGATGAAAAATGGACGGGGGGGGGGGGGGGAGGAGAAAAATTCATCAAATATTGAAAAGTCGCTTCAATTCTCGGCCAGTGTTCAATATTTGAAGAACCACAAAATTCATTTTTATAAATTTGCTTTTTGAAGTTGTTAGTATCAAACAATAATTTCTTCGCGTCCTCTATGCTAGTCAAGAAACCAAATATTATACTAACATCCATTGTGACCAAAGGATTAAGCTCAAACGAAGAAGAAATTAATTTTAATATATTTACTCCGTCTTACTTTACAGGGGAAAGAAAAAAACGGAAACTGAAACAAAAAAGCAAAAAGTTGTTGGCACGTTTCACTTGAAACTAGTATAAGAAATATTTTTCAGTATATGGAGGCACTAGACATAAGGTTTCTTTGCGCTCTAGACACGATAATACGAAGTGGTGGCTATTCGCAATTTCGCCAAGGTGGGTAAAAATCTTCTGGAGAGAAGTTCCGGTTGCCTGCGTATATATATACGTATATACTTCGTTGAATATGGGCGTGATGAAAATTGCGTTTCATGCTTACGCGGCCATGGAGTTGCTGCACCGTTCGCCTTAGGAGGTAATTATCGTCTCTCATATTCAACGCCTTATTCATTCTGCTCGGTTGCGGTTCTATTTTAAAAATGAAAAATACGTTCACTCTAGCGCAACTAATCCGTAATTTACGAATAGCACCACGGTCGTCGACGCAGTTATGATATAACTTAGAGCTTGTAAATTTCGCTTTTATTATATAGCCTATACATATATTATAATAGTCTAGCAGTTTGCAGCTCTCACAATTCTGTCTCAGCTATTATTTTTATTCTACTTTTACTTTTTTTTCTATATAAAGCCAACCTCGGAGCTAACTCGTTGGCAAACATTTACAGATCTCTACGATTCCATAACTCATCTTC
The DNA here is from genome assembly GCA_963978495.1 of Athalia circularis. NCBI lineage: Eukaryota > Metazoa > Arthropoda > Insecta > Hymenoptera > Athaliidae > Athalia > Athalia circularis. The sequence goes on along the minus strand of OZ021700.1, from coordinate 11,415,721 downwards.
TCACTAAATAGGAAAAGAAATTTACAGGATCACAGGCTGGGTGATTTGGTACGGGATGCACCCTCGAATATATTTCTAACACACACATCAGCAAAACGATAATTCCAAGATTTTAATTACCGGAATGGAACAAACAAAGCACATGGAAAGCCGGTGAAAAAGAAGAGCCAATAGAAAAAGAAGGGAAGAGAAAACAAACAAGAAGCTCACCTGAAGGCTATGGCAGCAAAAATGGCGTCTCAAATATGAATTTCCGCTTCATTCTCCGAGTCTTTGTCCATAAATCTGTGGTTTTCGAAGCTTTGAGGTGGGTAAAAGATGAGAGATCGGTCGTTAGCGGACATCACGTCATATCCAAAAATATAACGTGTATACTTACATAGCTAGAGCTTGGAAAGAGGTAAAGTTACGAGTTACGAATGGTTCACTATACTGCTGTACATGAAAAAATGAAAAAAAAATCAGATGGAGAAGAAAAAAAAACAAAAAAACTGATATCAGAAACTTATCACGAATGAAACGGAACGGATAGCTCTCTTTCCATGTATCTGTACTTACGGTGTATATACGTATATGTGTATAGGTCACTGATGCAGAGCCACCCTGCGTACGGAAGTGAGCATAAATCTACCCTTACCTAGTAGCGCAGTATATTTCAGGTACTGCGAAGTAAAAATACTCCTACAAAAACACAATCTCTAGGGGTTAATAAAATTCTCTCTATAAATCGCGTGATGTTCTTTATTTCTTTCGTTATTCCATATTTTTCCCCCCTCTTCTCTGTTTAGTGCGTAAGGGTGTACGTGTTGTTTTCTTTGTTTTTTTTTTATCTCTAAACCCTGTGTAATAACAATCAGCATAAGAACATTTTTTTTTTCATACACCTCTTCATATGGTGTGTTTTTTATGAAAAAAAATTTAAAAAATGCCGTTATAAGCATTTTTCGTTCCTTTCTTTCTTCCAATTTATTTTATTTTTTGTTTTTTTTTCTACTATACCAACCCTTTTAGGGGTCAGCTCGAAATGATCTACAAACATAACAAGTCGTCTGCCCTGTTGGTTTTTCGTAATTTCATGAGCGTGGTCACGATCTCAAAAATTCTGCACGATAACGTATAATAATAATAATTATAAAAAATAGTGCTTGAAGGTCAAATTTCATCGCTCGTCAAAATTGAGGTTGTACTGTTTGCAAGAAAATAAAAAAGGGAAACTTTTTTTTAAGAATCTCTACGTGTAGATTAACTTTTCAAAATACTGAAACATCCCTTCGTCTGTCATTGAATTATACTTTCCTGTCACGTATTGTAGAATGTGAACCATATATAATGTACGCACATACATATTTTCATTGTTGGGTGAAGCTGGAAGCCTTTGAATTTCGGAATAGAATACATATGTTGGTTCACTCTTATTTATTCATTTATAATGTGTATATCGACGTTTTTCCTTTTACAACTGATAAACATAGAAAAAAATTTCCTTCTCCATGAAGTTTTAGAATCCCATTTCAGAGTTGCAAATATTTGCTCGATGCGTCAACATGCGCAGCAACCAAATACCGAAAAATAAATTGCAAGAAAAAAAGTGAATAAATATATATAAGTCAATCGTTCTACCAAAAAGAAAAAAAAAAAACGGAACTGAGTTTAATGATTTTCGGAGTCACGCTATTAGCCGGTTTTCGAAATGCAATTTTTCTTTTTTCTTTCCCCCTGTTTTCGCCCTACGTTTTGATCACCTGAGAAAAAGATACATTGGGTCCATTTATCAAGATTTACTGAGACATAGAATAGTACTGAGTTATTTTATGGTATTGAAAACTTCTGCGACCACAAAATCTATATCGATGGGAGTGAACAATTCTTGTTCCTAATCTTATATAACTTATGAGTATACCGATACCAATGGAATAAAGTTGGGTAAGGACGTTGCAGCGAACATTGCGAACAACGAACCTGCTCTGCACGAGTTAGCAACAGACAAGCAAGAAGATAAATACCAAGAATAAAGTTTTCTAGGTTTCTAGTCTCTTCCCCTCTCTCTTTCCCTCTCTTACGGGTTAGGTATGAGTTTCTACTGTCGTTATATATTTCACGTCTATAACAATGATGATCAGATTCCTATAGGAAATTTGAAATGTTTTTTTATTTATTTTCTTTCTTTCCTGTTACTTTGATTACACGTTATTTTATTTTATCCTCATTTATTTCTTCATTATCGTCCTAATAAGGAGACATGTTCAATTTGAGGGTAGCTTGCAGATCCAACTGCCGATCAAAGATTAACTTTTTTTTTTTTTAATAAAACGTACGAAGAGAAAAGATTTTTCCTCACATCCCTTTTATTTCATTCGAGTCAAAGTGGCAGAGTGTTGGTCTGGAGCGAATCGCGGAGAGGATTTCCGTGGTCGCTGTTGGATCGATTCTCGCCCACCGCTAACCCGCAACTTCCCGAGTCAGTCATGCATAGGTAGATACCTATGTCGAGAAAGTGATGAATAAGAACGACACGCGAATTCGTTCTGATTGATATTTCTAAAAAGAAAAAAAAAAAAAACAAACTCAAGAAGAAGAGGAAGACGATTTAAAAAAATGAGAAAAAAAGGGGGAGGAAACTCAAAGAGATTAAAGAAAAAAGAAACGATTATAATTGCTAAGGTTTTTTATGAGACCAAAAGATCGTTTCATCGTGTGCCTCTTCTTCCCTCCCCCTCCTTTCTCCCCCCCCTCCTTTCTTATCGTTAAACTCGTGGAAGCTCTGTAGGCTACTTTGAAAAATGCGAGTTTAAAATTGAACGATTGAAGAATCGCGCGCGGTGGGGGTATAATTATTATGAGAGTTGCTAATTATACCGTTCTTTACTTTATAAGAATCGCTAATAAGAGCTGCGTGGTAATGCATCTTTTGTAGTACGCGGGAGTTGAGGCAAAAGAAAAAAAAGAAATTCAGAGAGAAAAAAGAAATTTCAAACGTTAAGAGCTGTTCGGAATCAGCGTGGTATTCGATTTTTTTCTTATTTTTTTTTTTTCATCCATTTTGTTTCATCGAATGAAATTTTCGACAGATGTATCGCATATGAAATTTGCAAATTTATTTTATGGGGAATTTTGGAAATTCTATCGAGCAAGTTTTCATTCGGTAAACGAACTAATCATCAGATCTAAAAAAGTTGTGGGGCGATTAGCGAACGAAATAATATAGGTATACACAGAATACTATTAGAACTCCGGCAACCCTGATCTTGAGTTCGACGTCAAAGAAAATCTGATTACGACAGCTATTTAAAATGTCTCAGACTGCAGTCTACACATTTTAGATTTCCGAGCGAGCGGTGGTTTTTTTGTTGAAAAGGATTCGAAAACAAAAACGGCAATCGGAAAATAAAACAGAAATTTGATTTTCTAGTTTGCAGTGACGTTTGATTCAAATCTCTCACTTTCCGGTACGGGGTGTATATTCTGGATAGATGGAAATATCTCTGGATAGACGACGACGGCCAGCCCACCGTATGCATGTATATACATATATGCGAATTTCATATAATGGTGAGGATACTCTCCACATTCCATTTCTGGCTTCATGAATATTCATGTCATCATCATCAAATACGCGTAGCATACCACTGTTTCACTGTGTCCAACCACTTATATTGCAACATGAGATGAACTATGACATCAATGTTGTCGCTTGCAAATTTCTATACGCCTTTACGTCGTTATAAAAATGATGAATTTTTTATCAATCGAAAAAAGTAACCATGATTGCCTGCAGGCCGGATTATAGCGTAGAAGAGTATACTTTGTTATTTTCTCTTTTTTTTTTGTTTATTTCCTTTCGCGTCTTTCGTTTGTACGTGGATTTTGAATTAGGAAATTTTTTTACGTGAATTCTGTCCTAAAAGATGTCGGATGAGTTTGAAAAATTTTCAAACATTTCACTGGATTTTTAGTTCTACGAAATTCCCAAAGAATGAACGGATCACTTGGATGCCGAAACCGAATTTGAATTACTCAAAAAAATTGTACACGCGATTTTGAAAATTTTTTAATTCAACAGATATTTCTAATCTTAATACTATACGTACCTACACGTAAATTTCTTGAAATATTTGAACACAGTTTGGCACACGGGTTTTGAATAATCTAAAAAGACTTTTGCACGTTCAAATTCAAGAAACTTTATAATCAAATTTCCAGTACATGAATTCGAGGAATTTCATAGTAGTTTGAAGAAATTCATACAAAGAGGATTCTCTCGGGTTTCAAAACATTTTTATCGATTGCGAATAATTTATTTATAAAGGTATATACATATGGTTATCTCCTTGATATCTCTTTCATATCGACTAACCTTGAGAAAATCTGAAGGACGAGACCATTTGACTTCTATCTCTTACAAATCTTATATTGAAGTCTCTTTAGTCGTGGAACAGCTATAGCCTTATTCGGTTTTCGAATGGGGATTAAGCACAGCTAAAGAAGGAGCTCAGCTACTAGGGATTACATGCTAGACTGGACCATCTCTGTTGAAAGAAAAATTGAGGAAATAAAATAGAATTAGAGAAAAAAGAAGGAAAGGAAGAAAGAAAGAGGAAAATTTCCTCTTCACAAACGACCCGCTAGTTGGGTTCTTTTCCGAGATTCATATATGTCTAAGGTAGGTATTTTAGTTAGAGAAACCACTTCAGTATTTATCCTAAAGCGCAAATAGAGGAGGCTAATCAGGTCGAAAGCCGGACGCGTTTCAATCCCGAATATCAATTTTTTTTACTAATTTTCTTTTCCTCCATCTTTATTTATTTCTCATTACATTTTTACCTTCATATTCAAAATTCGTAATACATTGCAGAAAAAAAAAATAATGCAAAAAAAATAATGAGTACATGCAGCTATGTTTTATTTTGCACAAACATACGCGTATAAATAGTATAGGATATGATGTATTTTATACTTTTTCATGTATAAATAATTATACAAGCGAAATGTTTCGTTACAAAATAAAAAATGAAGTATAGGAATTACTAAAAAAATAAACATACATATAAACATTATGTGCTGCCAAAAAGGAGCTTTTGATTTTGTTAAGTCTCGTTTTCCATTCCCAAAGAATTCGTTATATCTGTGGTAGCTGCTCGTTTTTATTTATGAGCAACTTACACGGTAGTCATAAGGATGGAAAATTTTATTTTAAAAAAGGGTGAGCTAAATGTAAATACGTCAGTTATTGTCGCGGCGTCTATATTTGATAACCTACCAGACTGAGCAGTTTATTTCAACATTTCTTTTTCTTTTTTCTTTTTCTTCTCGTTTCTTTGGATTTAAAAAAATTAAAAAAAGAATTCGCCTTTCAACGATCGTAATATTATTCAGCTTGAGAAAGGTATAGTTTAGCTGTTTTAGTATTTTTCATACGCTATTCAGTAGTACCATTTTCCATAACTACACATATGTGTAAACAATTTTCCGTTGAATCAGATCTCCCCAATAATTGACGTACTACATACAAGCCATGTGTACAATATAAATAAATCTGCATCTGAAAAGATAACAACAACATGCAATAAAATTTGTACAGCGTCGGCGATATTCATAAGAAAAATTTCAGTTTCTACACACATCACGTATCCACCGAAATAGATTTTATATATAATGACATTATAACCAAACTGTGATAAGATATTTGAAATCATCTATATTTTATTGAACTCCACAACGATTTTTTATTAGCATTTTTTTAAAATTTTTTTTCAAGGACTGTCCGTTCAGCCTCCATTTCATTTCCCACAGATATTTGACAAACTCAAAGAATATGTACATACAAATAATTAAATACATAGATAAAAAAAATATATCTATATCGACCCGATACTTCTTATTGGTAGACAACGGAACCAACAATGAATTACCGTGTGCCTTATACCGTACCCGGGATTAGATTGACCAATGAGCGTCCCAGAAATGGCAGAAGTCGGTCTTCTCTCTGATTCGATTTTTTGCTCACATCAAACGAATCGGGATCCTTCGCACGTAATGATATACAGGTATACCTACATATTATAAAGTGGATAGAATACGACTGTAATAAGCTTGCGCGATAGAGTAAAGATTTTGAAAATGGACTTTGGTAGCGGATAGTGTAGCGGAATAAAAAAAAAGAAAAGTAAAGAAAAGAAAAAAAAATCACCTTTGCATGACAAGATATACTGTAATATGTATAAGAAAAGCTGTTCAAGAAGATATATCGTTCGCGTAGAACTTCCTGCAGGTCCTTTGTTGTTAGGTCCTTCTTTGGCTAGCGGGCAGCAAATACTATGGGTAATATACGTGAAACACCAAATTGCGTTGTAAGCAAGAGTACGTATAGTATAGTGCGTGGTTATACCCGCGAGTATGTTGAAGAAATAAAAACATTTGCGAAAAAAGAAAACAAATCACACAAGAACTGGGTAAAAATCAAAAATCAAAATGATGAGCTGCAGGTGGTGGTCTAGGGCGTTGCATGGAAGAACGGATATCCTATTATCGCTGGGGGTTCATGCATAATTATAAAAGTTTTTAAAAAACTTTTCGCACTTAATCTGAACAAGATACTAAAGTTTACTGCTCAGCAGACACCACCACTAAAGCAAGAAGTAGAAGCGCCCGATTTCCATCTGAAAATCTATCGGAGTATAAAGCGAGATGGAAGAAAAGTTTGGAAGAGCTTTCAGCTGTATTAAAGTTCCCTTCTATATCCTTTCTTCGTAGCCAATAACTGGCTTTTTGATACGTCAAAATTAAAGACGTTTCGTCCCGAGTTCGTTCGACACTGAAGAAGCTAAGGCAGACCACAATCCTTTTACGATCGTTCGCTCGAGCGTTTTAGATTCCCCCATTTAGAAGAACCGACTTTGAGAAAAGGAATATAGCATCTAGCACACTTTAGACACTATATAGTATAGAAATAAAACCGAGATAAGATTTCGGTCACGCGGCAACCAACCCAACGGCCAAGTGCGATATTTGATAGCCTCTTCGAAATCCAATTCAGAAATCTTGGAGTCTAGAACTAGAGAGAGAAAAAAAGTGAACACTCTCGACGGAAAGATTCAATTTTTAGATATAATTTCCTTGCGACCAAGTAAGTGGTTACAAAAAGCGCAATCATGTAAACGCACGCAATGATTTGTTAGATTGCGTGGCAACTTCTTTCTCGATGTTGAAATATTGCGTTCAAAATTTGTTCAACCTCAAAATTTTCCCGATTTTCAGAGCCTAAAAAGAAATATTCATTGAATCCTTTTAGCGATTATTTCCTAATGTATTTTTACCTCAACAATGCAAAGCGCACATACAATGCTAGTTATAAACAATTCAGCTTTTCGTTCATACAATAATAACGTCATCTCAAAAAATCTGGTAAAGCTGTACGACCTTATGTTTCTTTCAGGGACTTGACCACATCCATCATATTTCCGGTGTATGTGGGCCAATTAAAACGCCCATTTGGCCTCGCTGACCGCTACCAACCACTCTGCAACAGAGCAGGCGCTCAATGCGACGGAAAAAGGCGGCTGGACACGCGGCCGGGCCAACCAACGAAATTGAAACATACCCCAGTAATTGACAATCACACGTCAACGTTGTTCCGGTGAGTACAGGGCGTCCCTATCAAAATATACCGACCACCGAATGACAGAAAAATATAATATATTTCCATGAAGAAAATTAACAAATCTTTGATCCACCAGATCCCTCGAAATCCACCAAAATCGTCCTAGCTTATGAAAAATCATCGCAAATACGTTGAAAACCTGGAAATTTCGTACAACTTGTCGAGAAACTCAATTGGAATATCTGAAAATTCCATCAAATCGTTTGACAGTTTTCAATATCATTGGAAATTTTTCAACGGGTAAGTCTCGTGAAATATTTTCTAAATCCTCAAAAGTATTTTTGCTGTTTCTTACCATCGCTAAAAATCTCTGAGATGATTTTTCTTTATACTTGAAAAAAAAAAGTTTCTTCGTTCAGACATTCCAAATTACACCGTTATCATTAGTATTCTTTACCCAGCATCTTATTAGTACCGATCATTTTTCCATGAAAACTTAATACCTTTCAATAACACCTGCATATCCTTGCTGTGTATTCTCGTTCCATTTTCGTACGAATTATTGTTCAATACGTTGACAACGAGTAGAACTAAGAAGATCAGACGTTTCATATCGATTTCTCAAACAATAATTTCTCAACTGGGTGGAGTATTTCGAAAGTTCGTTCTAAGGAAAACCGTTGTTTTCCCCTCGAAACCCGATTTCCATTGATCGGGTCACGATCAGATGTCGATGGCCGAATGTGGTAGTTGATAATCAGTGTTACCTTTATACCTATATATATTCTGAAGTGAAATTTCAATAAAACAAACGTTCCGTACGTCTGATAACGACGCTCCAGTTAAAATGTGGATGACGGGACTTCCTCCTCTTCTATTTTTTTTTTTTTTTCTAGAGGACGTCGTGCCGACGTGGAACGCACAAGACCATTCCTGAAAGGGAGTGCGAGAAACGGATGACCAAAACTTTTCGAAGTAATTAAAATAGCTTGACATACTTCCCAAGTCAGCTGGATACAGCCCAAGGAAAAGAAAGATCCATGGAAAGAATAAGGGTGAAAAATACTGCCTCGATGAAAGGCACTATATGGTGATTTCACGGCTTCACTAATTTGACATGGAAGTTTCGTTTACTAGGAGCTTGACACTCTTGCGCCCCATTGATAATTGCCATCAAAGATATCACTGGATGAAAAAAAAAAAAAATTACAGAACAGCAAAACAGTAACAAGAAAGCAATAAAAATATTTCCCTCCGGTATCAGGTGTGCCACAAGTTTTCTCCAAGGCTTCTTCATAGTTCTAAAGATGGAAAGTGTTAGAAAAAAAATAAGAAAATAAGAAATAAAATAAAATGGGGTGATCCATCCATCCCGACATTTGAAATGGTGCAACCTTGTAGTCTACGGTAAACACGTAGAACCCACAAGTCTTCGTTCTTTTCTTTGTTTTTTATCTTTTCTTTCTGCTTTATACCACAATGATACATTTTATCTAGAATCTGATACAAACATGTATGTGGCTAGGTATCATAAATACATTTTTTTTGCACAATGTATGCGGATACATAGTTCCGGCTATAAAGCTATAAACGTGACCACGTATAATTATTCTAACAACAATCTTATTTGACAAACAGAATACAAAAGAAGGAAGAAAAAAATAATTGAGGAATTGGCCTTTCTGCACACCCCGCAATAACTTGGTAGGACTTCCGGTTCTCTTAGTGAATGAAAACAAAAGAGGCCGTGTATTATTCAGATTTTTGTTCGGCAAAATTAATCTTTTCAGCCCCTTGTGTTAATTGATGTTTCCTTCCGGATATCGTTTGCACGCGCGGGTGAAACAGTTGCTATAAATAAGTACACGCATACGCACGATATATGCTCATCCATTGTTATGACGCGTTTTTTTTTCTTCTAATATACACACTGTATTACATCGATTTGAATAAACTAAATGGAAATTTAGAACAATATGTGAAAAAAAATCGTAATTTGACATTTTTGAAACACATCATTGAAAGTTTCGCAAAAGCATCCCTGACAATTTTGAACAATCTGAAAAAACAGCTGTTTGAAAACTTCTCTGACCCAACCGAAATTACTTCTAATGTTATTTCTAATCTGTTAAAATATTATTGAATTATGATTAACATTTTTCGAATGAGACGGAAAAATTGTATCGTCTGACAATTACAAATTTATGCCACCTAAATAAGGGATGTCACGCGCGTCTTACAAGATGAAAAATTATATTCTCAAATTGATTTTCCAGCTCTATAGATTCTGGTGACTTACGTTCTAACGCTTTGAACGTGGAATTGAAGAATATTTTTCTATCACAATTTCTGTGAGTTTAGGTAAGAAAAATACGGTTTGATGTATATCTGCGGAATACATTGAAAACTCCGAATGTGAGGAGAGATAAAAAAAACCTCAAAGAAAGTTAAACCATTGAGTTGTTCCCTTTTGCTTCTAGTGCGATATTCGATATTATCTCGCCATCAAGTTACACATTTTTTAAGAAATATAACCAGCTGCAGTAACAGAAAAGTTCAGGGTGTAAAAATACCAATTTCAAAAGATACAGTGACTCATTCTTGTAATTTCCCTTTATTAGGAAAGTTGTATTTTTTTTTTCTTTCTTTTTATTTGCATCTTTTATTTGCATCGCTAAGAATTCATCAACGCGGATTCTTAGCAAAATTTCCACGACAATTTTCACTGCATAGTTGATTTTCTGCTGAAGGTTCTTCGCTTGTTGGAAATGATTAGCGATAGGTAGCAACTAAACCACGATAGCGATATCGAAGGAATTCCTTCCCTATTATTGATAAAAGTATTTTAATCTCGTAAGCTGGTTCAAAAATTCTCAAAATTTAGAGCGCTTCTATCATTCCAAATTTTAACATTATTCCTGAACATCAATTCCTCTCTACGATACTTGGGGAAACACTACTCGTTGTTCACAAAAGCGATGATGGTTTCTTTTCCTGGATGTAAGCTCGAGAATTGATATATTATTTACTTGAAAAAATATCTTATTTTAAAGTCCTGTAACTTCTGAAAAAGCATTTCCACGCTTGAAATTGTAATTTTAACATACCTTTAGGTTTAATTGATCCGTGCAATTTTTTCATTTTTTTCATCGCCCCAGGTATGTTTGAAGTATTTCATCGGTGAATCAGCAGATGGAAATTTGCGCTTTAAGTTCTACTCTAGGTTCCATCTTCAGAACCTCGCCTGTCTTCTGGAGCTTGGAAGCTTCTCTTAGAAGAGTTGTGTAGTCATTTTTGTTTTGTTCTGAAATAGTTTTTATTTGTTTTTCATTTTCGTGGAATCATATCAGGAGAGATATTTTATGAGCTTTTTAAGGTTTAGGTGAAAAATGTTTGAAAGATTAATGAAAAAAAGTGAATGTTCAATCTTAAAGTTTACGGCGAAAAGTATTTCGACACTCAATGCTTTCTCGTTGAATAACTCGTATGACTAGAATCCAAGAGCAAATTAGTCCCAGATATATTGCATTTATCACACCGCAATGGTTTGGGCAAAACTGGCGTAACAAAGTAGGATAGAATTTCGTATTCAGTATTTTTGAGCAAAATTTTAAACTCGAAAATACTATCTATAAACACTTTTGGTACATTTTTCAGATATTAAGAGATAAATTAATATTGCGATCGAAAATTTTTCGATAGCCATGCTATAATGACCTGTGTCACACTAATTCTTGGTCGCAACGCAAATAAAATAGGTTTTTAACTGATTCGTTGAATCCCTATTTGACCTACTTTAAACACACAGCTGTGGTGAAATTTATACAAATCTATCATTTCTCTATTACTCCAGCTAAATAAGCAAGTAAATTTGGTCCGCCAAAATCCTGAAAATCAAAAGTATTCAGAATATGGGGCAGGCAAACAGGCATCAAGAAAGCTCTCTGTAACTTTAGCACGTACGTAGGAAGCGGCAGGAAGGGGGGATTCTGGAATTATAGTTACCGTTAGCTATTACGTCAGGTATGAGTTAAGCATCGGTATCACGGTATTCGTATTAGTAATTACGCAGCCCGGTTTTTCTCCAGAGGTATTGGAGCGCTGTAAAAACTAATGGTGGCCAATAAGGAGAATGCAGTGGTAGCCGGTATCCTTTGGGGACAGACAGCACCAGTGAAAATTTTACCTATTCACATTTCATCGTCGTCACTTGAGCAATTTGTTTTCTACATAAAATAACTAATCAGTCAAGCCATTTGTAGAAAAAGCTACCGAAGGTGAGAATAGATTTACTTTATCATTCCTTTGGGACATTTTTTGAAGGCGGTGAAGTCCTGAACCATTGGATGAAGCAAGAGCAGGTGGCCGTTCGCTTGGACAACACGCCCCATTTGACCACTATCAAGCGGAATGAACTCGCATAAAAGAGACATTAAGGTTTGGCTCATAAAAAACGCGTTAACTTTCAACTCCGACCGTGAATATTTTTTACCGAGGCGAGTGAATCTTTATAAAAACTGCTACGCGCCGTCCACCGACACGGATTTCGTCTATGTTTGTCCGATTTTTTTTCCCCCCGTCCCTCTTTCGTTATATTATTGACTCCTCATGCTTCAATCGACTCAGCGGATGCTTCTAACAGTATTGCAGGAGCTATATACGAATAGTAAGGAAATTGATTTGGAACCACTCATGGAAAAGAGGAAATTGAGAGGTGGCTGTTGGTTTCATTCAAAAACTACCATGATTCTCTGGTATCGTCAATAATTGCATATTTTGGGTGAAATTATGTATTTTTCGGATAAAATTACATTCAGGTTCGAATAGCGAGAATAGCATTTCATAAATTGGCTGAAACGTATGAATATATCTGAATATAAGCAACGTATCACTAATTGATAGTAGCTGTTTGACGTGTAGTGATAAAAAACGAAATAAAATAGTTATCCATAATTAGAGGAAAGAGTGAAGAATAAACTAAAGAACAAATATACTAGTGCGGGTTCAATCAGTTTGGAATAATACGTTATGCATGATGGTTCGTTTTGGAAGTAGTGGGACTAAGTCGTTGATTCGAGGTGCAAAAATGATGTTCGTGCCAAGGCACAAACGATTCTGCTGCATGATCTAGAATAGTCCATACAACCGGCTGTCTAATATGCATGTACATCGTCACAAGGTTCCTTATGTCCTTTTCCTCCATGATGTGGTCCAGAACCACCCTTGCCCGAACCGCCATCACCTGAATGAGATTTCGATCCACTAGATGACCCGGAGCCGCTACCTGAATTTGAACCCGATCCACTAGATGACCCAGAACCGCTATTATGGGAACTGCCGCTGCCTGAACTTGAGCCCGATCCATTAGATGACCCGGAGCCGCTCTGACTGGAGCTGCCGCTGCCTGAACTTGAACCTGATCCACTAGATGACCCAGAGCCGCTATTATGGGAGCTGCCGCTGCCTGAACTTGAGCCTGATCCACTAGATGACCCAGAGCCGCTCTGACTGGAGCTGCCGCTGCCTGAACTTGAACCTGATCCACTAGATGACCCAGAGCCGCTCTTATGGGAGCTGCCGCTGCCTGAACTTGAGCCCGATCCACTAGATGACCCGGAGCCGCTCTGACTGGAACTGCCGCTGTTTGAACTTGAACCTGATCCACTAGATGACCCAGACCCGCTATTATGGGAACTGCCGCTGCCTGAACTTGAGCCCGATCCACTAGATGACCCGGAGCCGCTCTGACTGGAACTGCCGCTGCCTGAACTTGAACCTGATCCACTAGATGACCCGGAGCCGCTCTGACTGGAACTGCCGCTGCCTGAACTTGAACCTGATCCACTAGATGACCCGGAGCCGCTCTGACTGGAACTGCCGCTGCCTGAACTTGAACCTGATCCACTAGATGACCCGGAGCCACTCTGACTGGAACTGCCACTGCCTGAACCCTGGCCGCCTGAATCCGATCCGCCTGATGGTTTAGGCTTACCCTTTCCTGATCCATCGTCATAGCCTCCTGGACTTGGTTTCCCAGCTACCAAATGGCAACATAGGGTGACGACTACAAACAGCAGAATTAGTTTAACCATATTGTCGGATTATTCCTTTAGTCGGTGGACTGTGCTTTCCACTCAGAAACCGTTCCGTTTTATACTCTTTTCCTACTCAAAAGCATGAAATCTATGCGTCTTATTATGTTTTCCCATTAACAATTGAACAAACATTGCATTTTTTTTAAATCATGAAGCTGCATAGGTTTTATGTTTTTATTCATTTTTGCACGCTCATCATCATAACGTGATAGTCGCGTGAAGAGTGTTGTCATCTAGATGGCAATCCCCTCTTTTTATTGCAAAAAAGAAACATCTACCAGTCACCTTGTCCAGATGGAAAATTACAAATCGCAAAGGTTTTTCTACCCGTGACTGTGTTCGGAATTGCTGTTCATGGATTCCAAAGTTAGAAAAATACCATGAACGATATTTTTGGACCAGTACAAGTTGATGATTTTTCACTGAAAATAAGTTATCATCGGGAACTACTGAATTAAAATTCCCTGCATGATCATTTTTTACATCGTCCTAAATACTATTTGTGAAGTACCACTTCCGATATTTTCACAAACCGTTCTTCGAAATCAAGCATCAGAGGTTATCACCAAGGTTAGAATTCGAACAAAAAAAATCCAAATTCTAGCTGAATTTTAGGGAGCTGCGGAAAAATCATGATCATTTGCAGAACATTGCAGGTTTCAGCACTGTTTCACGTATTGTCATACAGAGTAGAACCGTGTTTTTCTCAGATTCGATGAACAAACAAATCAGATATTCAACTACTTTCGAAACACAGTGAAATTTCAGCCGTCTCACTGTACGTAGGATAGCTAGAAGAAGAATCTGTAGATCATAAATAACAATGACCAATATAACGTCAAATATAACCGACTATGGACTGAATATTTTAACTATCGAATATTCAAGAACTAGTACCAAGTTTTAATGAATAGTTTCTACGGCAATTGCTAACTGTTTTTGTATTTATTCATATTTTATTTCTCTTCCAATAATACCGATCAAAAATTTCGAAAAATATGGCAATGTAGTAAATGTGACAATTTCTCAGTTTTGGCCCAAGAATGTTTACATGTATTAATTACATCTCAACCAAAGGACTAGCTTACATGATATACTATTGATTTGGAATCTTGCGCACAGTAATATGATGTGAAATTTCATTGTCTTTTGGAGATAATTGTATATTTGATTAGTTTGTGCATCGAATACAACTGAAGAAACGGTTGTCCGCCTGGTAAAACATACAAAAAACAATGCTAGAGATAGTAATATTTTTCAAATTGTTGCTATCTACCCTCATCTCAAAAAACATAGCTAGAATTCTGATTTTCTTCTTGTTTCAACATTGGTGAACCCCCTTAAGTAAATACCTAGCTGTTGTTGATTTCGATCACGGCATGTTATTTGATTATCTCGACCTTGATCTTCATAACGGCATTTTCCTCAACCCGACTTGTTTTCGCATTTCAAACTATGCTTATTTCATGTTGTCTTCTCTTCGCCGAGTTCTATTTGCGTAGGTGTAGCTCTTAGTAAATGTCAATTGGCGCGAGAGTATATGTAGTCTCTTGATTAGTTTTATGCCTGACCATACCTTTACCTATACCTACCTACCACATACCTATACCACATACCTATTGTAAATCACGTCAATCAGCTATGATACCATTGGTATGACTCTCTTTGTTCCAACACTGTGATTCAATGATAAAGTAGTCATGTACTGTGTATGGTTTCATGTTCAATTATTTGTTTTTTACGCTCACCGTCACATCATGGTCACGTCAAGAATGTTTTCATATAGAACTAAACCTCATCCTTCGATTGCGAAAAAATAATCAGCTACACATCTTGTCAAGTCGGAAAATTACAGAGTCAATAGGGCCGCGAAAGCTTTTTTTGATTTGTCAGAATAGTAATTAACACATCATGAAATGATCTTAACGTTATTTACTTATGTGAGATAGCAATGTCTTCATCTTGATCGTATGCTGCATGTTTTCACATTTCAGAGTATTTTTACTTCATCGACTTCTGTTTATGCTTTTTCATTCCCATAGGTGTGAACTTGGTAAATGTTATTGATTGTGAACTTATATTTAACAGGCTGTAGCTCCTGATTATTTTTTTGTCAGCGATGGTCATCGTGGATCCGGGGTATCGGTGAATGTGTTTAAAAAAGTATCTTATTTTGATCAGGAAGGGTAAGATTATCGAACTGCACTTTATGTGAACTCGGAAAATCAGTGACAAAGTTTTTTGATTCTTCGAAAACTGACCTCTTAAGTCTCAGAATTAAATATCTTAACCTTACACGAAGCTGAAAATGAAAATGGATCGAATCTGGAGTATTAACTAGTAAACTCAAGTATTACATAAATCTTTGTTTTTATTCAGTATCTGCATGAATTAGGTAATAATAAGACACAGGAAGTTTGGAGCTGCGATTTTCGTCAGCTGAATCAGAAGAACTGTGGAAAATAGTGGAAATAATCCAGTAAAATGTTCATTTCTGCGAATGACCTCCGAGCATTGAGCAACTTAAAGCTACAATCGCGATGATTACTTCTTACTGGACATTTTGAGATCTAACAAAAAAGTAGAAGAATGAATGTCAAAATTTACATATTACATATCTAGCAGATACCTTTCAAAAATATGGGTAGAATTCAGGGATGAAAGTTTAAGAATTGAAGTGTGAGGCAGAAATAATTTTTCATAGTTGGAAAAATGTGGGAAATAGGCATCAAAATCGTAGCGTGTATCTGAGTGCAGCAATCATCAATGTGAATCGATGAGTTTTCCATTTGTGTGTTTTGAAAGTTCTGCGACTGGTACATTGATCGGATTTATAAAATGACAGTTGTGCCGAAGCACGAATAATTCTGCTGCATCATTTGGAGTAGTCAATACAACCAGATATCCAATGTGTATATATGTATGCTCGTTTAAATTTTCATGTTTTTGTTCTGTAATTGCCACAATTACTGAGTCTAAAGCTATCCTGATTTATGAATGCCTGAATTCGATTTCGATCCACCAGACGAACCCGAGTTGCTCTTGCTGGAACTATTGCCGCCTGAATTCGAGGTTGATCCACTGGATGATGCGGAACTTCTCTTATTGGCATCGCTGCTACTGGACTTTGAATGTTTCCCAGTGGTTGACCCAGAACTGTGCTTGTGAAAACTGTAGCTACCAGATTTTGAACCTGATTCGCTTGATGACTTAGAACTACTTCTTTCGGAACTGCTGCTACCTGATTCTGAGTACGATTCGCTGCATGACCTGGAACCGCTCTCTTCGGAACTGTTGCTACCGGATTCTGAGTACGATTCGCTGCATGACCTGGATTCGCTCCTTTCGGAACTGTTGCTACCGGATTCTGAGTACGATTCGCTGCATGACCTGGAACCGCTCTCTTCGGAACTGTTGCTACCGGATTCTGAGTACGATTCGCTGCATGACCTGGATTCGCTCCTTTCGGAACTGTTGCTACCGGATTCTGAGTACGATTCGCTGCATGACCTGGAACCGCTCTCTTCGGAACTGTTGCTACCGGATTCTGAGTACGATTCGCTGCATGACCTGGAACCGCTCTCTTCGGAACTGTTGCTACCGGATTCTGAGTACGATTCGCTGCATGACCTGGAACCGCTCTCTTCGGAACTGTTGCTACCGGATTCTGAGTACGATTCGCTGCATGACCTGGATTCGCTCCTTTCGGAACTGTTGCTACCGGATTCTGAGTACGATTCGCTGCATGACCTGGAACCGCTCTCTTCGGAACTGTTGCTACCGGATTCTGAGTACGATTCGCTGCATGACCTAGATTCGCTCCTTTCGGAACTGTTGCTACCGGATTCTGAGTACGACTCGCTGCATGACCTGGAACCGCTCTCTTCGGAACTAGTGCTACCGGATTCTGAGTACGATTCACTGCATGACCTAGATTCGCTCCTTTCGGAACTGTTACTACCGGATTCTGAGTACGACTCGCTGCATGACCTGGAACCGCTCTCTTCGGAACTGTTGCTACCGGATTCTGAGTACGATTCGTTGCATGACCTGGAACCGCTCTCTTCGGAACTGTTGCTACCGGATTCTGAGTACGATTCGCTGCATGACCTAGAACCGCTCTCTTCGGAACTGTTGCTACCGGATTCTGAGTACGATTCGCTGCATGACCTGGAACCGCTCTCTTCGGAACTGGTGCTACCGGATTCTGAGTACGATTCGCTGCATGACCTGGAAACGCTCTCTTCGGAACTGTTGCTACCGGATTCTGAGTACGATTCGCTGCATGACCTGGATTCGCTCCTTTCGGAACTGTTGCTACCGGATTCTGAGTACGATTCGCTGCATGACCTGGAACCGCTCTCTTCGGAACTGTTGCTACCGGATTCTGAGTACGATTCGCTGCATGACCTGGAACCGCTCTCTTCGGAACTGGTGCTACCGGATTCTGAGTACGATTCGCTGCATGACCTGGAACCGCTCTCTTCGGAACTGGTGCTACCGGATTCTGAGTACGATTCGCTGCATGACCTGGAAACGCTCTCTTCGGAACTGTTGCTACCGGATTCTGAGTACGATTCGCTGCATGACCTGGATTCGCTCCTTTCGGAACTGTTGCTACCGGATTCTGAGTACGATTCGCTGCATGACCTGGAACCGCTCTCTTCGGAACTGTTGCTACCGGATTCTGAGTACAATTCGCTGCATGACCTAGAACCGCTCTCTTCGGAACTGTTGCTACCGGATCCTGAGTACGATTCGTTGCATGACCTAGAACCGCTCTCTTCGGAACTGTTGCTACCGGATTCCGAGTACGATTCGCTGCTCGACTTAGAACCGCTCTCTTCGGAACTGTTGTTATCGGATTTTGAGCAAGACTCACTAACTGATACGGAAGTTTGATCGTAACTTCCTTCATCCTCGCAGCTGTTCTCACCGTGACTATCATCATTCCCATGGTTACCATTGCTTTCACAGCTCTCGCTCTCATCACTTTCTCCATGATGCTGACTGTCGCCACCTCTTTCTTCCTCGCAGCTTCCGCCAATTATTTTGTTCACCAATGCTGTTACTAAATTAATTCCGTTCTTCCAAACCGAACCAGACCATTTGCGATTGCGGTAGGTATCATGTTGAGCCTGACCACCAGATTCCTCGCAGGAATAGTCATCATTTCCACTTTTGCCTCCCGGTCCGCCATCATGACCTGGTTCTCCAGAATCCTCACAGGAATAGTCAATATCTCTGTCTCTTCCTCCGCCACTACGACCTCCTTTATGACCTTGACCATCAGATTCCTCGCAGGAATAATCGTCATTTCCGCTTTTGCCACCCGAACCTCTTTGATAATCTTGTTTTCCAGAATCCTCACAAGAATGGTCGATATCTTTGTCTCTTCCTCCGCCACTATGCCCTCCTTGATAACCTTGGCCACCAGATTCCTCGCAGGAATATTCATCATTTTCGCTTTTTCCGCCCGGTCCGCCATCATGACCTGGTTTTCCAGAATCCTCACAAGAATAGTCGATATCTCTGTCCCTTCTTCCGCCACTACGACCTCCTTTATGACCTTGACCATCAGAATCCTCGCAGGAATAATCTTCATTTCCGCCTTTGCCACCCGAACCTATTCGATGACCTTGTTTTCCGGAATCCTCACAAGAATGGTCGATATCTTTGTCTCTTCCTCCGCCACCATGACCTCCTTGATAACTTTGATCACCAGATCCCTCGCACGAATGGTCATCAACTCCACCGTGCCCTCTTTTTCCACGGCCACCCCTTGTGTATGGGCCCAGGTTACCAGTTACTACCTGCCAGGAAAAGACAACCACAACGAATAACGCAATTATTTTCACCATCTTCACTCGATTGGACTTATTTGCTGACTGTTTCTTGGCTCCCACAATTTTCTTGTTTTATACTCACCTGTTATTGCGTACGTGTTGCCAATACGTCATTTTGCTGTCGTTTGTTTTCAACAATTGAATAAACACGTTAGCGGTCAGAGTTAAATTCGTACCCGGAGTCCTTTTTCTTGCTAAGTTTTCATTTGTTTTACAGTATTTTGACAAAAATATCAAACCCATTAATCCCTATCGAAGGTTTCTGAACCTTGAAAAAGTCAAATATCACTCACGTACTCTTACCCATGATTTTTCAATGAATCTTTTCTTACTCAAACACGTACATCATGTCTGGCGACTGCTGTTATAACAGATGACATAAATGCTACAAGCATGAGTATACTTATCCTGATAAATGGTCCGGTGATATTTTTGCTCTACTCAATGTTTATAACGATCGTTATCTTATATATTCATACATACGTTTGTCTGCTAATCATATTTTTATCATATCCAATTATTTTTTCAGGTTTTCCTAACTACTCTTCGGCGCTTCTTTCATCCAAGTTTTTAGAAAATGTACTCCACTCTCCGGGCTCAGTATTCCACTTCTATTTCATTGAACGAGCATTGTTTTCTATGATAGCTTCCCCCAATCAACAAATCATCACATTGAAAAGAAGACCGGTAAATAGATCAATAATACGTCATAGTGAATTTCAGGGAATAAAAAAAATTGCCTTCGGCGCGTGGACATAGTATTTTTGATTGCCAAAGAGATCATGAAAAGCTGGGGATTTGAATTTTTAAGAAGCCTTAAACGAACTCAAAATTTTACAGTGGAGGCAGCAATAAATAATTTGATAATAAAACATAATAAATATTTTATTCATTACATAATTCTATCATATTTCATAGCATTTACAAGTTATCATTCCTACAAAGTAGATAGAATAGTAATAGAATTAATAAAATCTCACCCAATACATTGCAACAAAAATTTGACCCCTAATATGACCACTGGTATAAATCATCAAATTACATCAAGATCAACACAGTGCTTCGCATTCATTGACAAACGAAGCGATATATCCATTGCTATAATCAACATAAATGTAAGGCATTTCTGGACGTGACAATTAATATGGGCGCATGAGTGTGTGTGCAAATCCGCTTAAACCTCCACTATACGTTTCATTTGTTTCAGGCTATGATTTTCTTTTTGGCACTAGTTTTCCAAATTGATTCCATTAACTGAAAATGAGTATTTCTCACAATCAAAATCATTATTATTTTCAGTGATATTCAACTGCTAAATGACGTCTCATCTTTGATAACTGACACAATGACCGATGACTACATGCGATTGAATTGGGAGTGATATTATCACATCGCATAAGGAGTAAAACAATACAAATAAAAAGAACGCTATGAATTTTTCTAAACTACTGCCTACAACTGTCGAAGTGTGCCGCACTATTGAGCATAAGAGGTGTTGGTGTTGTGTTCTCGTGATCTAATTGAAAAAATCCTATTCCTTGCGTATCATTGAATCAGATTGTCAATTCTGCAATTTTATTCTCATGATTACACTAAGGTGTCTTAGAGAACAAGCCGAAATGTTTCGGTTTGTTGTGTCGGTAAATTCCGGAACCTCGTGGAATGCCCCACGTACCTTTTTGGCTTTCATCACATGATGAGTAGTGGCACACTCGGATTAGCTGGCGTTACGTCCGATCGATTGGTTGGGAAGGATCTTTCGTGAGCAGAAGTCTATTTCGATTTTTTGGGTCCAAGTGCGGGCACTTTTCACCTGGGACTCGAGACCAGTACAAGGTTGAAAATTGATGTAGTTGATACTACAGAAATGTTTGAGACAGAAATGAAAGGGACTCTGTTCAAAGAATGATTTAAGTTTGTATGCCCGTCTCCTCAGGTCTGATTGGTCAATCTTTTTACAATCGGAATAATTGAGTTTAATTTCTGATGAATGAGTCGAGGGGGAATGTTATCATCAGAGTAAAAATTGGAAGAGTTAGGTATTACGGGTGTGTCAGTGGTAGAGAGCAAGTCTTCCTGGTTCAAATAATTGTCTAAAATAAACTGAAGAATATGATCTTCGAAAGAGGGAATTGATCTTTGATGTTGATTTTGGAGGCGACAAAGCTGGACCTTGCGTCGTGCTTTTCTTCTCATCGAGATTTGAATTATGAGTAAATTATAGGAATATTACTGAGATGAGGAA
This sequence comes from Athalia circularis, assembly GCA_963978495.1. NCBI lineage: Eukaryota > Metazoa > Arthropoda > Insecta > Hymenoptera > Athaliidae > Athalia > Athalia circularis. The sequence continues at coordinate 11,393,938 of OZ021700.1, read as the reverse complement.
AAATGAATGACTTGACTGTTGAGATAACTACAACACAGGTCAGCGATTTCTCAACGATCGTATGATTCGGAAATCCAGTAAGAACCACAACTAAAGCACTGGTTTCATCACACGACTCCTGGAAGTTGACAATAAAGAGACAGGAATTTGTGTAATTGACGTATTATTCTACATTTCTTATTTATTAATGTGAAATCTGATTGAAATAGGAATAATGTTTCGTACGTTGGAAAATGTGGGAGTCTGCCGAAATTACTTGGTATAATATCTTCCACATAGCTAGATAAATCGATAAAGCAGGTAACAAGAAAAATTACCGTTATATGATTGTTCATAATTGCAGAAGAGTAGTGAAATGAAGTAAGCGGCAGAAACGTAAATGCAGTGCATTTCAGCAAGTGACAATACGTATTCAATACGTTTGATAAAAAAGAGTGATACTAGATCGATTATCAGATATGCCGGAATGATGTTTCTGTCTAGGCAGAAACATCTCTGCATTAGGATAAGGATTTTTCTGCTCTTCGAGATATCTAATGTATATAGGTGTCCTCGCAAGAATCCAATTTATCGCGACCGCGACCAGGCTTCTTTTCGTCTTCGCAGCTCTCGCTACTGTCACCACTGTCACCTCCGCCAGAATTGTCTTCGTCTTCACAGCTCTCAGCACCGTCATGACCGTGACCACGTCCAGGTTTCTTTTTCTCTTCGCAGCTTTCGCCACTGTCACCGTCACCAGAATTGTCTTCGTCTTCACAGCTCTCAGCACCGTCATGACCGTGACCGCGTCCAGGTTTCTTTTTCTCTTCGCAGCTTTCGCCACTGTTATCGCCACCAGTGTTGTCTTCGTCTTCACAAGTCTCGCCACTGTCGTCGCCGCCGGAGTTGTCTTCGTCTTCACAGGTCTCACCACTGTCATCACCACCAGAGTTGTCTTCGTCTTCACAGGTCTCACCACTGTCATCGCCACCGGAGTCGTCTTCGTCCTCGCAGGTCTCACCACTGTCGTCGCCGCCGGAGTTGTCTTCGTCTTCACAGGTCTCACCACTGTCATCGCCACCGGAGTCGTCTTCGTCCTCGCAGGTCTCACCACTGTCGTCGCCGCCGGAGTTGTCTTCGTCTTCACAGGTTTCGCCACTGTCATCGCCACCAGAGTCGTCTTCGTCCTCGCAGCTTTCACCACTGTCACCGCCGCCAGAGTTGTCTTCGTCTTCACAGGTCTCGCCACTGTCATCGCCACCAGAGTCGTCTTCGTCCTCGCAGGTCTCGCCACTGTCATCGCCACCAGAGTCATCTTCGTCTTCACAGGTCTCGCCGCTGTCGTCGCCGCCAGAGTCGTCTTCGTCTTCACAAGTTTCGCCACTGTCATCGCCACCAGAGTCATCTTCGTCCTCGCAGGTCTCGCCACTGTCATCGCCACCAGAGTCATCTTCGTCTTCACAGGTCTCGCCGCTGTCGTCGCCGCCAGAGTCGTCTTCGTCTTCACAAGTTTCGCCACTGTCATCGCCACCAGAGTCGTCTTCGTCCTCGCAGGTCTCGCCACTGTCATCGCCACCAGAGTTGTCTTCGTCTTCACAGGTCTCACCACTGTCATCGCCACCAGAGTCATCTTCGTCCTCGCAGGTCTCGCCACTGTCATCGCCACCAGAGTCATCTTCGTCTTCACAGGTCTCGCCGCTGTCGTCGCCGCCAGAGTCGTCTTCGTCTTCACAAGTTTCGCCACTGTCATCGCCACCAGAGTCATCTTCATCCTCGCAGGTCTCGCCACTGTCGTCGCCGCCAGAGTCGTCTTCGTCTTCGCAGGTCTCGCCACTGTCGTCGCCGCCGGAGTTGTCTTCGTCTTCACAGGTTTCGCCACTGTCATCGCCACCAGAGTCTTCTTCGTCTTCACAGGTCTCGCCGCTGTCGTCGCCGCCAGAGTCGTCTTCGTCTTCACAAGTTTCGCCACTGTCATCGCCACCAGAGTCGTCTTCGTCCTCGCAGGTCTCGCCACTGTCATCGCCACCAGAGTTGTCTTCGTCTTCACAGGTCTCACCACTGTCATCGCCACCAGAGTCATCTTCGTTCTCGCAGGTCTCGCCACTGTCGTCGCCGCCAGAGTCGTCTTCGTCTTCGCAGGTCTCGCCACTGTCGTCGCCGCCGGAGTTGTCTTCGTCTTCACAGGTTTCGCCACTGTCATCGCCACCAGAGTCATCTTCGTCTTCACAGGTCTCGCCGCTGTCGTCGCCGCCAGAGTCGTCTTCGTCTTCACAAGTTTCGCCACTGTCATCGCCACCAGAGTCGTCTTCGTCCTCGCAGGTCTCGCCACTGTCATCGCCACCAGAGTTGTCTTCGTCTTCACAGGTCTCACCACTGTCATCGCCACCAGAGTCATCTTCGTCCTCGCAGGTCTCGCCACTGTCATCGCCACCAGAGTCATCTTCGTCTTCACAGGTCTCGCCGCTGTCGTCGCCGCCAGAGTCGTCTTCGTCTTCACAAGTTTCGCCACTGTCATCGCCACCAGAGTCGTCTTCGTCCTCGCAGGTCTCGCCACTGTCATCGCCACCAGAGTTGTCTTCGTCTTCACAGGTCTCACCACTGTCATCGCCACCAGAGTCATCTTCGTCCTCGCAGGTCTCGCCACTGTCATCGCCACCAGAGTCATCTTCGTCTTCACAGGTCTCGCCGCTGTCGTCGCCGCCAGAGTCGTCTTCGTCTTCACAAGTTTCGCCACTATCATCGCCACCAGAGTCATCTTCGTCCTCGCAGGTCTCGCCACTGTCGTCGCCGCCAGAGTCGTCTTCGTCTTCGCAGGTCTCGCCACTGTCGTCGCCGCCGGAGTTGTCTTCGTCTTCACAGGTTTCGCCACTGTCATCGCCACCAGAGTCGTCTTCGTCCTCGCAGGTCTCGCCACTGTCATCGCCACCAGAGTTGTCTTCGTCTTCACAGGTCTCACCACTGTCATCGCCACCAGAGTCATCTTCGTCCTCGCAGGTCTCGCCACTGTCATCGCCACCAGAGTCATCTTCGTCTTCACAGGTCTCGCCGCTGTCGTCGCCGCCAGAGTCGTCTTCGTCTTCACAAGTTTCGCCACTGTCATCGCCACCAGAGTCATCTTCGTTCTCGCAGGTCTCGCCACTGTCGTCGCCGCCAGAGTCGTCTTCGTCCTCGCAGGTCTCGCCACTGTCGTCGCCGCCGGAGTTGTCTTCGTCTTCACAGGTTTCGCCACTGTCATCGCCACCAGAGTCGTCTTCGTCTTCACAGGTCTCGCCGCTGTCGTCGCCGCCAGAGTCGTCTTCGTCTTCACAAGTTTCGCCACTGTCATCGCCACCAGAGTCGTCTTCGTCCTCGCAGGTCTCGCCACTGTCATCGCCACCAGAGTCATCTTCGTCTTCACAGGTCTCGCCACTGTCGTCGCCGCCAGAGTCGTCTTCGTCTTCGCAGGTCTCGCCACTGTCGTCGCCGCCGGAGTTGTCTTCGTCTTCACAGGTTTCGCCACTGTCATCGCCACCAGAGTCGTCTTCGTCCTCGCAGGTCTCGCCACTGTCGTCGCCGCCGGAGTTGTCTTCGTCTTCACAGGTTTCGCCACTGTCATCGCCACCAGAGTCGTCTTCGTCTTCACAGGTCTCGCCGCTGTCGTCGCCGCCAGAGTCGTCTTCGTCTTCACAAGTTTCGCCACTGTCATCGCCACCAGAGTCATCTTCGTCCTCGCAGGTCTCGCCACTGTCATCGCCACCAGAGTCGTCTTCGTCCTCGCAGGTCTCGCCACTGTCATCGCCACCAGAGTTGTCTTCGTCTTCACAGGTCTCACCACTGTCATCGCCACCAGAGTCATCTTCGTCCTCGCAGGTCTCGCCACTGTCATCGCCACCAGAGTCATCTTCGTCTTCACAGGTCTCGCCGCTGTCGTCGCCGCCAGAGTCGTCTTCGTCTTCACAAGTTTCGCCACTGTCATCGCCACCAGAGTCATCTTCGTCCTCGCAGGTCTCGCCACTGTCGTCGCCGCCAGAGTCGTCTTCGTCTTCGCAGGTCTCGCCACTGTCGTCGCCGCCGGAGTTGTCTTCGTCTTCACAGGTTTCGCCACTGTCATCGCCACCAGAGTCTTCTTCGTCTTCACAGGTCTCGCCGCTGTCGTCGCCGCCAGAGTCGTCTTCGTCTTCACAAGTTTCGCCACTGTCATCGCCACCAGAGTCGTCTTCGTCCTCGCAGGTCTCGCCACTGTCATCGCCACCAGAGTTGTCTTCGTCTTCACAGGTCTCACCACTGTCATCGCCACCAGAGTCATCTTCGTCCTCGCAGGTCTCGCCACTGTCATCGCCACCAGAGTCATCTTCGTCTTCACAGGTCTCGCCGCTGTCGTGGCCGCCAGAGTCGTCTTCGTCTTCACAAGTTTCGCCACTGTCATCGCCACCAGAGTCATCTTCGTCTTCACAGGTCTCGCCACTGTCGTCGCCGCCAGAGTCGTCTTCGTCTTCGCAGGTCTCGCCACTGTCGTCGCCGCCGGAGTTGTCTTCGTCTTCACAGGTTTCGCCGCTGTCGTCGCCACCAGAGTCGTCTTCGTCCTCGCAGGTCTCGCCACTGTCGTCGCCGCCGGAGTTGTCTTCGTCTTCACAGGTTTCGCCACTGTCATCGCCACCAGAGTCGTCTTCGTCTTCACAGGTCTCGCCGCTGTCGTCGCCGCCAGAGTCGTCTTCGTCTTCACAAGTTTCGCCGCTGTCGTCGCCGCCAGAGTCGTCTTCGTCTTCACAAGTTTCGCCACTGTCATCGCCACCAGAGTCATCTTCGTCTTCACAGGTCTCGCCACTGTCGTCGCCGCCAGAGTCGTCTTCGTCTTCGCAGGTCTCGCCACTGTCGTCGCCGCCGGAGTTGTCTTCGTCTTCACAGGTTTCGCCACTGTCATCGCCACCAGAGTCGTCTTCGTCCTCGCAGGTCTCGCCACTGTCATCGCCGCCAGAGTTGTCTTCGTCTTCGCAGCTTTCGGAACTATTACTGCTGTGGCTGCTGCTATCGTCGTCGCAGTCTATTGTCAGTCGTAATAATCCGTGGAGTAGTGATCCATGCAATAGACTCTCCTCACATGAATCGACAATATGTCGACCTATTCCACGGCCCCCGAATAAATTTGGGGCTGGGTTTCCAACTGCTCCCTGGTAGCAAAAGGTAACCACAATGAACAGCAAAATTATTTTGACCATCTTGACTCTTTCGAGCTCAACCGCTGACTGTTTTTTGGTTGCAGTTTTCTTATTTTATACTTACCTGTTGTTGAATTCGCGTGGTCGAATGGGTCGTTGTTATTTTTCATGGTTCTAGCAATTGAATAAATACATTAGCATTGAGAATCATCTTGTCCACAACGTGCATTTTTTCGTCGAGTTTTGATCTGTTTTTGAGTATTGATACCACAATATCATACATATTGATGTATCGCAAAAGTTCTATAATCGAAAAAAGTCAATTATCACTCACATACTTGCAATACAACACCCGCAAACGTTTTAAATAACTTCTCGCGTTATTCACAACTTTTCAATAATTCTTCTCCCACTTACTGTTGTCATGTTTGACGCTGAATGTCACAACACATCACATAAATGCTGTATGTGTATCATAATGCCACTCCTGGTAAATTAATCGAGTTTTTTTTTTCACTGTTTGTTACCATTGTCATTTCACACATTCAATAATACGTCTGTCTGTTCATCTTATTCTCAACACGTCTTGTTATTTTTTCAGGCCTTTCTTGCTTTCTCTCCATGTCGCTATAGCTCGGCTACCGTATTCAGTTCAGTACGCAATGAAATATCCCAAGGTGACTTTCTTCGTAAAATATCAATAAAAGTCCCTTGCTTTCGAAAATGTTGGATACTTCTTCAAAGAGTTGGCCTTCCAATGGTTCTTTAAACGTTTCCCATTGATCATATTTCGAGAAAAATTCCTTAGAAATATACTTTTCCAATCAACACTCAAAAGAAACACTTCTGATATCCTTATGTATTTTTTCAGAAGTTTAATAGTTTTTCCATTTACTGTCGAACCTTCACTACAGCGTTAGTTGAAATTTTGAATATTTCCGTATCGGAATTCACCTGCGCAATGAATGTGAAAAAAATCTGACGACCCTTTATTCGATGAGTCCTTCTTATTAGAACTTTCATTCGAAAATGGAAATAGAACTTTTTTACTCATGAATTGTTCAACAATGAGACAATTACTTTCCTGCCTACTTTTATTAATAAAGTGATCTTTCTTTCACATTCTTTGAAATAAGTGTCATGAATTTTTTTCAGATTTTCGGCGCAGCTGAATATCCTACCCATTGTAACGATAACGGAATCATACCCTTTCAGCCGAATCGAGTAATTATCATGCACAGAGGAGAGGGAGGATACGACATAAGGCACGATGATAGCGGATAGCCCGTCTTCCTTGTTGACGACAGGAAATTAAATACCTTGGATTTTACACGGACGAATTTATATGTACGCCCGGTTAAGTTGATTCTGAATCGTTTCGCAACCAAGCGCGCGTTTGGACAAATTCTTCGTGTAGCTGGGGCCCGATTCTCGAGTTCATGCGACCGGCTTTCGCATGCGAAAATTAATTTTCCACTAATCACAGTGCTTGGTGTTCGCTGGAACTGTTATGCAAATGGGCGAAATAAAATTTTCGCATGCGAAAGCCGGTCGCATGAACTCGAGATCGGGCCCCTGGGCTGCCTACGAAAAGTTGTCCAAGCGAGCTCGGCCGCGAAGCGATTCAGAATCAACCTAAGCGGGCGTACATTGGTGGTCTTTATTCTGGATGTTTTCGAATTTTGTTGCTCCCAGAGGCTTAAACGTTTGGAAATAAAGAAAAAGAAATCCTCATAAAGTTACAGATTTTTATCTGAATTTTAACGCGTACTTCTCGGTTTGATAAATTTTCCACTCAAATAACATGAGGTTTTTGTCATTGAATATTCAATTTTTTCCCCCGTCCAAATTGATGGTTCGAAAAATTTTCAACTTTGTAGGCTTCGTTCTTATGATTGAAGCTATCCATCAGAATCAGCTGTCCAAAATTTTGTTAAAAAGTACTTGTTTATTCTCTTTTCAATTGAAAAAATAGTACATTGTGTCACGAGCAAGAATTCGTTCCGTTTCTACGGCGAGGATGTTTTCAAACGAGAGCTGAAAAGTTCGTAAGCCGTTCAAACGAAGATATTTCTCCCGATATTTTCTTCAACACCATTCATGATTCCAGTACTTTTGATACCTCTAGGAGGCTCCTGCGGAAATTCGTTCAAAAATTTTCTAGTATTTTATTTAGTTCAGTAGTTGACTGCCGAGGCGGCGATACATTTCGGCGTGCTACACTATCCTGTGAAAACAATTGCCGTTCACGTGATGTTTACAAACTTTAGCACGAACACGACTCGTATTCTTCGATCGACGTCATTTTTTTATTCCCTAGAGTTCTGCTCGCACCGCTCAAAAAACCAGATTGTAGTCCCGCTCTGCAGGCATGAAAACGGACTGAAATCATGGTGGTGTTGGAAAAAAAATATTTGATAGCTCAAAATTTCACGAACGTCATTTTATTAAAGAAACAATTGAAAGAAATAGAAAAAAAATTCGTAACGTGAATTTTCGAAATTCCAGATTTCCTACTAAAGTCGATCCTTCAAGGATCAATAACGAAAGAACTATTTCTCTTATAGAAAAACTTCGAGAGGCTGGAAATATCTTTTCAAAGTGATAATTGCAGATACATACATGCAATAATAAATGTTCAAACAGTTTTTTTAGTGCGCAAAATAATAAATTTAATCGTAATTTATTCCGACTCCTGAAGTTTCTTGAACTATCCCTATATATTAGAGGAAGTGCGTAACAATTTAGTGAAGCACGTAATAAGAATAAGTTTGAAAATTAAAAGTAATACAACAGTACTTACAAACAAAAATCGGCAAATATGATGTAGTACAAAAGTCACTGCTAGGTAAGAATCAAGAACAAAATCAGGTCAGAGTTAAAATCAAATGTACCGAAAAGTATGAAAGATGCCATGAAAGAAACTACGAAATATATCTAAAAATTGAGAAACAACGGCACAAATCATTGTATGCTTGAATAAAATAATTATTCAGTCGATCCAAAGAGAGAATAGCTCTTTTCTCATCATAGCAATTAAAATATCTTCGATTTAGTAATGTAATAATCTGGAGTAGCATTAAAAGATTTACCTACAAGCTTTGTATCTAGACATCGTCTAGAATAACTCTGTGGAAAATAAGCCGCAAAACTGAAGTAAGTATAAGACTTCACTATAAACCCCTGTGCCATAGAACGCTTGTGAAGAAGTTGCGGATGGTTCGCGAACTCCCTAGCTTAGCGTCGACCAAGAAATACGGCTTACAAAGGAAAGAGAACTTACCTTAGCACGTGACGAAGCTTCAAATTCTTCTTCCGAATTCTTCATGGGAGTCAGGGCAAATCGTCACTCTCGCAAACTTCGACATCTTTCATGATGTCGTTAAAGTTAAATCCTTAAACTGTGTATGTGGAAAGATAATAATCATCTACGGCTAGTTGATTTTTTCGTGTCCTAAAAAAAATGCGGATTAAAATCTTTCATTTCTAAAAACGTAAGGAGAACGAACCATCATATAACACATACAAAGTTTTAGCTATACATGCGAAAACCTACTTAAACACGTTCTCAAGTAAGATTTTGTAGTAGCCACATTCCACTAACACCGTTAATGATAATCCCAAAAGACACCCACGATGCAAACAAAAAAACAATGATTGGAAAGAAGGATCCAAATCGATTATTGTGCTAAGTACATGTAACTTCACATCATGCATAAACGTACTGGAGGATACAGGAATAAAACACACAGTAAACCAAATAACCAATTTTGTTACCGATTCGAATTTGAATCTACCGAGTCTCTTAGTAACATATTACTTCCAGACGTTGCCATACATCTATGAGTAGTTTAAAAAAAAATCTCTCACTACTCGGCCAGTGAAGTACTCCTCACTAAAAATCGTTAGCAATTGAACTAGTCAAACGCGCTCAACAACATTAATGTATGCTAAATGTGTACTAGTGTAATCAGTCAGGAACGATATAAAAAGACCGTTGAAAATAAAAATAAAAACGAAGATAAATTTGGATCGCAGGCTCATACTTGGAAAACTATGTATTCGAGCATCTTGCTCAAGGTATATCGCGAGCGTCTAACACATTGTAAACCAATGTGACCCCCTTTTTGTCCTTAGAAATTGCCTACATTTCCATCCAAGTAACGAATCAGAAACTCCTTTTATCGATTGGTTCGTACGACACAAGCCCTCTGGTGGATACGAGAAAGGAATTTGCTGATGAAAAATTCTAAAAATGGAATTTCCACACGCAAAAGTCATCAAAGCTCGTTCACAGATTCGGTCTACTACAATGGACCCATAAAAGGGTGGTTCAAGTATTATTGTTAGTTTAGTCTAATGGGTAGGTCTGGACAAATTATGTACTCAGTGTAAGTTTCAATTTTGTTTTCCGGAACTCAATACATAGCGTCAGTGAAAGATGACATACATAGATATTTGAACAACAATTTTGTACGTGAATTACAGCTATATAGGCTCCAAAATTAATCTTCACCCAAGTCTTACATTTCATCTCGACTGGCTAGTAGTTTTTATTGTTTTATAAGAACTCCGAGTTAATCAATCAATTCATGCCGCGAAGGCTTATATGCCCTAATCAATAAAGATTAATTAATAAGAGACATGAAATGGCCATCAACAACCAACAGTTAATAATCAACCATTACCGAGTTTAGCCTGTCGATCTCTGAAATTTATTCCACGAGGAAAATGTTAAACCATGATCATCCATGATCGAAGAGAAAAGAGTAATTTGAAGTGCGCAGCTAGTATGTGTATATAGCGATTGGTAATATGAAACAATGTGCTTGCCACTTGTTTGTTTCCGGAGTTGTGTAACTAATTCGACGATCAAATAAGCAAAAAGGATGTTTGTGCCAAATCGTGGATGATTTTGCTGCATTATCTGAAGCAATCAAGACAAAATATTTAATATACATATACGTAATCATCACAGCTGTCGCTATCGTCATCATCGTCGTCACAGTCATCGTCATCATCGTCGTCATCACAGTCATCATCATCATCGTCATCGTCATCACAGTCATCGTCATCATCGTCGTCATCGTCATCACAGTCATCGTCATCATCGTCGTCATCGTCGTCATCATCATCACAGTCATCGTCATCATCGTTATCATCGTCGTCACAATCATCGTCATCATCGTCGTCATCGTCATCACAGTCATCGTCATCATCGTCGTCATCGTCATCACAGTCATCATCATCATCGTCGTCATCATCATCACAGTCATCGTCATCATCGTCGTCATCATCATCACAGTCATCGTCATCATCGTCGTCATCGTCGTCACAGTCATCGTCATCATCGTCGTCATCGTCATCACAGTCATCGTCATCATCGTCGTCATCGTCATCACAGTCATCGTCGTCATCGTCGTCATCGTCATCACAGTCATCATCATCATCGTCATCGTCATCACAATCATCGTCATCATCGTCGTCATCGTCGTCACAGTCATCGTCATCATCGTCGTCATCGTCATCACAGTCATCGTCATCATCGTTATCATCGTCGTCACAATCATCGTCATCATCGTCGTCATCGTCATCACAGTCATCGTCATCATCGTCGTCATCATCATCACAGTCATCGTCATCATCGTCGTCATCGTCATCACAGTCATCGTCATCATCGTCGTCATCATCATCACAGTCATCGTCATCATCGTTATCATCGTCGTCACAATCATCGTCATCATCGTCGTCATCGTCATCACAGTCATCGTCATCATCGTCGTCATCGTCATCACAGTCATCATCATCGTCGTCATCATCATCATCACAGTCATTGTCATCATCATCACAGTCATCGTCATCATCGTTATCATCGTCGTCACAATCATCGTCATCATCGTCATCATCGTCGTCACAGTCATCGTCATCATCATCGTCATCATCATCACAGTCATCGTCATCATCGTCGTCATCATCATCACAGTCATCGTCATCATCGTCGTCATCATCATCACAGTCATCGTCATCATCGTCATCGTCATCACAGTCATCGTCATCATCGTCGTCATCGTCGTCACAGTCATCGTCATCATCATCGTCGTCATCATCATCACAGTCATCGTCATCATCGTCGTCATCATCATCACAGTCATCGTCATCATCGTCGTCATCGTCGTCACAGTCATCGTCATCATCGTCGTCATCATCATCACAGTCATCGTCATCATCATCGTCATCGTCATCACAGTCATCGTCATCATCGTCGTCATCATCATCACAGTCATCGTCATCATCGTTATCATCGTCGTCACAATCATCGTCATCATCGTCGTCATCGTCATCACAGTCATCGTCGTCATCGTCATCACAGTCATCGTCATCATGATCGTCATCGTCGTCACAGTCATCGTCTTTGCTACCGCTGGAACCAGAATCGTCACAGTCATCGTCCGTGCTACCGATGGAACCAGAATCGTCACAGTCACTTGCGGTGCTTTGACTGTAGTCACTTCCACTAGTGTCCATTTCACAGGTGGTATACTCTTCCGTCGCAATTGCTACCTGGTAGCAAAGTGCGACCACAACGAGAAGTACAATTAGTTTCACCATCTTGACTGTATTCAGCTTATTTGCTGTCTGACTATTTAGGTCTCAAAATCTTCTCCTTTTATACTCAATGAGTGTTAAATGTGCGTTACCCTTACTTACATCATTTTGTTATGCATTTTTCAAACAATTGCGCAAACACATCAGCATTTAGAATTTCATACAATCGTACAAAACATGCTTTTTCCTCTTCATTCCCGGTTTGTACTACAGTATCACAATAATAATCCTAACGTATTCTTATATGAAACTGTTTATAATGCGACAAATGCTGCATGTGTATTATTGATCATACCATCCTAATAATAACATGTTTTTCATTCTGATTGTTTGTAACGAACGTAATTTTTAAATCAAGAGATGCGGTAGAGCTCTTCTTTCGTGACGTTCCGGGAGAAAGACTGAGTTCGTTCATGAATCAACTTAGGAGGAGCCGAAGAATTAGTTGGCATCAGTTTACTTGTGGTAGTAGGATCCTTTGGTTTGTCGGGAGCGTCTTTTCGGACAATCCACGTGGTACCCCTTGATTAGTGTCATTGGAACAAGAACTGCTGTATTTTATGATATTGGTATGCTTGTGGGATAGGGAAAGATGTTTGTTGTATTGATTGACTCACATCCATGCGGTTTGTTACTCATGTGATTGCTTCGCGGATTCAACAAACTTGAACACCCTGCCTACCATTTATACAGTGATATATTGAAAACTTCATTACGCAATCACTGCCGGTAACGATTACCGATGATTTGACGAGCTTTCTTATCGTAACCTCACAAGCAGTCAGAAAGTTGGCGAGTGAACACCTGACGTTTTGATTATCGATAACTACCGATAGAGTAGAAAAACGTGTTGCGCTGTTCAGAGTTTTATCTACGATTATCTATGTTCATTTACGAAACGGAGAGGGCTGTCACAATGACATGTGTCATGCAACCCACATTCCAGCAATGACGAACCCGCCACTTTTATAGTGCTTCCACCATGTGAGACTTCTTGTCCGTTAATGGCTATATGACCTTAGTACGGAAGCACGGACCATGTTAGACTTGCCAGCAGATGAACGAAATTTTGTAATGCCTGACGCAGCAAGCGCGGCGATCAGCCAATCAGAGCGCCGCTTTTCTGGGGTCACGAAGAGGGATCGCTGTGTGGTGATGAACTCGGTGAGAAATAAGACGTGTACCGGCTACGCTGACGCCATCTGCTAGACGAGCGGTAATCATGACCTTTTTCCTACTTGATAAAAATGTGGCGCGAGCCACGGCAGTGACCACACCGCGGCTTCTCTTCTATACCATTTATGTTGGAATGGTTTTGATTTCCAGATAGCACATAGCTAGCTGTACGATGATGACGACGGTGGTGAATCTGATGAAACCAGCCTAGCGGAGATCAGAGATCATCATACCTCAGCTCTCCGACCACCGATGTTATTGAAATTAGGCTTGATTGTAAGTTCGTCCCCGATTCATGTAGCGAAAGTGTTTCCACATTTGCTGTAATATTTTAAATATGAGAGCTATTTGATGAAACGCGAATCCCCATTCAGATTCTGAGCTCCCGTCGCAGTAAATATACTCGGTAGTGCACCCGTCTTTTGAATGTAGTTGGCGCGAGACTCTACCGAGTCTCTTGATTCAGGGATTAGAAACCAATATTCTCAAGAATTTGGACATGACATTTTTGATGACAAGAAAAATCAACAGGTAATAAAATTTATTTCACGACCAAATTTCAAACCAATTGTGACTCAACACTCAATATTACCTGCCTGCTTTGAGTCACAGTAAACCGGAAAGGGGAAACTTGACCGTGAAACATAATCCGACATCCATAACCAACGGTGCACCGATTTTGGACCGAAATGGTACAGACGTCCCGTTGCATTCGGTCTGTATTGCAACGTGTCCTGAATCTTTCATACATGTCGAATACCCAACGGTAAATTCCCTTCGGAAATCCCGTAGATCCGGAATCTTGTGACCGATTCACTTAATGCGGCTCGGAACGAGGACCGCATCGGTTGAACCGAAATCATGTGAGAAAGGGATGTAAGAAGAAGATAATTTTGCTGAAATGCAACAAAATCGATTGAAACTTGAGAAGAAAAAAAAAACAGAAAACCACGTCTCATCGCAAGATTGCTTGATTTCCTTCGATTTTATACCCATCGCCCGCTGTGTTTTGTCTAATGCCCTGTGACTTCGTATACGCTCATAAATATGGTATAGCGGCGTCAAATAGAACGAAGAACTTTCTGACGGCGTCTAGAGTTAGCGAAATAACAGGAGCTTGTATTGAAGCTGAGTAGCGGTGAAGAGGAAACGAAAAAGAAGGAAGAGCTAATTTATTTCATTTCGCTACGCACGAACAGCTCTTACTTCGCGCAACGGGTAAAAACCGGTTGGCTGGGTATAATTTAATATCGAAACGCAACCCCTCCTCCCAAACATCCCCAATATCGTATTCCACGACATCGTGAGGATCGGAACTCCCACTAGATATGTCAATATAAATTTCCGTACGTGCAGTACTCATACCTTTGTGACATTCAAAGTCAACTAGGGTTTTCGTGGAGCACAGTTTAACATTTTACATCAATAAATCCTTAAAACTCGACTCCCTTTACTCAGGACTGACGAAAATTCAATCTATCTACCTATTCCCTGATTACGATTCTACAGCTTTTTATTGATTTTTAGTCAAGTTACAAGCTTGAGTTATAAACGGACATAATGTGTGGGAAGGTATATATGGGGGGTTCCACGCGAGACCAGACACTTTGAAAAACTTTTTTTTTTGATTTCCTCAATTTTTTGACATGTTTTAGTATCCATCAAAAGACTCTTCCTGGTAAAATTCGAAATTTTTTTGACCACCCGTTCAAAAGATATCGAATTCTTACAAAAATCGCACTTTTTACGGTGTTTTGCCCGTAACTTTTTCAAAAATGGTCCAAATTTAACTGTTTTTTTTTCAAAATCTTCGTCTTGAAACGTACTTTTGATAAAAATATTTACAATTTTTTCAAAACGATATTATTATGATATTTTCTATTTTCAAAAATAAATTGTCATCTTTAACAAAGTATGTACCCTTCGATTTTTTTCAAAATTTTTTGTAAAAAACTACTGTCCATTCAACGAATTTTAAGCCTCGTCCGATGATGGGATCTTGATGGGATGTATTTTTTTTTAATTTGTTTCTTGTTTTTAGTCGAGTTTTTTGTGTTGGACATAAATGGGAAAAATTTGTTATATTAAGGAGCCACTATCAATAATTTTTTCCATGCGAAATCATACACTTGAAAAAAAATTTTTTTTTTTCAATTTTAATGAAAAAAAAAATTTTAATTAGAGAAAAAAAAATGTCCAAGTGTCCAATTTAGCATGTGAAAAATTATTGATAGTGGCTCCTAAACAAAGCAAATTTTTCCCATTAATGTCCAACACAAAAAACTCGACTAAAAACAAGAAACAAATTAAAAAAATTAAAAAAAAAAAAAATACATCCCATCAAGATCCCATCATCGGACTAGGCTTAAAATCCGTTGAATGGACAGTAGTTTTTTACAAAAAATTTTGAAAAAAATCGAAGGGTACATACTTTGTTAAAAATGACAATTCATTTTTGAAAATAAAAAATATCATAATAATATCGTTTTGAAAACATTGTAAATATTTTTCATCAAAAGTACGTCTCAAGACAAAGATTTTGAAAAAAAAAAAGTTAATAACAAGTTAGTAAAAAGTAAATTTGGACCATTTTTGAAAAAGTTACGGGCAAAACACCGTAAAGAGTGCGATTTTTGTAAGAATTCGATATCTTTTGAACGGGTGGTCAAAAAATTTCGAATTTCACCAGGAAGAGTCTTTGGATGGATACTAAAACATGTCAAAAAATTGAGGAAATCAAAAAAAAAGTTTTTCAAAGTGTCTGGTTTCGCGTGGAACCCCCCATATAGACGTATCACCTATACCCATATCAGAGTCACTTGTCTTCCCTGTTCAGACCAGTGAGGGTGCAGAAGTAAAGTTTATAATTTGATTAGAAATCCAGACAGCGTTAGAATTACGCCCGTTAATAATCACCGAGCAAACAGACAGCTTTCCTTTCAAAATTTCCAGAATAATACGACGATATTTTTGACAAAATGGTTCATGACCGAGGCTACATCTGGACTAGTATACAAGTATACAAGACTAGTATACAAATGTGGTGAAAATGAAGATGAAAACAAAAATTTATAGAGAAAACAGGTAACAATTAGTAAAGGAATATTGGGCTTTGAATCATTCGTTACTATCGCTTCAGAAAAATCCTCGATATGTATTATAAGACTCTTGAAATATGAATTTTCAAACACTGGGGATATTGCTTTCCATTGTAGAGATCACAACAACGAAGGCTCACTGCTATCATCGGAATACTCAAGGTATTGATTTACCATCAATTGTGGAGTTGTGGCCAAACCAAAAACATTATGAAAAACATCGACACCACACATTGAATATTATGAAAATAGATGCAGACGTCTGGTATTGTTGGTTAACGTGCAGTTTGGTGGTGCTCCGTGGCACCGATGTCAAACGACAGAGCGAGGCAAAATTCTAACGATAAGACGAAGTTTGCAATTCTTGTGTTATAGCTGAAGAAACTACTGATATTGTCTTGCATGAAGTAATGAATCCACATAATCTCTGTATTATTGCATTCTAACAAACAAGATTAATATATGCTCAGTACCAATCGTCGGAAAATTTCTTCTTTCATTGCAGCCATTTCTACAACACTGAATTGGTCCAATTACACAACGATATTCGGCAAAGTAATGATCATTTAACCGGTCAGCAGTATTGAGTCTATCAGGTAACACGCCATTTTCTTCAATCAACAACCTAAACAAGTGTCAGTCGATGAATATTCTTCAGACTTGGGAAAAGATGAAAATGGAGAAAATACCTGTTGTGAACTGTACGAGAAAGATCAAAACCGAGAATATTGTTCATCGAGTCATAACTGATGACTCCATTGTTGCTTTCCATAACACTTGATAACTAACATAAGTATCTGCAACATCCGATTAACAAAATAGAGTTACAGACATAACAATAGCATTTACAACAACGTACGAAGGATATTCGAACAAATTTCTTGGTTAAACAATATCTTTAAACATACTCCTCATCTTTACAGTATTGCAATAACAAACAAGGTTACGGATATTACCTGCTCCCAGATTGATATAAAACAAGTGATACCGCAGATCAAGTCGAGTCGTCAGTTTGTCATTGACAGTGATACTCGAATAATATTTTTCTTATGCGCTGCAAAATATGATTTTTCAAAATTGAACAGCCGCTCATGCCTCACACTAATCCCATGCAGAGGGTCCGAAGACAACAACACCATGAAGAATTGGACGCCAATAAGCAATAA
The DNA here is from genome assembly GCA_963978495.1 of Athalia circularis. Lineage (NCBI taxonomy): Eukaryota > Metazoa > Arthropoda > Insecta > Hymenoptera > Athaliidae > Athalia > Athalia circularis. Next base: position 11,376,778 of record OZ021700.1, on the reverse strand, counting down.
TATCGTAAACAACATTCCTGAAAAATTCGTACAATTGGTATATTATTATCATGTGGGTTGCGCTTCACAGTTTCTTAATAGTTAGAAGAAAAATAAACCCTTACTTTTGTTAGTTGAGACGATTTTGCTTATTACCGTCCAATTATACTCCAGAGTTGAATTTTGTTCATTTACATTTCATGGAACGTTAAGTACTCCGTCTTACTTCATATTCCCCTACCTGTTAGTAATCCAGCAAAAGCTACTAACCGAGCTCGAATACGTTTCTAAAATAGAGCTGCTCCGGATATTTACATCCCTCTGGAAGAAGTCAGGTTCCAAGTCATTTCTGCTAAAAGCACATTAAATTGCATGATTACTTGGGACACACTATTTCTGTCGAGTAACAGGCCAGGTAATGCCACAGGATGATATTTAATTACGTTTATAAATGGAAACCAGCTAAGAATCACTTGCAAAAAACTATTTTCTGAAATTATCCACTTCTTTTTTTTCCAATATCGGTCAAGCACATATCGCCTGGAAAAAAAGCTGGATAAATAATAATGAATGGACTAAAATTTTTCAAATATTCGACACGTGGAACACTATCTAACTTAGTTCATATGTTTCATAGAGCTGTTTGTTGAATAACATCTGTCGGTATTACTTTTTTCCAAACTCTTCATCCTTTTCAATTTCGTTAAAATTCTGATCAAAATTAAACAGCTGTTTTTCGGGTTTATCATGAAAGATGCGTAAAATAATATTGAAAACAAGTAGATGATCTAATATAGTTATATGCAAGCAAAAAAAATCGATAATCTAACTTAAATCATAAATTCTTCATCTTTGGAAGGAGCAATTCGTGGAAACATCACACAGACCGGTACCACGGAATCTTTTCTGAGTGACCGTAAGTGCACTTGGCCACCAGAGAGATAAGCTCAGAATATAAAGAGCCAAAAACTGGAGTTAAACTACTGATTGTTGGCAGGCTGCCTGAAGAATTAAAGTAGATGAGTAATTTTTGTCTTCAACAGGAATGCTATTGTCTGTATTTTCCGTAAATTTTTCAATGGAAACAAACGCAGGAGTATTACTTATGTTAGCCCGCGATCATTGCGTTCTGAATTGATGTACTGAAGAGTGAATTGCGAGCCTTCGTCTACTGGAAACTGTAATTACCGATCTTCGCACACTCCATTCCTCACGTTGACAAGTATTCGTGAGTTCTGTATGAAATTCACGAGTTGAAAGGTGCCTCTCCTTAGTTATCAAAATATTTTAACGCTAGAGTAATTACCCACCGAAATGATGCTGTCATTTCTTCATGGTGATGAAAATTTGCAAACGTATACTAGTAAGGTGTACGCCGAAATTTAAACGATGAACTCACAGAAATTAGGTTCATATTGAATTAGGTGTTCTGATCAGCAAATGGCATGTTACACCTGTTTACGTGATATCCACTTGTTCAAATGCGAGTATAAGTTGAAGTGTTTCGATCTACCTAAGTTCACGTGGACATTCAAGGACTTAATTAAATATAGCAATACGATTATGTGTTGGAAAAAAGATAAAAATGATTAATAACACTTCGCCAATTAACGAGGTCAATTCAAAGGCGGTGTTATCATGACCTAATCCACAAGTATGCGAACCTTAGAAGAATATTTACCAATGATGTGGCCCGTCCTCGAAAACTGCAGATCTATGCCATTCGGATGGCTCGAAATTTAGTATAAAAAGGGAGGAACGTAATCCACCGAACCAAATTGGAACCAGCATCCAACAGTAGACAACATGGCAAAATTCATCATCGTAACATTGTCAGTAGTATTGGCACTCTGCCAATCATCGGTGGAGGCTAATTCCGAAGACCTTTCTCCCAACGACAAAGATGGAGTCAAACTTCCATTGGATCTGAATTACATATCAAAGTATACGGAAGTTCCGAAAGTTCCCGACAGCGTAGCTAAATTTCCTGGCTACACAGACTTTACAAATGGAGTGAAGAATGTGCCCGTTTACAAACAATTTCTAGGCGGAATAAATAAGGGGACTGAGGAATAGACACTGAACATCTTTAAATAAACAGCTGGATCAGAAACAACGTCGCAAGTTCAAGACTCAACATAATGGCAAGACCGGTAACGAAGGACAATGAATATACCCGGTTACAAACGATTTCTAGGCGGAATGAAGAAGGACACTGAGGAATAGACACTGAACATCTTTAAATAAACAGCTGGATCAGAAACAACGTCGCAAGTTCAAGACTCAACATAATGGCAAGACCGGTAACGAAGGTGGTAATTAGATATTTAATAAGAATTCCCTCGTAAACCGGATTATCGCGATCATCAAATACTTTCTGGTAACATCCAGTAGTCAATTTACAATCCGATCTTCTCATGAATAATTGGAAATCAACTTTCAAAAGCCATAAAAAAATCAATGGGGGTACCGTTTTATCGACGGTTTGAACATCACAACCATATCCACCGGTCAAATTTTTTCGCGCTAACACTCAACTGCGTGATGCGATAAACCATACCATACATGGTTTACTATATTTATCTTAAAATAATTATTATATTTATCTATGTAGACTAATATTAATTGTATCGTATTTAATGAAAGGCTATAGATTTCCGCCTTATAATAAAAAAATAGTTGTACGAAGTTATTTGAATCGACTTTTTTCGTAGCTATATAAATCCAAACACATATTTCTTCCCTCAACCATTGCATCATTCCCTTCTTCTATGATAACCATGAATCTCTTTGAGCAGAATGAAATAGATAACAGCGTTCAATATCTCATAGGTGCCCGATGTGAAACAATTGATTTTTTTGAACTGCTCGGCGTTCAAAAAGTAGGGTAACTCGTTGGCAGGAGAACTCCAAGTGAAAAAATATAAACTTTCAAATTACAGCATGTGAATCAAAACTGCCAAACAGTAAAAAAATAGTTGATGAAATTGTTATAAATACATTACGATGTACTGTGAGTTACTGTGTGGTCATTGCTCATAACCGGCAAAATACAAAAAAATTCCACGCTAAATAACTAACAATTGGGATGTCTCGATTCACATTACAAAAAACTGGGCCACTGAATATTGCGAACTATACCAAAAACGTAGAGAATAATTAAGCTCTTTATTTAAATTCTTCAAAAGTCATAGTGAACAAAAAATAGAAAGAAAAAAACATAAAGTGATATACGTTAGCAAAAACATGTGCGCACCTGGAAACCAGGTCATTTAATATTTACCTTTCTGCACGACCAGCCCCGTCTTTGCTCGCAAAGTGAACACTTGGGCTTCAAAGAATTCGCAGCAAATGTGCAAATATCTTGTATCATTTTCAAGAATTTGCGGTCGCACTTCTTTGACCTAGATTAAATTTGGTACTTTATTAAGAATCCGACTTAAATCTTTTCCAAGAGATAATATTGAGGTGCTGAATTGACTCGAATGCAGACTCTATGTATGAATTGTCCGCGTACTTACTAATTGCGTACGAACCTGACCGCAACGTCTTTGAATAGAAAATCCGTCGCGTCAGACTACGGAGTACAAAATATGAGGAGTTTTCATAGAATACTTGGTGTAAAATTATTTTCCAACGTACATAATATCTATGCATAAATCGAAATAGAAAAAAAGTATCAAGCAAAATTTCACATAGATACAAAACCAGGCACTACGTAATTTCTCACGTGAATTCCCAAAAGACGTGAATGAATGTGGAACAAGAAAAAAAACCTGGAAAAAAATGAACAAATTGCTTCTCATCTCACAATTCTATCAAAGTTGCTGAATCGCTTTTGCAGCAGCAAACCCCCACGTGATACCGCAATTATGGCACACACCCTCTCCTCCGTCTACTTCAATTCTGAATATAAATGTGAACAATTTATCATTCTAAAATCCTTCAACGTGATCGTGAGCGTTGCTACTACGACACCGAAAAATAATAAAACAAAAATTAATAAATAAAAGTAACAGCGAAAAGAGACAAAATTCACTAGCCCACCCTCCCTAAAAACAAAAAAGTCCCGATAACTCGCTTGAATCTGTAACCTGCATACGATACAACATAGCATACATAGCAGCAACATATCGTACTCCACCTCCGATAAACGCAAAGCTTCTCTAACGGGAAGTCGCCGATATACGTACACATTTTTTTTTCTTCATTTTCGTTTTTCGTTCACGTTTTTTTTTATTCGTTACGACTCCTGACTGCTTGCTTCGCCTGGTATTTATTTTCATTATTATTTTTATTTGTTCAATTTCCTCTTTTTTTTTTGCTCATTTCTTTCTGTTCTCGATTCGTAAAAAGCGAACGTACCGTATTTCGAATTTTGTATATACGTACGTACATACATATATATGTACCTATATGCCTCATTCGTTAACAGCTCCTATCGATCTGTAGCATACGAAGAGCAGGTCGTCTACATAGTCACACATTTACATGAACATATGTATGTAAATATACAGGTAGGCATATTGGTTTCAGCAGTGATCGGTTAATCGTTAGGTCGGTTTTACTTTTTTTTTTCATCTCCCATTTTGAAGAAAATATTGAATTACGTTATAGGTACGTTATATGCGCACTCTACTACTTTGTATAAATGCTATAAAATAACGATGAACGATTTTCATCGCATTGAGAAGATAGAATTTGTTCCCGAAATACAAAAGTATAAATATATATATATATATATATATTGAAAAAAGGAAAAGTATTCTTTCAATTACTTTCGGTAAAATGTCAGCGAGACAAATGTCGGGTTATCCCGATTCTGAACTACCGAATCCCGTTCACCTTTTCCCATTCATCCTTCGGCCCCTATCCTAATTTTAACTCGTTTTCCGATCACGAGTTACCTCATACTCGACCCTTTCCAGGATATCGATATTCTTGTGTATCCCGTCAGGGTTGTGGTTCGTTTTGTACAATTTTTTTTTTTTTTTTTTTTTTACGGTCGGAATATATCCTTTTACCGCAGATTTATGTTTTTGGCAATCGGCGGCGTCAGCTGGTGTAATATTATATGTAATGATTGAAAATTGCGCTTATGTTGGGTGCATACGCAGGTGTACACCTATATAAGGGTTGAGGCCGGTATATACCTATATATATACATTTGAATAAGCGGGGATTAAGCGAAGAATTGAAAAGTATCGAAAAAAAAATTCGTGTAGCTAAAATTGATGACGTGATGAGAGCGGAAGGCAGCTGAGCATATACAAGTTTCGCCTTTTGTTTCATCCAGCGGAAATTAGGGGCGCCGTGTTGGCGCGGGATTTGATTACCGCCGGCAGCGATCATCGCGCAACGCGTCCGTTTGGCCGTTCGGCCGTTTGTTGGATGTACACAAAATCTAAAGGTTTCGAATCCTTTGTAAATTTATCATTACAACGGAAGTTGGACTCGGAATTTTATAATGATGTTCAGACACTTGCATATTTTCCACTGCGTAGTGAATTTTTGTTTTTCAATTTTTATTCCCTTTTATATTTATACGAGTATATAACGTTCAATTGATCGTCGCAGAAAATCTTAACCCGGGTGCTCTGCTCAGACCGACACGCGCTTCGAATGTTCCGTGCGGCTCCCCGGCGGGTCTTCGTATACGGGAGAATTTTTCATAAATATGATATTGCGGTTTTCAGACGTTAAAATAAACATTCGGGTGGATCTCGGGATATTCATATTATATAACACCTTCCTCCTTCACATATACTCCATGTCAGCGCTGTGATAGACGGAACGATATTACCGAGCCGCCGCTTATACTTCCACATCCCTAAGGTCGAAGAAAAAGGGACGCCAAAAGGTAGTGCTATACACGAACGTGATAGGAAAGGAATGAGCATCCCTTTGAGTATCTAACCTCAATTCTGTTATCTGATGCGATTAGGAGTCTCAAGAAGTTAAAAAAAAAATTTTTAATCAATAAAAAATAACCAAACGCCGATTAGCTGCACATTTATTTATATGGCATGTCTTCATATCGTTGACTGATGCCAATTGGCAGGTACAGCTCGTAGCTTCCGGCGCCAGAAAAATTTTCGGTAAAACAGCAGCGTTTTGTAGATTTTTTCCGTTGGAATCCCCAATCACACGTTGACCGACAAAAAGATAAACAAAAAAATAAAAATTTTAATTTCCTGGTTTAAATTTGCATTTTAATTAAAAACTGGACAGCCAAAATTCACAATTCTGTTCGTTGGCAAACCGAGGATTGCAAAAACTCGAAATATTCACTGAATTTAGCCGGTTCCAGTTGATAAGTCAGATATAATGTTTTTTTGTTTTCATTTTTACTCCGATGTCGCGATTGCATTCGGCGACCTTCAATTGCATAAAATAAGTTGAATGAAATAAAAATAAAAATACTCGGTGCCATTGTGAATTTTCAAAGTATTTCTGCAAAGTTTATTAATCTTAACGATTGCCGACTGTTAATACCGCCTTGCTACAATTATAATTGTCAAATATTTTAAATTCCTTGAATTCTTTCGATAATTTCAAGGCCTTTAAATGTTTTTTGTTACGCTATAGTGACAGACCTAATTTGCATGAAGTGAGTGCGAATTATTTGCATCGCCATACACATGAATTTGAATCATGACCTCTTGACCTAATAAAAAGTATGTGCTTTACGTTGGTTATATCTTCTCAATGAAATACTCGTGAGTATATAAACCGTGAAAAAGATAGATTGGACATCAAACGTCCAACGCAATTCAAGGTGACTCAATTGCAATGGCAAAATTAATCATTTCTTTATCTATGTTGGTTGTGTTTTGCCACATCTCTTACGGATTTCCAATCAATAGGTCGAAAGATACCGTCGATGAAATCACTGAGGTCAAAGGTTTGAAAATCCTGATTACTGCGGTCAAATCTCCGGAATCAGATCAAATGGCTGTAACTGATGTTACAGTTGAAGAGATACAATTGCTCGCTCGAAGATCATCTGTTTCGTATCAAGAAAAACAAAATAATAAACATAAAAGTCAGATCGTTGGTGACGGTGAATCGTAAAAGATGATAAAAGAAGAACGAAATTTAACAGGTACGAGAAAAAGAAGTCATTCCTCTGAACTAACTGGATGATCTTCGGCCACTCATTAGAACTCAAAATCGTAGAAAGTCAAATTCAATCTTTTGAATTAGTCGATCAACAGCCTACAACATTCTCATGTTTCAGAATTCATTACCTGAATATCGTAGAACGACGTTTGACCGATCAATCTACCGAAATTTATTTATGAAATTTATAGCGTGGTAAAAACAGAATTTTAATATTATCATGTGTAATCGTGAGCAATGCGTGGAAACTGTTAACGCTTTGTCAACGTTTGGGTTCATGATTGAATAAACAATAATAGGAAAAACGACACGAGCGATCTTTGAGTTTACTTGTCATCCTCATTATCATGATATTTATTTAAAAGTAACTATGCAATAAGGGAAACGTTTATAAAAATAACAAAAACACAAGTGTCCGATAAATGAAGAACGAATGAGATTTCTACGAATAGAAACAAAATTTTTATATGCAATAAATTTATCATAAGGCAGAACCACCAAATATGGGATGAAAATTATCGGATTGTTACATCGATCCGGAAAGGTCACACAAAGATTCATCGGTTCAGTGAAGTTAATTTGCATTTTTCACTCATCCTGAAGCGCTGCACATTACGGAACTCAGAAAGCATAGATATGATGATACGACGGTCCTGAGGACCTGTATAGAAATCTCTGCTAAAAATTTTTTAAAGCTCGATAAGGTCACCCGAAGTTACTTCAACTGATCCAAGGTCAGATAAATACACTTAGAGTCATTGAAACTCTGTGGAAAAGTTGAAAAGGTCTACCAATCTGAAAACTTGTAACTCCGCAATTTCTACTGATTTTTGTTAATGTCACTGGAGATCGCCCATTTGAAGTCATCCACGTTATCTAAAGTCATTTGACGTTACTCAAAAACTTGTGCAGTCATTCAAAATCAGCCATGTCGTTTGGAAGTTCTCAAAACCCCTTTGAAGTCATCTGAAATCACCTGAAGTACATTGAATTTGCGCTGACGAAAAGACCTCTAATTATTCTATTGATCCAAAGGTGTGGCCAGGAAGGGTTGCGGTGCAGATTTTTTTGGTGCTTCTTATCTTGTTTTTCTCCTGCTGTTTCTTGTGTACAGAATCAGAACCTTTCTTTATTTGCCTGATTGTTTTTTCAATGAATCTACTTTGATGTTAAATCCGATCACTTGGATATTTCTTGATTACCTTTAAACGACTAGAGATTTCGAGTGATTAGAAAATATACTCGACTAAATTTCTTCGATTTGAGTGACGAAAACTGGAACGAAATTTTGCAACTGGCACAATTTTTGGCCGTGAAATGGTTTTGCAGTTGATCAATATTGAGATTGAATAAATATATCCAAGGCGTCAACCAGTCAACAATCATTCACAGACAATTTTCTCAATTCGGCATGTGTGTAATGAATCTATTATAATCGCACGTGAAGGGCAGAAGGAAATATTTGACCAGATGTCAAATGTCAATGTATCAATATTTGTTTTATCACACTTGAATGATTACACTGTTCTATAAAAGAAGAAAATAAACTCACAAAGAAGTAAATCGTAAGGAGAAAGAATTAGGACTGCACCATGGCTAAGCTGCAGGTACTATTACTTGTACTTTTGGCTATTAACCATCAGTCACAAGCAAAGCCTGCTCATGCGACCCAATTGGAGAACGGCAATGGATTTCCAGATGTGTTCAAATCTCCATCGTTCTACAATACAGGATACCAAGGAGGCCAAGGTAATAGGAAGGGTGGTGGTACAGGATCGACATCTAATCACCCAGAAAATTCGAACACCGCAAAAACAGATGTAGATGATCGTATAGTGTTTGTGGATGAGGATCAGAGCGATAGCGAGGATTATTCATATGGCAGCTCGGAAGATGAAAGTGATGAGTCCAGTGAGGAGGATGACGACTACGAGAGCGAAGAAGATGATTCTGATGAGGAATGTAGTGAGGAGGAGGATGACTATGACGAAAAAGACTATGATCAAAAAGAAAGTGAGAAGTATAAAGAATCAGATGAGAGTGAAGAATCGTACGAGAGTGGAGAATCGTACGAGAGTGAAGAGTCGTACGAAAGTGAAGAGTCGTACGAAAGTGAAGAATCGTACGGGAGTAAAGAATCGTACGAGAGTGAAGAATCGTACGAGAGTGAAGAGTCGTACGAAAGTGAAGAGTCGTACGAAAGTGAAGAGTCGTACGAAAGTGAAGAGTCGTACGAAAGTGAAGAGTCGTACGAAAGTGAAGAGTCGTACGAAAGTGAAGAATCGTACGAGAGTAAAGAATCGTACGAGAGTGAAGAGTCGTACGAAAGTGAAGAGTCGTACGAAAGTGAAGAATCGTACGAGAGTAAAGAATCGTATGAAACTCAGGAATCAAACGAAAGTGATGAGTCTGAGGAAAGCGACAAGGCAGAGGAGAATGAGGATGAGAAGGGAAATGGTGAGGAAGAAACTTGCGTGGAATATGATGAGATGGAGAATGAAAAAGAAAGAGAAGAAAACAGTGTGGAGTCGAAGGAAAGCGACAAGTCAGAGAAGAATGAGGATGAGAAGGGGAATGGTGAGGAAGAAAATGGCGTGGAAAATGATGAGATGGAGAATGAAAAAGAAAGTGGAGAAAACAGTTTGGAGTCGGAGGAAAGCGACAAGTCAGAGGAAAATGAGAATGAGAAGGGGAAGGGGAATGGCGAGGAAGCAAATTGCGTGGAAAATGATGAGGAGCAGAGTGAAAAAGACAGTGAGGAAAAGAGCAAGGTGGAGAGTGAAGAAAAGAGTGAGGAAAAGAGTGAGGAAAAGAGTGAGGAAAAGAGCGAGGTGGAGAGTAAAGAAAAGAGTATGGAAAAGAGTAAAGAGGAAAGTGAAGAGAAGAACGAAGAGGAGAGTAATAGGGAGAGTGGGAAAGATGGAGGATATGGTACCAAAGATGAAGTCGAAGAAGGAAAACATAAGGAGCAGATGAAGAGTAACGAGGAGAACGGAAATGAAGAGGAGGAGGGAGATGGTGATGATGAAGATTGCGTGGCAGACGATGAAGAGGGAGGTAAAAATAAGGAGGAGAACGAGGGTGGGGATGAAGATGGGAATCAGAAGAAAGAGAACGACGAGAAGAATGGGGAACATGAAGAGGATGAGAAAGTAGGAGTCGTCGTTAAAAACGGTTAATCATCGACCAAACTATACCTACCACGAAGGGAGTCACCAGAATGGGACTAGTCAGTAGCCACTTACAAAACACAATGGAATGATTTAAATGAAGCAAAAAAATGAAGATAAAAAGGATCGAATAGTCATCGATAACTAACGCTTCTTTTGCTTTAATTGGTCGATTCGTTCCAACTTAACGAACATCAAAAATCGAGTGTTCGATAAAACGGAAGCCCTTTAACAGGGCTATCTCTACCAGCCACTACCATACAGGGTATTTATTAAAAATTGTGATTTTGAAAACATTTGAAGTTATTACTAATCATTATCCGATTGAATTAAAACGGACGGTTTTCTCATCAGAACAAAATTCATTCAACCCACTAGTAAACTTAAATATTCTTCGCTTATAGCTGTACAATTTGTCGAAAATCCTCCTACATATAAGTATTTCATTATCAAAGTCTCTTCTCAATCTATAACGGATAATAAACTGTTTGAAAAATTAAGAAATTCTGTAAAATATTGAAAAGAAAAATACCTCTCCCGACCTTTATTAGATAACATCAATTCTAAAGCAATGAGACAATCGTTACGCCCTTCATGGGTATCCTCATTCTCATAATAACCTTTATTGTCAGAATAAGAAGCTGATAAGATCAAGACGAAGATGAATAGGGACAGATATGAGGGCAGTCAGGTCATAGATGGTAGCGATATCCACTGTCGACCGTTCGAAGAGGTCTAAAGGGTCTGCTAGGCAGGAGATCACAGTTTCTTTCTAGTTTTCTTCTTCTCTAGAAGTAGCACAGCTCCGATACGATCCCAAGAACCGGCAAATGATGATTGAGATCAAATTTAAAAAGGAAAAGAAAAAAAAACTGAAATGGTCCAACAAACGAGGTCAAGTCTCTACAATCGCCAAAGACTTTTACCCCCCTTTCCACCCCATGCAATTTCAGTAACAGCGCTATAAATTTTCTATAACAAATTTGGCAATACTGCATGTCATTAAATGTGCTTTGAAGTAAAAATTTATCTAATTCATTACACTCGGTTAAGGATTTACGAAGAAGTAGCTTGGCTGGGGAAGATGTTCTCCGCAATATTCCAGTTTAGTTTTCGTGAAAGTCTCATCATTCAGAGACTTTTAACGGTTGACTTAACCCTTTGATGGTCAGAACATTAAATTGTCGCTTTGGCGCTGTTCTATGAAACCCACAAATTTCACCGATTAAATTTTCCCCCCATTTTCACTTTTTGCCATGGGAATTTCAACCATAATTCTGTAAATCACTAATTCCTTTGTACAGTCGGTTAAAATTGAGCAATTTCCTTATGGAAAAAAATAATTTGTTCAAAACTGCCAATCAACCCGATCCTTTGTGACGCTGCTGTTGGACATTTCGTTATCGGAGAAAATAGCACACAAAAGCCATTGAAATAACTCCAAAAGTTTTCCAATTGATAGATCAGGTATAGCCACTCATCTGTGAGAATCGTTTGTCGGAAACGATGCATTTCGCTGTCTCCAAGAGAGACTCCGTGCAAACTGAACAACGTCGAGAATGACTCGATTTTTTTTCCTTTTTTATTTTGGTCTATATTCATTTTTCTTTATTTATTTACTATATATCTTCTTTTCTTCTATTTTTGCTTCTTCTTTCTACGGAGTAGTTCTGTATAGATTGTCTTGGACTCGTTCCATCGTTTGAAAGTAAAGCTAGCAAATGTATAAGATGATAGCCCGCGTGACGTATACAGTTAGAATTTTTATCATTTTAGAAAAATTGTGAAAAGAAAAAAAAACGAGAAAGAAAACTCTACTGGGCGAACGTTCATAGAACTCGTCACCCTATATAAACAGAAAGATGCAGATTGCTGAAGGCTGCAGTTTTCGCTTACAAACCGAAATCGACCATGATCAAGCGGCATTGTTTGGGTTACAAACTGGCGCTCGGCCAGCGGAACGAATTCCTCCCAAATTCGCCCTTTATAACCCCTTCTCTTCGTACTCAAAACCGCTGCGCGCAGTGGTATCGCGGCTAAATTACATGCCTGCGATGGTACGGGAGAATCGCTTGTTTAACGTTAAACCACATCACTTGTCAAAATCAGCCTTCGTCTCGTATCAAGAGGTTATTTTGAGCTCGGCGAGACCGTGGGCATTGTCCAGTTGTTGATAAAGACAAAACCCGAAGAGAGGATGAGAGAAAACCGCGGTTATACACCCCATAGGTATAATGTACAGCACACATCGCAACGTGTGGGAAGACTTATAGTCGTGATCAATCAGGAAGATGTCTGACAAAATAACGAGGTCTAAAAAGATGGTATGTGTATAATGCCTAGACGTGTATCGAAGTGGTTCGGTAATCTGAAATAATTAATCATCTTGTCGTATACAAAGAAAAAAGCGTGAATAGAATGATTCGAACCTTCGATAATAAACATATTATAATTTTTCACACTGTCTTCGATTCATTTTAGGATAAAAGTGTTTTCATGGGTCTATGCACAAAGGGGGACCGATCGAATTTTTCAATTATTATAACAACCTAATTATCGAAATAATGAATGTGTCAGATGTGAGAGGGGAAAAAGAATATTTCACATAGAATAAAAAGTTTGAAAGTGAACCGGCTTTTGAAATTAAGCGTTAGTATAACTTCTGCACCCCCATAGTCGATTAATTCTATAAGCAATATAAATAAATCGAGGAAACTATAACATAATTAAAGGTCATCAAGGCGATCTTAATACCGCTATCTCAGACCTACTTAACTTTAGATGATCGTTAAATAAAACGGGTGATTTAACCTCACCGGTTTAATTATCTCCGCGGTTCATTAACACGTAAATTATTATTACAACGATTTTCAAGTATCTAAAGAAAATGAAAATGGAAAAAAATATATATATTTTAAAACTCGGATTCGGATCGATCAACTTACATAGGATCACATCTGAAAGACAACAGAAATCGTCGGTGGAAAAAATTACTTTTTAAACAGTTCATACACTGCACGATTAATGAAAGATGGTCGTGAGCGCCAAAAATACGATTCTAGTCCTGGAAGGTTTTTGTAAAAACGATAACTACATTTTCATTATAACGCTTAATCCCTTTCGGTATCGATCAGGTGATATGGAGTACGATTTCCTTCAGGTCGAAGGAACACGAAGCGAGTTTTCATCTTCCTCAACGTTTCAGTCCATAAAACGTCGGATTAACGGCATTCCTGGATTTGTTGAGTCTGTAGTTGACAAGGTGAAGCTTGTATCGTTCTCGAAACACGACTTGTCAGCTGATATGTAAAGGGTTATATGTCTGATATTTACATACATATGTGCTTATATATCTTCACATTTACTGTACATAGGCCAAAGTCAATCACCGTACTTACGGGCGGTCGTATTAGGTTCAGGTTGAAACTGCAGCGAAATGTTTAGCGCGATACGTAATTTGCGTACGTAGCCGTAACATACGTTTCATCACATCGCACTCACGTGTAACACCAACATACCTGTCACCATTATATCGGGTTTCTACTTGGCATGGAACAATCCTTGCCGCATTTCAAATTGGAATCTAGTTTCCCGCAAAGATGGAGTAATTTCAACCTCATGATCAGATTTAACTACAGGGGTGAGTAAATATAATACAGGACTTGCTAGTGAAGCGATGTTCTATTGAAACCTGTTTACAGTAAAACTGCACTTTCTGCGTTTGACAACCTATGAAAATTTTTCATAAAAATTTATCCGCCTCGATTTGATTGGAGAATTTTTTTTTAATCTTCTTTTTTTTTTATAGCTTATGAATCTCATGTACCACGTTTTTCAGAGATAGATATTTTGAAGTAAGAATTTCCTAAGCGATGTCAAAGGGTTTATTATACATACTGCACGTCTGAAAAGTTTTCAACCCAAGTTCAAGTATATAATATTATATATATATATATATAGCTAAATACGGACTTTTCGACTTCCCCTTCGTAAGTTCGATTACCGATCACCATCTATACATTTCGTCGAGTATCCGGAGATCGGGGCTGTGCTTGTCACTGATCGAGAGGTAGGATGACGTCGTCTACCGATGGCAAATCGATCATAGCCAGGGAATATTTTACGTCAATATACATCTAGTGATAGCCTCTCACGGTTTATATATTCCCGGAGGAAGAAGCGCGTGAGCGATAAAGGGGTGTGTAATACCTATAGATAGGGGTATATAGGGTTTAGCCTGCCACCACCGCATCTCGGCGTCCTTGGAGAATCCCAATTACCGGTATAGGCAGAACGCGTTGCAGAGCAGATAATGACGCGTATCCGGCGCCGTCTTGTTGAACCTTGAGTATATGGAAAGACCAGATCAGGGAGATGTTTGAGGTTTCCGGAATCATCCTGAAGGACTTTATAGGTATATACGTGTTAATACATACCTATATCCACTAGATCCGCAGGGTCTCGACAATGGAATATTCAAAGCTGAAAGGCATTTCGAAGAAATTTGATTTTTCGATGAACGGTTTTATGAAAGATATACCTATAATCAAATTAACAAGCACCGCGACAAATACCTCTATACTCAGGATGACCTAATTCTGAATGATCTTATCAGGTAAGTAGGCCAAAACTTAGCGTTCTAAAAAAATGTGACAAAAGTGGATGATACATTTCCAGTCATCTTGAAATCACTCAGCTAAATACAAATCTAATCGTAGTTTTGACCTTCGCGAACGATTTGCTTAAATAATCATCGACGACTATAGTAATTGAGCAAATACCTAACCCGACCCAAAATTATCTTCTAGTAGTGTGTATCTCATAGGTATACCAAAGTACCTATGACCCCTCAGTGATCAGCTGTTCAGCGCAGATTAGAGACCGCGAGGTAGTTGATACCGGTATAAAAGCCGCTGGTGTCGTGGAATTTCAAGATGGCGTCGAATCTGGGAGGGTGGAAATGTTGGTGCAGAGATGGAACGGAAGTACGGGGGACGGGGGCCATCATCCACTTGATTGCAATCAATACAGTCGACTGAGCTTCACTCGACGCGATAATTATAGGCCCGTTCGATCAGACCGATAACCACGGTAAGTTATACCCAGGTACCATAATCCTGTCGGCAATTTTCGTCGTTAGCAATGCTTAATTTCAAATATACGTGCATATATACACATGATTTGCGATCACCGTCACTACACTGCAACAGCTTGTTAACAACTCGAATCTGCAGGTTTTCTATAAATTTTTATTTTACTTCGTTTGCTTGATTTGTCGTTTTTTTTTTTTTTTTCCTTGTTTTTCCATTTATTTACTTTGATCCATGTAATCACGTTCCGCAGTTACATTGACCGATGATAATACAATCGAACAGTTTTATTTGCAGAACGCAGAACACATGCGGTTGGTTTCGAGCTTAATTAACTGTGCAAATATCAACTGCTAATTACATTTTCTCGGCACTACACCTGCAGTTGCAGATATATTCAGCCGATTGATCATTCGTATGGAATATCATTCCAATATAAACCACCAAAATTTAGTCATGTTATCATGCTTTTTGATCAGTTTTCCATTACACCTAATTCCCGCGCAGTGCGTAATAAAATGAGGGAACCCTGCTGAAATAGTGAAACGAATCGTTTCATTTTCAAAACAATTGAATCGAGTTCGTTCAACGAAAATACATTTGGAATTCATCGTATTATACATAGGTGAATTATTTTACTTAATATAAGCTACGTCATCAGGAGATAGACGAGGTATAACGTCTCGTTATCTTCCATCCAAGCTGCCGTTCTGTAGCCAGATCTAACGAACCATATCGTGAACCACCACTACTACCATCGTGGAAATCTAGGCGCAATTAACCACCCGCCAGATCACCATCATACTATATACGTATATTGTTACTACATCTGCTCTAAATCTCACATCCGTATGCAAACCGGAAATTACAATTTTTGAATTGAAAAAAAAAAAACCCCTTTTTTCATTCAAATTATTGTCAGGCTGTTATCCGAAAAATAATCGTCGCAGGGAATAGAAGAAGAAAGAATACAAAAAAAAAACCATACAACGCGTGCTAAAATTTGTTTAACACCAATAATTTTTATCCTACATATATGTAGTACTTACACCTTATTTTATAGATATTTTCATACTATCTTTTAATATTTAGAAGAGAAGACGCGGGGAAAGGGATCTAAAATATTTGTTTAGCCTGATGCGCAAAGCAGCTGCAGGTGTTCAAATAAAATTAAAAATAAACGCTTCACACTACGGTATAAGGGATTATAATGATTTTTAGCATGCGTGAAAATAATATTACTAGCATCAATATGTTATACAATAGGCATAATTTTCCATTAAGGAGGTAATCGGAGTAAAATAGTTATGGTTATTTGCATTTTGGTTTGGTTTTTTCTTGGAAACTTTTCATTTTATTGGAAATAATATTATATGTATATGACGTAAATGGGGTGTACAAAAATTCCTGTTATGTAGTTGCATACAAAACTTGTTTAATAACTTGAAAATAATATAATGCGGTCTATCAACATTTGAACAACGTTATGAACGTCACAATTTCGTTAATAACAGAATATACATGTGAGTATATAATTACGGGCAGATATACGACGTATATTGGAGAAAAAATCGAGGAAAAATTGGAAAACGTCTTTAACTTTTCAATCATACAAATTTTCGTAACAAAAAAAAAGGACTAGCAGAATTATTGAAACATCTATTTTATTGAAATTCTTGGAATTTTATTCCAATAAAATTTCAAACTCAGTGGAACGTGTGAAATAATTATACATTAACAGTGCGAGAAAAACTTGTTTCTGAATTGAACGTGCGTGTGAGAACTTTGTACAATAAGAGTATAGGATCAATATTGAGCGAGAGACTGAAGCGGTTAGGCCATTTGGAACGAATCTTTCCTCGTTACTCTTCCAACGAGTCAACTAGCACCGGTTCGTCTTCCACCTCTTATTTATTTTCACGCTAAAGTTCTCTTTTATTTTTACTTCCCTCTTTCTCTTCTTCTCTTTTATCTTCTCGTCTCCCAAGTATACCGGCGTCATTTTTATCACTTTTATTTTTACTATCTGGTCAAAGTCGTTTTCTGAGTAACCGCGAAAATTTTTTAAAAACCCCTTTTTCCTGATATCCCGACACAAGTGTTTATTTTGTAATGAGGAGTTTCTCGCTTGAAATATATTTGCATGGTATACCCATCTTGCGATGATTATATTTACTCTTCAACTGCAGCATTATAGTACCAACGTACGTACGTAACTTTGAAATTCTGAAATCTTAGTTAAACTCAAGAATTTGGAATTAAACTAAGATTGAAATGTAACTCACCTTTACTATGACAGTTCTAATTTAATTCTACAGAATGCGTTACTCTAACTCTAAACCCCCATAAATTCCACGGTATTGCAGATCGCGCACTGCAATTTCTAAGCGCATCAGGTTTACAATCGCGTCATTTCCATATTGTCTACATCGAAAATCAGAAATCTGACAGGCAAATTTCAGCCGTTTCAAGAATAATTTCTTAGGATAATAAAATTATAATCAACATTTTCAGCATCACTTTTTACATTTCATAAGTCAGATCTGATTGAGATTTAAAGAAAAAAATTCTCTACGCAAATTATGGCAAGATACGCAATCAACTTCAAGTCGCTATGCAGCATGAGAACTTATGATGTGTGAAGAAAAAAAAATTCACGTCGAATTTCACGTGATGAAAAGTTGGCTGCGAGGAATTTGATTAAACTCCTTAAGGCCATTTTAGGTATATGGAAAAGGCGGTTGTCCTGGAGGGATAGAAATAACCCTTTTGCGGTATGGGATACGTGGTGACCGCATCGCTCCTGCAGAAAAATAAAGTAACCCTGCATGGATGTGCTGCAGACCGGGAGAATGAATTTACTCCGTTCTTTAACCCCGCCTTAATAAATCCCTGCCAAATCCCGACCGCGCTCTGCGGATTCCAAAACCCCCACAAATATAGGAGATCCGCCTGGATATAGCTCGACCTTTTTCACCTCTTCTTACGACGTCGTTGCAGCAGCAATTCCAAAATCTCGAATATTTCAAACCCGAGAATCGAACAGGCCAGCACCTTCGTATTAATTATTCGATGACAAAAAAAAAAAACAAAGAAAAATGGGTGTGAAGAAAAAAGAAACCGACCCAGAGATGAATTGTATATAAAGTGTGAATATTCAAGAGAGAATTATCAATAGGGTGCAAAAAATATTATCAAAGAAAAAAAGTGTTCGAGCTCCATCAATTCTATATTCTGTTCAGTGAATTGATAGCTATATATTTCTTGATTTTGTATTTTAGTTAAAACTTTGATGATCGTTTGCAAATAAAACAAAAAATTTTCGTATAAATTCCGACCGGATGGAAAAATATACCGCGAATATCAAACCCTTTGAGCTCACCTTTGCGAAAATTTGGCCTACCTCGCCCGCATGAACCTCGTATCATAGATATATTGGATACCTTATACACGATTGTGCAAAAAAGCGAGTGACAAAAGGGCGATGCAATTAAAACAAATATCATGATTTTTGACGAAAGTGAAAATTTTCGAAGAACCTAGTCGAGTTCTAAATATCTTTTTACCACCAAGAATTAGATTGTAAAGTGCGGTCTGAAATCAGACACCAAAGCTCAAAATATTTCCCCTTTAATATACCTATATACATATGCGGTGTATCTAGGAAGAACTGCAATGTGTGAAGCTTATTTCATTAGTAAGGAGCTAGGGAAAGAATCTACCTATATTTATACCGAGCGAGATACATTAAAATAAAAGAAAAGTATAAGCGTCGTGTATAAGTTTTCGTACTCTGCACCATTCCAAACTCCCGCCGCATCGGATAATATCTCAACCTGCCACTTTCACGGAATTAGAAAACACCCTCTCGAAAAACAAAGGATTGAAAAAAACAGAAAGAATTTTTTTTACTCCCTCTGAGTAGTACCACACAAAATTTGTTTACGGACTAGTTTACGAACCTTTAAATTCAGTGTTTTCTGCTACTATTTCTCATCCACACTTTTTTCCCGGACTTTTTCATTTCCAAATATAATTTCTAAGATTTTTGTTTTGCAAATCAAAAAAAAAGTTCCTTCATAATTACTTAGATTAAGATGCTGATCCAATGGTTTGAAAAAGCGTGAAATTAAAAATGTTCGAAAGATTTTCAGTTATACTTTTTCAAGATTTGTGGAGACCCCGGATAACAATAGATCCCTAATTTTGATAACCTTTTTAAAAATTCACGCACCATCCGAAATTGCAAATAATATATCATTCGGTCCGAATCGAACAGGTACCAAAATATCGAAGAATCAAGTTTTGAAAAATATGTCTGGATAATAATAAGAAGAAAAGACAAGTGAATGGAATTTTCGTTGCAACTAGATCAGGATTTGGGGTTGGTTTCAATCATGAGATTCCATACCCGCAGGTATAGCAATGTCATCGAGTGAAGGGGATGAGAGGGAGTGAATTTAATATTATATTCGGTCGAAATTTCACATCGATGAAGCTCCGAGTTCTCTAAGCTCTCAACTCTTAGAAGTTCATAACTGTCGGTAAGGATATCGAGGTAAGGACGTTGGTTAAGTGTACCGAATGCACATCGGTGCCAACCAGCGCAACAGCAGCAACAGCAGAAGCTTCACCCTCCTCCTCCTCCTCCTCTTCCTCCTCTCACAGTCTTACTTCTCCAGCTCCCCATACAATTATCATCATAATTCAGAAACAGTTTATATTTAGCATCATCAGGGCACGGTAATTATTCCTTCGAAACAGAACGGAAGTTGGGAGTGACTGCTACAATTAATTAGAAACTGTATAGCGGTCAGACTGAGTTCCCACTACCACTATCGCCGTGAATCCAGCTGCAGCTATAGGAGAGAGACGACCTTTCCGTCAACCCCTAGGGCACTTGATAAATAGCGATTGGTACATGCTGTAGTAGCTATCTGATTATATAAGTTTCTACGACCCTCCGGGTCACCCAAAGAACCAATACGATGAATTACCAACCTCTTCAACCCCTGATACATAACCAACAGCAACGAGTAAATTCAAAATCTCAATAAACACCACTCCAAGGTTTCCGCGCACATAGAAGAGAGAAAAGTTCAAAACATACTTTAAAAACTGCATTTTCGTTCTATTTTTTTTTTTTTTTTTTTTCTATTTATTCATAGAAAATTTACCGTACGTCTGAACAAAATGCCTTTGAGTACCGATAATGCGGTGGCGATAAAGATGAATGCACACGTACTATTACTGTAATATAAAAAATTATCGAAGATAAACGTCCATCGATCTAACGGAGTCATGTGAAAAAAAATTAATTTCAAAGTTGTCCACAATTATGGGTAAGTGGTAATTATTTATTGCTGAATTCAAAATTGAAGCTAAAATTTCGACAGGTGGAAGTAGCTATAGGTTGAATATCCGAAAAACCGCAAGATCTGTAGCAGCTGAACTACAAAATATTGACTGCTATATTGTCTTTTGACAATGAGAATAGAATAGCTGTATTTCTCAGCATCGCGTCGTTTAAGTAAAAGCACAATAATTTCGACTGGGTGCGCTGCTGCAGCAGGAATATAATTAGAACCAAGAGAACTTAATTGGTTTAGCAATTAGAAACTTAGATAATATATAGGAGCATAATCAATGCGGCTGTTTCCACCTCAGCAATTTCACACGACGATAATCCGCCCGGCCATTCTAGAAAATTTCCACCCTCATCAGAAAGGCGGAAAAAAGGAAAAAACTAGAAAATATATCGAGGAAGGTTCACGAATTAAATTGAGAAGGTATATACCCCATATATAATACCTGGAAAGCGTAAAATTAAAGGGGATAATATTTACTGCTAGTTTCACGAGGGTGTCAAAACGCGAAGAACCTAATAATGCATAACTTTGCATAATTTTCTGTAGAAGAGAGTGGGGTAAGGGACGTCGACGTGGACGTAGGAAGCTTTGGAACATCGTCGCACATAGATATAAAGGAGTGTGGTGTGGTTTAGAGTTCGGTTCGGTTGCGGTTGGATGGAGAACTTTTACGAGCTGCTGTAAACTCTGCCTTTTGGCTTTTACCACCCACTCTATATGCCGAAGAGGCATATTGCCGCCACTGACTGCTGCTTGCAGCTTTTCCCTCTTGGGTTAGCTTAGGTAAGACTAGATTGTCGAATACGAGGCTGTGTTTTTGCGATTCAGTTTTTTCTTATTTATTTATATTTTTACCTTTCTTTTCCCAACATGTACCTACGTAAGATTCGTAGCAGCGGAATGAATGATTTCAGAAAATACATGCGCGGCTCACAGCCATTAAAAGTGAGAACTTTTGGAATTGTTTTTTTTTCATTTGTCTCACGGTGTATCCATTTTGCTCCAAAGTTTTATTCGACTGAAAATGGTTTGTTAAAAACAAGGGTCAGAAAATGTTATTTTGTCATTTTTTGTCTGTTTCAAACTTTGAAATTTCCTTAGGGGCATTACATATAACTACTATTCCGCTAGCGCTGTTTCCATGGGAATAATTTATAATCTTGCGATTAATTATCGCCCTACAGGATTTATCTATGAAGTTTTCAAACAGAATGCTGGTAAATTTCGACTGTGCGCAACTTTGTAGGAATGGAGGGAAACCATTAATTAGTACCAGTTTAAATCGATTTGAATAAAAAATTTTTACACGGTTCTCCATTTATAGGTATACCCATATCGACTTTATATAGGTATAACATTATTGTTATATGGTTATATTCGGAATACGACGTGTAGGCGTAGATGGTGGCGCGTTCTCTCTCGCAAATTACATAATCGCATATTTACGAGGTGCTAAAACTGGGTTGATGGTTGACGAAGCTGCTAGCATACTGTTTCGGTATATATATATACTTTTATACATACGGATAGGTATACTCAACCTGATTATGTGCTATATTTGCGTTTGTATAATACACATATACCTATACGTTGGGCACGATAAAGTAACGAAACGGACGGACTGCTTTTGGGTTATAATATTTGTGTTCCTATACATCTCCAGAATTATTTGTATCAGTGTGCGTGAAGATTGTAATACGTGTGAGTTGCAGCGTGTGTTAAGTTGGGATAAATCCCACGGCACCTCTGGGAGTTAAGCCTATTTAATGTCAAGCTCGTTATTTACGCCAACAAATCCTGGAGCAATTCTCTACCGTAAAACTGAGAGAGCGCCACGTTCCTGCAGCAGCATATTCTCCTCGAGTAATTATAACACACTCCTGACTTCATTCATAGAAATATTTGTATATCTCAAGGATTTTCACTTGCCAATTATCATCCTCAAGGGCCTATTCATATTTCCCTTTAATTCCTACCCGGTACCGACTACTACCTGCAGTCAAAAATCACAAGGGTCAACTACTTCGGCTAGTGCCGCTGAATTGGCATTAATATCTTCAAAATGGCCGCCGTAGGGTTTTCCGAAGTAGTCTATAATTCCACTTTTCCTTGACAACAAAACCTGAAAAATACTCGTATAAAACTGAGGCACAATGTTAATGTAATAAAAATTTTACCCCGGATAACGATTATGTACTTTAGACCGTGACCTGAGTAACGTCTGTTTGTAATGCTTCCTTAGAGTATTTCTTAAATATGTCTTAACATTATGGCGAACTGTACTTCTTTACGATTTTAACTTCCAATAGCTTCTGCTGCAGAACTTCTTCTGTGCATGCACATGCACCGTATGTATAAACATACATCAAATGTACAACATTAATTTTATTAGTACTATTTTTTGGTCGCGTCAAGCGTAAACAGAATTTATTGCATTCGTATCATTATTTACTAGTTTAGCAAATCTACATGTAGGTACCTCTATTCGTGATTAAGTATAACGGCCGTTACGCTAGCAATTCCGACTAAATTTGCCAAATAGTTTCTGCAGCTATACTGACAATCAGCAAATTGCAACGTTAATTTGTATTAGTTATCGTTATTCTGATACGGTAGAATCGATCACCAGAATCATCAAAATTATTACATACCAACGGAGAGAAATGATTTTATTTGACGTGGAAAGATTTATATTCTAAAAATGATCTCTCTCCGTGTTTACAAATATGTATAACCTGTACCCATTTGAATATTGAACGTAAAAAAAAAAAGCAAAGAAGAAAAACTGGTCAAAAAATAAAAGAAAACAAAAAAAACTGCACTTACATCAAGCAACTTTTTTCATTTATTTCATTTTTTTTTTATTCTACCATTAAGCGCCGTGGGAAACAAAAAAATTTCCAACTGCTGCACACGGCGAACTAGTATAACATAATCCGTGGTCGTAAAAAAATTGATGCGAGCAAACGCTTATCTAGGATTTCCAGAATAATGCGCTCCCATCTGTAAACAAAAAATATACCCTTAAATGCTTTTTCCAACCATGTGCACTCACGCTGGCGTGAGGGATTCAAAACCTGCAGGATGTCCTGTAAAACGTACGCCGCGGAAAGTTAAGCTTTTGTGGCAAGTACCTTGCACTCATAAACTATTGATATCCATTTCATACTTGATAAATGTCCATATATCTACAGCTTGTCTATTCGGTTTGAACAGAGCTTAGACAGTTCTATGGCGCAAGTATCGCAATCATAAACAAATGGATTTAATTTAGTTCCAACTCGATCGAATATCATTCCTTTTTCATTTCAGTTAATGAAACAATGAACACCTCTCGTTGAGATAGAATTTTGTTTTGGGACAAAATTTTTATTGTAGGATTACAAGCCTGATGAGCTCCGATTCTTATTCGAGTTATACTTCATCTGGAAACTCGTTAGTAAAAGTCAATGTTCATTTATTTGTTTATTTATTTGTACGCACAGTAATTATATTGATACACGTACATTGCGAACCATTGATTATAAATATATTATGGTTAAGAAAATTTGAGTACATTGTACAATAGCAAATTATTACAGTTCACGTATGAAATTATATAATCGAAAGAACTCTTCTGCATGTGGCAATTAACCGTTGAAAAAAACCAACGAATAATTATATCCGCCCCAATAGATTCAAACGTATGAATTATAGGCACATGTACGTTTATGTATATATCTATATACCAATTTTATTTACCTTTCTCATATTTATCGGAGACCGCGCGTCCATCAAAGCGTAAAAAAAAAGATAGAAAGAAAAGTAAAATAAAATGAGGGGAAAAAAATAAACCCGTTACCGCCGAAAGGTTTTTCAGAGAAACTCAAACGCCGCTGCTGTTGCTGCTGCTGCCGCCGCTGCTACCGCTGTTGGTGGTGGTACAGCATCAACACGCGGCCATCGGAAAAAGGAACCCGCGGGCTGGTCATGGCAGCTGAGGGTTGGAAAAACCAGCAGAAAGATTCATGAATAATGCAAACGTGAGAGCCGAAACAATTGCGAGGCGGCGCGGACGTCCCAGCGTACACAGTATATACCTACTTCTGAAATTACATCGTCAGATTTTTCTCCGAAATTAAAATATTACGAATTCCTTGCTCAACGGGCTATTTTTTCTTCTTTTTTTCTCGTGTTTGTTTTCCGTTTTTTCGTTTTCTTTGGTTTTTTTCTCACATCCGCAGATCGAATTAAATACGTTTACGTACATCGCAAGGGGAAAACAAAAAAATTGCATTTTGAAAAATAATTATCCTGTCTCGCAAAGCAATGGAAGGAAGAAACAGCTTTAGAAAATGAAAGAAAAAATTCTCATACGAGGATATATATATATTTACGGTCAATTTGGTTTTCATTCAAATTCGAAAAGAAATACAAGGAATTGAAATTATTATATAAATCATAGGTAAATAAATGGGAATGATCCTCTGGTGAAATCTGCATAATAAACATCAGCATTGGTGGTGAATAACTGCGGTTGGGATTTGTGAATTTCGTGCATTCCAGATCAAAGAGAAGGGGCTGATGGCCGACCATACATATACAGCGGCCACTTCGTGTCACATGAAATTACGCACTAGATTACTCGATTCCAAACCTGCATCCCCAACCCCCTTGTCCTTCCATGTTCTGCCCCTTCGCTATCATTGACCTACGTTCGATGCTTCTGCTTCCCTCGAGAGCTTAACGAAACAAGCGTAAACCACAACGGCAGCTTGAACTGTACGCGTTCAGCAGCAGCCCATATAGTTGGCTGAAACTATGTAGTTACTGCTATTAGTTTGCTTTGATTATCATGGCAAAATCCTCAAACGGGATGCCTGGCGTTGTGATTATAATTGTACAATGAGCACATAGGAGGATCTGTACTTCATCAAGATTACAAAAAAAAAAAAAAATGGAAAGGACCTCTGTTCTAATTCAGGATTCTGTCTAAGTCAGATAAATGCCAAAGATTGATCCGGAGGGTAAGTGTCTCGCAATGGATATTTCACAAATTGCTTCACTTGAGATGTATAGAACATTTTTTCTCTCGATGAATAAATACCAAATAACCATGCAGAGTTATGCTGACGATGAGAAAAATCTGAAAGCGTAAATGTAGTTGTGTTACGTATCTAGAATGAGAATAGCGTAAAAGTAGCAGGAATAAGAATCTCTGAATCGTACCAATTTGAAGGGTTAGAGGTCTCAACGGATGATCCCCAAGGTCCTTCGCGTGTCCTGTAGGAAGACATAGTGCCCGACAAGATCGTAGCAAGTTTCCCAATGGGAAAATGCAGGACGTTGATATGGTCAGTGGTCGGTATAAGTATAGCTTTGGTGTTGGAGTCAGAACGCGAAAAGCGAGCTGAAAAGACAGTAGACAGCAACGGGGTCACACGACACTCACTCACTCAGTTTGTTCGTTCGTTCGTTCGTTCGTTCGTTCGTTTTACGGAGTACGGGAGAAGGTAATCGATGTGAATTCACGTCCCCCAGCTGCCCTGTGCCCAAACCACCAAAGAACAACGAGGAATCCCTGGAAAACCCACCCGGGCACACGTCGTCCTCTACATCTACCAGAGCTCCACATCGTATACCGCGTCGTATCCCAAAGGTTGCCGAGTAGGAACAGTATCCGGATTTATAGTCAGTCGCCCGGAGAGCGCAGAAAACAGAGACCAAGATGTTAGGTGTGTACGTGCGAAACCCGAATGGGACCAACAGGAACACTAAGGTGTATCCTAACATTCGACAAATGTGCTCCACATCCGTGTAAATGCCGGAGGTTTTACAATTTTTATCCACGAGCGTTCGTAGACGGAGTACCTTATAGATTCACCGTCGTCCTGAAGAACTTTCTGCCCTGGCTTAAAACGCACGAATGAATTTCAAAAATGTTCCGTCACTTCGTGAAGGATGAACAGAAATAAAAAACATTTCTCCACTCTTCAATAAAGTTATGCGTATTTTCTTCGCAATCTTATTTTAGTCAAACAATATAGAAAATTTGAGCTGGCGGAAAAGACTTCCGACTACGTAAGCGTATAATTGAATAAATAAATAGATGAACTGGTTTAGGAATATGGATTTGAAAAAATATCTCACGTTTGTTACAGGTTCGCAACAGCCACTGCGGTTCAAAAATTTACCCATCAAATTCTACCGATATTGAATTTCGAAACGAATGATGAATGATTATCACCCGAACGCTAAATCGTCTCCACAAATTGCTTTCTCATAATCGTCAATCACAGTTAACAATAAGCAGTACCGTCAATGGCACCAACCGCTTCCTGATGTTGGCTTTCAGAAATAGCTATAGGTATGTAGATATAATACATAGCATATGGTAAACATGCATATATGAGGCATTCCACGTCAATGCTACCAATTATTTTCCCTCGCCATTTGTTATCGGATTTCGAATTGTTTTCATGATTTTCGATACTCAGAAAAGTACTTCTGCAAACTTCAAAAATATGAGTTTTGTTTAGTTTTCAGAAATATATCTAAAAAAAAAAACAAAAAAACATTTCTTATTCGAAGACGATCATCTTTGGATACTTCAAAAAGTGAAATTTTAATTACATTATTCACATTAATCTTTTCTGATCGAATGAATTTTTTTTCATAAAGTTCTTCAATTTATCATGTTCATCGGTAATCATTTATTTGTTAAAAATGCTGGTCTGTTTCTCACTTCAAAATTTTTTTCAAACAATTGATACGGTTGGTCGGAAAGATTTGAAAAAATTTACAACTGTTTTGTTTCAAAGCTATGACAATTTTGGAGCCAATTATAAATCAAATCATGAATGACCTGCAGAAGAGAACTATTTGTCGAATTCGCGTGAAATACCTTAAATATATTAGGACACACACACACGTATAACTATATAGGTAACATACCTATATAATACAAGACTGTCCAGATGAAGGTATCACCGGCGCCGCATTATAATGTTCTGTTCAAGGGGGTTAGAGAAGGTCATGAATGGTGTTGATTGCTTACCCGAATAATGCATAATTATCACACGCCCTCCACTCATGTGTACACATACACACCTGCAGATTGGTCACCGCCAGCTAACAATGATTTGACTTTGAATAGCCGGAGTCGAGTCTGAGCCTCGAAATCCATCTACAAGAATACCCCTGCAGGTGAGTTATACTGCAATATCCTCGGAAATATCCTTACTAATATGAATGTTACCAGTATTCGGTTAGTTATTATTAATATTACTGTTATCATCATCACTATTGTAGTTATTAATATTATTATTACACAAGGAAGCTTTTAAACTTCCTCCCCAGCGCAACGACGCGAAGTGTTATCACAATTATGACCTACCATCTTGAAAGTTTAGAGTGTCGCGTGTGCAGTGAGCCGTTTTGTACCCCTTGAGGTTTAAAGATGTGAATACAGAAATGTTGTGCATAACGTAACGTAATAACATAACGTAATGAACTAACGTGTTAACAACTATACCACTTACATGTATCTCTATATGAACACAGACACCTGTATATTCTCCGAAAAATAATTCATTACATTACCATAGATATATTGAACTACCATACCAATATATACAGGGAAAGAAATTAAATTTTTTTTTCTAAATTACATTTTTCCATTTTTCGAATACATAAAATTGATTACAACTATTTCAAATAAATCACAATGTTTCGAGACCTCGCAGTAAATTCCGAGGTCTTTGTTGCAACTATAGTGTGTTGTGAATCTATTCACCGTAGAATTTTACTTTCTAGCATTTTTGGCATTTCATTGAAACGAATAACTAGAAAATTTTAATCTAGGACGAAAATACAGATGTCATTTCGATCCTTGTAGATTAAATCTCCAAAGACAGCGGTGATTTATGTAAACGAGAAATAGCTGGATTAATTTTTGAATGGTCCAAAGTACGCCGCGCCTTACAGTAGGCAATTTGAGTTGCATCCCTTCAAGTGCAAGCGCTTTTGTTATTATTCACTATTTTTTTAATGCGCAACCAATTGCACTCACGGGTCGGTTCGGTATTGTGAAGAAAAAACCGAGCTTGAAGATATAAGCTACTCTACATCTTAAGATACACTTAGATTAGAAATGTGACACTGACTAGTTCCATTATTCCATCGAAATGAATTTACAAAAATCTTGTGGTATTTTGAAAGAAGGCAATTAAAGCAAAAATAAAACCTCACTGATCTCACTGCTTCAACAACCGATGATGATTTATCACCTTAAGTTAACTCTACTGTCATACTTACTTTTTTCTTACGAGATCGAGCAAGATTCAACTCGATTGAGCGTCTGATATTATGTAACAAAATTACACCTGCTTTAAACTTTGCATTTTTGAGGCATTTCTAACCTCAGCACAAAATTAAACGGTAGCAAAAAAAAAGAAAAGGAAAGGAAAAATCTGCACTTGATCTAATGTAACTCACATTGCCCGCAAGATCTGCTGCTTTCGGCTAAACTTTTTGTTTATTCATTTTTTTTTCAAGAGCATCCACTTGCTGTTCTGCACAGAAGAAAAATTAAAAAAAAAAAAAACACCATTCTCATAGAATATCTGATAAACCGGTGGCTAATGCTCATATTTTATCAAAATACCAAAAATATAATAAACTCCCTAAACTCATGACAAAATTTTCAACGACTTTATACCGCTCAAAATTCTTACCAGTATTTTACAAATTTCAAACAAGTTTTATAAAATGAAATGAAAAGTAATTTCTATAGACCTCATTTGCCATAAAAATTATGATAATAATTTCAATCGGGTCGTATTCTGTTAATAACTCAACCACTTTCACTCTCCATGTGGACGCAAAATTTTTTGCGTTACGTGTTGGTTCTTTTTCTTTCTTTTTTGTTTTCTCCTTCTTGGCTGAGTACAGACGATATTCCATGCTTACATGAATAAGAAGCGTAATTCTCGATTTTTCAAACCGTTATATAATAACACGTTTGTGAATATGTATGCACGTGCATAATCTAAAAATACATAAGCAGACTCGATGGACTTGCATATCAGTTGAAGTAAAAACTGACGATTCATCGTGTGATAATTCCGTTAATTTCCAATTTGCCGTTCCGAGAACAAGAAACTCGTATCCAATTTAAAAAAAATAGGAATTTTATTTTCAGAATAATCCAGCGTGGTAACTATTTTCATTGATTTATCTGTCCTTCCTTCTTTTCTTTTTCTTTTTCTTCATTATGGGTATGGCGTAAAAGTGAACGTTCGCAATACGCGTGATAAGCAAAAGTGAACACGTATTTATATACACGGTTTTAAAATTACGTAAATTCGCAACCCGTAGAAATATATAAGTTCTATCAGTCAAATAAAACTCAAATCAATCAAAAGAAAATTTCTGTAATGCAAAATTCCAGCGAAATAATTTAATTGATATGGCATATAAAAAAAAAATCACATAATCACATCATATAATGAGGCATCTATACATATACATACTATATAAATGTATTTAACAAGTTTTGTACACAACGTAAAATATTACACATATTAATTAAAACAATATTGAATTATTTCACTTCTAATACACGTGATGATCAATTCAAATCTTGATTCCAGCCTTGTTTGCTACATCCTCGAATTTCGATCTGTACTGATTTTCGGGGTCATATTTCTTGGCCAATCTATTCCAAAGATCGGGACGCTGTGGAGAAAAAAAAAATAATTACAAAAATAAATACATTATTAAAAATTACATGAATTTGTAGGCGTATTTTTAAAAAAATTATGGCCGTAAAAATCGAAAGTATTCACTTTTGAAACAGAGAAAAAAATTCAAAGAGATAACTGACAGATAAATCTATAATTTTGCGTACGTTTTAGAATTGATAAAATTGTTACATATGGAATATCATGATAAACTTGCCTTGTTAACCAAGAACCGGATCACCTTCTCCGATCCTTCTTTATGTTTATCGCTACATTCGCGACAGTCGTTTGCCAAAGCGTCAGGGAGTGCCGCTAGAATTGCGATAAAAATTAGATAAATAGAACGTTGTTTCAAGTTACGCAATTAAAACTATTGCATTTTTGTGTTATTTCTTTTTTTTTTGTTCACTTCTGCACTCACCTTTCAACTCCTTTCCATCGGGTGTGCAGTTTCCCGTTTCCAAAAGGCAGCCGACGTAATTTTCAACAAGTCGTTTGCTCGTCAAAATCAAATCCAAGTCAACATTGTCGTACTTGCTAGTGTACTTTCCCTCTGTGACGGTAGCCAGGATGCAAGCGATCAGGAGAATGAAGCAGAAGATCTGTTAAATGATCAAATTCAAAGAGAAATTAAATTTCCGAAAATGTTTGAAACTCTTACTATCATTGATTCAAATATTGAAATTCCCAATTAAAGAGAAATGAAGCAAATTTTTTTTTTACAAATCGATCGCAAGAACGTTTATTGAATCGGCAAAAAACGTCGCAGTCATCCAACAGAATTACTACAATGAAAACGTGATACTTGATTATTTTGTCTTTTAAAAAATCAATCTCGAATCTCTGATCCCGACAAACTTTTGATTCAATGATAACAATAAATTTAATAAATCGATTGCGTTGATGAAACAACAAATGTTTGTCCGGGTACAATTCAAGTAGTTCTGTTCACCTTCATTTTCGTTAGTTTTGTTTAGTATAAATCTCAGATGCGATACTGCCCGGTTTTGACGGACTACTGATGCTGGGACTGCGTCAAGTCAGAGATTTTATACCCGTACCTCGGTTTGTATTGAAAAAAATGGAGGGTCCGAATTCCCTGAACTCTCGCCCATTTCTCATTTGTTTAACTAACACTTACAGATGTATGGTACGTTTACCTGCATCAACTACACACGCCGTGTTTACACTTGCCTTTAGCATATTGATGAGCTAATAAAATTTACTTGGTATCCCCATGACTCGTCCGATGTTATATTATGCAAAATAGGCGTGTATAGTTTAGTAATTTTGTTTTCATTTCGTACTATATTAATTAACCGGATGAATTGATTGCCTGGTCTATTGATTGATTGATTGATAGATATGCATAAGTTCAAATGATATCTAACGAATATATTTCAAATCACAGGACTTCCGCGAACTATTAGCATAATTAATTAAAACAAGAAAGGCGAGCTGAATTCTTTATGAAAATAGCTCATAATTTGATTTGCCAAATAAATCAGTCGATAACAATTCTGGTACACATATTAAAACAGCCACATTGTTATGACAAAAAAGTGACAAAATTGGAAAAAGAAAAAATCTCATCGATACAATTATTTTCAAATATCACGCTGTAATTCATTTAAACAATTTACTAAACACATCTAAAACAAAAAATTATCCTAGTATTTATTGCAGTATCTTCTACACATATATATAACACAATGTACACCTAGTTAAGTATGTACATCCGTATATTTGCAGAAATGGTAAGTGGTAATAATTGAAAATAAGAATCTTTACTATGGAATTCAACTATTTGCGATCTAAAATCTTATACAACGTATAATTTATGGCATATTTATTATATTGTAATTAATCTCGGCCAACTTCGACCTAGACCTTGACTCATATTTTGTATACGTATTTGTATTACAATAATCTTCACAACCAAAACCATGATCAATTATTATTAATTTCCTCTCAAAGATCTATGACGTGTTTCGTCAATATGAATCCAATGCGAGTAACACGATTTTCATGTAATCATTAGAACCGAAAAAAAATCCATAAATAATAGGAATCGAAAAAAATTTACGTACGCCACATTAGTTTCTCGAATTTCCATTACTTTTATATTCCACAAATACCTCAACAAATGAAAAAAGAAAAAGGATATGTATAATGTATATTTATACGTAAATATACCAATTCAATTAAATATGCAATAGTTTCCTAAAATCCTCCGTAATAAACTGTTTTGATTATCGGACATTTTAATGATTACGTCAATCTGAACACAGCTCTTTTTATTCTTCTTTTTCTAATCATTCGTGCGTCTAGTTCAATGACTAATATATTATATACATATACACCTAGACAGTGTTAATGATCTCAAGTATTTCTATAAAAACAGAAAAAAAATGATGAAAAAAATACAAGAAAGAAAAATAAAGATGAAGAAAAACGCTCTACAAGCTGTGAAGTTGAAAACAATAATTAACAATTCCTGCACAGAGTAATGTAATAGTTGTATAATTCTATGAATCCAAAATATTCTACCATATTCCGGATGTAAGATTCATGAAAATAGGATACAAAAACATTCAATGTAAGTTATAATATATCCTCTGTAATCGCTTGAATGACTAGTGGAATTATCTATCGCATTTTTCCTCATATTCAAAGATTCAGGACACGAATACTCATACAGGTAAATTATATTTTATGCGTTCAAGGAAAGAGTTCAGTCAAGGAAGAGTTAAGTCAGTTTGAAAGAGTTAAAGGTTCAAGGTATACGCACGCGAAAAGATTATACTGAATATAATTATTCTATGACGAGCAATATTATCGTGACTCGTTAGAATACATAAATTATTTCTAGTCGAAATAATCAGAATATATATATTTCGCACAACTACTGACATCAGATATGGCAGCAAATGGTCCGTCTTTTTTTCCTCAACCTTTTTTACTAACTGAATGTGTAACTTGTATGTAAGTTCTAATACATGTACATCAATTGGCATTATGCGTATTTATTAAATATACTGGATATACGGATATTTTATCACGTTCACGTTGCTTGTAATATTCATGAGAGAAATCTTACAGATGCTGCTGCAGCTTTTCAGACTAATGCAATATACCGATGTGTATACCTGTGTATACGTATGATAATGTACAGTAAAGTTTTTTTTCTGTTGAGAAACCAGTTTAAAACTAGACGTTACAGTACGTGGTATGCAGTAACAGCGTTACAACTAGGTATAATCTGAATTACATACATTAAGATATGAATAAAAACTTGAGAGGAAAAAAAATATATTCGGTAGTTATTTCTAGGAATAGCATTATATCATCGTTTATTGATCTCTACAGGATATTCAATTTTTGATTTTTCGATATCACTTTTTTGACGATTTTTTTTCATATTTTTTTTGTTCTGTTTTATTCACGTTATGTAACGAGCCACGGGATTAGTTATTATCCCAATTAATGCTAAGAGATATATAAATTGGATTTTTTTGTTCCTCCATTTTTTGTAAGCTTTGAATTCGGCAATGAAGTGCAGATTTTTTTATTTTCCTGTATTCGCCGGAGGATATACGGATATACCCCGATGTAGTGTATGCGATCATGTATTTCTAATTATCTTCGCTAATAATTCGCACCACTGTATAGGATTATGTATCATGATCATGTTCAAAATATTTCATGCGAATACTGTTGATGGATATAAAATGCTATATGGGTCGAGTCTTTTCATCGCCATTACTGAATAACCTTCTCTTTTGAAGAATTTTCATTGAAAACGCACCCCGTGCAGCTGAAGGATAAATGAAATGTTTGTACAGAGTTCAAAAGATTGACTTTTATAAATACGGTAGTCAGTTTTTCTTTTTAGCGATATACATATCACTACCTATACTTCAAAAAGAGGTTTCACTCCACTGCTGTTGGAAGGTCTCTAAACACTGCAAGTTTCTATGATGAATAAATATCTAGTAATAGTGTTTTAAAATAGAATATTTCGGTTCATTATTTTTGTTACAAATATTCAAAATTAGTCGTACGAGTTTTAGAGAGAACCTTCTAATCATAGATATTAAAAGCTAATACGGCAAACGAAAATATCTGGATCAAGGTCAGCGAGATTTGTTTCTCTAGATCTGAGGTCTTACCAAAATGTCAACTCGTATGAATCTCCTTTACAGGTTTGATTTTGTAGATAAGTCGTTAGATACAGATTTTCGATGCTAAACGTTCACCTTCAACAATAATTCAATATTGTTAGGACTTGGAAGTGATAAATTCTGCTAAATAGCAAAAAATTGCAGGTATTTAAAAATTTGATGTAACTTTATTCAATAATAATGTATGTAGTATGAATCACATGATGCGACTTACACAACTTATGAATTAACTTTTCCAAGTTATAGATAATTATTATTGGAAAATTATTAAGCAATGGGCTTTTGTTGATGGCACAAATTTTCAATATTCGGTTCGTCAATAGTCATCTGACTTGCATAGCTGCCACCTTCGATCAGGATCCATTTGTCCACAATCTGCAATTAAATATAACAATGGGTTTAATAAGTTAGCAGATTTAGCTTTGGATGCTTTCTTGTTAAAGTTCCTTCAGATAGCAAATAGAACGATCATGGCATTCAGAGATCTTGATTGGTAGTATATTAGTCATCATTTAATATATGCTAGATGTTATATCCCAAGTATTCAAAAATCGAGTAAGTAGTTTCAAGTACATATTTGTTTTGAATTTGATTATAACACGAAAAAACACTCACCCTCCTCGCTGCATTGATTAAGATCGCCAATTTCAGGAAGTATATATTCTGCAATCAAAAAATACGTGGTTGAGTATACGTTGTTACCCATAACCCTTGGGGCACATAGCATCATGAAAATCAGATAGCAAATAGATCGATCATGGCATTCAGAGATCTTGGTTGGTAGTAATATGAGTGTCATCATTCCATCCATGGCAGTGATTCCATTAAAACTTTAGTGATCAAGAATTATATTCAAGTGCCTGTTATATCTAAGTTTCAACTTCGATTCAGCAAGAAAAATAACTCACTCTTGTTGCTGCTCAGATTCCAATCTCCAAGTTCACGAGATGTGTACTCTGTAATTTGGGAAATAGAGTGTTTTATACAGTGCATTTAAATCTAGTGATCAATGCTATATATGGTGTTAAAAGTCAGATAGCAAATAGAACGATCATGGCATTCAGAGATCTTGGTTGGTAGTAATATGAGTGTCATCATTCAATCTATAGCAGTTATGCATCGAAACTTTGATGATTGGAAATTATAATTAAATACTTTTAATAAATATATTTCATCTTTAATTCTATAAGAAAAATAACTCACCCTTATGTCTTCTTTGATTCAAATCTCTGAGTTCGTCAGGGGTGTGCACTGCGATTAAAAAATATGTTACTTGTGTTGCCAGCAACAATCAGCATTTTTCATAGGAATGGAAAAGTCAGATAGCAAATAGAATAATTAGGAGGGTCATTCAGAGACCTGGGGTTATAGTTAAAAAATGTTATCATGTTATGCAAGATTAAATGAAGAAATTATGGAGAAAGCGTTATTCTCATGCAACGGTTAACTCACCTCAATCTCCAAGACCCATTACTTTCTCAGGATCCAGTAGCAGATCTAAAAGATAAAAAGAAGTGTGAAACATTCAGTCTTTGTGTAAAATTTGATATCACACAATACCATTGACTTACCTAGATTCTTCGTTAAGACTAGCTATTAGATAACAGACGGATTTATAAAACAAAACAGAGCTCTACTTAAACAATAAATATTAGCCATATTATTTAAAATTTTTTATTGACTTGTACAGCTTATTCGGCCTTTTTGGGCGCACGGGTCTTCTTAGCAGGCAGAGGCTTCTGAGAACGAAGTACAGCAGAAGCACGACGCAGGGCCACCTATGAATTCAAATGAGACATGTTTTCTTGAATAACAACATTTCAACATTTCAAACATAGGGTGGTCAAATCTATCAAATATATCTCAGATAGCAAATAGCAATAATCATGGCATTCATAGATCTTGGTGGCTAAATATGTCATCATGAATTTTCTAATGTATACCATTAGTTTCCTTCCCTTACAATAAATACGCAGCAATATAACTGACCTTTGTGAGGTCGACTCTGTATTTGTTAGCTGTGAGAAGTGTACGCAGTTTAAATAGCGAACGACGTGCACCAGACTTCATGGTACGCCTGACCGTTGCCTTAGCAGGCTTGTTGCCAGACTTTGCTTTCTTGTAAACAACAGTGAAACCCTTTTTGTCCGGAGTATCAACGATGCCAACGCTCTTTCGGTGCACAAGACCGGAATAACGATAACTACTCAAATTTGTGAGGTTGTTGGGCTCCTACAAAAAATATTTATTTTCCAATAGAGAACAAGTGTCTTTACTACCCCACAGTCCACATTTATTCGGTTGATAAATAGGGTTAGAACTCACCGTGGAGAAGGGCTTGCTGATGTTACGTTTCTTCAAGAGAAACGCATTATTATTGCGGATGATCATCCAATTCAAGTGGGACGACATTTTGATGGCCTAGAAATTAAAAACGTGTTGCAAATGTGTGCATAACATTTAAAAAACTACGAGACAGGTAATGGCGTGTTGTCACTCCTTCCTCCAGTACACGTGGTTCTAAATTTGTTGATTCACTTAAAAATAGGAACGAGTTATCGCCCACTAATTGCTGGCAATCCGATTCGATGAAAATTTTGAACACTTTAGATGGATAAAATCTTCTTGGAAAATAACTTCGCAGACGAATAAAGCGTAAAACTACTCACCGTTTGCGCTCAACTGCAGAGAAACGGAAGAAAAGAAATACGGAAGTTGATCGGGGTGATACGTCAGTCAAATTAAAATTAAAACAAACATAAATAAGTTAAATGCATAATGCCCCCATATAATCATATTATTAAAATATGAGCGTATCTAATTGTTGATTATCATTTAATCTCCAACCACCCACATAGTTTATATCTCATATAATCATTAAATCTACCTAGTACGTATTTGACTTCAAAAGTCTCTTTTATCCGGCAAAAATCATCGATTCTTTACTGCCAAGGAACTCGATTGGGGGATATCGATTGATGATTTGAAAGAGCGCGTTGGTTCAAAATGCAAATGCAATTAAAATACCGATTAGATAAAGGTCATTAGGTCAACGATTGAAATGAATAAATCTCAAAAAATGATTGGTGCTTTCTTAAATGAGAAACTTTATTTATTGATATTGTCATTCGATCATCATGTATAAGGCAGCTCGTTGTAGACATCAACGCCGGTATTTTTATCGTCAGAAAGAGCATCGATATTATCATCCCTAATCCCCGCCGTGAAATCCTGGGGTATGAATATTTTGGTTTCAAAACGAAAGAGTTCGTCGTCTTTTGTAACTTTTTGTAATCTGGCCCACCTGGTAGCAACTTCCTTGTAAAAGCATTTTCTGAAAGCCAAACAATGAGCGTGTGGCAACTTCTCATATTTTATTCGCATAAAGCCGAGATTTGACATGACGTGACGCCAAGATTTCATGAACCTCGCGTTAGCTCCAACGTGTTTTGAATCGGGAGTAATAATCAACAATAATCCGCCGTTTTTCAACAAGTTATATGCCTTTTCACAGCAGGCATATCTCTGCTCCGGAGATGGCAGATACTCTAACAACAAGCAAAATACGATTGTATCAAAAGAATTAGTAGTCAGTTGAATGACTTGTTTTCTATTTTCAGAAAATACATTATTTACTCCTACTTGCAGACTCAAAAAGTCGCACTGTAAAACCTCTTCGCAAGATGGTGCCAAATCAATTGCTGTTACCTCAAAATATTCGACATGCCCAAATGGATTGTAACAGCTACCGACATCCAATAACTTAACCTTGGATGTTTCTATGTTGAATGATTTTATCAGAATCACCGAATCTCCATCATTACTTTGGACAAACTTTGTATTTCCCGATATTTTGAATCTTTTGGTGCAATAGCTATTTGCTGACGAGTTACCATCGTTACTTTCCTTTCGTGCGTCTGATTCTTTATTTTCTGAGGATTCTTGATCTAAACAGATCAATCTGCTCCCTGATATTGGTTGTTCAGTTTCATCTGAAGGTGCCTGATCATTATTGATTATTTCAGACTCAGAATGTTCTTGATATGTTAATATTCCATCAACGCTTGGATTTGTCGCTATTTTATGTTTGATATTAATTTCTCTATCCCAATATACCTCTGTCCCACCCTTAAAAAAATACTCCAGACACTGAGACTTGACCCAGTCTATTCTACACTTTGTGTTTTTTGTCGGATCAGCTACATTTTCTGCCCAGTGTTTGGTAGCCAACTTGCGCATAGATTCAGCATATTTCTGGAATACATAAATAAATTCAATAAATTCAACTATTAGTGTGATAATAAACTGGATTGCCTGGCTACACAGGCTAACCTGCAATGTATCGCTTTCAGCGAGGTGTCTCTTCCAAGCTTCTTCAGGGCCATAAATTTGTGATTCCCTCCTCAAATTGCTATGAATACTCTTTATGAATGCTGCCAAGTCTTTGTGCTCAGTCGAAGCCATTATTGCAGCAGATAACAATACAAACAATTTAAAGATCGCGTTCAATTGGTTAACGATAAAAACAAACAGTTTTTTTCAATAACAAGTCAAGAAGTCAAAATTCACCGGTGTGGTATGAATCGGCCATCTTTTTTACTAAATTCAATATATCGGAAACTAATACATGATTATCAAGACGAACCTGCTGATTTCATGCTGCGCTGAAACCAACTTGTAATTTGGTATTTCATAATTAAAAATCGCTAAAGATTTTTCATACATGTCCCTTCTGTCTCCGTAGTGGTTGTAGTGCGATAAAATAGAACAAACACCAGAATTGCATTCAGTGCCGTCTATTTATGAAAATCCACACTAGTGACACTTAGGAGAGTGGTAGGCTGGATAGTAACGCCTGAACGCCAATGACTAGAGTTGTGTCGGTTTCCTGTGTGGTTAGGTGCCGCGTTTTATAATTGTAAAAAATTTATTGTAAATACCCGATTCTATTATTATCAACAGGAAATAGTAGAATCTGAGGGTGACTGTTGACAGAAAAATGTTACACGGTACAAGTTTGACGTTTCTAAAACTTAACAACAACAAATTTTCTAAGGGGTGTGCCTCGTACACATGAAGCTTAGCTTCTGTCAAATAAACACGTCCAAGTTGAACAACAATATATCTAATTGTAAAAAGTGTTGCATTTTGTTGATAAATAAAAACCGTTTGTATTAAGATCGATTAACAAAAATGTCGCACAGTGCAAGCGCAGAAAATCTAACTACAGACGGCCAAGTAAGTTCTTTACACGTTACCTTCTCACGCATTCATCACATTTTTCTACGTTATTCCAGAACTTACGAATAGCATTTAAATTACTCTGCACTGAGTCATGCAGAGGAAATTACGAGGAGTTATTCATTACTCCTTTACTACGCAATTAGTATTTCATCTCACCAGACAGCTACAAATGCCATAAATAAAAAAATGCTTCTCGGAAATAAACAAAATTGTTATTTATGTTCACTAAGCAAAATTATTCTTCACTTTCTCATCAGAATGGAGGAGGTGATAGCAATATGTGTCTGGAATTGGCGCTCGAAGGAGAGCGCCTCTGCAAGGCAGGTGATTGCCGTGCAGGAGTTGCATTTTTTCAAGCTGCTATTCAGGCAGGAACAGATGACTTAAGAACACTGAGCGCGATATACAGTCAGCTGGGCAATGCTTATTTTTATCTCGGTGATTACGTGAAAGCCATGCAGTACCACAACCATGATTTAACCCTTGCCAGAACAATGGGGGATAAATTGGGTGAGGCTAAATCAAGTGGAAATTTAGGAAATACTCTTAAGGTTATGGGAAAATTTGACGAAGCAACGATCTGCTGTAAACGACATTTAGAAATCTCCAGAGAACTTGGCGACAAAGTATGCACCGCTAATCACCTAGTGATCTGAACGTTATTATCTTACTCACATTTATATTGAATCTTATTTTGTTTCATCCCATCAGCTAAGCGAAGGTCGAGCTCTCTATAATTTAGGAAACGTTTACCATGCCAAAGGTAAACAAATTGGCAGAGTAGGACAGCAAGATCCAGGAGAGTTTCCTGAAGATGTGCGACAGTGTCTGCAAGAAGCTGTTCATTACTACGAGTATGTTTTCTTGATCGCACATCTACAAATTGCGTTATTAAGGTAAGCAATGCTTGTAGGAATTAGTTGAGTGATTTATCAACGTTTTAGAGAAAATTTAAAACTGATGAGAGAACTGGCCGACACAGCTGCACAAGGCAGAGCATGTGGAAATTTAGGGAACACATTTTACTTACTGGGGGATTTCCTACAAGCAATTCACTATCATAATGAAAGATTGAAAATCGCAAAAGAATTTGGTGATAAACCTGCAGAGAGAAGAGCAAACAGTAATTTAGGAAATTCGCACATATTCCTTGGAGAATTCGAAAAAGCCGCACAACATTATGAGTAAGTTGCCTGCCAAACTATTAGGCTTCCTCAAAGACGGATGCTTTCATTATTAAACGAAACCTTCATTATAGGCGCACATTAGAACTTGCACAAGAATTAAAAGATCGAGCGGTAGAAGCGCAGGCATGCTATTCCCTTGGTAACACCTACACCTTGTTACGTGATTACCGAACTGCTGTGGAATATCATCTCCGTCATCTCTTGATAGCTCAACAATTGTCAGATCGAGTTGGTGAAGGTCGAGCTTGCTGGTCATTAGGAAATGCTTATTCAGCGATGGGTAATCACGAAAAAGCTCTTCATTTTGCCAGTCTACATTTGAACATTTCAAAGGAACTGAATGATGCTATGGGCCAAGCTACGGCTCAAATGAATGTCACTGATCTAAAGAGAATTCTTGGCTTGGAGCAAGGCAATGAAGAAACTGAAAGTGGCAATGGCATGAGGTTAATTCCAACTGCTAGAGCTTCAGCTATAGCAGCTTCTTCACCGGGTCGATACAGATTAAGAAGACAGAGCATGGACAATTTGGATCTCATTAAGGTAAGCATATAAACTTCGTTGCCTGTCTTTGGGAAGTCACCGAAATTATAATAATTATTGGGTATTTCCTTGCATAGTTATTCACAAGGACCATGGGAACGGTAATATCTTCTATCTAATATTTTTTAGCTCAATCTCATCCTCACATCAACACCTTTTTAATAGAGATGCTCAAAATTTCAGAACAGAAATTAAATTCTGCAATCTAATTTCAGCTAACTCCTGATGGAAAGCAAAGAGATATGGGTGAACCACTTCCAGCGAGGGCTGGTATTGCACCTCAACCTTCGCAGGAGGAAGAAGAAGAATCATTTTTTGAACTTTTATCTCGATTCCAATCTGGAAGAATGGATGATCAGCGTTGCGTGCTGAATGCAAAGCAGAAGCCAAGGCCCAGGCCACGAGCGGCAACGCCAGAAAAAGAGAAAGATGGAGAAGATTTGTTAGAGCTAATAGCTGGAATGCAAAGTAAGCGAATGGATGAGCAACGTGTGACATTGCCATGCTTGCCAGGATTAAATACCAACAGAAATAACCAGTCAGCGAACAGGCCATCCCCTCAAGCGCCACAGGAAGCTGATGATTCTTTCATTGAAATGCTTGTGCGCTGTCAAGGTTCGCGATTAGAGGATCAGCGCAGCCCGTTACCTGCAGTATCAACGTTACATGATGCAGAGGAGGAACACAACCAAAGAAGAAATGGTAATTCTCAATCGGGTACTACCGTCCCAGAGGAAGATCTGTTTGCGCTTATTCAAAGGCTTCAAGCTGGCCGTATGGAAGATCAACGGGCTTCTGGACCGGCAAAGAGTCATTAAAACATCGTCGGTGAGTGTCGAATTTCAGTTAAATTATTGCCATTGTATATTGATTATAAGGAATAAGTATTTCATGGACAATGATATAATATTTGAAAAAAAAAATCAAATGATGGTATAAAATAGGTATAATAATTTACGTTGAATAAAAACTAATTACCGATAGAATCGTGCCAAAAAAGAATTAAAACAAAAAAAATCTTAAGCCTCCTGGATGAGCGGACAGATCCTCAATTGTAAATCAAAATATTACCCAGAGTATTTTAGAATCTCTGTTGTAATGTATAAATTTGTATAAACGCCGCGATAAAAACCATTAACTTTCAAAATATCTAGGAAAAAAAAATTAAGAAATTATTGAGTGTAATACTCAATTTGTTGAAATCTGTATCTATTCTTTTTTTCCTCGTATATATTTGCTGATCTGACAAAGTAGTAGTTAAGAAATTATACAATCAATACCAATAATGGTGCTTATGAATATGCACTGGTATCTAATACAGGAATTAAATGAACCGAAGGCCATAAAACTAATAGTTAACGTTAATATTATTGATAAGAAAATTCATGATCTGCGTTTCTCGTATTGTGTGTAATGAAAACACTTATGATGATACCGTGCGCTGACAGAGATTATTATTATTATTAGTAGTAGTAGTAATAGTAGTAGTAGTAGTAGTAGTAGTAGTAGTAGTAGTAGTAGTAATATTATTAATATCATTATTATTATTATTTTGTACGTTTTTTTAATTAAAAATACTCTACTGTTATAATTGAAAATTGATTGTAATAACTAGAAAGTATTCAAAATAATCTCATCGTCATTTTAATTTATACATGGAAAAATCTCAAATAAAGAAT
This sequence comes from Athalia circularis, assembly GCA_963978495.1. Lineage (NCBI taxonomy): Eukaryota > Metazoa > Arthropoda > Insecta > Hymenoptera > Athaliidae > Athalia > Athalia circularis. Next base: position 11,333,489 of record OZ021700.1, on the reverse strand, counting down.
AAATTCCGTCTTCTTATTCCTAAGATAAACTAAAACGGGGGGAAAATAAAATCATCGTTGCGGCTAGAAAAAAGCCTCGTATACCTACCTATACATTGTATACACATTAGATGTAATAGAAACTCTTACAAATTAATTTGTAGAATATATATAATTAATAATTCAATTACAATATGCTCTAAAGCGTATGATGACACATTTATTCGTGACAAAAATATTCTACATGTAAAATTCGTAATAATTAATCTTAGCTCTATACACTAAAAGCTATATTTTTATCAAATATTTTAATGTCATCTGGAATTTATTTTTGAGCAAAAACAATGGCAAAATGTTATCATTCTAGTTATAATTGTTAATAATTAAAGAGATACAACTTTACTTCCCTCTCAGTTCCCACGCAGATCATTTTTAACTTGAAAAAAAGTGAACAATAAAAGTTAGAAGCAAAAACATTCCAGAATGCGTATTATTAATAAGAAACTAAGAATTTCAATAAATAAAAATGTACTTTTTCATTACGTCTATTCATTTTTTGCTGTGTCAAATCCTTGTATTATCATGAATCATAGATTCCGAGATTCCGACAAACAAAAAAAAAAACGGACAGTCTCGGTATTTTTTTCTTCTCAATTTATTAGTTTACGTCAACATTACAATAAGATAAGATGCACGCAGTGCTTGCAACTAAATACATTAGAGCAGAGGTAATTTCCGTATAAACATTCTGTACCACATCCAACCAGTTATGGACGATAATGAAAACCACGTGAAGATGTAACTCAAGTGTTCGTTTCTCATCGTTACACGTGTTTGGCCAGGAATTGGTCCATCTTCCGTCTTCAAGTCGGTTATGAGATCTAGATAAACAGGTTCGGTTTTCGCATAGTCAGCCATCGCGTTCAAATCCCTACAATATGAACATATTTGTGTTGAATTCATCTAAAACGTCTTGTTAGAAATGTTGATCTGCAAGTGCTGAATATCACCTGTAGTACCAGCCCCCAGACATTGGAGTGTTTTTTGGTGAAAATTGTGGCCTGGTTTCATTCAAACGAACAATTCCAACAATTTCTACTACACCATCAACTATATCATTTGGCCTTTTATCAGGAAATCGTTTCTTGATGGGTACCCAGCCTCTGTTTATCAGAATAGTTTCACTGCAAGTATTGTACAGTAAGATTTATAATATCTTTCAGGTAAAATATGACAGGCAAAATTCTTTCTTGGATTGGAATATGAAATATACTCACGGCCTGCCTTCTAATTTGAATGGAGTGACAGCTATGTAACCTGCTTGAACGTCGCCTACTGAAAATATACCACCACCAGCACTAGCTGACTCGCCATCTTTTAATAAGCTTCTTGGACCTATGATGAATTCTTTGTCATGTATAAATCGGCCTTTTACTTTAACCGGTTGATATTCCATCTCCTGTAAATCTTCGAGGCTAAAATAGTTGTTTTATTAAAGATTGGAGTGAAATTTGACTTGGATAATACAATGATTCCCCAGTCCTCTTACTCCGATGGTAGATCTACTGGTGTATTGTTCAATCGCTCCTTGATCTGTTTCATCAAGCCAAGTTTCCATTTACGTCGTTCAACCTGCCAGCAACCCAGACCAAAAGCGAAGAGGGGTAAGCTCTGGGAATATTCATAAATCTATTATTCTGAACGAACTGCAAAATCGGCGATTAAACAATTTATGATGAGAAAATAGTATAGTTACTCGCCAACAAGAACCATCCGTATACTCCTATGGTTTCCTTTTTTGGAACAAACCACTGTTCTCGGCGGTCAGTGATGAGGTTATGGTTGTGCTTTCTAGATTGCTTTCTTACTATTATACCTGTATTATTGACGGAAGGAAAATGAAATAAATGCCCCTTTAAACAATGCGAAAAATGCCGAACGTGCGAGACGTTTGTTAACTTTAAACCAATTCTGGATATAGCTAAATTCATTTTCGACTAGAATTGAACGCTGCAATAATTGGTAATAATTTTTGTTTCAATGAAATGCCCCAATTCCGCTGTTACTTTTTTGTCCTGTTTCTTCTATAAAATGTTTCAATTCCACGTCCCTTAGTCCAGGAGTCACACGTTAATCTTAACCCAACTTTGTTCAGTATATTTCATGATCTGTGAAAATCATTGTATATTGCAGATAAAAGAATAATTGTTACTATAATTTGTCAGTTGTCGGTTTTCATTAGAAATTATCTTAAAATATGGCAGACGAGATCCAAAAGAAGCTTCAAGCAGAACTCGAAAAATTCAAACTCGTCGAAAAAGGTAAGATGATCCTTGTTTGGTAATGGTTAGGCGAATTCTGATTTGTACATCGTTCTACCTGTCTGCTTCCCTCTCAATAAGAAATCATAACTCATTATAAATATTTTCCCATATCAGATTTCCACAAAGCTCTTGCTCAGAGACAACAACTGGATGGTCAACTTAATGAAAATACAGCTGTCAAACAGGAACTGGATCTTTTAAAGTCCGGTAACGACGTCTTCAAATTAATAGGCCCTGTCTTAGTCAAGCAAGACTTGGATGAAGCCAAACAAAACGTTGTCAAACGAATGGAGTACATCTCCGCTGAACTGTAAGTATCGTACCACTATGACGATTATAAACCAGCCTAACTCAGAGTCAATGTTCATCATTGCACTTTGACTCCATCGAATTCCATTTTATCAAATAACTGATATATCCACAGCTTGTTCCATTAATTTTATTTGACAGTTAACCTCTGATATTTAAATTGGTTTGTTTAGAAAACGGACAGAAGATATGATAGCAAGGTTGGACAAGAAACAAGATACACACCGTGAGACTCTGGCTAAACTTCAGCAATCTTTCCAACAGGCACAAGTTAAAGCAGCTATGAAAGCCTAGAATTCATCGGAGCTGCAAAATATTTGTTAATGATCTATACTAATTAATTTCAAATCACGATGTGAGATTATTTTGTCACCAAGCCCATTACGTAATACACTGTAATTCTCATTCATATTTTTAATTAAAAATATTAATTATTTAACATATAATCCGAAATTATTCATACATGAATTCGTAAACATAGTAAGAGTCACGCGCAATGTTGATAAACAATCTATGAATAATCAACGACTGACAGCTGAAATGACTTGTTGATTATTTGCATAGTTGTTCATAATTATTCGGTAATTTTATGGATATCGTTTTGATGACATTATTCGAAGGGATAATACAATCTTGGTTTTCACCGGCTGTTACCGATCACGTGACACGGTGACCGAATTCAGTGCCAATTTGCTATAATCCCGTAGTGCTCAAATCTCCCGGATTGCGAAAAGTTGCTACAAAGCGGTATTTGAACAATCGTAGACGCTGATCACACCACTAATTGTAAGCATGAGAATAAACTAAGAAACCGAGGAAAAACGCAGTTCGAATCACTCGATTCCTGTTCAATTTTCAAATCACAAATCATTTAGAAGGAACATTTAAATGCCGCAACTACGCACGTGCTACCCGGCGACCGGGAAATTCCGCGAATATTGTAAACTGTTCTATTAACTTGTGCTAGACCCGGTAAACAAGATACATGCAACAATTTGTCATTTCCACAAACTACGCTTGTATGGTCGTATGTTCTTCTCCAGTGTCTCGTAATTATAGATTGCGGAAGCCATCTGTGTGAAAACAGGCCTCGCAGAGCAGGAGCAAAGTCAATTCTTTCCCCTCCTAACAGGTATTATAAAATACAATTAATATCAATGATAAAATAATACTACATCAGTTGCGTATACATATATTTTCTGGGTTCTTTCAGGCAATAATTTTCACAACTACATATTTTCTCCACCCCCTGAAAGTTTATCCGTTGAGAGTCGATGCCCCAAGTTTTTAACACGTTCTAACAAACCGTTCCCACATTAAGTGAAGCCCCGTCACAATCGCATGAATATTATTTCAGGCACGACCTAACACAGGTTCGTGTTCCATCCAATTTGTGCGAAGAAATATTCTTCAATTCATATTAATTTGAATACTTAAAAAAAAAAAAAACAAACAAGAATTCCATCGTGGAATTAGAACGTGTAAACAGATCATATTTTGATGACATTAATATAATTGTTATGCGCATCGTATTATGATACCATAATATATGTTATAGCATTAGGCTATAGATAATAGTTGCGTAGTTATATCTCTACGTATCTCTAATACATTTGCACGTAAACAACCTTGTTATTTATTCAGCATAGAAAGGTCTATATCTAGTAAACAAGTTTACGTAAAATATTTCATTCAGACACCTAATAACGTCACATAAACATATCGTCATTGATTAGAATCACAATAATTAATACGCTGAATAATTCTCAGGCTATCAAAATTCTTTCTTCATCACCGTATCGCAAACAACTACGAGTAATTCATAAATGTGTACTACGCTCCACGATTCTATAAATTTTTTATACTGATATTTTTGACGGAATCATTAACGTGATGTAGGGAATATATGAAAAAATATAGATAATAATGATTGTATACATATATATGTATACATATATATATATATTTTTATTTCAATAACATTTATGATATAACAATAGCGGGCAAATTAACTTTCTCGCTCTTCATACTTTCGGATTATGAATGATAATTAGCTCCGTATTGAATAATAGGATTTGTACGAATCTAATCAATAATAACAATTATAATAAATTGTCGTAATCTTTAATGTGGCGATTCGTATCTACAATATTTTATAGTGATATTTGTTTTATGAAATTTACTGTGTTATGTATTCTCTGTTGGGTTTCATTTCTTTGATTACTTTTTCTTTATACAAATGAAAGAAAAGTACACAATATAGATGTGATGATGAAAAAATGATGATAATTATTGTTATTATTTTACTATCATAATAAAATAGATTATTATTGTTACATCCATATACACAGATATATATATATATATATTTTTTTTCATATTCAACATGACGATGGTGTGTAGGCGCGTATTTTTTTATTACATAAAAATTCATTTTACTTGTTTTTTCGAGTCTCGAATCATCCGTTTTTGTTTTGTTTGTTTTATTTATTTATTTGTTTATTTATTTTTTACGTGCTACTGAGTGCGAAAAATGAGCTTTGAAAAAAATATGATTCACAAACTATAGATATATCATTATTATTATTTTTTATCTAACATGGTACAATATATCCCTTGCATGCAAATATGGTATATAATCATATAATTGTAACAATAATAGTTATGTTGAGGAGAAAACAATTTTTAAAAAATCAGTAAATTTAAAAGAGGACCAATGATCAATTTGATAATTATTCGTTTAGAACGCAAGTGCGTACTAGCGCGTCGGTAACTGCGTAAGGATCACAATTGCTGCTAGGTCTTCTGTCTTCCAAATATCCTTTTTTGTCTTCTGCAACTCCTCTTGGAATACGAATACTGACATTTCTGTTAGCTACGCCAGCGCTAAAATCATGAATGCTGCTAGTTTCACATTTTCCTGTAAGACGACGTTCGTTATCCTTTCCTCCTCTAGGATCGTAGGCCTGAATGTGCCTGAGATGTTTCTTGCTTAGACGATCTATTGCCTTTTCAATTTCATTTATTCCATTTTCTGCACGCATTGCTTTTGTTGAGAAATTAGTGTGCGCACCGGCACCATTCCATGTGCCGTCAACTGGTTTTGGATCTAATGTTGCTATGATACCGTATTCTTCGGCGATACGGTGCAATATAAATCTCGCTATCCATAAATCGTCGCCTGCCGATATTCCGACACATGGACCTACTTGAAATTCCCATTGCGATGGCATTACTTCAGCATTTGTACCAGCTATGTTTACTCCGGCGTATAAACACGCTCTGTAATGTGCTTCGACTATTTCACGTCCTATTACTTTGTCGGCGCCTACCCCGCAGTAATAAGGACCTTGGGGGCCTGGAAAACCATTTTTAGGCCAACCTAATGGTCGGTTATCAAAATCCAAGAATGTGTACTCTTGTTCAATTCCGAACCATGGCTCTTGATCTTTTATTGCTTCCATTACTTCGTTTGCTTTGCAACGTTTGTTACTTTCGGTTGGAGTTTTGTCTGGTTTATACGTCTCGCATAGTACCAAACGGTTGTTACCACGACGGAATGGATCTCGGTATATTGCTACTGGGTATAAATATATGTCACTGTTTCCTCCATCTGCTTGATATGTTGAACTACCATCGTACGTCCAAACGGGAAGCTCTGGGAAAAAAATGTTGCAAACTCAGTACTCAGAATTAATTTTCACAGATACACCGATCTATTATACGATATGTTTTTCAACATGATTGGCAACCGGCTTTCAATACTGACCTTTTGGATCCTTGGGGATGAAATCTAGGGTACGAGTTTTGCTTCTTAGACCTTCTCCAGTTCCGTCTATCCAAATATATTTTGCTTGGATTTTATCCTCGGGTTGAGGAAGGTCCATATACCGACTAAGAAGTGTCTTATCAATTCCGGCATTCGGAGAATCCTTCAGGATTGCTCTCGACATTGTGGTGCTGTAATCATATAAAGATCAAACATAATTAATAGCGTGTTATTCATAGATAAGAAATAAATTTTGGCGTCACTTCAGCCGAAGGATTTCGAGAAAACTTCTTGCCCACGTGCCTATGTTATTCCCACCAAATGTTATTTGGATCATAATCAATTAATCAGTTCGACCGAGTTATTGACCGCGGATTTTCGAATTTTATAACATTGTGAACGCACCTTTCAGACATAATTTCGTTATGCGTAGGTGGCGTTGATGAAGCGTAGCAGCGTAGCGTGCTTTCGCATACTTATAGGTATAATAGTTTATCATGCCCACGCGCGAGGTGCGTGCGTTATACGTGCGCTGCGAGTCTCGCTATGTTTTAATAAAAATATACATAGATATATAGACATAAGTGTATATATATATAGTATAACCATGTATTTTTGTATTGTATATATACAAAGCATTCATGCATTCTCTACCGATATCCACACCCACGCTTATATGTACCTACGAACTTGGCAACGATGCGTCGCTCTGCAAATAGTGAACAAGACACAATATCCTTACATGATAACTTTTATGCATATCAGATGTATGTACAATACGATTGTTTTAGTTACTGCACTGGATATACATAATTAAATGTATAAATAAATAAATATGATATGACTAATTAATTCAAGAAACTTGATTTACTGCTATGGTGGTAATCGTATAAACGTTATAACAGGTGTATAAAAATGTATGAAAAACTTGAAAACGAAAAAACAAAAAAAATAGGCGTCAACTATACAAATAATAACCGAGGTTATAGTAATAGTTTACAATCTTGTTCGCTTTTTTCGCGCGTTATTCAGCATTTTATATTTATCACATTAGGTACTACACATATAGGTATAGTATTATGAACGTGGATAGGTATTGGTATTTGAATAACCAGATATCTATTGCGAAATATAATCCTCACTTTATGGTATTAATCCAAATTTTTTTTTCTCTCTCTTATGTTCCCTCCACCCCTGCTATCTTTCTGAACTTCATTTGGGCAGATGCACACACGTAGGTATACCTATATTTGAACGTATGTTCGATATCGATTATTATTGCTATCATTGTAGTTGTGTTATCATTATTCGAGTTTTTTCTTCGAAGTAAAATTGCATAAATAATGATATCGTACAATAGAATCGATCGGAGAGAGCCGTGAGAGAAACGGAGAGATAAAGAGAAAGAGCTGATCAATCTGCGCATTTATTTAATCAAATTCCTATTATGATGCGTTTTGTTTGGATGTAGAAGGTCTCAATAAACATCTACAGGTGGTAACAGAACGTGGAATTCCACACTAAGCCGGCCTTCATTTTCTTTTTTTATTTATTTATTCGAAACGGAATGATCGAGTAGATTCTTCAGCGATAATATTTACATCGATAATTTGAAATTTCCAATGTCATCATACATGTGCATACGTCCGTGATATGTTTACGTGACTTTGTTCAATATGGAAATGAAATTTGAGTATGTTGCAAAAGACGGTTAGACCGGTCTAACGTTATAGGATAACGAAAATACGTCAACTATAATATTTACCTTAAACATCTTGAGAGTGTTACCAATTTTGGTTTATTCCCTAATGATTTTGAGGATGCAGAAACTCTTTGAAAAACATATGTTTCACATATTTTTATCAATATTTTACTCGACTGCATCGTGTAGCCGGAATATTTTTGTACAGATCACTAATTTCAACGATTTTTAATCATCTAACTTTTATCATCGACTTTGATTCACGCCTGATTTTCCATATGATTGTTTTCTATTTTTTGTTCTCTCTTTATACTGGTTTTTCACTCTTTTTCACGCAATAAAAAAAGAAAGTGACGTTTTGATACATTCGTATTTCAATATTATTTTGTTTCTCTTTTTATTCTTCTTTCATACAATACTTTTCACCTCTAACACCTTTCGTTCGGAATAACGCACTGGCAACTGAAACCCAACCTCCCTTATATACTTCACCCCCACTTTTCTCATTTGCTACTCTCCCCGCAGACGCCTACCAGGTTGCTCTATATACTACATACCTTAAACATCTTCATCTGCCTTTTCTTTTTTTATTTTTGTTTAAAATTTGTCTTTCTGGTGTATTTTACTTCGTTTTTCCCCCTCGCCTATATCTTTTTCGTTTTCGTCTCACATCTGCACAGAGTTTACTTTGTCTTGCCACGACTTCTATATTAATAAATATCATCATCATAATGATGCTCGTATCATTTTTCTTCGGTTTTGCGATACAATAAAAAAGAGGAATTTGATTGGCTTATTCAACATTTTTTTTTCCTTCATAGGTATACAAAAATTCCATAGATTAAATCGAATTATGTGTAGGTAAATATAGATGATATGAAAATCGGGTTATCTGTACGTAATTAGAATGACTGAGGAAAAAATAGGATAAAACTAATTAATAAACAAATATGTAATCGTTGCAGAAAGCGAGGTCAGATGAATTGTGAAAACCGGATGGTGCATGCTGCCTGCAGCGCAGCGGCAACGTCGTGAAGGAATGCAGCTCTCGATGTATTTTATATACATGGATATGCCGCAGCGGGTTTCACGGTGCAGCAGCTTCCTCCAGGTTTTCATATACATATTGTATACATACGCATGACCGGAATAGGTTATACTTATGGGGAGTGCAACGCGCGCGCAGTAGTCTTTATGTCTTATGCCCCTCTTTTCTCCGCGGGCCCCTCATTTCCTCCATTTCAATCTTTCACTCCTGCAGTTTCATACAGGGTGGGCAGATGCATTCCAACAAAACTCAGGCACTTTTGACAAGTAAGAGAACATGGCTAAGAATGTGTCGACGAATCATGGTGAACGGTTTTTTTTTCAGCCGAACCCACAAGGACTCTCAGAATTCTCAAAAAATTTCGAAATTCCTTACAGAAAAACATGCGCATGAAAGAAAGAAGAAAAACAAGTTTCGAAAAATTTGCTGCATCCATAAAAAGACTACGGGCAATAATAGAAAATGATTTTCAACGCAGTTCACGATAATTAAAATGATTCCCGGCATCTGTTTTAATTGTCTTCAAGTTTCCTAGATACAAAATGAAAGCTTTATTTTTTGTTTTACTTTTCATATGAAGCAAAAATAACTTTCAATCACGTTTTTAAAGTTGGCCATTTTTTATTTCTCCCTCCGTTTTTTCCGCCCAACTGACATGTGTGTAATTTGATATGTAAAATTATAGGGTTCACTGTATACCAAATCGACAACTCTCAGATTCTCACTATCGACGATCTTCTTTTTTAAAACAATTCTTTCATCCCATATGAATTGTTTTACCATTTTCTTCACACCCCTCACAGGAAGCGTCGAATTGTAAAGACATACCTATTTATAGATGACTCAAAAATGACATCAAAAATAAAAATCGAACCAATTACGGTAGAATTTCAAAAACCCCCTAAAATCTCCTCTACTCACACAGCATCAATTAGTTGATTAAATATCACCGATTAATCTGAAAAATGTATAGGGGACAAGAAAGATAAACTACAATAATGCGTGCGTTGTGTATGGAGAGACGATATTTTACTTAAATAGTATTAGAATGTACCTGTACCTATATTTACAGGGCGTTTTATGCCAACCATAAGAATTTATCCATCGCCATTCTCTACCCCCCCCCCCCCCCCCCCCCCAAGAAAAACTAGAAAAAAAAATTTATATCCATAATCAAACTGATCTAGGAATAATGGAAATAAAAAATCAATTCTTTCATAGTTTAATTAGACGTACCGCCAAAAGACCGTCGCACACAAGGTAAAAAAAAAAACTTTTCAATATCGTTACGGAAAAATGTTCCAAAAAAACTGGAAAAAAAAAAAAACAGGACAGACCCCGGTCGATTTGACCTGAAATGCCACCTATATAACATTGTACTGAACGGACGGATACGAAGAACGTTGCTCTGAACCAGAATCGTGAGCTTTTGTTGATCATATCGCGGTCTCACAACACCAGCAGTTACTCACTTCTTCACTGTTTAGTCACGTGATCAAAGCGTGCAGTGCCCGCGAAGAGAACAGCTGATACGTGTAGTAGTTTTAGTACGTACGTTGCAATTACGATTATTTTTAATTTTAATTTTTTATATCTTTATCCCGCGTGTGTAGCTGTCAGAAATGTTAGTTCATTCTGTTCTCTTTTACGTACGAATTAATTTATCGATTCTTCAATTACATCGCATCTGATATAATTATTATGTATTTTCACCACAAGGGACAGTTTCCACAGTTGTTCGAAGAATGAATAATTTTTAATTATCTTCATTTATATTTGCCATACACTACCACCTCTCTCCCGAATCCGTCTCGAATGAGTAGAAATAGAATCTCTCGAATAAATCGCGTTTAAAAATGCAAATAAATTTTTTTTGGAATCAGACGGCGGGCAAAATCAGACATTTCTTTTTCATCTCACTATGAAAGAGAATGAAAAAAAGAAACAATGGAAAAAAACACACGCCGACGCGGCCGTTTACCTTAGGAAATTTCCGTCATCATCTTTACGCTGAAGGAAAGAACGACGAAATAGAAAAATAACTAAGCTAAATAAAAAGAAATAGAAAGGAAAGAAGGAAATGAGGTAATCAAGAAGTCCGGCAAGGTCAGACGGACGTTTTTTAACGTGTACACATATACATGTATGTATATATTCCATGTACGTACCTACACATACAACATAATATGTAACATATCGTGAAGGATAGACAAGTTTCATCAATTTCATATCAAATCATCATTGTGTTTTAATTTAGAATCCGAATAAAATTTTAGTATGCCAAAAACAAAAAAAAGAAAAATTGTCGAAGTTAAATCCATCTGACGAATGCGTGAGAAAATTTGTACGACTTTATTAATAGGCAGAAAACTTTATTCGCGAGATGTTAATCTTGTGAACCAGTTCTGGAATAATTTCTTATCGTCATCGGAACAATTTTCTTCCAAATATTTAGGGGATTCACTTTAAAGTTTCGACGCTATTACTGAAAAAATATCATTTTCAGGACTTTTCGATTCGACTGTCGGAAAAAAAGCAGAGAAAAAATTAAATTAAAACAAATAATTTTTACAACACCTGCAACTCAAGTTGCGCAGTTGTAATGCGGGTGGCGTAACAATTGGGAGAATCGTGATGTTTTTTTTCTTTGTTTTTTTTTTTTTTTACTGTGCAAATTCACATGATCGTCGAAGATACGTATAAGTCGTATAGGTACATCAAATATAACTATAGCATACAATGAAATGAATTATAAAGTTAACGTGTATTTATCAGATTAATATCGTATGCCGACCGGCCGACCTCTCAATGATATATGATACTGAAATGATGACGATGATGATGCACATGAAAAGGAAATTAAAAACCACAAAAAAATCAGAATAACAAATATAATGATAATGATAAAGATTCAGAAATCTTGACTGACGTGTAGCTGACCGTTCGTGTTGATTTACGTACGAGTATCTGTACGTAAGTATGCATGGACATATATACTAAGGATAATGATAACAATACATACCTAATACCTAATCGCATTCATTATGTACGCTCAGCGAGATTTTTTGCTGTACTGTACGTATAAATGCGTACGTGATCATTTTAAGCGCTCCGTACGGCAAGAGATCTCAAATTCAAAATCTCGTTGACAAGTGGATGTAGCGACCTCCGTGAACCTTTTTTATTTTCCAAATTTCGCGATTGCTACGTAACTAGGAAATTATTCGATTGAAAATATCAGTTCGAAAGAACGCGATCGTTGAAGAAGACCCACCCTGGAAAACTCAGTAGTTGACACTTCTGGAATTCTGAAAAATACGCCCAACTTTTTTTCTGTTCAACTACAAACGAAAATTTTTTCACTACAAATAACTACAAACGATTACACGTTGAATCAGCGTTTTTTCGTTCCATTCGGTCAAAGTGGGGTGCGAGCCGATTTTTGCCCCCCTTTTTTTTCGAAAACGTTCGAACTACAAACGAAATTTTTTTTACTACAAACAACTACAACCGATTTGCAACATCTTCAGCTATTTTTTTTTTTTTTTTCTGAAAAATCGGGTGCCAGGTTCACGGAAGTGATGTAGCGTATACCTGAATTCGTTTGATATTGGATTATTGGGCGTAGTTTTTGAGCCTTAATAATAATAGCTAATCAAACACGAGCAGAATGTGGATTACTGTATGTATAACATATCTATACATATGTGCTCTGGATCATGTGAATTATCACGCCCACGCTCTTAGCAATTCTATGATAAGATATCTTAAGCCCATGAAAAAAAAATTACTCAAAATTTTCGTTTATATATTTTGAGAGATTTCCCAAATCTGCTGATTAAATTGATCCGTCCATTGAAATGATCGAGTTATCGCCAATTTTTCGTTTTTCGGAGCGAAAAAATTGAGATATCCTGAATCATTCTTATATGATTTAAAATTTTACTTAACAAATTCCTACCCAACGCAGTGATTTTTCTCGGAAATCCCATGTCACCGCAAAAAATACAGTTGTATGTACGAAATTAGTGTGCATCCTGCAAGTTGGATTCTGACCCATTTTTAATATACGTACTTTGACGATATAGAAAGAGAGGAAGAGAAAAGAGAGAGAGAAAGAGAGAAAAGATAACCAAGGAGAGAATCAAACCAAAAGTAAATTCGAAGAGTCTCCGATATTTAGTAGGCCTACGTCGGTCACACTACTCAAACAAATTTTACATAGGAGTGGTACTTTTATTCGATCTAAATTTTAATAAAATCTTGTGCAAGTGAATACCCGGGGAGGGGATCGTTTGGACAGAAATCGTTTGGACAGAATTCACTCGGAGTCGTTTCTACAGAGAATTTCTGCCGATGGATCGTTTGGACAGAACTACGAGTGAGGATCGTTTGGACAGAATTTCTACTTCTGTCCAAACGACCCTAAGTCGGTTCTATTTTATACATATTTATATACACTGATTTTAATCTGAGTAGTTGTAACTATATATTTAAAAAAAAAAAATCATCGTTCAAATTCTCTCCTCTCGTACGTGTACTTTTATTTTATCGTCGCTATTTATTTTGTGTTTATATTATGGTACCTCAATTTTAATTTAAAATACATCCATCTTGTTTTATTTTAATTATTTTCAAAGTCCGGCAATTTCTTTATAAATCATTTAAATTATCATTTGTTGTTTTTATTTACGCATGTGTATTATGTTTATTATTTATATTGGTAAAAAATATATGTTATAGTAAAAAAAAACCTTTACAGTACGGTAGGGCTCAGTCCAGAATCAACTTCAGCGAGTGTACACTTAATAGAAATTTCGTTTAAAATACATTCATCTTACTTTTAATCACAAGAAGAAAAGTTTAAAAAAAACCTCAAGTTTTGTTTAATTGTTGTAAATTTTTCATTGATTACTGAATAGTTATTAATATTATTGCGCGAATCAATAATTATATCGACAATTGAAAAATGAAATTTATTTCGAGAGCTATTGGAAAAAAAAAATATATTATATAAATAATTTTGTTTCAATAATTATCCGCCACAATTTTATCATTTGCTCCACACCCACATGATATTATCTACATTCCGCATCAGGAGTGTCAAGTACATAGTTTGAAGTTTGCAAGTTCACGATGCCTGATGATTTTTCATAAATATGCGAGCTTCTTTGCCTGGTACGAGTTTTTTCTCGTATCGCGCGGTTCGAGCAAACCACTTTTTTTTTCAAGATAGAATACATTTGGACGATGAAGAATCATCGGAAATTAAAGCCTTTCAACATGGACGTGTTCGATTTGTACTCTATAAATAGGTTATCGTACGTGTAAAAATATTTCCGTAACTATACAGTCCGTCTGCGGTAACAATTGGAAAGAAAAGTCGAAAAAAATCGTTGGAAGAGGCGGAGTAAGAAAAACTTTGGCATGTGAGATTATGAAGGATCATTCATGTAAGATAAATGTGATTGTAGGTAGTTCAGCGTAGAACGGTTATACAGTATATCGAGGGATGATAACAAGAAGGGTGTAACCCTCAAAAGTGGCCGTTGGAATGAAAAAATATAATGAATTAAGTCGAATTCGGTTAAACAATTCAATATTCTATCTGGTAGCACTAAAAAGTTCAATTTTCTAAAACTTTCTGACGCAGAAGGACGTAACCAGCAAAAAAGGTGAACTTTTTACGTATGTGAAAAGAATATTTTTATTTCTGATGAAAAAAAAAAATTGTTCAAGCAACTGAGTTCGTAATTTGTTCAATTTTTTTAACTCCACATACCTGAAATGACAAAAATTCTCTACGTATACCTGGACAGTATATAAATTTTGAAATGCACTACACAGTTCCGAGCGATTGTTATTGTTCCATTTATATAATTGATAGGGTTATCTAGAGTTCAGTGATCCCTTCATTATATTACGTACATAAATATTTATTTTATATTTATATTTACTATGTACTCAGCGTTCTTCGTCTTTCCATCAGAATTACACGAATCAAATAGATACATATAAACAGTATGTGTCTGTGTCTTTGCTGTCAATGAAGTTCGACCCGCAATCCATCAGCGATATCATTATCGTTATTATTATTACTGTTACGTCATTACCATTATTGGCAAATAATTAGCGTAAAGAAATTTTTGTTTTTTTTCCGCCTACCGTTTTTCACCACAAACCAAAATTGCATTTCAGTACAAAAGTATAGTTTTTTGTTACGTAAAAATAAAAAATAAAAACAAAACTAATAAAATTAAATATACGTGTTACATACAGCATGTACGTACAATGTACATACTTCATAATTTCGTTTCATTACTATATACTTATCTATGTAGATATACCTATATTTAACGATAAGAAAAAAAAAAAGAAAAGATTCACGGCAAATTAATTTATTCGACAAAGACGGCAATCGCGTTACATGTATAATTTCGACCGTTATACATGAGTGAATTTAGATATGCAGAAGTTGCGTATATGTGCGTGAATATTTTTTTAAATACATATTAGAGAAAAAAAAAAAAAAAAGAGAACCAGAAAAAAAAATATTCAGAATAACGATATATTGGTATGAGGTACGCATATAACAAGTTCCTTCATTTATTGGTTTTAATGATTGTGTAAGAATTTAAATTTATATTACATAACCAGCTCATATACTTCAGACAGTGAAATTGACGAGTGATTTAGAAATTGGTTATTTGTTTTTTTATATTTTTCATTTTATCGCTATTTCTATTATTATTATCGCCATCACTATTATTTCCAACTTGTTTTTGGTTTCGTCATGGACGAATTTTGATCACGATTTGTATGATGTTTGCAGAGATATAAAGTGGTGGATTATGTATGTCGATTCTCGTTCAATTTCAAATTGTCTAATATAAGAATCAATTTTTTTTTTTCCCCAATTTTTTTACTTCCGAGTTTCTTGTTTTTTTCCAAATTATTTACCTATATATCCGCCTAGATTTTATGAGATAAAACGTTATCGCCCATCATAACGTATCTATCATGCGCAGTCTACGGTATTTTAATCGTTTCAAAAGATAAGAGAGAGAAAAATAGAGAAGGGACAAAAAAAATCACGCGCCATGCCGTAATACTGCGTATATAATGCGATATCGAATTTAAAAAAAATTATTATATACCTATATATTATTGAAAAAAATTTTATGAAACAAAAGAATATGCAGTCATTTTGAGACTTTCACACTACGGAGAGGACTCAACACCAATTACTGTGAAAAAAAATTTTTTTTTCTCTTTCCCCCAGTAATTTCTACGTATGAATAAGTCACTGACTGAAATTAGTACGAAGTTAGCTTACTCTATTGTTCGTTTCTATAGTTTAAATATAGATAAATTACGATATATGGAAAATCCGTCTCGTCATTATACGCCTGTAAAGACGTGTCCTTTGTTTCAGTGTTTCTTCCATCGACATACACACAGCCGTTATTTATTTTCATTAATAATTGCGATCTGAATCATGAAAGAATTTGAAATTAACTTTATGTTGTCGAATTGGTATGTGTACGCCTAGTGAGGTTGATTCTGACTCAAACTCTTTCTGTTTTGTGTAGAAAAATGAGTAAGAATCAATCTCACCGGGTGTACGTACTAACATATAGTGAAAAATTAAAGAGAACGATAAAATAGAGCTGTGCAAATCCCAAGTCGCGGATCATAATATTATCAAATTATCAATCTCATAATTAAGAAAAACAAAAAAATGTTCATTTGTCATAATCTCTCTGTAAAATAATTTTTCAGAAATTTTCATTGGATCTTTTTTCTCGTACATATTAAATTTTAACGATAATGATAACTATTTTTTTTTTTTTTACCACTCGTTTAGGCACAGATTCAAAAGTTGGTACATTATATAACTAATTAAGCAATGAACTCGAAGTATACATAATACATGAGTTTATAAATATACGGTATAAATTATATTGACCGAATCGATATGATAGGACATGATAAGATTTACAAGAAAAAAAAAAAAAATTTCAAGGCATGGTGTTTTCAAGATAAAAATAATCGAGAACCATGTGTGTGTTTTTTTTCACTTTCAAATGTTGTTTCGAGAAATCATCAACATTTAGCGTAAACGTGTATTATATTATATACGCCTACATATAGAATCAAGTATTGTATATATTATAAGTTTCATTATAATATATAGAGCGACGGAAGTAGCCAAATAACTATAGGGGAGATTATGACGAGGATTTTTATTTTATTTAATTTTATTTTAATTTTACTTTGGCTTTTTTCGTATAACACGTCTGAACTTTGAAAGCAGCACGCGTTGCTCGCGTGCTTTTAATGCGACGGTGAATAACAATGATACATACAATATATACATGGCGTGTATATATATGTATACCACATATATGTAGGTGTGTAATGAACCCACGTGTTCCATTAGATGCTTAGTACCGTGATAAATTTTTTTTTAATTAATATATATGTATATATGTGTATGTATCCATAATTAAGTATATTATCATAATATTGTGTGCAACTTGAAATTTTTATCATCTTTTATTTGAGTATATTTATATGAATTCGTTATGTGACAGGCGTACGAATGTTCATAATTTGTCGCGTTTGATTTCGGTGGAATAAAATTTTTATTTTCTTCTGTTTTTGTTTTCATGTTTTTTTATCCCTATAGGAGAGTTGGGGGGGGGGGGGCGACATCTCTTACAAACGTTTTTGTAATTTATCCGAATCGTTTGCAGAGTTCTTAATTAGTTGTGAGAAAATAATTAACAATCGCGTTGATTGTACTAATTAAAGATTTCATTTCGTTCAGTAACGAGATAGGTATACGTATACTATAGAAAGATATCTAATAATAGATGAATTGGACGATCGTTGAATGATCGAGTTAACGATGCCAAAATATATACACATAGCTATGTACGTTGTCATGCAGGTAAAAAAAAAAAAAATAATAATAATAGAATTTAAAAAATAATAACAAAAGAACTAAAGCACATAGACATTAAAGTGCGCTTGGTAATTCATTCGTTTATTGTAAATTTTTTTTTTTTTCTGGTGATTTCCAAATAAACGTCTAGAAGTTGGAAGAAAAATAAGAAATCAATTAGAGGCATTACTATCATCATTATCACGATTTTTATATCCACTGTCGAATTCATCTACGCAAGCACGATTTTCCTACACTCCTAAGTTATAAATGTGAATTAGAAATCGATTTTCATATACATTTATACACAGAAACGTACTACATATGCATATACTCTTTACGTACATAGGAAAAGTGGTCACCATAGCTACCCACGACAACAAACCTTCGATAATTTCCTGCTAATCGAGATCTTCGTACTTTACGTATATGTGTGTGTGTGATAAACACGGAGACGAGAATTTGAATAAAAAAAAGTAAAATTCTGACGATGAAAAATTAACTTAATAGTTCAAAGGAAATTCATTCGTTTTTTGTTTTCAAATATTTCATTCCATCACAAACGAGAACAGATTTTGTTTTTTTATTTCTTTTTCCGAACGTTTTTGTGAATTATTTATTCATCATGTTAATCGATTTTACTTTCTTTCTTTTCAATTTTTTGCATTGATCGCAAACTTATTGTATACCCTATATATTTCTTTCGTTTTTTCCCCCTTGGAATGATCTGAAAATTTCATTCTTGTCTACTGAGTAAGCAAAAAAAATTCGATCCTAATCAATACATGGCCGAGTTAATTACTTGCTTCATTAACTAATTAGAAACGAAAATATTAGTTGGACAAAAAATTTTACTATTACGGATAAAAACTTGAACGAAATTATTTGTAGTGAAGAACAATCGCTTACCTTTGATTTACTCAGACTCAATCGTGTGTCGAATTCCGCGGCAGTATGTTAGAGAGAAAACTTAAAAAAAAAAAAAAAAAAAAGGAAAGGAAAAACTGTATCCGTCGAACGCGTAGAAATGTCGATGATTTTTTCAATTTACTTGATTTTTTTTCTTCGTTTTCACGTAGATAAAATGTACATTTATTTATTCATTTATTTATTTTAATGTGATAATGTAAGAACGAAAGATAAGAAACAAAAAAAAACAAAACTTGAAAATTAAAAAACTCGTTAACATAAACGTGTACGGTTATATCTCCTTTTATGATTTTTGACACAATGATTGTTCGATTAGTCGCGGGGACGAACAGTCATCAGGCAACTGACTGGCAGGAGTTGACTTTACGACATTTATATACAGTAGTGGGACTATGTGGTTTACATATAACCAACTGGCTCTAGTGCTGCAGCTGATCCCGCGGCTCTGCTTTTCTGACTCTTTAGCGCACGCGTCGATTCATCATCAAATACCCCTCCTCCATTTTGATAGCGCATTTAGGATAGATATATACTTATTTATGTGTATGTATACGGATAGGCCAGCCATGTATTGTACACACATCACATAATCTGTCCCACGGCCCAATCAACAACTACATGTATATACGAGTACATGCACTGCACTAATAGTAAAATAATCTATTACTCTCTATTACTAGTACCCACAATTACTACCGCTACTTGTATTTCTCCCCCATCTTTTATATTAAATGCATAAAACGTGTAGTGACACCAAATTGTATTATAAAAATGTGATCATTATACACGGACCATTTTTGTATCGAGCTCTTTCGTTCTTTTCATTTCTTCATTTTAGAGACTTTTTCTCATGTTAATAATTACCAGTCGGATTCATTCGATTAATTAATTTTCCAATTGATTTCTCATCATTCGAAATCCCAAACTAAACGGAGTTTATTCATCGCCTGCAAAAAATTTAAGAGAAGAAAGAGAACAAAAAAATTGCAAATTGAGAGGGTTAGAACCTGATCTGTTTGACGCAGAAGGCACCCTTATTTTAAAAATAACCTTGTCGTGATCACCGGATATTTGCTTCTCTTGGAAATTAAAGAAAATCTGCTTTTGAGTTCACTCGCGAACTATACAAAAATGTAAAAAGAAATAAGGGGGAAAAAATCGAACGAAACCAAAAAATGTAATCAAAGGTTTCTCTCTCCTTCTCAGCGTGCATCATATTACCAAACACGAAAAGCAAGGATCGACGAAAAATTCTAAGATGGTACGGATTAAAAGCCAGAAGATTTTCCGTGGAACGTCGCATTCGATACATGCAATTCCCATCAATCACCATCGTTACCATGCTGACGAACTTACGGATGTTATTGAAAGATTATCTGTGAAAATGAAACTTATTTTTTATTTATCAATGCATTTTCTCCAGAATCCCACCTCCCCACAATGTCTCTCTTGTTTTCTCTTATTATACTCTGGACGCTATTATTTTACTCCTTCAATTTTTTTTTTCATATATCTCACATTCGCATGTATGATGATTCACTCACGCTCATATACATGCGCGCCTATCTCATTATTTTTATACATAATTATACATACGGTGGAATATGTTTCCAGATTTTTGAATAGGTATTGTTAATTTTTTGGTTCTCTAGTTTTTTTTTCTCATATTTGATGTATCTGTAGATATATCAAAATTATCTGCGTTCCGACGACACGCACGCGGTTTTAATCGAATGATTCAGAGAATCATTAGAACATGATAATGTATGTATCACAAACATCAGATTTCGTTTCACGTTAACTAATTATCCCTACTTAAGGTAGGGGAAAAAAAAAAAAAAAAATTTTCAGTCATAGGTAATACCCTGATTTTGGTTTCGAACCCTCGATGTACAGGTATAGTGCTTATATAATGAATGAACATCGCATGCAGATGAATGATTATTTTGTAGCCCAATTTTACGTTGCATATATATATTTTTGGTAAGCTAATTGGACAATTTCTGGGGTTTCTTTTTTTGTATACAACAGAAAATTATTTGTGTTTATTCGTGAGTGATTCGTTGGTTTTGTTCGTTTTTTTTCTTTTTCTTCGAATGATCGCGTGTCATTCCAATTTATGTACGTATATGTACACTACACACATGACGCGATGTGTAAGAGTTCATATATGTAGTCGATTTGAGATATATGGCGTTGTTATCTAGATGAAAACAGGATGCTGTGAATTACGCAATATCCAATTTTCAATAAACTTTTACCTGTTTATATCGCTCTCGGCTCATTCGCTACGTTAACTTATAAATTCGCTTTCTATACATGGTATATATATGTAACGGATATGCCATATACATGAAAGGAAAGAAAAAATGAGAAAAAAATGCGTGTACTTTGTACCTTTGTTGAAAAAATTTTATAACCATAGCTATGACAATTTATTAACCGCACGCAAATGTAATGTAGCTGTATAATATGAGGCTGAAATTATGTAGCTATATACAAAAAAAAGAAAGAAGAAAAAAAAAGATTTACAATATTAACAATAATTGGATCGTTACTCGGCTTATTGTCCTTTTTATATAATTATATGAGCAATTGTACTCGCACACGTATACATATTTATATCTCCGGCGTTCAATTTTTAATCCGCTGTGATGCGGTCGATAGAAATTTTTCTTAACAATTTTAGAAATTTCCCATAATGAAGGTATACAAAAATTGAGAAAACATGAAGACCGCTTATTTAGGAAACAAATTTATATTAGATCTGTTTCAATCGTAATTTCCGAACCCTTCGGATTGAGAAATGCAACCACCGGCGTACAGCCGACAACGATCACATATTTTCTGTGGGTCTGTAGATCCACTAAATTTGAAAATGTAGAGAAAAA
This sequence comes from Athalia circularis, assembly GCA_963978495.1. NCBI lineage: Eukaryota > Metazoa > Arthropoda > Insecta > Hymenoptera > Athaliidae > Athalia > Athalia circularis. Next base: position 11,311,587 of record OZ021700.1, on the reverse strand, counting down.
ATTTAATTGTTCAATTTCATTAAACTTACAAACGATTTAATATGCCAAACTTGATACTTGAATGACGCAAATAATAATTATCTGCAGTTGTGTGAATGTCAACAATGAGATAGAAATTTTTTTTATTTTAATTGTTTTAATTTTTTTCTTTCTGTTCCCTTCTATTTTTCGTACTCTCGTTTGTTTATCATAATTATAATTAACACGAGTGCTTAACTCGTCGCGTAACGTGATAATTTGTGTTTTAATTTTTTTGTATCTTATTTTATTCTCCGAATGTCACATTTTGTGATCATAAGACTTCCGGTTCCTGCAGTGACGTGATATTTAAATTTTTAAAGTACACGTAATGTCATGTCAGTAAAAAATTCGTCCGTACCGTTTCGAAGTTATGGAAAATCGCGGGGCTGAATTTCCATAAGCATAAATGAGAATCTCAACCATCCTTTGATGACAAAAAATTTTCGCCCTTAAAAAAATTTCAAAACCACAATTAATCGCACCCCATTATCGAGCGGTGCGTGTGATTAATATTATTGTATTTTATTTGAATTTCTATAAATGTCCTAATGATTCAGATTTTGGAAAATGACAAAATTTCCTATAAAATACGGGAGCGCGGTGAAGTTTTTTGCTAGACATGTCGGTCCCGTACATATTACATACTTTATTAACGGTTATGTCATTAAGGCGAGATCAGCTGATCGCCGCGTGTCGTCCATTCCCCCCACTTCATAAAACTAAGAATGTGTATAATTTCTATATTACATATCATTAGTATATAACAGGCAGTATTTACGTGCATACACACTTATAGGTTATTGGCTTAAGCGAAAACCAGATTCATGTCGTTACACATGCAGCGGAGACCAAGATTTCATTTACATACACTGGGATGTTTGTATGTAAGATACATAGTACATGTATCATATATTCGTACATATCACTCTTTAATAATCAACAATATCAGTTCTCTCCCGACCAAATTCCACGTCTAAGTACTCATCGTCGTATATTATGGCGATGATAATATTCCTCCAAATTGGATACACAATCGTCAATTTGCAGAGCTATGTATACCTGTGTGAACTATGAGTAAGTATGCGGCACATATTATGTCGAGGGCTAAGAAGCGTGAAACATTCATTTTTGGGATTTCAATCAATTTTTTTCTGGCATAATGGAAAAATCTATGGCTTTTCTGGAGTGAAAATTTTATCTTCCAGCAACAGAATTGAGTTTGATTTTCCATTTTTTTCGTCATTTTCAAAATCGATTTCCAGTGCACGGGATGTGGGGCTCGATATGAAAATTTAGAATACCGTGAAACGAAATACAACCGACCAAAAAAAGAGAAAAAAAATTGAAAAAAATTGTTTGTCGTTCATATCGCGTACATTTATCTAATTTGCTTTGTTGTATCAAAAAATATTATGCGAGGGACCTCGAGGTCTCGCTTAAATATACGTAATGTAACGGCGTACATACATTGAGAGTATTGAAGCTGCGTGCAAAACGCACTCTTGTTATATTATTATCATACAGATGCCGTATACTTGTGGTACAGAGTTATACCAATTGAGACTAATTGATAATTATCTCATATACAAAATTAGTTTACAACGATCATAATCATAATCATCGTCGTTGCCAGCGTCATCGCCATCGTAATTATCGCAATGATTATATACCTTATATTACATTCTACATGCAAGTGAAAAATATAACTACACCCTGGGGGTAGGAATAATGTTCCGAAATTTCACAATTTTTACCGAATTCATTTTTAATACTTTCCGTTCCTTGACATGATGATATAATATAATGGATACATTGGCTAACAATAAAATCGATTGGTCGCTGCATATTTCGACAATTATTGTATGTCTCGTACGGACATATATCGGTTGTGAAAATAATAGCGATGAAAAAAACAAAAAATATACACACCTGTATAAAAGACGAGACAAGAATTACGTAATTCGATCTCATTTTGAGTGATACTTATTAGTACCGACAGATTGTAATTATATTTTTTATCATTTTTTTTTATTGTTTCTTTTCTTTTTTACAACCTTGCGCGGTATAAGGAAAAGAAACATTGGAATAAATCTCGAAGATATTTTGTCATTCTTGTCGCGTGTGTTTCACGTCCGTCAGCTGTTCAACAACTCAACGTGCACGAAGAATTTATATACTATATAGTATATACGTATATAATGACACACCATTTACGTGTGTGTATATACTTTTGGGTCATATGTGTATAACCCATTTCACAACTTATCCGGATTCAAATCGTTTTTTACTACCGAAGAGATTGATTATTTTACGATTTATAGATATGTATTTATATAGACTCACTAGTTTTTTATTTTTTTTTATCCCCCCCCCCCCCCCCCCTCCCCCCCCCAACAAACGCGATACGCAATTCTAGGTAAACGGAGCAGTATGATATTGATGAAATGGTCGATATACGGATGTATAAAAAGAATGGTGCATTATTAATAATATAATAATGTTATACAAATGGTATGTACGGAGTACGTAGATTTAAAACGTACAAACGAACTTCTTTATATAACTTTGCTGAAAATATACTATACATAATAATTAACGCGTTTTAAATGGATGATAATTACTCGTTTAGTTTTCGAAACCTTTTTTTTCCCCCCCGTCAATCTCAAACAATCTGGTATTTCCTATTATTATGTACGTATGGTATTATTCATATAAAAGGTGTCCAATTTTCAATCACAATACAGAGTTCGAATGATTATACACGATGAAAATGATTCTCGAAAAATTGAGATGAATTTTCGATGTTCTAATCTATTGCCGGATAACAAATTATTATTCGGATTTTTTTCGACCGGTTTCTTTTGTGTTTTGTTTAAAAGTGCAAGCCCTCCAAAGAATACATATATTGCATATATAATGTAATGATAATAAAAATTCTCCTTGTACATTTGACGGGATAACCTCGCGATAACTGGACTAGCTGTACAGGGTTTCCATGCAGAGGGGCAATTTAACACATATATTATACTAACGATTATACATATATACATATGTATTATGTGTGTACACCATTTTATTTTTTAATTTGCCTCGTTTTTTTTTGCTGAATTATCTAAAACTCGACAGCAGTCGTTTAAGTTATAGTGCGTGCGCAGATATATGACAAAATAATTATTAATCATAACGTGATCATGTGTAATTTTATTTTTGATGTTCTGGAACAAAATATCTTTATTACGTGAGTCGATCAAATATATTGATAAGAAAAAAATAAATAAATTAGAAAAATTGGTTATTATTCTAAACGATAATTCGCACCTGCGCTGCCGGGATGTATACCAATACAGATATATTGCAATGTTATATCAATTATTAATGTAACGAATAAAAATTCGACCCTGAATTAAGATCCCCTCTGCGTGCTAGAAACTATGCCATGTACGTAATGTAAAATGTGAAACCTATGTGTCTATCTATATCTATATCTGCATACATGTATGTAATAATAGTATAAATTCGAGGGGCTTTGAATGGACGGATTTCCTCTTGTGAAGTTTTACCGGTGCTGCACAGCGATCGAGGGGTGATGAGATTCATGGATCATCATGTCATTCAGACCTCAATCTATCAAGAGTTAAGCTAACCAACTCTGCAGACCCCGCGTTTTTATGTATACGCCACATAGTCTACGAATACAAACGAGGTATATTACATGCAATTACGTATAGAAGTATCATTTACAATACTTGGATCAATTATTATTTCTTTTCCTTTTTTTGTTTCATTATGGATTACTGCGATTAGATTTGCGTATTTCCACCTCCCTTAGGGAAATCTCTTATCTTATTTTAAGCGGCGTCTGTTCTTATTTTTTTGTTATTTTCCACGGAATATACCACATAGTACATTATGTCAAGCATGGGCATTATACTTCTACATATACATAACATACATGCATATAATTGTGTACACTATTGATATATCTAAAGTGATTGCTGCAATTGTCACTTGTTATTTATATAATCTATAATGGGTGATAATTTAACTTAACTACTTGACTGTTGAACGCGTACTTACTATATTCGAATACATACCTATATATAGGTATAGGTATATCGGTATGATATCTTTCTACGTTTAAAATTGATAAGGATCAACGAAAAGATATATTTTTAAATACAATTACTTATCTATACATATCCAAGAGTCATCTGCTTGGTCAAAGTGCTTAAATCTATAAAGAAAACAATTCAAATTCCTATATATCTATATTTAATAGAATACTCAACAGAATATAAGAAATATGTATGTGTAAGTCTACCTATATTATATATGTATATATTATATATATTAGCGTTATTCTAATAAGAAACAATTAAATACAACCGAAGAACAAGAAATGTAAAATAAAATAACATGAATGAATGCTGTAGAGTAGAACGAACAACCAACCAGAAACTTGGATCTCAGAATTTCATCCAGTGGTGTTAGAAATAAGAAAAAGGCCTTGACCTATAGTTAAAAGATTACCGCAAAAATGTCAGTTAAAATTTCGACATTGTATATGTTATACATTTAACACACATTTGTTTTTGTAAAAAGCAATAGGTATTCTCTTCGTACATTGACAATAGTGAGGCGTTATAAGTGTTAAAAAGTAAAAAAAAAAAAAATCGTTTGAAACTTTGAAAGAAAAGATCACGTGAAGAATAAAAAAAACCGTAAAAATTGTGTCAGGTAGTCTCGAAAACACGTAAGCCAAAATCCTTTGCAGATTTTATGCATTTCATAAAAAAAAATAAATCGAAAACATCGATCTAATTCTTGAAGGTCGTAACTACGGCATTACACAAAACACTCGGGGTGACCCACTAAAAAATGAAAGAGGATCCCGTTGTATTCGCGTCTTTAGCATTGTCTTACGGTCTTCCTTTATTTTTTTCAATGTTCTTTTTATTCTCTTTTACTTCTTTACCGTAGAAAAAACTAAAGAAGCACTTTGAGATTTTTTACCTTTTGATCCATCTAAACGTCTGCCGACGACGAAAAGATTGGAAAAATTGGCAATAAAGGTTGTAAATTGAATTTTTGTACTTCGGTCTCTGTTTCTTCTTTATTTTTTTCAATTTTTTTTTTCTCCAACAATTGATTTTACAAATAAATTGAGAATCGTAAAGTGATAATAATTATTTCCACATACATACACGTGTAAAAATTACGTATCATTGACTTAAATAATTTACGAAGTAACGTTAAACGTTAAAATTTGGGTTGACAAAAATTAATTAACTGCAAGGCGTCTAGACGTATACGTGTAAATTAGTCATTTTATTTACCTATTATACATTTAATTTTTTCAAAATTTTCCTCCATTGCTTCAGACATTAACTACATATTTTGAATAAAGTACATGCCCAATATATTGCGTTCGATTTTCAATAAATTTTCCTCTGAACAACGAAGTGGTTAAATTGAAAAAAAAAATAATAATATATGCGTCAATCAAATGGGATTACAAAGATTGTGTTGTACATCTTGACGCGATAACAGATACTATAAGAAAAGGCAGGAAATAATATACTATACACTGATGTAGTAAACACTCATCGACTCTATTTTTTATGTGAATAACAATTAGTTCTGGATATTATAATAATATACCTTGTACATATTTGATTCGGACGATGTTGCAGAATAAAGAATAAAATAAAATAAAATAGAGAAAGAGAAGAAAGGTTTTTTTTCTACGTGAAAAGCAACCAATTGTTAAATTGATTTATGGAAAATGTATTCGTTATTATTTATCACTTGAAATGAAGTGTAAATAATGATGTAGACATTGCATAATCCTCATGTTTACTTGTGTGTATGTATATCATCTACGAGTATGTGATGTGATATATGATCGAATACCGCACGCGTTACCTTGAATTTATTCTGGATGATACACATTATTTGTATAATAATACACCTATAACAGCTAATTGGTAATATGGAGTACTTAACAACTTTGGATTTAACTTTTACATTATCAGCGTTCAAGAATTACTGCAGTTTCTATACGTATACCTATATACGTATGTACCCAGATACACTTGATATGGATTAATAAGAATAATAAGTACACGTATTTGTAATATTACATTTTTAGCCCGCCGGAATACCTACTCTGAGAATAGCTTTTATTTTTATCTAAAGTGAAGAAAATATATCAACTTTTATCACCTAAAGAAGAAAAAGGGATTCCAACTGTATAAAAAACATGATAAGAAAAATAAAGGAAAAAATTCACTAGTCATCGTTGTATCATTAACATGATATTGGATTTGATATTTATTATGATATTATTACCTAGTAAAGTCATTAATTTTGAAGTCTTATTGTTAGTTATAGTATATTAGAACTTATAGCTTAGAAGAGACAAATACAATAACATGTATATCTTGAGATATTTTATTTGTGATGAATTCATTAGGTTTGAGAAATACCAAAAAACAATTACGTCTATACAAATGGACATACTATAGTATTGTATATATTTATAAGCTTATAATCTTATTTATCAAATAAATTCACATCACAAACTCATTTTACATGATTACTAAAGTTATTTATCATTATCATTATTATTATAATTATTACTAATTTTTTTGTTTATCCACATTTAATTTTCACTCAAAGTTTTTCGAAGTCTATTGAAACTTCAGCCGAGGGATAAGAATCTAATTATATTATTCATTGAGCTAAGCATTTCAGTTGAAACGTAAAATTTTCATCTTGTAGAATTAAAAGCAGAACATTAGAAATTAAATCTATTACAGTGATCCGTATAGATTGGAATGTGGTATTATTATTAATCAATCATTCCAAATCAATTAGGAATAATTTATTATCGATTATTGTTATCCATTCGTTTTTTTTATCAATATTCTTAAAATCTGTAAAGTGATGGAAGATGTCATTCAAAATTTAATTCGCAATTGTCATTGGGAACGAATTATTTAATGTGATGTAGAATTTAATAACTTAAAAAGTGAAATTCATATAAACTTCACAATGAGATTACAAATTTATAATAAAAAAAATAGATAATAATTATTATCCATTAATTAGCACTGCAAAATCATCTTGATATTGACATACATTTAATAAAGAATGAATGTGCAGAATGATTAGTTCAATGAATGTAGTTGGTAATATACAATAATAATTAATTAATTAGTGAATTCTTCATGAGCACGTACTCTAGAGTAAATGATGGATTAAGCAGTGCGATGAATTATATGTACGCCACTGTCCGTGTGAACAGGAGTAGAAAGTTTTCCAACTCTAAGAGCAAATGCAGCTTGTTCGAACGGTTTTTGCATTGCACCTCGACCGAATGGTCCAAGATCACCACCTCGTCTTGCCGAACTACAATCGCTGTATTTTGAAGCTAACTCGGCAAACGTTGCCTTGCCCGATACGATCTGCTCCCGATAGGCTGTATTGAAAAATAGTTGAATATAGTATTTGTATAAAATTTTAATAATTTCAAATGAAATTTGCATAGAGATTATTGCACTTACATTTTACAAGTTCAAGAGCCTCTTCCTTGGTTCTTGTAATATTTTCTTCTCGCCATGACGAGGGTCGTCTTGAGCCTGCATGCTTTACGAGCAGATGTGAGCATTGCACCTCTTTTGGTCCTTCCGCAGGTTTATCCGGCATATCCCACTGGCTCTCTTTTGTGTATATATTGAGATAGTAGTGTTGACCTGTTAATCATTCATATCATTGAAATCGACAATCCCCTGCAATGTTCAATCTAGGGGGATCAAAAAATTTCAAAATGGTAAAAACAAATATGAAAGACTGTTATTGATTCAAAATAACCTTTTTTCATATAATACGTAATTGGTAACTAAATTATACAATTCAGAACTCTAATCAGCGAGGTCTTCTCAGGGAAAAGTATCGTAACCTAATAGTTCATATGAGTGTGGGCAGAAGAAAAAACACTTTGTTGACAACACCCTGTGCGGTAGATGCAATAGCGATGTGAGACGATTTTAGAGTATGGAATCGGACTGTCGATGAACCTCCGAAAAACGAGCACCTAATTATTTTTAAATCCCGAGGGATATGAAAAGACTCTCCGATTCGTAGGCGTAAATTTTTACGGTAATTATGCCACCAGAAATAACAACGAATTTGAGTTAATAAAAACAAGTCAGAAGAGCCGCGTAGAGCCGGTCAAAAAATTTTGTCATTGACGCTCCCACAACGTTTTATAATAATTGAATATTATATCAAGTGAATTAATTATTGAAAACAAAACAATTATTTTTATCTATCATGACGCTCTAATAACCGAGAGCTTATTAATTTTTCTGTTTGATTTTTCGGTTTAAAATCAACACACCAGTTGTCCTGCTGAGACGTTTTTCCCAACCCGCTGGTAACTCTTCGTCCGCCATTGTTAGCAAAGGGAATTGTTGGAATCAGTTCAATTCCACTGTGCCTACTGCCAATCGTAGTTCGCTTTAAAAATGGCGGACTATCGAATCGCGGGCTGCTCGATAGGATTCGATCCCAAATTCAGATCGATCCTCGGACGACGAAACGAAATCAACTCTTCTTTTATTTTTCGTTTCAAACGGAACGTTGGAACGGAACGAAACGAAACGGACGTAGCAAAAGGGGCGCAAACCTTGACAAGTGGACAAAATAATCGAGGTGACAGTCGGATACGCGCTGGCCGCGCATTCCTGTCAATTTTTCTCAGTCTAAATAAATTATTATTAATCGTCCATCGCTGTGATAAGAGTAATAAACTCATCAAGTGTTAATATACGTAGTTAAATTGGGGATAGTTAATTGGAAACTAAATAAAACGGTAAGAATTACGAAATATGTTGATCCAAAGAAGCAGCTGGGCAACCCGGTGGGCGTCTGCCTGACACTTGTTTGTTGACTGATATTTTATTGTCGCATTTCCATTTTTGGTATAAGCCGAAAATTCGTGCACGACTTTGTTCTTTTTTTTTACTCATCCTTTTTTTTGCAACTAACATTCTCGAGCCCAATCTAACTTCTGAGGTTATTAACCTATTAAAATTAATGACGATCTTAAACCGTTATGTTATGTCTGCAGCTAGGCTGTACTCATTCGTTTCACTAATAGCCACTATTCTCCTTCTCTTATTTATTAAAAAAAAACAGTCCACATGTGATGTATTGTGATAATTTGGCGTAATAGTATGGAGTAGAAGGTGTTAAAGGTGTTGAAATTCGACATATATATAGCTTCTCCGTTATTTTACACTTTAAACACCTGCCATTGGTATAGCATGCGAGCGTTAAAAGTTACCTTATTTTTTTTTTTTAATAAATATCACTTTACTTATTATCTCAGCAAGTTCAATGTAACATGAGACAATAGTATTCACTCACACGATAGTAGTAATACATATTAAGATGAGGTTTTTCTAATCTAATTTATGTACTGTCCGTATGAGTTATTAGTAAATTTCTCCAATATAAAATATATTAACATAGAGATTGTATTGTATTTGAATAATTGAGTTGCTCCTAATTGTTGGATTTTTTAATAAACTACTCATAGAATATGTCGAAGACTGATTGGAACTAGAGTTCCATCTAACTTATATTTTAATATAATATTCAATGAAATAATCAGATTCATACAAATTATTCTCCGAATATATTGATTTTTCGCCTATTTGGTCATGAAAGGTAAAAAATAAAGTTTTGCTCCGTCTGCTCTAGCATTATTTGAAGCGACTACATTAGATTGGATTATAATTATTCTTATTCGATTTACGAAAAATCTTCCTTAGGAGCATACCAATAAGATTATCATACGGAACTACTCAAATTTTTTTTTATTGCGTTCTGTTATGGCTTCATTTTCTATTTCTTAGTCTTCATGCTACAGAATGAGGCTTGTTTCGATTGGATGACGTTATACAATTCATTAAATTGCATGCAGTATATTACTTGTATAGATTTTAGTATTATATTTGATTTCATACATGTGTAACAACTAGCTACAGCTGCTACTGCCGTTGAACGTGACTGTAACAAAAGTTAAGCACTTACAGCACAGCTGTAGATTTGTCGTAGCAGACAAAAAACTGAACAACAGGATTGAAGTTTCTTGTCTATAATTCCACAATTACATATACTTTATGTCTATTATCCACCCTCGTTTTTATTTATTTAGAGTGTGCAAATTGATGAATCAATGAATTTAATAAACTAAACATGTTATAACTAGTCACAGAATCCATGCAGATAAGTTTACTTTTAGACCTTGTATCAGACGTCTTAGATGACTAACGCTTGTCATCTGTGTTTCCTCTCCTCTTTGTCTCGATGCAGTAATTCCTTCTCTCAAATTCTTCTCCAGCTTCTTCTTAAGTTGTCTATGATTCACCTGTATACGATTATCCATGCCTTCGAGCGTTTTCTTCATTTTTTAAATACCACCGATTACGTCATCGCATTCTGACTCGACAGCATACACATATAAAAAATAATGGAGAGTTCAACGTCGTTTCGGTTGTGCAGAGAGGATGTAGTACACATATAAATACAACAATGAACATACACAGGTATATTTATAAATTTGATGCCCTGCTGTTGAATGGGTACAATAAACTTGCGAATGGTGAAGATAAAACGAAACAATCATACGTACTGAATAATTGTTTATCACAAAAAACAAAAATTAAAGTAGATAAAACAAAATCGTGATCGATGATGGTTGGGAGTTTGTTCATACCACAGACTAGATAGTGTTATTTTTTTTCCAATTTATTATTGAACACTTCGAAATTAATTGAGTATCACTGCAGCGCTACCTTCGATGGGTATGACAAATCGTTAGGTACATGAAAAAAAAAAAAAAATTATTGCTATGGCATACATACATATGCGTAATCACAATGACCCAAATTTTTTGGAAACCGTATCTAGCACATATAATCAGTGAAGTGTTTTATACTATATATTCGATCGAAGGATGTTTATTTTCAATTCTACACGGACAATTGATCAATCTAACGATTGACCAATTTGACCCACCGTTAAAGTCGTACTATTCGGATTATAATTCATTATTATATATGTATATGTGTATATTTTTCAAACGAACATCGCTGAATTCATGTAAAAATAATCTCACAGATTCCAGAGGAACTCACTCGTTAGAAAAATAATTTCGACTGAATAGAAAATTTGATGAAATTTTCGATTTTTTTTTCTTTTTATTTCTCCTGTCGATTATTTTTTTTTGTGCTCTCACCTCATTCGTGCAAACTACTCATATGACTGAAGAGAAGAGAAAAAAGAAAGAATTTATAAAAAATTGTGTTAACCTGAATTGAAAGAGATATATAATTAGCAATTAGCAACTATAATTAATTACCTCCCGATCTGAATGCAATGTTGAGACACGTAGCAGCATTAAAGTGCCCGAAAATTATTTGTTAGAAATGCACGTCCTAGGGGGGAGAAGAAAGACGAAAAAAATGAAAACTGAAAGAATATATTGGTACAGATCGCAATGACGGCATAAATAAAATTAAATTTATGACGCCTTGGTACATTCAATTACATCACAAATGCGAAAAATGATAACTGCATCGATTAGCTAATTAAGTATGTATATATATTATATGCATACAGCGCGTTGGCATTTTATACACACAGTATGTACGACGTACGTACGTACATATAACTTTGACATTTATGAAATGTTACGACATGACGTGGGTGTTTATTTTCTGCATGTATATATAACATATCATTTTCAAATTTCAAAGGTATATGTGTAACAATGAATAACGCAACAAAACATTCCAAAATAGTATCATCTAACAATGCGTGCAAATTTTTTCTTATGAAATAAAAAATTCAAGAACTATCGTATGTCAGAATTTAAACAAAAAAGGAATCAGGAGCAGAGGAGCATTATTCGAATGGAAGTAGCGCAAGTGTAATAACAATAATAATAGTAATAATAATAACAACAACAATGTTAATGATAATAATAATCGCTACACGAGCAGCCGCGCAAAGAATGGAAGGAAATTTGATAAAGTGGTCGTTCACACACCTATATATGAAGAGAAATAGTGTATAACACCTACATATACACCTATACGTATAGTATATATACGTAATATTTAATCATTTTATATTTCAACCTTTCACTGCTACAGCGTGTGCGCAAGTGCGAATGAAATTTTTTTATTCGTTCATTTTTTTTTATTCTAATTCTGCTCAATAATTCTACTTTAATTGCTGTTACAGCTGCAGTTCCGGAGACGTTCCTTTTGTTTTACGTTTGATTGTGTTTTTTTTTATTGATCTTGTAACGGTTGTATTTATTTTTTTTCCATTCCTCATTAATCTGATGTATAGGGCGCATTCTATGTCAGCTTCTTTTTCGAGAGTCAAGAGTGGGTACAATTAGATAGAAAATTACAGGTTGAGGTAGTTCCAGATGTTACATAGTGGACAAAAAAAGGGGGGAAACTAGCATTATCGGTATTGGCAAATTGCCTGGATTCTGCCAATAACTGGTTCGCATCGCCATCTATATATAGGTATACGGTATACATTCACGGGGCATTCCACGCCGTATCGAAACTCGCACCATCTAATTTTTTATTCCACCATTGAATATGTTAAAAAACTAAAGTGACAAGAGAAAAAATCACGATCATGACAGCCAGCCCAATTTTCTTTTCAATCTTTCAATTTCTTGTTGGATGTGATAATCTATTTAAATATCTAGCCATACATCGATATTCGTTTATATTACGTACATAGATACATAGCTGTGTACTATTCGTACATTTGAACAGGAAGGAAGTTGAAAAAAAATAGATCTGATACGAGATGGGATCTTCGGCTACCGTCATTTCGGACTGTATACATACATATAAATGTATATAAATGTAAATTTATATTGAAACTACTATCATTTCCGTTCGTCGACAATTATGTTCCTATACCAACACATAAAATATACGTACGAAGCGATTTGCATATGTGTAGGTTGCGGTATAGATATGCCTTCATAGGTATAATAAAGCACAATTAGTTCCGCTCGAAATGCATTATTTTTTTTATGAGATATTTTTTCTAATTTTGTGAAATCCTACAACATGCATCCCAATCATGCGCTCTGTACTTCCGCGGAATTCACATGTAGTGTAATTAATTTTGATAAATTCTGAAAAAATATGCATTTTTGTCAGTCATCATATATAGAATTATGAAAATAAGATACCGGAGTTTCGTTTATCGATAAGAACAAATTTTTATTTTTTTTCCTAGCATATTTTTTCTGCATCTTTTACACCGTTAGACATGCGAAATATTATTTATTTAAAAACCGTCGCAACGATGAGTTCTTCCGCGTCCGTCGTTGCTAACCTGCAGAACACCCTACAACAGCAAACCTAGCATTTATAATAATAAATATCTATACGTATGTATATACTATGATTACGGGAACTCTGGAGGTCGCCGCGCAGAAGGTGGTGACTACCCTGCGCCGGACTCCTCAATCGACCTCCAAATCGTCGACGAGAACGAAATATAACGAACGCAAACTTCTAGATTCCGTTAACGCGCGCTATCCGTTTATTGTAATGTAGAAGAAAAAATACAAACATTCAAGTGCAAAAAATCACGCGAAAAACCGTGCATACGTCTCATCCGTATCGCAATCACTCGATTATATACTTGATATCGAATCTCCGCGCTTAATTTCATATTTTCACTGAATTTTTTTATTTAAGTTTTTAGTACCTGCACACAACATCATTTTTCTAACATAATAATAATAGAAAAACCAGGGCAAATTCTGAATCCCAATTCATTACAGTGATAGAGGTGCAAAAAGCGATGAATCTTTTTTATTGGATACTACGAGAAGATATTTTTAGTGCATTATAGGGGAATAATTTTCAAACAGAAATTGGATACCATCTATTTTTCCCCCTTCGTTATCGTAATTAAAGCAATATTTGTACAAATAATCGTATAAGTTACGTCATTGCGGATGGACGTTAAACATAGTCTTATGATATTGTGGTGCAGGAATTAATCCAAACGAAAATATTAGTTTCAATAAAATCAATGAATAAATGAATATACATATATTTGCATATTCGCTTATCAAATGGTTCTGGCAGGTCTTTTGGCACCTGCGGCTGCGGCTGCTAGGTGGACGCGTGGAAAAGCTATTAAAAGGTAATAATCTCCCTAATAGCGAAATTGAACACTATTTTTCGCGTCCCTCCCCCCAAGCAGCGCTAATTTCACAAATTATCATACATGCAAACAATGCAGGTTTCGAGGAAAACCCAGTCCGCTTTTAACACAATTCTTATTCTTATATATTATTTCAAATGACAAGATAGATTTTAATTATACCCTAATATCTTTGAAAAGACTATTTGGATTCAAAATTTTTTCCTCCACAGCTTTGAAATATATGAAGGTTGTTTTTATAAAGTTGAAGTATAATTATTGTACGCACCTTTTGTAGACATATAGCGTTGATAAAATGAAATAAAATATTGTAACACTCGTGAAATTTTTTGTTATTTCTACCACTTACAATCAGTCAAGGTAGTAACCATAGCGGTCGTATTGCAGTTGTATAAACGTTTACTTTGTAATGACAAAGAAAATATGATGATTGAGGTTTTTTTTTTTAATTCTTTTTATTATTATTATGAGTTATCTATTATAGCGGGGATTAATAAGTAGATGGGAGTACTTCATTTCATAGTCATAGTTTTTTTTTTGATACGTAATTATAGAAAGTTTGATTTTATTCTTTTTAGGACTCACGAAAGCGGTGGAGTTGCTGTTGGGAGATTGGCATTGTCACGTTATGGACCACAGGTGATGAGCGTACTTTGTCTGCGCACCTCCTTGCCCCAATCTAATCCCAATAATAAAAAGACATCTACATCGGACCAGTTTGACCTGGTCGAAGAGGAACCTTCGCCTGTTATAAACTCCAAAGGAATATCCACCGACGAGCTGGCTCTGTTAGCTAAACTGGAAGAAGCCAATCGGTATGAAATAATTTAACCAATTTACCAAATTCCAGATTTTCAATCATAAAATGAGTGGTGTGCCGTTTCTATTTTCCCATTTAAGTTCATCGATATTGTGCTTTGGTTATATGTGGTGCGATATCAGATAAGAATGAGTATGTTTTGTGACGTCAGTGTTGTTTTTTTTCTTTCTATGCAAACAGTATTTCATACTTGTTGATGATAAAGTTAAATTAGTCCAGTCAACGGTTTCACTACACATCGCAGGTAGAACTAAATAACACATGTGACCCACCTTATCAGGCATACGCTACTATATGAGCTGTTATAGGTATATATATGTCTTAAATTTTTGATCTATGTTGATACCCAATCAGATAAGAATCTCAGGTATTCAATACATGATGGTGAAATATTTAACTCTATATTTTTGTTGATTTTTCCTCTATGGGCTGCTAATGGTTTTCCGAAACTATCTATGATTCTAGGCTCATAGAATCAGATGCAAAGTCGTTGAATTCGCTGCAAAGTAATCATAGTAGAAAAGGATCAGATACATCACAAGTTTCTCTTACGTCGGGGGGCAGCAGCGGTGGCGGAGATGCTGCACCCCGACGTCATACACCGACAGATGGAGAAGAAAATATTTGGACACTCTGGGGACACATTGTGGCCGATTGGGAAAATTATAGCAAAAAGAAAAAAGAGTTCGTTAAGGAACTAGTACGCAAGGGCATTCCTCACCATTTCAGGTATGTATGCGTAAGTCATTCATAAATTTGTATTATATTGTCATAATATACATTCAACGAATATTATACTAGGGGGATAGTATGGCAGCTTTTGTGTGGTGCACACGATGCTCCTGTGAAAAAACAGTTTGCGGAATACATCAAAGCAACGTCGGCTTGCGAAAGGGTTATTCGAAGAGATATCGCAAGAACTTATCCAGAGCATGATTTTTTCAAGGAAAAAGATGGACTTGGACAAGAAAGTCTTTTCAATGTTATGAAAGCATATAGCCTGCATGATCGAGAGGTCGGTTACTGCCAAGGCTCTGGTTTCATCGTCGGTTTGCTTCTTATGCAGGTTGGATTTGCAGTTCATTATCGATAACAAATATTGAGAATAATAATAATGATGATAATATTTTTATTGATAGCAAATGCCAGAAGAGGAAGCATTCGCGGTACTCGTTGCATTGATGCAAGAGTATCGGCTTCGTGACATGTTCAAACCTAGCATGGCTGAACTCGGAGTTTGCATGTATCAATTAGAACACCTTGTAGCTGATACGCATCCTGAACTTCACGCTCATTTTACGGCCCAAGGATTCCATACATCGATGTACGCTTCTTCGTGGTTTTTAACCTTGTTCACAACAGCCCTCAGCCTGCCCTTAGCCTGTCGAATATTCGACGTATTTCTTTCCGAGGGAATGGAAGTCATATTCAAAGTTGCTCTAGCTATGCTACATCTTGGTAAAGAAGATCTACTGAGTCTCGATATGGAAGGAATGCTAAAGGTAAATGAAGCAATGATTTTCTCATTAAAGAATTCTAGAACGATGTGAATTTAATTTTGTTATTTTTTCTGCAGTTTTTCCAGAAAGAATTGCCTGGTAGAGCAGAAGCAGATCCTGACGGGCTAATGAACCTCGCATATGACATGAAAATAAACCAAAAGCGAATGAAGAAATTAGAAAAGGATTATACGGTATTAAAAATGAAAGAACAGGAGGAGATGGTGGAATTACGCAGACTGAGAGCGGAGAATAGACTACTTAGACAACGAACTGAACTTCTCGAGGCAGAGTCGGCTGAACTCGCTGACAGATTAGTTAGGGGTCAAGTTTCAAGAGCTGAAGAAGAAGAAACAACTTTTGTGGTTCAAAGGGAATTGGCAGCTCTTAAACATACGCATTTAGAAACTAACCATCAATTGGAAATAGCACACGAAGAATTAAGATCGCTTTCCATCTTGTTGGAGGAAAATTTAACTTCTAAACAGTCATCGCTTGATGAAATGTCCATTAAACAAGAAGCGTTATCGCAAAAAGAAGAAATGGTACAATGCTTACAACAGGAATTAGTTAAAGTTCGGCTGCATGAGGCGGAGAATGACGCTACTATCAGGGACCTCAGAGCAAGAATACAAGAATTGGAGGAAGACAAGAAAACACTTCGAGAGTCTAGACCGGACAACTCCGTTGCACATTTACAAGAAGAACTGATTGCTGTTAAACTCAGGGAAGCAGAGGCAAATTTATCTCTAAAAGTACGTGCAAGTTGTGACCTTGGTTGTAAGGATTTCCAGTTTAGTGATTGAACCTATTGTAACTCATTTTTTCAGGACCTCAGACAAAGGGTAGGTGAACTGAGTTCAGCGTGGCAAAGACATCTTCAAGAGCACCGTTCGGCTCAACCTGCGCCAGCAGCTGACTCGACACCTAAGAAATTATTGTTCTGGGAAAATCGTGGCCACGAAACACAGAGATTAGAAGAAGAACTAATGACAACAAGAATCAGAGAAATGGAAGCACTCACAGAGGTCAAAGAACTGAGACTGAAAGTAATGGAACTTGAAACTCAAGTTCAAGTTGCAACAAACCAACTTAGACGGCAAGATGAAGGTGGAAAGCAGTTAAGGGATGATCTCGAAGATGCCTTACTACGAGAAAAGGACCTTACAACTAAACTTCGAGAGCAGCAACACAAGTATTCCGATCTGGAATCTAAAATGAAAGATGAATTCATGATGGCAAGGATAAGAGACGCAGAACATGGACAGCAAGTTGCTGAACTTACTCATAAAATATCATTACTCGAACTCAAAGTAAGCAATATATAACAATTTTGTAAATCTTTCTGCAATGGATTAAAAAGAAGTCACGAATGTTCTAAAACACCCTTTCAATTTATTTACAGAACGAAGAAATGCATGCAGAAGGGGAGCTGAGAAATAACCTCGACGATAGCGAACGGGTCAGAGAATTACAAGATAAGGTTGCAGACTTAAAAGCTGAAGTGAGTAATTTTTATTAACCTGCATATGCTTCAAAAAATCGATTAAAGAAAAAAACCATACTGTATATAGGGAAAATTGCAGTAAGAGGTGACATATGTACTACCAGGTATGGTATCAATGTTACGTGTTTTAGTGCTACTTACGCTGAGTTATAATAGAAATGCAGATTCGATAATGTCCATTGTCCAGTTATAAAGTCTTAATGAATCGTGCTTATTTTTCACTGCATTTCTTAACATTAAATGGGCACTAGTTGCTGTCGAAAATCGGAGACATCTAACTGGGGAAGATTATCATATCCTCCTTTCGATATCTCACATTGTCATTGTTATCATTATTATTGAATTAACGCACATATGCAAATTTGAATAGCGCATAAAAATCGCACTTCTTGCTGCAATGCAACAATACCTACACGCCATGCTTGTTAATAATGTTAATGCTTCAGATTGAGACCCGCTGTAACATACCCACAGCCTCCGTAATTGTAAACTGACATTTAAAACCAAGAAATTCAGAGGGAGCGCAGTTGCGGCAGGCCAAATTTAATAAAATGCTTCAAACTTCTTGTCACTCGATAATCGTACGCCTATTGCCCGTTTCATGTCTGAGTTGGGATATTAATCCTCATAGTTTGTGATATTTTATTTCGAAACTACTTTCGGTTATTCATCACCTCTTTCCCCTTGCAATATGAGTTATAAACCAAACCTTTTACGTATGATTTTCTTTCGATACAACAAAATAGAGGATCCACTAATATCTCAACTTTTGCCAGAATAATTGATATGGCTGTAAATATGGAGGAGTTTTGTATTGTCAACTAAAAAACTAACTATCAAACAAAGGCAGCGGCTAATTATGACTAACCCACTATTGGTATATTGTCTCTGTCTCCTTAGTTCCCTACGCCAATCACCAGTCCGGAGACAGAGCCCTGGCGCTGGCTCGAGTAAGTCCCATCTATCTCTTTGTAAATCTTTCTTTCGGTTTTTATAATTTTTTGTAGGCTCTAGATCATTCGTTTCTTTCTAATCATAGAGCATTTCCTTGGTTCGTCTTTTTTATGAAACCAGCTACCCCCATAAACTGTTGGACGAAAAAGTCGTCGTTCAATTTGTATAATCTTCATTTTTTACATTTTTACTACGTACAGATAATTTATTAGTCGTAATTATTAAATACGTAGATAATCTCGTCACTCGTAATGTTATTCTAGACACAGATTTAATGGTAATAAGTGCGTAGGAATGAACTCACAGGAAGTTCTTAATCAAGTGTAATGTTGAATAACAATGTCCTGTGTTGCATGCTTCATTTTGTCAGCTTACAAGTATTTTAGAATGTAGGATGTATATTTTTCTGATTACGCTTATTAATTTAAATCTGCTGAATTTGAACAAAAGAATGCTTGCCAAACTATCTATACGTTTGTTTTCTGAACAAAAAGATTGATATAAATTTGAAGAGCTGTAAATTGCTGACGGTGTGTAAACGTTTAATGTTTTTTGGTTCACTGCATATATTGCCTCCATCAGTTAATATGATCGAATAATTTATTGTTCAAGCAAATGTCCCATGTCGTGTATCATCACTTGATATGACTTTTTGACTCATAGGTGAAGTGCCAGTAAACAAATTTGTTATCCATACAATATTATTGCTCAGCATCAAGAGTCTTTGTTTTTTGTGTCACACAGTGAATCATTGATACCAAATAAACTGAGTGTTAAATTTAGAATATTATTGTCAACCGATTGCACGTTACCCATACGAACTTGTTTAGGTCATGAGGCTAGAAAACTGGAAGCAGAGATGGACAGGTACAGGAGGTCCTGCAACACGAAGTATGAGCGTTGACACCGAAAGCGAATTAGATGAACGAGATCTGAGGATCTGTCTACAAGACCAAAACAATGCGTCAACCACTCCCAGCCCCCCTAACGTGTAGATTTTCATCTCACATGCAAACTCTGTGTTTGTTTTTGCATTTAATAATATCACCTAATCAGGCAGCTAAGTAATAACTACACATACTCCATTGTTTTATTTAGATACAATCTTTTTTCTGCGCTGTCAAGGAGCCCTAAGTCAATGCAAGTCTATCGCTCAACAACTTGATAAAAAAACTTAAAATTAAAAAAAAAAAAAAATTGAGAAGAACGAAGATTTGATATTATAGTTATATGTATATATACTTTATCGGTATCTTATAAAATACAAGAGCGCAGTTATATTATTTATGCAATTCATTTAGCATCTACCGTAAATAGTAGCATGAAAAATATATATATTATGTATAAGTGGTCCAACAATAGCTCGTTTAAAAATTCTTGAATCATGAAATGTTGGATTTACTTGAAATTTTTCTTCAAATAATCAAAAGTTACGCACTTTTGTTAACATAGTAACTCTTAATCGTGAAAACGGTAAAGTAAAAAATCTTAACATTCATTCGATACACTGTACTTAAGATTTATTTTGCTGCTTTTTTTCCCCCGATTAAATTCCTTATATGCAATCCAGTTAGTTCGCCGGAAAAGTTGGCAGACTAACATTGTAGTAGTTTTGTACTTTTTCGATTCCAATTCAATATTTGCAGGTATTTAGACTCACTGTAATACGGTAGTAGAAACATAACTATTATAAAATCAATAAGTTATTTTTAACAGAATTCAAAAAGGAGAAAAAAAAGAAAGAATTATAACTCGTGTAATATCGTCGTCATTGAGTTCATACAGCACTTGATGTAATTAGTATGATTAAAATAGACATTTTTCTATGATCCATGAATTTTATTTCGATCAGTTTGGCTTTAGATAAAAATGGGCCATAGTTTTTCAGTATTTAAAAAACATTTTAATTCTTTTAATAGTGATTCCATTAATTTGCAGTATTACTATAAATTGAAAATCGAATTTGTTAGTAAAATGTGGTTGCGTTTTGTAAAAACAACCACGTAATATAATAGCAATTCTATAATAATGCGTACGCAATACATTTACATTCCCTTACTACATAAAATCATAGTAAGGTTTTATAATTGACGGTATAATTTGATACTTATTATTAATTTTAATTAGAGAACGTTTGCAAAAAAAATTAAAACATATATGGGAGAACGTTAGGATCGTATTTGACATTAAAAGTTAATGAGATTTTAGATGACATTTAACCGGGTCACAGTTTTTTATAAACCCAATAATACCTGTATTAAAGAAAGAAAAAATTAAAACAACTTAACGACCCTAGATGTAATAGATGAAACAATGAAAAAGAACATGAGAGAATCATTAAAAAATTGTCTTTATTCAGATGAATGTTGATATAACAGGAATATTTATAAGAAAAATGAATAAATAAAAGACAAACCAACTGTTTTACAATATTGATGTGGCATGCAGCGTAGAATCATTGAATATCAATCTTGTAGATAAAAATCTACCCGAATTTCCACACTTAGATACGTCTTTCTTTTGTATGCAAGAAATATACATAGACTCTACGTGTGGTGTCACTGTTTTTTACAATTCTTGAAGTATGATGTAGATTATTGTTGCGTAATAAACTGAAGGAAAAATCATATAAAAAAATATTACCAGCATGTGAGCTAAATGGCATTTCACAATCAGTATATCCCAGTTCCTAGTTAGCAGGACTTTATTAATTTTTCTTAGTTTTTCTCTTTGCCAACAATGAATTAGTCTTGATTGTATCAATTTGGTGTTAGGATTCCACAAATCTCCAATCGGTAAAAATTGTGTCTTGTACTGTAAATAAAATAATAATGTTAATGTTATTTTAATAATACAAAATTTATAAACAACCTTGTATATTTTATGACGATTTTCATTTTTATTACAAGATTGGTGGTTTTTTAGTTTTAGGTTCAAGTTTTATTATTATTTGTGACTAACAAATCTGGAACAATACTTCATGATATTGAGTTCTGTTATTAATTTTATCGTCATTGAAAATCAGAAATTTATGAAAATAATCTTTAAGCTGATAAAAAACCCCCTTCTCGTTGTTATTGCAAGGGTTATAAATGAATGGAATGTAAAATTTATGCCCTCGATAATGAAACGGTTTATATAATTAATGTGTGATCGTTTGAAAGATACCGATTTTAATTGTCATTAATGAATAATAGTAAATTGAAACGGTGATGTAAGGAGCTTTCATTTTACCAAGATTAATTCAATTTAAGAAGATTAAAAAAAGGGTTGATGGCGAAGACATCGATGCACTGGTTTGTAAATCGTAGCTTAATACATCTTCAAATCTCATCGTAGTAGACATGCCAAGAGACTATGTGAGCTCTTTAATTTTTATAATCAGTCCCTTTGGCTCGGATGCTTCGCTTCTATATCTGGAATGATAAAAAATAATTATGAAAAAAGGGTTCATTGTTGTACCGCAGGCGGCTTGGTTCAGGGTAGTACAGGCATTGTATATACGTATATATGTAAGTGCGACGTTGCCGATATCCCAGAGTTTTCCATTTGTCCTGAACTATCTGGCCAGGGCGTGTTGGGCGAAGGAAAAAGGAATAAAGAGAACCAGGACGGAATTGTTGGAATGGGGATGGGGGTGGAGGTCCAATTAAATATGGCGTCCATGGTGGGGTGTGGCGACGAGCGCATGCGCGTTGCATCTCGGGAATCAAGTTTTAGAAAGAGCGTTAGAAACACACAGCTAGTGATTCAGAGATTCAGGCCCCGTCGTGCAAGAAACCGGCCGGCACCGAACGCGACCGGTGTTTTCCAAATAAAGCTTCTCCAGTTTTATAGAAAAAAAGAATAGATACATAGATTTCTTTCCTTTTTTCAATAATTCGGTAAAATAAAAAAAAATACTATATAGTTGGTTCGTCGTTGTAAAAGTAGATAAACTATATATAAACAGTTCGGTTGATAATAAAAAAAAAACGGGAGTAAAAAGTTAAATCGCTCAAACGCGCGGTTTAAAATATTTGAAAGTATTTATAATAAGAACATAAATAAATGACAATGGCTACGGAGACCGAGAACAACGCACCGTCTGGTGAAACAAAAGACATAAAGGATGTGAAGGAGATAAAGGAAGCCCTGAAGGACGAGACGCTGGACAATAAACAGCAACAGGAAGAAACTAAAGATGCATCGGCTAAAGAAGTTGAGAAAAAAGACGAAGCTGCAGCACAGCCAGAGACACCGGCACCGGCCCCTGCTAAAGCCTCATCTGTACATAAAACCAATTTCGAAAAGGACATCGTTTATCTATACCAATTTCCGAGAACGCCATTACTGCCATCCCTTTCACCCTATTGTCTGAAGGTTGAAACATGGCTGAGAATCAACGGTATCAAATACGAGGTAAGTTCAGCAAAAATAATCCTTCGTTATTTCTTTTTTAACAACGTCCGTATATAGTCCGAAAAAATACAGGTTTTTTGAAGCAGAATATTCCCCGTAAAAGAATCGCAAATTTTTTCTTATTTCTTCGATTATTAATCGCTCCGTATGGGCGTCGAGTGTTCATTTTTACAATTAAAAATTTCTTTTTCCCTCTTCTTCCCTCGCCCTCCCCCCCACGACGACGCACCCTGTTGGGCCGCAATACCGAGCCTGGGAGTCGGGAGTTTCGGGAATACCGGGAAAGGGGGCTGCTGCTGGCAGCACTATGAACACGAAAAATCGATTACGTTCTATGGAACGTTCCCGGCATTGTTTGAGAAATCCTACGGTTTCACTATCAATTATGTATATATGCGATTTATGCCCTTACAATATTACCGTCTGTTAGGCCTGATACATTCGATTTATTGCCACTTGATCTGAAAGGAAAGTAAAGATAAAAAAAAAAAACAAGATGAACAATTCTCTTCTTATTCTCTTTTCTTATACCGATATATGTAATTCAGATTTACATTCAACAATACGCATATCATGAACAACCTCCACCCTAACAAGTATTATAAAAAGAAATAATGAGTAATGCCTTTCATTTTCACAAGACTTGAATAACAAGATAATTTTTAAATTGCGCATAATGCAGCCTCATAGTATTTACTATATATCAGTGGTATTTACTGTTATAATTTTCAATAATCGATCGATCGATCGATCTGTTGATTATAGAGTCCCAAAGTTTAACAAAAAAAAACACCAATAAAAATGAATGAACAAAAAAATTAAAATAGCACAAATCGATCGGGATTGCGTATATTATACTGTACCTGCTGCGTTGAACTATAAAATTAAGCTATGGAGGAGCAATTTATCAATATCGTTAACTGACCGTTAATAAATTCATCTGCACATCATGCCGCAGAGTTTTACAACAGGAAATTGTTTCGTGTCTCTCCTCGCTAATACAATACTTGGCACCGTGTTAAGAATATTATTGGTTGTTTAAACTACAAGCCAAATTAAAAGAAGCAAAAATAAATGAAAGAACACTTGAAAATTGTTCCATTTTTTTTTTCTGTTCTATATGATAAAATATGTCTTGATATAATGCGGAGATTCATCGATTACTAATCGATTATTCATTTATGTACACATAGGTATGCAATCTGCAATGCAAATAAATACATATTTTATTATATACACTAAATATTTAATTACAATTCTGGATAACCGCACCCTGCTGCAATGCATATAACACGTATATGTGTAACATATGTATAATGTACGTGACGATTATAGTACAGCGCATTCCATTGTCACTTATTTATATTATTATTATCATGATAAAACGACATCACCGCGAAATACGACGTAGTAGTAAAATAATGATGATTTTTACCATAAAAATAATTATAATAATAATAACAACAACGGGATAAGAGAAAGAAGTGCAGTCGTTATACAGCTGAGAAAAGTAAATTATCCCCTAGCTGTAGCACATGTTCTTTCTTTCTAATTTCTTTCTCTCTTTGTTTTATTCATTTATTATAATCATTATTATTATTCCTTTTTCTTTAATTTTTCATGATTCACTATAAGTTGAAATACATGCGGGTCCTATTTAAAACGTGTGTCATGTGGTATGTGTAATATGTACGATACATGGATATATACACACACAAAGGTACATATGTTCTATGAATAAATAGGAGGGCTTTTAAATATGTGTAAATGAAACTTGCGTCGCGCTCACCATACTTTTGTGTCTTAAATTAGACCCCCCTTTGCGGCTTTGAAATGCATTTTATATACGAACGTATACATATTGTATGCATACTATATTTGACTTCAAATGCATCTCCTCATCTCATAATTTCATGTGGTAAATGAAAAGCAAAGAAAAAAAAATTCAGAGTCTGGTGAAAAGATTTTTAATTTTGGTTGTTCGTTCGGTATTTTACTCATTGATTTCTTTGGTTCTTTTTCAGGAAAATCGTTTTTTTGTAACAGATTTTGTAGAGAGAGAATAATCCTTTTTTCAACCTTGATACATGAACATTTTCGAAGAATCGCTTCAGCCGATAAATTTTTTTTTTCTTCTCAATTCACGTTTTGGTTTGGATTTATGATTTTTATTTTGCGGTTTTGTAGGAGACGTGATATTGTGATATTTTTCTAGAAAAAAAAACAAAAAACAAAACAAAGAATAAAGAAGAATAAATAACAAATCTTTTATATTATATTCGATAGATACAGACGAATTATAGATTTGGGAAGAATTCTACAGGTATACATTATATACCTATATACTTGAAAAAAAAAAAAAATGTGACACCCTGTAGATATTTTATACACATGTATTAAGAACATAGGTAGTAACTTTTAGTTGCTGGTTGGAAAAAATGGAAGAGAGAGAATGCACCGGGTTGGTCGTACCACATATACGAGGGGCTGGTGAACTCCGTTCGTTTCTTAGTTTCTTCGTTCAGACGACTTGACTCAAGCTCTCATTGTCAGACACCTCGAAGACGAAGTTATAACAATATAACGTTGGAGAATATATAAGAATAATTCTAATTCATCAGCATACATGTATATATAATTAATAGTATATAATTATAATCAAAGTAATCAATAAATTTATGAAGCACATGAGCGATACGTGCTTATTGTGTGTATGTATGTACGGTATTTACGGTCACCTCCCCCAAAACGGGAATAGAGGAGTTGCGGGGGAGTGAATAAAAAAAAAGAAGAAAAATTTAACGGTCCAGCGGCCGCTGAAAACGAACCGGAGAAAAAATGGGGGAACTATAAGGGACATCTAGTTTAGTGTAGACAGACATGGACAAATACGATATATGTGAGTAGGGGAACACAACGAAAACCGTATATCTAGTGCAGGAGCTACGGGGGAGCAGAAAATACTACACTCCACGCTGCCTCCGCTGCAGCTGCGTGCTCTGACCTTCACTGCATTTTGTGGTGTATATAATATACATATACGCAAGATGTATATATAATAATAAGAAGCCGTGCGATGTGCTCGAATGCGTGTTGTAGCCTTGCAGTTTGTCCATGATGTGGTACCCTCAGTCGGAGGATTCATCTTATACGTATATAATGGCGTTTATCTTGTGGTTGGAAATCGAAGGTTATTTATTAACCAAAAAATATATATCGTAATTCATCAATATAATTAAATATGCGAAGACATGTGTTGAATGTTTCATATGTTTATTTATTCTATTTTTATATCTTGGGCGTGGTTCGAGGGCTACGCTATCGGTCCTTCATTTATTCATTTATATTATGTACATAGCTGCAAGATGTTGGAAAACTTCAAATTTTAGATCTTCGCTGCGTAGATTTTGTTTTCCAAATTTCTTCGCTCGAGAATTTTTAATTTCACACAGTTATACAATAATCAACAAAATTGGAGATCAAATATTTTTTAGTGTGATACAATGAATAGTAAGGGGGAAAGACAGAAAAAGGGACCGATATGTACAGAAAAACTCGCGGGCAGAAAGGCGGAAAACAATCCTTATCTAATCGAACGACGGCGACCATATTTCTATGGGAATTTGAATCATCCTGCATACCATATATGAATGCGGTTTACGGATACATATGATGATATATATTTTATACAAATGCCGCAGCTATATAGCTCTGGAGATAATTGTTTTTTATGTAACGATCAGGAGAAGTATAGATAAGAGATTTATAAACATCTGTATGTATATTTTCAACAGAATTATAAATTGTATATTAGAATTATTGAAAAATTTCATGTCGTATAATTGTATTACAAAATATTTTGATTATCCTTTTTCTTTTTTCTTCTTAATCCAACTCTAGAAAGAAAAAAAATAAGATAGAATCTCGGGAAATTTCAAATCAGTGTGGGCGTAATATCAGAATCGTATATTTGAATGTAAGATTTCTTTTTTTTTTTTATATTTCAACCCGCTCGTTTGTTTTAAAACAAAGATGGTATGCATGCTATATTTGAAATACACTTACAATTGCGACGTTCCCTTCTTCTTTCTTTCTTTCTTTCTTTCTTTCTGACTCTGAGAATAATGATGTTGATCACGATGATGGTGATGATGATTCATGCAGCAGACTGCATTTTTATATACGTGTAGAGAGGTTCCTTTCATGAGGCGAATGAACCGCAGCGAGTCGCGGCGCACATCTATATACGTGTATACATACATATATTTATTTAGATCTATATATAGATTTATATATAAAACGTAATTTATATACACCATATACCTATCTATAAAACACGTAGCAGAGATAACCTTAGATATACCTACTCTCGTATTTCGACAAAACTTCCGGTCGTCATTATCATTGTTATTACTATTATGATGATAAATATTATAATAATTATTATTTTCTCTTAAGATTATGAAAAAAAAAATTTAATTTAATTAATAACAAGTTTGATTCGTGAATAATTATTATACGTAAATATAGGTATTTGTTGTTATCTTTAACCGAATGCGGCGTAATTTGATTCATACATATTATATATACGTATATATTTATGTATGTATGATCGGTAAAGAAAAATGATAAATCGATGCGATGCAACTGCTGCATATCACGTCGTCGTCGCATTCTGATGCAGTATAAATACTTATAGAAGATTATTCAAATTAATCATTTTATCGCATCGGTATGAATTACACGTGATATATCATTGCAGCTATATCGTACACCGGATATCGTACTCGACGACGAGACGCTTCTGTAGCCAATACGAAATGTGTATCTATCTACGACGCTGTAATTTTCTATTATTATTATTATTATCCGTATAATTAATATCATCATCATTAACAAATGCACGCGCGTACGAACCCCGGATATGTTTACAGATAACTGTGCAGTGCGACAAATTGAAAAATATGCAATAGGTACCTATATCAATAATTGCAATCAACTAAATCGATCATAAATATTTCATTCATTTATTTACATTATGTTTTCTTCTTTATTTTCTTCTGCGGAAAAACAAATACCGTCACATATTCTTCTTTATTTACTTTCTCTCTGCTTGCAATCTTACGTATAGAAATTCTCATCGCATGCGTCCGTTATACAGTCGTATATATACTTATACACGTATTCAGTTTTTCAAGGATTCTAATTTCTCATAATATATTTTATCATCGCGCACATTAACATTTGCTGCAAATTATCACTAATGAGAATGATGATGATGATGATGATGATGATTATTATTGCGATGACTGAAACAAGGTTTTTTTTTTTTTTTTTTTTTGTCTCAAGTATCACACCCGTAAGACGCCGGCTTGTTCTCCACTCTCATCCCATTCAATAAATACAATAATGTACAGTATCTGTTATTTATCTACAATACATATGAATATGTACATGTGTGTATGTACTTTTTCACTCCCGATATTATACAATGTATGAATAATTTTCTCTTTGCGACTGTGACTTGTGTAAAATATTTACAGTTACGTATTGTTCATGTAAAAATTGCGCACCCTGAGAACATGAACGTTGATATAAAAAAATGTGCTCAAATTTATATACGGGTAATTGTAGAATTAATTTTATACATCGATCGATGTACTACTATAGAAAATGAATTTTCCGATACCTTATTCACATAGCATTTACATCGGATCTGCGTACATGAGGATATAATGTGTTTAACATTCACATAATACAATCAGATTGATCCCCTGACCTTCTTCTTCTGAAGCTGCAACAATTACATTAACTCGATATTGTATGTACGGTAGATATATTTATAATAATTAGATATGTGTAACACGTTATACGAAGAGAATGAAATTCAATTACATATAATGTCATTCATATCGTGACTCAATGAAAGATATCCATTGCCGCGGTCATTCATACAATAGATAAATATCGTCATAATAGGAATTCGAAGAAAAGTATCAGATATATAACACTTTATTTTCAATCAATGGGTATACCTTTTTTTTTTTTTAAATATTGGAATTATGACTGAAGTTTTTTGTAACAACAAAAAATTATATAGAAATTTGGAAAATTTGCATTAACTGAAATTTGCATTGTACGACTATGCGTGTGTAATTCTATTGCAGATGATAATGATGATGACAATGATCATGAGATGACGTGTCATATAGTAATCATGGAGGTCATTTTTATTCTTTCACCACATCCTTATCGTGCAGAACATGTAATAATTCTTATACTTCAGCTGTTGCAGCATTATACATAATATGTTATATGTAATACTTATGTACTGTATATGGATTTGCACATATACCACTATATACTTTACTGCACCGATCTTGCTGCGCTTTATGTATATACATGTAAGTGTATAGTCGCTCGCTGCTGGTTTATGCTCCCGTTACTGCTGCATACCGCCGCATTACTTTCAATTTACTCTATTATTGTATAGTTTAATTCATTAATCTTCCAATTGAACGGGCCCCTCATCTTCGTCGTCGTCGTCTTATTTATATACTCACGTTATACCTATATTTGTATGAGTGTGTAAAGGATCAACGATAAGATGCCGACGCGGCAGAAATATATTTATCTACGTATACTGCAACTAATGCGTTAATACTTTAAATACATATTACTATGTATAAAATTCCATCTACATTATATTTATACATACATATATGTATAGGTATACATATACGTGTGTAATACGAAGTTGAGATCAAAGGTTAATACGAGACGGTCTCTTTTGACGTTTTCATCAAAAAGAACTGACTTATATTCCTTGTAATTTTAAAATACACGCGTTAAATTAATTCCTCAATTCTTCAGTAGTTCGACGCTGAAAACTTTCAAGTAACTACAGTACTATAATTAGCGGTTCGAGAAAATTCTTAAGTTTTTTCTACCCCTGCAGTGTAGAATAGAAATTCCGCGCGCGCGGGGGAAGAAAATATACCCTATTTTCGTGAGTTTCAAAATTCATCTATGGCGTCGTGTGGCATATTTACATGTAGCTATATCTACCTGTATACCTATGTATATTCAGTATGTATATAGGAACAAAGCTAGTCGGTCGTTAATTGTCGTGTTAATGAGCGCTAATGGTCTAGCCGTCGCCGTCTTCATTGCGTAGCGCTTTTTCTTAAAGTGTAGCACACTTGCGACTTTATGTACATACACATGTATTATTATATCTGCATATGTATTCACACACGGTATTACTATATAAATTGAAATTTAATTCCAATCTCATATATGATATATATATATACCTTCATGCATATGATGCGAGATAAGGTGAAATAAATAGTTTTTGGCGCATGTTTCGATAGCAAACATTTTTTTTTTTTTTCTGATCTTTTAATTTTTTTTATCTTCGTAAATTCCTCAAGACGAATGAGATTACGGTGGTGAGGAAGGGACCGCACTATAATATAGAAAAGTGCATTGGTTGCGCGAAAACTAATGTTTATACATAAAACTGTCCCAACTGATGAAACATATTGTTATCCAGATTAGGCTGCGTGTATTATGTGCATATAGGTGTAGTAAAATACTTTGTACACACATATATATTTTATAGTCGTAGGAAATGGAGGATTAAATATTTCCAGGTAAAAATTTTCTAAAATTCATAGATGATGGGAATTTCTTCGAATCCCAATTTCGGTCAAGATAACGTTATATATATATACCTACCTATAATATTCGGTATTTCCATATTTACCGCGCACAAGCAACCTTCGTTTCTGGTTTTTTTTTTTTTTTTTTTTTTTATTTTTTATTTATTTTTTTTTTTGTGCATCAGCAGCATATTTTGAACGTATACCTCAGGAAGGAAGAAAAACGCTCTACGCAAGATTTCCAAATAGACATCTTGATATTACTCGGAGTTTTTTCTCAATACATTTTTTAGGCGGTCTGCTTCGATGCGGCTTCTCAACTCGTTATACTCTACATATCAAATGATGTATTTTGTCACGGCTCGCGGAGATATAAAAAAGAAAAATTAAAGAAAAAAAAAAAAAAAACGAATAAAGATAAAAAAAACAAAAAACAAAGGTTGAAGAAACCCAAGCTTGGTAAAAAGTGTAAAACCCGTAAAATTAAAATTCCTGATGATATAGTCAGAAAAGTTCTTACAAGCCATGTGCCAAGCAGATGTGGACTCGAACCCGGCCATAAGATATTTTACAGACGCTGCATGAAATGCACCAGCTTTTAAAGTTCACGTCAACGTTCGTAAATCATATTCATGTATATTTCGTATTATATTATCTGAAATTAAGAAAGAGCCAAATGAAAAAAAAGAAGAATTTGTTTAAAATTAATTTCGACGTAAATTAAAACAAATAATATAAATATACTCAGCGTTGCTATACACGATACTTACAATTAGTTACAATAGCTGTGTACAGATCATGAGATGAGAACGTAATTTGCTGAACATTTTTTTTCTTTCATTCTTTTGGTTTTTACCCCAGACACAATATCCGTTGAATGTATGTATAGATGTAATTAGCAGGATTATTTGAATTGTTGAAACCGGAAATGACCAGTACTTTTGTTTTTTTGTTATTTATTTCTTTTTGTTTCACTTCAAAAGTCCATGCTGGGCTCTGGTTGAGTAGTTACTCACATCCGTTTGATTATTCTGTATATTTATCAATTTTTTTTCTTTTCTATTTTTCTTCTCATGGGTCATGTAGAGCTTAATATTATGTTCTCATATTTCTATATTTTTCGTTAGGACTGTACTTTACCCCGGGAGGGTTCGCGGTTGGTTGGATGTCCCATATATACATAGACCTCTCCTGCATTAGTCACGTTTCAGCTTATAGATATATAAGTATATATACATGTATATATTACATATAGATCCTTATAGAGGGTGTAGGTGTCAGTTTGGAGTCGGTCGTTGGATCGTATTTCCGTTCGTATACGATATGTATGTATACTAGGTATGCACCGTGTACTACATTCATCGGTCATCGATCGCATTATAATTGAAGATATTCAAACATTTATGGTCTGCAAGTCGCTATACGGGGCATTCCATTCTGCAAATACGTGTATGCAGACTCGAATGTATACGTTTGTAGCAGAATGACAACTATAAATATAGCGTTCTCAATAAATAAGCGGTAAGGTGAAATAAACGAATGAAAAATCATTAAAAAAAAAAATGAAAATTCGTCAAAGAGGATATGCATTTTAATATCTGTGTCACGTCTCGCTGGCTGCTGCTACTACTTATCGTTCGAATGTTCGAGTTCAGTCCTACAGGGTAATGGACGAGAAACTATGAAAGGTGACTCACCTGAAACCTAACACTCGACGGTTTAGGTGTTAACAAGGGTTGAAACAACCCTTATATTATGCAAATGACAGAAATAGAATCGTATACTTATACGAATATTATTCTATGCTATTTTGTTTTTAGTATTTATGTTTCTTTTAACACTACGACAGCACGCTTGACACGATTAGTTTTCCCTTTTTTAAAGTAATTTACTTATAATAGAAAGATAGATATGATAGCCATCTTCAGTCATGGGAATAAATTTCATAGTCCTGCTGATTTTTTGTGTACCAATATGAGAAAATTAATCTACTTGCAACCCTGCACAAATTTCTCCCTCATTTTTTCCAACAATTTCATGATACGAAAACGAAAAGCTCGTGCAGAGCTTTCCCATGAATACTTTGTACTATGGTTAACCTGGAAAAGTTAGCATTGAAAAGTTTCCAGACTTTCAGGTTATATGTATACCGTTAGCGGATTTGCGAATGTTAGTTTTCCCCCTTGTTAGGATTCTAGTCAACGCTTTGGGGGATGGCTGGCCCGGCCGAATTCAAAATCGATCACATCATCTTTCATCGATGGAGCAAGCTTAAAATTTTTGGAATTCTTGTAAATCTAAAATACGCATTTGCGGGTGTGTTTTTCCACTGCCTTAAATTCTCGGTGGGGGTTGGTAGACGTGTTTGGATCGTGCAGGATAATATCGACTGTCCCGGTTGCTGTGTGCTCGTAGGGTGGTTTTCAGGATGGTAGACAGCGTGAAAAGAGAAAAGAGGGAGAAAAGCTGCGCTGCTTCAGGGTGGCTGAGGGCACCGGCACCGCCGCTTCCATCCCTTACATTCATTTCAATTTCTATCTCACTCTCTACTCTCCAATCTGCTTTTTTCTACGCCACATCGAGCGAAATATTTTTCAGTTCATGCACATCCGATTGCTATAGATGATGAAGATGATATGTAATAATTATGACGCGAATTTCTTCGATCTCTTTTTCCGATGTTCTCGAAAAAAAATGAAATCCTCTTCGAAGCGTGAGAAAAATCATCTTTCCTTGCGATCGTCTGATATATGACCGACGTATACAGGTCATGAAATTATACCTTTTGATCATACTTCCCTTTGATAATCGTACAGTATATTTGTACACATGTTGAAAATTTGCTATGTTCATAATGAATAGAATGAATAGTCGGTCAGATAACCCCTTTCTCGAAAGCTTGTCGTACATATAGAGTTGGTCTGATACTCACTAACGAGTCAAACTTGAAGGTTGGCGACGAAGGGGAACAGGAAAGGAAAAGCAAAAGCTGCCTGAGCTGGAAATCCAACGATCAATACGGGCGTCGGCGCGACACAACGACGTTGTTGGCGGTGGTGGTGGCAACGTTGCCAAGCGACGGAAGCTGCCAGTGCCGCTGGGAGTTCATCGCCCTTTCTCCGTCCTCTCTATTCGTCCCCCTGGCCACCCCATCTATTCCTCTTCGTCTCACCAACGATGCTGCGGTTGCTGCTACGATGTATGTGATCCCCCTATACCTCTTCTTTTCCTCTCTCTCCACCGACCCTTCTCTTCTCTTCTCTACTCTTCTCTCCCCTACTCTTCCTTCTCTTCTCTTCTCTTCTCTTCTCCTCTCCTCTCTTCTCTACCCTTCGTTCACCATCCCTCCTCACACACTCACATATCCTCCCGCGCGCGATAGAAGATTCAAAGCAAACCCAACCCAACTGGTATGCATGCATGCATATATACCTATAGTTGTCGGGATTATTTAATTCATAGCTCGCGAACTGTTAAAACGAGTACAAGTGATACATAAGAGAGCTCGACTCGACTCGACGCGACTTGAAACTTGGAGAGACTCCTCAGTTTTACCATGATATTACAAATCATCCACCCACCTACCCGCCCTATCTAACAGATTTTATATCTTGAAATTATTAAGCGATACATCGGTGCATCGAATATGCAGATTTATAATAAACGATTGATTTTTTTTTTGTTTTCAGAATGTCGATCACAAGGTGAAGTTCCGATCAAAGAAGGGTCAATTGCCCTTCGTCGAGTTGAACGGAGAAGAGATTGCTGACAGTGCTATTATATTGAGAGAATTAGGACAGAAATTTGGAAAGGATTTGGATGCTGGACTTACACCGGAACAGCGAAATATCTCTCATGCGATGATATCGATGATCGAGAATCATCTTGTGTGGGTTGTTTGGTGGTGGCGTACAAAAAATCCAGACTTGGTACTGAAAGGATTTAAAGTAAATCTTCAACATGCACTTGGAACACGTATTCCTAATGGGATATTAAACTTTTTCTTCAAATTCACATTCGGTCGCAAGGTAAGAATTATCTTGTAAAAAATTTTGATGCTTTGATGTAGCATGAGCTGTTAGATTTCTTTTTACTACTTTTTACTATCGCAAAGTATCACGTGTATACTCGGTGGAGCATGACTAATGAATCTAACATATCTGATTTTTTTTTTCTAACAAGTAATATTGTGTATTAAATTATTTTCTCATTTATTCCAACTGTGGCTAACCCCCATTGTGAACTTGTACAATTCAAACCCCAGACATATGAAGGGTTTGAGTGTTTTTATTTCGGGTTTTTTCAGTAATTAACTCGTTATCGTTTGGTCTAATTTTTATGTTTGTAATTTCAATGGTTTTTATTTTTATTAATCAATTAATATATTTGTTTATCCATTCATTTTCGCAAACGTGAGTCTTGCCGTTTGGAAGCTTAGTGGATATGTATTTAGATATTATAGCAGGGTGTAAGTTTTTGAAATTTTTCAATATTTTTGCATACGATAGGGTGAGTGTAGGAAATGAGAATGTAGAATGCAGCGTTATGATCATCTGTAGTGAATTGTAGTTGGATTGGTTTCAGGGTGTACGAAAAGTAAAGGCCCAAGGTATGGGTGTTCATACCGCTGAAGAAGTCGCTCAATTTGGTTGTGACGATCTAAAAGTACTCTCTGACATGCTAGCTGACAAACCCTTCTTCTTTGGAGACGAACCAACCACGGTGAGAAAATTTTTATTTTGCCGTCTTGAATAGATCACATAATATGATTTACAATGATGTAATCTTTCGCGTTTGACAATTTGATTTACATTATATTTATTTTCAGTTGGACGTAGTTGCATTTTCTCAGCTGGCTCAAATTCTTTACATCGAAAAAGACACGCCTTATACATTGAGGGATTACATGCAAGAAAGTTGCGCAAACCTTGTCGGACATTGCTCACGTATGAAGGAACGCTGTTTCCCAGATTGGGACGATATTTGCAGCACGCTTGATCTGAACACGCATTTGCCAAAGCCGGTGAAACAGGAAGAAAAGGAGAATAAGGAAGAAGCAAAAGAGACCAAGGAATCAAAAGAAGAAAAGGAAGGTGACAAGGAAAAGGCCGATAAGGAAGAAAAAGACGTAGAAAAGGACAAGGAGGTTGACGAGAATAAGGATAAAGAAAAAGATGGTAAATAAACTATTTCAAATTAACTACTCGAGAAGTTGAAAAAAGAATCAAAGAAAAAATTAAGAATAAAAGAGAGAAAGAAACAGAGAGAGAGAGAGAGGAAGATGAGAATTACACGGAGGATACAGGAGAGCGCTCTCTACTTATATAAACTGACACCCCCTTCCCCCCACGTATATACTACTAATTATTACATCAGTCATTGTCGTCACGATTGTCGTCATTTTTCATCACGATCGATTCGTCTCGATTCATGTCCCCGTCCTATCCCTTTTTTAAATTCTTATCTACTGTGGCTATTTTGTAAGTGAATTACTTAGATAAAAAACGAAATAAAGACACGGTCACTTGAATAGAAATTTTTTCTCGACTAAAATGTGTCCTAAATAAGACTGCTGCAATTAAAACAATACTGATCAATGGTAGAAAAAAGTTAATTGTTGCCATCCATGTTGTTTCATACATTCGAAACGGCATAATCTAACCTATATTCTTACTTTTTTTTATACGCATACGTACATGCTTTAGATATCAAATTTTAAATAAAACGTTTGAAAAAAGGAAAAAAAAACAACTAACAAATGCGACACATGTACTCGTAGTATGCTCATGATAACCAACTTACTAAGAAAAAAAGAAAGAAGTACCCCTTTACAGGTTTTTTTACAAAGAGGTTCTTTCGGGTGTATTTTATTGTTAGAAAGATGAAGACAAAAAAATATTTATCAAATAGAATGGATGTTGTTGTAAATATATAGTTCCTCTGAATGCTAAGGAGAGGAAAAAAAGACAAACAGCGACTAACCGTTATTAAAAAGATAAGAAATTAAAAAATCAAAAACAAAAATGCTTACAGGATAGCCTCATTACTCCACTACTATATGCGCGTAGATGATAAACTTAACGGCAACGGAATACAAAAAAAATTTCAAAAATTTCGTGTATTTTTAAAATTTTGGATGGAATAAGAAATGAATAAGAAAAAATGAGAAAAAAAGAATACAGAATTTAATAAAATAAGAGCAAATTTGACGTTAGGAAACCTTTGTTGAAAAAAATGGTAATAACAATACTAAAGTTATTAAGGGAAAAAGAAATAATGTTTCAAAGTTGATAGAATCGTAGTTTAGTGTGGATTACAAAGCGAAAAAAAAACCTAAGCTCGGTATACTTTGAATCATACTCGTATTTCTTCTTTTTCTTTCCTCCTTCCACACGCATACCCTACCCTGTTCATTGTAAATCGGGCTCACATGAAACATTTTATCGTTAATATACATTACCGTTCATCTTACTATTTAAAAAAACAAAAGAAAACAAGAAAAAAATAGCGAGTACCGGATAAGTTTTTTTTTTTACGTTTTTTAAAAATAAATAAATAAATTCAGACAAGCATTGAACGACTCAAATGTGACTATGTATCATGCAAAAACAATTCATATAAATAATTGAATGAATGAATGAATTATATTATTAAAATGATATGAATATACACCCCCGGATCACATTAGTATAAAAAAAAAAAAAACAAAGAAAACAAGAAGAGAAAATGATTATTGAAACGATGGAAAAAATTAAGAAAGGAAAATGAATAATACAAATTAATACCATTTGTAATTTGTAATAGCTATCATATTGTAATCGTTTTTAATAAAAAAAAAATAAATAAATGAAAAAAATTACACATAATTGCATACTTAGCGTAAAATAAATAACGCAATAAGCTATTTGTTTTTTATCTTTTTTTTTCTCAATCTCTTTCTCGTTTGTTTTGTGTGTAAATTTGTTGTGCGCGGTACATGGGCTGAGATTATGTACTAGAATGACAGTTTTTCCTATACAATATTTTTTCCATTTGTTTATTCTTTTATATTTTTAAAGTATAAATTATAAACAAAAAAAAGGAAGAAGATATAAGTCAACGATAGAAAAATGCTGCGATTCTGGTGAAGAGAAAGAAAATTAACAAAAAAATGAAAAACGGGTGATATGATTGACCGGTTCCCCCAATGTGGCGCGCGCATAAAACGTCATCACGAATTTGATAAATAAATAAATAAATAAATGAATAAATAAATAAATACGTACATCCATAATAAATACATATATATAATAGTAATGAAAATATGAAGACATGAAATGAATTGTATTTAAGTAGCTGATAACATGATCATGATTATACACGTATATATTATATTATAAATTACTGTGTGGAGCTGTTTATAAATGACGACGAAGCATGTATGTTTATTACAACATTATCGTTATTATACATATATTATTATAATTATTATGATTTTTATTATTAATAATTAATTAATTATATTACAATAATTGTAACGATCAATAAGGTTATTATATATACATATATATATATTGAGGAAAAGAGAAATTAAAAAAAAAAAATCGGCGCATGACAGTAAAAATGAGGTAAAATTGTAAACACACGTAAAAAAAATAATAATAATAAAATCAGATAGACACAAAATTCAAGTTAAGTTAGTAAATGGTAAGGATAATATAAGAATTAATATTATTAATAATTATTATATTATGACTGCTCGTTTTACGCTCGGCGCTACGCAAATTTCATTGTCATTATTATATATATCACCATTTATTAATTATATATATATGAATAAATACAAATGTGTTTATAAATAAGATGTATGTTGAAATGTGATATTCCTGTATTTGGCATGAAAATAATTTAGAAATTTCAGGTTTCAAATATACTTCAGAAAATCGTGAGAATATTTTAACTTAGTAACCATACCAACGAATTCAGACCTTCTACACTGAATTCGTTAACCATACTACGTTGTTCATGGTTGCTCGGTAACAACGGTAGGCACGATATTTTCTTTACCGATTAGTGGTTATGATTCGACTTTCCATAGCACAGGATTGATAGAATAGGTAGGAGTCTGTTGAAAAGAAATTACGATTATTTTCTTGTCGTCGAGCCGAATATCAGGTCAAAAGAAGTTGAAGAGGTCGACGATCCACGCCGAACACCCACGAGGTGGTAGAGATTTTTGGCGTGGTTAGGGTACTTCTGTTATATTAGAATTTTGTTTTTTCTACAAGTGGCTAATTGGTTGATCAAAGAACCCTGAATTGGGCTGGTTAAAGAAGAAAGCGACGAATAATCAGGGTGAATGAATGTACAGGAGTTCGACAATTTGAGGTGAGTTTCCTACACGATTATATCAGAAGGCCCTAGAAATTATATTCAATTCAATAAACTTGACTCTGATTGTGAGCTGCTGTCTAGAATGAACAAATATCTCGTATTGTTTTCGTTCGGTGAACCACCCATCATAAATTGAAACGGGAATTTCAGAAGTGTAAAAAATATTACGTCACGTATTTCTAACCTGACAGATTGTCAACTTAAAGTAAACTACCCTGATAATCGAACTTGTGTGGAACACATTTTTATTTTTGATCTTGCAGATGGCTGAAGCTCCTAAATATTATGGAAAGAACCGTAGTATCATTAGAAGAATTGGTTCATTCTTACCCCTAAAACCACTCCCCAAAATCTATGTCAGTGTGACGGCTTTACATTCGATGACCAATTCTATGATTGACGATGATCCAAACTGCAATACCAATGATACAGACGGATTGGGGTTAGGAAGGTAAATTTCAACTATCAAAAATTTGGCTAAGGATCATCAATAAGTTAATTTTAATGCACTATAACTCGTTTATTAGCGGACGATTGTCTGGTAGCAAACCAGATTTATTGGAAACAATTAGTTTCGGTTCTGAAGTAAGATTGCTTGCTTTGGAACAAGAGCTCCAAGAAATGAGGGAAAAAATAGCAACAATTGTACAGCAAATTAAACACCCTGACTGTAAATATATTCACCAATTCTATCATCGTTATTGTTCCTTATTTAATGAATAAGTTGCTAATGCATATATTTTTCAACAATTACAGCCACAAATAATATATCAAACTCTCCAAATACGTACATGACTGATCCTCCATGTCCACCACCTCCACCACCACCATTGCCTCCACCTAGTACGCCGCATATAGCTAGAAGAGCTAGTCTTCAGGATCACACATCTTCTGATTGGCAAAAACCACCGTTACAACAACAAAAATCAATGGGGGACATACTAAAGGAAATGGATAAGGTTAAATTAAAACCAGTTGCAAGGTAGGCGTCTGTCAATCTATATAATATTGGCTTTTCAAAACTGCGTGTTATCATTGATCCTAATGTATGTGTTGAACATTTTCAGATCACCAGGTGGAAGACCTCTTCGGTCCAAGCGGGAAAGCACT
This sequence comes from Athalia circularis, assembly GCA_963978495.1. Lineage (NCBI taxonomy): Eukaryota > Metazoa > Arthropoda > Insecta > Hymenoptera > Athaliidae > Athalia > Athalia circularis. Next base: position 11,270,940 of record OZ021700.1, on the reverse strand, counting down.
CCGAATAATGATCTGCAGGAAATTTTAAGGAAACGTTACAGCGTTGTACAAGTTGACTCACCGAATAGCAAAAATACATCCCTTTCAACCCACGACGACTCTTTTACGAATTAATTAGCCATTGAAATTTGATACGCATTGTGTAAAAAGAGAAATACTCTATGAGTATTGTTGAACGTCGAGTTGAAAGTAGCGGCTTACCTCCAATTTTCCTTGGTAATCTATAGACTAATATGGAATTTGTTACGCTTCGGAGGATTACTTTATCTGCCAAAGAGGGGTGCTGTTTGTCATACGTAATATTAATTACATATTCCTGCGATCTTTCTATTTTAATTTTACTTTTTTCTCCTCATGTCAATCACATTATTCTCCGTCATTGATGGATCACTTTTCTTTTAGTTGTACTTGAAAAAGTTAGGCAATATTTAGAATCGTACGGATCTGATGAGTAATGGAAATGCACGAAATGAAGTTGCTCATTATTTGAACCAAACACTTTTTCAGATGTGAATAATTTTGAATGTATAATACGCACTGAGCAACATAAAGCAAACCTACCGCATATTAACAAATGTGAGACTATGATGAAATTATGAAATTTACACGTTATTATTAAAGGTAAGACGGTTATTGCTCTAGGTTTTCGAGACTGATTACTATCATCGAATGTAAATGTGGAAGCGTGTTTTGTACCCGAGGCTTTTACCAACAATGCGAAAATAAAAAGTTATCGTTACATAAATTATTTTGTCTTGCAGTTTTATTAATTCTTCATGTTATGAATTTCAAAATTACGGTTTTGGTTCTGAAAATTGGTTCTTTTCGAAGTAAATGGAATGATCTTCTTAGAGAGGATTTGCTTGATATTTTTGCAGCGTTTCAAATGTACTGAGAGTAAATTGAACTTTTTTTTTATAACTCTGAGAGACTATCTCCAGTTACATGATTTTGATGACTGAGAGATTATCTCCAGATCACATTCTACAGGATTCTTGCCGAGGATCCGAATCTACAAACTCCTGTTCCAACTCCTTGAATTCGACAGTTTATACGTTGTGCTCGTGACCAAATACGGGTTTTCTCAAGATTGAAAATAAATTTTAAATACTTATTAATTATCTTCCAGAATTACTAAGGATTGTCTCTAGAACAAATCACGCTCATTTCTATGCCAACAATATTTTATTGATACAAAACATGATACATTTTTGTGTAAAATGATTAAAAAAAATAACAACTACTCAACAAATGATATAATAAAAACAGGTCATCATTCAATGCAGGGGGCGATCGGAAAATTCTTAGACTTTGATTCCTGCCTTGTGAGCGATGTTCTGGAACTTGGACTTGTGCAGACCTTGGGGATCGTATTTTTTGGCGAGCTTGGCCCAGACCTGAGGACGCTGTGAAACGGAATAAAAAATAATCAAGATTAATTAATACAACTGTTTCGAAGTATCCACACAATATTGATACAGTAAGATACTAACTTCGTTAACGAGGAATCTGATAACTTTTTCGCTTCCGTATTTCTGTTTCTCGTTGCAGTCCTTGCAGCCATTGGCTAGGGCATCAGGAAGAGCCTCTAAAAATAAGAAAATTGAATTAATTTATAGTAAAAATATTTATTTCAAATACAATTGATTTTCAATGATATACCTAATCGATTTATTACAAAATAATTTACAATCACAAACTCTTTTTATGATGACTAGATTTTATCGACTCTCCAAGAAAAGTACATTTTTTTTGAATTCAAAGCCGATCTTATACGGCCGGCATTTCAAAATTCAAAGTGGTGAATATAATACAACAAATCAGGAGAGCGAAAAAAAGATTTACTGCGGCATCGGGGTATTACAATCCCTTCAATCAAGAAAGTAAAAGTACTAGAAAATTTCAAAATACTCAAGACGCATCGGGATAAAAACTTTTATCACAAACATATATTTCATATTTACTTTTGAGCTCCTTGCCGTCGGGGGTGCAGTTTCCGGCTTCCATAAGACAGTTGACATAATTATTCAATAATCGATCGCTTCGCAAAATTTGATCCAAATCGATGCTGTCGTATTTTGTAGTATAACCGGCGTAAGCAGCCGCCACTAATGCGAATAGGACAATTGCGACCTTTACATAAAAATAAGGATAAGAGAATAAAAGAGAAATTCTCGCAAATAAATGGGAATTGATAATTGAGAAGAAAAATATTAAACTGATTATTAAAATTGATAAATTAAAATACTATAATATAAAAAATTAGTAAAATACTCTACCTTCATTATTATTTTTTATTTTTCGTCTTAGACTCGTGATCTGTGCAGCCAACGCAGGATATTTGGAACTGATGCCCAAAGCAGGTTCCTCAGGAGTTTATATACCAATGTCAGCCGTCGTGTTCACGACATGTAATCCGTGCTACTCTTCGTTTGGACTACCATTATTTATAATTATTATTATTTTTTCTTTCTCTTCTTATTTTCTCCGTTTTTTTATTCCTCTCGGGTCGGAGGTACGTAAATATGAACGGTTTTGAATAATGATTAGGCGAATTTTTAAATATTTATGTTTACCGGTACTCTCGAACACCTCGTATAATCATAGTATCTATGCTTCAATTCGCAAAATTCACTAATTTAACTTTACCACGTACTTGGTTGAGAAAGTTCATTTGCGAACGTAAATAAATTAATGATTAAACCATTATGTGGGCAATTGAATTAGTTATAGAATTGAAAGAATTTTAAAGATACGCTACATCGATTTTTTATGTATATTATTTGTTCTTTCTTTATTTATTTTTTTATTATTCATTTTTGCAAATGTGATTTCTGTTATCTGGGATGTAAAAAAAATTTTGGGGAGTAATTTTGTTTCCTCCAGTGTGTATCATGTTCTTTCTTAATTTATTTATTTCTCAAGCTAAAGAACTCGAAGATAACGGATAAATGATTCAAAAAGGAAATCAATCGTAACATTGCACAGAAATTGTTCGACTTTTTGTTATTATATATTTCATTCATGTATTTTTCCAGCCTTTTCGGTACATTTGCAGTGCAGAGATTATATAACACACAACCAATCGACGATAATTGTTATCAGAACCATTCGTGAACAAATCAAAGTAGTAAACTACATTATATAGAACGAATCGAAATTTAGTCTTTTTGTGTGATTATTCACTGCGGATATAAATATGCAAATATATTATGACACAAGACAGGAAAGACATGACGCGGTCATTGGTTGCTTTAAAAAAAAATATATATAAATAAAAGGAACAACAAAATAGGCAATGGATAAGAATAATTATAAAATTAGAAAAAATGAAATATCTAATCAATATTTGCGTACTGACAGAAAAATTTTTAGAGAAATTTTTACATGACGTCATTGCCTCAGGCTATGGAATATTATACTATAGTAATAAGACGTTTAATTTATATTTATTTTTCGTTTCGCACATTTCGTTTATTTGTTTATATAGATTTTTTTTCAATTTCCCACATCTGCAGCACTTTACTGGTAGATGAGGATTGGAATTGTAAAAGACGATCGTATTATCGCGTGTTAGCTCATATTTAGAAGGTATAAGAAATTCTTAAAAAATAATTGTTGAGAAAACTTTTTGGAAGCGATAAAAAATAAGAAAAGTTAATCAAAAACGTTTCACACATTCTTGTTTCTCCAAAAACTGTATTCATTTTGATGAGAGAAAAAATAGATTATACACATAGCGAATCACATTTCGACGAAATAAAAAACACAAATAGTAGCATAATACACGATGAAGGAGAAAAAAAAGTGAACAAGTTTTACCTATATCTGTATCATCAGCTTCATTTGAAATTCCAAGAAAAAAGACCATGCAAAAAAAAGTAACTTGCCTCAGGCTTGTTTCACATAGGTGATTGACGCTGTGCGCTATCTGCGCAAATTAATCTCAAACAATTATTCAAAGTGACAGTTTGAGACCCCGATAAATGAATTGTAAAACATGAGGACAAATAGGAAAAAAAAAATAAACCTATCATTCTATGTTAAAATTCAGATTGTATTTGCGTCATCGAGCAAAGCCGAAAGATGTAAGTATGTTATGATAGTTTTGCCTGATGATTAAATGATAATCTTTCAAGGTATACGTATTCGGAGTCAATGTTCATCTTGCATTATTAAAGTTTTTTTCTTTTTTTTTATTAAATTTGTCGATTAATAAAATGAATGTTATAATTTCATAAATGATGTGCCCCTGCTGGAAAAAAATTACTCGCTATACTTGTCGGTAAAATTCCCGTCGCTATAAAATTACAAAAAATCTGGTTTAATGACTGCTTTCAATTTTTTTATGTTTTTTTGTCTGCCGTTCTTTCTGTTTTTCAAAATCATTTGGAAATACTCACGCGGGTTAATTTTTCTATTTTGCAACGCAGATTTGTTTTTTGTTTGATTTTTTTTTATCGCGGTCACGAAGAATATTAAAATTTGATTTTAAATGCGATGATTCATATACAATATTAATTCATTCAATTTTACTATGTACCGTTATACAGACGATATTTTTAAACGCGCAATTTACTTGCAATGACAATTTTTGCATTTAAATTTGGTACAGAAGAAAAAGCAAATCTGGTAGGTACAAAATCGGAAGTAACGGAACTCTACTTATTATCATAATCTTTGATCTACGATCATCTCTTTCATACTCATTCATTTTTTCTCAATTTTTATTCGCTGCCTCGAAATTTAATAACGAAGAGTTTCCTGTAGAAATAATTTTTATTACAGAAATAAAGAAGGTATAATGTACTTTGCGTGCAATAATAACTGGGTAGTTTTTCAAAATTCATTTAATAACAGTTACTAAACAGTTTATAAATTTTGTGCGATGATAAATCGAAAAACGATTGAATAAAATCAAAATAATTCCAGAGTTGAATGATCGGAGAGCATGGCACGAAGTTGGAATGAGCTGTCGGATGTTTTCTTCTTCACAATGATCACATTGTGCAGTCAGCTGTTTTGCCTGACCTGTCAAACAGGCCTCAGCCACGAAAGGATCCTCTTCTTTCCTTTCGAAGAAACATAAGAAGCGCATTCGCTTTTTTTCGAATCATATAGTCAGTGATTTCGTTCATTCGGAATAATGAGTTGTATAACTCCTTTCAAATTAATCGAATCTTCTTGCGTGATCGATGAGAATTTACACTCAAACTCGATAAATGCAAAGTCAGCTACTTGTCTACTGAAATTGACCGTGAGTAAAACCATTGTTGATTTTTCGAATGATTTTTTTCTCTTGTTATTGAATCATCCTTATTGTGCTTGCTTTTCTAAATACGTATTATTACTGAAGCCTTCTCATTCAAATTTTATAAATTTTTCTGGTCGACCTAACCTAACTGGGACTCTAAAATTATGAATGATGTGGGAAAATTTAGTTGCTAACAAATTCCGATAGATAGCGTTAGTATAAAAGATATTGACTTCTTGTATGTAATTATTCATTTGATTATTTCTCTTTCAGGACTAAATGCAAAATGTCTATTTACAGGTCGAAGATCCACAAAATTTTGCCGACAAATCTGATAATGGAGAAGATACAACGACCAGAAAGAAAGACTACGTCCTTCATCTCCCACCTGATACTTTAGATACTCTTTTAGACGGCCTTACGAGAATACGAGAAAAATTGTCAAACATTGCTAAAAAATGAAATCTTTTTTTCTTCGGTTTACCCTAAAAAAAATGACATAAAGAAAGATTTGGAATATTTTTCGCATCATACGAGCGAAAACTATAATACATTTACGTTAGAAATTCACAACAACTTACCTTTTTTTTGTAATTAAACATTATTGTTTCCATTTGTTTTTCGAGAAAGAGTAAAAGTTAAGGTAGAAGTCGTTGGAGAAGTTGATCGTTTATAGTTAAATTTTTTAATCCAATACCTATCTATCTAGTATTTTTCCCCTCTTTTTCAAATACTATTATCATTAGTAGTGTTATTATTGTTGGGGCGTGCGATTATGTGTCATAATCGCATCATTTAAAATTTTTGATATCATTTTATTGCAACCTTGAAATGTTGAAAAAAAATTGTTTTTTTTTTTTGCAAAACAAAATGGCGGCGTTGTAAGGTGTTTTTGTAGACGTGTTTTGCGTGACATCGAAAAGTGCTGCATCTGTCATATTTTCCTATTGATCTGACACAGAATAACAAATGTTTTTTTGTTTACTGACATGTTCACGGGAAAGATAAACCTATAAAATTATGAAAAAGTGTCAAATTAAAAATTAAGTAGGCTTTTTAATCAAATGTTCAAATTTTTGACTATTTTCTCGACAAGTTTTACCCCAAAAAAATAATTTATTTACCCGATATCTTTAAAACTTTAGGTACGCATCCTTCCGATAGTATTATAGACGGATGCCTCCCCAAATTTCAGCCAAATCGATCAATAACTTTTTGAGCTACCTACAGCATGAGCAGTTTTTGAAAATGCAGTTTCGAGATAATCGCGTTTAAAGTTTTAATACTGTAAAACTATTAATGTAAGTGACTTACCGATCAATCAGCGATTCCAGGCGCATGTGTATGATAACTACGAAAATATCTAATATCTAATATTTCGATTTTTTATTTTTCCAGCTTACTCTCAAAATATCATACTTTCAAAATACGTGAGAAAAAAAGATCGATTTTTTCAAAATTGTAGAGGGTCTTCTTTTCACCTAGAGCAGCGTTTTCTCTGTGCCGCATTCAAATCTCATGTAGTATATTAGTATATTATATTGCACATGCATACCTAATCTGTTTTTTTTTCCTTCGATTTGATTGTTGTCTTTTAAACCCTAGATTCTAAAATTTATCTAATAGTACAGATATCACACGATGACAAAATCAATTTTAGATGTGGAAACTTGGAGTGGGTCTGCCATCGAGCGGGGGGAGGGGGGGATAAGTAGAGGTTCTTCTTTTCTTTTGGTCTTCTGAAGAAGTTGTCGGAACCAGACCAATTTTCTGATCTTCAGTATGTATTATTACGAAACTATAAAAGTCGATATTATAGACCAACGTGCCATCAGATTAATGTTATTATTCAACATCTTGCAAATTCATCAACATCGAAATGCATGTAGTAAAATAAATAAATAATTAAATAAATAAATAGATGGATAAATAAATGGATATTCTAAAAGAACTTGGTAGATTTATAGAGATAATAATTAAGAATTTTATGTTTCTTATGTAATGTATATGCTTGTATAATGTATCATGTGCCTAATTATTGTAAATTTTTTTAATCGATTATAGATGGAAATAAATAAATAAGAAATAAGGTTACAAATTGTATTATGTACACAGATGAGTGTACAAATTGATTGATTCTTTTACTGGCATCGCGGGGTTTTCTCTCATTTTCTTATGTATGTTATTTTTTAGAGTTATATTAAAAACATTTTTCGATGGTGTGTATTATATATATGTATGGTATACACATACCTATGTATATATGTTACACATTCACACTCAAGTACATTTATTGGATTTGTCCCACCTTTTATCTCTTTCTCCTTCAGCCTTATCAATTTCACTCTCAATTGAGGTTGGATTAAAAATTAATAATAATGATGATAATATCAAGAAGATCAGTAATATGGTGTATATTGGACGGAAAGGCCCAAGAACACGAGAGTGATGGTGAAAAAAACGAAACTAAAATGAAATGAATATGTAAATAATAAACCAATAAAAGTAAGTAAATATGTAATGCAAATTTGAAAATAAGATGTGGATTAATATCACTTGGTTTTTTTTTTTCTATCTTTCCGTACCTTTTCTTTTCATGACATGGGATTTTTCATTGACAAATATACAATAAATAAATATTGCGGAACAAAGTTTTTTTTTCATTTCTTTTTTGTTTGTTATTATATTATAAAAAAATCTATCGAAGCATGGCGCCTGGAGTATTACCAGACATAAACAGTTTGATATGCTCCTACAAATATTGATGTTTTTTTTCTTAATTTTCCTTTTTTTTTCAATATATTACAATAATTAACATCGTCACATACAGACTTATTACACTAACGATATGACTAAACGAGCTCTAAACCAGCAGAGCACAATTTCTTGATGAGAATGAAAATTATATAATTATTATTCTTCGATTTCTTCAATTTTTATTTGGATTTAGATTTGATTTTAATTCATTCCATTTTACTTATTTAATTTCGTTTCTTTTTTTTGTGTTCGGTCAGTTACACTTGGCATTTTGTCAGAAACTTTTCTGAGATTGTATAATGTTGTTTTGGTTGTGGTTGATTTTCTTTTCCTTTTTTTCTGTGTCATGCGAAATCTTAATTCCAAATTAATATGCCAATTTTACTTTCATAATATGAAATCGCTGTTTCAGCCATTTTTATTTTTTCATTGCTTTTTCCATTTATCTTTGGTGTTGCTTTTTTTTTTTTTACTTGTTGTTCTTTGTTATCTTGCTTTTCATGCGCTAAAAATTGTATTATGTATAGTAATTTCGCAATTTGCAAAAGAAGTGATTTTATTTCGAATTACCTACATGGTATAACAAAACGCGTCGTATGGTATATTTATCGTATAATACGTTGACACACTGTTGAATTCCTTAACATCATCATCATCATCATCATCATCATCGTCGTCATCATCATCATCATCATCATCATCATCATCATCATCATCATCATCATCATCATCATCATCATCATCATCATCATCATCATCATCATCATCATCATCATCATCACCCTTATGGCAAACCAACAATAGTTTTTGTGTTACGTCTTTTCAATTGATCTTTCTCTTTTTTAATCAACTCTTTGACGAAGTTTCATTTGCAGAATATTGATTAACGCATTTTATGTTATCATCATTGGTGGTGTTATTGTTGTCATTATCAGTATTATTACTGTTATTATTATTATTACTGTTATTATTATAATTGTTATTATTATTGTTATTATTATGATTGTTATTATATTCATGTACAACTGATATTTGACAATTCATTTAACATTTATTCTTTTCTTGTACAGCAATCTTATTCCAAAGGCATCAACAACATTAACATATATTTATTCCGTATAATTATATACGATAACACATTTATGTATTTATTTGTTTATTTTGTGTGTGTGAATTATATTTTATTTTTTTTTAATTCCGTCTTTTTCTCTTTTTTCTTTCCTCTGAGATTATAAATTACCAATATATCGTTGTAAAATCTTAATAAATACATAATTGGTTATAGTCTATTGTTTCTTAGCTTGTTATGGTTGATCTGTTTAATCGGATGTTTTTTTGGGTAACAATTTTTAGTAGAGATACTATCAATAACAATGATAATAATAATGGAATAATTAAAATAATAAACATAATAATAGTGATAGTAATAATAACTTGTTCTGCTCTTGTTGTAAGGTTGGATTTTTCCACTTCGCAGTGGTTCACTTTTTATCTCGTTCCATTTCGATAATATACAATAGTATTTAGTATCTACAATTAGTATGATTCTTGTTTTTATTTAATCATGAAATTAATTTGAATTATTACTCTTTTCTCTCATTCATTTCTTCCTCGTGTAATAATTTGATTGTTAATATTGTTGTTATTTAATAATATATTTCGCTCTTGTTTTCGTTGACATTAATATTTCAACTTTAATTTTCGTTATGGTTGTTGTTTTTTCTTTTTTTTCTCGCTCTATCATTTTCTTCTTATTATACTTCATATTATGAACGATGTTCGATAAGGATTCGTTTTGTAGTGCACTGAGGAACCTGTTATAAGTAGACATTATAATTTTGCTATTATCACTTTTCTCGTTTCTTTTTATACTTTCTTCGGCATCATCATCCTCGTCATCGGCGTTATGGTCTTCGTTCAATTTTCAAATTCTATTCTCTCCTCAAACAATATACACGTATATGACAAATGTAATAATTATATCAATTATTAACATTTAATAAATTATCTGAAACATCAACAAATGGATCTATACCTATGTATACATGTATATATATATGTAGCATGTATTATACATATAGGTATATACTCATGTGCACTCGCCCATACCATTGGTGTATGTATAATTATTTTACGTTTTATGATGGTAAAATTTTAACGCATGTATCATAAACTATATAATAATGTTATCTATACAATATACAGTAATAATTGTACAAACCGTAAAGTAATATTCAAGATAACAACAACAACAACAACAATCGATAATAGTTATAATAATGATGATGATGATCACAGCAATAATGATAACATTAATGATAATAATAATAATAATAATAAATAATAATACTAACAACAGCATTTAATTATAGAAGTTGCTCAGTTCCTTCTTTGTTTTGTTCTTATGAATTTCACTTATTATAATTATATTTTATAGGAGTATATATTAATAATTGGTGTTGCTATATTATTGGAAATGCTTGACGCTGTTTTTCTTTTCGATTGTTTTTTTTCAATTATTTTTTTCATACATAATAGTAGCAAATGCAGTTCGTAGCGACTGATAATTGCAAGCTGCACGATCCGAAGCACACCCATATACATACATATACATATATTATTATTAAATAAGAACAATTGTATGTGTGCAGAGAATTCTTATTGTTAGTTTTCCATTCTCTCTCTTCAAGCAAATCCGACCGGAAATAAATAGGAAAATAAATAATCAAATGACAATAGCAAATGAAACTAAAATAAATATAAAACGACATCATTTTTATTATTATCATTGTCATTCAATGATTTAATTATCGACATCATTGTTATATAATTAGCAGTGTCAAACATTATTTAAATACGTGTCTTTTACTTTATTGTTGAGCAATGTTCGAACGAATCATATCGATTGAGATAAATAATAATAATACTAACTACAACATATCAGTTGAAATGCTTGAATTTCGTGTGGCACCTCAGAACCATTTTTTTTTCAATGGTAAGTAAAACATATTGTATATATATATAAATTATAATATAAATACATAGAATCACACCATGTTATATTACATATGGTGCTTCGTTTAAATTGGCTCACCAAAACATTGGTGGAAAAAAATGTTTTTGAAATAAAAATTTCATTATTTTAATGAAGGGGGAAAAAACGATTTATTATTTTATTAATTATCATTCGGTGGACGTTCACAAGGTTGTTTAATAGTCCTTATTATCATCAATATTTTAAGGGATACCACTATACTTATTATTATTTTATTTTATTCAATAGTTTGCATTTTTTTTTCGGTTGCAAATCTTTAAATTTTAATTCGAAGATTCGATAAACTTTTATTCTAAAACAATGATTGTATGATGGCAAAAGAATTTCAATTCATACTTAAATTATATCATTGATTTTCGTCACTTCCTTCGTATTGATTATTATTGTGATCATTGTTGTTGTTGTTGTTGTTAATATTATTATCATTATTATTATTATTATTGTTATTATATTTTTGTTAACTTCCTTGTAATTATTACGAATGCTTGGATTATCATTATTATTATTAATATCGTTAGAATTCGTTTCTGCTGCACTGTATGTACCATGATTATATAGTATGTATGTATACGTTGTACCTACTAATTCTCTTTCATATCAGGGTTAAAAAAAGGACAAAAAAAAATCATGTTTCAAATGATTATTAATTATTTATATTATTATTTGGATAAACAACATGAAGCACAGCTCGTCAGCTTGCAATGCTGCAGTCTTACGTATCTGTGAATATACGTATGCTCTTGTGTTTCTAGAAAAAAAAAACAAAAAAAAACAGTTGTTGCGATATACTATGTATATATGTATGCATGATTTCTTCGTTCTTTCAGTTTTTTCTCTAATTTACAATTTTTTATTCTATACCTCAGTGCTTTTTTTTTCTTTTATTTATTTCTAATTGAATTAGTATTATTAATATTATTATTGAGCGAAAATATATGATACATATATTATATTATATGCTAATGAAGTTAGTATATATTTTGCATAATACATAACTATACCGTGTCAATGTATACCTATATGCATACCTATAGCTGATATATACTATGTAAATTATTTCTATGTAATTATTTGTTAGAATATAGCACGTAATCCGGGGCAATTCGGCAGGATGTTAATTTTTTTATTTTTTGTATTTTAGTTTGTTGATTTTTGTTCTTTTTGATGTTGTTATTATTATGTTTGTTAGTTGTTTTAATTATTAAGAATATACGTATATACATATGTAATGTATACACATAGATACATATCTATTTAAGTGAAATAAAAATAAATCATGTATATAATATCATCGACCAACTATATACTTATGTACCGGGAGATTTTTTTCCATTACAAATAGTCAATTGTGTTATAAATTTATTTATTCGTTTACTTTTATTAATATTATTGTTGTTGTTATTATTATTTTATAAATTATTTCCTCACTTCTCAATCATTTTTTTTTTCTTTATTCTTTTTTTCTCTAAAACTTGATAAAAATTGAGATGCTGAATCGATATAATAATAATATTATTATACGTATTGAACAAGTTATACGAACATTATTAATAACTGTATCATTACTGTTGTCGTTAATATTATCATGTCGAAAAATGTATTACATACATTATGTAATTATAATGTAACTTGAAGAAAACATTTTAATAATAATTTATACGTAATAAATACAAGCCAATGATATTAATACGCATTTATATATGTATATTTAATTTATGTGATGATTCAATCATGTTTTTATTATCATTATTATTGTTATTATTATGATTAGGTTACATTTACAATTAATTGAAGCTTCACACAGCCAAAAAAATGAAAAGCACTTAAAACAGTGCTCAACACTATATTTATATCAATATAGGTATAAAGACATACATACTAAATAAAATAAAAATACATTCGAATATATTTAATGATTAATAAAATAATTGCGTATTTATAATAAATGAGCTATCGATAAACTAATTGATTAATTATTATGTGATTATTTTTTTTTGTGTCGACACACGTACAGTGAAATGGATTATGATCGGCTGGCGGGTAACGCAGTGAAATATATAACAGATATGTATACATATATAATGTACATGTATAATTCATGCATAGGGAGTTCAAAATAAAACGAAACGTTCGAAAAATTATCCGGCAATCCGATCATCAGCTTTCCTAGTTTCATATAGCAAGTGGTCGTAATGAAATTACGTGATGCTGCCATTATTCCCCGGGAGATTAACTGATAATTGAGTTGCCTGACTGCAGGCGAAAATGGACGAGCTTCCAAAATCTCTATGTATGTCACATGCCGTGTGTATACATGTATACATAAGTATATGTGATTACGATTTTACTAATGATATATTTTGTTTTATCATTAAAATAAACATTCTATTCATCATTCCAATAATAAAAATTATCAACATCATTATTATTAATAATTATATTATAATACTTATAATGTTCAATATTCATATCTATTTCAGTACATATACGGGCCGTACTATATGTCTATAAATATAATAATAATAATAATAATAATAATAATAATAATAATAATAATAATAATAATAATAATAATAATAATAATAATAATAATAATAATAATAATAATAACAATAACAATAATAATAATAACAACAACAACAACAATGATAATAATAGTAATAATAATAATAATAATAATAATGATGATGATGATGATGATGATAATGATTATGATAATAATAATGATAATAATAATAATAATGAGTTAATTTAATAATGGCGACCATGTGTCATTTAGAAATAAATTCTTGAAAAAATGGACGCTCGATCCATAAGCGATCTCGCACACATTTTAATCGCATCAATAAATTAATTTTTCTTCGTCTTCTAATTAAATATGATACAACATGATGACAACGACGAAGATGATAATGATAGTAATGCGAAGCCAAAAATTATGACACAACGATTATTTTTGGTTGTTTCTTTTTCTTATACTGGTACTTGAATAGAGGACACAATTTTTATTGTTAGCGTAGCTGTTGAATTCTTATGTTTTTTTTTGTGGTTCTTCAATTAAGTCTAGCTATAGTATCATAATCGTTTGATGATGATACAATTTAGAGGAGTAATGATTGTAAATAACACATAAAGAATAATATAGATAATTTGTAGAATGTAAATATATTTAAATTAGAAAAAAAAAAAAACGAAGAAACCTAATGTATAGTCATATGTATGTGCATGTAATTTAGGAAATTGTGAAGCTGGATACACAATTCGCATTACGTATATCGATTATGTATGCTGTGGATAAATAGAAATATAAGGGATGCTAAAATTGGAAAACTAAAGAAAGATAACAAAACAAATTGGAACTATTATATAAATACTTTTTCACGCGACTTTTCAATAATCGAAATATCTCGAAATCTCGAAATATTATTTCTTTCACCAAATATTTATTTATTCATTTATTTAGTTAATAATAACCCTATATATATATATATATGAATCATATGTATGTACAAGTCCTTAAAATTGTATTTTGGTATTTTTATTATACTAATTTATAATTATTTTAATCTATGTCATAGTTTAGTCAGTATAACAGATTTCTTTTAATTCTTTCATTTTTGTCGTTTTTATTATATTTATTATATTTATCATATTTATCATATTCATTTTATCTTTATTTTAATTCTTTTTTCTCATCGCAATCATTCTTTTGTATTACAATAGCAGTAGTGTTTTTTTCTTTTTGCCTCGCGTAGCAAAACTATATAATATTTATTAATTGAATTACATATACATATATATTATATATACATATTTTATTATGCATATAATATATTATATATATTTTATTACATTGCGGAATGCATGATCAATATTTGTTTAATATTTTTTTTTTCGATCTTAATTAAATTTTTTCTTCAAATCGATGTGTGTCGACCTCTCAAGTTATTAATATCGCGCAGTTCCTTACAGATTAATTTATTAATTATTACTATTATTATTGTTATCATTATTAATATCATTATTATTATTATCATGATTATCGTGATCACTAATATAATGCAATAATCTTGATGATCACGAATGCGAAGAGTTTTATTAAATACCAGCAATGTATCAAATGGATCAGGTCAGAATTAATATTGTTGTCAGTTAGTTGTTAAAGACTTTTTGATTGAAAATTGAATAGAAAAGCCACAATAATAATAATGATAACAATAACACAAAAAAATGCGATACTGTGCATGAAAACATTAACAGAATGAAAAAAAAGAGAATCAAGTAAAATTATTTGAATCCATTCGAATTGAATATTAACGCTGCATAAAATTTATAATGTATTTGGTGTTTGATTGTAAATTTCTCAGATGATATGACATTTCTACAATAATATGGAGCAGCATCGGAGGAGAATATTTCGTGTTTTTTTTTTTTAATTTATTTTTGTTTAGTATACCGTTGACTGCTCCTGATCACTAATGTATAATAGTATAATATAACATGTATGTATATCGTATAATGTATGTGTGAAGAACTATAATTATATAAGGGGATATGTGATATAGAGGGAAGTGTTTCAATACAATATACAATATAGGCATCATACATTACTCGCGTATATCAAGCGGAGAGGTTGAAAAAATATTCTATGTCTATAATATATAGCGTTGCATTTCGTGCATGGTATGTGGATATAATATGGAAGTCCATTTGTAAAATTATTGGCATTGGCATGTAAGATACGTTCGTCATTGTCTGCCCCATAAACCTGGAGAGTATGTGAAATTAAAATCTGTCAAGATTTCTGACATTATAAGTGTTTTACTTGTAGAGTACCATAGTACGGTATGGTATTTCTTATGTTAGTTTTGATTCAATCAAACTTACCAACTCTACTTATCTATACACACGGATAAAGAAAAGTATGGATAGAAATATGTTGATTGAGTTCAAAGTTCAAGTCACATAAGTAACATCAACGTCCAATGAAAGAATTACAATTATTTTCAGTCACTGATTATTACCAATCAACGCTTACTCAAATTCTAGAAAACTTTCGAAACGATGTAAAATGATAATTACCTATTTAGATACATATTATTGATCATCGACAGATTTTCTTGATAATAAATCTCATAGAATTTATTTGAGGCGTGCGATATATGTGGGTTATAGCTATATTGTGTTCTAAGCAAGAATATTTTTAAGACAAAAGCCAAAGAAGAAAAAAGAAAAAATCGAACCAAATATCTTGTAATCTAATATGAAAATTCCAGAAATAAGTTTACTCTGGTAGAGCTAATAGTTAGTTAATAGGTTTCCCCGTTTTTTTCATTTTCTTTTTGTTTTTCTTCAGTTTGCTCATGCAACACGTAATGATAAAAATTATGGCCTGACCTATCAATTGCTATACCTAATTTATTTATGCAAATTTTTCTCCTGTTTCAAATATTCTATTCATAATATTTCAATGTTCACCTGCAATTTCCTGTCTATGATAGTGGAGTAGTTAGTGAATAATTTAGCGTAGTAACTGTTATTATTTTTATTTCGTTTCTTTTCTTTTTCTTTGGTCTAATATTAATAAAATAGTTGTAATAGTAGTAATAGTAGTGGTAGCAGTAGTATTGTTAGTGTAGTAGCGGAATTGGTAGTAATATTAGTATTGGTAATAGAAGTATTATTAGTGGTAATAATTAGTATTAGTAATTTTTTCCACCCTTTCTTTTGTTTCAAGCTTTTCATAGAATACTATCATTAATAATATTATACTTATCGTGATTATTGTTATTATCATTGTTATTATTAGTATTATCATTTCATTTCCAATCATAACTAGATAGGCTGGTATTTTGATGCGTTGTATAATATATCTCTTTTTGTCTGAGTTAGCAGTATTTATTTCATTTGTTTATTTATTCATTTATTTCTCACTACGTTAGCGAGGCGAGAGATTCGAGATTATTTATTATTATTATTATTAGTATTATTATTATTATTGTTATTGTTATTATTATTATTATTTTTATTATATTATTTTCATTAATTAATAATAATATTATTACTATTATGATGTATAGTTTGTATTGAAAGCGTGTAACTTAATTTGTCGGTGATATTTGTTTCGTTCTTGTTCTGGTTTTGCTTTGAATTTATCGTAAGTTAGCTTTTATAGATTTTAATTGAGTGCCATATTATTATTATTATTACTTTTATTATTATCATTATCATTATAATTATTGTTATCCAGTTATTATTTTCATTCGTTTTCAATTTTTTATATTATCGTCAGAACTAATGTTTCTTCTTTCTATCATTCTGTGTATTCATAGTAAAAGATTGATGTCTAGCTTTCTCGTTTGTTTTTTTCTTTTATTTTAATATTTTTATCAATAAATATTAATTCAATGATTTCTTTTGATTGAAAATTCACATTATCCATAGGATTTTAGTAATCAAATTCACATGATGATAATCATAATCATCGCAATTTGCATCTGCGTCTTTCCACTCCCATTATATCCTATGTATTATGTACTTCTTATGCAATGTCAGGCTTTCATCATCAGGTGTATATGTATGTTAATATGATTGATGTACATGTACATGCATATATACCATATGTATATACATATCTACGGGATAATATGATGAAGTTAAAATTATTATCATTATCTTATGTATTCAGGTGACTTCGGTGCACAATTTATGTAGGGTTGAAGGTACGGATTTTTATCATAATAATAAATTTTGACATTACTGTGACTGTTGTTGTTGTAATCATTATCATTATTAATTCATCATTGTTATAATAATAATTAATATCGTGCCTGTGCTTAATATATTATGAAACAACAGGATGCCAGAGTTGAGAGTCGCGTCAATTGAATAAAAATTGATTCTATTTAATTTAATTTTTTTTTGTTTGTTTTGCACGACGGATTATACTTTGCATTATGTTATAATAATATGTTTGTATATATACAAATATTAATTAATAATTATTAACAACATCATATCCTCATTTTATGTTATTATTGTTATTATTAATACTATTATTATTTCTTACTATTATTGTTGTTTTTTTTTCTTCAGCTCAATTTTTGAAAATCGTCCACGATATAATGATGAATTATGTATTACGTAGATTTGAAATGTGATATACTATACATGTATAAATATATTAGTTGTGTAAATAAGTTGTTTTGAAAAGAGAAATGGATGATTTATATATGATAGTTGGGAGAGAAAATTGTTCTATGCATATTATAAGCTAAGATTTATTCTATAATTTTGGCTTTTGAGCGTATAACAACACATTCATTGTTATTGTATATATTTATGTACATTTTGATATAGTGATCAATGAATGACGTAACTGGAATCATGATGATGGAATTTTTAACAAAATTGAATGAGAAATATTCAATCAGATACATTCAATAATGAAATAAAATCTACCGCTTTTGTTATTCTGGAATTGTTGTTGAAAAATCGATAACAACAAAAGGAGAATCTGTAACTTGTTATTAACCAACGTTGTTCAACGATCATTCAAAGATCTTATATGTTTCATTTTTTTTAATTAATTTCGTTTACAATAGAATGTGCAATTTATTCATTGATGGTATGTCGATTTCGATATACTATGATTTTGTATACCTATTTATTCTTTTATTACATCAATTTTTGTTACTTACTTCCTTCAGTTTTTTAATCAAATATCAAATCTGTCAATCTTTTTTCTCGCAGGGAATGCTATTCAGGATTTCGTATCTTACCAAATACATTCTTCTCATTAATCTAAACTAAAATTTTCTGTTTTGTGTAGCGCATTTATATTTTTATTCATCTCTTTTTCATGTTACGTGTCACCACTTTCTTTTTCATCCGAAATGAGCTACTTTTTTTTGATATCCTGGCCAAATTAAGATATACATATAGTCTAAGATTGAATCTATTTTTATTCATTTCATGTTCTTTGTTCGTGTATCCATTCCATGTATCGTACACCTTAGGTGTAAAAAATTACAATCGATGACGATAATAGTAACAATCATAATAATAATAATGGTAATAATAATGATGATGATGATGATGATGATGATGATGATGATGATGATGATGATGGCGATAATAATTATTACTATTATAATAATGATATTAACAACAATTAACAGTAACACTAGTAACAAATATATAACAACAGCAAAAATAACAACAACAAAATAGTAATAGTAAAGACGAAAATAATAGTGATAATAATAATAATTATAATTATAATAATAGTAATAATAATAATAATAGTAGTAGTAGTAATAACAATAAAAATAATGATGATAATAATAACAACAACACCGACAAAAGTGATCATAGTCTTGATGGTAAGTTATTTCGATTTTTACTTTTATCTTTTTTATCCTTCATAACCAAATCCCTATTAGTCTCTAGCCTAGCTAAGGCTACGATGCAGGTTAAAACCCTAGGGTTTCTTTTTTTCTCACATCTATTTTTATTATATAATTTTTTTGTTTTTGTGTTTTTCTGTTGCTTATATTATATTTCTTACTGTGTCGTACACCTAGCAGTTTGTTCGGGACACTTTTTGCCAGACTTGTAATTTGTATTCATTGCATGTATAATTTGGCTCTAGGCTGCGTGTGAGTATTATTATGTACAGAACATAATCAATGGGAAATAAATAAGAAGTAAAACTATTAAATTAATACATAGGGACTGTATGTACGCATGTCCGATTTCTGAATATTGTGTTCCACTTTTGGTGTCAATTTTCTTAGATACCTACGTATGCCTGTGTGCATGAAACATGATTTTTTTTTTTAGTTTCTTACAGGCGTCTGCCCCATAAACCTTTTCTTTTCTTTTCCCAAAATAGGGTATCTTTTTTTTCTTGTCATTATAAGTATGAAAAATTGTAAAATTAATAAATAATTGGATGAATGAAAACGATATAAACATGTATATACCTATTTGCATATAGATATAGTGATAATAACGACAATAATAACCATAGTAATAATAAAAGCAATAATAGTAATAATATAATAATGATAATGATAATAACAATAATGATAATAAACAGTAAAAACAACGTGCTCGATACGGCGTATAATTATGTATATAATATAACCCATAACTATCATACATACCATGGTAATTATATATTATATAATATACAATAATAGATATGTAATCCTAAAAACTATATAAAACGCGCATTTTAATTACTTTTTTTTTATTGCAGTCACAGCCGATAATAAATAATTAAACACTGTGTACCGATTTATTATTCTCTCTTTTGCTTGTTCGGGGGCATTTTTTCTGGGAAATTCTTTTTTTTTATTCTTTGTAGTTACCATGTTAGCGGATATTTCGCATTTGCTGAATTTTTGGATAAAAAGCAGGAATAAATTCCACTGAGGATAAATAGGTCAGTGGAGGGAAAATGGGGGAGAGCACAATTGGATTTGTTTTTTAATATTGTGCAAGAATAACAAAAATATTGCACAATATTGCTGTTCTCTTTACATAGAGGTTCAACTATTATTATTATTTTTGTTGTTGTTGTTGTTGTTTTTATCATTACTATTGTTACTAGCACTATTATTATTGTTATTATTATTTTTTGTTAACTAGTATTATTATCATGATGATAATTATAATTATTATTACTGTTATTGTTATCATTATTTTTTTTCTTTCTCTTTTCTTCTCCTCCTTTTTCTTATTCTTATTATTTTTAGTATTATGATTATTAATTATAGGTATTATTATTATTACAAATATTGAAATTATTTAACCGTTTCTCGCGCATTCATATGCGAATAATAGGTGTTCATGTAATATATAGTATGTATATATACATATAGACACACACACACACGCATATATATAAATTACATTTTTATACATGTATATATATATACATATCTTTATATAACATATATCTGTATACACACAAATATATTGTCCGTGTATGGAAATGGGTAATAGAAATGTAGAATAAGTGAATAAATAAATTAAATTTTTGTTTTTATATATTTGTTTCGTTTACTTTTCTGCGAATGAGACGGTTTTAGTTTCAGTTTTAGTTTTTTTCTGAATTTTTTTCTCAGCATATAGTATATACAGATATTAATAATAATGTAGTTTCCCGATAACAGTGTCTTATACACCATGTATTGTATACGTGTATGCATATTATATATCTATGTCATCTATAAATTGATTTTTTATTTTTTAGCGATGATGAGATCGAAGAACGCAACAAAATGACTTTTTTAGATTTTTTTGTTGCAAAGCGATGAGGGAATAGAAACCGAAGAAAAAGAACTTCACCATGTCGAATAATTGAGGGGCGGGGGGCGAAGGGAGTGGAGGAGAGTATATCTAATGTTAAGAAATTTAGTTTTTTGCTTTGAATTTTTTTTTCTACAAATATACGAGGCAGTCACCAGCTGCTGCGCTGGAAGGGGAAAAAGCATATATTTGTATGTATATGTATACTATGCGTACATAGGTAGTAACATAGAGACAGAAGAATTAGTAGTACAGTTTTATAATAGAATTATAATATACGAGTATTGGTATATATAGTTATTAGAGTAGATGCTAGCTAGGTAGTTACGTTTTATTAATCTTTTTTTTCTTCATTTTTCAATTTTTTTTTTTCTTTAACATTTGTCTCCTTTTTCTATGCTTTTTTATGGGGAAGGGGGGCTAAGGGGGCCGGTCAGGAAGGATCGATTTGAGCAGCAATTTAATTAATATAATTTTCAAATTTGAAGAGGATAATATTATATATATACCATACATAATATAGATCATATTATATAATATGTATGTTATTATGAACGCGTCAATCTATAACATACATACATATATATATATATATATATATATATATATATATATTTGCGTGGGTGAGTGTATGTGTGTGTGTATGTATCATATGTACACATGAATAACATTATTATACTACGAAAAAAGAAAAGTGAAGAAAAAATCACAAGACAAGAAGGAAAACCGATAAATGCATCAATCTACACACAATATGAGACGAGATGATAAAATTATTTGATTAAGTCATTAAATACGCGATGAAACAGGATATTGAGCAATTTGATCGAGCAAAATATTCGATAATTAAGCATTAATATAGGCTAGTTTAGATTTTATACTAACACGCGACATGTACCCACAAAAACTGTGCAGGTCATTTTGTTTTTCTTACATTTTATTATAAGTGTGGTAAAATTATGTGGATCGTTAGTTCTTTTGTCTTTCTTTGTTTTTTCTCATTTGATGATATACATGTGTTTTAATCAAGTGCGATTAATGATATCGTGATCTGAGAAGTGTAATCATCACTTGTTTTTTTCACGGATATATGTATAAGTGGATGATTCCTAATTTCGCATAAGGTATCACATCATTTATATTCTGTGTATATATAATATCAGGATTTGACGTATCATGTATGTTACCTGTGTACTAACGTTGGTAACAAAAATTATAAATAATCGTTACACGATAACCCTATTAATGAAAAGAGAAATAAAAAAAAGTAAAATCAAAATAACAATTTTTTTGGATTGCAAATGAAAAATGTTTGTTTCTTTCAATATTGATGTAGTTGTTCTTACTTTTGTTTGTCTGCATGTGTTTTTTACCTTTTTTTCATCCAATTTTTTTTACCTTTTTTTTCATGTCTGTAATTGTTTTCCGTACATATATACATATTTATGCATATATTATATATTTATAATATCCCCTTCGTGCCCTCCGAACGAGTTGCGGATAGTTAACATTATAATATAATATAGGTATATACATATTTTTTTAGTATAATAATATATCAAATATCGGACGTTTTAAAAATGAGTATCATATAATATGATAATATGAATTGTTTAAACAAGAGAAAGAAATATTACCATGTAGTTTTTAGTTTAGTGTTTCTCTTTCTTTCTTCCTTTTTTTTCTTTCTTTCATTCTTGTTAACCTCTATTGTTCTTCTAATTATTTATTCATTTATTTATTTATTTATTATTAATATTATTATTATTATTTTCGTAAATAAAGAACCTGATCAGAGGTTACAGCAGTAGAAGATATAAATATGGAACAACGTTCGCGAAAAGCGTAACACGTCTACCACGAGCTTTTTACATATGCACTGATGTATATATATGTGTATATGTATTGTTTAGTTTATTATACACATATAAATACACATAAGTATATATGTATATATAACTAGCAGCTGCAATGTTTTACATCGTAACTTGAACCCTGTATATATATACACACATACATATAATATATAATATAATTTATATAGTCTAGTATATGCACATGCATACATATAAATATACTTAACCGCGACATGCTTAAGACGCAATAATTAGCGTCTATAATCTCGTAAAAACGATTTGTTTAAAAAATTTCCCCCATTTTTTTTTTTCAATTTTTTTTTCTTCCGCTTTCCCTCGCGCAATGCTTAACGTTTGCAATTTGTCATATGAGCTCCCGTTCTTCTGATTGCGATTACTAATTTTTCCCCCCCTTCTACGTTCGTAATTGTTTAATTTTTCTTTTTTTTTTCTTTCATTTTTTCCAATTATAATAATAATAGTTTTTTTCTTCTTTTCCTTTGCTTTCTTAGGTTGTTGCTATGATTTTTGTTTCTCCCCTATTTAGTTGCTTCCCCAAGTTTATTCTGTTTTGTAATTTTTTTTGGAAATCTTGTATTTATTTTTTTTCATTTTGTTTTTTTGTGTATTTTTGTGTTTTGCTTTGAATGTATAACATGTCATGTTGTGTTTGCTTATCAATCTTTTTCACCCCATTCATTAGTGTTAAAAATCTCTTGTTATTTTCTCAATTTTTTTATTTTTTTTAATGTTTTTGTCAATTACGTTATTAATCGATCAAATGATTAAATTTAATTAAATTTTAATTTTAATTCAATATAATTAGGTAATTATTAGTATTATCTGGTATTAAATATTCTATCTCCGCATTATTAATTTATCTATTTTTATAATTTTATTTAATTTTTTTTTGACAAACACGCACAACGGGCAAACGACATGTGAGACGAGAACTTCCTTTCCAGGGAAATTTTCTCTTTTTTAGTTCGCAACCAGCGTGTTGCGGAGACGTAGTTTTTTCTTTTATTTAATAATTTATTCATTTATTTATTTAGTTATTTATTTTTATTTTTTGTTTTGAACACTGGAGTCGGTGGTGAGGGGCTGAAATCGCCGCGTAGGTCCCTGCGGACTGATAGGGTGAGTTGAAAAAAAGTGTGGTCTGGGTCTGGGCATTGTCTTGTTTTCGTTTTTCTCTTCTTGGGGGGGGGGGGGGGGGGGATTTTTTGATCTGTCCGAAATGCACTACTTGTCTCGACATATATATTTGCATATGTATATTATACTTTACATACGTGACCACCTTGAATTTATTCAAAAATGACTTCATGTATAGTGTATACACGTATATGTATTATGGTATTTATATTATGTAGGTATAATCCGAAGATGTATTTTATATCTCGTACAGCTGATAGTGGTCATTTATGTTACAGTTTTTATTTTATATTTGTTTCGATTTTCTTTCTTCCTTCCGTTTTATAATTTTTTTCCCCCCTCTTCTTGTCTGTTATAATAATATAATGAACTCGATCATTTGTTTTCTTTTTTTTCGTCTTGTCGCTTTCCATTAATCTGGTGCAGTGAAGTGTAGCAGTTAGTTATGACAGTGTTTTGTAAGGGATGGTTATTGTTGTTGTTATTTCTTTTTTTCTTTCTTTAATTCTCTCTTTCTTTCATTTTACCCAAAATATTGAACATCCCATATGAGCCCAGACGGACAGACACACACAGAAAGAGTCCCATACATACTGCACACACTAAAAATTAGTATTATTGTTATCATTACATATATATATATATATATATATATATAGTTTATTTTTGTATGATCGATATTGTATAACGCCGTTTATTGTATAGTGTGTGCGGCGTAAAGGCCTACGCCAAGTTATAATGTAAGGGACTGCTGCAGATTTTGAAGAATTTTCCCAAAAATGGCCACCATACTGCCACCGTCTCCTTCACTAGAAAAGATTTGAGAATTTATCCGATTTTATTTCGTTGGTATTTTTTTTTTTTTTGTCAATTAGATATAATATCAATGAGGTATTTGAATGTGCGCGGTAGATTTTTTGATCGTACTGTTTAGTTACCATAAGTAGCATGTTAATCTTTGGAAGGATGAAAGAAGACGTAATGTAGTTAATTGAATGTTTTTTTTTTTGTGTGTCCTTACATTACTTCAGACTTACATTACATTTACATTTTACATTTTGAAATTCGACGTTAAGGTTCTAAATTTGCAAATTTCTAAAGAAGTTACGAAACTTTGATACATTCAATTCTGAGATCTCAAAGCTCAGCCAGAAAACGAATTTTAATCGTAATCATGAATTCTTTTAACTTTGTAGTCTTGATATCATATTTGGACTTAGGAACCGCGAAAATGTTGATAATAACATCCATGATATGCCAAGCATAAATCTAGTGACAAACATGAAACTTTTTTCTGAGCCTGGAATGATGACGTTTCTTCAATAAAACCACAACCCTCTCCCTCTAAGGGTTGGATAAGAAGGCTAATCTATCGTAGTTGGGTAGTAAGTTTTAATAATTACCTAGTAGTCAAACGTCAGTCTCAATGCTTACGCAGGCTGGGTTGATGTTATTGTTGTGGCGTGAATTGCAGTTCGGTCTTCTGGCAACCTCGTGATGGGTCAACAAAATACCTTCCTCCAGCTCAATTATGTCCGAAGAGGACTCCGACATTGAGTTCTTTTTCATGTGTTGACCTAGTAATCAAGCATCAGATTATAAATCAATCAATCACAGACTTTTGCACATCAATTTTCAATCAGCTATTACTCAATGGACAAAAAAGTCTAAATGAGAGTGTATGTCAACTTTCTTGTTGCTTAAAGAATACAAACTTGCATGTGAAAGTTACGTTGATTCAATCAAGAGGCAAACCACTTCATGAATCAAGTGTACATGTGGCATCAAGAATGTAGAACCCACAATCAAAAGAGATTCCATGTGTTTTCCCATAAATTCAATTGACTTTTCAAATGACTTCACATTATAGTTCTCATCCACATCTATCCTTAACTTTCAAACTATTTATTCGTTCGGTTTCCACTCACCTAATGTACCAGGTAGATATGGGCAACTTGTGACGTGATTGAAGTTCTGCGATTGCATTTCTTCCTGATCAGTCTCTCTATGATAGAAGTAATTGAAGTTGGAAACAATGACTGGAACGGGTAGAGCGATGGTTAAGACACCAGCAATTGCACAAAGGGATCCAACAATCTTCCCCCAGACTCCGACGGGCCTGAAACAGGTGGATATTTGATTGAAGAACACTGTTAACAATCGATTCTCCAAATATATAAATATATACACATGGAACATGTATACATATATATATATGTATAAATATATATTTCAATAAACGTTGTGCAAAGATTTATAAGGTGTGGTGTCTATATATTTTGTGTGATGGCGTGTGTTGAGTGTG
Organism: Athalia circularis; assembly: GCA_963978495.1. Taxonomy (NCBI): domain Eukaryota; kingdom Metazoa; phylum Arthropoda; class Insecta; order Hymenoptera; family Athaliidae; genus Athalia; species Athalia circularis. The sequence continues at coordinate 11,244,235 of OZ021700.1, read as the reverse complement.
GGCTCTACTTGCGGGAGGCTCATCTGTGAAATAACTATAGTGCTGCGCTCTGCTTGTCTAGTTCAAGTGCTCACTAAGTCTAGACTAGACTAAAAACTAAGCTAAAATTAGACTCGCTAAATAGGCTTGGTGGTGACGCATATATGGTACAATAACAATTTATCAATATTATTTCATCCGTCCTTATCAACATCATCATCATTATTTTGCCATTATCATTGTTATTATTATTGGCATGTCGTCTACTGCTGGCTAGAGGCAACTTCCAGGTGATTCCGGAAAATGAATGAGTGAATTAAATTTGCTGTTCAATTTTCATGTCTTGTGATAATCAAGGCATCAACTTCAAAGTATGGTCAATTCGAAAATCCACTAGAAATTTTTAGTCAACACGTTTCATTTCTAAGTTTTTCAAAATTTGGATTTTCTTCTGTTTCTTAAGTCCAGTCATTTCCCAAACAAAATCAATCACTTGAAGAAAAATAGAAAATAATTGAAGACAACAATTCACATGTGCTTTGTAGGGATAGATTTCAAAATAGAAGAACAAGGTTGAATAAATCAATCACGAATTACGAAAGAGTAAAACATAGCCTCTAGCCAATTTTTACATCAAGAATCTGTTTTTTTTTTGTTTTGTTTTTAATATCAATGATTTGCATCACCTGCTGCAGCCTCTAAATCTAATACTATACTAAGATATAATAATTATCAATTATAATAAATAACGTTTATATAATAAATATCATTTGCAGCGATAAATCATTGTGCAGCTTTTCAAAACTATAGTATAATGGTTATAACAATGTTGTGATTATGTTAATATTCAGCATCAACTTCCAATCTAATCCAAACCAAATCAGTCCAAATCAAACCAATCCAATCCAACCCAATCCAATCCAATCCAATCCAATCCAATCCAATCCACTTCAATCCAATCATCTACGTGTTCCTAGAGTATTTTCTTGTTATTTGTCAAAATTCAATAGAAAAAACTATAACAACATAAAAAAAAACTGAAAAAAATGTCTCAATTTTTTCAACTAAGCAACAAATAAGAAAAAACGAACATAATGTTAATTGATTCGCACTTGTAAATAAGAACAGAAATAACAAAATTATCGTTATAGTAGTTAGTGTCGTCGATAAGTTGTTGTAATGTTGGTTATTTTGATTTATATATTCTTTTTTCTGGGAGGCATGGATGGCTCAACATCTTAAATGGCTAGATTAAAACCCATATGCTTGGAAAGTGCTGGGTATAATATACTATGTAGTTAATGTTTTCTTTTTCCATATTTCTGAACAAGTAACATGAAGGATAAGAAAAGAAACAAAACCGAAGGGAAAAAACCCAAGAACAACCGAATAATAAAAATAAAACGGGTAGAACCAGCAAAATGGACTCCCAAAAGAAGTATTTGTGTTAATTTCTAAAGAATTCATGATTCGATCAAAATTTTCTCATTCAATTAATAATTTATTTTTTTTTAGTTCAGTTCTGTCAAATCGATAATAATCACTCAAATTATAATTTACTCTCCACAATATAGTATGCCAACATACTTCATAAAACGTCGTTTAGTCAGTTATTTTGGAATAAATAAGAGAAAAAATTATACATTTCAAAGTTCTACTCATTATTCAAAGTGTGGTACAATCTTTTTTAATTTCAATTCTACATTTTTTCTGGTGCAGGTCCATTTTGCCGCTGATATATCTTTTGATTCTTTGTCTCTTTTCTTTTGTTTTTCTTCCACTAATTATCGAATACATATGTATAATGCACCGTAAATCATATGATAAAGGTATAATTAAGTATACAATTGCGGGTAATAAATATATGTAATATAGTATATAACATATGTTTAATATTCCAATCCAACCAACCAGCCAGCCAGCCAGCCAGCCCACCAACCAACCAACCAGTCAATCGATCAATCAACATTTGAGTAATAATAATAATAACAATAACGATAATAGTAACAGTAATAATAATAATAATGATGATAACAATAATAATAATAACAACACCAATAATAATGATAATATTGATAATAATAATAGATATTAATAACAACAAAATATACAATGATGTTGGCCATGATGGTAATGATAATAACAATAATAATTGACAGCGATAATATTAATGATGATAATGATCGGAATGATATTAAAAATGATAATAATAATAATAATAATAATAATAAACTAAAAAATGTTAATGAAAATGAGTACATCATACGTCATGTCACCATAGCCGACGGTCGTCATCGTGACAACAGCCCACCAGAAAGCGTCCGGAATGGACTTGAAGAATGAATTCTCGGAGCCTGCCTCAGCGAAGTATACAGCCGACGAGAATAGCACCACACCTGGAATAGAAGGGAGAAAACCTCGTTCAGAATTATTAAGTCGTAGCGTGTACCTCATGTCCCCGTAGCCAACGGTCGTCATCGTGACAACGGCCCACCAGAACGCGTCCGGTATCGATTTGAAGAAACTCTCCTGCGAACCAGCCTCCGCGAAGTACACCACCGAACTGAACAGGATTACCCCTGAAACACGGCCCCTTTTTTGCTTTTCTATCTATATACTACTACTAACACCATTACACCACAGCTCACCTACGATATTCAGTCATTTCTTTTTTTCTTTTCTCTTCTCTCTTTTCATTCATATTTAACGTATTCCATCTTGTATTATTACACCTAAAACTGCAGCCTTTATTTCTTTTTAATTTTTCAAATTTGGAAATGTACACCTGGTGAGGTTGATTCCGACTCAAGTCCCTACTGTTTTGTATGGGAAAAATGAATCAGAATCAATTTTTCCAGGCGTGCATTCTGAGTCATTTCATGGCAAATCAATTAATCTGTAATTCTGACAAAATTTGCAAAAATTATTCATTTCTGGATTTTTTTTTTAGCAATTTGAAAAAAATGGTGATAAATTCAGAGCGAAACCAAAGTGTAGGGATTGCAGTTTTTCTTTTATTTAATTTCTTTAATGGTTTTTTTTTTTTACCGAAGAGATTTAATCATAATATAAAAAGAGATTTTGAGTCCTTTTGTAAGGGATGCTGCAATCTTTAAAACGTCTGTAGCGTATTATTATTTGTTTTCAAAAAATCCCGAGGAAGACCGGTTTTTATGGTTTTTGGATTGTGGACTATTGAATACAAATAATATATACATATTTTTTTTCATTCGACTCAGGATCACAGATTATAATTAAACTGGCATAGAATGCCCTATACGAATATGAAAAGAAGAAAACAAAAAAGAAGAAAAAAAACTTGATTTCAAGTCTTTCCACAGCGGCCATTTTCAATTTCTGTATCGCTATAGATGGCCGTACGAACCCAACAACGGCGATACCTTTCGTGCTTGGCAATTATATAGATGTACTTTCAAATTTTCTGTCCAGCTCTCTGTTTAAAACAGGGAATCTGAGTTTTGTAAAAACAGCGTTCTAAAATGTAATTAATATTTGCATAAAATATTGACCAAGAAACATGAAAAACGTAAATTCATGATGTACAAAACCACTTTTTAAGATGTGAAAATAATCTCAGTCTCTATAACGGAATTAGAAGAAAAAAAATATAAAATTCAAGTTCTCGATAAGGTCACGTTTCTTTTGAAATAATTAAAAATTTGGCATACGCCTTTGTACCGCTGTTGCCCGTGCAGCATATACGATTATTTTCTGTTTTGTAATCTGAACGTCTCTCTGAAGAAATTCTTCAAACAGAACTCTTTGTAGTTAAATACCTATGTATAGTACGGTGTAAAATAATTACACAGAGTACTCAAACTGCGCAAAGATCTGAGAGTGAGGCTCGTAAACGTTAGAAAATATGTATAAAGAAAATATATTCATAGAAGTAGGTAAATTAGTTTGTTTGTTAGGTCAGGTTATATCAACTTTACGATTACTACCATGTCATATTGTTATAATATACAGGTAGGTATAATTCTAATTCTGAAATAGAAAACTTTTAGACGCTTTCAAACGTGTAGTCGCGTATAGCTTTGCTTTGTAGAAATCCTGCGCTGCGGCCGTTATAATTGAAGTTATAAATATGTATAATATATAAATGAATTATAAAATCACTGTGACAAATTGAAAAAAATGGAATTACATAAACGACATTTTCAAATTTCAATATTACAGACATTTGATGCAACAAGTTTTGATTATATGCACGTATAGTTGATAAAAAAAAACTTTCATAATTTTTTTTTTTTTTGATTAATAAAAACAACTAACCTACATCTAAAATCTGTCAGTGATTTACGCTGCACTCTGCATTTATTTTTCACAGATATGTAAATAAAAAAAATTAAAAACTATCTATGAATTTTTTATGCTTAGACAAATATACATTTATTAGAATAAAATTAAATAAATAAATTAAAGAAATCACTAGTGTAACTTACCTGATCGCTCAATTTATAGCGCTATATCTTTCTAGATAGATACATTTCAAGGATTCTATACATAATAAATAGTATGTTATCAATAAAGATAATTAATGAATAAAAATTCAACTACGGAACAAGAATATAAAAGCTCGCTAAACTTTACTATATTATATAGGTAGGTATATTAATATGAGGTATTAACTATGTATAATTGCTGTTACGGTCGCTGCAGCAGTTCATAAATAAATGATCTATAGTATGAAATATAGTATTATCTATACAAATCAAATATACATATCAGTATGTATTTTGATATCGATTGACTAAATTGAAACAGTTTGAGCAGATATGAAATTGAAAAAATAAAGGAAAAGGGTACGTATTAGAGATTTTCTGCAAGAAAATAGTAACGTCGTCGTTATTCTGGTAATCAAACTGCGGCAGGAAGAAAAAACAACAATTTTGATAGATAAAAGTGAATGCTTGATTATTAAACCTTTTAACACAGAAAAGACGAATAAAAAGATAAAATATATCGACTAACAATGAAGTTTTCCAACCATTGAAGAGCCGGAAGGCGCTGTTAACGTTTGTCTTTCTGTATTCAATACATAGCTCTCGATTGTCTCAATTCATTAGGTACAAAAAAGTCAGAATTGTGATACGCAAACCAATCTTTCCATTTGAACTTAGAAAATTCGAAAAAAGCAAAAAGGTATGAAAACAACAAGTAAGTTAAATTTTCAGCGATCCTAAAAATCCGGAAAATGGCACTCACGATATTGCTGGGTATAAATTATCAGAACAAATAATTAAACCGAAAATTTTAGAAAAATAAAAAAATATTTAAAAAAGTACGCGACCCCAGCCTTGTAAAATGATTCAATTGCGATGAAATAATTATTTTCAAGGTACATGTATATGTATAATTACTAAGTAGGTACTTATTGCTATAAACGAATATAATATTAATTTTTTGTACTAAAAACTCACCAATGAAGAGGAAAAAGATGAGCAGGCCAAGCTCACGCATCGAGGCCTTGAGAGTGCGACCTAGAATTTGTAGCCCTTTACTGTGCCTCGAGAGTTTGAATATTCTGAAGACCCTGACCAGCCTAATGACCCTTAAAATCGCTAGGGACATAGCCTGGTTTGTACTCTTGTCCTGCGGGCTGACCGGAGCCTTTGGCAGGTTGAGCGTGTCCTCCTCCTCAGCCACAACAGTGGCCAATGTAATGAAATATGGAATGATTGCGATGATATCGATGATGTTCATTACGTCACGGAAGAAGTTTAGCTTATTTGGGCAGGCGAGGAAGCGTACTGATAACTCAAACGTGAACCAGATTATACAAATAGTTTCTATTAGGAAGAACGGGTCCGTTATATCCGGCACTTCGTCTTCTTCTATCTTCGTTACGTTCGCCGTTGTATTGAACACTTTATAGTGTTTAAACTCCGGTAGGGTCTCAAGGCAGAATATTACGATCGACAGAAGTATTACGAACACTGATATTATCGCAACAACTCGCGCCGCCTGCGAGCTCTCCGGATACTCGAATAACAGCCACACCTTCCTCTGGAACTCGTGCGACGGCAGTGGCTTCTCTTCCTCCTTAATGAATCCCTCGTCCTCCCTGTTCGAAATAAAAGTACAAGATTAAAAATCAAAATGAAAGAGAATAAAATGGAATTGAAAAACGAAAAAAAATTTGCTAATTCTTTCTTCAATTCGAGGAAAATTATTCAACTTATTTATTTGATATTTTATTGTAACTAGAATTCACCTGAATTTGTTGGTGGCCATCTCCCCGAGTTCGTAAAATTTGATTTCTTCGGAGAAGACATCGAGCGGTACGTTGACGGGGCGTCTAAGGCGACCTCCGCTTTGGTAGTAGTAGAGGATCGCATCGAAGGAGGGTCGATTTCGGTCGAAGAAATATTCATTTCTAAGAGGATCGAAGTATCTAATCCGTCGTGCTGGATCGCCAAGAAGCGTGTCCGGAAACTGGTTTAACGTGCGAAGCTGTGTCTCAAACCGTAACCCACTCACCTGTGTGAAGAAAGATAAATAAATAAAACACCGAATCAATTATAATCGTATGATTAATGTCACAGTTTTTTTGCTTTCATTTTGCGATAACCATAGCCGCAATGTCGAACTCTTATGGAAATCAATATGATTTTCAAAACTATAAACCCCCCAAGACATGAGTTTGGGAAGAAAATTGTACGCAGTAAAAATATATCTCCTCGAAACATAGTTTTGAACTAGATCGTTTGAATACTAATCGACTCAGTTATATTTTAATTTCTCTTATTTGACAAGGTTTTTAAACTATATATTTCTTAATTGCTCGCGGAAGAAAATAAAAAGAGGGGCGTCTACGATCGTTTTAATGGACGCAATGCAGTGGTGGCTGTCAACCACGAAAGAGTAATAATCCCGTAACACATGTTAACCTTGATGTGGTGAATGGTTCGGGTGTTCGAGAAGGTGAACTTGGAGGTTTGCCAACCGCTGTGCGGAACGCTATTGCTTCTCTAGGTCAGCTACTGTCTTCGTATAATATATAATCACATGGTAGCTTTAACGAATCTAAGCAAAGCCATAATAGACGATAAAAATAAACATTTTGGTTAATCGAGGCTTAGGTACAAATGTTTTACAGCGGGCAGCTATAACTTGCAGCTTAAGGACTTGAGTATATCTTGAAAGATCGTAAATCGGTTTTATAATATGTATAAGGAAAAGTTACAGGGATGATCAGACCACCGGGTAAATTGGAGCACTCTATTAGAAAGTACATTACTTGCCCTATAATTTGCTATGGAACGATCCAATTTATCTGGTGGTCAAATGATCCGTGCCTTCCCCTGCTACAAATACCTGTAGTTACGCATATGCGTCATCCGAAACGAAACCCGAACCGGGACTTTAATGTAACGCAGATTACGGAGATTGATAAATTCGAACCGTTGGAAAAACCATTCTTAACATTTGCAGTCATTTGAAAATGGTCTCAGGATCCAAAAATTTCTATCAACAGATCTAATGCGGCGAAGGACGGTTGAAAAAACAAAAACAGAGGATGACGATTTTCTCGCGATCTATAGACGAACAATTAATTAATTAATTGTCTTACGTTGATGACGACCCTTTCACAGAAATCATGATCGTGAGGTATAGGCTCGAAGTGTGTGACGCCTGTATATTGCGTGTGGGGGTTCGGCCCGTCCTCGTCCTGGCTGCTGAGCTTTGGCAGCGATCTGTAACAGGAGGATGAAAAAAATATAAATTATCAATCAGAATCATACAAAGCTATGCCTGACGACGTCGGCGATACACAGTTTTAATAATACAAATGATAAAAAAATGTCATTACCTATTCAAAAAGTATGTATGTTTAATGAATTCATAAAACGCGAATTATATGTACATATACACTTTATATATTCTATGGTACACTCATACGCACACATACGTATGTACGAATTACACAAATATATAAAAGCGTAATTTTACAATTTATCGCAATGCCAGCATCTCCTCCTACCCCTTATATATATTTGCTTCATAGGTATATATATGCGTGTTTTGACGCAGAATAGAAACGTGCCGGTTGGTTTTTAAGGGCGGTTTGAATACAAACGACTACATTACTAGCGGATATAATACGAGGATAACGATCTTATACACCCGCATGGTCAAAGTTTGCGTAGCGATTTCCTAAGCTTTACTTATACCGCAATAAACTTATGTATCTATGCTGTACCTTCAACTGTAAAATTCACGAGGTGTAATTGATGGGGAAAAATGTAAACTCTTTCGAGGAGGGGGGGGATTATGTCTGAAAAAGATTGAAAAATTTCGTAAACTCTCTACGTTGAAAAATTGGCACCGTGCAGCAGTTTTAGTGACTCGAATTTCGTCCAGATATAGTTTTCATAGCTGCATAGGCATACGTATATTAAAATTTCTAAGGGCCGAGTCCAGCATATTTTGGAGTAGAATTCGGAACAGCACATCATGCAGTAGCACGCGATGCAGAACCTCATCGTTAATGCAAGTTCTCGTCAGAGCACCTCTTGCTCTCCCCTTTTCCTCTTTGTGCCACACTTTCCGTAGACACCCTATACAAAACTGATGTGCATCTTTATAGATACTCGTACAGCTATACAACAGCTCCTCTAATTTAAATAATGCAGTACATTATAACGTATACGTACGTGCAGGTAAAATAATATCTGAATAAAACCGCATAAAAAAGAGAGGGAGAGGGAGAGAGAGAGAGGAAGAATTTCCAGTTGAAATTTTCTTTGTCTTCAATGTTATTTTGAAGAGGTTCAAATTTTCAAAATAATTATATCTTATTCTATCACGTACAAGTAGACGATATTGATGAATTTTTCAAACTTTCTCTTACACACAACGTATTATGTATAACTTATACATGTAAGTATAAGTAGTTATATGGGTAAGACCACACACATATAGGTATAATATACGTATAGCTGAAAGGGATAAAAAGAAGATGAAGAAGGAAATGGGAAAAAAAACAAAAAAAAACAATAACGATGCACAAAGAGCATCGCGTATTCGGATACTGCTGCAGTAGCAGACTTGCAGATAGAGAGTATCTAGCAGTCCGTCTGTTGTGAGATGACAATGAACACAAGGTGGTGTGGTGCTGCAGAGCAAAGTTGCAATTGAAAGGGCGCGAGTAGGCGTTAAAACTATAAACGCTATTTTTTGCATTTCTTTTTCTTTCTCGTTTCGTTCTCTTTTTGTTTGTCTTTATTTCAGCACCGCGGTACCAATAAAAAGAGAAAGAAAAAAACAAAAAAAAAAAGGGAAGAAGTAAAGAAGAACGAGAGAAAGAAGCTGCAGCAGGTTTTGTGTGCTGCAGTTTCGTTCTCTAAACGGTCTTCTATTCTTGTATACGTATATGTACTTATATGTATATCAACTAAAAGTGCATATATGCCTTTCGGCTTTCAACTTGCGAATACACATACATATTATGTACATAGTATGTACACGCCCATGTACGTATGCATAGAGAGATAAATAGAAGACGAGGGGCGCTTCTGGCGTCGCATATGTATGTATAATATTGCTGCAGGGTAGAGAAGAAGTAACAGTTTCTTTTTCACTTTTATTTATTTCGTTTTTTTTTTGTTTCGATTTTTGTTGCGTATCGAAAAAGTAGTTGTTATACGTAAAAGATTTGAAAAAATAAATCAATGTTTCATTCATACGTGAAAATTAGCCTCCGTTACACGTATTTATTCAATATCTAAACTAATTATTATTAATAATTAAGATTAATTCAAGAAGAATTATGGGAGAAATGAATAAAAAATGGAGAGAGAACGTGAGAGGACATTAATTTCATTGCATATTATAGTGCGAGGAAAAAAGGGAAAGGAAGGGGGATGCTTGTGGTAATTCATACGAGTGTCAAAAATTTGAACGGAAATGGAGTCTATGGGGAGCGAAGAATTTTTCAAAGCCATCACTTGGATGGAAAATTCTTCAAGATTCCTAAATCTTCTCCAACATTATCGTGGGAATTTTTAGGGACAGACCGACGGATTGACAGGATTTTTCCAAACTCTCTTTTTTGGATATAATATAGAGGTCGCCTAATCTTGAAGATTCATGAAAATGAGAAAAAAGTCATTTTCGACTTGCAATGTAAATCCAATACTACACTTTTGTCATATCACCAATAAGGTTACAAAAAGTGAAAATATGTGGAATTTGTAGACGTCGAGCGATTTAAATTATTTTATACCGTAAGTATATAGCTAGGTAACTGCGGCAGAGAGTAGGGTATTGGCTTCCTGCCATGAATTTGCTTCTAGCTCTCTTTCTCTCCGTAAAATGAAAGAAAAAAATAAATGAATAAATTTAAAAAAAAAATAAGAAAAAGAAAACTCACACGTAAATTTAATAAATAAGTATATACCGATTAATTATTCCCAATATTACCTAACACAAATATTACCGAAAATATTTGACTCTTATATAAAAAATTATGTTCATATGAATTAATTGGCTTGTGAATTCAGAGAATGCAAAAAAAAAAACTGATTATATTTCCCTTGGAGTGAGAATAATAATAATAATAATAATAATAATAATAATAATAGATAATAATAATAATATTAATCAACGGAATAGAAAAATAATGGAATAATAATCCATACAAAAGTAAAAAAAAAGAAAATGAAGAACTTGAAAAATCAAGTTTAATTAATATGACGAAGAATTCGTATATATATAGCAAATGGGTCCGCTGCAGTATGCATCTACACATGTAACAGCGTGTTTTCGCTGCGTTCTTTTCCCTGTGCGCGTCTTTCTGTCTTGCCATCTAATTCGGATCTTTCCATCTTCCCTATGAGAACGGACAGGAACCACCCTTCCTTTGACCTGCAACCCCCTCGCTGCTATGTCGCATTGCGTTTCTACAGCTAACCCCCTCTAGAATAGCTGGAAGAGGAGGCGTGGCGCAGCTGAGAGAAATCCGAGAGCAATGTACAATATATAGGTATATGGGTACGTCGGTATATGTCTGTACGTATGTACACGTAATACATAAGGGATTAGATCGCCTCGCGCGCTTTCCACGTATGTACATATATATTTATGTGAAATCATATTTATATATTTGACGAAGGTGTATTATACGTTATACGTACACATATCCTATTATCCAAATCATTCCAACTATGCTCTGCAATTCTATTTGTATACAATAAATGCGTTTTAAACGCTGCAAAATTTTGTTTTATACAACTACTATAATTTTATTTTATAACCTACATACCTATATACAACACAATACATGTACCGCGATGTACACGTATCGTGTACATAAATTTATAGACTACACGGATATCTCGTTTCTCGTCAACTGCACGAGACTTTTTTTTTTTTTTTATCTACAGAACTATAATATTTCCCTGGATGAAACGTTCATTGTATCAATTACACGGGGAAAAACAATGCGGAATAATATATAGATCTTCACAAGCAATTAATACTTTAAAAACTGACGAGTGATTGTTTTCAGGCATCATTTTTAACTCCAGTATATTTAATCTTAGATCGAATTTAATTATGAAAACTAAGATTGTAAAGAAGGTGATTAAGAGAGGAAGATTCAGAAAGGTCGAGGATTTGAAATGTTCTTCAAATCTTGACTCTACAAGAAAAAAAAAAAAAAAAGAAGTTCATTTTCGCGATTAGAAAAAAATTTCCTTTTGAAAAATGTGTGCACGGTTATTTGTGTATTTTCTTCTTTTTTTTTTTATGGTCCCTATAACGCGACGATGTATCTATACGTATTGTCTTTCTCATCAATTTCATTTTTCAATTTCGATTCGCGACTTCGCTTGTCAAATATGTACCACAATAATCGGTTACCGCGAAAATTTTCACACGAATTGGTTGTGAAAAATGGTAAAAACGAAAAAGCAGAATTGAAAAAAAAAAAAAAAACGAGTCAAACAAACAACGAGACGCGCGGACATGTGTTCCAGGTAGATGAAAAAAAAAAATAAATAATATATAAATATATATATGTCCACGTACATGTATACATATATACATAATACCTATATACCTACGCTATGTAACGAGTATCCGCAGTGCAGCAGCACAGCAGTAGCAGTAGCAGTAGTAGCACAACCATCACTTCCGTTTATATACGTTGTATAAAATTTATATATATGTATCTATATGCTAAACCGGATATGTATGTATATATTATATACGTATAAATTTATCTCCATAAGACTGTCAAAATTATAGTTGGCATTAGATCAAAAATTCCACCTCAATATATATAGGTATGTAAACATATATGTACATATTTATATTTTATACAAATGTATATTGATCTTAACGGTCCAAAAAAGAAAAAAGAAAAAAAATTTCCTTCTTATTATTATATGCCGGCTTAACCATGACCGCGTGGGTTTATTAATATATTATAACATATTTCCATGTATAAGAACATTTCTATTTACAATTCTTCAAATTCCAAAAATAACTTTTTACCTACTCGTGTAAATACGTATTATTTTCTGCTCGCTCTTGAAATTGTCACGCTTTCTTTCTCACGCATCATTGGTAACAATTTTTTAAAATCGTTTCGTTTCATCTGGCTAATATTATAATTTTTTTATACGTGTAACATGCTGTACACAGGTATACGTGTACGCACTTTCATTTTCGTTCTGGCTTACTGTTCGGTTGAATTTTCTATATATACTCTTCTGCACATAGCATATGTACATATATTTAAAAATAAATGAGTAATCATTGAGAGAAAAAAAAAATCGTTCCAAGATCCACGAATTTTCGAAATTTTCTCAGTGCTCTGTATATAGGGTGTTTATAGTGCGAGTTGGTCCGTTCACAGTTTTTAAGAAGATATAAGTAATATGGATTTGTTAGAGGCAGCGTGGAGAATAATTATGTTGAAGATCACGTCGATGCGGGAAGAATCAAATATCGTTGAATAATTTACTGGTATATATAATGTACAGCTATATTGTATAACGTATGCCTCGTGCGGTGAAATTTAAAAAATAAACTGATAAAAGCTACTTTTTTTTCGTGCTTTCATATAAAACATGTACATCGAAATACCGGTTGTGATACACGCGTATAATGTACATGGCATTTTGGGGGATGAAAATTTGCGTCCTAAAAATCGGCTGACCTGCCCCGAGGGCTGGGTGGAACGAAGGTGATATCGAGGAGGTTAAGAAGAAAAAGAATCAGAGATAAACGGAGAAGAGAAAGCGTTGAGTGAAGAGAAAAAAATTACATAAAAAGAAGAAAGTAAGAAAGGAGGAAAGAGGAAAATTCGGAAATGAAGAAAAAGAAAGAAATAAGCGAGGCAGGCGGTGGCAGCGTACCTCGTGTCGCCGTGTTCCTCCGCACCATTCCGGTGGGGGCGTAGTTCCTGCCTCGGTTTGAGGACAGGGGTCAGCCCCCATTTTTCGATGAACTCGATGCGGGAAATCTTGGCGCTTCGTGGCGGTTACGAGAGGGGGCTTCTCCCCCCCTCGATCCCCATGCCTACTGGCATCCACTGGCCGTCCCGCGACCCCTTCGAACCCGCAGCCACCAAAATGGCCGCTTCCTCTAGCCGCCCTCCTCGTCCTCCACCTCCTCTTCCGCCGCTACCGCTACCGCCGCCGCCGTCGTCACCTCGAGGAGGTCACCTCGTGCAGCGGTCGGTGTATCCTTGTATAAGGATTATAACGTATAACAAAACTCCGCGTGATTATATTTTAATAACGCGGAGTAATAATACCAGCAGCAGCTGCTGCAGCTAATATTTAATTCGTCCATTATTAAGGGTAGTAGTTGCCGATGTCGCTGCTGTAGCAGCAGCAGTCTTTTTATAAATGGCATATCTTTTTTACTTCTCCACGTTTTATTTGAATTTTGCTTTTTGTCGCCTTCTTTTCTTATATGCTTTGTGTTTCTTGTTATTTTTTTTTTGTTTTTTTTTTTCGTATTTTTGTTTATTAATTTTGTTTTAAATTTTAATCCTTATATAGAGATATGTATGTAAAATTGAAGACTTCGAAGACCATGTGTTATGCATATGACCACAATGTTATATATTATCATCAACAATATTTGATGATATTTTTAATAAACTTTTCACACCCTTCTTAGTTTTGGCTGTACACAATCATCACAGAACAACCAAACCCCCGTTCACACAAAACCACCCCCCCCCCCCCCCCCCCCCAACACTGTATAGGCGTATACACGTAGTAGAAGAGAAGAATTCAAAAAAGAAAAGAAAAAGAAAGTACAAAATTTTGTATCTGCGCGTGCGAAATGCAGTGAACCGCAGGTATAAAGAGAAACTGTTAACTGCACCGCAAACCACTCGGAAGAGAAATAAAATGAAACAAAATAAATAGAAAGAGAAAACAATTGATTTTCACCACAAACTGTGTAGCACTAAACTATTTGCCCCTACCCCTACTGCAGCTTGGTATTCCTAAAAAAGCTCAGCGGTGATATCGAACATGAAGATGATGATGATGAAGCGGATAATGATGAAAAAAGATCCTCTGATATTCCGATCCTGCACTGCACACAATTTTTGAACGAAGATTTAAATAATCTGAACAATGGTCCAACGTTACAGATATTATTAGGTAGTTTCATCTGAACCGATAAAAACTGATGTATATATATATATGCGTATATATATATATATATATATATTCTTTTTTTTCCAATGATATATAGTCTCTTTTTCTTTACTCTTTTTCACTATTTAACAAGAAACGTTGATCTGTTTATCTGTATTCAATATTTATTTATAGGTCATTTGTTTGTTGTTACTTTTTGTCTCTAAATTATATCTCTCGATTAGTAAATTTTTTCTTTCCTTTCTTTTCTTTATATTTAAAAAATTTCTTTTACTCCATTCGTTTTATTACTTTTTATTCTCTCTTTTGTTTCTAATTTTTTTATCTTTTTGTTTCTTCTTTTTTTTTTTGTTTCTTTACTGCACTATCTGGACGGATATGCAGCAGCGCTCTGTCTGCGCGTAGACCACTCACTGAACGGACAGGACAGTAGCTGGCAGCGTCTCACGCGAAACACACCACACCAATGTCTGACTTGACTCAACTTTGACTCAACCGACTGACTGACTGACCGACCGACCGACCGACCGACCGACCGACCGACTCGCTGACTCGTATCGTCTGTCTTTCTGCCTATCGGCTACGTATGAATATTTCGAGGTTTTTCAACCAAAGCACCAGCAGCTACTACTACTGCTGATGATGGTGGTGGTGGTCGTGCTGCTGCTGGTGCTGCTGGTGCTGCTGCTGCTGCTGCTGCCTGCCAGCCCGAGCTGCGCAAGCTCCCCTGTGCTTGCTGGTGGTGCTAGTAGCTCGCTCCTGACTCCCTCTTTCTCTCTCCAGCCACCTCCGCGCTTCTGCTTCCACCCATCCACCCCCTCATCCTAATTCTCCGCCTTCATTCCTCTCTCTGGCAGCCTCTGCATGCACGCCCTGCTACCAGATATATATCCAACGTTATACGCGGGTATATTGGCACGACCAGCAGCACCAGCGGCACCAGCGGCACCAGCATCAGCGGCACCAGCAGCAGCAGCCGGAGCCGGTGGAAAAACAAAACGTTACGTTGGCTGGCCGTTGTGCTCGACGACCAACTTGGTGGATTTAACACACCGGCGAACGAAGGAGCCACCGTCGTCTATACGCCGCTGTTTCGTTCGAAAATTAAACTCGCGACGGATACTTGAAAAACCCCTTCGCGCCGGCGCGGATTATATCCGTATACAGGTATATAACAATAACCCTATAAAGCTAAACCGATAAACACAACGACCAGATGGGGTTGGTTTTAACATATATGTACATGGTGGTACATGGTAACATCATCGAAGTGTTTGAACATGGGTCACGACATTGGTAGAACGATACACCTTAAGTATCGATAGATTTAACAAGAAATTAGTGAAATTTTTAAAACAAAATTTATCAAGAAAACCGTATACGAGACAGCAGTTGCGAAAGCGCGATCATATCGTCACATTAAAACTTAGGATACTCTAAACATCCGATGCAATGATGACCATACGATATATCCCTTTCCATTTCACCCGCCCCCCCCCCCCCCCCCCCGCCCAATCCCCCAGGAAGATTAACATCTAAAAATCGCATAGATTATAATATCGATCTCGTTATCGATATTATATCAACGACGAATTATATCCGCAGTATGGTTTGTTACAGTACATGACAATGATCAGCGGGGGTTGGGCGAGTAACGGGGGGGGGGGGGGGGGGGGGAGTAAGGGGGTGTGGCTGCACCTGAGTTAAGAGAGGTACGGTTACGGTGATGTGCCGAAAATCGGTTCGTGTTAGTTCGTATATTTTCGTCAATGCGCCACTACCCCATGCGCCATAGGTGGGTTGGTATATACATGTATATATATATACATGTATATGTTACGGATATAGGTATATAGGTAGAGGAAAGCACCCACGAAACAGCTCGTGAAAAGGGGGATATCCTCCCATCTCTTCGTTACTACTGCGACTGCCCAACACCATCCACGAGGCACTCTTGCCAACTTGCGTACACCTTCATGACACTTCTTACTTTGCATCTTCATCATCTGAATTATAGAGAGATTATTAATTTCTTCTTATTTTTTTCCCCATTTGTATTTTCTCAAACTTTTCCATAGGTCATCGGACATGAGGCGAGAACCTATCGTGAATAAATTTCTAGCGATGTGAATGACCGCTCTAACCAGTAAATACACGGTGAGAATTTCTATAATTCTTAATATGAAGAGTAATCTAATGGATGCGAAGATGCGTATCCTGTTGGATATCCTGTTTGAAGATGTAACACGTAGATAGGTAGAGCTCATGGTTGGCGGAAAAGGTTCGAGGGAAGTAGCTGCTGCGACCGCGGCATATGGCAGCATTGCAGTGACGGCATTGATCCCGTGGAGTTGGATAGAGGTTGGAGGTTGGAGGTTGGAGGGTGGAGGGTTGGAAGGGAGGGTACCGGAGACAAGGCCGCAGCGACGATGCTCGTCCCTCTCTTCCTCTTTCTCTCTTTCGCCCTCTCGCGCCCTCTCGCGAACCACGCGCAATCAATACGCCCCTCTCTAGCTCTTTCAACAGCTTCGCCGACAACCACCACCGTTCCTCTTCTGCATGCGCCGCGTCACAACCCCTTTTTTCCAAAACCCCATGTACACGGAGAACATCCTCGCCAATAATCAGCTGATCGTTTTTACGCCTCGATCTCTTCTTGCACTGTATATTAAAATACTTTGCGCCGTCCTCGTCAAAGCTCATCTCTTTCGCTACGATATATATCTACGTAAAAACAAACCATCCAAACTAATTTCCCTCTGATCATACACGCCCGATAATAACCCCCGCCTGATGCTGACGACACATTCTTTCTGCTCATTTCGTTCAGAACATTTTTTTTTAACCCGCCTCGATACCAAATCGTAGGCTAATTTTGTACGTTCATTTTTTGAAAATTTTTTTGCCTGTTCCTCCTAAATGTTTCTCCATTTTCTTTTCTGTCGTTTGTTTTATTGGCATCATTTCTTTGTAACTTCCCTTACGCTCCCCTCGCGATTTTTCGCGCTTTGAAAATCACTCTTGTCGCGTTGTCTTTGTATCTCGTTCGCGTTTTAGTTTCGTTTACATTTGTTTGGTTTGTTTTTTGTTTTTTTTTGTTTTTTGTTTTTTGTTTTTGTTTTTTTTCCAATTCTGTCGCAGTTGCACCACAGTCCTCGTATCGGCTGCCTTTTTACTCGTTTTTTATATTTGTACGTAAGATTTGACCGGTTTCTATATTTCGAAGGAATTCGACGGTTGCAGTAGCGGTAACTTCTGAAGTACCTACGTACACGTATGCATATACATACCATGGCGTCAAGTACCGTATGACCGACCGTACGCCGAGTACACTACTTGTGGTAAGCGCGCAATGTTCAACCGGCCGTATGGCGTCAGTGGTGCGATAGCACGGTACGAGGCGGCGCAAGTAGTTCCAGCGATTATACGGTCAGACCAA
This sequence comes from Athalia circularis, assembly GCA_963978495.1. Lineage (NCBI taxonomy): Eukaryota > Metazoa > Arthropoda > Insecta > Hymenoptera > Athaliidae > Athalia > Athalia circularis. The sequence continues at coordinate 11,226,163 of OZ021700.1, read as the reverse complement.
ACGGACCAAGGGGCTGATCCGACGTTCCCTCTACTACTTAAAAGTTTCACTGCAGTTGCCGCAATTATTCAGACAAGTGGTAACACCGACTACCCTTTTTCGGGGTTCGATTATCCGCTGCTTTTTTTTGTTGTTTTTTTTCTTAGTAAGGAATTTCTTCTTTGAATAAATCATAAGATTCGCGTTGCGATGCTCGATTCTTCTGCCGCAGAAATGCAAACGAACAAAAAGATGACTTTCATTCATTTTCTCGCATAATCGCTGCCGTTAATTTCTATGGCATGCGTAGGTACCTTATACCTACATAAAACTTTTCGGGTGCAGTATTATAGCGCCCAACTGTCGATAAAACGGATTAATAGTCCTTTAATATATGTATATGGTTATATATAACTATAAGTATATATATATATCTATATATATATATATATCTGTCTATTCAAAACTTAACCTATTAAACGAACAACTCACGGATATCGTGACTCCTGCAGAGACTAATGTTGTTGAATTGTGATCATCATTATTATTATCATTATAAACTACTACTTTTCATCGCCGCTGCTGCTGCTGCTGCAGTAATATTCGCTTATTTATGTATAAATAGAACGTTAAGATGTATATAGTTTAAGTTTTATGCTTGGAATTCTTTCAAAACCCATCCAACACACTTTTTACAATTCCGAGAAAAGAATCACGTCTTTTTTCTTCAAGCGAAACTTTACTACCGATTTTAATATTTTCAATACGAATCCAACTAACGACGACGTTTGTATCTTTATTTTTATTCATTGCTTCGAACAATCTACGTAGAAATTTTGATCCTGCAGAGATGCGGTTCGGAGGAAAAACAAAACTGTGGAATGAAAAATATTGTAAATATAAATCCCATATAAGATTGTTCAACGGGGTTATTATATTATATACTGGGAATTGGAATAAAGCTACGCGACGTCGGATCGAATAAGCCGCAATACTGTGGAAATCAGCCAAGGTATGGTTATAGGATCTCGTGCCAAACCATCCGCGTATCCTGTCTGGTGCAAGTGCAGCACAAATCTTTATATATATTGGAGACATGATGCATCTAACCAATTGAGAATCATTCCTTGGAAGATATCCATTTTCCGAGAACGAGATACACAGCGGTAGATATATATAATATACGTATATTTGTTTTCATTGGTAACATCAATGTAAGTGGAGGTAGGTATAGATGTACGTACGTATATGATTTTTTTTTAGTCTTTCCCCCAAGGCAACTCTCTTATATTACTTCACATCCGCAGTACTTTAATCGCGTTTGCGAAATGCTATCGATTTTTCATATACAGTTATCGTGTATACGATATGAAAAATCATTTTTCAAATTTCATTCCGTCCGAATGATTAGATCGCAACAAATCCTATACCGCACGTTCACCGAGTACCTGGCAAAAAGATTATTTGAAAAAACAAAACAAGAAAAAAAAAGATCTACATTTTTTTTCTCATCACTCTCGGACTCCCCATGCGCGCATTGTTATTATACACGTGTGACAAAAATATTTGAAGAATGTCGAACGAACATTTTTTTTTACTACATTATCTGCACTGAGTACAATTTCGGTTTAATAATAATGATAATATCGTTGGTGATGATTACAATTGCGGAGAGAATGAAAAAGAAATAAAAAGTAAAAAAAAAAAAAAAAAAAAAAAATACAAATTACAGGTAACAAGTTATGCAATTGCGTGCAGGTTAAACGGCAACGAAGTTAGACGAAGTGATAGGGCGGGGGGGGGGGGGGGGGTGAATGCAGTTAGTTTCGATGCGGCAGACTTTGGAAGCTTCGTAAAGCGACGGGAAAAGGGAAGGGTGAACGGCGAGGGGGGAGGGGGGAGGGGGGAGGCAGAGGGGAGGAGACACGGGAGACGGGGGTGGTTGATGCATGGCGTGTGCGTCATGTTTGGTCCATTCACCGGCTTCTTCGTCGAGGAGTAGGAGAAGGTAAAAGCTCTGGAGAAGGGGGAGGAAAAGGAAAGGGGCAAGAGGAGTAGAATCTGGGTCAGCCTGGTTACCAGCTCCTTGACGTCGTGCAGCATGGGGGTGTACAGGGTGCAAGTTGTCCTTCTTGAATGCGGTCGGGTTTACTACCCCCTGCTTCAATGAAAAATCCATGACACATCAACCTGCACCACCGTACCGCTCTCCGCGAACGCTCATGTCGTACTTTTGGTTTTTTTTTAAATTTTTCCACATTTTGTCGCTCTCCATTTTTACCACGTGTAAATAACATTCCGTCTTCCACATTCATTTTTCACATATATCTAGTCATTTGATTTTTACTATTTCTCTTCTTTCTTTTTTCCTCTTCTCTTTGGATAGGATTTTTATAGTATATTGCACGTGCAATTACCTTGTACCTATATATATAGGTATATATGTTTGACAATCGCGAGTGAAAAGAAAAGGAGAAATAAATTCATAGATCATCTGCAGAAATTATGCGTCTGATTCAGTCGTACTAATATAAATCTAACTCATTTATTGTATACGTTACCCATAAACGTGTGTTTTTCCAACTGTCTACGCATTAAACTGCATTATGGTTTACGACCCATTGACCCAGTTTTCTATAGATTTTTAAAGTGATTCACTGCATACCGCCTGCAGGTATATAAGCTATGATGTATACGTATGTATGTATCTATGATTTTTAAATAGTAATCATACATATATTTTGAACGAATGATCGAATTTGTTATACAACGAAAAAGAGAAGAAAAATAAAAGAATAAGAAAAAAAAAAAATTTCTTACTCGGATTCGGAAACGGGTGAGAAGATTAGACGTGGCGAGAAAAGAAATTAAATAAAGAAATAAAAATCGTCAATAAAATAACCAAAAAATAACTGTATATAGATATAAAGTGATATCGATTACTGAGAATATATCGATAGAATTATTCAGGAATTTGACGGGAATTATGGATTCTATTTGTGAACAATGATGATAAGAACGATGAGGATGAGGAGGATGAGAGGAAGAAGAATTAAAGTTGCTCGCTGCTGGTTTCATTAAAATGCATTATACATGCAGTATTATTATACAGTTGAAAATAGCCCCGTAAATTGCCAATTAAAACAAACGATCTTTCAATTTGAAACGGAACATACTTTAAGTAAAATTATTTGCTGGTTTCATTGTACACATATCACAAGCGTTTCGCATATTTTTAGCTTTAGAATGAAAAAAAAATAAAAATAAAATAAAACTTGTGTATGTACATCAAGTCGATCATCGTAATCATCATCATCTGGAAATAATATACGTATAAAATATTTCCATTAAGTTTCTCTCGTCTGAATTTCTTTATTAAAAGTGCTTTTGCGCTTTCGGTTGCTTTTCAACCTTCAAAGTAACCATGTAAAACGATGCTATTTCTCATACTGTGTATATACAGTAGGTATATAAATTTCGCAACATGGTAAACACACTCGGGAATATTTATAATAATTCGGTCATTGCCGGTTGTCGTCGGTCATCCCCCGCCTCTCGTAAATTTACCATGTTTATTAATGACGTTAAATCTTTCCACATGTATACGAAAAATATTGCAAATTTTTATATCGCGACGCATACCTCCAATATATTTGAAAAAAAAGACGCATACATCTGGCTGAATAATAATAAGAATTTTGTAAAAAAAAAAAGCGAACGTAAAACGGCAAAAACAAAACAAAAAACTACATCGGAAAAAATAGAAAAAAACCAGTCTTCCTCTCTTCATATTTATGCCGGGAAAAAATTTCTAACCGAAACAAAAACAAAATTTCTCAATTCGTGTGGGTCTATAGAAACTTAGAAATCGATAAAATTCTAATATTCATCTACTTCTTCTATTTGTTTTTTTTTGTTCCGTTCCGTTCCCCTTCGCCTTTCTTTTTTTTGGTTTTTTTTTTTTCGGTACGTGGATCATATTCGCGGGATCTCGACGCGCCTCGAGGGACGGCCGATTCAGAAGTGAGCCGAGTGCACCGAGGTTAAAACGTGCGGTGAGGTTAAAAGCTCCGGTTCTTTTATTCAAGGTGAGGTGGAAGGGGGATGCAGAATGGCGACGGCGGGGCAGAGGGTGAAAAACAGAAAAATGAGGGTAGGAGAGACGGCGACTGGATTCCAGGGAGAATGAAGAGATGGCGGCACCGTACAGATGATGGTATCGACTCCAATGCACCAGAACGGGTGGGCAACCGTGACACTGTCGATCAGTGACTTATATGGTGATTAGAAGGTCAAAAAACGATCGCCCAATTTTTATCGTTGGTTCGATTAGCTCGGTTCTTGGATTCTTGTTTATTTTAGAGTTTTGTTTCTCTACCTATTTTTAAACATTTTTCAGCTTGTTTTTTTTGTTATCGTTGATAATTCGGATGAGAATTAGATGATGCTATTGAAGCGCACGATAAAATGTGCACGATTAATAGAACGACGAAGGGGCAAGAAAATGTGTAGATGTACAGATATTACAGTTGATTATACTGGAAAGTATTCGACAAAATTTGCAAGCTCAATGAGCATCGGATGTTTGCTTTCGCTGGTCCGGTACTGAAAGCTTCACATTATGCTGCATCAACGAAAATCTCGAGGAAAATCTTTATCACAATTTGAAAATTAGGTATACCGAAAATTAGATTTCTTTTGCAATTCATCGAAAAACTTTATTGTTTTTTGGACAAGGTTTTTCAACTTTTTCTATCGATTTTAAAGCTGGATTGCTCATGTAATCCGATAGCGAAAGATTCTTCGGAATTTGAAATTCCTGTACTGAGTGTATTGGACCATTCGAAATTTTGCCATACGTTCTTTTTTTTCTCTCTTTCTACAGACTGACCGCAAAGCATGATTATTACTTCTATTCTCAAAGTTGAATATTTTTCAAGAAAAAAAAAAAAAAAATCGAACGACTGTATGTTCGGCGCAGATGGAGGGGAAAAATAAATAAATCTAGTCGTACGCAGCAAGTATTTGAAGATGTATTTCGTGAAAGGAATGGAAAAGCTCGAGTTTTTTTTATTTTTTTCACCACCTTTTTGATTTCTTTCTTTATCGATACGTATACGAACGTTGAGTCGGGTAAAGCGGCACATACGAGTGACTCGACAAAAGTATGTTATGTAACCTGAATCGACTAGCGTAATACTTAAGTTTAAGATGTAGGTTATACATAAGGGTGAAGTTAACCTTAAGCAGAACTCTGTACAGTCCGTAAGTTGAAAACACGTGGCAAGAAAATACGTAACACGCAATCCTTGAAAGTATAACGCTGTACGATAATGCCCCATTCACACTGCAGCGCTGTATAGGTATATACTAGTTAAATTCGACCGTTATCATCACGATAATGAGAGGAAAAAGGAGAAAAAAAGAAAGAATACATTTCATTGGCAGTTGAAATCTCTCAGTAAGATCCTACTTGAAATAATTTCCCCTGAATTCAAATGAAACGTCAAGATTATGAAAATCGTACATAAATTGCAACGGAGAAATGTGAGGGTAAGAGAAAGAAAAATTTATTTCGAATTCGGAATGTGACTTGAAAACAACTGATAACGTTATTCCCGGTATCCACACCGTAGGAACAATAAAATTCCAATAAATTCTACTTATCAATCGGAGTAACCGAGTGTATCAAGATTGAGGTTGACTATTCCGTTTCTTTTCAATACGAGTCATATAACAGTCACCGGAATCGCCCTCGTTGCCTTTATAAATTTACAATGCGCAAACTCAGGGTTTGCAAACCTTTTTTCCCTCACAACTTGTGAACAACAGCAGTGCACGACGCTACGCTGCGTGTCATTTCGTTTGCGCTATACATATAGGTATATACGTACATTTATAGGTATATCTATTCTGTTCAGCTACGCGCGAGTCGTCTCCGACATCTATTATGCAAAATAAACGGACAATATGATACTCGCACGCTATGCTCTACAACAAGCACGATTGGATTATATACGCTCACATAACTTTACACTGTAGGATAAAGGTGGGCCTAAAAAATGAATTTACATTCGGATTATTTCGAACAATTTAATGGATACTATCCGGCTCTCTATACTTATTAAGCTTATAGCGTAGGAGTGGTTTACGCTTCGTGTAGCGGCAGCGGATTGACTACTTGCAATCTCCTTCAGGATAAAATTCAGCGAAACCGAATCGAAATAAAACGATCACCTGCAGCTAATTGAGGGAAAAACAAACCATCTCCACATCGATCAAAATCATCGGAAGATATTCCGGAATGACGGAAGATAAAGTAGAGTATATAATTATAACGATAGTAGAAATATTTCTGCAGCATAACGATAAAATATATGATAAAATGAGGTGTATTAATAAAATCATCCTTTTATTTCCATCCTATTTCCAAGCATATTATGTCTAGAACCCATGCAAATATAAAAAAAAACAAAAAACAATACATCGCTTCCTCGTGCGTTATACGAGCAGTTTTAAACGATCGTCAAGATTAGATTAATTTTATACACTCATACAGGGTTACGTTGTTAACGCGACACCTTCCGCCCCCTTTTCACAGGGTGATTCCAATTTTACTTATAAAAACTTCGAGTAATTATCTATACACCTTGTATCATATAAATCAATTCAAAACTCAATTGTACACATATTAATGATCGGAAAAATGAAGAAAAAAAACTTTAATGATGGAAAAAATCTCGAATGCCGCGCCAAAAAAAAAGAAAGAAAGAAAAAAGAAGAAGAAGAAAACCCGGACAACTTTATAGCCACGTGCCCCCGATTGTGATGGAATTGGAGTTAGCCACTCTTTGGCACGGTAAATGAACGACTCGTCGATTGGAAGATATTATTTCTCAGCGTCACCCGGTACATTAGTATTATTTAATCATGTAGGTAGAAAACCCGCATCGCATGTGCCCGCGTTAATGCCATTTATTGCGTACATCAAATACGTACGGACATACACATATCTATATGTGCAAATATGAAGGTATGTACATGCGATACACGTGCACATATGTACAGTTTTCTAGTTAATGTTCTGATCGGTGGTGCGGAAGGTGCGTGAAATTGCAGCGCTCGCCACGCTCTGTTTTGTATAGGAGGACCGTCGCCATATTCGTACGAATAATACGTATGCGCATATAGTATTATGACCGTATCAATTGTGACGTAATATACGCAGTAGGTATGTATACTATTATATTATATCGCATGATTTTCCGCCGCGCTGCCAATAATTAACGCGCAATTTCATACCTACCTACTATAGCGTTACAACGCAGGCGCGCTGCACTTCGTTGTCTATCGTTACTTTGGTTTTATTTATTGTCTGCATTCATCCGCCATAATTATATTCGTTGAAACGTTTTCAAGGAGTTTCCGAAGCTGCGAATTAGATCATAATCCGAGTGCTGAAACGATCGAGTTATCGCCATAATTACCGCTCCGGAAAGCGGAAACCAAAAAATTGAAAAAAAAGAACTTGAGAGGTGTCAAGGGACACCCGGATGGAACGAAGTTCGTTACGTTTACGGTTACGTTTAACCTGTATACACTGAACAAAAATAATCGTCGCGACACCACACTGATCAATGCGAAATAGAAAGACGAAACGTAAATAACTGGCTTGCTTTCTATAAAAGAGAGAGAGAGAGACAGACAGAGAAACACGCGCACGCTGCACGGCTTACGACTGTAGCAAAAAGTGTCGTTACAACTTTTGGTCTTAATTTAAGCCCCCATTCGCAACGCGCGATAAGGAACTTCGTTCCAAAAACTAAATGAATCACGTGAAAATCAGACACGAATGTACGAGACCTGCAGTTTAATTATAACATGATATGCAGTACAGATTGTACGTATTTATTATGTATATTAACGGAAAATGTTTCGCGACACCGGCAATCGAAGGGATGGGGGTGTTTGAGCGGCCTGAACATCTTGAGAATCTGAGAGCCACTTCAGAAAACTTCCCTGAGCATAGAGATATCTGATCCCGATATATTTCTGGAGTAGTCCGCAGGTATAACATGTACAATGTATCTAGGTATAAATATGTACACTATAAGTATACGTGCGTAGGTATATGTGTATTCTTTAGAGGTATTTCCTTTTGGATGGTTATTGACCAAGGTCGTGAACCCGCAGTCAGAGAATCCCTATTTTATATATACACTCTACTGAGTCATCCCATAAATGATACAATCAACTTTAAAAATCCGGAAAGAAATCCATAAGCAGCTGTATGAATAAAAGAGTGAGAAAAAAGAGTAGATCCGGTAATTGTGCTTATTAAATATTTGCTTTCCATTTTTATTTATTTATTATTGTTTTTATTCTCTTTATTCTCTACGTACCTATACCATTTTTTCTACATAACGATAATACGGCCCCAGAAAACCAAGTTTACACAATTAATTAAATACGCTCGGCTCTTTGCCGAGAGAATGATTTTTCGAATATTTTTTCTCATCTTCACTTCTTCTGTTTTATAATTAATGAAAGTTGATTATAAAAATCCAACGGTTACTATCTACCCATCTACCTACCTACCTATCTAACCAATTAGAGAATTATACAAATAAAAAAGATGCATCAAATGCAGATATTCGTGAACATGGTCCGATGATAAACTCGAAACAAGCTAAGAGATTATCGTAATCCAATTGTTTTTCATTTTCTCTGTGTCGGTTTTTTTCTCTAATTTTTGCTTTTGATGCTATTGTGGTAGGTTATATGTGTTATTATTAATCAATAAACTAATGTATGCCGAATAAAGTGCTTCGGTAGAAAAATAGCCCTTCTCGGATATTAATACACAGATTTTCATCCACACTGCCAATCAGCTGATATGCAAATTATCTTTGACAGGGCATATCTACAGGGTGTGAAATAAGTGAGGCCAAGGTCGTTCGGAGTAAGGAGGGCTGCAAAATTAAATATCTACCTATACGAGGGGTATATGTTGCTGTATATGTACTCTTTTTATCATTCTGAAAGCGGAGCGAAGGCGCGCATACGACGGTACTAATTAATTAATTATTTAACCAATTAATTTAATAATTCAATCATTTATTCATTCATTATGCGCACCTGATCCGCCGCGTGCCGTATATTGGAACCCAAGATTTCTAATGGGTAATTACGTCACATGGGAGGATGATATTCCCTTGCGCAATAAAAAGTGCGGAACATGATGAAAAAAACCAAAAAAGAAAAAAAATGTTATCGAACATGGACAAAGAAAGCGAAAAAATATGAAAAATTAACGAAAGACAAAACGCTCGGGGAACGTTGCCGACGATTTGTAAAATGGGGCAGGAAAATAATTTAAAGGTCAGAAGGTCTGGCATTTAATTTCTTGACCTAGTAAACGGCCGTGCCAAAAGTGTTATGTAAGTGCAGGTGTAATGATGGTGGTAATATTCGTATACGTACATATACAGCAAAGATTTCGCATGTAATTTGAAATTTCGGAAACGATTCTCCATTTCCCTCTCTAGTCTACTGTAATATCCCATCTTTGTAATAGATATTCATACTAAAAACTATCTCCGCTCACATTATACGAAGTTGAACGACTTGACCCAGCCAAGTTTCTTTCCCTGGAAATCATATTATCAATGATTAAAATCGTTTTTAAAGTGTCAAACTAGTTTAATGGTTCCGTTTAACTTGACTTTTTCAATTTCATTTTTCATACGTATACATATACGTATTTGCTTCGATTTGAATAAGAAATTTTTTATTCCGCACTGCAAAGTTTTTCATTAATTTATTTCTGCTTCGCTCGCTGAATAATTTTATTATTGGCAGGCAATAGAAGATCGATGAAAAAAATAAAAGACCGGTAGGTGGAAAGGATAATTCGTTATATACATAATATACACCGAATCATTACGCGAAGCTTTTTTTTCTTCAGTCAACGAAAGCTCAACGATTCCTGAATAAGCACACACATTACGGTTCAATTGCCAATTTTGTATACTGCTTTGTTTTAATCTTTTGTTTTTTCGATTTACTAATAATAAAGATCGTATAGTAAAAAGTTAGGTTTACCGCAAGATACGTACATATACGTATGTGTATATTAAATGTGTATATATTATACGGGAATAACCGACCTCGCCCAAGGACTCGAGGTCAAGTTCGCAGGATACCTCATGCGTTACTGCTGCTAAAGTATATTGGATATATGTGTACATATATACATGTACACATCTCTATATACATCCTGTACAATAAATATATATAGATATATAATATACATACAAGTACTATGTAGCTGCAGGATAACCGGTCAAGGCAGTATCGGAAATCAATGCTGATGAAATCCATTTTTTGAACGTATACTACTGTGTATATATGTATATATACATATACCTATGGCTATGTACCGCACTATCTACTATGATGTAATTGATCGCGGTTTATAATTTTTTATAGAAGACGAGTGCGCACTATTTATTTATATAGAGATATGAAAATACTACCCACATTGTCCTGTAAAAGATATATGTACATATATATATACATATATATATATATATTGTATAATTACTTTCGATCGATTTTTGCACATACGGTATATTATATCGGCGGCTCAAAATCAAAATGGTGACAAAAAACAAAAAAAAACAAAAAACAATTATGTTCTAATTTTTATTCATTTGATTTTATATCCACTTCACTTTTGTGGGAAACTTGCACCTTATTTATGTATAATAGGGTAAAATGAATCGATATTATGTAATAAAAAATGTGGATTACAACCATCTGGCTTTTAGCTTTTTAATATTATTTACACGAATATTTAATATGTAGACGCATTATACCGATACAAAAAGAAAAATGAATAAGTAAAACAATTAAAGAAGTAAATTATATGTACTCCATACATTACAGGGCAAAACTGTCATTAATTATTTCATAGAATGTCAAGCAAATGAATATTTGAAAGGCAACGCGTCGCGTAGGTACGTCGTGAATTGATCCTCAAAAACAAGTGAAAGAAAAAAGACAAAGAAGAAAAATGCGAATGAAATATCGGAATGTGGATGTTAGATTATGTAATTTCGTTCCGTTTTTTTTTTTTTTTTTTTTAATTCAGTTAAATAGCTCCACGTAATTATTTAGTTTGAAGAAAAAAAAAGAAATTCCTTTCTTTCGTGCCTCTTCGACCTCGTCAAACGTATATATAATATAACAATTCATCGAAGTTCGAATTACCATATGTATCAATTTTAAACCCGAAGTAAATTCGGGAGATTTTCAAAAATAAATGATCACCATTTTTTTCGGGATAAAGGTCCTTCAAATCAGAGATCCATATATACATTATATGCACCGTTTCGTGGTTCACGTTTTTCTCTGGTCCTTCAATAAGCAGTCTCCGATAAAATAGCTGTTTGAAGATAAAGATCTGAAAAAAAAGATACATGAGAGGAGGAAGAATTCCAACGATAAGGGTAAGAAAAGGATCGCTCAAAATTCTACATTCGTCGTTAGACAAGAATTACGGGCTACCAAAATATACGAGAATGCGGAATTACGGAATGGCTATCGCGTTGGTTCTTTCGCAGACTTGAGGGCGCCGCACCGGTTATGAGATATATAGGTATACCGTATGTGGTGTGCTCGCTTCGTGGAACATATAAAACGGGGGTGGCTATATTCGCGCGCAACGTGCAGGAAAACAGCGTCGCGACGCGTGTATAGTTTTCAAGAAGAAAATCATATTATATAATATATATGTATATATATATGCGTATATATAGTTTTCGCAAAGTGTTGGAAGAAGGAAAAATTGGATATAATGAAAGAGAAGCAAGTCGAACGATGAGAAAACAAAAAAAAAAAAAAACATACGATAACGACGATAAGGCGCCGTTTTATATTTGGCGCCATACTGAATAAAAGGGGGGGTTTCGGCTGTAGTTGTATAAAAATAGGTTATTATAATAGGTAGGTATTCGATGATATTAAACAGCGGACTGCACGCTAAATTTGGAAATTTCTTCCCCGATAATTTTGATACTGGTAAATAATACGTGTTACGTTTCAATTTTTCCCAACATTTTGTCGAATATTCGAAAATCGAACCGTGCAGTATAAACTGTACATGATTAAGGTATGGATGACCTAACCTATATGTAAAAATTCTCGGTATCACTCGGTACTGTAATATGCAGGCGTCCATTTTGAAAATCTTAACCCATATTGTAGAAATATATACAAATGTATATTACACTATATACACGTCATATGTGCCGATCGATGACATACACGCACAGTGTATAATATACGCATATATTTATATATGTGTATACATATCATGTATCGTACATACATATATATGACGCATGTAAGTATATATGTGAAAGTCACGAAACATTTTTTAACCCCTTTTACTATATAATAATACAAAAACCTTCGTCACTCAACAATATTATCGTGATGTACTGTATATATATATATATGCACATGGCTTATTGTTAGTGCGGAAATTTATATAAAGAGATTAGAAATTAAGTATGTACAAGTGAGAGAAGGAAGAGAGAGAAAACAAAAAAATAAATAAAAAGCCGTCAAAATTGGAAATTATTCAATGATTGATAAAAATGTGACTGTATAAATGATATTTGTGTAAAAAATCGGAAAAAAAGATGGTGGCAAATTAGGCATCGCAGGTCTTCGGGGTAAATTTTTAATAAGCCTCGTGTTTTTGTTGTTTTTTTTTTTACGCTGTTGATAATTGCCACACGTTTTTTCAATTGTTTCTTTTCTTTCGAAAGAATTTTATTTCCAACTTCCAAATTCACGAGATTTTTCGAAATCCCATCGCATGCGGTATGTGTGTGCAAAATTCTTTTTTTTTCCCGTTTTCATTTTGTGCAGGTGAAGAATTTTTTTTTTTATTCGATTCTTATGAGGTATAAATATCGAGACTCACGCGTGATGTCGATGATCGTTGTATCTCCCATGGCGGTCATCCGCAATACCATAAATCCCAGCTACTGCCGCCATGATCCCCCAGAATATAATTTATTCAAAAAAAAATCACAAAAACCAGAAAGAAGTTAGGAATAGAAAAAAAAAAAAAATTAAAGAAACAAAAAACACCTGTGCAACAGCGGTAATACAGCTACACTTGCACCACCTTCGCACCCCACCCCCACCCCCCTAAAATTACACCATTGTAAATACACTTTATATTAAGGGGGGCGTTCCTCGCGCATCCAATTATTTATCATTATTGTTACGAGTATGATGATGATAATGATAATGATAATGATGATGATGATGATGGTGATGATGATTATTATTGTTTTGTTTTCATCAAGTTACATTAGGTATTTACCATTATTATATAGTACATTGTATTATCTATTCATCGAACAATGCTATTTGTTTTACTCCTTGTTGGCTCGTCCATTTTTTTATTCTTTTTGGCTTCTTATGTTTTATTAATCTGATAAAGTTATTACTTATACCTATATATAGGTATGTGGATACCGCACTCTTTTTTTGCTTTCCTCTTTCTAATCCGTTGATTTTTTTTTCTTCTGTAAGCCCGCATGAACGAGTATCGCGGTTCACACGGTGATAAATGAATAAATTTTGGTATTTTTCTGTTGTTTTTTTTTCTAGTTTTTTTAATATTAAGTCTTCTGTTTTTCACTTCAAAGCTTTACATTCCCTGTACATATGTATATGCATGTAATATTTGAGAAACGTACTATATAATAGACCACTAATTAATTACGTAATGATATTTCTCAATCTTATAGGCAATGCACCTTTGAGAATGATGGTTCAGTTTTTTTTTTCTTTTTTTGTTTTCTCTTTCTTGCTTTTATCATCTCGTTCTTTTTGGTTTTTTACTTTTCACTGATAATCCGAAAATAATAATCTCGTACATTTTTAAATGTCACGTATTTATCTAGTCATTCATTTATCCGTATATTCTAAAGCACAAAATTCACCCAAAAATATCTGTTAATATATATTAAAATTGTTGATCGATCTTTTACGAATTGATATACATATATGTGTGCGTGTGTGGGTAGAGATAATAATTAAATATGGTAAAATAAGTGAAAATAAAAAAATAAATAAATAAATAAATAACGTGCGAAGAAAAATAAATATATTAATGAAATTGTCAAATGTATATTATTTCTATGTACGTATGATATTCGTCATGAGTTTTAAATACTAATTGCAAATAATTATTTTTAATATCCGTACCACGCGATGGTCGGATTATTTTCATTTGGTAAGTATATTGATTTGTTAATGTTTTTTATTTTCCTATTAATTAACAAATTTTTGATCCAAAGAAATGTGACGAATAAATTGAAAATAATAATGGACAGATAACGTCAACGGGAGTGATGAAGATTTCCCCGATAACGATGACAATGACGATGGCGATGATTGCGATGACGATGATGACGTGTACTGCTGCTATTGCAGGTATCGCGGAACGAGAACTCCCGTCACAATGCGTCAGTAGTAACGTCGCGACGCTGTCGGTCGCAAAGTTTCGTTTCGCGTCAACCGTTGCGGGAGCGCGGCGCGTGCCTGCTGCCTGCCTTCGTTCGTCCGAAAATTCCCCCACCATCAACCGCTGCGACCACTACCACCATATGAAAAAGGAAGGGTAGGAAAGGCAAGGGTAGGAAAGGAAAGGAAAGGAAAGAAAACGCGACGCGACCCAACCTTCCGTTACACCTACATAGGTCTGAGTTGTGACCCTGCTCCGCTGCTGCTGCTTCTGCTTTTCTGCTGCAGAGCCATAACAATCTTTACCCCTTTCCCCACCCCTTTTCCTTATCCTTTATTTCCGCGGATTATATCCATGCAGATTTTCCTGTATGGATAATTTTCCATATGTGTATAAATACGTATGTGTGAAGAGGTACCTACCTATATACCGAGCAACGCGGCGCTGTTTCATCGTAGAGAGAGTATAAAAATAGAAAATTTAATTTCAATCAATAGATTGATGAAGACAACGAGAAAATCATTCAGCAATAACGGTTGTAATGGTATAAAACAATTGTTTACCGTTTACGCGACGATCACATCAGCTGGGGGACAATTTTTCGAGAACAACGGGAGAACTTGAAGAGCTGTTATAGCCCTTCATACGTCGCGCGACGTTATTAAACGTCCAATTATGCAGAAGTGCGCAGCGAAGCTGCCGACAATTGTCTGAATAAATGAATGAATGAGTGAATGCAAGTAGCTGAGCAAGCTGAGTCGAGGTATGCGCTATCCTATTACAAAACCTATACATCACTAACATTCGTTAGCCCTCGTGAACAATTAAAAGTGCAATTAGAGAAAAGAAGGAATACCGTTTTCGAAGACACACGGAATCGATCCCGGTCTACGGGAAGTTGTTATGAAATTAAGAAAAAACAAAAGAAGGAAACAAATCAATAATGTTGATCTGAAAAATTCGTCCGTAGAATGTATGCTTATTCGAAGGGTGGTAATATTTGAATTTGATTTGGAGTTGAGATCGAGCAACAATAAGATTTGTAGTCTCGAAATTCAGCTGTAACGACTTTTAAGTATAACCTATGTATCGATTTTGAAAAAACAAATTAATTTTTATTAATCATATTATAGTTTCAAAAATTTTGTAATCCTTAAGCTGATTTGGGAAGCCGGTTGCAGATATCGGATACCTTTAACGATAAGATAATCTCGAAACGCTGCGTTCATGCGAACGTATTGTGATCATGCGCACCTGATTGCGAAATCGATCCTCAAAATTGGGGCAAAATTCTTGTTTATAGGAAATCATTACTTCTATTACAGATGGAAGACATGATCCGAAACTCATTCAGTCTTTTACATGATTGTAAGTTATAAGTTGGGCGAGGTTAGGTTAAGGGAAGTCTGTTTGTATCGTGCACATTCGCTACGGTTGGATCAACCATAAATATGAGCAATGAAAATTCATGAATGGGATAAAAACCAATGGCTGTAATTTTTGGGATCTGGTAATTTCCATAAATTATTGAAAGTCGAAAGAATCAATTCATATGCATTCGGAACTCGCGTATAAATAATTCAGAAGATATGAGAGCCTGATACTCCAGAAACTGTAGTTTTGACATTTTTAAAACCATCAATCGTCGTATTGATTCGGAACAATTGAAATCGCGAGAATGCCATAAAAATATGTACAACAAAAAATTATCTCTCAATTAAACCAATCCCAAAAACGCGGAGAAAAATAACCGCGCCTTTTTGCGTCGTCAGTTTTTTTTGGTTTTTTAACTCTTCATACTTTCACGGCTATACCTTTCATGGCTTTTGAAAAATCATGAATGAAAAAAGAAGCAAAATTCACAAAGAAAAAAGAACAACAACCTATTCTTACATAATTGCTTTGCGACAGAATAATATTCCGACCAATTAATCGAAAATGGTTCGCGCAGGTTAGCCTGGTGTAATTGGCGCGAATTGCCCTGTATACATACACGCAACCCTATAACGACGACGTTAATCAATTTCAAGTTAAACGCGTATAGCCCTCATTACACGTGGATCATTGGTTACGTTGAGTTAGGTTAGGTCAGGCTTCCGAGAACAGGTGAGATAATCACATTCTCATCCAATAAGCATGTGCGTTCGATCCCATGATTATCACATAGTAAATTGATTGAATCATAATCGTTTTGATACGATTATAATTTATACACTTATAAAGGTAATGAGGGGGGAAAAAAACAAACTATCAAAAAAAACACTATTTAAAATTTTTAATTAATTGCATAATTATGGTTCGCGAATCTGAATGCTCGACATCTGCGTTGAAAAATATTTCAGTTTTTTCAAACCATATATTTCGAATCAACTATATTCTCCACATAGTTTTTTCGATCATGAGATTTTTTGATGTAAGGGTCCTCCAGACCCCTTTTCCTTCTCGCGTTTATACTCTGCATTGGCAACATACGTCATAGACTATTAAATAGTGGCGACGTTTTTCTTCTTTTTTCTTCGATTCTTCTTTTCAGCCAATTCAAACAAGAATCAGCCTATATTTATAATGTGTAATCTATACGAGCTACTTTTTACATCTATACATATTCAAACGAATCCTGTTCTTCGTCGATTCGCTATTTAGAAACGAGCCAAAAATATGTACATATAGTTCTTTATTACCTATGTACCGTCTATATAAATTTCGGAGTATGCCTACTGAGGTGTGCATTAATCAACGTCAAATTTAAACGATATTATACGTACGATATAATTGGCATCTTTAGACGATGCCAATTTTACATAATAGGTATATGTTATGCATAACCACGAAATCTAAACTATCCTCAAATTTGTCAGTTCATTCTTTTTTTCTCAATATTATCAGTATCACGATTATTTCTATTCTTTATTTTAGATTTCGCAAACTCTTCGAATATTTATTTTTTTTTTTGTTCATTGGCGTTTTCATTTTTTTAAAGTTTTTTTTCTTCAAAATTTGCTTCATGATACATTCTTTACTCTCTTGTCTCGTTATTCTCTTTTTGGTTCAAATATCGCGGTTCAAAGGATCAAAGAAGAAAGAAACGTAAAGGGATGAAGAATGGAAAAGGGTTGTAGGCATGTGGAGAAAATAAAAAAGGAAAAAAAAAAGAATTCTACAGAGAATGAAAATAAAGGTTGGACATTACGTCGACGCTGGTGTGAAGGGAAAAAATGGGAAATAGGATATACACCACGCATCCAGAGGGTCCAGAGGGATGAAATCCAATAGAGAAAAAAAAAAGGAAGAAGATAATAAAATAAAGGTAAAATTATACATCCAATTGTGTGTCTAGTTTCTTCGACCGTAGAACAGCTAATGGAGGATAAGTTATGAAGCACAGATGAAAAATATCGATACAGCTGCCTGCATGCAAATTATATAATTGCGCAGTATTTTTTTTCCTCGAATTTTTCGTTGCTCCAAACATCGTGTGTATATTCTCAGCAATATTAATCGATGCATAGAAAATTGTAGTATGTCAACGAATTACATAATATTATATGTTTTTCGTTAGGAATAGCATGTTGTTTAGACTATTGGTTATGAATCGTATACAAATCTTTATTTCCACTCCTCCCCCAAACGTAGTTATTCTTCCCTATTTTTTTTTTCTTTTTTCATATTTTTATTTTCTGTGACTAAAGTGGACCGGAAAACGTTTGGTGACTAGATATATATAGGCGACGACGTCTGGACGTCAATTTTAAAATTGAGTGGTATAAACTAATTTTAGATCATATACGCGATGACCTCGAGACTGTATACATAGACATCAAAGATTATAAATGTATACAGTTTCGCTTTTGTTTTTACTTCAAAAATCCAACAAAAAAAAAATCCTTATTTTTGGTTTTTCTTTTTTTAAATAATACCTCATTAAGCGGTACCTCTGTATACAGCATATATTGTATATGCATGGCGTTGTATATATATACAATATACATAGATAAAACTAGCGTGGTTGCACAATAATAGTTTACACAAAAAAATTGTTATATTATTAAACTTGTATTCTCTTATATTTAAAAAAAAAAAAAAAACGAGAAATTTTTCATTTTATTCATTTATTTTTTCATTTTTTTTAGATGATTTGTTTTTTCCAAAAAACCAAAAAAAATTCGAATCCATTTCGTTAGTTAGTTGGTTTTTTTTTTTTTTTGGTGCTTCATGCAAATGCATATTTATTGATAAATGCAAGTGTATAGTGTGTGTAAAAAAAAAACGTAGATGTGTACGAATTTTATTTATTCGTTTATTTTTTTATGTTTTTTTTTTATTTGTGGTATGTTACATATGGAGGTAACAGATATACCTATGTATACATACGATAGTCAATAGCATTAGATTAACTCGCGGATAACCAAACCGCTGTGGTTTGAAAACGTTTATATATACACGTATATGTACTTATATGTAACATAAATATATGTATATTACATATCCCTATATACATCATGTATATAGATATACACATGAAGTATAAATGTGATGCAGGATTGGGACGAGCACGTGATACCTGTGGTGCCAGGTGGCGCGAAAATACCTCTGTATACTGCAGTATTTTTCTACGCGATAACGCACGCTCTTCTTTTATAAACTCAAAAGGGAAAAAAAAAAGTTGAAAAAGAAAGAGATAAGTAGAGGAAGAAAAAAAACCTGCGGGGAAAAAAAACTGTGAAAAAAGAAACCGAATGACGATTAAACGCCGAATGCAGTACGAATGCACAGAAGTGTACGTGAGTCTTAATGATTTTTCACGTATAGGTATACATATATGTATCGTTTACGTAGTATCAAATTTTTCATTCCAGATCGATTTGAATTTTCATACAGCTTTTATTTAGAATTACATCGATGCACGTAACATGACTGATAAATAAAAAACAAACGAATGTGTATGAACCAAATACACTAGATGAAAATCGTTACACACAAATTAGATGTGCTAATTGGATCATATGCCAGAAATTTGGCTCATATGCTGCAGTTGCAGAGAATCACCATTGTTAAAAGTTTATTTCGCGATATCGGGTATATTTTTTTCTGTTACCTCTCCTCCACACCGTGAAAACAATTGGGGAGGAACAAAAAAACAAAGGTATTATAGAATACAAATTTTTTTATCATCATAATATGCACGTGTGTAAAATTTCCAATTGTTACCACCGTGCTGAGAAAAGAAAAAAAAAAACAAATGGCAAATAACAAAATAAATGAAGGTATTTCACTCACTCGTATTTGAAATTTTAGAAAATTATTTTTTAAACAAGAAATTCTCTTTACGTCCGTTCATGGAGATTTATAATACCTACGTAGAAAAAAAAAACAACGAACGTAGATACTTATTACGTAAGGTGTACGCGGGAACGCGTTTCCGATAAAAATTTTGTAAAAAGAAATATTTCTCGAACGCATCGTAGAATTATTATTATTTTTTTGATGTATTTCTTTCCCCCCTCCCCCCCTCCCCCTGCTCCACCCACCGTCATATTCGACGAACGAAAATTGATAACGAATTTTATCGAAGTATAATATTGCGAAATTTATTCCGGAGCGATTGATAAATAGTTTTCTTTTATTATAACTATTTGTGACGATGATGGACTCACCCGCCAGCAACTAGGATCATCTGCATGGTGCATGGGGACGGCTGTTTTCACAATGATGGCGAGTTTGAAAATGTTTTTCTTCTTTTATTTATATCATTTATTTATATTTATTTATTAATTTAATTTTTTCATCTTTCTTTCTTCCTTCTTTTTTCTTCCGTTTCTTCGTTATGAATATTATATCAGTAGAATAATTCGATCATATTAATATAATATAACAATAGTAACAACAATTATATAACAACACCATCAATCATAATAATAATAATATCAATAATAATGATAATGATGATATAAAGTTTCACTTATTTTTCGTATATTATTTGATTTTATTTTCGTTTTTTTTGTTTCTCCTCTCTTTCTCCTTCTTTGCAGTTTATCACTAATAATATGTACGTGTATCGATATATAGATATTATATTATGTATAATATCACATAACATAACTTTGAAATATGTATGTATGCATGTATCATATGTATTCAATAATTCGGGACGGCGTTAAATATCAATTTTTTCGGTATTCTGTATTTTCGTTTGATTATTGTTATTATTTATTTATTCGTTCTTTTTCATTTAATTTATTCCTCATTCGTCTTCCTTGTTTCGTTTGTTTTTTAAAAATTTTCTTCTTTAAATTTTATATATGTATATGTAAATATATATTGTTATGCAATCGTCGTATACGACATCAGCATATACAGTGATATGCGGCGGCAGTTGATGAATGGACAAAAAACACTCTGTACGTCTATAAATTTATTTATTCATGCGTTTGTTTGTATTTTATTTATGATATCGTCGACGACGTCCAGCGGCGTCTGTCACACCTGAAAATCTTCCACCTCATGTCGTTGTCGAAACACCTATTTCGGTATTTTCTATCGACAACAACGTCATCGTACTTCTGCTCCCGTACCTGCAGCTGCATTTGTTTTTACTTTTAAATGATGAATTTACGGATAGTAATAATGATAATAAAAGTAATGATTTTATTGCAGGTTTTAGTTCGTACGGATTGGATATTGAAAATTCTTTATCAACCACACATTCGAATAGTTCACATTTTTTTTCATTTAATAAAAGGCCCTCGCAAAAACGCTGCACTAATTCACATTCTTCTTCTTCTTCTTCCGCTGCTGCTACTGATGCTGATGCCGATGATGCTGATGCTGCTGATGCTGCTAACGCTGCACCCAATCCAGATGACGAATCACTATAATAAACACTAAAGTCCACCGTCGTCATCGGCACGTTTTTTATTTTTATTATATAATTTTGATTTATTTTTACTTTATCTTAAAACTCAGATTCGGATCAAGGTTTTAAAGAACAAATAAAACTGTTTTGCTTGTAATTGGATTGGAATGTTTTTTCTTTTTAATATGAAATTTATTTTGCTAATTAAAATAGACGATTTATTTTGTTTTTATTTTTTTGTTCCTTACGACCGAGTTCTTGATAATAGAAAATATCATACCAACGTCTTTCCACCATCGTTAGACAGATATAATATTGTAAACATGGATAGAATGGATTTAATGGCGAAAATGGTAAAATCAAAATAATTTTACTACGAATAATAAATCAATGAATAAATAAATAGATAAATAAACGAAAGAAAGATGTAAATACGAGAATAAGAGAAAATCAAATCACTGTCCGGTTATGAATTGTTGAACATTTATTTATCTATTATTTTTCTATCAAGTTTAAAAATCGTTCTCTTCCGGCACCGTGTGTTATAAATATGAGAAGAAAATTCGTTAGCCGATGAACGTGCACACCAACTTCACACACAATTATTCACATTAATTATAAGAATTGAAATTGAGTTTATTTACACTGGATTTCTGATGATTTTCTTGAGTTGAGAAATTTCTTCTTTTTTTCCTTCTTTTATTCCTTTATGCTTCACGTTACTTAGTTTTGTTGGTTCGTTGGTTGACTGACTGACGAATTCTAGTTGATAGTTTTCAAGAGCGAGCCAACGGGCTCTTCGGTATGTATATATGTGTATGTATATGTATATGTATATGTGTATATACAGGTGTGTATATATATATATATGTATTTTTTTTTTCTTTCGTAGGTATAAACGAGCGAGCTGAGAAGGCTTCTAATAAGTGGGTTTTATGCCGTTGGATATAAAGAGAGGTTTGGTTTGGACCTGGGGATAGGTAGGTGGTAGGAAGGTAGTAGAGGATATAACGGGGTAACGTCGAAAACCACCGCGAACCTGAACGGCGGCGCCACCCGCGCGGGAAAAGCTCTACGAGAGGATCCGCGCTACCAACCTACCCTACCTTTACCCCCGCCGTCACTTTATAGGGTAGGGACGCCTTCAGTCGATATCCCCAACCCACCCCCTCCCACACAAACTATGTCTATATACGTATATTATATGCATATACCTGAAACCACGTATGTACTTTATATTCATCTATAAATCACTCGCATCAAATTTTAGAAAATCCAAGCTTACATCATACGTAGTTGGTTACTTCATAATAATGCACCGTATCAATATACGACAGTACATTGAATATCATGATGGTCGGAATATTTGAAAAATTATTCGTTTCTTCATTTATTTATTCATTTATTTCTCTTCCATTTATTATAATTTTTTTACACGCAACATGCAGTTTTCGGCTCGGAAGAGAAAAAAAAAGTTAAAAAAAAATTCTTACCCTTTGATTATTCAGGTCAATCAAAAAACGCCATTGTTCTTCATTTTTAGAACGTATCTAATTATATAATGAGATGTTTTATGATAAACCACCTACCCTTGGACACCTATTTTTTTCTATCTCTGAATTATATACCATCTTTTCATTTTACATGTAAAATTATCTCTTTTTATAAAATATTTCAACTTCTGTGAAAAGAGAAAACCAAAATAGATAAAGCGAATATCTAATATATTGCTATTTTCGTGATAAGATTATTGGTTTTTTGTAGCTATGGAATGTCTGTGAGTTTCGTTTCGATTCGATGGTGTTTTTAAAATAGCAGCGATGTGTATGGTCGAGAAAAAGGAGGCTTCACCCGAACTTTTTCTAAGAGAAAAAAACAAGAAATAAATCACGGAATTGTTTCAGAGCTGGAAAAATTCTACAGAAAAAAATGGTCGATCAAATTGGTTAAAGTGAGGTAATAAGAATGGTCTATAATTGGATGAAAACTCTTATAATATAACCCGCTGTTTGGAACGAAAACAATCGTTATATATAAGGACAGGTATTCGCCGAAAAAAGAATAGAAGAATACGTTCGATTATTTTTCGGGCGTTTTTTTGTCTTTACCTGCATGTGACTCTAACGATTTCGAGGTAAACCGCAACCTGTAGTGCATCGGCATCGGGTGGTGATGGAGGGAAAGTATGAAGGAAAAAAAAATACAAGTGTGACATGGACTCGTAGGGGTAAGGGAAACTAGAAAAAAAAAAAAAAAAAAATAGAAAGAAGGGCACGGGGAGAACGTGTCCGTCAATCAATTACTACCAGTAGCCATGAACAATTTGTGTCATTGTTACATGTTATAATAGTGAGCGGCAGAATTCGTAGTGGTATTTCTTTTGTTCCATGTCAGTCTAGTTTAGAACGTGAGGATTTTTTTTTTTTCAAATTAAAAAAGATTTTTTTTTTATTCTTCTTTTTTCATCTTCACATAAAACACACATACACGTCAAATTCTATGATACGAAAACTGCACGACTGCAAATTTGCGTTCCACTTTAATTGGGAAAATTGAAAAATAAAGAACGGAAGGGAAAAAAAACTTCTGTACTGTACTGGCATAAAAAAAAGACACTTCCTGACGCCCGTTCCGCGGTGTTTCAATTTTCATTAGAATAAAAAAGAAAATTATCGATAAATAACATCAGATGAAAAAATTTGCCGGAAAACTGCAAACTGTAAGGTGTTACATTCATATTCAATTAATCCCTACTCTTTTGAAAGTTGGTATGAATTCACATTTTACCTACTGCAGACATTACGATTCACGAATTTGTTGTCTTTATTTATTTCTTCTTCCGCCTGGTATATATTATATGTGATAAACCAAGTGGTTTTAAGGGGACTTGAAACTAACCGCAGGTACTAACAACGCGCCACCATCAAGCGGCTTTTTCTACAGTTTAAGAGAGGAGAGATTTTTCTTTTTCTTTTTCTCTTTCAATATTTCATGAAAGTAGATATTTGGAAACTTGAAAAATAAAATTTTAAACATTGCAAAATTCGTACATAATATGGCACTCATTCTACTTGAACTCGTACAGTAATTCCCATGTTGTTTTTTTTTTATCAACTTTTTTTTTCAACTTTTGCGGATCGCAACGGCCTTGCAAAATCGGAAGTGTGAGTAACCCTTCTGGGTTCTCAATACCCGATATGTAATTGGAAGAGCTGAGTGAGCATTAAATAGATATATACACGTGATATATACCTTCAATTATCGCATAGGTATTACGTCAAGCTGTCGACTGCACCCTTATAATATTAACGTATCTATAGTGAAAAATAGTTGCGTTTGGCGGGGGGACGCACTAGAAATTCCGCGGGTAGGTATTATCAGATCATACTTTTACACGCCTTATGGCACACGCCACTTACATAGGAGCTGTTGGGTATATTATGCTTAAAATATAACAGGATCATGAAGCGATAAGTAGCTGTACAAAAATTACTTTATACGATTCAATTAAACAATCATAATCATCGCACTTACAAATTCCCCCCCACAAATTATTATCATTTTATTTTACTATTGAGGCAGGAAAAGTAGCCTCATTTTTCTTTACAAAATACTACCGCAGGATCTTGAAACTCTCATAATAGAATACGTCTCATCAAAATATTTTTGAAAAAAAAAAAACAAACAAATTATTATTAACAAATTTATTTTCAAATTCTTTTTTCTTCACGATATGAAGGTATGTATACGTATTTTTTAAGGGTTCGAAAAACTCTCATCATTCTGAAATAAAAACTCTGACATTTTTTTGTCATTAATTTTTGTTGTTTTATTTTATTTCATTATTATTTTCCTTCATTATTATTTTCCTTCGTTTTTTTTTTTGCCAAAAATGAAAAAGTTATCAAATGTTGAATATCGTTGAAAAAAAGCAAAAAAAAAATCGAAACTCGTTGAAATTTGTCGAAAATTATAGATGGATCGCAAAAGTGGTGGTACGAAGAGTATTTGTAGTCCTGCCTAGCCAAACCTAATTTTGAATTGTCTCGCCTTACCTTGTTTTACCTTGCCTTACTTGCTAAAACCTAACCAAACCCATACCTATAACTAGTCTCTGCAAAAGTATAGCTTTAGCCTCGAGAAAAGGTTAACCAATCGTTAATCTTGTTAGACAACCTCCAGCGCACCTACAACCGCATTTCTTATATATCCAATAAAGTACAACGAAAGAAAGATTCTGTGGATCAGATTACAACCAAACATCGCCAATCTTTGTTCCTTAATTATTTATATCGTTATCACAGTTTTTTACAACGTTATGAAAAACATTCAATCTTTATTCAGTTTTCTTTTTTGAAATTCATTATTCCATTGAGAACTCATCGTTCTGTTATATCTACAAGTAAACATCACGTTTTCATCTCTCGTTCTGCTCTCGTCGAATTATCAAGAAAGTTTTTTCAAGTTTTTGCCTCGTCAAATTTCAACTGTTGTAGGTCTTTAAATGTATTACAGATAGTAGACAAAATAGGATTAAAAAAAAAAAGGAAAGAATGAGATCGCTTGAAAAACAGAGTAAAAAGTCCGATGCCCATTATATCTATGATATAACCAATGGCGTTTTATACTTCCTTCACTGCAGTCAGTGGTGTGGTTAGCATCGATTTCTAAGCATTCAGCTTTTCCACTTCCAAGTGTTCCCTGCCACCCCCACCGTTCCCTGCTTCTTTCTTTTCCCCGATTTTCTAGACGGTTGCATAAACGTACAGTGCATTCCAAAATTCCCCCCCCCCCCCCCCCCCCCCAGTCCATATGCATCCACGTTTTTTGCTAAACCTTTTTTTTTATTTTCAAACAGCCCTGCCATTATTCTATTTTTTTTTCATTTCCTTTTTTTTGTGATTTCTCTCAGAAGATCAGTTGATAACATGGTAATCGGACTGCTGAGGATACCTGCAGCGATTGTGTGAAAAAAAAATAAATGAGAGAAAATGAAAACACTAGGGATGAATAAGAATAAAAAAAAAATGGTGGCGCCATCTGACGTGGGGTAGTTGAACTGTATTTCAAGAAATCTATAAATATCCTACCCTACCGACGCAGTTATCATCTCAGGGGGATGAAATCTCAAAATGATTAAAACTTGAGGGAGCTGGTTTACCGACATTCATAAGGGGTCGTATATATGTATGTAGACTAATTGTAAGTAGTCAGTGGCTCACTCACTTGAGAAAATGAGATCTGAAGAGGGTGACTGAGATACGAAGGAAAACAAAACAAAATAGTATAGAATAAGAGGGAACAAAAGAGAAAAGATAAAAAAATGTTATAAGTAGAGGGTGTTTAAGAGGTTGAACTCTCGTCAACTCGAGAAGAGGGTATATAAGATGATATTATCTTTCTATGAATGTGCTTTCAGGTAGCTGCTGCTGAGGGAACGAGAGAGGTAAAGAGACCGGGGTTGAGTATTTTTTTCTCGTGCTTTTTTACCTCGTTCACACACGCGTTCCTGAGGGCTAAGCTACTTATTGTAATGACTAGCCCCGAGTGGAACCGTCGGATTTTTTTTTCTATCCTTCCATCTTTGATGTTTATTTCTCCCTAATTTTTTAACTTATAATTTTCTCTCTTCCGACCGCGAATTATATTTACTACAAATTTTTAAATTTAATTTAAAACAACGTTGTTCGTTTTTTTTTTTTTCGACAAATGAAAAAAGAAATTTTGAAAAAGGAATTAGCAGGTGAGTCGTCGTCGATGATAAGTCATGAGGCTTCCGGCATTTGGCAGGTAGAAATACAACAATTGAGAAACTCGTGAATAATTCAATACCTATTTCAAGGTCGAAAAAAGATTACTGCCAACTATACCTTATCCTAAATAAATTCCACGCTGTTTAGTTTATTAGCTATAAATTTTTATCGAATTTTTCATTGCTTCTTGGAAATAATGAGAAATTAATTGAGTTCTATTTTTTGTGTTCAATAGGAAAAAAAAATAGAAATTCATTTTTTATATTTAAAGATACCCTCGAACTGCACAGTTGGGCGAAAAAGATTACTAGCAGGTATTGTAAAATAACAAGTATTATTTTTTCTTCTTTTTTTGTGCCATATACATGGTATATACCGTATACATAATATTACACATAGTAGGATAGGTATATGAGTGAGAGAACAGCTGATCAGAGGGAGGATTTTCTATGGAATCACTGTGCATATATTTAGAATGCCCCGAATAATATCGATCGATTAACCAACGTTTTAGTTTTTCTATGATGTGTAATGACATTTATCGCGTGTACATTTTTTTTCATCCCTGTCTCGTGTATTAGATTATTGGAAAACTATACATAAATGGTCATAGAAAAATGATGAAAAAAAAATATTCAATAAAATCGAACGACCCAGTAGTTGAAATCCTTAAAAATTGGATCAAAAGAAATGTAGAATCTTTCGATAAATATGAATCTAATGGAATGATGAAAAAATTTGTTGAAAATAGATCTAGATTTTTATTTTATTTGATTTTGAATTTGTTTCGTTTTTTTTTTTTGTGTTTAAATATTCTATACTGATTTTGAATCACCGTTTTTTGCGCCGGGGAAATGCATTCCCTCCTCCCTGTCCAGGGAAGATAATCCCGGTAAAGTATAACCTGATGATCCATAAATCCAGCATCATGATTGTCGATCACCACCACCACGAACTTGATCACACTTGTCTCGCCAACAACGGGAGCTGCCAAGCATGTTTACGAAAAATGAAATAATAAAAAATCCTCCGATGAAGAACTAACAAAAACTTATGCATTTCTTCAGAGATTACTGAATAATGCAGAAAGAAAAAAATCAATAAATTTTCTTCGCACACCAAACAAACAAACCCCTCCTCGGGCCGTGCCATCGAAAAAAGATATTTCACATTTAGAAAAAATGTTGATCGATGAAGAAAAAAAAAAAAAGACGGAAAACAAAATAAACTTCTCATCCACCCTCGTTCGACTTAGCAGCTCCCCAGGGCAACGATGTTTTTATATTATACACGTAAGTATTTTGGTTCTTCGTTTAATTCTTGTACTTTATTTTTTAGAAAACGGTTTCAAAAATGAATCGTCGACACTGCGAGAGTATGACTATCTTTTCTTTCCGTATCCTAGTAGAGCTCTTGTTTGGAGATATTTCATTTTGAACTTGAACCTTGATTGTGTATTTTGTATCATATTGTAAAATTATGTATGAGCATGCATGTAAAGCAACGGATGAGACGGCGCCGAGGATTTGTTGTATGTATACTATGATACTGTAAAAGCTTGATAGCGAATCAAATCGTCGAGGATCGTCATGAAAATTTTATCGCATACGCGTTATCGCGGTGAAATAAAGATTTTCAATGAACGTTTCCCTCCCCCTCCCTCCCTATAATTACATTACGTGATCCAGGACGGTTTGATTAAATATAATTTTGATTTCGACCGAATATAGATACTCACATCAGTAGGCAGGCAATGAAAAGAACCGTGAGAAGAATGGTGTAAGGAATGCAGACGTCACATATACCGACAATTTTGAGCGCTACATTGGCGCATATAAGAAAAAGCACCAAATCAAAACAACTCCCACCTGTACCCATATCACTATTGAGAAGTCATTTTTTTTCTTTTCATATCAAAACTGTCGTTTCCCCCGCCTGCAAACTTGCACTTTCTGTTTTTTATATCCCATCATCACATTTTCGATACCTTAAAAAATTTCACACCGGCCCACAATTTGGAAATGAAAAATAAAAAAATACGAATGAAAAAAAATCCACTGTCATAAAACTCCACCTTCCCACCGGACTAAGCAACCAACCACTGATCGGTCACTCACAATCAGTCAGTCTTCAACCTCGACATGACGAAGACAAGCACATAATAATAATAAAAAAAAAACGAACATCGGATGTTACCTATCCCAGTCTACCATCCCAGTACCGTAACAATTTATTAACTTGGAGTGGATGTCAATGAAAAATTGATGCGATCGAATCTATTTGTGTTCCATTGTGGGTATTAATCAGTTTTATTAACTTGGCCATGGACGATGTGCAGAGGACGGTTGGAGATGAATTTATTTTTGTATCATTCGCACTTTCCCGGCGGCGTTTATTGAGGTATTATATAATTTGTGGATGAAATTTTTATACGTCGACGTGATTGAATTTGAGTTATAATTTGTTTTGGTTAATTTCGCATCGTTGTAAATTAATTTGGTCCGATGCGTGGAGAATCGAGGGGCTCGTGGTCCGGCAAAAACAGCACTGTCGTGTGAAACTTTGTGTGTATTTACAACACAAAAACACTTTAAAGGTTTCCTAAACCTCCCAAGCGGCCGTGCAGAAAAGAGAGGAGGATAAATGTTGGCAGAGAAGGGGTTGTATAGTTAGTTAATTAAGAATAGGTCAGGTTGGGTTAAATTTGGGTGATCACTACATGTACGTAACATCAAATTGGGGACGTAATTTGTTGTGTTGCTATGGTTTTTTGAAAATCGTACTTTTTCCATACCTCGGTTGGATACCAACACCATTGTCTTATAAGAATACACCGAATATTTAGAATTTCGAAATCGCATCTGACAAAAATCAATACGCAAAAACGTTCCGGAATACTTAAAATTTGATCGAAGGAGGGATCAAATTCTTTCGCTGCCTACACTTTTCAAGCAGTTGCACTCGATTTTACAATGGTTTCGAGAACATAACGGCAATAATTATTTTTCCTAAGGAGTAATCGTTAGGCCGTTAGCAGTTATATCGTTCGAATATCGTCTAAGGGTGCCAACTACTCTGTTTTATAACTTCCCTAACGATAAAGCAGTCAACTAGCTTTATCGACCTCCATACAACGGCTGTGCCATCGGGAATTCAAGGAGAACATTGCTCTACCTGTCGGCCAAGTTTCCGTTGCAGCCTTCTTCGATTAAGATCAACAGGGCTAACAATTAGAGCCCAAGGTTAAAGCTGTACAATCTTTTGGCACAAATTCACGGGATATCCTTATAGTGCAACCGCGTTGTTCTTGAGTAGGTGTTAGAAAAAAAGTTTCTAAATGAGCCCCACAAAATCAAAATATGAGTAAATTTTACAAGAAATAAAACCCGTAAAGGTATTCTTACACATACAACCGCAAGCTCCGATTAAGTGAATTTCCGATTTTGTGAGCAAAACATTTTGTGCTTGGTAAAGCACGAACGTAAATTTTGAGAACAAGTTTTTACTCAGAGTTTTAATTATAGAGCCGCCTAAGATACGTGTGAAATTACGCTGGCCTAAGCTGAAATTGTAAGATTTAAAATGTTCTTTCCAGAACTGTATAATGTTACATGAATTCGTTACTCAATTTTCAAAATATACACAGTGGGGCGTTTTAATTCGGCATCCGTTGTGATATGACATCGTGTATACAATTTTTTGGATTTCAACAGTTATAAGACTAAATAACATCTTTGAGAATAAATATAAAGTAACAACAACGAATAAAACCATATTTTTATCATATAATTACAAAGTTTAAAAAAGCGTTCTCGTAAGCAACAATGTGAAGGTAATAGCGGACGACATCGCTATAGCTGCGGCAAGCATCATCATCAACGAATATAATATAAAATAGTCTTGAAAGTTGCTTCGAAAACCTCTTCATTCCAGCATTAACATAGTTTCAACCATCTTGGCCTTCAGCCTTCAAATACCATGATGTATTCGTGGTGTTCATCATCCAAATAAAGGTTTTCAAAATATTGATAACTGCATTTAGGTGCAGATAGAAAGCGGATTAGCATCATATCATCAGTGGACATAGACCTTTGTAAGCTTAATATGGTCGTAAAGCATCATCAGCGTTATCATCACCATCAGCAGCATCAGCAATCATATGAGCCAACCAGCCATGTGATTTCCAACATCAAATAATGCATATGAAGAAGCGAGTGTTGTAGTGTCGACGGTAATGGTAATTTTTTTCATTATTGATATATATTTTTTGTCTCAAATTTTTCTATTGTGATGGTGCGAAGTAGATGTGCTTTTTTCAAATAACATGGCATGTGCCCATCATGCCTGGCGTGGCTGTGCAGCAGCTGAGTGTTGTGTCGGGTCAGGTTATAATGTTCTGGATCGTCGGTTTAACCCCCCCGGTTTTTTGGATCCGGGGACGCCACCAGATCGCTTCACGGGACACAAATAGGGTCAATTATCTGTGAACATTGCGTACAGGTAAAGCATAAGTGATTTGTCATTTATTTACTTTACTTGAAAGGTTTCTTTTATTCATATAGGTAATAAACAAATAATTGACATGCGAATATATATGAGGAAAAATAATAATTGAATTATAAAAAATGAAACTGAAAAAGGCGGTTTGTTCACATTTTGTTTCGTTTTGTTTCAGATCAAACTCACCTTTGCTTCGTCTTGACACGTCGGTATCTCCTGAAGTCATTAGTGGTAGCATCATTTGGATCAAATCCCCGTCGATGTTTTGGAGGTGATGACATTGCTGTTTTAGCAGATCCTTTGATAACGTCAGCGTTGATGTCGTTTTCAATTTGTAGCACAGTTAAAATTGGCGGTGATATATTTGAGGGTGATATTATTGAAGGTTGAAATTCGTTTGTCCTTAATAAAATTGGCGGTGGTATTGTCGCCGGATTTGGAGGACAGCAACGACACGCTGGTACCGGTGACTCCCCAATGAGGAGTACTCTTTCCCCGTGCCCGACGTGATTTGGCACGATGTTCAACTCGTGCCTCGTCGCCCGTCCGGCGCCTGGACCACCCATTCAAATATCAGGTTTAACTTGTCCTCCGCTAAATCTACCCGATAGGTATTTATTTTACGACCCCGCGAATACCACCGCGAAGTCAGAGTCGAATAAGTCCTTCGTTAATTTTTTCTTGCTTTCTAAACTGTCACCAACTTTTTCAATCGTACGGTTCCGTTCTTTCTCCTTTCGATGATCTTTAAGGGCGCCCCGCGGTCTGGGCCGCCACACGACCAGGGCGTCGAATTGTCTGGTCTTCCTCTGGTTGGTCTCGTTCGTTCACGCACCCCTCGAGTTACTGCCTTTTATAACTTTACGCCGTGAGATGGCGTCTTGAAACCTCGTTACACCCCCGCCGTTACGATCAGGTGTGCGCGAGACAGGTCAATACGTGCTACGCCAAATGCGCAGTGATATTACTCAAGGAATGAATAGCGTTTCAACCCTTTCTTGACAAAAAAAAATTTTATTCAACCAGTATCGTTATTGAACAGTCTAAGAATGTCTATGAGGATATCGAGGAGAATATCATGAGATGGTTTTCAAAATTAGGGTATTATCGATCCAACGATCGCGTGATATCAAAAATTCAACTTCTCAGACTACGTCACAAAGCAAATGCAAATTTATTTTCAGTCAATTATTCGTTCGACAGACGTTATACCGGGTCAAATATGAATTATGATTAAAAGTTTGTTGAAATTGGTTGAGTAATTCATGGACAAAGAGGACAAGGATCTTTTTCTCTCTTTTCCTCTCAGAAAAAATAATAATATCTAAATTTACACCGTCATCGATAATAGGGGTTGTAATCAGCGCGACTAGGGCGACGCCCCTCGTCTTTTAGGTAGACTGTCAACTGGGGTTCGTTCGAATATCCAGCCCATTCGTCAGTCGACGATGCAGTTAGCGAACGTACAGGCAGTATCCTAATTTCCAACACACGAGTACGATCAAATCTGCCAAACCGTTGACAGAAAAAAAGCAAATGCAAATTTATTTTCAGTCAATTATTCGTTCGACAGATGTCATGAATCGTTGCAGGCCTTTTTCGTTCCCCGCGAAATGCAGTCAAAATCGAGATAGCAAACAAAAATACCAAAGGGGTAGAAAACCAAATAAACGGAAAACAAAAATCTGACTAATTATATTTGTTATGGTCAGGTGTCACACTTGAGACCGTTTTTCTTAAGAGCGTTAGACTTTCGTTCTTTGCTTCTTGTTTTCAGATTGTAGAAGAAAAAAATATTTATTTATTGAGAACAGTTGCGTTGAACAAAAACTATAGGCTCCTGGTCCGACGAAGGCTTGGGAATGACTGACGGTTGATAGGCTGGCTCGATCTACTATTCAGTGGTTCTCAGCCGTTAGTAATTTTAATATACATATAAGCAATTCCATAGTTCGCTCTCGTGCTCGCGTGTTTTCGATGTCCCAGTCGGGTCCCTGCACCGTATGTAGAAATCCAGCTACATGTTAGATATATAACATCATCACGCAGTAGTTTTTTCCACCCTGATACGGGAAGGTAGCAGGTTGAGTCGGTCGCCGACCGAGTGACCCTGTCACTGCAGTGGGTTGTCGACATTTTTATAATGGGTTTTTCTTCCTTCCTTCACCACTGGATTCCTATTCTTTAGGTTCTACAGTTTCGTCTCTTTTTTTTCTCCGTTCCGTTTGCTCCTTTATATACAGATACAGATGTGGATCACACACTGTTCATGTGCCTTTCAGTTGAAATATAATATGAAAACCACCCGGTACACTGTAGCTTACCCTGCACAAAACACGCGACACTCTGACGGCGTCAATAAACTAGGGAATGATGATGAAAAGTAGAGGAAGGAAAATAGCAAACTACATTGAATGTAACCAGATGGTGGTGTCGTATTTGAAATTGTATAAAAATTCTCTATAATTTTGTATGGGTATATCCGCTGACGAGCACTTGAATCTTCATACAACTTATGGAAAGGAGTTCGGATCGAGGTCAGCGAACATCAAAACCTCACAATTCAAAACAGCATTCAATGATGAACTTTGGAATTCTGATCAAGTGTTATACTGTTGATTTCATTTTTTCTAGACTTCTACGAGGCTCCATCAGTTTCACACTAATAACATTGTATCAAATATTGAAATTCTACTGTAATATTTAGACTTCAGGAGCCTGATTCATTCAATAAAATGTTAATAAAATAAAAATCTCTTCAACTCGGAGGGTGCGAATCGATTACTAAACTGTGATGTCGATGCGATGTTTTTCAACAAATAATCGACGGGTAGTGAAAAACAATGAAATGTTTTCTCGATTACAATCTGTGGACTGTAAACCGCGCATTTCCACGCTCGAGTTTGGATGTATGTACGAGAATAATACAGTGCAGACCTTTATACATACATTATAGTGCGTATATATACGTCATAGAAACGGTGCTGTGAAACAGAAAGTAGCTATGTATATGTACGTATACATGAAGCAAAGTATGCGATTATCCGCAGGCGATGTTCGAACCAACAAACCCGGCAGGTCAACGTTATCAACTTTATTCTTGTACAAACTATTCGACGGCGATATTGAACCAAGTGTTTTGCCACCACACCAAATTATATCGTAATTTATAGACCTTTGCTATCACTAACTATGACACATACATTGAAACAAAGAAAACAAGGTAAGAAAAAAAATTGGCACCTGAAGAAAGTGCTACTCAAACGTAGGTTACGTGTAGCTAAGGTATGTCAAAAAAAGCAAAAGGAAATGAAAAAATTCTTTCGAAACGCTTTTAGTAGCCGTAGCCGGTATACTAAAATCATAATCTAAAGGGTGGAATAATTTTAATGAGACAAGTCCGGAGCTCTCAGAAATATCGAGAGTGATCAGATGAATCAATAATTGTAAAGGAAATTAGGTCGAGATTTAAATCAGGAAATCTTCTAGTCACTAGTGCACTACCCTGCAGGTAAACCTTCGTTTAAAATGCGCATAAATTTACGTTAGTTTAAAAGTTGTCTCCTCAACCACCTCGTTACGCCGACAGTAATGTATGTGTGTAACTTCTACCTGCAACGGAATATCCAGATAACCACGTGGATACGGAGATATTTATAAAAAGCATTCCTTGACCATATAAATGGAACAAATTATCAAGAATAATTAGGAAAGCTCCGATTCCGACTAACCTTTGAAACGCCAAAATTAGATGTTATAACCGATAGTAATTGACTTTGTTATAGCTGAAAATAACTTTTCGAATTCAGATCAAAATTTTTATTACAATATCCTAACTTGCATGAATATTTATGAGGTGAAATAAAAATACTATCACAATATAATTTTGCTTTTTTCGAATTTCAATGCTAGATTCCGTTTTAACGCTTGCCGAAATAAGCCTCGGATAAACACTTTAATGAAAATTAATCAATTTCTCAATACTCTATTTTGTCGTACAAGATTCGCGGCATTAATTATTCAATAGTTGACATTTTTATCACCCATCATATTACCGCTCGACCTTTATATAAACTGAGAGAACATCACTGCCGGGTTTTCCTAACTATTCACCCGTTGAGTATCGATCTTTACTATTTAATTATTTACTCCCAGGTATTATCCATGTGCATTTTGTCTACATATTTTATACTCATATAATACATACTGCACATACCTATGTGACCGAGATATTTTTGAGCATTACGAATTTTATCTAGATGTAGCTTAAATCGATCGACGCTGTATATCTGCAGATATCGATCTATGATACATTAAAAATTGACCCTACAAGTTACACGATTTTAAATACCGAACGTGATGTAACGAGGGGGACGATAATAACCGTCTTCTCGTTGGTAATAACATTACTGTTCATAATGCAATTAACGCAGTATCCGTAATGTGTACAATCACCCCATTTGCCCTGTATCTACCTTGAAGCAAGCAGAAACCGGATTCACTAGAATATCAAAGATCAGGGGAGTTCGAAATAATGAAATATTAAAAGAGTTAAAAGCAGCCCCGTACAATTATAAGAAAATCAGGATACTGGAAATGATGAATGACGAAGGAAATTTCGAATAAAGGATGATACGTATAGGTACTTGTTACCCTGAAATTCCCGAGGGAAAAATTTAAATCCACGCCTCCACGCCATTACCCAGATGTGAAACGTCTATCAAGAAACTGGAAGTCCCCAATTTCCCATTTATTCGGAATAGAATCGTCGAATATTATGAAAGCGTGAATAATTGAGAGTAGAGAGAGTGAGTGAGTGGTCATTACCTGTTCGTACCTGCGGATGTTTGAGGACGGCTGTATTCCACGTGGAGAGCCGATAACGGCGCTTCTCATCCCTGCATGCATCCCGATAACCTGATTATGATGTTGATGATGATGATGATTGCCTGGGCAAGGATTGAACCCGCGTAACTGCAGGTGTAAGTTACCCCTTGACCATGTATCTATCCCATTATCAACCCCCGCGTTACCAAACGCCGGCCAAATTATATCGTGAATGTCTGTGAAACCTTGATTATTCAGTTGTATTAATTTCCGGAATCATTATCGAAACTGATACTGCAGCGGCGATATTAATAAACGGGTAGCGGAATGTTTTGTCCTTGATTTTTACCATCACTTTAAACACTCGTAACGATTGAACTTCAAATACGCAACGTTACTTAGCACAAAGGAAAAAACCAGAAACCGTGCACCTGCAGCACCACAAAAAACGCGAGGTTTTCAACAAATTTACAACCAATATATCAGTTCACATAGATTGAAAAAAATTAATTCCAGTCGCGCTGTTAAACACACCTGATTCAGTTATCCAACTTTTTTTTTATCTTCATAATTTGTCATTCGCGAATATGGTGAGTTCTACAGCCTTAGAAGGACTTCTGGCTACTGGCCGAACACTTGCAATTAGAACTTTAGCGCGGACGCGATCTACGTAACGATAAAATTGGCAGAGAATTCAAACGACGATCGTCGAGTGTAATCAGCAGAGAAAAAATAGAACTCTATAACTTAACCTATTAACGCGGTAACGGCACCGATCATTACGCATTTAATTTTTACACAAATTTTACTCAAGACTGCGACCTAGACAACTCCCGACGGTTTGATCTGAACTAAGTTGTATCTTTCGTTTTTTTTTCCATGTGAAAATATAGGCTTGCAACAATAATGTATCCACGGTACCACGGCGCCCTGTTCTCATCTCGCGATACCATGGCCGAACTTTTAAAAATTCAAAGTACAACACATTATATACAAATCAAGGGTTGATTCTAAAATCATTAACTAATTTCAAGAACAAAAATAAAACACCACCACCTAATTAGTCCAGTCTTGTTACAAGGTCACCGGAAGACATTGCGGCTGGTTTTTAATCACCGTTAAGTAGAGCATTGCCGTCTTACAAAAACATCGGCAGACAGAAAGCGGAACAGAAAAAGATGAAAAAAATTTTTGAAAAAAAGGCGAATGGCCGCCTCAAGATTCTCAGATCGCGAGTTCTGGGTGCATATATTACGTTCCTGGGACATTTTCGGCGTCTGCAGGTGGGTGGAGGGAGTTTATATTTTGGAAACAGAGGTAACGGCCGTTCTGGGAATAGCCACCACCGTACGAATGTTTCCAACCCACGAGTTCGTCTGTGAAAGAAATACCACTTCGTATAGTAAGTATGTGAATATCATCAACATACCGATACTGCAAGGGTTTCGACGCCAAATAAGATCTGCAGTACATCTTATTCTATCGTGTAACATCATATTGTACTGTAATCAGGTCCCAGCTGCGAAATCTCAGATTCTGGTAGAAGCTCATTTTTTTTATTGTGAGGACAGGAATTTTTTAAGCACCTATCGAACGATATTTCCCCGGACTAGAACTTTGTGAGAATTTTACATTTCGTAACCAAGCATGGATTTTAGAAGTGATCGGTTGCTAGAGCTCAAAAATATATTAACTCATAGAATTGTCATGCTATATTTTAGTTTCAATAGAAACTTTCCGACAACTTCATGGAATGAAAATAAAATTTATGAATTCCTTGAGTAAAGATGACATACGTGGATACGTACGAATGGGGCGCGCAGGGTCGAAAGTTCAGTTCCAAT
Organism: Athalia circularis; assembly: GCA_963978495.1. Lineage (NCBI taxonomy): Eukaryota > Metazoa > Arthropoda > Insecta > Hymenoptera > Athaliidae > Athalia > Athalia circularis. Next base: position 11,187,853 of record OZ021700.1, on the reverse strand, counting down.
AATAATATCCAGATCAGTCTGGCAAGGTCATTCGACGTGTCTATTTACGAACCACAACGTGTTACACGACTACCGGATGGGGATAATCCACAGCTTAATCCCCAATAAAAATGTGAAAAATGAAGGGTGCAAAAAAATAAACAAATAAGTGATAAAACTTTTACGTTCGAAAAACTATTAAATAGAGAAACAAGCTTTTGTGCGATGGGGTATTTCCGGCTTCTTCTTCAGGACGTCCTTGAGGCACATGTACATACGTATACACATCGTAGCTGGTAATCCGAGCTATGCAGGAATCTTGGCACAGAGTTCCCTTCCACATTCTTCATGCGCTTCGAACGTTCGTATTATGCGTCGTACGTTTACAACGGCTTCCATTCTACAATATATTATATATGGGGGAATCCAGCTCAACTCGACCAACCTCTAGACCTTCACCTCTCGGATTCGACAGAAACTTTTTTCCTGTGTTCGCCCATATCCAAATGAAAACAAAAATTTTTTTTTTGTTTTTTTCGTGCATCCCCTCTGATGTTATTAATTTTCGAAAAGCTACGATCTTGAAAACCGGTAAATTTTCAATTCCGGATGACTCAGAGAGCAAAAATCGTATCTACAAAAATAGGGTGTGTTTTAGATTCGTCTTGGATCGAACTTTTCGAGAAGAAATAGTTACGAATTTTCAAAATTATTTTTGAATGCCAAAATTCGGTATAAAGGCGAAAAATCGGTGTTTCGATAATTTGGGCAGAATTGATTTCGTGGAGCTTTTTTTGTAGAATTCTGTATCAAAAACCAAGATTTTTGAGACCTTACCGAAGATGGAGTCTTTAACGGTTCAAAAGTTATGGATTTTTTTATGAACAAAAAACATTAACAAAAAAAAAAAACCAAGCCGAACAGCCTCCTGTGAATTTCAGGGATTCTTCGTTATGCTAAACCCTGAATCCCAAGATTTTTTCGATCAAAAAATTGTATGCTCTTCTGGTCGCAAAATAAAAAATGGCCTCGATCCAAAATGGCAGTCGAAAATTTTTGATTTTTTTTTTTTCACTACAGCTTGAAAAATAAATCACTATAGAAAAATTATTTCAAAGTCAAAGCAATCGATGATCCATGCAGTTATTATTTTTTTTTTTTATTTCTTATTAATTTTTCTTTAATTCTTTTTTTATTTTAATTTTTTTTTCACAAAAAAATCCATAACTTTTGAACCGTTAAAGACTCCATCTTCGGTAAGGTCTCAAAAATCTTGGTTTTTGATACAGAATTCTACAAAAAAAGCTCCACGAAATCAATTCTGCCCAAATTATCGAAACACCGATTTTCCGCCTTTATACCGAATTTTGGCATTCAAAAATAATTTTGAAAATTCGTAACTATTTCTTCTCGAAAAGTTCGATCCAAGACGATTCTAAAACACACCCTATTTTTGTAGATACGATTTTTGCTCTCTGAGTCATCCGGAATTGAAAATTTACCGGTTTTCAAGATCGTAGATTTTCGAAAATTAATAACATGAGAGGGGATGCACGAAAAAAACAGAAAAAAAAATTTTTGTCTTCATTTGGATATGGGCGAACACAGAAAAAAAGTTTCAGTCGAATCCGAGAGGTGAAGGTCTGGAGGTTGGTCAAGTTGAGCTGGATTCCCCCATATACCTATTATATACTATTTACTCTTTACGGTGTACCAGATTTGTTGAATTCTTTTTTTTTTCAACTTTTTTACCGATCAACGAATTATATCAATATTTCAAGATCACATAACGCTGGCGTGGGAAAGAATACGATGAAAAATACAGTCTGTGGCTCGTTTTATAGAGACGGAAAAGAGCTTTCAATTCTCGTGTTATATTCGTGGTCTGTAGCACATGGGTTAATACGCTGTGACCACACTCGACGTTCAAACTAATCCGTCAAATTTCCCCTAAATCCATGCGGTGCCCATGTACCCACCTCATATGTAACGATGAATAAGTGATACCAGTATACATATAATCTTGCTATGCAAACCCCAAACCGGTCACACGTTGGACACGCATTGACCCAAAACTTCGCCCCTGACCAAACTACCACTTCCCATACCTCTGCAGGCTCGGAAAAACAGGCTTACGAGATTACCATCACGCATTCATACACGATAAACATTAAAATACAGAAAGTGATTTTCCATGAAATTCGAAGGTTCAAAGTCAAAGGACCCGGTTATTATGATACAGAATTTTTATATAGTATGTGCGATATTCGTCACGGCCTCTCCATATTTTCAGGAGTTGAAAGGCGGATTTGCATTCGGTATAAAAAATCAGGCAACAATCAGCTTCGGTATAATTATTAATTGTGAATCGATCAACGAGTGAAATTAAAAAAAAAAACTAATCGAAAGTTCATCAATGAATATTTATCAGGAGTCACGTCAAACAATGATCGATCAATATTCCATTTAATTATTTAAGTATCGATCAGATAGTGATAAATCATTAATCAGGTATTAAACAAAGATCGAGCACAGAAATAAATGGATGAAAAAAAATGTATCAAGAGAGAATAAAATGAAATCACGCAAAAACAGCTAATTCTGTTAACAAGCGAACAGCGTATTGGGGTAGGGGATCTCTATAGTAATAATAGAAAAGGTCTACCGTCTGTCTGCCGTTTACGCTTAACCGCTTGCTAATAATACATTCATTCGGTTGTATGTAGTATGGGTGATGGTATAATACGTAATGCGGTCGTTGGTCGTATCAACTCGCGAGGACATTCGACAAAATAACCGGAGTGGGGCCTATTTGCGCCGTCCCTCAGAAATCGGATCTTGGCCCCTTTTGAATTTTGAACAAATGCCAGCCCCAAATTCGCTGCACGTCCTCCTTATACCCCGATGATTAACCGGGGAATTGAAATTACGAACGCTCAGAATTCCGTGCACGAATCGAAAAGAATCCTGTATCATCGAAACGGTTAAAGTCGACGAGTTCGACCATAAAGAATTTTAAATCTGAAGAAATTTTTATTCTTTTTCATTTCGACGTATATAGTTTCTGAATAAAAAAAAAAAAAAAGAAAATGAATTTCTATACATTTTTTGTCATAGCCAAAATTATTAGTTAAATATTATGAAATTTATTAAAGCAGCAGAAAAATATTTCGCAACATTCATTGCGATATCCCGGTAGATACAGATTTCATAGCACCTACACTATAATATTCGAATCAACTGCTCAAGTCGAAGATTTAAAAAAAAAAATAATTAAAAAAGGTTGCAGCACAAGAAAGTTTTCAGCGCTTTTCAACTTTCTTGAAGAAGTATATGCACGCTTAATCTAACGTCAAACTCAAGTATAGCGGTCGAAAAATTTCTTCCAATTAATTAATCAGCAACACAACGCAAGTATTTGTGTATCATTAGTAATTATTAGAGGTTAAAAAATCCACATCTTGATAATTTTATCCCCCAAAAACATCTTTGTAATATGGGTCATTTATTCAAAAGCTAATATACAGGTTTGGACCCCGATGTGGTCTGTGTTTTCCGTAACAAAATAAAATGCATATTTCATCAGCGTAAACCCTTTTTTTTTTTTTTTTGACTTCTTGAGTTATGAATCTATTTATTTTTACTCACCAAGTATAATAGAAATGTGATTTTTTCTTTTCTCTCCTTACGCTCCTATTTCCCCCCCTCTCCCCGCCCCCCAAATGATAGTCAACTTACCTGAAACAGACAAGCAAAAAACATTATTAATAAAGACGGGAAAAATGTACTCCATATTGCAAAAAAAAAAGAAAAAAAAAAAGACAGAAAATGAAAAATTGTAAATGCTGCGTAGTATATGAGGTAAGCGAAATAACCGGAAACTCTTTCGGGACAGTTGAAAAAGGGGGTTGTAAAATTCTGAGTTTCCGTTTCGCATTGCGCACGTGTATAGATATAATATCATTTACGTAAATATCTACGTACGTACGTACGTATCTCTACGTACGATGGGAGGAGCATTTTTATAATAAAGGTATATACTTCAACATATATAACGCTCTCATTTTGTAAAACGTCGCTTTGCAATTTTTAATTACGGCGAATCCTAAAACTGACGGCAGCACAGTAATACGTCACGATGACGAAGCGAAAGACGACGACTTATTAAGATAAAAGTTTTCACTGCTCCATCTTTTTCCCCATTTTTTTTTTGTTTTGTTTTTTTCCCAAATTTTGTTATTTGCGCGATACACCTTCACACGAATATACTTATGTGTATAAATGTAATAAGCTCTCTCTTCGCTGGCATCCATTTAGTAATTTCCAACATGTTCGTTGAAAACGGTACACATATAAACAAAATAAATAAATAACACGGATCCGCAGCATATTTTTATTGCAGAGAAATTTCTCTAAAAGCCACCTGAAAATAATAACTTGGCATTGATAAATACTACCATTCATATATCATCCTTCGCCTACATATAGATTTTTTAACTTTTGAATTCCGTTTGGAATTTTTTTTTTTTTGTTTTTTTTTTTCATTCCAAAGCACGCGGGTAATCGCGTCGCAAATTACTCTTCAAAAAATAAGAAATTTTCACAACGCAGTTCTGCAGAAATAGATTTTTAGCCCAAAAATTATCTGAAAATTATTATTTCCATTATCTATAACGTTAAAATCATATCATCAAAGCATCTGCCTATACATCAGTTCTGAAATAAATGACAAAAACGAATGAGTAATTAAATTTTCGTGTCTTCGATTTCTGTCGATCGAAATTTTCGGAGTAGGTATATAGTGTCTCCTTGTACCGTATTTCTTATCATAAGTTATAAAAATTATGCGTATGAAATGCTGCAGTCGAAGCCTGTATAGCAATCACATTATTTAAGTGAAGATATAGAAAGCTGCAATTGCCTTCCAACCCTGCAACCTTTTCTTTTTCCCATGCCGATCCCTTCCTAAAAATTTTTTTTTCACCCCAATACGAAGTTTTCAATTTTCCCCATCGCCGCGCGCTTCACTTTTCAAAATCCCAAAAAACTAAACGCACGAAGGAAGGGCAAAAAAGTAAGGGAGAACGAAGGGGGCAATGAGGTAGTAGTGAAGCTTTCGCATAAGGGGGTACCCCGGAAAAAGGAAGGGGTGAACCTGGAGGTCGGGGAAGGAGGATAAGGTGGGTAGGTATATACGGGACGCGGGCTGCTCAAGCCATGCGAGGAGGGCATGTCGCATTGCGTCTCCACGTCACGGAATGCGGACGGGATCGAGGTGGGGGTTTTCAGGGGAGCTTCGCGGTTCCGAAGAGGGGCGAAGTGACCGAAAGAGGAGAGGGTGAGAAGCTCTAGAAGTGCGCAGGGCCACCGCGACGCGCCGCCACCGATCGGTTATTGCTTCATTTCACTTCTGTCGTAAAAATTGTTGTCGTTATTATTATTATTATTATTTCCACTGTTATCAATCTTCATCGTGAATAGGTATTATTCCTGTAGTTGTGCACGTGATTTTTCAATGCAAAATGAGCGGAGAGAAGAAAATGGGAAAATAATTATTAAGATAAAATTAATGAAAAATGCGAAAACGCTGAATAATGATATAATTGATGCAATAACCGTGAACCCTGCAATGAAGACACAAAAATAATCGAGATATGGAACAACTCTGAAAAAAAAAGAAAAAAAAATTAACAGATGGAAAATCAGATTAATGAATAATACATAGGCAAGATGCACATCGATTCGAAATTATACATATAGATGAGATTAAAAATTTAAGTATTGCAATAAATTGATTGATTTCTTTTTTTTTCTTTTTACTACTATCGACTGCGTGTAACGGAGATCCGAGCAAGTGCCGCGAGAAGCTGTGCTCTGGGAATCGGGAATCGGAATTTGGAAGGAGATTAGTTTTGTATTATCCTTCAGGGGAATCAGTCGGGTCTACAAGGGGTGTAACTTATATACAATACTTACTGACTTTTCCTAAACTTGCCGGAAAGTGAAGAAAACAAAATTCTCTCTCGGCTACACACACGTAAGAGGATACAAAAGTTTTCAAACAGCCATCGAAGGAATTAGAGATATCGTCGGTAGCAAACGCAGGCAAAACTGCAATTAAATGCAGGTCAAGTTGCTGCGACTGCATGCGAAAACTCCGATATTCCATATTTAATTCTAATGTATATATATATATGGATAGGAAATTATAAAATCTATGTGCCGATAGGTACCTATACTTAATTGAGGATATAAGATGATAATTTCTTCCCTCAAGATATATATTATCGAACGCGGAATGGTGCAAGTGTCCCTGCAAAGAGTAGCGGCGCTCCGGGAGTTCAAAACGGAGGGAAGTCGCACTGGGGGCGTGTATATCAAACAATACCGTATACATATACGTGTATATAGGTACAAATATATACATATAGGTATAATATATACCGTAAAGTACATAGGTATACCAGCCACTACATAGCAAGCGGCTCCCTTCTTCAAGTGCAGCAGCTTAAAACTCCCTAGGGAGGGTATAGCAATTCACGATGCTGTCTCCATGCATTAATCTCACAAATTAATTTAATTACACGAGGCGTTTAAATCAAGCTGCTTCTGATCATACCGAGCGCTTGAAGATTTGTAAAAAATAAAAAAACTTTTGTTTAACGTAATGACAATAAAAGCAGTGTAATGACAATTATAATGAAAATAATTGGGTTGCAGAACGCACAATTTACATCGTAGGCAACGTCCATTGAGATCTTTTTTTTTGTTGTTCTCAAAAAAATCTAATTTCCAAAGAACCTGCGAGCGCGATATCTAAACATTTTTTCGCTTACACCTGAACGTATGAAAAGTTCATTGAAATTTTCGGTTTAATTTTTTTTTTTCCTCCGTGATACAATTTATCAAAAAATCATTCATCGGAAAAACGTACCGGTACCGGCAAAAACTTTTTTTTTCTTTCGCGGTTTTTTGTACCATCTAAATGATTTCTTCGTTCTACATCTCATGTGTAAAAGTAGAGCAAACAGGAACTGGTCAGACAGTCTGGCGGCGGTTGAATTTTACCCTTATATATATCTATATAATATTCCGCACGTCTCTTTTTTCATACTTTTTGTCTTTTTTTCTTTTTCTACCCTTCCTACTCTCTGTGTATTATACTTATAAATGTTATGCAGAGTGTTACGAAAAAAAAAAAATCAAATAAACCAAAAGAAAAACGAAAAAAGAACAGCTAATTTATGAAATCTGCAGCAAATAAAAGCTGTAGAAGTCACGAAGGAATTATTCTGTCAGAGTTACTCATTTGTTTTTTCCCCCGAAAATCTAAAGGAAAGGTATAGCTTTCGTTCCAATTTTAAAAATTCCAAAAATTTTTGTCCGGATACCAAAAATAAGACGCACCCAAAGAACACTTCCAACACGATTCTCGTAATTGCACCACTTTGGGATCATCTCAATTTCATTTTCGCAAAAAGACGCATCGGCAAATGACCGTAACTTTATAAAAAATTGACTGTGGCTGAGAGAAAAAAAAAACTTTCTACAGAATATGTTTCGTATCTTAGTTATTTTATTTTATTCACATTTATTTATTTGTATATTGTTCTTCAAGTTCGTTTGACAATTTCAGTCGCGATGTTTTCTACTCCATGTTTTCTACTCCATTTGTCGATATTTTCTGTAATATTATATTTATAATAATAGTAATAATAATAATAGTAATAGTAAGAACAGAATATTACTTTTTTATTCACTTTTTTTTCAGTTTTCTTTTCTTTGGAAAACCTGCATCGGGTAGGCAAGTGTATATTATAGTATCTCATATACTCGCATTCTCCTCCTTACATTATGGCAAAATATACGTACAGGTATAGCTAAGCAGGTCTGTCGATTTTCCGGACGTTTTTTATTCCTTTTTCTTGGTTCTTTTTTTTTTTCTTTTCGTTCTACGTGTTTTACTTCCTATACCTAACCCTGTTTACTCGACAGCGGCTGCTTTTATTTCCTATTTTTACTCTCGTTTCCTTTCTTTCCTACTTTTTCTATTATTCAGGCTCACTGCAGCAGGCTCATCCTGCAGATGAAATTGAAGACGCCGATTGGTCTGACTTTTTTTTGTTTTGCCATTACTTTTTTGAAACAAGAAAAAAGATCCGTATCCGTAAAAATCGAATAATTGAAACAATGAAAATTAATTCCAGATAAAATATAAAAATTAAATAACAAAATTAAAATAATTCAATATCGGTAGTGACTCGGAATAATCGTTGGGTTGATTTTTTCCTACCATCGAATCTGGGCTGCTTTATAATTAATCACACCACCGTATATCATACTTACACGTGTGCATATATCGTCGTACAAGTTTCAGCTGAACATTCAATAAATTTGGAAACTAGTTTAAACTGTTGGATAGGTTGATTAGACAAGTTGCTGAAAAGTTACTCAAGTTTCTATATTAATAACAATAATGTAATGTATGGTAGTAATAACGACGATGATAAAATTAAGTATAATAATAATAAGAATTTCAAAATTTCAAAATTTCTACATATTTAAGCAGCTAGAAAACACCTGCAAGCATAGCTGCAAGTTAATTTAGCGATCGTGATCGCATGTTTATCGTTCATTTTTCACTCAACAACTATAATAATTTCCTCTCTCTCCGACGATTCTTCCGATTTATTTCTTCCGAGTTCTTTTTCTTTTTGTTTTTCGATTTTCTTTAATTAAACAAAAATTTTCCTCGTTCCTTTTGAATTCCATAAAATACCCCAAATTTTTAATTATATAGTTTAATCCGTGACACAAACTTATGGAAGTTGGGGAAAGAGGTTTAGGCTTCCCTTAAAAAGAAATAAAATAATTAAATGTGCATTTAAAAAAAGTCACAACGAGTCATCATTTTTTTTTCTCCTCACTTTATGATCTGCTGATATTTCCACTCATTCCGTTCGGATTTAAAGGTATGAAACGTTCGCGTAAACATCGTTGTTGAAGAAAAAAAGGAGAAATTGAAAAAAATAAATAAATAAAAACCAAACCAAAATTAAACGACTACGAGGCATCCCCCCGGTACATGAATCAGCGACACGCTAATCGTCAAGTTTCGTGCAGCTAAATTCATACAAGCATATTATATGTATGGAAATATATTATTGTATACATCATATGTATACAGTATACGAGTTACCATACATGTATAATGAATGCGAAAAATATATTAGATCGATTTCGAAATGCATGATATATACTTATAGGGGTGGGGGTGAAACGGGAAGCTAGGGAAATGGAGAAATTATGAGGACAAACGATTCGAACCCGCGTTGAAATGTTACGAGCTTTCTGATGCAGAAAGAGAGAAGAAAAAGAAGCGGGACAAAATTGCGGGGCACATGAAAAAATGTGTGAAAATCATATGGAAATGTGGATATTTTCACTTTTCTGTAGTTAGATATGTCTGGGGTATTTGACATCGAAATTCTGCTTCGCTTTCCAAGCGGCTGCCTCAAGAGCTTTTCTAGATCCGACGTTTTTCGCTATTAAAAATTGATGAGGCAGCATAAAGATCGTATCTGAAGATGAAAAGTTCAAAGTAGAGAATTTTGGAAATTGATACTCTCTTATACCTTCACCTTCTTGGCAGATAAATACAAAGTCTAAGAAGCCAAGAATCAATATTAAAATACATATAAACGGTGTTCCGCCTCAGTAGGCCTAACAGGTGGTGGGCTTCGACTGATAGGTTGTATGGCAACAAGTGATATTATATTCACTTCAGCAGCCAACTAAATCCATGTGAATATTTGTCGCTGCATATCGTGCTTGTCAATTTGCCAAGTAACTGATCGTACGTATACTATAGGTATATTTACTCATTCTTCATCAGCGATGATAAAATCAGTTAACGGAATAAAAAGAGAAACAAACGCTATAAATATCGGGCAATTGGAATTACATGAAACGAAATGACCAAAAAAAAAAAATGAGCCTCACAAAATGCGTGTTTTTAAAATTGTCTACCTATAGCCGATGAAAATACATAAAAATATTACTGTATGAAAAAATATTGCAGATTAAAAAAAAAAGAAAAACAATACGTAGGCCAGCAAATTTTTTGTCAAAATATATCATCGCATAAAGCCCGACCAGATTTGCCGGGAAAGGAGAAAAGGGGAAAAAAAACATATCGATTGGAGAGCGAGCTTCAGTGTGTAAATAGGGTTAGGTTAGGGAAGGTGTCGAGTGGCGAGTTGACGCTGAAAGGAGTATAAGGTAGTATAGTGGTAGTGTTACAGGAGGGTAAGCTTACTGCAACATGTGGCACGTTACAATCCCTATTCGAAACTTGACTCGTGGTCCGACGTGTGCCAAAACACCCCTATTTACCTGTATAACCTTCCTCCTACTTATAGTCCCCTAATTCTGTTTCGCTTGACTCAGATTATCGAGGAAGACGTACGAGACATCGAGCTCGTATTTGACACGAGAAGAAAACAAAGTTTATGCGGGTATTGTTTCAGAACTTTTTAAGATGCACGTAAAATTTTTCGGAAATTGACGAGATCTACGGTGTGCATATTTCCGAGCCGCAATAAATTGTGATGAAGAAAATTCAAAATCGTTTCATCAATGAGAAGTACTTAGGAATTTATAATACTAACTAAACTTTCATTTCACGCGTCTAGTTTGTTGCCGTAATCGAAAATCAAAATTGCTGTCAGAAGATACGAAGAGCATCTTCAATTACCCATTAATGCATACAACGATCGGAGTGGACACGCTGGATAAGCTTCACCGTTCGTAGGGCTGATTCGCTCTCGTTGTCAGGAAGGTCAATGTTAACGCATTGGCAGTTGCGTTATGAGGTATACGTTACACACACCGACATCGACACTCAATTTCCGTGGGTTAGGTACAGAGAAGAGCTTTTGGTGAAATGACAACAACCGCATGCGGGTACGATATATATGCAGATGGGAACAACCGCTGTTGCTCGATACATAATCTACATTCTGAAGGTGACTACGCAGTGTAGGAAAATACAGGTATACCGAAGTGCTCGGGGTTCGGAACTGTTTTGATACCACCGCAATGTTTGTTTCTGCACTCCCTGCAATTCCCATTATTAACCCTGTTCCGCGCGTCCTTTGTCGTTCATCCGTCTCGCTGCTTAAACGTATCGAAATATCCTCGATGACATCGTAACTGGAGTTTGCATAGTCTGACCGTTGAATCTGCTGTGCAACTCAACTTGTTTCATCCGTCCAAGGTCAGAGCCGATTCGATTTCATGGTATCAGAGGCTGAGCGATGTGACACACGCTTTTCGAAATGTGAATTATTTTACGTCGTAATTATTTTTAGCTGCCGTAAGTACTTATCATGCGGAAGAGAGCAAAGTTGGGAGGAAATTTTTTCTAGCAATGTTTGGCGGTTACGTCATTTTGGCAGCACGCGGTGAGCCTTGAAAACAGTGAACGTTTAGGCTGTTCGGAAAAGTTATTGCAGATATACTTCCATTTCTCACCAAAGTTCCGCAGAATTCGGAACACGATTTACCCCCGTAAAAATCCACTGTACCGACAGTATTTTCAGACATAATCTATCAATATTTCATCCGTAATGGCTGCTCGATTCTTTTGTTTCTTCATTAGGCTCGACGATCTGTAAAACGAAGCGTTGTATAGGTAGATTATAGTCGTTCATCGTGAAAAAAAGCGGAGCTTTTTGGCCGTTAACCCTTTTGTTTTCATGTAAAACAAACGGCTGTATGTGACGTAATCCAACTGGAAAATTTTGCGACGAGATTTAACGTGTACACCGCATCACGAGCAAGTCTATTTCCGGTTCTTGTCAACGATTCGTGTGCAGGTGAGCTTGAGATCGCGCGTACAAATTTTGCGTGGTATAGTGATTGTGGTTTAGATTGCGGGTAGTCAAGCGCTGCGGAGTGGTCACTTTCTAGGATTGATTTTGGTCACATGTACAATTGAAAAATAGAAGATTCGTGAAACCAAATTATACGACGACTGGTTGAATGAAAATAGATTTCGATAAAAATACCGCAAGTAAATTATTCCCACCCCTCCCCTTTGCAGATACTTCCAGTCGTTCCTTACTTTTTCATCGTCGTTTGCAGAGGGCAAAATATATACAATATACATACACAGAGATTGTATGTATGTAGACAGTTTCGTAGTTATATTCGTTTTGTATCTGTTCCATCTCTCCGCACCCCAGCTTCTCCCGCGGTACATTTTCATGGATACGACGACGAAACCCGGTAATTTGAATATTTTAGGGGCGTAAAATCTGGAGATTACAAGGTATAAGGTGGTAGCATCCTATGTCACATTCCTTGATTTATTCATCGATTTGTTATTACTTCAACATTTTTTCTCTTTTATTTTTAGTGTTGTTATTTTTCATTCTTATTCACTTCAGCTCGTAAAATCAACATCAAACAGTACAACGTCCCGAATTTTCGTATATATCCACGTGAAAAAAAAAAGAATTGCGAAAAAAAGAATCAGGACAACATTACTCCGGGTAAAGCAGGACGAAATAAAAATTTCGCATCATATATTAGAAATTCCCTGCGCCCCTAAAAATTTTTTTTATTCTATTTGTTTCACTTTTTCCTTCATATATTACAGCTGATTTTTATAATACTTGTAAAATTTCAAAAAGGGAAAAAATAGTTTCTGTGCACGGAGAGAATTTTATCGTAAAATTTCCGACACTTGCATGGCAAACGTGGATTATTATACTTGTAATATGGGGTTCTGTCCCATAGAAAATGTGATGAAACGCAATCAAGATCGGTATAGGACAGAATCCCATGTCGCAAGTATAGAATCCACGTTTTCCATGCAAGTATATCGGGTATTTTACGATAAAATTCTTTCTGTTTGTGATTATAGTGGATGATGGGTGAAAAAAGAATTTTTAAATCGTGCCAGTCGCAGTGTTGAGGAATGAGGAAAAAACAAGTTACGTACTATCAGTATGTATATTGTACATTACGTCGATATATACATACATATAAAAACGTTATGTGTACATACATACGTACGTTCGCTCCAATGCAGTCTATTAAACATAGATAGAGGAATACCGCATTGCCGTGAATTTGGCCTGGGGAATTGTAGTTAGGTTGAGTTGGGTTAGGTCAGGTTTGAAGGTACGGCAATAGTCGCTGCAAAGTGCAACACCAGCAACTGGAGTTGAAGATTAAGATGGAACGTGGTGCACACGACGGTGCAGCAGCAGCAGCAGCAGCAGCAGCGGCAGCAGCCTACCTACCTACCTACGCTATGAATACATACACAAAGTAGTAGTAAAACCAGCAGTTAGGTCAGCCGCAGTAAAATATACGCGCAACGTAGCGACGGGCAAACCGCCCCCAACGCCCGGCTCATGCGATTATGGTTCACTTCGTCTGTACGCAACCTTTTAAAATCGCGGTGAAATCATACCGGGTGTTTCGAAACTCAAAAGATTAACATACATGTACGCCCGGTTAGGTTGATCCCGAATCGCTTCGCGGCCAAGCACGCGTTTGGACAACTTTTTCGTGTAACTGCACCGGCTACGAAAAGTTGTCCAAGCGAGCTTGGCCGCGAAGCGATCCACAATCAACCTAACCGGGCGTACATTATATACCACGACGCATGCTCGAAGAAATATTGTTGATAAAGCAGAATAATTATTTGTTGCCCCCGTGTGGAATACTCTGGCTTTTTATTACAGGTGGAAAACAGAACTATGTCGTTGTATCGTTGAACGAACTGGTAAAATCGTTGGAAATTTTCTTCATCTGCCGTAATTTTTGGAAAGAAAAAGAATGAAAACTCTACATTTGTGTAGTCTACTACGTTATCTGATTAGCTTATACTATTTTCGTCGTGTGTGCAGAGAAGGTGATAAAAAATGCTGATGTCGTATACGACGTCTTTTCACCGCGGATGGCGCGCCGTGTGATTCAGGTGTTTAAAATATATACGAGAGGAGTCACTTGTTGATCCACTTTATATACATTTCGCTTGACGGTCGTATCGCAATTGCAGCTGCACATTATTGCACATTTATTACCGCGTAACAATGGGTGAAATACATAAGCCGTACTGTATTCATTTCTTTGTTACGTGAGGAAACACTCGTCCAAGCGATTCGAAAAATGTTTGATTTTTTGCTTGGAAAACCGCAACAATACTAAAAGACTAACCTTTGATTTTTTTCGATTTTGGAGCTAAAAATCGATATATCGTTTTTCGGTATATTTTGAGCTCAGAAGTCTGAAGCTTCTAGCTAAATTGATCTATCCGGCAAAATGATCGAATGGTCGCCAATTTTTCGCTTCTCGGAGCGGAGCAATTTTCATATCTCGATTGATTTTAGTCGTAGCCTAATTTACTCTATGCGGATTCAAGTTTCCGCGATCAAAATTTGTCAAAAAACATCAAAATTCTGTGGAAAAAAAAAAATCGATTTTGAAGTGTAAAAAATGGAAATTGGAATTCTTTATAGTGTACTCTAATGGATTCTGAACTCAGGAATCCGAATCTGCAAACTAAATTTCCATCAACATATCAGGCACCTGCGTGAGCCGACTGAACGAGTCAATTTTTATACGAATTTAATTTTAAATCAATTTTTTTGTCGAGTACAATTCAATCGTTGCCGATCCGTTCGACAACTAGAGACTGCTGTACCGGGTGTCAATTTTCATTATTCAATTAGGTGAAGGTAAATGGCGGGGGTGAGGACGACAGAGGACGATGAAGTGTGAAAGAGAGAGGTCCGAAAAGCCGCTCGACTCGTAATTCAAATAAAATCAGTGCACCACAAATCTGAACGTAGCGGATAAATATAAAACCAGATAATGTTTAACTGTTTCCGATAGTGTTCATCATTTTTCGAGCTGATTCACATACAAAAAGTTATATTGTTGCCATTCGATCGCGTTACGTATGCTATAAAATATCTGGAGAAAAAAAAAAAAAAAAAATTGTGCCAAGCTTTTTCATGCTCCGCAAAATTTTGTAATGATGGAACGTCTGATAACAAAAAAATTAATGTTTTAGAATTGATGAAACTTTTTCCCAACATTTATAAGCCATTCTGATTGTTTTTTTTCTTCCGATAACAACAAAAAATGCAAGTGTATACCTAAACGTAATAGATATAAACCTCGGATGGATCAGTTCTTGATAATTATGAAGGAACTAATTGGCAGGTGGTAAGTAGAGGAATAAATAAATATGAGAAAGTAAATAAAATAAAGTAAAAGTGAAAGAATAATAAAGACTTCAGCGACGAGCTAATTTAAGTTGGGTAATTATGTTTTTCGATTCGAGTCAGACAACAAGAGACCTGAAATATAAGTAAAGCGGCAGCACTCTGTAAAATAAACGCAGCGGCTGTGTTTATAAGCTTCATGTTTTAATTAAAATACTATAGTATGTACATAAACTACGTGCTTATATTATATTGCAGTATGTATATGCCTATATATACGTATGAAAAAGGAAATTTAAAGCGCAGGAGGCATCAGCGAAGCTCGATGAATATCCTTTGGAAATTATCATTGCGCAATGTTTTTTGATTTTCGACACACAGGATTATTTTCAAGTAAATTATGTCAAAACTACCCCTGAATTACACGAGAAGAATCTAGGATAAATTAATTAGGCCCCTACGCGGCCTCGATTGAGCCGAAATAAAAATATTAAAATCTTTATGTAAAAGACTTTACTTACTTACAATTTTGTACGGCTTATATTTTCTTCTTCTTTTGTTTTTCTTCGATAAGGATTCCGTGAATATATAAGTTTAAAAGTGAAAATAATTTTTGGTGTTTCAAGCATTTTTTTTTTTCGTCGCCATAGAAGCTCTGTACTAATTTTGCAAATTAAAATCATTCAATTATTGACGAAATTGATCGACAGGTTCGTTGTTCATAAATAATTAGGGAGAAAAAAAAAGCAAGGAAAAAATCTGTTGCATTAGATTCAAAGATCGCGCTATTTAAAAATTCTATACTATATAACCTGTTCGATAACGCCGTGTATTCGAGCCCATGGGCTATAAGAATAATAAATACTTTGTTCCCTAAAACTATAAATAATGCAGTTGATAGGTAACTATGAAAATAATTTCTACAACTAAAGCCTATAGAAATGCTGAGTAAAAGTATCAGTCGTATTTTGTGCGCTTCGTCGCACTGCAGAGATTTGGCGCGGACTCTATGTACCTTATACCGAGCCTTATATACCTGTACTACTTTTAGATTGACAAAATATTCTCCCCAGTTTTGGCCCGTGAGCGAAAATTCCTTCTGGTAAAATTACGTCCTTCGTACATGTATAGTGTACACGGAAATATAGGGAAGGACAATTTTGTCCAGTATATTCTATCGCATTTGCCCTGTTAAATACTTATACACATGTATGGTGAGTAGGAGGTCAAAGGGCGACCACGTTACCAACATTTCGTGGGTCAACCTCGAACCAACTCATGCAATGCAAACTGAATTTCTTGACTTAATACGTACACATAACGTCAAAACCCATCATCGCCAGCCATTTTATAAACGGAAATTTGACGTGTAACTTGAAAACTTGAATTAACGAAAAAAGAAATAGGAAAAGATAAATATATAAAAACACCGAGAGGTGTGTCGACGTGGAATTACAAGATAACAAGATAGAGAAAATTGAAAATGTGGTACGAAGTACCTACCGCGAAAGAAAGTCATGAAAGTTATCGCCTATTCTTTACAATCAATCCTTGCGAACATAAAACACTCCAGAGACTGAACGTCATACGAAAAAATAAAATAAAGTATAACATATCCTCGTATAAAGAAATAAACGTTGAAAAATGACGATCGAATGCAGAGAGAATTTTCAGTCCTTGAGCTAGCAGCGGGCAATCGTAGGTCACCCTTTTGCAGGGGTTGGTGCAGAGCAAATATAGTTTGACTGAGACCATCGGAAGGAGTCCTAGTACGTATATTTCCTTTTCCCTTTTCTATTTATCCTCTTCCCTTTTTCGCTTTTCGTTGCGTCCAATATCTCCAGGATTTCCCCTATATGGACCTTGCACCCCTGGCAGAAACTGAGGAGTGTTACTGCAGAGACAAGGGATCGAGTGAAGAGATGGTTTTGTTTTTGATACCCAACTGTACCGCATATTTTTCCCCCCCATATACAGTTTGGCGACGGTAGGTGAAAACGCCGAGATGATTCTGATTCCCCTCCAACCTGATGAGCGATTACAACCAAAACAAATCAAAATAAAACTTTGAGAATAATAAAACGCGGTTGTTCAACCACCTACTCAGAATACTCCGAACGAATTACCGAATACCCGAAAGCGCTGATCGTCCGTCAACTCTCTCTGTGATATTTTTTGTGCCTAATACCGTACGGTATAATATGGTAAAGAATAATATTCGAAGGAAGATGACAACGATCATAATTTGATAATGATTAATTTCGATTCAATGCCCGAATAGACAATGGTCCTCTGCAGCAATGAACAAAGCTCTAGAAGTGCACCGAACTGTTAAAAACTTGAGTGATACTTTTTCCGAGGTCGAAAAAGTTTTTGGCACTAAGCCGCGTCAACATATACTCTTCCCTTCGATCGACTTAGCAAACTTCACCCTTAACACCAAAAAGTGAATTGAAGTAGCTCCCCGCCAACTAGTCTTATATCTGCGATCTTGAACTTTTCGTACCTTTTTTTTTTTACCATTTTTATTCCCTTCCTTTTTTTATTTTGCTTCTCGTATTGCCAGGAGTAAGGAGATTTCAAACATCGCCATCAGAGTGTCATGTTCAATGGCTTCCTGCTCGCCTTGGGACTAAAGTATGCTAGAATCGAAGATAACGTCTCGATTTCAAGAGGATGCTATACAGCTACTACAGGCAGCATCAGCTTGTTTCCGTCTATGCATCCGTAATATATACACACTCCCGAGTACACACCCTAATGACTAATTTATTTCCGATCTCTGCAACTCTTCGTTCTGCAGACCCGAGTCTGAAATTAACCGAGGCAGAAGAAAAATGGCACTATAAACGTTTCACAACCCTCGGTACATACCTAGTTCCTCGTTTTATTAGGTTTGAGGATTCAAAAAATAAAAAATTTAATTAAGCTTCATAAATTCTCAAAAAGCCTGGATTAAAAAAAGAATTGAAAAAAAGAAATTATAATTAAAAGCTGAGGGTATCCGATGAAGTGTGGGGAAAAATTTTAAGTATAGATCGTAACGAGCTCTGATGTGAACGGTATCTCGCAATGTCAACATCTAAGAATCTTATAGGGGAATAAATCTTTGGTCGAACGCCATCAAGATTTTCAAACTTTGGTTCACTATACTTTGGACGAGCGTTGTGAATTTCAGATTTCTGACAAAATGTTCGGATGCAGCAACCCCGAAAACCATGAAAATGATATCCGAGACGCCGTGTGTGAAAATAATTATATATCGTTTGTTTAACTCACTGGTTGAGGTTCCGATCGTTGCTTCCAGTGGTAGCTGATCCTTGCCCCGCGGAAGCCCCACCGCCGCCCGAGTCGTGGTGTCTCCTCTCCTTGTGAACAATGCCCATTAATTTCATCCATGGATTGTTGGCGGCGTGGCCTCCCATGCCACCACTCTGCCACATGGCGCTCGCCAGCCTTGCTGATTTTAATTAGGAGGTCCAAGAGGACCTCCAGACGTAGCCTGCCCGGGAAATACGTAGAGGGCCCCTTAAACGGGGTCCCTGATAAGATAAGATCGGCTAAGGGGCTGTTGGGGGGTGTGCGTCGTGCCCTGCACGACCCCGTTGGCTCCCAAGGCCGCCACTCAAGGACTTCGAACATCTAACCAATATGACTGGTCCGCACCTCTTCCCTCCACCGTCACCACCACCTCGTTCCGCTTCTTGCTTTTCGAGCCTCTACTTCCCTCCAGTCTCGAAAATGTTTCCGATACTTTATGGTTTTATTTAATAGCACCTATATATTCTGGAGATCACTATATCTAAAGGACATTTTTACGTAGCACTGGGAATTAGGGTGTATACACCGTTAAAGACATGACCGTTTCAAAGTGAAAAAGAGGCCGATATCACACGTGTAACACAATTCTCTGGAACGGTCCGGTACCGTTTTTCTTCTACAAACTTTTGAGAAAATTCAAACTATGCGCAAATTTATTGGGCGCCATATTTATCCGTGTTCAAAATTATCAATACACCTCATAGGCAGATGGATAAGTTTGCTTAGAATTTAACTTAATAGTAAATACCCCGCGATTTTCCAATTCCCACATGAAATTGAGTTTGTGTTACAAATCGCCGAGCGATTAAATATCCCAGCAGAAAGAAATCGGACAGTTTTTCAACCCGAAATTGCGAACAGAAAAATGATAAAAGTTTCATAACTGGAATCCTGGTCACTAGGCACTTTCCAAAAATCGAGCAAAAAAAGCACATTTTTATGATAAACTTACACACACCTTTACTATAGAATAACACAAAAGGAAAGGGTATGGTGATGGTTCTTTTGTACGTGGATTACATTTGGCCGATCCATAATCATCATTATTTTCGCCTCATCCTCTTCTTCTATCGCACTTACGATCATGTTTTTCTTCCTCATTTTATGAGTTACATTTCTCCAACGACGAAATTACGATAGAAAGTACCTTTTCGTGCAATGAACTTGAAATTATAAATGGTCTTTCGGTACAATAACGCGAATCACTTTTCAGGGGTCTTTGTCGGCCGCGGTCTACATCGTGAAAATCAACATAAAGTGTCACGAATCACGAATCCTTCAGCAGTGTGTTACAAGATATGTTATTTTCGAGTAATCACGCGACCAATAGCACACTACAGTGTGTAATGTTACCATACACCGTTCAATGTGCGCCGTAGGATAAATTCCATGAGGTTGAATATTTCTAACAATACATGAAACGGTTACAATATTAATCGCACCAAAGCCGATACATTCACTTCACACCCGTCAAATCTATATGCAATTATATCCCCAACTGCACATCGATATTGATCACATATCGTTAAAAACGATTCAACGATTATTTATCAAACGGTTCAACTTCCATGCGGATGTTCAGGTAAGGTCATATCGTCTCATACCAGGTCAGGTCAGGTCAGGTCAGTCCAGATAGTTGTAACAAAGGTTTACCACACATATAATTGCACTTACCATTTTATACCATTTCAAAAAAACAAAATTATCCATTCCATTTTGATCAGATGTTGAAAATAATTTTCTTTACTTCTATTTGTTATAACTAGAATCATGATAACCGAAAAGAGAACCCCTAAGAATGAAAGAAGAGCCAAAAAACAAACAAAAATACCATCGCTCTCTGGTATATTGCACGTGACACAAGATCTACTATCATTTCTATAGATGATAAACCAATGTCAAAACGTTCATTCCGTCCTCCAACCTGACATAGTTTTTACAACCTCCTCATGGTCCATATCAACGTTATAAAATAAAATTTATTTCCTCTTTTCAATTTCTGTCATTAATTGTTCCTCTTGCGATAGATACATAATACATATTATAATATATACATATCGTATAGGAAGACCAAATTGAACAACCAACCACGCGCGCTCCGTATAAATATACGTGTAAATATATTATACAGACCGCGGGTATTTGATTTAATATTTTTCTTTTAATAACAAATCGTTATTAATTTTTAATTTTTTCTTCGTTTCTACTTTACTTTTCATAAATTTCAATCGACGGTAAATTTTTCCATGTCTACTCGGGGATGGTGATATGAACGCGTAACGAGGTGTCGTCGAGATAAGGCGACGCGTCGACCAGGTTCTCGGGGTCCGGCACGGTGCCACGGTTTCGCCTCACTGCCGGGCTCACTGCAGACACTGACGCACCGCACCACCCCCACCATCAGCACCACCACCACTACTACTACTAATACTACCCCTCCTGATTTCACCACCCCGTACGGGACACAAGCAACGGCAACCGGCAACGGCAGCGGCAGCGGCCCGGCCAGCGCCGAACACCTGCGCCGAACTACCAAAGCACGGAACCCACACCACCGTACCCTGTACCACCACATGACCAACATTTTGAATAAATGTACGTGTGTATGGTGCAGGGTATGGTATACGGCTTACGCTACTCGAGGTGCAGGGAGTCGAAGGCGGGGATGATGCAGGGTGGCAAAAGCTAACCCAAACCCTGGAGTTGTAATAATTAATCGTGCGGGTCGTTCGCGAGTCGGTCTGTTATGCATATATACATATATGTATAACGCGTATTTATATATTATAACATGTATATTTATGTATATAGATATATGTACAATGGATATTGCAACTGCTGCTGCGCGTAATTTTTATCACACATATCAGACACGGTGTTTTTTGAACTACAAACAATTTTTTACGTATGTCGTTCAATGCTACCAGCAGCCATCTTCTTAAGCACGTGATCACGGTACATCGTCATCACGTGATTTTGAGGCATGAAGAAAAACATGTATATAGTAATGGCTAGATCGCAGTTGGATTAGAAAAAAAAAAAATATTTTTTCTTCTTTTTCTCATCTAGTTTAGTTGTAAACGAATCTTTGCAACTACACATATTACCGAAGAAAATCTTGTGAAAAAAATTCTTGGAAATCTACGCAAAAAACGATGGGATTCTAATGAAATTCATTTACCAGTAATCTGCAGAATGAAAATCATATCGAAAAAAAGAACAAAAAAACTCGCACAAAATAATAATTTCTTTTTGTTTGAATTCCTGTAGAACATACCTTCTGTATTAGAAAACATTATACATATACAAATAACGCGAAACCAAATATGCATGACCATATAATATTAAACGCATACAGTTTATGGGGATGGCCTTGCCCCTTGGCTTGAATGCAGCCGCATTGCCGGATGCCAAGGGGTCATTTTACCGGCGACACCAAACGAGACCAAACGTTGCAGAAGTGAATATAGAGGGAGAAAAGGGGGATATTTTCGACTGAAAGCCGATCACCGTGATATGTATCATCTATCCCATAGAATGAGAAAGACATGTAAGGTAATTGATTATGTATAACAAAGGGGAGAAGAAAAAGAAGAATACAAAAAATTCTGCAGCGCGACGCGATTTAGTTGCAGGTATCCGTAACGTTAATTAATTTAAGTTTCTGTACACGAAAATAACGATTCCCCCGGATCACCAACACCCCTTTGCACCGAATACATAGCAGAGTAGTGGTAGGAGAAGAGAAACGCGCCCCGCCCCTTCGCTGCGGTCAATTAAATTTTTTCCCGGGTCATTCCGGCACCAGCTCCTTATGGATATAGCAAAGAGGTATATTCACGCATGCGATAGTATCCGTATGCGTAGATTACATGTATGTAACGCTTTTGTGACTTTAAATTTTATCTTTTTTTTCTATAAGTTTTTCCCATTCGTATATGGTCGCTTCATGTTACTGTGAATATAAACGTCAAACGCGATTACGGCAACGATTTACGAGGCACTACCGTTGCTGCTGCTGCACCGTGTAAGACGAATCAAGAACTTTTTATACGAGCCATAAAAAATGATGGAAAAAAACAAGCAACATCAAATAAAGAAGAAAAAAGGATGGAATAAACGAAAAGAAAAACAATGAATGAAACCGGGAACGGTTTTTTAAGTGGAGAAAAAGCTAAACGTACAAACGGAAAGGACTACGATATAACAAACCTAAAACAAAGAGGATATAATATAAGGTGGATTCAGCGATGAGCTATGTAACAAACGTCCACATCAGACATCTTTGAGGAGGTAATTAATTAACACGATTCCAGACGGCTTTAGGAACTTCCTAGCTCCTGTAATAGCACACTAATCGTAAGACCAAGAAAGGGTCAGCTGAGGGTCGATTAACCTCCACAGGGCTGGGCAATATACTGATGTTCCCCTATACTTAATCAATCCACTATCTCGGTCAATCTCACACACGTTATCGTTAGCCAGTTGTGTTTCCAGTTCACAGTATTTTTTTTTTTTTTTTTTTCTTTACTCAGATTGCAGTAGGTAAATGTATGGATTTTTTGGGATATACGATGTATAATTCATTATATCTAGCATCCAGAAGGTAAAAATTTAAAAGGTCAATTGTTTATGAAATTTAAACAAAAAAATAACCAAGGATCATTCAAAAATTTGATGATCTCAAATTTTCGCCAAAATATATCTTAAGAGGAATAAACTTTTATAGATCACTGTTGTATCAAACGTTCAGCTTCGTCTTATACCTGGATTCTACCTGCAAGATTTTTACAATACATAAATGCAAAACTCACTTCAATAATCATCGATCATAACCTGCAATGTATGGAAAAATAAGGAAATGTAGCCGCTATGGGTAAATATATGCAGCACATTATGTGATAGTTTGAAATAAAATCAAATGGCTGTACGCTTTCGTTATTCAAAAAGGTGTACAAATAATGAGATATCCAATCGACCGAATCGAGTTGAATCGACCAACAAGGTAGTCTGAACACAACAATTTTCGCGCCCCTTTTAATTTTGGTATCTTCAGTGTTACTTAAAAATTTTAAGATTTGAAAAAATACTAACAGTAAAATTTCAACAGTGAAATTCAATATTTCGACAACTTTAAAAAAAATATCAACCGCGATTACATTGTTTTGATTGTGTGAAAACTCCTAAGAAAATTATCTGCCGTTATCTTTCCTTTACATTCATCTATTCAATTTTTTTCATTCGAAAACAAAATCAATGTAAAATTCAGAATTTTCAGATGGTAAAAAAAAAAAAAAAACGAGGAACTCTTTCATTTAAGAATTTTGTAAATGAAGAGAACTGATCTTTGAACATTTGAAAGAAAAATAATCAAAATTGTTGGAGTTACGTTGAGGTCAGGTTGACATCGAATGGCCTATAAATATACACACCCTGTTGTATGCACTACTTCTTAGTAATATGAGGTTCGTAACCGCGCATTCAACTTATCCCGCGTGGTTTCCTCAAGGATCGTCCTATAGATATATCGTATAACCTATGCCTATATGTATAGATAATACGCATATATTTAACTGCTGTATTACTGCAGGGATGATACTGCGGTAAAGAATATATTTAAGGTTGCAAGTGTGTATTTCAGGAAACCATGCATGTATAATGAATTTGAAAGAAGAAAGAAAAGTAAATATTAAAAACTGTTCATGTTTTGACTTGACAAAACAAAAAAGTGTTAGAGTACGAAATGGCAAATGAGAAATAAACTTTATACCTTTCTTTTCCCTATCTGATTTTCTTCAAAATTATCCGCATTTCTTTTGAATGTATATTATTTTTCTATAATGTTAAGCTGGAAGCCCCTGAAATCCTCGGATAACAAGTTGTACATCATGTCGTTATCGTTATTACCACGTTATAAATGCACACGTGAGAATTGAGAGAAGGCGACTATAAAAATATAAAATAAACAGAAAACGAAATAAAAAAATTTCCGCATCTAATGATCTGGATACATTAAGTAAGTGCTGCATATTTAGCGCATGATCCCGATTTTGTTGTGTAAACAAAAGAAATCAAGATCAGTTAATGCCGTATTGTGTAACGTCCAATGTATAATTAATGCTAGCTCGAGCACATAAATACAAACGTATATTCATTACACAAGACGACATAGATACCTATTGTGTTTCTAGAACTATTTCCACGTTGTGCCAATTGTATGATCGCAGTTTATTATAGTACATCGAGGTCTAAGAACCAGAAGAGCGTAATTTACATAAAAGCGAGGATAATAATATCAAATTTGTATGAAAATATATCTTTCGCGAATTAGCATGATTTTTAAAAACACGGAGATCACGGAATGACGTCTGAAAATGATTGGACACAATATTTGGGCGGAACCGTCAAATAAAGTGACACGTTACAAAAATAGCATTCATTTGATTTGGACTATATTTTATGTGCGTTAAAATAGCTGCAATGAACGGTGGACGAAAAGTGGGATTAAAATGGTTCGCGTTCTATATAAGGCGAGAATCGCGGCCTATAGGAGTGGGTGCACGGTTCGGGGGTAAGTGAGGGTCGTAATTTCCGGTAAGCATTAATGCACGTTGAAAACTTGGGACGTTTTGCCCCATGTTTGGTGACGTCAGAGTTGTTTCAGTCGATAAAATAAACTAGTGCAGTTGCAGACCAAAAACTATTTGTACAATACGAACCAGAAGATTTACGGCGTTATTCGACAATATTTCGATTTAGTCAACATTTATATACCATACTGATGCAGACTTACCTTAACAATTACTGCAGAGCTGATTATTGAAGCCTCTGAGACCATGTTGACTTACAGCAGTTGGGTATGTTGAGATGTTGAGACACGCAGTGAAAAAATAATCGAAAACAGAAGAAATTGATTGCTGGTACCTGAAGACCCCATTCTAAGGTATCTTCTTATTCAGAAAACCTGAAACAGAAAGTGGTTTAGATTGGTATGGAAGTATATGAATTAATTGGAAGATTTTCTTGTCCAAAGCCTTTGACAAAGAAGACTTTGTAGAATGCTCAGATGTAGGATTAGAAAATTTAAGACTTTTAGGCATGAAAAGTTAAACAGTCCAAGTCTGAACTCTGATAAGAACATCTATGGCACTCTCCAAGAAACTTAAGATGAAAAATAGAAAGAGGATGCAAATGAGAGAGCATACATTGGTGGCATGGCATCGTTGCTAATGATCTTTATTTCAATGTGAAGAATTCAAGCATAGTATCCCAACGTACTCCTTTAACCGATCTGCATAGCAAAGAAGCACAACAGAGCGTTTCACTTATTGTCGATCGAACAACATTTCGATTTGCATCTCTTCTTTTGCTATATATACACACACATTGGATCAAGATCGACATTATTGCATAAAAATAGGCTGGCTGAGTAAATTTTGAAGGGGTTAGTGAAATTAAAATAAAAATAGAATACCTAACGATTTTTAAGTCAATCCAGTGCAGTCGAACACCTCTAAGTAATTTCACAAAGTTAGATAAAACCGAACAAGGAATATTTTGATATACCTAAATTCTTGCAATACACGTTGGAAAATTAATTGTACGATGCCCAAATATTTCGAACGTTCTTTGATACGAAACTCTCAAGTGTAAAAAAATGACGAGGGACACCATAAAACAAAAGATTCGCATAGCGTACCCTTCACGATACTACGCACGAAATGTACAGAATAACGTTACATACAAGCAAATTGTTAATTTAACTAACTCTAAAAACAAACTTTCGGGCATTTTTATCTGACATGTCAAAACGACGCGAAGCGGTGAAGAATCAACGAGACTCGCAAATGACCGAAAATTACAACTAAATCAGATTATGCTGATGAAAAAGGTATGCCGACCGATTGAGAACAGCTTCAACTAAACTATACTAGACAATTTGGCACAAGAGCACGATATTGGAACAAATAGAACCCGAAAATTATACGGAGTGCCGAGGACCGATCCGCTAAAATCGGTGGTTCAAGTAGAATCGTGTTTTGTTTTGATTTGAGCTTCTGTCTTCACCCGGCGAACAGCGCTATATCTGAATGATTTAAATCTCGAGATTTGACAAATTAAAATTATTGATCAAAGCACAAAAAAATATCTAATTCACAGAAATCCGGACGAATGAAAGAAAAATATAATATTCTGCACTTTACCGAAGATGGCATAAGAAAATTTTGCGAATCACATTTTATTCTATCTCAGTAAATCAACGGTGTGATTTACCTCAACAATCAATGACAATGCACCATACTTGTCTTTGCTACAACTTTCAGTTAGTTACTGCGATAAAGTGCGGAAAAGGAAAAGAAGAAAGATCTCAAAGGTACCGAATTTAAGTATTTGAAATCCAATAGCAAAAGACTACTAGATCGACAGTGAATGGAATCCGGTTAAAAAACAGTTACAAATTTAATCACAGAGCAGCGTGGGGCGTCAAAGTAGTGGTCTCATTTGGCGTTAGGTAGCGTTCTCTACGCACGCGTGATAGGGTGATCAGCCATAAGTGTGGAAGTAGGAAGAGGAAAAGTGGAAACAAGAATCGCCATTTTGTATAAAGTGTGTTTAGTTTGCTCGACGGTAACTCGAGTTGGTTTCAAGCGTAAAATCGGACCGATCGGTCGTTGTATTAATGCCGAAACGTTAGCCTAAAGACTTTTGCAACGATGACGCAGTTTCTACCGCCGAATCTACTCGCCCTTTTCGCACCGAGAGATCCCATTCCATATCTACCACCAGCTAACAAACTACCCCATGAGAAAAAGAATGGAGGATACATCGGCGTCGGGGCTTTTCTCAAGTATTTTGAGGTCAGTTATTAAGCCAATAATAATTCCAACCTCCATCCTGAAACTTATTGTCCTGAGTTGACCTTTTGTCGAGATCTTTTCGATAATCGCCCCCTTCTATCGTCCAGAACGTTGCCCCCGATCCTTACCCGGCTAAACGATAGCAAACTGCGTTCCAGTAAAAAATAAAAATATCAAGTTGGAACTAACGAGAATATGAGTTTCAAAACAAGAACTTTTTACTATCACTCTTAGGATCCAAAAGACACTCCACCTCCAGTACGTGTGGAGACACGCGAAGAACGGTTAGAACGTCGTAGAAGAGAGCGTGCTGAGCAAGTGGCGTACAAACTAGAACAAGAAATTGCTGTATGGGACCCAGCTGGTATTCCTAATGTTACTGCAGACCCATTCAAGACTCTCTTTGTAGCGCGCATTGTAAGTGAATCATGATTTTTGCAGGTGTGGGAAAATTTGTCTTCAACCCAAACTCTTTAACTATTACTATGTATTCTTATTCATTACAGAATTACGATACATCAGAATCGAAACTTAGAAGAGAGTTTGAGGTGTACGGCCCTGTGAAGAAAGTGAGTATGATGTGTATGTCAGATATTTCAAAAACTTGAGAACAATATTTGTTAGAAAACGTTGTGATAAACGTTGTGTCTTTTGTCATAGATCGTGGTGATCCACAACACAATCAATGGAAAGCCAAGAGGTTATGCATTCATCGAGTACGAACACGAGAGGGACATGCACTGTAAGTAACTTCGAAAAAGCAGCCCTCTTTTGAAGTCTCTATTGCCCTATAGTACGAAGCTCCATACACCCTAGAATCACATTCAAATAGTATAGTTGGGCTGGGCTATAGTTAGACTATCCATCCATCCATTTTCATTGATACTAAGCCTGAACGGTAAAGGGGGTCCCGCCATACATCCATGCAGGTCTACCATTTTTTTTAGTAAATACAAGTATATGGTAAACGAATCACGAAAAACAATATTGGCTGTCTTGATTAATACAGTTTTTATCTTGTTCTTGGTACAGCGTGGCGGCCGCTGCCGGCAACTAGTGCCGTTCACTATTCCATGCAAAATCCCTGAACCTGCCTGATATGATAGGTTTGTATGTGTGGTAAGATCCAACATACAACATCGTTTGTTAGATTCTATGCTTACCCTGTTTACCTTACCTGGTTCAGTTTCATATTTTATGGTCTGAATGAGCCAGATGAGAAATTTTACAAATCTAGTCATACTCACCACTTCTCGTTAAGTGTTAAGTTTAGCCCACATTTACATTAGAATATAGGAACACCCCCACATTACTTTGTTTGATCGAAAAATTGTTGTGCGTAAAATTGGTGTTCCACATTGAAATTTATGCATTCAGTCTTTTGAAATAATGGGAATAAATGTAAGGAGGTTCAGGGAAGTGATCAATGGACATTTCTTGCTTCTACAAGTTACGATGACTACAGGTTTACTTTAGGTATGAAATGAAATTTAAACGCGTCAGGAGATTTTAACGATTTGGTAAACATCCATGCAGCAGATTCATGTCAGGGCCTCATTTAATTAGGAAAGGTTTTCCCACATATTCTCTAACCATAGATTCAACGAATATTCGGAACCAATCGTGACAGCATAAATGAATTCATCGTTATTTGAATACAAATTGCGTGATAGATTCTTAAATCCTGTATTATATCCCTTGAGCAATTTCTCTATGGAATACTAATTTACCGTACACTGCTTTTCTTTCAAAAAAAAAAAAAAAGGTCACTTCTTCAGGGTGTTTATATGATTTTGTTGTTGTTTTTTTTTTCTCAAATTTGATCATTTATTTTTATTCAAACAAATTTTCTTTTGGTTCTCAACAATCGTATGTATGTTTATGGTATGATTCTGTGAGCAAATGAATTTCAAAAAAACATAAGACAACTAAATTAATTTAAAAAAGGGAGGAGCAGTTAGAATCGCCCAATAATTATTATATAATATTTTAAATTCGAAATCACAAATTATTGAAACTATTCAAAAGTATATAAAATGCGCACAGTTTGGTTGTAAGTAAATTGAAAAATTATACTCAATGATATGAAAAAATACATACATACATGAATATGTAAACAAAGCGCACCAGGTAAAAACAAAAGTAATCTTCTCCGGAGATTGAACGAACAAACGAAGACTGGGCACCTTCCCAATGAATAGCGTACGCGCTGGCCTACTCTATCCCCGCGAGTCACTTACAAGTTCGTTTCACAATTAAAAGTACCTAGAGTTTGTGTTAACTTCCGTACGTAAGTAGCCGCGGTAGGTATTTTTTGTATCTGCTATACTTTTTGACAAATGAAGTAATTTACTAGAATCAAGGTGCTGAGGCAGCTGTGCGATCATAGCTGACATATTATATTCTTCTATAACAATACGCTGTTATCTTGTTTGATAAATTGAGGTGAAAAAGTATCGTTCGAGCACAATTAACAATCAACAATTCTATTTAAATATTCAAGGTAACCCAATTATGGTATAAGTGTCTGGAAATCTTATGAAATATTTAAAAAATGAATTATTGAAATTTTTTTTTAAGGTTTCATATATACTTCCAGAATTTCCATGTAAAATCTTGCATTGCATGTAGAGTATCGTGTTAGATCGAGTTCTTTTACTCCGTTCTACAATACGGGATAACATGAGTCATTAGCTGATATAATGTCACGTCAACCATGCAACGAATCGGCGTCTCATACCCTTTATTCTTTGTGAATATAATTATTATAACGGTCATTGGGTAAGATGACATACTTGCGAAGAAATATTGGTTCTTAGAAATATCTATTGGAGAAAATGTATATATTTCCAGCTCCCCGTTTGTACGTAGGTATTCTGCAAAAAACAAAAGAAAAACACAACTATTTCTACCTGAGTTGGGGCATTGAGAGATTCACACACTTTTTAACTGCATAATCTAGCCTCAAACCTTTAGACCATGCTTATCCCAAATAAACGTTGCAGAAAAACATTCCTGTCCTCTCTTGGGTGCACTAAACTCATAGATTTTCAACAACATTTTGCGGGCCAAAATTTTAGGAATTAACATCAGTTTCATTTTAAGTTTGTTGAACCATTATTTTCTCTGAATATCGGGGTTAAAAAAAGGTGCTTCCACTCAGGTACGTGTAGCATATTTCGATAGCCCAATAATAAACTATTAATTATTTTAGCTGCGTATAAACATGCGGATGGTAAGAAAATAGATGGTCGAAGAGTATTGGTTGATGTGGAACGAGCAAGGACAGTTAAAGGATGGCTACCCAGAAGACTTGGTGGTGGTCTGGGAGGCACTCGTAGAGGCGGACCTGACGTCAACATCAAACACTCAGGAAGAGAAGATAACGAACGCGAAAGAGAACGCTATCGGCTTGAAAGGGAACGAGAAGCTACTGGGCGTGGGCTTGATAGAGAAAGGTGAGAGCTTTGCATTAAGAAAGTGGTAATAAGAAATGTTTTAAATATGCAGATATTAATGGTACTTTTTCTGATTAGAGAACGCGATCGTGGGCTTGATCGAGAACGTAGGAGATCACGAGAACGTAAACGCAGGTCAAGGACCAGATCTCGTGACCGCAAACGTAGACGTAGTCGAGAAAGAGTTCCTGATCCTGACATCGAAGAGATTGAAAGAGAGGAACGACCTCGAGAAAGGCGAGATCGTGACCGAGATCGTGACAGGGAACGTAAACGTAGGAGATCTCGTAGCAAGGATCGTGAACGTGACAGGGAGCGGAAACGTGATCGACGAGACAGAGATCGTGAACGTAAAGAGCAACGCAAGGATCGTGGAGATCGTGAGGACGAAGATGTCAAAGAAGTTCGCATCAAGGAAGAACCAATCGATGGTCAGTATCTCCCTGTATTCTGTTCATGACTATGTCTGAGACGTTTGAACTTGAAAATACTTCACGAAAAGATCAGAGGACTTCTGAACTGTTAGATCAGATGATATAAAATGTATGGCATGGTTATTTGCAGATTATCCCGACTATAGCAACAATTACTCAACATCATACAACGAGGCGGCTGTGAAGTATGAAGACGAGCATGAGGAAAAATATCGCATCCCTGATGGAGACAGTAATGGCCGTTCAGATCAAGCCCCATACAACAATTACGAATCAGTCCAAGACTATTGAATCTAATAAATCGAGTTTCCGTTACACTCATGATGCAATGATTGAAAACAATTTACTCTTCTCTATTGTTGTTATTGTGAAATATGATCACATTGGTATTTTAAAGATTACACCACCGAATGGTAAAACAATTATTCTTTAAAATATATATCGTATCCGATGCCGTCGGAGCATGCAAAGACCTGATTGATAAATTTCAATAGTTGCATAGATTACTTGCAATTATAAACTTACTAATGAATTAATTAAATAATCAGTATGTATATAGAAGTAAATTCTATCATTTAAACCATTGACATTGACTACTGTATGTATATTTCTACATATAGAAATAAAATGTGATTGATACTACGGATTATCTTATTAACGAATCAAAAGAAAAACCCTTTGACTGAAGTCAAATTCGATCTCAGACGCTCTAATTAAATTTGACAAAAATTACTCAATGCTTGATGTAACTGCTCGGATATGTGATCAGTGAGATAAAAGTGAAGATGATCCGGAAAAAAAAATAACGGTATTGACTGACTCGTTGAAGAGAAAGGCGTTGATTTTCATGGTGTCTCGTGGCCCGTCTGTTCTTCCGATGCGGGTTTTGAGTCGTGTCGCGTGGACTGAAGATTTGTATGTATATTCAAACTTCAGTCAACGCGTGTCGTGAAAAATTTTCGAACTTCTCCAATCACTCGTCAGAGTATGATGCGTCGTGTGTCGCGTGTTGCCACATCACCACCAACAAAGTAAAAGTTCCGTTGACGTCCGTCGTCAATCCGATTGTGTTGTAGATCGCGCTCCTGCCGACGACTCCTAAATACGTGGTAACCGCAAATTTAATATTGCCCCGCGATACACAAGATGCAAAACATTGCTTGAAATACCCTGCTTAGCAGTTAAATATTAAGTGGTAAACGGACCTCACGGGGTGCAACGAAACGCCGTGTTAAGTCACGTGACAATTCTTTTTTTTTGCGTTCTGAGTGCCGAGAAAACCGAGCACGATGAGCACTCCCACTTTGGCTCCTCCTCAGCTCCAAACCAAGCACGGTATCGTAAAACAGGTAAATAATAAATTTCAACAAACCAATGAAGTAATGTTTAATAGCATCTCTTAGTTCCACACTTGAGAATTTTTATAAAAACATCTCCCGTTTCATTCAGATCCTCATCCTGCGAGCACATTGCCCTGCTGGCAAAAGCATGGTGGTCGAGGGAGGCATATGGTATCAATAATCAGAGTCTCCTTTACCCTGTTCTATCAAATTCTCTGCTCACCTCAAACTTATTAGAAATCAGCGAACTAAATCCATCCTAAGCCATCTGTTTATCCCTGAAATTTTCATCCAATTGAGCAAAAAACTGTTACACGTAAATTCACGCGCTATTCCTAAATTCTGATGACAAACACACCTATAACAATTCACATAGTCTTAGAAATCGCGTCCTATTAATACTACTCCAAACTATCAAACCAGCTGTTCGCATATTGTTGTGGTGATACAGCAGTACCACCGCCGTAAAGTTCATTAGAAAGTATCGAGCAATGGAAAGTGGTTTCAATAAAGATTATTCAATTAGTCTATAATACCTAAACTCTCAGGTGCTTTCGGGTGATTCAATCATCATCCGTGGCCAGCCCAAGGGTGGCCCTCCACCAGAGAAGCCGCTAATCTTGTCCAACATCACCGCCCCTAAATTAGGACGCAGAGCAACTAGCAAGTCAGTATCTGGAATGATAATTATTCCAAAAAATAAATTGTTTGTGGCAATCTGAAGCTCGTGTGGATAATATTAACACAAAAATTTTTACAGTGCCGATGAAACTAAAGATGAGCCTTATGCTTGGGAGGCTCGAGAATTCCTCCGTAAAAAGCTCATCGGTCAAGAGGTGATATTCACTTCTGAAAAACCTCAGAATGCAAAGAGAGAATATGGAGTGGTTTGGCTGGGAAAAGGTAAGATTAGTTGAATTCATACAAAAAGGTTATTCTGTTAAATTCTGAATAAGTTTGTACGTTTTGTGCTGTTTATCAATTAATTTACACAATATAATGAGTATATTCTTCATCGATAGATACAACTTCTGGAGAAAACATCACCGAATCGTTGGTATCAGAAGGTCTAGTTACCGTTCGAAGAGAAGGTGTACGTAACATCACACCGGAACTAACACGCCTTCATGAATTAGAAGATGCTGCGAAGGCAGCTGGAAAAGGAAAATGGTCTGGCGCACCTGCGTCTGAACATATTCGCGACATCAAATGGTCTATAGAGAATCCTCACAACCTGGTCGATAAACTGGCTGGAAAACCAGTTAAGGCTGTAATCGAACATGTGAGAGATGGTTCAACGGTGCGTGCGTTTTTACTGCCGGACTTTTATCATATAACCTTGATGATTTCTGGAATTCGATGTCCTGGATTCAAACTGGAGGAAGGAAAACCTGACCCATCCGTTGTTGTACCTTTTGCTGAAGAAGCTCGCTACTTTGTGGAATCTAGGCTATTGCAAAAGGACATCGAAATTGTGCTCGAGTCTGTCAATAACAACAATTTTGTTGGTAGCATCATTCACCCAAAAGGTAATTTCATATTAAGTCGTACAATAATTGTGATCATCAATTGATAATAAAGTAATAATGTACAATCCTCTGTCTTGAACTACTTCAGGAATATTTACGTGTAGTGAGTTCATGATAGAGGAATATAAACGAGTATATTCCACCTGACTTACTATGTAGTTTGATCAGAACTAAGAGTGCTCTACAAAATTTTAACCAGTCTCACTCTTTTACTATTCCAATAACAATAATGAACTAATTGCAAGTGAAATTAATGTATGTGCAGGAAATATCGCTGAAGCACTCCTACGTGAAGGTTTTGCTCGCTGCGTTGATTGGTCGATGGCGTTCATGAAATCTGGTGCAGATAAACTATACCAGGCTGAGAAAATTGCGAAAGAAACTAGATTACGTATTTGGAAGGATTACGTTCCTTCTGGTCCCCAAATCTCTAGTAAGGAACGAGAATACAATGCCACTGTTGTAGAAATAGTTACGGCTGAAGCATTGATTGTTAAAACACCTTGCGGGGCGAGCAAGAAAATCTTTTTGAGCAGTATTCGACCTCCTAGAGGACCTGTAGGCGAAGATGGAAAAGCTGCTACCAGGCCGAAAGACTTTCGTAATCTTTACGACATTCCATGGACATTCGAAGCTCGTGAATTTTTACGGAAGAAACTTATTGGCAAACAAGTTAAAGTCGTCGTAGACTACATTCAACCTGCTAGACAAAGCTACCCAGAAAAAATCTGTTGTACTGTCACCATTGGTAAAATGTAAGTACTGGAAAAATCGGCGAAATATTGATTGAATAGAACTGGACCTGTAACATTTTTAATTTGGTTTTGAATAGCAACGTTGCAGAGGCAATGATCTCGAAAGGACTGGCAACCGTTTTGAGGAATAGACAAGACAGTGATTACCGATCATCGCACTATAACGATCTATTAGCAGCGGAGAACAAAGCTATTAAATCGTTGGCCGGACTTCACGGAAAAGACAAAATTGTGGCGCATCGTGTTACGGATGTAGCTGGAGATGTTATCAAGGCCAAACGCTACTTGCCCCACTTGCAACGTTCGCGTAACGAGGCAATTGTTGAATTTGTAACCAGTGGTTCTCGACTAAGATTATATTTGGGAAAAGAATCTTGTTTGATTACCTTCCTTTTGGCTGGTATAAATGCACCTCGTGGTCCTCGCTTAGCTCCAGGAGGCACGACTACTGTGGAAGGTGCACCATATGGTGAGGAAGCTCTCAATTTCACTAAAGAACGATGCCTTCAACGTGACGTGCAGATTCAAGTTATTTCAATGGACACCAAGGGTGGAAATTTCATTGGTTGGCTATGGATTGATGGAGTCAATCTATCTGTAGCTATCGTCAAAGCTGGTCTAGCAACAGTTCATCCGACAGCAGAGCATACGGAATATTATAGAGAGCTGACTACAGCGGAAGAAGCTGCAAAAGAAGCAAAACTCAATGTGAGTGGTC
The DNA here is from genome assembly GCA_963978495.1 of Athalia circularis. Lineage (NCBI taxonomy): Eukaryota > Metazoa > Arthropoda > Insecta > Hymenoptera > Athaliidae > Athalia > Athalia circularis. Next base: position 11,152,213 of record OZ021700.1, on the reverse strand, counting down.
ACGATCATCCATAGTTTGTCCGTTATGAAAGTCCAAATCTAAATGGCTCTGTTTTTTCAGATTTGGAAAGACTACGTTGAAGTTGAAGCTGAAGTAGAAGAGCCAGAAGAAGAAGTGCATACCGCAGAAAGAAAGGTGGACTACCAAAAGGTTGTGGTAACTGAAGTCACCGAAGATCTTCACTTCTTTGCCCAGAATGTCGATCAAGGTGACGTTTTAGAAGGTCTGCTCTCTCGCCTGCGTCAGGAACTGGCTGCCAATCCTCCGCTCCCTGGAGCGTATAATCCTAAGCGTGGTGAAATAGCCGTTGCAAAATTCACAGAGGACGATCAATGGTATCGCGTTAAAATAGAAAAGGTCACTGGGTCTAACATCGGCGTCTTTTACATCGACTATGGTAACAGGGAAACGTTAGAAGTTACAAGAGTAGCTGCGATGCCAGGATCTTTCGCTACTGATAAACCATTTGCCACTGAATATTTATTGGCATACGTCACTCTACCTAATGACGTGAGTTTCTAGTTTGGATTAAATGTTTGAGATTAATGGGAAAGTTAAAAAATATTTGCAGTTCGATGATTGGAGTTCACTTTATTTTTAGAATGATTACAAAAAGATAGCCATTGAAATGCTGCAGCAAGATACGGTGGGAAAAACTTTGCTATTAAATATTGAATACAAAGTCAATAATCTGGCTGCCGCTACTCTAGTTGATGCAACCACTAAAGACGACGTTGCGCGAGGCCTTATTCTCGATGGATTTTTACTGGTGGAAAATCGACGTGAAAAAAGGCTTGCCAAATTCGTAAGTACCTGAATTTAGTGGCATCTATAATGAATGAATCCGTCTCATTCGACGAAAGTTATCAATTTAAAAAATAACATCCCTGTTCATAGATCGCAGACTACCAAGCAGCTCAACAAGAGGCAAAGAAAAGTCATCGCAACATATGGGAATACGGAGACATAACCGAGGATGACGCTAGAGAGTTTGGCGTTGGTCGCTAATTCGACATCGTTCATGAATTCGAGGTGACAAAATAATAAGAAGAAACACGAAAGGAGATGGATGGATTAGGTGGCAATGAAAGCTAAGATAACATTTTCATAAAAATAAAAACAGAATAAAGTAATTAATACATAACTGGTACATTATGTAGGTCTATAAGAAAGCGTGTGTGGCAGTGTAGGAGTTGTGTGTTCCATCGGTTGTGATTCAATCATATTTGAATATAGGTATAAGATGAAAAATATAAATTATAAATATTATTTCGCAAGCAAACGTGAATAGCGCTGAATAGATGAAGGAAAGATGATAGATAACAAGGGTGAAATTGAACTCTGTCCCATATTTGTATAATAAGGTACCCTATCTAATGAGACTGTTGCCATTGACGTAAGGTATTTTCAATTTTTAGTCAATGTTAAACGTGCATACGTTTTGTGCATGTTTATTATCAATTCCATGCCTAATATTGTATGGCGCGGTAATTATCATGTTTACACAAATCTTAGAGATATTTAATATTAAAACTCACAGCTTCACTTACAACAGTAAAACAAGACCTTTAGAAGTATGTGGATGTAAAAAATTATTGAAATGATGCAAAACAACCTCAATAATCGAGGCATGCCTTCTCTGAAAGTGAAGTTAATTTGTGTTTATTTGTAGACGTCATCACCACGCACGCACCGTTTGAATATAGGATTTCTTTTTTTTACGCAATATATTATCGGATCATTTTAAAAACACATTGAAATGAAAGCGAAACATTTATCTGGTGTTGAAATGTGCGTATTCTTAAGCGACGTATCGTAAATAAATGAATAATATGTGTCAATTCTATTCCGTACTTCAATTTAGGTGAAAAAAATCAATTTACGTTTCAAAACGGAAAATATTACGATCAAAGTCCTATTCCAGTTTGTTTGTGAATCAGCATGAAATGAATTTATTCCAGAAACAATAAAATGGAAACTCTTTGAGCAAAAAACTATTGCAATTTTTTTTTAAAGTTAGAGGTTCAAGGGGAGGGCGGAATTGCATGCTAAATGAATATTTTAATGCAATTTTAGTGATTCTTTATCAGCATTCATGAAATTGTAGCATTTAAGAGATAATTGAGATAAAAAATAGTGGCGGTATATTTATCTATTTATCTAAAAAAAATCGAATTGTAATATTGAATTAGGGAGAGATAGATAATATCTCTACGCTCCCGATCCATGAAAATACTGTCCCTTTGCATAATACTATACATTAGTCTAAAATACTTATTGTTATAACAACTCTGTCTATAAATACGCTGAAAAAAACCTGGGTTATAGAGGGCACTGTCTACATATTACCAATAAATTGTTAAAGAAACTTTTTTCTTAAACTGACATCTATCAATCATTCTTCCTTCTGCTAATATAACATTAGAATACACTGCAAAATCCATTCTCAGTTTTTGACCCCAAAATCAAAAAAATTAAAGGCTGTAGTCTTTGGATTTTTGCGATTTCTGGAACGAAAAATTAAATATTTTTTTAACCGTTCAAGCGACTATGTTTTCTGATGTAATTTGACCTCAGAATCACCAATTCAAATGAAATATCACAATTTTTCTGCTTCAAAAAGCGAAACATTGCCAACAACTCGATCATTTCGGTAGACAGATCAATTTAGTTAGCAGATTCGGATGCCCAAGCTCGAAATACGTAAGAATACACTAAAAAACAATAGATTGATTTTTCGTCTTGAGATAAAAAAAAAAAAACAAAGGCCAAAGTCTTTAGATTTTTGTGATTTAAAATATTTTATTTATTTACAGCAGTCACAAACCATTCAATTCTAGAATAATCTTTCTCATATACCATCTGTTTACGATAAGCAGAGATTCATTCAACATCAACAAAATTCTTCGTTAGAATTGACAGGCATTTATTTGAGGTAATTAGAAAACAGTTGTTTCAAAGCTCCTTTATCGATATCCTGAACAAGATTTATATTAGCTATATTATCAGTAATATTCGTATAGTCGACTAATATCATTCCTGCAGTTTTCACTCCCTCATAGACAGCTTCAGAATAGCAAGCCTCCATTCTAGTGATGATTGATCCGGAAGTCAGAGCCACTGCAGCTGCTACTGCATCTGGAGAATTCCATAAACCAGTCACTGGTTTTGAAATGGAGCTGTCCGCTTGATAAATTAACCAAAATTTCATGTTATTTGTCTGGTTCAACGACATCTTAAATTCCTGAAAAAAAAATACAAACCAGTGGTAGTAATGATACGGTTTGTCAGTAATTAATAGCTTACCGTATCAACTTGAGCCCTCTTTGTAGTTTCGAAAGGCACCAATGTTATGGGCTTTGATGCGGATGATAGGACGATGTGATTGGCGAATGGGTCAGCAAAGAAATTGAATTCGATACCAGGTTTCATGTTACCACGACCTTCGGTGCTTCCACCCATAACTATAAGCTGCTGAAGCTTTTCAAGGAATTCCGGATACATCCTAATCGCTAGAGCAATATTCGTCAGCGGTCCCAAAGCCAAAAGCGTCACTTCGCCTTCGTATAATTTATGATTATTAAGACTTTTGTTATAAATATAATTAAATATTCTAGTTGCTCATTCTGACCTGGATATTCCTTCACAAAATCGACCATGGCTATTACCGCGTGTTTTGCCTGGATGAGATTTGTTGAAGGAGGTTCAGGATAATGGAAATCTCCAAATCCATCTCTGCCATAATAGTAATCTCTTGTAATAGGCAACATTACGGGATGTGAGGCACCTTTGTAAACAGGAATCTATTGAAATAATTAAATAAATATGTTTTCGTGAATAAGAATTTGCAACTGCAAGGTTTGATATTCCAACTTCAAGTTTGACTCACGTCGAGCCTGTTGACGACCCTGAGGGTCTTTAGAACGTTGATAGCAACACTATCAACATCAGCATTTCCATTTACACACGTGATGGCAATTAGCTTTGGCCCCTCATTGAGTTTTTCGGATTCAGTTGCCATTATAAGGGCAACTGCATCATCGCCACCGGCATCAGTGTCGATAAGAAGTTTGCTTACACGAGTTATGGGCGTTGAATCTCTAGAGCTCAAATAAGGTAGAAAAAATATCATAAGTCAGAATAACAGTTTGCTATACAGCTAATTTTACCTTGCCGATGCTACAGCCGAAAAAATGAGGAGTATGCTGATCCTAAATTCAGCTACCGTCATGACCAATATGAATCAATATGTTAATATTCTACTGAAGCTGTAAAATTTTTCTACTCAGCGACTAGAAACACGATAAGTAACAGAGTGATTCTTCTTATTATAAGTGATCTGACACTATCATATAAATGTTACGAAATTTCAAATGATATTTATCGTTGACTGAAGATTAGTAAAGACAGTCAACGCTTATGGGACGCTTGACCCCGCTTCTTTGCGAGCTCGTGCCCTCTCACTAGACGCGGCGGCGAGTCGCGAAAACTATTCAGAGTTAAGTCAACTCTGCAATGTGCTTACCGAACCATAAACAAGTTGGCGCCGAATATTAATACTTTTTCAAAAATTTTATCCAAAAAAATTGCTCCTGAAATGCTCCTTCAGGATACACAATTGCTCCGCTTGAATAATTATTCGTTAATTCCAAAATCAAATTTCAATTTTCAAATATCTTAGCAAATAATGATTTGTCCTAATCATTCGGGGCGTTGACTGATGATTGATTACTAATCATCAGTCAACGTTCGGGGTGTCAAAAAATTGCTCCTCCTTTGTTCTACTAGGAATGATCGTTTTTTTTATGCATAAATATAAAATATTTTCTACTTTACCTTTTTCTCTTCCACGGAGTATTTTCCATCTGTTTATGAATTATTTTTTAAAATAATTTATATTTTTATACATTATGGCTTTTATTATGATTAAAAAAACCAAATCGTTTGTTTACATCGACGACCAAGCATTGAACTCTACTTCAATGGGATTTAACCATACCAAGCACTGAACTATATACTACTCTATACATATAGTTCAGTGATACCAAGTCACTATGGCTTACACTCATGTAAACGACTGACGAATAATCGCAGTTATGACGTCACAAACTGATTGTCCCGGCAACAATAGCAATTATCACTGTTAATTTATTTAAATTAATTTATGCATAAAAAAACGATCATTCCTGGTAGAACAAAGGAGGAGCAATTTTTTGACACCCCGAATGATTAGGACAAATGCCGAGATATTTGAAAATTAAAATTTGATTTTTTAATTACGAATAACTAATTAACGAATAATTATTCAAGTGGAGCAATTATGTATCCCGAAGGATCATTTTAGGAACAATTTTTTGGGATAAAATCTGTGAAAAAATGTTAATATTCAGCGCCAACTTGTTTATGGTCTCGCCTACGCCTTGCCGAAATCTGGCAGATTCGGCTGGTAAGTCAGGGGGATGTTTCGACGCCAAACCCACCAAACCCGCTTAGTGGCGTCAAACTTTCACCCAGGGCTGACTGTCTTTACCAATTATCAGAATCATCAGTCAACGTAATTATAACGGCCCCCACTAGATCAGTATCGTTTTGAACTGATTCGCGCCTGCCCCACTCTGCCTCACACGTACGATGGCGGGTCGTATTGTTGGCTATTGTTGGAATGTCTTCTGCTAGAAATTTAACCGGTCGTGGGACGCGTCGTGGTGATTTTGCATTGTGTCGTAGTATAAACTGTAATTGTGTCGTGTTTTGTTATCATCACATGCATCGTATTTAATATTTTCCTTTTAAGATAACAATTAGTTGAAATTCGTCGTAGAATGCGCAGTTGAATTCTGTCAAAAAAAATGTTTTCTCGGAAATTCTACAATGCTATTTCGAAGCAATATAACCTGTTTTGTCCTTCTAGACTGAGTCTAAATCGTTCTTGTAGTGATAAACCGCCTAATGAAATCCACGATGTGGCCTTAGAGGGCAAACCAGGAGCCACGGAGAATATATCTCGTCTTCTCGAGGATGCTGTAACTCAAAACATCTCTGAAGACACCGGATGGTCGTCGTCTGCATACCCTGAAGGAGCTGCACTCAATGTTCAAGGCAGGCATGCTCACCGACCTAAAACAAACCCATCGGAGACATCTATCATTTTATTCCCAGGTCAGGGAACTTTGAAAGTGGGTGATGTTAAAGAGTACTTGCGTTTCCCGGATGCAAAGAATCTTTTCGAAATAGCCAACGATTTGTTGGAATATGATCTATTAAAGATATGTCTAGAAGGTCCTGCAGAACTTTTAAATCGTACTGAATATAATCAACCTGCAACTGTGGTTACTGCTCTAGCAGCTCTCGAGAAACTGAAAGAAGAAAGACCTAGAGCTATAGAAACTTGCATAGGCATAGCTGGTTACAGTGTGGGAGAAATTACTGCATTGATATTTTCCGGAGCAATGAGTTTCGAAGCAGGTATTAGATTGGTTAGAATTAGGGGCGCGGCAATGCAAGATGCTGCAGTATTAGCTCCGCAGGGAATGATCTCTGTTAATTATACACCAGCAGCCAATATCAACGACATATGCGTTAAAGCGAAGAACTGGGCGTTGGACGCTGGAGTTGAATCACCAGAATGCAGGTGCTGATCGGTTTGAAAAAATCTTTGTTTACAGATTTATGCTCATGTATTTAAAGGCTAAATTTATTTTTACAGGGTTTCCATTTACTTACATCCAGATATGAAAATAATAGCTGGGAGTGAGGAGGCACTTAAATATATAGAAACTAATAAAAAACAATTGGGTATTCGAAGAACAAGTAGAATTCCTACATCCGGGGCATTTCATAGCTCACTAATGAAACCCGCATTGAATATTTTTAGCAAAGCACTTAGCACTGTCAAATTCGAAATGCCCCAGGTGCCCGTTTATTCAAATATACATGGAAAACCGTACAGAAATGTACAACAAATCTCAAGACATTTACTTAAGCATCTTGTATCACCTGTCAAATGGGAGCAGACAATGCATACTTTGTATATGAGACCACCAGGTACTGCATTTCCAAGAACTTTCGATGTGGGGTCTAAAGGTACTCTCAAGATTTTTTTAAAAAACGTTAATGCCAAAGCGTGGGATTCATGTTTTGTTGTATGAGTTGAAATATAAATTTTTGAAGCAACGGTTCTAGTTCATTCTGCTTTTTTCCTTTATATCCTTCCAATTGATATAGAATACTTATGTAAATAATTACTAAATATCTTTTGTAAATAGGATTTCCACAGTGAAATTATTTTATAAGGATACAAGATGAAATAACAATAGCTCGTAAGAAATGTGGTATTGCGATTGGAAACATTTTATTGAGAAGCATAAATCGAGGCCGACGGACAACCAAACAGATAAACGTAAATATAGAAGATATGATTTGTGACAATCGTATCTATGAATGGCCCAAGCATCTTCATGGTATATATTTTGTGCTGGTATTATAAATATTAAATAAAGCATATCAAAATTTAAATACATAAAATATTTTATGGTAAAAAGATCCCTGGCTTAAGCTTCAGTAAAATTGTATATTGGGAAAAAGAGTTATTGAGTGACTAGTGACAAAGTGTCTGAGGATAAAAAGTAAATATCAATCAGGTTAATCCCACTGTCGCTTATCGCCACAAACTTTCATATCGTTAAATGTCATTCGATTTCTCATGTCAAATTCAACCGTTCCTTTCGGAAATACGTAATTGATGAATTCTTCCCATTTCATTTTAACTATAATACAGTTAGAATAAATCATTTTTTCTTAAATAATAACATAATTCTTAGGTCCAGAAGCTGCCTAATTCTGTAGCTGTATCAAAGACCAGTAGAAAAAAAAGCTGCTAGACTGAGTAAGACTGTAGAAAGCTAGTTGATTAATTGAAAAGAGAGTCTCAAAGCTTATTCGATAATCATAATTTGAAGAAACAATTGTCAAAAATATTGACAGAAAAAAAATGTGACGATAACGACGTACCGTCAAAATGCAATGTTTTCTTTACATAGTAAAGCTGTGTTTGTCATTTGAATATATTAATCTTATATCGTATCAATATCAATGTAGTTATATATTATTATTTTAAATATCTATATTACAGATTTAAAATATTAAAGTTTTTTTGTTCCGTCTTGGATGGTAACAATTAAATTATTTATTCATCGTATGTCTCTGATTAATTCAAATCGAGATGAAAAAAAGGAATATGGGTAATAATTCAGTAATTACTAAGAGTGTATAAATGTCGTTCAGATCTCATAAAGTTCCTATAAGTATATGTAATATTTCATAAAATTTAACGATTCGCTTTCACTTTGTTTAGTTCTTTAAACACCTTTGGATAAACATGCCGATGTTCTAAAAACTTGTTCAATTTTATAAATCTGATTTGTAATTTTTATAAATATCTCTAAATGCTAAGAATATGTCTTGGCCTGCGTACCAATAAACAGCAAGAAGAGAGACCAGAACTTACTTTGGCTAACTCGGATATTTGGAGTGATTTTGTAGGGAACTCAACTTTATCTGCAAAAACTTTGCATGACTTTGGAATCTCAGCTTCGTGGCGATGGATTAAAGTTCCGTTAACGTAAACGACGTTAGCGGCAGCATCTTCCGGTACTGTTAATGTTTGATATGTGTATGTTGCTTCACGCTCGATTCGCTGTATGCATAAAAAAACAATAGTCAATCAAGTGATTGTTCAAAGTGATCAAGGTAAATTTTTATCATTCTAGCTATGATCACCTTTAGAACTTCTTGAGATTCCTTTCCCGCTCCAACACAGATAACATCAGGTCCAGCCATACTTACCAGAGCCTTCAAACGTTTTGATTCTGCAACCTTTATACACAAGTATATTTTATAAATAATTATTCAGACGCTGCGCGCTAATGATTTTTAGATTTACTTTTTCTGTTTGTATTACTCAAAAACTTTACAAAACGAAGACAATCACTTCAAAATCGCTTTGAACAATTAAGTGAATTTCAAGTGAATCAAAAGGCTCCACTTTATCAATAAGGAGGCATATGTTTTGCAATTTGAGCCGTTTGATAATGAGATATGGTGGTGAAAATATGTTTTCCTACAAAATTCTGTGCTACCAATAGGACAAAGCTTAGTCTGTGCTCTTTGTGAAACAATTGTATACTGTGGAAAGTTGATTTCTTGCATGCTACTTGCATTAGAAATATCAATTACTTTTTAAAGATTTTCATTTCAATAGAGCTTTCAAATTTGTCAGTATAAAAAAGCATAATATAATGAAAATCTTTGTCAAATACAACTGCAAGGTGGTTCTAAAAACGTGATTATCGGTTAGGATTATATATGAACTAGAGTCAACAGAGCCAGACTATCGAGTCCCAACCTGAAGTGGGGCCGAGGTTAAAGTCTCCACTATCACCTCTTCGCCACCATCACCCACCTTGAATAGATGAGAAAGTGAGAGTCATACAGAATTTACTAGTCGCTATATATCACAGATATATTTGTAACGATGATGTAATACTGAATTAAAGATGATCATCGAACAACTGAACTGACCTTGATGGGTACACACGGATACTCCGGAAATGCTGCTGCAACTGCTCTGGCACCAGCTTCATTTGTGAATTGAGATAATCCAACAAAAAATTCACGTCCTTCAAACAACAGGGTTAGTAATGAACCCTACATAGTCAAAAGTCAATGATTGAGAAAATGAAATAGTTACCTGTAAACAGAACATCCCCTCCATCAAGCCTGGCATTTTGGTCCGCTATTTCAACTAATGGAATATCCAACTCCTTTTTGAGCACAGCTCGAATGGTTTCGATCTAAAATTTGAATCACTTCTATTTTAGGTATTTGATAAAATGCATAACATATGGGGTTGATAGAGAAGAAAGGAGAAGCGTAAGGCAAGGATCTATAGACCTGATGTTTTTCTGTGATAGTCCTACCTCTTTGGTACGTGAAGGTTCGTTTGGCCTGGCGATGAGAGCAATGCCATTGCACACTACAGATATATCTTCGACGAAGGCGCACAAGGGTGAGTGCTCGTCTGGAGGAAGTTCGACAACATCAAGTCCGAGGTCCCGGAGTAATCGGACAAATGTTTCGTGCTGTCTTCTAGCTTCATCAAGTGTAACTTCCCCTCTAGTTCTTAGGGATAAGGGAATCCTGCAGACTACAGCGTGGGTATAACGATAAATCGACATTGTGCGTTGCTTTCTAAAATTTTGTTGCACGGATACCAAGTTTTCTGAATTTTGTGTGCGTCGACAAAAGACTTTCGGTCAATGAATATCTTTGATCTTGTTTATGCTTTTGACGTTTCACCCTACGACGCGGTAGACCGCATATGTATTGCTCTATCATATAAAATTAGACTGATCAGACAGCGTCCTTCGGAATTATCTTTCCGGGCGCGCGCAGCCTAGGGCACGCCCCACGGCGCCGTCGCAACATATCAGGCGCTAATCAGGCGTTGTCGAAGCGCGCTCTTTTCAAAATAATCAGTTCTTGAGGAAAGCTCATTTCTCAGCTGATTCATTTCTCGCAGAAGTAAGATCTTTAATCAATGCACAGGTATAGGTAAGATCTATACATGATCTTTGAGGTATATCTACTCTCAACGACATGACTTCAATTCTCCTCCGATGTCGCTAGGAAATTTTTATCCCAAGATAGCTGTACCGTTGCTTCGATTGCGTCATGACCTTTGACTGAAGTACAACTCTTTCGTATCTTCTCATTGCCAGCGTTGACTGAAGATTAGGTTATTGTCAGTCACCGTTGTGAGCTAGCCCTATCGTGAGCAATCACGGCCGTGATTGTAAATAAGTCATAAGATAAGTGTGGGCAGTAGTAATCTCTGGTGTCATGAAAGTGTGGCACGATTTTATTACTTTTCCATTGATTTTTCAGTTTAAATAATCGCTGCAATTTCAGTGCTTTATTTCCGTTGTAGCCAACTTGATCCAAAGAAGTGTACTTTTATATATGTCTGAATTGTTATCCAAGTTTTACTAGATTATTTCGATCGAAGAAGATAAATTTTTGCGTGCCATGTTCCTCACAAACCATTCACCGTAAGAAACAGCATTGAGTATAAGCTAACACAAATAAACATGAACTTACATAATTAGCTTACAAAGTGACATGCGTCGGCAACTTTAACATACAGTAACAAGAAGAGTAGATTTTCTAGGTTGAAGCGTGAGCTGCTGCTTCAATGCTGTTTTTAATCTTAGAAAAAAAAGTCTAATAAAATGAACATATTGCGTGCACTAGGTGACGCGTTTCACCTTCTTGCACTTGTCATACTTCCCCTTGAAATATGGAAGACTGGAAGTTGTCTCGGTAAGTATCAGGTGGCACCTAGACTCATTGTTGTAGAAAATACCTATTATATATGGTTGTAACAAATCATTGGATCATTCAAAATTCCAGGTATTAGTGGCAAGTCGCAGATTTTACATGCAATCGTATTCACAACACGCTACATAGATCTACTATTCTTCTATGTCTCAATTTATAACACGACGATGAAGCTAATTTTTATTTTTCTGACATTTACCACAATTTTTCTAATTTATGTCAGTTATCGTCATACTTATGACAGGGATCATGATACGTTCAGGTACACATTTATTCTCAATGTATGCAATTTATACGCTTTTTGCTTACAATGAAGAACACTCGATATACTGACCACAAATTTGGATGCACTTACATAGAGTGCAGTTTCTTGTGATTCCAGCCCTGGCATTGGCATTACTGGTGAATCATGATCATCATGAAATCGTGGAAATATCTTGGGCATTCAGCGTTTACCTGGAAGCTGTAGCCATTTTGCCACACCTTTTTTTGGTCGCAAAGACCGGAGAGGCTAAGCGTATCACAAATCATTATCTTTGTGCTCTCAAAACTTACAGAGGTCTTTACATTGCTAATTGGGTCTACCGTTACTACAAAGAGTCACACTATGATTCAATCGCGGTTACTGCCGGCGTTGTCCAGATGATATTTTACTGTGACGTCTTCCATTTGAGCCGAATTGAGAAAAGTCCCAAGCTACCAATTGATTCCCAAGTGAAGTCTTAGGATTTCCATGTTTCAAATAATATGGTTCTTGGAAACTGTTCAATATTGAATACAGTCTTTGAAAATGATCAGGTGGTGGCCAAAGCAACCAATGGACGAAAAATGTGACTGATATTCCCGAAAGCAGAAAAACAACAAGGAAATGGGAAGAAATGATTGAAAATGATCATTCTGGGTGCAATACTTATTCGAACAAAATCATTGTAATATAGTAATAGCCACACAGCATCACCAGCAGAAATCGAAAAAGAAGAAGAGGGAATCCCAGACGCACCTCTTCTTGCACCAGCTGAATTAATCAACAACCGAGAATCAGAAGATAATAATGAAAGACCAATTGCAGGCGACATCGTTCGCCAATAGTTACTTTTCACTGGTTGACGGTCTCGCGCCTCGTCTAAAAGATCATTTGGACCAAAATGTCATACTCAATTGATTCGGAAAGACCAGTAAATGACGTGGCAATGTTACGACAGTTATGAAGGCTTACAACGCTGCGAGATTCTCACGCATAAGTTCAGCAGAATTTCACCTGCTCGAGGCATCATTTACAGAAAATGTCAAGCCGTGCCCACAGGAGATTCATCACGTGTGGTTATTCTATAGCGCAGACGCTGGAATCGATAAGCAGTCTAATCTTCTTCTGTTGAAGGAACTACACAAAAGACACTTGGCAATCAGACGTATAGCTACATAGACGTCTTGAATTTTATATTAAAACAAAAACCGTCTCGATATCTTTCTTTTAAATTATTATTTATTCGAAACGTGATCGATCAATTATTTATATTTGTGATGTATTAATTTTAATAGAATGTGTGTGAATGTGCGAATGATTTAGTAAGGAAAGTACACACGAGCTCAACGGCCAATTTTTATATTTATTAAAAAACAAATTTTTTAAGCTATCCGTATACAATATTTATATCAATAAATTCAGAATAATCAATTTTAATCCAGATTCTAATGACGATTTTACATATATCTTTCCTTTAATAAATCTCTTTATATTATATATGTGTACCTATCTATTTTATTTTATTTTATTTCTTGAAAATCTTGTGACGGTTGAAAAATTATTACATTTTAATTTTTTGATTGATTTGATTGATAAAAAAAACTATTGAAACGCATACTTAATGGAAACCGTACATACCAGTTATTTTAGCCATAGCATCTAATAGAGCAAGATGCACTTTTTAGTGACATAAAAAAGTGAGGTGTTGAGAATTAAGGATTTTATAAAAGCTGGCCATATTTCTCTGGCAGAACAATCAAAAAGAAGAATTGTGATCAGCTTTAGATAACGATGGTACCTTAACTCTATACTTTAATTCTTGGAACATCATCCATTCTGAATGGTCAATCTGTTCATATTTTTGTATTTTTATACACATGTGATACCTAGCTGAATTAATTTTGTATAAATGACAATTTAATATACTTACTTGATTTGAACGTTTCTTCTTGTAGTAATATAGTTAATAATTGTCGTATATTGATGCTTATAATCGAGCTTATAATTATCCCTGGAATCATTTGCTAAATAACCAGTGGACAAAATTGTTCCAATTCTTGTTTGATCTCGAACTTTTTTTTCGTTACTTTCAAAGTTGTAATTGGTCAGAGGACAATCATATTGTAGCGTTAATTAGAAGTATTGCACCTCTGAAGCGATAAAATTCTGCAATCTCATCTCAAAAAGAGAGGATCGTCGTCGTTGACTGAAGATGGGGAAAACAGCCAGCCAAAAAAAAATATTTTTGTGGTAAGAGGACTTGGAGACGTAGATGTATCCTACAATTTTTTTTTCGGACGTCACAAACATTCAAAAAAAATCCATAAAACGATCAATTTATTCTTATTCTTCAGCCGTAAGTCTCGTTTTGGTTATACTATTTTGCTCAAAAGTTGCGTATTAGTACGTTGCTTCAGTCATCAACAGCCGTACAATAAATAAAGCATATAGCATATTGCAGTAATTTTGCAGTCAACGGTATACTATTATTCAACTATCATTTTGAACGGGTTTTTTGTTACGTTCACTGACTTTTTTATAACTTTGAAAAGTCCTCCGATCTGAGAAACGGAAGACATGCAAGAGTTTATAGGTAAACAAGTTCACAAAATCTGTCAACTGCTGCTAGCTGTCACCATAATAGGTGCTTCTGTTTCCGCTAGGTCTTCATTGTGTTCGTAGGAAACGGTACTACTAGACTGCAAATTTGTACCGGTCGACGCTACACTGACTAGATTAATGGAGAAATTTGTACGAATACTTTGCAAGACATATAAGAGAAAAAATCAAAGTCGTCATTACGCCACAAAATTATTGGCGGATGTGGAGAAAATCGCTCCAGCTGTAAGAGATACATCTATAGAACAGTTGGAGAGGTTATCGTTGGTCAATTTCGGCAGCGAGGAAGGTATTGCGAGGCTAAGAGCAGCAATTCACTTCGCGGACCAGCTACGCTCAATAAAACTTGAAAACGACATTCAGCCGATGTATACGATACTGGAAAACGAAAAACTTTATCTAAGAGACGACGAAGTTTCAGATGGTGGTTATGCTAAAAAGGTTTTAAAGAATGCGGCATTGACTGAGGAGGGATATTTTGTAGCACCCCCTGGAAACGTCCCGGTTGATCTCACTGACGGAAAGGTCTAACATAAGAACTATGAAAGCTGACCAAATATTGTCAGCCCTAGGCAAAGGCTTTTTGAGCGCAACGCAAACTGAATTAATCTTTGGTCCATATGGCCAGCTTCTTCTACGAAATATTGAAGATAGCTGGTGGAAGCATTGCGTCGTTTCCTCAAAGTATAATGTTTACCCAACAAAAATTTCCCAAGTTCCATGGACTTTGGAATGTCTGCGGGACACTAGTGGCGATGCCTTACCATTTGGATTGGCATCAGTAGAAAAAGTCAAAGATGTAATGAAGCCCTGCCCAGTGTTTGGATGGCCTTTGCCAGCCTCATGCCAAACAATGACGTTGACAACATTTGGCGACAAGAAGTTGGCCAAAGATTTGTTCTATAGAAAACAGAGAGAGCGCAAAGCTTGGTGGCGTAAGTTCAGCAGCAATCCATCGAGGTTTGTCATTGGGAATTCGGAAAAGGATGGAACTCGTGAAATTGTTGATATACAGGTCCGTTTTCCGCAGAATAATTTGACCATCGAGACTGTTTCTTTTGGAAAAGCTCAATACTTTTTTCAGGTACTATACAAAATTGTGAATTAGATGATTTTTTCACAGCGCATTATTTTTTTGAACCAATCAGATGATGATAAGCTATGATTCAGGAAATGAATCTTGTTACCCATATCATTAGGCTCAAATTAAAAAAACTTTTTGATTTCCGATTATGTACTCAAATTGCAGGACAGCTGCATGGGTGCTCTTAGCGAATCATATGTCGTGGAGCATACAATGTCTTCGGAACTAGCATTCCTGGCATTCTTATGTGATGGGTACGCGGAGGATGGCGATTCTTTACACATTCACCCAAAGCTAGCTCCCTACAAAGCATTGATAACGACAGAATGCGAACCTGACGATGAAGAGTTGCTCAGGGAGTTGGCTATTTATCTCAATAATCAATTGAAGGCAGATTACCTTAACACAATAGTGTCATCCAGCAGCAGTGATGCCAAAATCTTTCGGACTCCTTACGTCATCATAGTTGACAATGAGAGTTTGAAAAGCGGCATTGTCCGAGTAACTTGTCAATTGACAACCATTGGCGAAAAAGTGCATATTACAGAATTAGTGAAACATATCGAAGCAATTTGTTGCAGATAGTTTTCAAATGATACTGATTTATAGTAATAAATACTGAACACTAGAGGCCTCAGTTTTATCGGTCTTTTGGTTTTATTGAACTTGTACAATTTATAGTTATATTAATTATTAGTCATATTCAATTAATTAAAATTATAATATAACAGCTTAAACATTACAAAGGGCAATTTTTCTCTACTCATTCTACTCGTTTTAATCATCCGTATGCCGATACTCCACCGACTGTTGTAGAACAATGATTTTTGCACCGATGGTTAAAGGCAGCCTTGTGCATTATGCTTGGGCAGAGCATAAATGAAATTAGTTGTGAAGCCCGATACTCTGATGCACAGTGCGCACCTGTATTTACATTTGTGTAAAACAAAAACAGAAGAAAAACAGAGGAGGAAATATGACCAATAGATGGCAGGGGATGAGGAAAAAGATAGATTGATTAGGAATGAAGCCTAGATCTAAGCTCAACTTCATTAGCTCGATTCTCGGCTCAATAAGTTGATAACTGCTGAGTTTAATAGCCTTTGTGGCATCTTGGTGGTGATTTTTGTTGGCAGTTAGCTCACACAAATGAGGTACCTTTTTTTTTTAATACATGTTAGGCGGGTAGCTGAAGCTTCTTGCCCTTGAGCACTTTGGTGATATAAAGATAGAAGAAGTCGCAATATAAAACGGTCTGAACTAGACCAGCTACTATAGCGATGAGATCATAATGGTCCTCGATATAGTAGCGGTAAACCCAATTCAGGAGATAAAGTCCTCTGTAAGAACCGAGAGCAAAGAGATAGTGACTGGTAATGCTCTCAGCCTCTCCTGTCTTCGACACCAAAAAAAGTTGAGGTAAAATTGCAACGGATTCCAAGTAAATGCTAAACGTCCAAAGAACTTCCAACAAAGTGAGTTCATGGTTTATCAACAGCGCCAATGCAAGGGTTGGAATGATGAGAAACTCCATTCTGCGAACAAGTCATAACAACGTGCTTTTAAACGTGGTTGATATTGAAAGGTGATTCAGAGATCAGATGTATACCTGAATGTATCATGGTTGTGGTCATAAGTAGCCTTAAATTTGATGTACATAAGATAAACTGTTGCGTAAGCTGCAACGACGAAGATGAGTTTCATGAATGTGTTATATGCAGAGATATAGGTGGTGACCAAGTCAAGGTAGCGCGCCGTGTAGACAATGGCAAACAAAATCTGTGACTTGCCACTGATACCTAGAATTACAAGTTAAAGAATTAAGATTGTAACTGGCAAAAGATTAGAGTTAAAAATACAATTAAAAAATCTTTGGGTGAAATTAGACTTAAATTAAGGTGCGATTGCAGTATTTTTCGGTTGACGTATGTGTCAAGGAGGAAAAATTGTACTGGATTATATCTTCGAAGGACTATGACGTAGCGGAATTTAAAACGGAAAATTAATGGATCAACAAAAAAAAAGAAATTGGGGTTAGCTAAGTGGGAAAGTATTAACATTAGTGAAGTAAATTCGGGAATAAAAGTTCCAGTGAGGTGGTCGAGTATCATTCTGTAAATAGTAACGTTGCTCACTTACCGGCACAACTTCTTGTCTTCCATATCTTTAGCAGAAGCACAACAATTGCAAGGAGATGGGCGAGGTCACCCAATAGCCGAAATATATTCATATCCTTGCTTTTCTTTCTTTTCAATCTAATATCAGGGGAAAAGCGAGTGAAAATCGTCGTGGATCCGACAGGACAACACACAAATATGACGTGGCTGCAGCTGCAGATGGCCGACCGCCAACATCAAGGGTCAATGTTTTTGTTCAGGTAAGTATAGTCAGATAGACTTTAGGCTATACCGACACCGGTCACGCCATTTCTCGATCAGTGGAAGAACCAAAGAACTCCTCTTTTAAAAGACGTGGATTGTTGATGTCAAACCGGAAATGGCGGCATCACGGTCTTTCTTGATTGGTTCAGGTTTTGGATAGCGTGATTTGATCATTGAGAATAGATACTAGATAGGTACCTATCTATTCTCAATGATTTGATGATGGAAAAACCATCGTCAATATTTCAGCCAGCTAATATTTCAAAGGAAACTCAAAGACAAGACGGCAACAGAGATCCAGTTGTTGACTGAAGATCTTCAATACAACATCAGTGTCGGTGTTCCCATCAGTGCTATGTGCGAAAGATCGGGCTTTCTTCAGAAGTCCACACTCATCGGTTGACAATTGCCTCCCCGTGTCACCACCCCGTTAGCTGTCAAAATTTCTAAACCTCAAAACATCACCTGAAATTTCAATTCTTTCAACTGTCAGTGTAAGAATATGCATGACACTTCGGAGCGTCGATTTGAGATAGAGTGTAAGTTAGAGGCGGAAGTTGGAGGACTAGCCACATTAAAGGCTGAGATTGATCATAGCAAACGAGTTACTGGAGGTATCGTCGGAATACTTTCTTCCTTGGAACAACGTCTCGCTAGGTTACAGCGTACTATATTACCAGTGTATACAGAGACTGGAAACCTTCAACGTCAACAGCATGGTAGATTCCAGTTTTATTCCTTTTACCGAAACGAATTACACACTTTTCAAGATCTTTATCCTTCCCAGATATAGAAAAAACCCTGACTATACTTGATCATGCCATTGGTTACTATGGAGTATGTCGGGAGGTGGAATCCGCGGTTCGTAGTGGCCCCACAGGTGCCGGAGGGCTGGACACTTTTCTGGATGCGATGAATCGGTTGCACAATGCGCAAAGATACTTTCAAAAGAATAATCCTAGTTCTGTTGAATTGGAAAATGTTTCAACCATGTTTACAGTTGGTTCAGAAGCATTATACGCTGAGTTCAAAGATATTCTGGCTAGACAGAGTAAGCCAGTACTACCGATCATTTTACTAGACCTAATAACGTCAGATGAGGATACCAATGGAGCTGAAGATGCATATCATTCGTTGTGCCAACTTCCTGAAAGCGCACTTGATGATCTCGTCAAAATAGCAAACTGGTTAGAGGAGAGAGGCTATCGAAAACATGGGCAAATATATGCTTCAGTTAGGTCTGCAATAGTTCTTAGATCTCTTCAACTTTTAAAGGAGCATCAGAGGAGCGCCAGTGGTGGAAGTATTCATGCTACTAGTCCCATGCCGGTAATGATCAATCGACCAACATGCCCATCATTTTCTTGACGGGATATCATCTCTCAACGATTTTAAAAATTTTTCATTCTAGAGGGCTAAATTTGCAAGTCGTCACTCCTCAGTCACACAGGAAAATGCAGGTCGAAAAGCGTCGCGAAGGTTGCAGCACGTGCTGGAGAAAAAGGCAAGCAAAATGTTATTCAAGGCATCACAAACCACAGGATTAGGGCTATCTTTACCCTCATCTCGGAGATCGCAACCTCAGCTCTCCAGTTCCATAGCGGAAGATGCTGCACCTGACGAGCAAGAAATGGATAATTATTTGCTGCTAGCTGCTGGTCTCCATAAGCTCATGCAGGCTGAGCGATCACTTCTTGCTAGAGTTCTCCCTCAATCACTGCGACCACAAGTACTTGAAGCGACTGTGCGGGATGCTATGGACTTAGTAGCACATGATGGGGAAAGCATTGCTACCCGTGCGAAAAGGTGCATTGTCAGACGCGACTTCTCCGCTGTTCTGGTCGTTTTTCCCATTCTCAAACACCTTGGTGAGCTTAAACCTGATTTGGAGAGAACTGTTGAAGGCTGTGACTATGCACTCAGGTCCAAATTTGCTTCCGTACTTAACACACTGAACTCCACGGTATGCAGATTTTTTTGAAATTCGTTTCTTTGAAGCTGAAAAATTCAAAATCATGTTCGATTTTTTGATATTATGAAGGGTGCTAAAGCATTGGAAGATTTTGCTGAAAGCGTTCGAAATGACTCAGGGGCCGCACTGCCCAAAGACGGAACAGTTGCCGAAAGTACTAGCAATGTTCTTGTGTTTTTGGAACACCTAGCCGAGTGTGCTGACACGGCTGGTGCCGTGTTAGTCCGTACCACTGGAACAGATTCGTCTTATGGTAACACAATGGTTTCATCACCTCAGCAAGCAGAGGAAAATCACAGGATGTTACTCGGTGTCTACATCAGTGAGTATTATCCTATTTCGACGGTACTTGAGTTTCTGTGTAGAATTTCAGAAATTTTTTTTTTGTCATTACAGAAAAGGTTTTGGCACAGCTCAATTTGGCTCTGGTTAACAGAAGTGACACGTCGTATTCCGATGGAGCATTGCGGATGCTTTTTCGTCTGAACAATCACAACTATGTAATCAATGCGTTGCGACGTAGCTCTCTCATGGAATTGCTGCTTTTAGCTGAACCCTCCGCTGAGAGAACATACGAGGATTTATTGGCAAAAGATAAAGTCAATTACGTCACTGCAACATTTGCTAAGGCTATGATTTTTCTTGAATTATCCGATGAACTTGGTGAGATTCTTTAAAGTAGTATACTTGGGATTAAATTTATAATTTTAAGTGTTCTGAACAGAAAGGCTACGGATTCACATTTTCCGAACACTCATTCTTTTATAAAATTTTTGTTTCCATCTTTAGAGTTGGGATCAAAGGTGATAAAAGAGCGATTTGTTGGGTTTACGAGGGAGTTAGACGAGGCTGCGAAGAGTCAGCGTTCATACTCCGTTCCAGACCCTCGTCTTCGAGAGGAACTGCGTCAAGCTTTGAGACATTCTTTGCTTCCTCCTTACACTGCTTTTCACAACAAATATCGTGGAACATCATTCTCAAAAAATCCAGCGAAGCATGCCAAGTACACACCTGATCAAGTTTCCTCTTTAATTGGGATGTTCTTCGATGCTGCTGCGTAAAAATTAAATTGTGATGCAACGAAGAATTATTGAAGGCATCTACTTCAAGTGCTTTAGTCCCAATTATTTTATATTAGCTTCCAATATTGCGATTGCAGATATAGCTGTGAAATATCGGTACTAAAGGAAAATGTAAATTGAGTGTAGAACAATATAATAAACACCCATTTAATAAAGCCAATTTAGTTACAATAACGGTTTCATTATTATTCAATTACTTGATTTTTTATCCTGCCGTTATCTCGTGTTATTTTATCTTACAACTGCTCACGAACGTCTATCACGGTCTAGCGCCAAGGTGCAATAGAGTCGTGGGCATTCAGTTATGTTTTAGTCTTTTTTTTCATTAATTTTTACTATAAAAACAAGCAACGTGTGTTTTAGATCCGTTTAGTAGCTAATATATTACGACAATAGTAGGAATAAGCTTTAACCTTGGCAATTATATACAATTAGAATATGCCATTTTACTCACATTCATTTCTTCATTTTCTCGTACTGTTTTTATTTTTATTTATTTTTTCTCTCTTCCGTTACTAAACACTTGTAATAACATTTATTCTTCATCAGCTTGGACCTGATCTGTTCTCATTTATTAAACATATCTAGCCAATTCTGACGCAACAAAAGACACTCGCTCTGACAGTAGGACAACAATTTTCCTAACAACTTGCACACTAAAACCACTCGATTTTTTGATCATGAGAGTTTGTGGCAAGACCACTCCAATATTCATTATTTTAGGGAAGAAAATGTATTTACTTATAACATCAGACATATGTCGTGTCAAAGTTGAACGATAAATAATTGTCAATAACCATAACGAATCAGGTCCAAAAGTTCACCACAATAACATTGAATATATTTATAAATACCATTTAAACAAGTCACAGGCGCAATTCATCTGATTTTATGATTTCATCTAACATAATAGTGATTTGATCGTACGTAAATAGACAGACGACGGACAGGGGTGGATGGGTGAGCAGGTGGACAGGGGAATTCGGAAATACTAACGTTATCGTTTTTATCGTTAATATAATGTAGTATTGTTAAAATCGCGTATACCTAAGATCTATATATCTATATACTTCATGTGTGGTATGTATAATATAATAATAATAATAATAATAATAATAATAGTAGTAGGGTTAATTAATTTTTTTTGTTGTTTTCCTTTGTTTTGTTTTGTTTTGTTTTCATCATCATTTATACCTATATAATTATTAATAATCATTATTAATATACTCAAATATACTGTACACAATGAGTTTGGTTCCTTCTACATCCCTCTTGTCTTACTAGCCAAGCCACCTTTGTTAACGTTCATCTGCTTTGTGAAACTATTATTATTATTATTTAATAATTTATTTGTTTTTTTGAAAATATTGTTCATCGTCTGTTCAACGAGCATTGTAATTATTGGCACTAGTCATTTGATTTCTGTAACGGACGTCCTAGTAATTAAAGTTAAAAACATTTCACAAAATTATCACGATAAACGTTACTAAAACAAAAAATGAAAATAAAAATAAAAAAAATGTTTAAAATAGAGAAAAGGAATGCAAGTAGAAGTGATGCTGTAGAAAAGTAACAAAGAAGCTCATTGACAACTGTGTAAAATACGTTATATTGACTATTGCCCTTTTTCAACTAATTCATGAACACTGACAATAGTTACCTTCATTTATTGTTTTTGCATTTATATCCAACAATACGGTGTGTATGGTACTGAATGGTTACGTTGTGCCGCTAAACGCTGCTTTGTGCATCATGAACTTGTGCCAATTAAGGCGGTGACCGCTGCTTCAAAATTTTTGCTGTGCGAATCAATCAAATTAATGATGATAGAAGGGATGGGAAACAAAGAGGGCGTATAGGTGGCTATACTGGCATTGGTTGAAAACACTTAATATTATAGGAGAAAACACCTGCGCTTTGGCTTAGGGTGAATGGGGGGGCAAAGGACTGCACGTATCGCTTCGTCGAACACCGTCTTCAGACCCTTCTGCGTCAATGCCGAACATTCTAGGTACTTGACTGCCCCAATTTCTTTTGCCATAGCTAAACCCTGTTCAGATTAAAAATTTGGATTTGTTGAAATCAGTTAACAGTTTTGTATACAAAATTAAAGTCTTCTCATGTAAAGGGTAGGGCTATCCAAAGAATCGATATAGAAATTTAACAGATATTTTAAACGAGTTTGCTTTTGGATTTCAAATGGATGTTGGTATTTATCACCCAATGAAGTCAAGTCTCTGGCTATTTTTTTTTTGATTCCGCTGAGATAAAGTATCTTTTACAATGAGTGATGGTGCAAATTAGTTAATTACGAAATTGGGACGAGTATGATGTAATTATGGCGAGTATGTGCGCCAAACTTGGGATAACTACAAAACCCCCAATTTTGGTGCTCATAATAATCTACATAATGTCGCAAACTTATCACATGAACTTTTGAAATGAGCAACTTTGATCGACACCAGCATTGATTTTGGTTGAAAGCTTTGACGGATATTTTTGGATATGCATGCATCAAATGATACTCAGATTTAATTCTAATTTGATGCGATAAATACTTGCTTCTAATTTAAAATAGAATTTGGTACCTGAGGGTAGGTGATGGGTGCGAGTTTTTTGTCTTTAAGTCGTTCTATGGTCTCTTTGTCCTCACGCAAGTCTAGTTTTGTTCCAACTAGGATGATTGGAGTTGCTGGGCAGTG